>CM035143.1:85832660-87146826 GCA_020205605.1 Panax ginseng
CGTGATACTAAAGAATATCCTTGGCCGTAGTGCAGGGGTGATTCGGTGATGTAAATTATTTATTCAGCCGAGTCCCAGCGATAAAAGTGATGAAAAACCTTTTAAATCATAAAAGATAGTAGATTTTATTCTCTACTTGACTCTTTTAATGGATTGCTTGTTCATTGCCGCAGCTTAAACTTGATGTTGTTATATTTTATCGGTTTAACAATTTGTTGAAGGCTAACGATAATTTATTACAGATTATCTTAGTCGTAATATTTCTTCTTGGGCTAGTTGAGCTCACCCTTTTACTTTCATTATTCTCTTCAGGAAATGAGAACGTAGCAAGGACTAGTCGGGGAACGGAGTGACGGTCCAGATGATAGCATTAGTAGTCCTCACTATTCTATGAAATAGTGTGATAATCAATGTATTGAGGACTTATTTTGAGTTTGAATACTATCTAGAAGACAATATTTGTATTAAAACTCACAGCTCGTGTTGTATATTTAAGATTGTATTTGTATTATGTACCATGTATTTGGCGACTCAGAATAGGTGATGTATACCTATTTTGGGGCGTCACAGATTAATATCAAAGCTTAGGATATGATCCTGGCTAAGATATGAGACTAGAACTAGGAGGGGAGAGACGGGGAATTCCTTCGCTGGTATGACCTACCCAAGTTTATTTGGTATTTAATTGGTCAGCCAGAGTATAGGGATAATATGTTATATGTTAATTAACCCTTGTTTTGTGGCAGTATCTGAAAATGACATCCGAGAATGTTGAGAATAGCAATGGAGCACAGGAGACCGTTGAGTCTCTATAGATCAATAATCAGGATAATGTGCATCAGGAAGGCGACAATCCTCAAGCAAACAACAACACTAACCAGATGACGAACGATAGAATGTTCAGAGGCTTTATACAACTCATGCAACATCAGGCAAGAGCGGCTCCTAAATGCAGGTGGAAACACTAGAAACTCTCGGGCGGTCACCGTTAAACAGTTCAAGGAGCTGGGACCACCGGAGTTTATTGGAGAGCCAAAACCACTTAAGGCAGAAGCATGGATAAAGTAGATCACCAAGATATTTGATGTCTTGGGATGCTCTGAGGAGCAAAAGGTGCCATTTGTCACCTTTATGTTACGAGGAGAGGCAGATTACTGGTGGGAATCGGTAAAACGTACTTAACCTACCGCACTAAAGATGTCTTGGGAGAAGTTCCAAGAACTATTCAACGACAAGTACTTTCCCGAAAGTATTTGTCACATGAAAGAGGTAGAGTTCATCAAGTTAGAAGCGAATAACATGGCCAGTGTCGCGATCTGAAGCCAAGTTTGCTTAGAGTTGTCCGGTTTAAGTCCCAACTTAGTTGATAATGAAGAGAGAATGACGCGGATGTTTTAAGAGGTTTGAAGTCGGAGATACGTCAATATCTTATTTCTCATAAACCGTGTGTTATATTCGAGATATTGTAAATAGGGCTCAGTTAGTGGAGCGCGATAACGAGTCAACGCAACCAAAAGAGAGCAGCTTAAAAAATGATAATACCAGTGAGAGTAGTCATCGAAGCGGTGACAACAAGCGTGGAAGGAATCAACAGGCCAGAAATGGTAACCACTTCGGTGGTAATCTGTCCCAAAATAATAAGAATAGACATTTTAAGAA
Source organism: Panax ginseng (assembly GCA_020205605.1). NCBI lineage: Eukaryota > Viridiplantae > Streptophyta > Magnoliopsida > Apiales > Araliaceae > Panax > Panax ginseng. The sequence goes on from CM035143.1 coordinate 85,834,320, forward strand.
GAGGAGATTCAACAATGATGGAAAGACGTCAGCACCAACAACCGTTGTTAAGGAAGGAGAACGACCACCTATCATATGCTTCAAATGCGGAGGGGAGGGACACATCAGTCCAAAATGCGCGATGCCGTCCAAAGCATGTCATAATTGTGGAAGAGAAGGTCACTTAGCTCGATTTTGTCATTCACCGAAGACAAGTTCAGCTAGGATGGAGGCACCAAAGGCCGTCCCAGAAAAGTCAAAGCCGGTAGTGCAAGGGAGAGCGTTTGTTGTGACCTCTCAGAAAGCAAGGAACCCGAACGAGGTCATCACGGGTAAGCTTATCATAAACTCTAGCGAAGTCTATACCTTATTTGATACCGGTTCTACCCATTCTTTTATTTCTCCTACTTGCGCTCAACGATTAAACTTGACTCTGTAGAAATTAGACTTTGACTTATCTGTGGAAACTCCGTTGGGAGAAATCTTCATTACATCCACTGTTTATAAGTCTTGTTTGGTTCAAATCAGTACCCTCACATTACCTATTGATCTTATTTCATTAAAAATACTTGCATTTGATGTGATTCTAGGGATTGATTGGTTAACTACTCATCATGCTAAAATTAATTATTTTCGTAAGGTTGTCAGCTTTCATATTCCTAATCAATCTATTATGCGAATTCAAGCGACTAAACCATTAAAATCAATCACGGTCATCTCAAGCCATAAAACTATTCGTTTTTTAAAAAATGGATGTCAAGCTTTCTTAGCTCATGTCACGGATCTAAACAAAAATACGTCAGTTTTGAATGATATTTCTATTGTTAATAAGTTCCCCAGCGTATTCCTCAAGAAGAACTTCTGCCTACCCCTCGGAGCGTGAGATTGAATTTTGTATCGACCTTAAACACAGTATAAAACCCATTTCCAAAGCCCCATATCGAATGACTCTATTGAACTTCGAGGAGTTAAAGACCCAACTGCAGGAATTGTTAGACATTGGCTTTATTCGTCCTAGTACTTCTCCTTGGGGTGTTCCTGTTCTATTCGTGAAGAAGAAAGATGGGAGTATGCGACTTTGTATTGATTATCGGGAGTTGAATCATGTTACCATCAAAAATAGGTACCCATTGCCACGTATTGATGACCTGTTTGAACAGTTGCAAGGAACCAAATTCTTTTCAAAGATTGATCTTCATTTCGGATATCACCAATTAAAGATTAGAACCGATGACATTCCAAAGACGGCTTTCAGAACTCGGTACGAGCATTATGAATTCCTAGTCATGTCCTTTAGATTGACTAATGCTCCTGCTGCCTTCATAGATATGATAAACTGAGTATTCAAGGAATATTTGGATCACTTTGTGGTTGTCTTTATTGATGACATCCTTATTTATTCCAAAAGCCATGAAGATCATGAACAACACTTGAGGCTGATACTCCAAAAGCTTCGTGAATTCAAGTTTTATGCTAAGTTAAAGAAATGCGAGTTCTGGCTTGAGGAAGTAGCATTCCTTGGGCACGTAGTATCAAGTCATGGAATATCTGTTGACCCGACAAAAATTGAAGCAATTCAAAGTTTGGGAGCAAAATTCATCGATGGACCGGCGACGTAGCTTTCTCGGTTTAGCTGGTTATTATCGGAGATTCGTGGAAGGATTTTCTTGAATCACTACTCCATTAACTCAGCTGACTCAAAAAGATACAAAGTTCGGTTGGAGCGAATAATGTGAGAAGAGTTTTCAAGAACTCAAGAGGGGACTCATTTATTTTGTTACGACAATACCATCTGGCTCGGAGGGATTTGTCATCTACAGTGATGCTTCGGGCAAAGGGTTGGGATGTGTTCTTATGCAACATAGGAAAGTCATAGCCTATGCCTCAAGACAACTTAAAGAATATGAGAGGAATTATCCTACTAATGATCTAGAGTTAGCAGCTGTTGTCTTCGCACTTAAAATTTGGAGGCATTACTTGTATGGGGAGAAAGTGGAGATCTTTACGGATCATAAAAACCTCAAATATTTCTTCACTCAAAAGGAAGTCAATATGCGACAACGACGTTGGCTTGAACTGTTGAAAGATTATGATCATACCATCCAATACCATCCTGGAAAAGCGAACGTGGTAGTTAACGCATTGAGTAGAAGATCATATGCAAGTACAAGTGCGATATTGTCAATGCAAAGGCCCATTTTGTGTGACCTGTAAAGGATGGAGATAGAGTTACAGACTCCAGGGACCCATGTGATGATGGCGAATATACGAGTAGAACCGACGTTAATTGATAAAGTTAAAGTTGCTCAAGCTACAGACCTGGAGCTGATGCGTATGAGGAAGAAAGTGCAAGAAGGTGCTATGTCGGAAGCAAGAATCGATGAAGAAGGAATACTTTGAGTCAACTCCAGACTTCGTGTTCCTAACGACCCTAATTTAAGGTATAAAATCATGATGGAGGCGCACAACACACCGTTTGCAATCCATCCTGGGAGTACCAAAATGTATCATGATCTTCGTCATACATTTTGGTGGAGCAATATGAAGAGAGAGATAGCGCTGTTTATCTTAAGGTGTCTAACTTGTCAACGAGTTAAAGCGGAGCATCAAGTACCAAAAGGTCCATTACAACTACTTGAAATTCCAGAAAGGAAGTGGGAGCACATTACCATGGATTTCGTTACCGGTCTTCCTAAGGTTTCTCAAGGCATAGATGCGATTTGGGTCATTGTTGATAGATTGACCAAGTGCGCTCATTTTTACCTATCGAGAAACTTATACACTTGAACGTCTTGCTCGTATGTACATAAACAAGATTGTAAGATTGCATGGTATGCCGAAGATCCATAGTTTACGATCGAGACCCAAGATTCACTTCACGATTTTGGGTTAGTTTGCGAAAAGCTATGAGCGCAATTCTGATTTAGCTTTCGTATATATCATCCTCGAGACGGACGGGAAGTCGGAGAGTACTATTCAAACTCTTAAAGATTTATTAAGACTCTGTGTCTTTGACTTCAAGGGAAGCTGGGATAAGTTCTTACCATTAGTGGAGTTTTCCTACAACAACAGTTATTAAGCAAGTATTGGCATGGCTACATCTGAGGCGTTGTATGGAAGAAAGTGTCGCTCTCCAAAGACTTTGGGATGAGGTAGGTGAAGCAACGTTGTTGGGACCAGATTTGATACGATATGACTACGGAAAAGATTCAAACGATCCGACAACGATAAAAAACCTCACAAGATCGACAAAAGAGTTATCTTGATCTTCATCGAAAGGACGTGGAATTCGATATAGGAGATCATGTGTTGTTACGTGTTGCTCCATGGAAAGGAGTTACGAGATTTGTAAAGGGAGGAAAGATCAATCCTCGATTCATTGGCCCATTTTTAATCTTCGATCGAGTAGGAACTGTGGCCTATAGACTCGCTTTACTGCCAAGTATGTCTCGTGTTCATAACGTTTTTCACATATCCATGTTACGTAAATATGTGGAAGACCCGAACCACATTATTGAGTTAGAACCGGACGAAATAGCGGAAGATTTAACGTATGAAGAGGTTCTTGTTCAAATCTTGGATAAAAAGGAACATATTCTACGCTCCAAGGTTATACCTCAAGTCAGAGTTTTGTGGAGAAACCACAATGTTGAGGAAATGACCTGGGAGTTAAAATCTGAAATGAAATCAAGGTATCCTTACCTCTTCGACATACCAGGTACGTACCCTAATTTTGAGGGCGAAATTTCATAAGAAAGGGAGGTTGTAAAACCCCAACTTTTATGAATAAAGATGATTTTTCTATAAATATCATTTTTAAATATTATGGAATTAAATTGATATAATGTTATAGTTGTGGGTAATATTTATAAATTTTGCAAAGTACGTAAGTTGTTATATAATATTCGATTGGTCGGGGAATATTCGTTTTAACAGGGAATATTCGTACAATGACACAATCATTGGTGGACCCCACAACGTAATTATTATCGGATTGAGAAAACGCCAAAAATACTTTATAAAAATAACGACGAAAGTTTTACCGTTAACTGTTGAAACACCCGGTGCTAAAAGTACAGTAATACGCGTAGTTTCATAGTAGCACACGGTATTGATTATTGATGCTTACGTGAGAAGTCACTCAGTTTTGTTCAATTATTGTTATAGTAATTATTGAATAGTATCTCACGTTATTTGATTCAATTATTGTCAATATTTTATATATTATTAAATCAATAATTGAGACGATAAAGTTATTAATATTATTATTTGCAATATTAACGATGTCTAGAAGTTCTGTCAAGGAGAGGTTTGGTCACCTAATTGCGCGCTAATAGGGAAAAATCCTTATTGAAGCCCCCTCTTTCCTGGGAACGACCTAGTCGATTAATATTGTGAATTATAATAATGATGATAAGTGTTGTTAAAAATATTGAGGAGTTTTTATGAAGTATTTGTTGTAAGTTTGGCTTGTTATTTAAACTCCCACTTACCCATTTTTTAAAACTGTCGGTGGAAAGTTATCTCAGTTTTGTTTTATATATATATATATATATATATTTATATATATAAGTATTATATATATATATATGTGTGTGTGCGTGTGTGTGTTAGTCAAATTGGGTGGGGGGAATTTGGCATTCACGTGGAGGGAGTACAATTATTATTATTTTATGTATATATATATATATGATAGTGGATTTTGGTGGAGGAAAGCACTTTTATTATATATATATATATATATATATATATATATATATATATATATATATATATGATAGTGGATTTTGGTGGAGACAGGATGGTGTGCTATAGGTATTAATTATATATATGTATATGGCATGACCTGGTTCCATTATTTATTATCCTGTTGGAATAACCTGTCTGTGAGGTCTATCGCATGCCTGGTGATTTCTTTTGTTATTCTATTCTTTATTATACTCAGTTGGTTAAAGTTTTGACTTCTATACTCCATGAAATTAGTGGAATATCCTTGATATTTGCGCTTTATCCAATATCTTTTCATGGAAATATTTTTCTGAGCATTCTTAAATTTTACTCCACAAAGAAGTATCATATTGACAATTTGAACGTTATTGATTCCTGGATAAAATAATTCTTGAACTTGTTTTATTGAATTCTTATATCATTGTCATCATCCTCATGTTTATATTTTTTTGAAAGTCATCTCGTGGCTTTTTGGTGCATAGATGGACTTGGTATGATTATGACCGAGGATTATTCGGTTGTAATCATGGTAGTAATATTACAAATGATGTGGTAAAAGTCCTCATTGGCACATGTAGTGCATTGATGGAATGATTCTTTGGCATGATCATGACCATTAATAAATACACAAATATTCTTGGCCCGTAGTGCATGGATAATTGTGGTCGTGATACTAAAGAATATCCTTGGCCGTAGTGCAGGGGTGATTCGGTGATGTAAATTATTTATTAAGTTGAGTCCCAGCGATAAAAGTGATGAAAAACCTTTTAAATCATAAAAGATAGTAGATTTTATTCTCTACTTGACTCTTTTAATGGATTGCTTGTTCCGCTGCAGTTAAACTTGATGTTGTTATATTTTATCAGTTTAACACTGTTGAAGGCTAACGATAATTTATTATGTATTATCTTAGTCATAATATTTCTTACTGGGCTAGTTGAGCTCACCCTTTTACTTTCATTATTTTCTTTAGGAAATGAGAACGTAACAGGAACTAGTCGGGGAATGGAGTGACGGTCCAGATGATAGCATTAGTAGTCCTCACTATTTTATGAAATAGTGTGATAATCAATGTATTGAAGACTTATTTTGAGTTTGAATACTGTCTAGAAGACAATATTTGTATTAAAACTCACAACTCGTGTTGTATATTTAAGATTGTATTTGTATTTTGTACCTTGTATTTGGCGACTCAGAATAGGTGATGTATACCTATTTTGGGGGCGTCACAACATATGACTTTCAATATATAATAAACATGAGGATGATGACAATGATATAAGAATTCAATAAAACAAGTTCAAGGATAAATTTTTAAAGATTTATAATTTAATTTATCCAGAAATCAATAACGTCCAAATTGTCAACCTGATACTGTTTTGTGGAGTAAAATTCAAGAATGCTCAGAAAAATATTTCCATGAAAAGATACTTGATGAAGCACAAATATTCAGGATATTCTACTAATTTCATGGAGTATAGAAGCCAAAACTTTAACCAACTGAGTATAATAGAATATATGAAACTGCAAATGGATTTTTGCCCGCTATGCGGTAATCTACGTAGACATATTATTTCTACAATTTAATAAGGAATGAATATGAAGGATCATTCACCATGCATGCGGTAATCCACATAGACAGGTTATTCCAACAGAATAATAAAGAATGGAATAACAAAAGAATTCAAAGACGTATGTAATCCGCATGCATGTGTTATTCAACGTAATGATAAAGAATAGAACCGGATCATGCGTAATCTGCACGCAGACCGATATTCTAACGAATAATAAAAAAATGAAACCAGTCATGCGTAATCCGCATGCATGTGATATTCCAACGAATAATAAAGAATGGAATAACAACAGAATTCACCAAGCATGCGATAGATCGCACAGACATGTTCTTCCAACAGAATAACAAAGAATGGAATAACAAATCTTACGAGTATTGAAAGAAAATAACTCTCTTCATGAATACGAAAGAAATAATACCCCTCACCTTAGAAGAAGACTGGATATTAGAATAGTGAGGTAGCAGACTTCTCTTCTAATTTTTCTCTATAATTTCTCTCTATAATAATTGCTCTATAGCTTTAGTAAATTGGTGAGAAATGAAGGAAGAATGAGCTTCTATTTATAGGAAAATATAGTTTCGATAATTGCACGTTTTGGGGCTCAAAATATTACAAAGATAATACCTTCCTCTTTTCTTCATTTTTTAATTAAGCCACCGCAAGTATTATCAAACTTGCACCACCTCCCCTAATAGTAAATAATGTGAATTAATAGTTCATTCATGTGACTTAATAGTATAATCATGTAAAAAAACTAATTACAATATAGTACCTTCATCTATACCTCCATTTTTAATTTAGTCATGCAAGTATTATCAATCTTGCACCACCTCCCCTAATAGTACATAAATGTGAATCAATAGTACACACATGTGAATAAATAGTTATAAGCATGTGAAATAATAGCAATTAATTGCTCATTTATCCGATTAATTACCCGATTGGTCAATATAACCTCCAGACATCAATTGTTATCGAAATAAATATCGATTTCCACTAACACTAATAATCCCAACACAATGGAACTATCAATTTCATCTTTAATTGTTAGAGTTTATGCCCTAGAGGCCAATTATTTGATATAATTGCTTAACATTTTGATATTGTATTTGATTGAATAAATATATGATTTTATTATGGTTTTATTTACTGCGTAATATAATTGTTAACATAATAAAATTCCTTAGAATAATGATACAAATTATATAGTTTCAAGTATGTGACTTGAACATGAGATTATATATTACCATTAGTATTAGTGTTCTTAAATGTCCCTAGTCGAGTATCATTGTTGATGGGACAACAATGATGCATTGAGACTAGTATGTGGATCGACCGATGACCAAATCTCATTGGTCATAAATATATGAGATATTAAGTCAATGCATGGAGGTACATGTTGAGAACGATGTCTTCGAATGGACCCACCATGAGAATTCTATATGGAGTATTATGCGAAGTGTCATTAGCAATTCTCATAGTGATAATGATGTAATGGTCCTTCGACACGAAATCGCTATATTACTACACGAGAATTTATGTACTTTGATATCATCAAATGTCACCTTTAATAGGGTGGACTATAAAGGTGATTATTGGGTTCATCATTAATCGTGTGAGAAATATGAGTGATCTAGATGGAATTTAACCATCCTATATATTATGGGTGATATCCATAGGCCTCTTGATTGAGTAGGACTATGAAATGCATGGCCATGCTCAAATAGTGATTTGTTTCATATAGTCTACTCATTGATCAAGAAAACTTCATTAAATTATGAAGAGTATGACACATTCCATGACTCGAGTTTAATCTAGGATATTAAGGTTAAAAGGATTAAATTACATTGAAACATTGGTCACGAAAAGGTTGAATCGAATCATCGATCTTATTATTACTTGGGTAGCAGTGATGCATTACTAGATGCCGCTCACTGTTTATAATTTTATAATATGATTTTAAAATTATTGCCAACGTAATAATAACCTATAGGGTCACACACATAGAACGTTATTTAAAAGGGAATTAATTTAAATTTTAAGGATTTAAATATATTAATATGATTAATAGTATTTAAATCACGAATTTAAATTAAAAGGATAATTTGTATATATGTATATTAATTAAGTAAGACTTAATTAAGAGATATATATATATAAATTCGGATTTTATAAAATTAGGTTTTGATTTGATTAATTCCTTTTAACTACTATATATATGATATATAGCGACTACTTAGGTAAGATATCATAATTGAAAACCCTAGCCGCTTCTTGAGAGACTAGAGAAAAAACAGTTTGAAAATCCATTCCTTTTGGTGGCTAAGTACTGTGAAGTCCTTCTTATTGCGAGAATCGTTCGACGGTTCGATGCGGCGTTCGATGTGAATACTGGTAGGCGCACAATCGGTTTGTATTGCGTTGGAGATTCGAGGCGCAGTCGGTTTCAGATTATCGTTTTTTGTTTATATCTGGTATAATCTCTAAACCTCTGAATTAATTTATTTTCGCATGGATCCTGTTTTAGGGTTTCAGAAATTGCTTTAAAATTTTAATTTCCGCTGTGCGTTTCTGTGCCGAAGCCCAACATTAATCAACACAACATATTCATAATTAATATTATAACTCACAATATTTAACAACCAGGTCGTTCCCAGGAAAGAGGGGGCTTTCCGATAAGGATTTCTCCTTATTGGCGCGCAATTAGGTGACCAAACATCTCCTCGATGAACTTCTGACATTGTCAATATTGCAAATGATAATATGAATAACTTTGTCGTCTCAATTATTGATTTAATAATAATAAATATTATGCACGAGATGATCTTGTGACAATAATTGAATCAATAATATGAGAGATATGATGCATCAATTACTGTAGCAATAATTGAATATAACTGAGTGACTTCTCACGTAAGCATCAATAATCAATACCGTGTGCTACTATGCAACCACGCATATTACTGTACTTTTACTACCGGATAGTTCAAGAGTTTTAACGGTAACACTTTCACCGTTATTTTTATAAAAAGATAATTCTGTCATTTTTTAACTACGATAATATTTTCGTTGTGGGGTCCACCAATGATTGTGTCGTCGTACGAATATTTCCCGACCAATCGAATATTATATAACCACTTGCTTACTTTGCAAAATTTGTAAATATTATCCAAAACTATAACATTATATTAAATCCACACCATAATATTAAAAAATATATTTCGAGAAAATTATTCTTTATTCATAAAAGTTGGGGATCTTACACGTTAACTGTTGAAATACTCGGTGATAAAAGTACAGTAATACACGTGGTTACATAGTAACACACGGTATTTGATATTTATGTGAGAAGTCACTCAGTTATACTCAATTATTGCTACAGTAATTGCTGCATAGTATCTCACACTATTGATTCAATTATTGTCACAGTATTATCTGCACAATATGTTATATTATTAAATCAATAATTGAGATGACAAGTTATTTATATTATTATTTGCATTATTGACAATGTTTAGAAAATTTTGTCAAGGAAAGGGGTTTGATCACCTAATTACACGCCAATAGGGAGAAATCCTTATCGAAAAACTCCCTCTTTCCTGGGAATGATCTGGTTGTTAATATTACAAGTTATATTATTGATGAATAAATGTTGTTAAAAATATTAAAGGAATTTTTATGAAGTATTTGTTGTAAATTTTGCTTATTATATGGACCCCAACCTACTCATTTTTTAAAATAGTGTGTGTTATGAGTATGATAATATATATATATATATATATATATATATATATATATATATATATATATATATATATATATATTTACTTGGGAAAGGGGGGTGGAGTGGGGTGGGGGGAAGGGCGTAAAAATGAGGGAATGTGTGTCTATATATATATATATATATATATTATAATAAGTTTTATTTTTTTATGAAAAATAGAATATATTATATTTTATTATGCATAGTGTCTGCATAGTATTTGCATAGTAAATCAGAAAAATTATTCGGCCGAAGAATTCGGCGCCCGTGATTCTTGCTGTTGGTCCGTGAATTTTTTTTTCTAAATAGTATCCTTCTATTCTCCTATAAATAGGATGCTTGGTTTAGAATTGAAAATCACACTAGAATCAGAGAATTTTTCTTCTATAATATTGAGTGTATTTCTTTAGAGTTTAAGGAAGATTTAAGTGTAGAAAATAATAAAAGTTTTCTTCAAGAATATCCCCGCTATACCAGTTGGAATACTCTCCTTTTTAAGGTAAGGGATATTATTTTTGTTCAATATTCGTAAGAAATAATATTTTCTTCCATACTCTGTAGTATGTAAGTAATATTATTTCGTTTCTGATTCCGTATTCTAAACTTATTTTGTTAAAGTATGGCTTCTATACTCCTTGAAATTAGTAGAATGTCCTTGAAATTTGTGCTTCATCTAGTATCTTTTCATGACAAATATTATTCTGAGCATTCTTGATAAATTTTAATCTTTTCATGCCGGAATACTATTTACGGGGTACCATTCCTAAAGTATTATTTACGGGGTACTATTCACTCAGGTACTATTCACCCGGGGTACTATTTATGATAAAAATTGATTTCTTTTCGGTCCAAATCATTTTTGATACAAAATTATTCTTGAATTTTACTCCATAAAGCAGTATCATGTTGACAATTTGGACATTATTGAATTCTGGATAAATTGAATTATAAATCTTTAAAATTTATCCTTGCCCTTATTTAATTGAATTCTTATATCATTGTCATCATCCTCATGCTTATATTGTGATGAAAGTCATCTTTGGCCCGTAGTGCATAGATGGACTGTTGATTGGTATGATTATGACAAGTGATTATTCGATATAATCATGACATGTAATGTTACAAATGATGTGGTAAATGTCCTCATTGGCCCGTAGTGCATTAATGGACAGTTGTTGGCATGATCATGACCATTGGTGATAACACGAATATCATTGGCACGTAGTGCATGGATAATTCGTGGACGTGATACTAATGAATATCATTGGCCCGTAGTGCATGAATAATTAGTGATGTGGATTATTTATTGAGCTGAGTCTTAGCGATAAATTTTATGTTAAACTTTTTAAATCATAGAAGATAGTAGATATCATGCTCTACTTAAGTCTTCTAATGGATTGATTGTTCCGCTGCAGTTAAACTTATTGTTTATTATCAGTTTAATACTATTGAATGCTAACGATAATTTATTCTGAATTTCTTAGTCATAATATGTGAGACCCCAGATTTTATGAATAAATATTTAATTTTCTCGAAATATTTTTTTTAATATTATGGTGTGAATTTGAGATAGTGTTATAGTTGTGGGTAGTATTTATAAATTTTAAAAAGTATGCAAGTTGTTGTATAATATTCAATTGGTCGGGGAATATATTCTTTTATTGGGGAATATCCGTACGACGGTACAATCATTGGTGGACCCCGCAACGGAATTATTGTTGGATGGAGAAAATGGCAAAAATATTTTTATGAGAATAACGGCGGAAGTTTTACCATTAAAACTGTTGAACTACTCGGTAGTAAAAATACAATAATACGCGTGGTTGCATAGTAGCACACGGTATTGATTATTGATGTTTACGTCATAAGTCACTCAGTTTTGTTTTATTAGTATTATTAATGTAATAAAACATAAAATCTTTTACTATATAAGACAGAATACTTTTATAAAGTTATTCTATAAATAAAATATATTATATTTTATTATGCATAGTGTTATAGTATCTGCATAGTATTTTGCATAGTAAAATCTTTTTATATAAAAAGCAGAAATACTTTTATAAAGTTATTCGTTTTATTAGATTATAAATAGAATATATTATATTTTATTTAAAAGATTTTGCTTTAAATATGGATAGTCCAGATTAAAAGTAAATCAATGCGACCATTCTTCATGAATTAATTACTATATGCATCCATTCTTCTATAAATAGAAGCTCATTCCTTCATTATTTCTTACGAATTCAACTGAAACTCTAGAGAGAAAACTATAGAGAGAAAGAAGAAAAGTGTTCTATTTCTTTACTTCATTACTTCTATATCCAATCTTATTCTTTCTAAGGTATGGGATATTATTTGTTGTACTAAGTAAGGGATATTATTTGTTGTACTCATAGGGGTATTATTTCTTTTGTATTCATGAAGAGAACTTACATTATTCCATTCTTTATTATTACATTGGAATAACTTTTATATCTGTGAGCTACCCTATACTTGGTGAAATTCTTACATTATTCCATTCTTTATCATTATGTTGGAATAACTTTGTCTATCATGCTAAGTACCACATGCATGGTGATTTCTATTATTATTCCGTTCTTTATCATTACATTTGGAACATCACATCTGTAGCTTTACGCATGACACAGTTCCGTTCTTTATTATTACTGTTGGAACATCACATGCATGCTTTTACTGCATGACCCGATTCCATTATTTATCATTCATTTGGAACATCCCGTGCGTGCGTTTCTGCATGACCTAGTTCCGTTATTTATTATTCTGTTGGAATAACTTTCATGCATGCGATCTATCGCATGCACGGTGATTTCTTTTGTTATTCCATTCTTTATTATACTCGATTGGTTAAAGTTTTGACTTCTATACTCCATAAAATTAGTGGAATATCCTTCATATTTGCGCTTCATCCAGTATCTTTTCATGGAAATATTCTTCTGAGCATTCTTGAGTGTTACTCTACAAAGAAGTATCATGTTGACTATTTGGACGTTATTAGTTCTGGATAAATTAATTCTTGAACTTGTTTTATTGAATTCTTATATCATTGTCATCATCATCATGTTTATATTATGTTGAAAGTCATACACGTAACTGCGGTGCATAGATGGACTTGGTATGATTATGACCGAGGATTATCTTTGTGTATATCATGGCCAAGTAATGTTACAAATGATGTGGTAAAAAGTCCTCATTGCCCCGTAGTGCATTGATGGATAATTTTGGTATGATTATGGCTATGGATTCTCTTGACCAGGGTGCAAAGATGAATTGTTTTATGGCATGATCGGGAATGAGTTAATGAAAACATTATTATCTTTGGCCCGTAGTGCATGGATAATTAAATGGTCGTGATATCTTAAAGAATATCTTTGGCTTGTAGTGCGGGGATGATTTGATGATGTGGATTATTTATTAAAATGAGTCTCGTGATAAAAGTGATAAAAACATTTTAAATCATAGAAGATAGTAGATTTTATTCTCTACTTGAATCTTCTAATGGATTGCTTGTTTATTTGCAATTAAACTTGATGTTTATTATATTTTTAAGTTTAACACTTATTTGAAGGCTAATGATAAATTATTTTGCATTATCTTAGTCATAATATTTTCTTCTTGGGCTAGTTGAGCTCACCCTTTTGCTTTTCATTGTTCTCTTGAGAAATGAGAGCGTGGCGAGGACTAGTCGAGAAGCAGGTGATGGTCTAGATGGTGTATTAGTAGTCCTCACTATTACGTGAAAAATAGTGTCATAATAAATCTAATGAGGACTCTATTGAGTGTGGATATTATCTAGATGACAATATTTGTATTAAAATTCACAATATATGTTTAGTAAGTTTTTTACACATTGTATATAATGAAGTTGTATTTGTATTACGTACCATGTATTTGGCGACTCAAGATGGGTGATTTATACCTATTTTGGGGGATCACGGTTAGTATCAAAGCTTGGGGATATGATCCACAGTTGAGGATGTGAGAATAGAACTAGGAGGGAGAGGCGGGAATTCCTTCGCTAGTATGACCTACCTAAGTTTATTTGGTATTTAATTGGTCGGTCGAAATATAGGGATAATATGTTACATGTCAATTAACCTTTATTTTGTGGCGATGTCTGAAAATGACATCCGAGAATGTTGAGAATAGCAATGGAGCACGAGGCTGTTGATTCTCCATGATTAATAATCGGAGACAATGTGCAACGGGGATGGCGATAATCCTCCTGTAAACAACAACAACCTTGATCAATTGACGAATGACGAGTGCGTTTAGGAGCTTTTAAAATTCATGCAACATCGGTGAGCGGCTCCTGGCTCATTCATAATGCGGGAGGAAACAATGGCAACCCACGGTTGGTCACCGCTTAGCAATTCAAGGAGCTGGGACCACCGGAGTTTTTGAAAGCGGAACCACTTAAGGCGGAGATGTGGTTAAAGCAGATCACCAAGATATTTGATGTCTTGGGATGCTCCGAGGAGCAAAAGTTTCCCTTTGCCACCTTTATGTTGCGTGAATAGGCGGATCAACGGGTGGGAATCAGTAAAAGCGTACCCGACTGGCCTTTTCAAGATGTCTTGGGAGAAGTTCCAAGAGTTGTTCAATGACAAGTACTTTCCGAAAGCATTAAATCACATGAAGGAGGTGGAATTTATCAAGTTGGAGCAAAACAACATGGCCAGTGTCGCGATCTGAAAGCCAAGTTTGCCGAGTTGTCTCGATTTGCGTCCCACTTGGTTGATAATGAAGAGAGAATGATGGCGGATGTTTTAAGAGGTTTGAAGCCGGAGATACGTCGATATCTTATTTCTCATAAAAGCGTGTTTGTATTCGGATGTTGTAAATAGGGCTCGATTAGTGGAGGCGCGATAACGAGTCAACGCAACCAAAGAGAGCATCCGACAAAATGATAATCTGGGTGATAACTTGACCATCAAAGCGGTGACAATAAGCATGGAGGGAATCAACATGCCAGAAATGGTAACAACTTCGGTGGTAATCATGGTCAAAACAATAAGAATGGACATTTCAAGAAGAGAAGGTTCAACAATGACGTGAAGACGTCGGCACCAGCACCCGTTTCAAAGGAAGAAGAATGACCACCGGTCGTATGTTTCAAATGCGGACAGGAGGGACACATCCATCCAAACTATACGCAGCAATCCAAAATATGTTTTAATTGTGAAAGAGAAGGTCACCTAGCTCGATTTTGTCGTATGGTGAAGTCAAGTCCAGCTGGGATAGTGATGCCAAAGGATGCCCCACACAAGCTAAAGCCGGTAGTTTAAAAGAGAGCATTTTTTTTCGTGACAAGGAACCTGAATAAAATTATCACGGGTATGTTAGTCATAAACTCTTGTGAAGTCTATCTGAGTGTTGAATCTGGGTTCTACTTACTCTTTTATTTTACCTAGTTGTGTTCAATGTTTGAAGTTAACTCCGGAGAAGTTAGATTTTGATATATCTGCTTAAAATCAGTTGGGAGAAACCTTCGTTACCTCCACTATTTATAAATCTTGTTCAAATCAACACTTTCACGTTACGTGTCGATCTTGTCTCTTTGAAAATACTTGCCTTTGATGCGATTTTAGGAATCGATTGTTTAACTACCCATCATGCTTTTCGTAAGGTTGTTAGCTTTCATACTCCTAACCAACCTGTTATGTGAATTCAAAGTAACCAAACCACTAAAGTCAATCATTGTCATATCAAGCCATAAGTAAAGAGCCCCGGTCCTTTCGTTGTTGACTTCCTTGTGTGGAATGCACCAAAGCTAGACTTTCTGTAGGCGACGTCGTGAATGACGATGGCAAGTTGATAGGTATCAATGTGATGTACTATCCAAGTCTTGGATGAGGGTCACAATTTTGAATGATATTTCTATTGTTAATAAATTTCCTGACGTATTCTTGAAGACTTCTTAGCCTACCCTAGGCGTGAAATCGAATTTTGTATTGACCCCATCTGAAACCCATTTCTAAAACCCTCAAATATTTCTTTACTTAAAATGAGACATAACATGCGCCAAAGACGTTGGCTCGAGTTGTTGAAGATTCGATCGTACCATGAAATATCATAGTAGAAGTCTGCGAGCGTGGTAGGCGATCGTTGAGTAGAATATTGTATCTTGATTACTGATGCGAATATACAAACCCGTGTGAAGATAACGAATATATGATTAGAATCGACTTTAATCGATAAAGTTAAAGCCGCTCAAGCTACATACTCAGAGCTGATGAATGTGAAGAAGAAGGTTCAAGAGGGCGTTATTCTAGAAACAAGAATCGACGAAGAGAGAAAATCTCAACCCTCGATTTAATTGGCCCATTTAAAATCCTCGATCGAGTAGGAACTGTGGCTTATAGACTCGTTTTAACGCCAAGTATGTCGCGTGTTCATAACCTTTTTAACGTATCGATGTTACGTAAATATGTGGATTACCCGAACCACATTATTAATTTAGAACCGAACGAGATAGCAGAAGATTTAACGTATAAGGAGATCGTGTTAAAATCTTGGATAAGAAATCGTCGTATTCAACACTCAAAGGTTATACCTCAAGAATTAGAATTTGAAATGAAGTCAAGGTATCCTCACCTCTTTGGCATACCAGGTACGTACGTAAATTTCGAGGGCGAAATTTCATAAGGAGGGGAGATTGTGAGACCCCATATTTTATGAATATAGATTTAATTTTCTCAAAATATTTTTTTTTAATATTATGGTGTGGATTTGAGATAGTGTTATAGTTATGGGTAATATTTATAAATTTTGAAAAGTATGCAAGTTGTTGTATAATATTCGATTGGTCGGGGAATATTTTTTTGTGGGGGATATATACATGCGATGTACAATCATTGGTGGACCCCGCAATGAAATTATTATCGGATGGAGAAAAGCGACAAAATATTTTTTATGAGAATAACGGCGGAAGTTTTACCGTTAAAACTGTTGAACTACTTTCATAATAATAAAGAAATGATGTCTGGCATGGTTGCATAGTAGCACACGGTATTGATTATTGATGTTTACGTGATAAGTCACTCAGTTTTCTTTTATTATTATTATTAATGTAATAAAACAGAAAATCTTTTTATATAAAACATAATACTTTTATAAAGTTATTCTATAAATAGAATATATTATATTTTATTATGCATAGTGTTGCATAGTGTCTGCATAGTGTTTTGCATAGTAAAATCTTTTTATATAAAATAGAATACTTTTATAAAGTTATTCGTTTTATTAGATTATAAATAGAATATGTTATATTTTATTTAAAAGATTTTGCTTTAAATATGGACCGTCCGATTAAAAGAAAATCAATCTGGACCGTTCATGAATTAGTTACTATGTAGTCCATTATTCTATAAATAGAAGCTCATTCCTTCATTATTTCTTACAAATTCACTGAAACTCTAGAGAGAAACTATAGAGAAAGAAGAAAAGTGTTTTGCTACTTCATTACTTCTATATCCAGTACTATTCTTTCTAAAGTAGGGGATATTATTTGTTGTACCCGTAAGGGATATTATTTGTTATACTCTAAGTAGGGGTATTATTTATTTTGTATTCATGAAGAGAACTTACATTATTCCATTCTTTATTATTACATTGGAATAACTTTTGTATATATCTTGAGTTACCCTATACTTGGTGAAATTCTTACATTATTCCATTCTTTATCATTATGTTGGAATAACTTTTGTCATCTAAATCGCATGCATGGTGATTTCTGTTATTAATCCGTTCTTTATCATTACATTGGAACATCACATGCATGCTTTTACGCATGACCAGGTTCCATTCTTTATTATTACATTGGAACATCACATGCATGCTTTTACGCATGACTTTGATTCCATTATTTATCATTACATTTGGAACATCACATGCAATGCGTTTACGCGTGACCTAGTTAGTTATTTATTATTACATTGGAATAACTTTTATGCATGCGATTATCATCGCATATACGGTGATTTCTTTTGTTATTCCATTCTTTATTATACTCAGTTGGTTAAAGTTTTGACTTCTATACTCCATGAAATTAGTAGAATATCCTTGATATTTGCGCTTCATCTTTTCATGAAAATATTATTCTGAGCATTCTTGAGTGTTACTCTACAAAGAAGTATCATGTTAACAATTTGGACGTTATTAGTTCCTGGATAAATTAATTCTTGAACCTATTTTATTGAATTCTTATATCATTGTCATCATCCTCATATTTATATTATGTTGAAAGTCATCTGTGGCCTGTAGTGCATAGATGGACTTGGTATGATTATGACCAGGGATTATGCGGTGTAATCATGACCGTAATGTTATAAATGATGTGGTAAAAAAGTCCTCATTGGCTCGTAGTGCATTGATGGACAATTTTTGGTATGATTATGGCTATGGATTTTCTTCGGCCAAGGGTGCAAAGATGAATTGTTTTATGGCATGATCAGGACCGTTGATGAAAACATGATTATCTTTGGCCCGTAGTGCATGGATAATTCGTGGTCGTGATACTAACGAATATCTTTGGCCTGTAGTGCATGGATGATTTGATGATGTGGATTATTTATTAAGCTGAGTCTCAGCGATAAAAGTGATGAAAAACATTTTAAATCATAGAAGATAATAGATTTTATTCTCTACTTGACTCTTCTAATGGATTGCTTGTTCCGCTGCAGTTAAACTTGATGTTTATTATATTTTTTAAGTTTAACACCGTTGAAGGCTAATGATAAATTATTTTGCATTATCTTAGTCATAATATTTTCTTACTGGGCTAGTTGAGCTCACCCTTTTGCTTTCATTGTTCTCTTCAGGAAATGAGAACGTAGCAGGGACTAGTCGGGGAACAGAGTGATGGTCCTAGATGGTGCATTAGTAGTCCTCACTATTCTGCGAAATAGTGTAATAATAAATGTAATGAGGACTCTATTAAGTGTGGATATTGTCTAGATGATAATATTTGTATTAAAACTCACAGCATATGTTTAGTCGTATTTTACACGACTGTTGTATAATTAAGTTGTATTTGTATTCTGTACCTGTATTTGGTGACTCAAGATGGGTGATGTATACCTATTTTGGGGGCGTCACATAATATTTCTTAGTATGCTAGTTGAGCTCACCCTTTTGTTTTTATTGTTATCTTCAGGAAATGAGAACGTTGTCGGGACTAGTTGGGGAATGGAGTAACGGTCCGAGGTGGTGGCTATAGTAGTCCTCACTATTTTATAAAATAGTGTGCTAATAATTATAATGAGGACTCCATTTGAGTTTGAATATTGTCTATTAGACAATATTCGTGTAAAAACACTCAGCTACATTTTTGTCGTATTGTATAAGGAAATTGTATTTAAATTCTGTACCATGTATTTGGCGACCCAGGATGGGTGATGTATACCTATTTTGGGGGCGTCACAGTTCATATATGATATATATATATATATATATATATATATATTCATTTTTCTCGGCAAAAGAAAAATTCAGAACTCTTCAAGCAATACACTTTCAAACTTTAAAGAGATTTCAAAGAAAAACTTCCAGCATTCACTTGTGCCTTGTTCTTAATATTTTTTGGCTGAAAAATCTTAGTTCATTGTAATCATATTCCTTTTATTTAAATCTGAATTGAAGCCTTGTTTGACTTGTTCGATCTAGTAGTGGATAAAATTTGTTCAAAGGAAACTTGAAAGCAGAGTCGTTCCTAAGCACGGGCGGGACTTAAGGCTATAAAATGAGCAAACAGTTCGAGCTCGATTCATACTCGCTCGACCAAAAGTTCGAATCGAGCCTGACTTGAAATATAAATGAATCAAATATGAGCAAATTTTAAAGTTTGATAAATTACTCGAACATCCTCAAATTGTAATTTTCTATTGATACTCGGATCATATTCGTTCTAAAAGTTCAAATGGTTCGTGCTCGATTCGGGAGAACGTGCTCGACTCGGTACCTAAATGAGCCTCAATCAAACCTTATTTTATACTCGATAAATTATGAACCAAATCTGAGCAACTCAATACTCGGTTTGATTGGGGTCATTTACACCCTTAGGCGGGAGAGTCGACCGCCCTGGGCCCCCAATCAGAGAGGCTCCAATGAATATAAATAGGATTTTGAAGATTTGATTGAAGATTTTGGCTCTAGGAATACTAGAATAAGTATCTTTCAATGAATGTATTCTCATATATTTTGTTGTAGTCGAACTATTTAGTCGAACTTCACATATATTTTGATGTAGTTGAAGTTCTTATATATTTTGTTGTAGTCAAACTATTATATTTTAATCTCCGAAAATGCATTTTTTTGGATATAACTTGTATTTTGTTTTCTTTTATTTTTTTAGTGAAGACAATGTTTCGAAATCGTCTCATTTTCATTTTTTGTCCTAGGCTAACAAAATCTTAGGAACGACTCTGCTTGAAAGGTTGTAGATGTGCAAAGGTTGCAGAGGTGCAAGGGGGCATTAATGTCCAATTCATAGCAAAGCTCCTTTGAACAGCGAGTTTTTCTTTGTAATCAATTAAGTATTAAAGTTAAAAAAAAATAATCTCCAAAATTGGTATTGAACTTGGATTAGACCATTAGATTAGAAGATATAAGTTGAACTACGTAAAATCTTGGTGTGATTTATTATTATGTCTTTCCTTATTCTGTATTTTTATTTCTAGATATATTGCTCTAATACTCGCTTGAAGTTACACTAATACATAACAAAAAGCAAATACGGTATCATGTCTGATTGTAATTGACGAAGAAGATAAGTTAAAACAGACATCAAAACAGACATGCATCACTCTGTAATAGAAAAATTAAATTTTTTTATTATTATTTATCACTTTTAACTTATACCTATTCACTCTTCTAGATGCGCAAATTTACAGAATTACAGGATTGTCACCCCTACACTTGAGAGGGTTGCCACATAACCAATAACTAGATGAGGGGAAAAAACATGTTTTAAAAACTCAAAGCACTATATTATTGAGTTTTAAATGAACAATAAAAGGTTGGAAAACATAATTTTTTTTGTCCAATTCTTTTATTACTGAGTTTTTAATGAAAAAAAAAATGACGAAAAATTTGATAATTTTTCTTGCCTAAATTTTCTGTCCAAAAATAAATGAATTCGGGTGAAACACTAAATGATACAAACAAATCTTTATATAATCTCTATTATTTATATCCTTCACATCACAAACACAACAAATATTAATTAATATAAGAATAAAATAGTAATTTAAATATAAAACTTCAGTTCTTTCTTTTTCCTTCATGAACTCAATACCAAGTTTAAAGGAAACTTACAAGTTTTTTATTTTTTTATTTTCTATTTTAATTTAAGTTTCTATTTTTTCTTTACCATCGAAAAACTCAGAAACATATATATAGTCATGTTAAGGGTAGTTCGCTAGTAAAAATAATAAATTTCTTAATATTGACGTGAAAAAGCTAGTTTGGTTTTTGACCCAAGAACTAAACTATAAATCATATAATTTTTTTTTTAAATGTTTAAAATACAAAAGTTGAATTGTGATAGTGAAAATTTTGCAAAATTTAAGTTTTAATTCTCTTTTAATTAAGGTTGCTGATAATTTTAGAGCAATATTTATGCCGCTGGAGTAAATAACACTTTTACAATCATTTTAACCATACTATAAATTCTCAGCCACATTTATTGTTCTGACAACCTAATTATTGATCTAGGCCTTAATTACACCATTCACATCCAAACCAAAAGTTTTTGAGCTCCATGGCATGATCAACCCCAACATAGTAGTAATAAATAATTTATGTTATGAAATGTTATGAAAGATAACTAAAAATAAGATAATTAGAGAAAGAGAGTGTTTGCATAATCTTTTATGTATCTCTCTATCACTTTACAATTGTCTTATTTATAAGAACAATAATACTACTAGGATGTTACAAAATTCAAAGAGTCATACATATTAATACTCAATGGGAGTTACATGTATCTAGACATCCATATGAATCTAGACATTTTATAACACTTCCCCTTGGATGTCTGTTGTATAGCTATACGCATCGAAAGCTGCCTCATTAAAAATCTTACCAGAAAAAATCTAATGGGAAAAAAAACCTTGGTTAAGGAAAAAAGAGTGCAGCGCGTATTAGCTCCCCCTCATGAATGAATTATTAAGTCCTCCAGCTGTCGCATTCCAATATTGCGACGCAATCCTTCAAACATTGTAGTTGATAATGCTTTACTGAACAAATCTGTTAGATTATCTCTTGATCAAATTTGTTGAACATCAATGTCTCCACACTTATCAAAGTCATGTGCGAAAAAGAATTTTGGTGAGATATGTTTTCTTCTATTTCCTTTGATGTATCCTCCCTTTAATTGAGCTATACATGCAGCATTGTCTTCATACAGAATGGATGGAGTCCTTTTGTATCAATTTTCTAAGAATATGTCTCATTAAAAACCTTACCAAAAAACTCAGTGGAAAAAAAATTTGGCTAAGGAAAAGAGTACAATATTCTTGTATAACTTCCGGTGCCTTGAGATTGCCTCATTAAAACCTTGCAAAGGAAAACCCAGTGGGAAAAAAACCTTAGCGAAGAAAAAAGAGTACAATCAGCACATATCATTTTTACTCCCCTTCATAAGTACATAGAATTTCCATTTATTCATGGTAAAAATATCATTAAGTCGAAACATGCCAATATTGTGCACCATCTTCTTCAAAATCATAGTTGGTAATGACTTAATGAATCCATCAACCAAATTATCACATGATCATATATGCTTGATATCAATATCGTCATTCTTCTGGGGCTCATGCGTATAAAATAATTTTGGTGCAATATGCTTGGTTCTATCACCCATGATATAGCATCCTCTAATTTAAGTGATGAAAGCAACATTATCTTTATATAATATCATTGGACTATTTATGATTGATGATAATCCACAGTTCACTCAAATATGAT
Source organism: Panax ginseng (assembly GCA_020205605.1). Lineage (NCBI taxonomy): Eukaryota > Viridiplantae > Streptophyta > Magnoliopsida > Apiales > Araliaceae > Panax > Panax ginseng. The sequence continues at coordinate 85,857,351 of CM035143.1, forward strand.
GAATTACTGATCTCAACCAAATACATTCACTTCATAAATTGTGATAATCTCTGCATCAGCAGATCCAACTAACTATGGTTTTGATTCATATTGCTTGTCAGTTAACTGCAAATGCTATATCAGGTCATGAGAAATTTTGCAATATATATCAAAGCAATAATTGAACAAAGATATGGTACTTCAGGACCAAGAGTTTCTTCATTATTTTCTTGTGATCAAAACGGATCTTTCTTGATATCAAGTGACCAATCTATCATTGGAGTACTTAAAGGATTAACATTATCCATGTAAAGTTACTTCAGAACTTTTTCTGTTTATGTTGATTGATGAACAAGAATTCCATAGTTCAATTTGTAGGTCAAGACAAATTTATCTTACCAATATCTTTTAACTTTGTTGTTTTTGTCAACTCTTCTGGAGCAAGATCTTTCATCAATAAATACAGTAATAATAGCAAATCCATATTATGATCTTTTGATAAAAATACATGCACAAATTAGATTATTCTCAAATCCTTCTTTCAAAAGATATCTACTTAGGCGATTATTCCACAATATGCATCTGGATTGCTTTAACCCATATAAAGATCTTTGTAACTTAAAATACATACTTCGAGATGTAGAATTATATGCTTCAGGAATTTTATATCCTTCAGGGATTTTCATGTATATATGATCATTATCTAATGATCCATACAGATATGTTGTAACAATATACATTAATCGCATATCCAAATTTTCTTTTGCTACCAAGCTAATTAAAAATTTGAATATAATTGCGTCCATTACAGGAGCATATGTTTCTCCATAATTAATACCAAGTTTATGCGAGAAACCTTGTGCTACAAGTCGCGTTTTGTACCATATAATTTCATTTTTCTTATTTCGTACAAATACCCATTTGCATCTAACAGGCATTACACCTTCTGGTGTTCGGACTACAGGTCTAAAAACTTCACGTTTACTTTGTGAATTTAGTTCTACTTGAATCGCCTCTTTTCACATTGGCCAAATATTTTTACATTCATCAACAATTTGTGGTTCATATTCATGATCATTACTTCTGGTAATATAAAGAACAACTTTATATAAAAATATGTTGTCGACAATAATATTATTTCTAACCAATATATCCGTCTCCTATATATACATAATGTATCGAGATCTCGTTATTTTCAGGTACCTGATCCTCTGCAGGGGATAACTCATCCTCTTTAGGAGATAACTCTTCAAGAGTTTTATTTACAGGAGATTTTGTTCATAAGTTTTGGATAGATCAATAAATTTTGTAGCCTGTTTCATGGGTATAGCCTCTTTATAATTCTGCAACTTGTTTTTCTTGTACTTTCTTCTTCTGGGAAATTTTATCTTTAACGCCGATCATTCTTCCATGTTTCAAGTGTGACTTTGATTCAATTTGCTGCTGTATTAACTGATTGTCCTACAGGGACTTCAATTTCTTCTAGAGTATTATCAACTAAAATATGAGATATCACACTTTTCTTATTATCGGTGAATAATTCTGTTAATTGATATGCAATTCATTGCAAATGAATAATCATTTGAACTTCTAGTTCATATTGATTTGTATGAGAATCAGGATTAAATAACGTTGAAATATTCCAATTAATCTCCCATCGTGCTTCAGGCAATGATCTCACGTCGTGCTTTAGGCAACGACTTTTCTCCCCCTAATGGTGGGAAGACTATTAAAATAACAATCCTCAAAATATACCTTAAAAATATCACTCTGAATTCTTTCTTAGAAGATGAACACCAAATAACAATAATTAAACGTGATAATTTGGTAATTAATTTACTTTGATATAATCAACAGGTAAAGGAATCTTCTGGTTCTTTAAAGAATGTTCATGGGAGTTTTCAATAATTCAATGCATCATTATTGATCCTAGATGATCATGCCAAATCATAAAAATATTTGGATCCAAACACTTCTGGTGTATTGCACACTTCTGGTGTATTACAACATTTGTTTCAACTATTCTCATTTTAGTATAATATAACCCGAAAGAGAAAATATACAATTTTTCTAATATGAGCTTACGGCCGATATATTATTAAAGTAATATAAAGAAATTCTTCACGCCTTCGTTATTAATTTCAATTTAATAACTATTATAATGTATATCCTTAAAAGTCGAGCAAATTTACGCTTGTCTCGTAAGAATATAAAGAATCATTAATACAAAATTTTGTGCCCTTTGAAAACATTATAATCGCTCTTCCAGAGACTTTAATTAAATTTGATGAATAATCACTCTTCAAGAGTCTTCAATTATGTTTGATGAATAATCGCTCTTCTAGAGCCTTTAATTAAGTTTGATGAGCTTCTGGCCCATACAACTTTATATATGCAAAACATAAATTTTACTTGAAACATAAATAAAACATAAAATTACTTATTATAATGAAATAAAAATAATTAATTGGTATGGACATTTCTATCAACATATCATCAAGGAAACCATAGATATCAAAATTAGTTATATCCACTCCATATGAAAAGTCAAAATAATTCATGGGATTTTCAGGATCATTCCATTTCCTTTTCTTTTATGGAGTCTTGGTACAAATCTGCCAAGTGTTTAGGAGTACGACGGGTACATTCCCTTTTATATATTGATTGTTCTTTTCAAGTCCACTACCACAACTACAACCATAATTTTCTCTATGATTATCAAATGAGATTCCATTCACTTCAGGGAATGTAATAGAATCGATCAAGCGAGATTGTTGGTTTTTCAGCAAAAACTCATTATTTTGTACAACCATTAGAAGACATAATATCACTTATGGGAACATAGTTTCCTTTATCGCTTCAAGAAATATTTTGTAAACTTATGCTCTCGATATTGCTACTGCAGGAGCATTTTCGAGGCATGAAATATAATAAATATTTTATCTAACATGTCTTCATCAGTGTTTTTTTTTCCACATAATTTTAATAGTGAGATTATTTTTAAAAAAAATGTAGAATTGTTCTCACTCAACACTTTTAAAATCTTGCAACTTCAGGTGCAACCAATTATAATGAGCTTAACTCATATTTTAATTTTTCATGGAGATGATAGCGAATTAATTTTGCATGATCCTGCAGGGATGCATGATTGCCAACTTTAATTGTATCTCCAAAGTTCTTTGCCTTTATATGAATCTCAACATCAAGATTCCATTACAAACAATTCTTGCTCGATATAAATCAAGGGCAACAAATTCAAATTTATAAGATTTGAATATTAAATAACTACACATATTTCCCATCAAATTAAATAATTATATATGTTCAGATTTAATTGTAATGAAACAATTTATAGAAATGTAGTAAAACACGAAACTAAATCTGTCCACTAAAACTAAATAACAAACCAACACTACTAAGTATATTTTTCATTGTAACTTCATACAAACATATATCAAAAATTATTAAAAATTTAATTTATTATAACCATCCAAATATAACTATTCACATGTGCATGAACATATATATATATATATATATATATATATATATATATATATATATATATATATATCTTATTGATTATATGGTGATGCTACTGTAGAACTTGTCAAAATATCAGTTGTAACTATCAATTTCAATATTCGAAGTGCAATTGTCATACAATACAGTGAATAAACAAACACCACATGAGTAACAAGCATAAGCACTTGCCTTAAAATCTGTATGTGCATCATGACGTTGCAAACAAAAAAATGAAATGCTAGTTAATAAGTTCCCACTCAAAAACAAAAAGTAAAACCTTAAATTGACATAACTAAACGTGATTAATTCGCATCAACCCGTACAAGATCAACCATCAAAACAACATGCTCATAGCAAACACAAAAAGAGAATTTGTAAGACTTCCCAATAACACGAAATGCAGCAATGAGCTACTAAAATTCCTCTAGTACAGCGCTGGCCCAAGTGCTACCAATATACAACACCTACATAAGATACACCCATGATCTTATGTACTATTTTTTTCGGTTGCAGTAAACTATTTTTCATTTTTCACACATACATGATACAACACTTTTGCACCACAAATTTCATGTTTCTTCGTATTATTATTAACTTATCAATAGACATGAACATATGGTTTACTTGAACAATAGCAACAAATAGTAATAAACTTTATGCTTAGCACATAGTAATTAGAAGATGTGGCATTTCTGTATTTTTACACTGCTTTTAGAACTACCAACATATATCAGTATATATATAGAGAGAGTTATACCTTCTTCTACTTCAAACCAAATATGATTATCTTCAAGACGAAAGTGAGAAGCAATCGTGCTGATAACGTGTTATGAAATGTTATGAAAGATAACTAAAAACAAGATGATTAGAGAAAGAGAGTGTTTGCATAATCTTTTATGTATCTCTCAATCACTTTACAATTGTCTTATTTATAAGAACAATAATACTACTAGGATGTTACAAAACTCAAAGAGTCATACATATTAATACTCAATGGGAGTTACATGTATCTAGACATCCATATGAATCTAGACATTTTATAAATTTAAACCTTGATCTAAATATGATAAATTATTCTTGGTAAGAGTCAATACTTTATTAAATAAATAAAGATAGTATTAATGTAAGATTCCTCATGAGCCTCTCTCATTATAGCCATTGCCTAGGGAAGCTGAGAATATGACTATTGAACACGACGATTATTTCTTTAATCTCCTCACTAATTACTTAGATGCTTCCGACCCACATTTCTTGCTTTAAAAATTCCTCAAAAACATGAAGATTTAGAAACCCTATTTTTCATTACCAAGAAATAGCTGACATTGGTACCATTTACTTAGTACTAGTATTAAAAATCAATATGGCTACATAAATCAATATTGTCAGTCTTCTATTTTGTTCGGCACTGATCACCGTAACAAAGTTTCTTAATTTATACTCCATCCGTTCCTAAAAGATTTTCATTTTAGGAAGTAATTTTTGTTACAAAAAGATTTTCGTTTTGAGTTTATCAATACACATTAGCTATTTTTTTCCTACTTTACCCTTATTTAAAGTTTTCTCTTATTTAAAACTTTCTTCAATTCCCAATGATTCTTATTCAATTCAATGCTATAATCCAAGTAGTAATTGGTTGAATTGAATAAGAAACATTGGGAAGGGAATATTAATTGAGACAATTAATAAGAATAGTATAGTATTTTCACTAGGTATTAATTTTATTCCTTAATTTGTGTGCATTAACCTTAAACGACAATCTTTTAGGAACAGAGGGAGTATAAATCACACACTCGTAAACATGAGGATTATACAAATCTAGTAATAATTAATATAAACTTGTACATTGCTTCCAACGTTGTCGGGAACCCTAGAAAGTCTAAATGAGAGCTTAAATTTGTCATTTTGTTAAAAATGTTCATTTGGCACAACCCTGACAGTTGGATTAGAAATGTAGCAATGCTATTAAATTTACTAGTGAATTTTCCTTAATAAATTTGAGAAAAAATTATAATTTATAATGTTTTTTATAATGAGATTGTATCTTGTGGGTGAGATCTGATGTCTTTTTATTATGGAGATCCCCATGAAGAAAGCATGTTGATCTCAAAGGAAGGTTTTAGAGGTATTCTATTTCTAATGAACAGGTTAGAGACAATGTTGCCTCAATCTAAGAATATAATAATCATTTACATACATGTACAAAACGACCTAATTAATTCATAATAAATGATGCTTATAAGAGCTTATATGGTCATCACATCTTGCCTTGCTCATTACGATATTTAAAATAAATGGTGTAAGATTTTATGATCATATAATATAAGGTCTTATAACAACTATGTGATATAGATTATATATATATATATATATATATATATATATATATATATATATATATATATATATATATATATATATATATTGGTCCCCTTCTCTAGCGAATCTTAAGCAATGAATCAAAATGAATCGGCTATATGATGATTTTTTTTTCATCATTATCATATATACAAAGTCGACGATATAGCTATGGCGACGGTTCGAACTATTGCTATAACTCAAGAAATCGTCGCTATAGTCTGTTTGTGTTTAGTTCACTGTTTAAGATTCGCTAAAGAAGGGAACCGCATATATATATATATATATATATATATATATATATATATATATATATATATATATGAGACCGATCCATAACTAACGTTGTAAAAAAGAGTCTAGCTTTACAACATATTGCGACCCTCCATCCGAAGATCGAACGGTTAAATAGAGGGACTGTCCGCAGTTTAGTTTCCAGTATTTCCCAATTTAATACTGCAGATGAAAAAAGAGAGACCAAAATGCCCCTCATTTACAATTCTCTTTCCGTAGTTTAATACTGTGGACGATAGGATTATGAAGCGACAGTCGGACAACATCACATTCAACTAGAACTTAAAGGTCACGTCCCCTGGTCAATTCTGCAGGTGCTAGGTCTCCTATATATAAGATGAGATAGTACTATGAGAAGACATCTGGATACGTACAACGAATTTGACCTAAAGCTCAAGAATTTTCTGTTTCTTCTTGTATATTCTTGTTGTTACCAATTTATGTGATCTGGGATGAAGAGACATCCATGACACAATATTTGGAAGGCACAATATCTAGAAGCTCTTAATGTGTTCTGAATCCGAAGCTTCATCTGACCGACTCTTTTTATCCAGCCTTCCAATTTTTGTTTTTATGTGTGTTTCTTATCATCCCAAATCACTTGAATATGTAACTACTAGCAAAAATATGCAACAGAAACAAATGATTTTTAGCTTTATAAACTTATTTTTATCATCTAGATGTCTTAACATCCACTGCTAGGATGGGTTAATTGTTTAGTTCTTTCAAGTAAACCATGGAGTGTCCATTAGAACATGTTGAGGTTAGTCATGAATAAAACTCAACTTGTTATGATGGCACTTCCAGGGTTTTCATAGAAGAGCTAAAAAATTGACCTATCCTGGTAGTGGATGCTAACGTATAGTCCGCGGTTTAATACTGCGGACGCTAGATCTATAATTAAAATGAGTCATACAGTCGCATATTCAACTACTAATGCTAGGTCTCTTGAATATAATATGACGACGCTATGACTATAAAACGACGCCGGATGGAACGTGGGAAAATGATAATTTTGGTCCGCAGGATTAAACTGTGGATGTTAGGGCTCCTGTATATAAGATGGGATAGTACTGCGAACTGATCTAGACCTAATCTGAGTAGTTATCAAATTAAGGCTCATGAATTTTCTATCTCTTTTTGCGTAGTTTTATTATTTGAACATGAATCATGTTATATGTGTTTATGAGGTAAATTGATGGCTACCAAATGGAAGGATGTATTGAAAATATTTCACCCCATTGCTATATATCCATTCTTCCACTTGTTTAGCCATTGATGTATTGCATCATCCCAGGTTATAGGAGTCTATAACAACTAACAAGAATATGCAGGAGAAATAGAAGATTTTTAGTTTTAATAAGTTATATATATATATTTAGATCTCGTCTCTTTTTTACAATACCGATTTGGGATGATGAATGTTTTTAGCCCATTAGGAAGAGGTATGAGTAATGTTGGGTTCTCTGAAAAGGATGTGCAAAATATATTTAGAGATATTAGACATGATAATATCGCTGCGAATGATGCACATGCTACAATAGATCACTTTAGAAAGTTGCAGCTAGAGAGCCAAAATATATTTTATTTTAGTGTAAAATCAGGCGTGGATAATCTTATTGGATGAATTATGTGGGTAGATTATCGGTCAATAGTTTCTTATCAAAATTTTGGAGACGTTGTTACGTTTGATACCACATACCGAACAAACAAGTATTCCATGTCATTTGATCCTTTCACGGGTGTAAGTCATCATTATCATTCTATATTGCTTAGGTGTGTACTATTGAGTGATGAGACTGAGGATACATTTGTATGGTTGTTTGAGCAATGTCTTATAGCAATGCCTGACAAACATCCAATAACCATTGTAACTAATCATGATCGTGCTATGTCGAATGCGATTGCTATGGTTTTTCCTAATACACACCATGCATTATGTACTTGACACATTAGCAAAAAATTCTTCAAAAAACTTGGGCATATCTATTCCTCACATCCAACTTTTAAGTCACACTTTAAGTACTGTGTGTTTAAGTCTTTGACTATTTAAGAATTTGAGGACAAATGTAATTTGTTGCTTAAAAACTATAGTTTGCAGGATTAAGAATGGTTGAAATCTCTGTATGAATTAAAAGAGAAATGGATTGGGGTGTATTCAAAAAATTTCTTCGCAACAAAAATGACTAGTACTTCTAGAAGTGAAAGTATTAACAATTTTTTGACGAATTTGTAAACACTTCCATGGGGATTAGAGATTTTGTTTTAAAGTCCTAAGAAGCCATTGAGAAACAGTACATAAGAGAGAAACAAGATGATTATCTGACGGTCAATCGTGCAAGAAAATTCCTTTTTAGAGATCCATTAAAGGTGCATGCAGCTAAGATATATACAAAGGAGATGTTCTGGCGTTTTCAAATTGAACTTACAAAATCGCACGAGTTAACTTTAAAAAAGGTGTATGAGTTGTCAACTCTTGATTCAAAAACCTATTTTGTGTTCAAAGTGATGGATCCTGAAACTAGCCGTAGGTATTTCATAGTTGTGCAATATATCGATACCGGGATGGAGAAATGTAATTGTAAACATTTTAAACATTTGGGTAAAATATGTCGTCTAATTCTCAGGCTACTAAGTTCAAAGAAATTGGTTAAGATACCTGAAGAATTAATACACAAGCGATGGACTCAAGATGCTAATAAAACGAGCGGTGTGGCCTCGTACGTTCTCCCCTCTGCAACAGATTATGCTAAGACACAAACGGGTCGGTTCAATTATATACAAAAACGCTTCGAAACATTTGTGTTGGATGCTTCATCTTCTAAAGAAGAAACATATTATTTTCTATAATTGATAGATCGTGAGCACAAAATTTTTCGCACCTTCCTTACAGAAGGTGTGAAAGTAAGACCGAACGAGAATGTGCAACCTGTTATCAATACTGGGGTCGCTATGGAATTTTCCAATGATGATGCAGCTGCTTCCAATGATCTTGTATTTGATCCAATATGTTCGCAAACATAAGGTCAAAAAAAAGCAGCACGACTAAAAAGTGTTGTCGAACAAATGGCAGGTCAGAAAACCACTTCAAAAGTGTGCAATATGTGGAATCTTTACAAACCACGATAAACAGAACCATTATAAAGTTTTAGGGTTTAAAATGCCTGAATCTTTATAATTTCATTTCTTTCGAGTTATTTTGACATTTTTTTTTACAAATAAAGTGTTATTGTTTTCTTATGACTATGACTTATATATGTATATATATTTACTGTGATCGCTTGTCTCTATCCGATAAATATCGATCATCCCGATCCATGATGCAATATATGGAATCTTTACAAACCACGATAAGCAGAACCATTATAAAACTTTAGGGCTGAAAAGGCCCGAATCTTTATAATTTCGTTTCTTTGGAGTTATTTTTACATTTTTATACAAATAAAGTATTAAACTGTGAACTGGACCTTTCAAACTTAAGAAGGATACGATGTCATTTATATAGGGGAATTAGAGTTCACAGTGCTAAACTACGGACGAGACCTTTCAGATTTAAGAAGGATACGACGTCGTTCAGACCTTTTAGTGTTAATAATGTATGGCGTCGTTTATGTAGGGAAATTAGCATCCGCAGTATTAAACTGCAGACGGTACGTCATGCCAAAATGGGCTAATTGTTCAAGTCTTCGAAACAAACCCTGGAAGTGCCAACATAATATATTGAGGTTTATTGATGTATAACCTCAAGATGTTGTGGGCATTCTAGGGTTTAATTCAAAGATCTTAACAATTAACCCATCATGGCAGTACATTTTGAGACATCTAGGCGTTAAAAATAAGTTTTTAAAGTGAAAAATCATCTAACTTTTTTGTATATTCTTCGTAGTTGTTACATATTCAAGTGATTTGGGATGATGAGAAACACACATGATGTGACGCCCCCAAAATAGGTATACAACACCCATCCTGAGTCGTCAAAATATATGGTACAGAAACAACTACAACTTTATTAATACAACATAAAAACTGTGAGTTTAAATACAAATATTGTCATCTAGACAATATCCACACTCAAATAAGTCCTCATTACAATTATTGATATATTATTTTACAAAAATGGCGAGGACTACTAAAACGACTTTCTAGAACCATCATTCCACACCCCGACTAGTACTCGCTACATTTTCGCCTCCTGAGAAGAAAAATGGAACAAAAAGAAAAAGGGTGAGCTCAACTAGCCTAGTAAAGAACATTATGACTAAGATAATATAAAACAAATTATCGTTAGTCCTCAACAGGGAAAAATCTAATAGAATACAATAGACAACAAGTTTTAAATCAATATTCGCAGCGGAAATAATAATTCATTAGAAGAATTAAATAGAGAATAAAATCTACTATCTTTTATATATGAATTTAAAAGTCTATCGTCAATATTTTATCCCTGTAACATCAATCAACATATATCTGGAATCAAATATTCATCTTTGCACTACAGGCCAAAGATATTCATCGATTAATCATGTTCATCTAAACACTGTTCATCTTTACACTACGGACCAAAAGATATTCATCGAAATCATTCATCTTTGCACTACATGCAAAAGATATTCGATAATATCATCATTTAGGGTGAGGATGATGAAAAATATTTTAAAGAAAACGAATCCAATGAAACAAAAGAATAAATATTAAGGATTCGTATTTCAGCTATTCCCTGTCCAAAAATACCTCATAAATAATCATAGTGGAGTAAAATTCAAGAATGATCAAAACATGAATACAATCAAAGCTAGTATTCATAATAGATATTTTCGACGAAAATCGAAAAATTTAATTTTTCTATGAATAGTGTCGTATTCGTGAATAGTGTCGTATACGTGATTAGTGCCATATACGTGAATAGTAACCCCGAAACTAAAAGACAAGAATTTCACAAGAAAAATACTCCCAATATTTTGGCATAATGATATTGAAAGAAATAATATCATTTTAAAAAAAAATAATATCCCTTACCTCGAAAGAATAGTACTTCTGGCTGGACTACTGGATATAGTGCTAAATGAATTTGCACCGTATAGCAACACTCAAAGTATTAAAAAACTCACAAGAATACGCTCGATAATATAGAGAGAGAAAGAGATAGAAAACTTTAGTTTCTGGTTTGATTTTCAATTCTAACCTAAGCACCCTATTTATAGAAAAATGCTTAGAACACCAAAGTAGAAAATTTAATAAAATATTAATATATTTTTTTAAATTCATACGCACCCTTGTTTTGCCCAAAACAACATCCACCAAATAGCCACCTCACAAAACTTACAAAAAACGTTTTTCTTATTAAAAATAATTAAAACTTCCAAAAATCAATTATTTCGGAACTTCGGAACTTCAATAATTCATAATAAATGGCCCTTTTGTCAGAAAAATTCGAACCTTATGTCTTTTGCATAGGAAATTCCATTATCTACAACTTTGCAGCAGAAAGTTTTTCCAAATTCCAAACAGAAATTGACCGAAATCCATAAACGGACGATTCTACAGGCTATAATCAAATTTTAGTTAAGAAATGGGCCCACAGACATGTTTAACATGTTTTAAACAACTTTTGCAATAAAAATACTCTTCCTCCTCATATACTCATATATTCCACATTCATTATAAAAAAATATCATCATTATTATATTATAATAATATAATAAAATATTATTTTATCAGAAAAGATAAATATCGATTTTCAACAATTGTCACTTTAAAAATTTTCTCCATCTATATCCACATAAAATGAATATTTTTCTCATCATATAGATCAATAATTAATTATTCACAAATAATATTCTTAGAATCACAATCATCGACAACCGGTGCGCCTCTAGGAAAGAGGGGCTTTCCAATAAGGATTTCTCCTTACTGGCGCGCAATTAGGTGACCAAACCTCTCCTTAGACAGAACTTTCTAGACATTGCCAATAATGTTATCTAATAATATTTTTCAGATAATATGAATTATTGCTTCAATAATGGAAAATACTGTGTAGTGACAATTATTGAAATAACAGTAATATAAAATATCAACGCAACAATTATTGAATCAATAAAATAAAATCTTTGAATAGTAATTCTTGTGTTTTAACCAATTAATTATTCCAATAGTATTAATTGGTAATAACTACGCCAAGTATTTATAAACAACTTATACTTGTCATTTTCTTCATCCAATTGCTTTCCGTTATGGGGGGCCACACACAAGGTCACTGCTACGCAGTCAATACGAATATTCCCCGACAGTAAGAATATTCCACGACCAAACGAATATTCTCCGATAAAAATGAATATTTTATAACAACTTGGTTATTTAAAATATTTGCGCATTTTACCCATAACTAACCACATTAATCAAATCAACCCTTACTATTTAAAAATGATAAATAGAGGAAATTAAATTTCATTTATTAATAATTTGGGGTCTTACAACCTCCCCTCCTTATGAAATTTCGTCCTCAAAATTGACGTACGTACCTGGTGTTTCTAAAAGATGAGGATATCTCGCTTTTATTTTCGTTTCCAACTCCCAGGTCATTTTCTCAATAGCATGGTTCCTCCACAAAACTTTAACTTGTGGTATGACCTTTGTCGTAGGGATATCTTTCTTTCTATCCAAGATCTTGACAGTACCTCTTACGTACTTTAAGTCTTGGCTATCTCGTTCGGTTCTAACTCAATAACGTGGTTTGGGTCTTTCACATATTTACGTAGCACAGATATATGAAAAACATTATGAACACGAGACATACTTGGAGGTAACGCGAGTCTATAGGCCACATTTCCTACTCGGTCAAGAATCTGAAATGGACCATTAAATCGTGGATTGAGCTTTCCTCTCTTCCCAAATCTTGTAACTCCCTTCCATGGAGCAACACGTAATAATACATGATCCCCAATACTAAATTCCACGTCCTTTCGATGAAGATCCGCATAACTCTTTTGTCGATCCTGTGTCGTTTGTATACGTTGTCGAATCATTTGGATCTTTTCTGTAGTCATACGTACCAACTTGGGTCCCAACAATGTTGCTTTACCCACCTCATCCCAACATATTAGAGAGCGACACTTTCGTCCATACAATGGTTCGAATGGAGCCACACCTATACTTGCCTTATAACTGTTGTTGTAGGAGAATTCCACCAATGGTAAATACTTATCCCAACTGCCTTTGAAGTCTAGGACACAGAGTCTTAATAGATCTTCAAGAGTTTGAATAGTCCTCTCTGATTGTCCGTCTGTTTGAGGATGGTATGCCGAACTGAACCGTAAATCCGTGCCCATAGCTTTTTGCAAGCTAACCCAAAATCTTGAAGTGAATCTTGGGTCACGATCCGAAACTATGGATACTGGCATGTCATGCAACCTCACAATCTCATTTACGTATATACTAGCAAGGCGTTCAAGGAATAAGTCTCCGTGTTGGCAAGAAATGAGCGGACTTGGTTAATCTATCAACAATAACCCAAATAGCATTTATGCCTTGAGAAACCGTGGGAAGACCCGTAACGAAATCCATGGTAATGTGTTCCCACTTCCATTTCGGAATCTCAAGTGGTTGCAATGGACCCTTTGTCACTTGATGCTCCGCCTTTACACGTTGACAAGTTAAACACCTCTAGATAAACTTTGCAATCTCTCTCTTCATATTGTTCCACCAAAATGTATGTCGAAGATCACGATACATTTTGGTACTTCCAGGATGGATTACAAATGGTGTATTGTGTGCCTCCATCATGATCTTGTACTTCAAATCAGAATCATTAGGAACACAAAGTCTGGAGTGGACTCAAAGTATTCCTTCTTCATTGATTCTTGCTTCTGGAATAGCACCTTCTTGCACTTTCTTCTTCATACGCGCTCGACTCAAGATTACGTGACTTGAGCAACTTTAACTTTATCGATTAAAGTTGGTTCTATACGTATACTTGACATCATTGCATGGGTCCTCGGAGTCTTGAATTATATCTTCATCTTTTGTAAATCACACAAAATAGGCCTTTATGTTAACAACATCGCACTCATTCCCGCATATGATCTTCTACTCAACGCGTCAGCTACAACGTTCGTTTTTCCAAGATGGTATTGAATGGTATGGTCGTAATCTTTCAACAGCTCAAGCCAACGTCGTTGCCGCATGTTGAGTTCTTTTTGGGTGAAGAAATATTTGAGGCTTTTATGGTCTTAATATATCTCCACTTTCTCCCCATATAGATAGTGCCTCTAGATATTTAGCGCGAAAACGACAGCTGCCAACTCTAGATCATGAGTGGGATAATTCCTCTCATATTCTTTAAGTTATCGCGAGGCATAGGATATGACTTTCCCACATTGCATGAGAAAACATCCTAACCCTTTTCCTGAAGCATCGCTGTAGATAACAAATCCATCCGAACTAGATGGTATTGTCAAAACAGGTGCCGAAATGAGTCTCCTCTTGAGATCTTGTAAACTCTTTTTGCATTCCTCGCTCTATACGAATTTTGTATCTTTACGAGTCAGCTGAGTTAACGGAGTAGCGATTCGAGAAAATCCTTCCACAAATCTCCAATAATAACCAGCTAAGCCCAAAAAGCTACGTCTTTGGTCCATGGATTTGGTTTGCTCCCAACTTGCTTCAATCTTCGTCGGGTCAACAGATACTCCATATTTTGACACCACGTGCCCAAGGAATACTACTTCCTCAAGCCAGAACTCGCATTTCTTCAGCTTGACATATAGCTTGTTATCACGAAGCCTTTGCGATGCTCGACTTCAAATGGTGCTCATGATCTTCACTTTTGTAATATATGAGAGGATGTCATCAATAAAGACAACAACGAATCGATCCAAATAATCCTTGAATACTCGGTTCATCATATCCATGAAAGTTGCAGGAGCATTAGTCAATCCAAAAGACATGACTAGGAATTCATAATACCCGTCTGAAGGGAGTTAAGGCGGGTCTTGAAATATCCTCGGTTTTAACCTTCAAATGATGATATCGAGCGAAGATCAATTTTTGAAAAGAATTGTGCTCCTTGCAACTGGTCAAACAGGTCATCAATGCGAGGTAGCGGATACCTATTCTTGATAGTGACATTGTTTAATTCCCGGTAATCGATACAAAGTCGCATACTCCCGTCTTTCTTCTTTACAAATAAAACAGGAGCACCCCAAGGAGATGTACTAGGACAAATGAAACCGATGTCCAACAACTCCTGTAGTTGGACCTTTAACTCCTGAAGTTCAATAGGAGCAATTCGATATGGGATTTTAGAAATGGGCTTTGTACCAGGTTCAAGATCAATAAAGAATTCAACTTAACGTCTGGGGCGTGAGGCCGGAAGTTCTTCGAAAATCGTCGGGAAAGTCAATAACAACATGAATATTATTCAAATCTGACGTGTCTTTATTCAAATCCATAACATGGGCTAAGAAAGCTTGACATCTGTTTTTCAATAAACGAATAGCTTTATGACTTGATATGACAGTGATTGATTTTAATGGTTTAGTTGCTTGAATTCGAACAACAGGTTGATTAGGAATATGAAAACTAACAACCTTATGAAAACAATCAATTTTGGCATGATGAGTAGTTAACCAATCAATCCCTAAAATCACGTCAAATGCAAGTATCTTTAAAGAGATAAGGTTAACAGGTAAGGTGATGGTGCCAACTTGGATCAAACAAGATTTATAAACAGTGAATGTGATGAAAGTTTCTCCTAACGGAGTCTCCACAGATAAATCAAAGTCTAATTTCTCCGGAGTTAAGTTTAAACGTTGAGCACAAGAAGGAGAAATAAATGAATGGGTAGCACCGGTATCTAGTAAGGTATAAACTTCGCATGAATTTATGATTAGCTTACCCGTGATCACCTCGTTTGGGTTCCTCGCATGTTTACCAGTCACGACAAATGCTCTTCCAGGAACCGTTGACTTTGACTTTTCTGGGACAGCCTTTTGAGTCACCATCCCCGCTGGACTTGGTTTTGCTACAGTGCAATCTCGAGCGATATGTCCTTCCTTTCCACAATTATAACATACCTTACACTGTTGCGGACAGTTTGGGCTGATATGTCCTTTTTCCGTAGTTATAGCATATGACCGGTGGTCGTTCTCCTCCCTTGGAACCAGTTTCTGCTGGTGTTGACGTCTTCGTATTGTCATTGTTGAATCTCCTCTTTTTAAAATCTCCTCCCAGGCTAAACTTTCTTTATTCTCATGGCCATGATTACTACCAGAGTGGTTCTGGCTCTTGTTAAGTATTTTTTCTTTCTCATTTGGTTATCTTTGTTACGATGATTGTTGTCACCCAGGTATGATCCTGTTTGTGGTCCCTCGGTTGGCCGTACTCGTTATCTCGCTCTAATAATTGAGCCCTGTTGACAACATCCTGAATAGAGAAAATTTATGAGAAATGAGATATTGGCGTATCTTAGGGTTTTAAACCTCTCGAAACATCCGCGTCATCGTTTTCATTCTCCACCAAATGAGGTGCAAACACGGATAACTCATGAACTTAACCTCGTCTTTGGGACACTTGGTCATGTTGTTTTGTTCCAATCTAATAAACTCTACCTCCTTCATATACGAACACTTTCGGGAAAGTATTTGTCATTGAGCGATTCTGAAATGTCTCCCAAGACATCTTTGAAGCCTTGCCGGATGAGTCACGCTTCACAGATTCCCACCAAAGATGTCTGCCTCATTCTGGAACATAAAAGTGGCGAATGGAACTTTCATTCCTCCGTATATCCGAAGACATCGAATATCTTGGTAATTTGCTTGACCCACGTCTCCGCCTTAATCGGATCCGGTTTTCCCCAGAATTCTGGTGGTCCCAACTCTTTGAATCGCTTGGTTTGTGACCCGGCTATATGCGTTGCCATTATTTCTTCCTATATTTTGAACAGGAATCTCCTTCGTCTGGTTTTGCATGAATCGCAAAAAGCTTCTAAACATCTCATCGTTCATTGTCTGCTCAGTGGTGTTGTTTATAGGAGGAACATTACCAGCCTGTTGCACGTTCTCCTCATTGGTGAACAAAGGTGTATCCACGGTCTCATTTACTCCACTGTTAACATTCTCAGTCGACATTCTCAAATACTGCCATAAAACAAGGGTTAATTTAACAAATTAACATATCACATAATATCCTTATATTATGACCGACGAACAAATAAGCTTAGGTAGGACACACTAGTGAAGGATTTACTCGTCTCTCCCCTCCTAGTTCTATTCCCCGATCTCCACCAGAGATCATATCCTTAAGCTCGGATACCAACTGTGACGCCCCCAAAATAGGTATACAACACCCATTCTGAGTCGTTAAAATATATGGTACAGAAATAACTACAACTTTATTAATACAACATAAAAACTGTGAGTTTAAATACAAATATTGTCATCTAGACAATATCCATACTCAAATAAGTCCTCATTACAATTATTGATACATTATTTTATAAAAATAGTGATGACTACTAAAACGACTTTCTAGAACCATCATTCCACACCCCGACTAGTACTCGCTACATTCTCGCCTCCTGAGAAGAAAAATGGAACAAAAAGAAAAAGGGTGAGCTCAACTAGCCCAGTAAAGAATATTATGACTAAGAGAATATAAAACAAATTATCGTTAGTCCTCAACAGGGAAAAATCTAATAGAATACAATAGACAACAAGTTTTAAATCAATATTCGCAACGAAAATAATAATTCATTAGAAGAATTAAATAGAGAATAAAATCTACTATCTTCTATATATGAATTTAAAAGTCTATCGTCAATATTTTATCCCTGTAACATCAATCAACATATATCTGGAATCAAATATTCATCTTTGCACTACATGCCAAAGATATTCAACAGTTGGTCATGTTCATCTAAACACTTGTTCATCTTTTGCACTACTGACGCCAAGATATTCATCGAAAATCATTCATCTTTGCACTACATGCCAAAGATATTCGATGTCTACCATCATTTAGATTTGAGGATGATGACGAATATTTTTTAAAAGAAAACGAATCGATTGAAACAAAAGAATAAATAGTAAGGATTAAGTATTTCACTTTATTCCATGTCCAAAAATACCTCATAAATAATCATAGTGGAGTAAAATTCAAGAATGATCAAAACATGGATACAATCAAAGCTAGTATCCATAATAGATATTTTGGACGAAAAACAAAAAATTTAATTTTTCTGTGAATAGTAACTCCGACACTAAAAGACAAGAATTTCACAAGAAAAAAACTCCCAATATTTTGACATAATGATATTGAAAGAAATAATATCATTTAAAAAAAAAAAATCCCTTACCTCGAAAGAATAGTACTTCTGGCTGGACTACTGGATATAGTGCTAAATGAATTTGCACCGTATAGCAACACTCAAAGTATTAAAATACTCACAAGAATACGCTCGATAATATAGAGAGAAGAAGAGAGAAAAAACTTTAGTTTCTGGTTTGATTTTTAATTCTAACCTAAGCACCCTATTTATAGAAAAATACTTAGAAATAAAGCAGAAAATTTAATAAAATATTAATATATTTTTTTAAATTCATACACACCCTTATTTTGCCCAAAACATCAGCCACCAAGTAGCACCTCACAAAACTTACAAAAAACGTTTTTCTTATTAAAAATAATTAAAACTTTCAAAAATCAATTATTTCGGAACTTCGAAACTTCAATAATTCATAATAAATGGCCCTTTTGTCAGAAAAATTCGAACCTTATGTTTTTTGCATAGGAAATTCCATTATCTACAACTTTGCAGCAGAAAGTTTTTCCAAATTCCAAACAGAAATTGACCAAAAATCCATAAGCAAGAAGCGATTCTACAAAGCTATAATCAAATTTCAGTCAAGAAATAGGGCCACAGACATGTTTAACATGTTTTAAACAACTTTTGCAACAAAAATATTCTTCCTCCTCATATACTCATATATCCCACATTCATTGTAAAAAAATATCATCATTATTATATTATAATAATATAATAAAATATTATTTTATCAGAAAAGATAAAATATCGATTTTCAACAATTGTCACTTTAAAAATTTTTCCCATCTATATCCACATAAAATGAATATTTTCTCATCATATAAATCAATAATTAATTATTCACAAATAATATTATTAGAATCACAATCTCGACAACCAGCAGGCGGTTCGTGAAAGAGGGGTTTTTCAATAAGGATTTCTCTCTTCTTGGCCGCAATTAGGTGACCAAACCTCTCCTTAGATGAGAACTTTCTAGACATTGCCAATAATGTTATCTAATAATATTATTCGGATAATATGAATTATTGCTTCGATAATAGAAAATACTTGTGTAGTGACAATTATTGAAACAACGAATAATATAAAATATCAACGCAATAATTATTGAATCAATAAAATAAAATCTTGAGCGATAATTACGTGTGTTTTAACCACCGGGTATTCCAACAAAGGTTGTTAACTTGGTAACAACTACTGCCAGATTATTTATAAACAACTTATAATTGTGCTTTTCTTCATCCAATCGGTTTTAGATTATGGGGCCCACACAAGGTCAAAGCTGCGCACCGTAAATTTAATATTCCCGCGGTAAGAATATTCAACGACCAAACGAATATTCTCCGATAAAAATGAATATTTTATAACCACTTGCTTATTTAAAATATTTCCACATTTTATCCATAACCAACCACATTAATCAAATCAACCCTTACTATTTCAAAATGATAAATAGAGGAAATTAAATTTCATTTATTAATAATTTAGGGTCTTACATATGACATCAAAAATTGGAAGGTTGGATAAAAAAGAGTTTGTAGGGTGAAGTGTTTTCAACACACAAAGCCTTGAACTTATACAGTATTCCAATTCTTGTGTCATGCATGTCCCTTTATCCCATATCACATGAATGAGTAACAATAAGAATATTAAAAAAAATAGAAAATTCATTTGCTTTAGGTCGAACTCTTCTGCGTCTCCAGAGAAGTTTGCAGTAGCATCCGTCTTATATATGGGAGGCCTAGCGTTTGCAGTTTAATCTGCGGACGTGACTTATCATTTTTTCGTGGACGGGACAGACCTTTAAGTTCCAGTTGAATACGACGTCGTCCGATTGTCGCTTCATAATCCTATTGTCCGCAGTATTAAACTTCGGAAGAAAAATTATAAAGGATTGACATTTTGGTCTTCAGTTTCATCCGCAGTATTAAATTATGGAATACTGGAAACTAAACTGCGGACGGTCCATCTATTTAACCTTTTGATTTTTGGATGGAGGGTCGCGATGTGTTTTAAGACTAGACTCTTTTGTACAACATTAATTATGAATCGGTCCCCGTATATATATATTTCGGATCATGTCCGGACTCCCGGACCGGACCAAAATCCGGACCCTTTTATTTTTTTTATTTTTACTTTTTTTTAAAACAACTAAAATAAATAAATAAATAATTATGGAACTTGAATTTTTACATAATACAGTGTTTTGGGTGTGATTTGGATACATATAACAAAATATATGCGTATATAGTGCAATGCGGTATGCATATACATTTTTTGGTATAGGTATCAAATAACGCCCAAAACATTATTATTATGAAAAATTCATTCCATAAAATATTAAATTTTTTTAGTTGTTTTAAAAAAAAAAAAAAAAAAAAAAATTGAGTCTGAATTTGATCGGTCCGAGAGTCCCAATGACTGATATATATATATATATATATATATATATATATATATATATATATATATATATATATACACACACACACACACACATATAGGTTCCATCCACAATGAACCCGATTCTTTGTGGAGAAACTCTTTTCTTAACTGTTGAATATTTTTTTTTTTCTCATAGAATATTCAACGAGGCTAAAAGGAGTTGCTCCACGATGTAGATTCTTTGTGGATGATACCCCATATATATACATATATATAGTAGATTTATACATGTTGGGTGCAATTAAAACGTGTAGTCTAAATAAGGATATTCTTGCCTATTACCAATCTTGTGATGAGTGTTCGGATCAAACCCTACTAAAACTCCATGGTTTCATTCCCATCAAAAGAAGATAAAGATGTACATTGATAAATTAAAAAACAAACCCGGTAAGAATAACATTAATCATTAAAAAAGGTGAAGCTATTTAAAATTTTAAAATGATACAAATTTTAGAGTGCTCTCTTAGCAAATCAAGATCAAATTTTCATATCACAAAAAAATGTTTTAAAAATGATTTTTGTTGGAGATATAGCATTACTCAATATATAAATAAATTCATTCCATTTCAAAACAATTGATGTGTAAAATACTAAAGAATAAAAGAGCTCTTTCTTCAAAAACTGGAAAAAACAAACTTAGAAAGCTCTCGATGGGTGTCTTTGACTTGACTGTTAAATAAGAGGAATAGGTGGGGCAAATTTTTTAGTCAAAGAAAGGTTTGGAGTCATTAGATATATATAATATATATAGACTAGCTGAGTCCCGTGTCTTCGGCATTGTATGGATGGTGGGATTTATCTCAAACTTTGAATGGTCCAAATGATTTATTGAGTAAGCGGAAAATTCAAAATCATTTGTATTTTATTAGATAGATAGCTTGAGACTAAAAATGCTAGATGAATGTGAGGGGTTTAAAATGCATATTTACGGTAATTATTATATTATTAAAAAATTAATATTTTTACGAGTTAATTTAATAGATTTATAAACGATTCTTCACATGAATAGTAAGTGTGAGGTTCACCCTCGTGTGAGAGAGTAACTTGTGAAACTAACACTTTAACTTGTGAAAATATTAATTCTCTATTGTTATCATATACTCCCTCCGTCCCAAGATAAAAGTCCTACTTGATTTTTCACGCATATTAAGAAGATGAATGAAATGACAAAATTGTCCATAATAATGTCATTAAATATGGAGAGAGAAATAGAATAAAAAAAGTATGAGATATTTAATGCTACGGGTATAATAGGAAAATATGTGTAAAAGTTTGGTTATTAAAGGAAAATGGACATTTAACATAGGACTACTCAAAATAGTAATAAGAACTTTTATCATGGGACGGATGGAGTATTAATATAAAGATACTATATATACTCCTATATTTTAGATTATTTTTTTTGATAATCTATTCTATTCCAATTCCATTATTAGAATATATTTCATCTTAGTACTTCCTCCGTCCCTATTTAAATGACGTTTTAGAGTTTTTTATTTGTCCCTAGTTAATTGACGTTTGTTCAAATCTAGGAGAATTAATGATAATTTTTTCAAAATTACCCCTCATTATTCTACTTATTTTTTGATACTTTAAACTCTTGTGCTATGATAAATTAATAATTTAAAGGTATTATAGATAATTGAATACTATATTTAATATTTTCCAATCATTATCTTAATTTTTGTGCATATATTTAAAACGTCATTTAAATAAGGACAGATGGAGTAGGTTAGAGAAGAACCTGGGAAGACAGTCAGATGAGAAACAAAGGAGAAATTTAGGAAAAACATACATTCGCGTCGGTTAATTACGATGACCTTTCACAGTAAAAAGAGATCTTACCGGTTATTTCGTGACTATTAACTTTAATTTTATTACTATTTTAGACACTTATTTGAGAAAACAATTAAAATTTGTGATACCAAAAGCAAAGTAATTATTGCTCTTAATTTTAAATGTAACGTTTACCGATGCTTATACACACACGGTTGAAGGCTTTTAGTACTTTTTATCATCTTTATTTACTATATATATGCCCAACTTATTCATTTGATATATGCTAATATTTAATTAATGGTATCTCTACTTTTATTTTTGACCTTTTTCTTATTGAGCTTTTGTTCCTACTATACAACTTAGTTATTGGTAATAACTAAGTGACTAAACCTCTTCTTTTTTTATTTAATTTTTAATTTTTGCAAAAAATTTTCTAAACCCAAGGTGGTTTAATTTTTCCCAGTTATGTTTATATTAATAAGAA
This sequence comes from Panax ginseng, assembly GCA_020205605.1. NCBI lineage: Eukaryota > Viridiplantae > Streptophyta > Magnoliopsida > Apiales > Araliaceae > Panax > Panax ginseng. The sequence goes on from CM035143.1 coordinate 85,880,528, forward strand.
AATAAATAAGTCCATCTTATCACCAAAAAAAAATCCAACCAAAAGAAGGAAAAAGAATGAATTTGATGTTGTTATAATTATATTAGCATCGTTGTTATACATTTATAACAATATTTTTTATATATAAATATTATTTTTAGTTGTGAATTTATCAATTTTTTAATATACACTCTTAATTCATAGGGACTCAAAGCATTAGGTCTTTGTGCTGAAGAAATTGAGATTTGAAATAAAGTCATATATCGAGCTCTACAATAGCCAGTTTAAATTTTTTTTATTATTGTTTTTTCATGAATCCGTAAATCTAGTTATGACCAATGACTTTATTGGATGGACATTTCTGTAATCTCTCCAATTTACCGAGGTCCATATTTAAAGATTGAGATTATATATATTGTTGGGGTATAATTATTTGGGCTTGAATTATATAGTGGACTAAAATTCACGTGGAGGTATTTTGAGTTCTTTACACTACTATACAACAATTAAAAAATAATTACAAAATTAGTACATTCACAAAATAATTACAAAAAGAGTACAACACAATAACCAAACATATTAATTAAACCCTACATCTCTCATCCGCCATTCTCTTACCGCCTCCTCTCTTCTCCCCTTCATCTTCATCTGCCTCCTCCTATTTCCTCCCCTTCATCCTCCTCCTCTACCGCCCCTTCATCCTCTTCCTCTGCCGCCTCCTCTCTCCTCCCCTTTATTCTCCTCCTCCTCCTCTGCCGCCAATGAGAACTCAAAATCGTTGTCCAAAACGCCAATGAGAAGAAGGAGAAGATTCGTCCCACAAGCAAAGAAAATCTCCGTTGAGCAAAAAAAGCTTTGATCGGAGGAAGAAACGACGACACACTATCAATTATTTGTTCAGGAAGACGAGATGGCCTTCTAGCTTCAGTATCCTCTCGACGACTCTTCGTTCGACCGAGACTGATTTTTTTTTATTTATGATTATTTAGTTACTCACAAAAACTAAAATGGTTACCTTTGTATGAAGGTTTGACTACCAACTGCACCTTTTTATTGATGTAAGGTAACCGAGATTGTGTTACACAATATTAAATAATATTTTGCATTTTTTTCTTCTTATATTAAGTAAGAGGAAAACCATATGACTACTCTCTGATTCCATCATGGTTTAATAAGATAAAAAAAACGAATACATGTAACACTTGCAACTGTTCTGAATTTTTTTTATGACTATTTGGTTACCCACAAAAACTAAAATGGTTACCTTTGTATGAAGGTTTGGCTTCCAACTGCACCTTTTTGTTGATGTAAGGTAACCAAGATTGTATTACACAATATTGAATAATATTTTGCATTTACTTCTTCTTACATTAAGTAAGAGAAAAACCACGCGACTACTCTCTGATTTCATCATGGTTTAACAAGATAAAGAAAACAAATACATGTAACACTTGGTAACTGTTCTGAATCTTTTTTATGACTATTTGGTTACCCACATAAACTAAAATGGTTTACCTTTGTATGAAGGTTTGGTTACCAACTGCACCATATACAGAATGCACGACTACTCGAGTTTGGCATGCAATTCAAATTATTACAACGGAGAAAAAACAACCTGGAACAGTTACATAATTATAAAACTGATTTGTAACATCAGCAACCCATTAAAACACCCAACTAAATTAAAGGGATACTGAATGCACTAATTTTATAAATAAAATATTGGAAATGTATTAATTCTCAAAATATTTTCTGGATGCACTTTTGTTGTAATTTTTTCTAAAAATATACTAGAAAGTGTAAATAACCCATGTAAGACCCCAACTTTTATGAATAAAGATTAATTTCTCTCGAAATATACTTTTGAATATTAAGGTGTGGATATGATACAATGTTATAGTTGTGGGTAATATTTATAAATTTTGCAAAGTAAGCAAGTGGTTTATATAATATTTGTTTGGTCGGGGAAAATTTGTTTTAACGAGGGAATATTCGTAATGCGGCAAGACAATCATTGGTGGACCCCACAACAAAAGTATTGTCGTAGTAAGAAAAACGATGAAATTATCTTTTATAAAAATAACTTGGAAGTGTTACCGTTAAAAGCTGTTGAACTACCCTAGTAGGTAGTAAAAATAATATGTCTGGCGTGGTTGCATAGTAGCACTGCGGTATTGGTTATTGATGCTTTACGTGAGAAGTCACTCAGTTATACTCAATTATTGCTACAGTAATTGTTGCATCATATCTCTCATATTATTGATTCAATTATTGTCACAGTATCATCTGCATTATATGATATATTATTAAATCAATAATTGAGATGATAAATTTATTCATATTATTAAATTGCAATATTTATAATATCTAGAAGTTCTGTTAAGGAGAGGTTTGGTCACCTAATTGCGCGCCAATAAGGAGAAATCCTTATCGGAAAGCCCCCTCTTTCCTGGGAACGACCTAGTTGTTAAATATTGTGAGTTATAATATTAATGATGAATAAGTTCGTGTTGATTAAAGATGAATTTGATAGTTTCATTGTGTTGGGATTATTAGTGTTAGTGGAAATCGACATCTATTCGGATGATAATTGATGTCTGGGGGTTATATTGATAAATCGGGTAATTTATCGGATAAATGAGCAATTAATTGCTACTAATTCACATGCTTTATATAACTATTTATTCACATGTGTGTACTATTGAATCACATTCATGTACTATTAGGGGAGTTGGTGCAAGATTGATAATACTTGCATGACTAAGTTAAAAATGAAGGTACAGATGGAGGTACTATACTGTAATTCGTATTTTTCACATGATTATACTAATGATTCACATGATTGAACTATTGATTCACATTATTTACTATTAGGGGATGTGGTGCAAGTTTGATAATACTTGCAGGACTAAGTTGGAGGTATTGTACTGTAATATTTCGAGCCCCAAAACGTGTAATTATGGAAACTATGTTTTTCTATAAATAGAAGCTCATTCTTCCTTCATTTCTCACCAATTCACTAAAGCTATAGAGCATTTATTATAGAGAGAAATTATAGAGAGAAAGAAGAAGAGAAGTCTACTACCTCTCTATTCCAGTATCCAACTTTATTCTAAGGTAAGGGGTATTATTTCTTTCGTATTCATGAAGAGAGCTATTGTTATCTCATTCCTTATTATTACATTGGAATAACTTTGTATATCTGAAGTACGCATACATGGTGAAATTCTTCATTATTCCATTCTTTATTATTATGTTGGAATAACATGTATATGCAAAATCTGCATACATGGTGAAATTCTTCTATTATTCCATTATTTACTATTACAGCCGGAATATCCTCATGCATGCATTTACGCATGACACTGGTTCCATTATTTATTATTCGTCGAAATATCCTATCTCGTGCGCTTACGCATGACACAGTTCCATTATTTATTATTACATTGGAATAACACGTATGCATTTATATATCGCATGCATGGTGAATTCTTTTGTTATTCCATTCTTTATTATTCTATTGGAATAACCTATCTATGTGGATTACCATATGCATGGTGAATGATCCTTCATATTCATTCCTTATTAAATTGTGGAAATGATCTGTCTATGTGGATTACAACATGACAGGCAAAAATCCATTTGCAGTTTCATATATTCTATTATACTCAGTTGATTAAAATTTTTACTTCTATACTCCATGAAATTAGTAAAATATCCTGGATATTTGCGCTTCATCCAGTATCTTTTCATGGAAATATTCTTTTGAGCATTCTTGAATTTTACTCTACAAAGCAGTATCATGTTGACAATTTGGACGTAATTGATTTCAGGATAAATTAACTTATAAATCTTTAAAAATTTATTCTTGAACTTGTTTTATTGAATTATTATGTCATTGTCATCATCCTCATGCTTATATTGTGATGAAAGTCATCTTTGGCTTACGTACATAGATGGACTTGGTATGATTATGACCAGGGATCATTCGGTATAATCATGGCCTGTAATGTTATAAATGATGTGGTAAAGGTCCTTAGTGGCCTGTAATGCATTGATGGACAATTTTTTTGGTATGATTATGACCAGAGATTATTCGGTATAGTTATGACCATTGATGATTTAATGAATATCCTTGGCCCGTAGTGCAGGGATGATTAGATGATGTGGTTTAATCATGAAGCTGAGTCTCAGCGATAAAAATTGATGAAAACATTTTAAATCATAGAAGATAATAGATATCATGCTCTACTTGACTCTTCTAATGGATTGTTTATTTCGCTGCAGTTAAACTTGATGTCTATTGTATTTTATCAGTTTAACCTTGTTGAAGACTAACGATAATTTATTCTACATTATCTTAGTTATAATATTTCTTACTGGGCTAGTTATCTTCTATGATTTAAAAGGTTTTTCATCACTTTTATCGCTGATACTCAGCTTAATAAATAATTCACATCATCGAACCACCCCTGCACTACGGCCAAGGATATTCTTTAGTATTATGACCATAAATTATCCATGCACTATGGGCCAAGGATATTCGTGTATTCATCAATATTTATGATCATGCCAAAAACTGTCTATCAATGCACTACGGGCCAATGATGACTTTTACCACATCATTTGTAACATTACGGTCATGATTTTACCGAATAATCTCTGGTCATAATCATACCAAGTCCATCTATGCACTACAGGCCACAGATGACTTTCAATATAATATAAATATGAGGATGAGGACAATGATATAAGAATTCAATAAAACAAGTTCAAGAATAAATTTTTAAAGATTTATAATTTAATTTATCCAGAATTCAATATTGTCCAAATTGTCAACATGATACTGCTTTGTGGAGTAAAATTCAAGAATGATAAGATATCAAAAATGATTTGGACCGAAAAGAAATCAATTTTTGTTATGAATAGTACTGCGGGTGAATAGTACTCGAGTGAATAATATCTCATGAATAGTACTTCGAGAACAGTACTTTGTGAATAGTACTTTTGTGAATAGTACCGTATAAATGAATAGTACTCATGGACAGTACTCTGGCATGAAAAACTAAAATTTAACAAGAATGTGCAGAAAATATCCTTGTGAAGCGATATTAGATGAAGCGCAAATTTCAAGGATATTCTACTAATTTCACGGAATATAGAAGCAATACTTTAACCGAATGATGGTATAATCGAGAATACGAGGCGAAATAATATTACTCACATACTACGTAGTATGGAAGAAAATATTATTCCTATGAATACTGAACAAAATAATATCCCTTACCTCAGAAGAAGACTGGATACTGGAATAGCGAGGTAGCAGACTTCTCTTCTACTTTCTCTCTAAAGCTTCTCTCTCTATAAGTGCTCTTGTGAGTCTTAGTGAATTGGTGAGAATGAAAGAAGAATGAGCTTCTATTTATAGAAAAATATAGTTTCAATAATTACACGTTTTGGGGCTTGAAATATTACAGTATAATACCTTCATCTTTTTCTTTATTTTTAATTTAGTCCTGCAAGTATTATCAAACTTGCACCACCTCCCCTAATAGTACATCTTGTGAATCAACAGTACAATCATGTAAAAAAAATAATTACAGTATAGTACCTTCATCTATACCTCCATTTTTAATTTAGTCATGCAAGTATTATCAATCTTGCATCATCTCTCCTAATAGTACATGCATGTGAATCAATAGTACACACATTGAATAAATAGTTATAAGCATGTGAATTAATAGCAATTAATTGCTCATTTATCCGATTAATTACCCGATTGATCAATATAACCTCCAGACATCCATTATTATCAAAATAGATGTCAATTTCTACTAACACTAATAATCCCAACACAATGGAGCTATCAATTCATCTTTAATAACACGAACTTATTCATTATTAATATTATAACTCACAATATTTAACAACTAGGTCGTTCCCAAGAAAGATGGAATTTTCTGATAAGGATTTCTCCTTATTGGCGCGTAATTAGGTGACCAAACCTCTCATTGACAGAACTTCTAGACATTGTCAATATTGTAAATAATAATATGAATAACTTTGTCGTCTCAATTATTGATTTAATAATATAAAATATTATGCAGATGATACTGTGACAATAATTGAATTAATAATATGAAAGATATTATGTAAGACCCCGAATTTTATGAAATGAAAGTATTCAATTTTCTTATAATTATTATTTTATTTCGTAAATGGTTAAATTGATAAAAGTTTAAAGTTAAGGGTGATATGTTAAAATTTTTGCAAGGTAAGCAAGTTGTTATATAATATTCGATTGGTCGGGGAATATTCATTTTAACAGGGAATATTCGTACAACGACACAATCATTGGTGGACCCCACAACAGAATTATGGTCGGAGTTAAAAAATGACAAAATTATTTTTTTATAAAAATAACGGCGGAAGTTTTACCGTTAACTGTTGAAACACCCGGTGTTAAAAGTACAGTAATACGCGTGGTTGCATAGTAGCACACAGTATTGATTATTGATTCTTATGTGAAAAGTCACTCAGTTTTGTTCAATTATTGCTACAGTAATTGCTGTATAGTGTTTGCATAGTAAAATCTTTTTATATAAAACAGAATACTTTTATAAAGTTATTTGTTTTATTAGATTTTAAATAGAATATATTATATTTTATTATGCATAGTGTTTGCATAGTGCCTATAGTATTGGCATAGTAAAATCTTTTTATATAAAATAGAATACTTTTATAAAGTTATTTGTTTTATTAGATTTTAAATATAATATATTATATTTTATTATGCATAGTGTTTGCATAGCATAGTATTTGCATAGTAAAATCTTTTTATATAAAAAAGAATACTTTTATAAAGTTATTTATTTTATTAGATTTAAATAAAATATATTATATTTTATTATGCATAGTGTTTGCATAGTGTCTACATAGTGTTTGTATAGTAAAAACTTTTTATATAAAACAGATACTTTTTATAAAGTTTTATTTTTTTTGATTATAAATAGAATATATTATATTTTATTACATAGTACAGCATAGTATCATTTCCATTCTCCTATAAATAGGATGCTTAGTTAGAATTGAAAAACACACCAGAAGTTCAGAGAATTCTTCTTCTATAATCTTGAACGTATTTCTTTAGAGTTTTAAGTAACTTTGAGCGTAGAAAACAGTATAAGTTTTTTTTAAGAATATCATCGTCCTACCAGTCGGAATACTCTTCTTTTTGAGGTAAGGGGTATTATTCTTTCGTATTAACGAAGAGAGTTATTTTTTTTCAATACTCGTAAGGGTTGTTATTCCATTCTTTATTATTATGTTGGAATAACTTTTATGCTGTCGTACCGCATACATGGTGAAATTCTTACATTATTCCATTCTTTATTATTACATTGGAATAACTTTTATGCATCGCGATCTATCGCATACACGTGAATTTCGTTGTTATTCCATTCTTTATTATTCTATTGGAATATCACATGCATGCGCGATTACGCATGACTTTGGTTCCATTCTTTATTATTACATTTGGAATATCACATGCATCTGGATTCGCGTGACTGGTTCCATTCTTTATTATTTTGTTGGAATATCCTATCTGCATGCGGATTACGCATGACTGGTTCCATTCTTTATTTTTTACATTGGAATATCATGTCTGTGCGGATTACACATGACCTGGTTCCATTCTTTATTACTCTGTTGGAATAACCTGTCTATGTGGATTACAGCATGCATGGTGAATGATCCTTTGTATTCATTCCTTATTAACTTGTGGAAATGATCTCATCTCACGTGGATTACCGCATGGTGAAGAAAATCCATTTGCGGTTTCATATATTCTATTATACTTAGTTGATTAAAGTTTTGGCTTCTATACTCCATGAAATTAGTAGAATATCCTAGATATTTGCGCTTCATCCAGTATCTTTTCATGGAAATATTCTTCTGAGCATTCTTGAATTTTACTCCACAAGCAGTATCATGTTGACAATTTGGACGTTATTGAGTTCATGATAAATTAACTTATAAATCTTTAAAATTTATTCTTGAACTTGTTTTATTGAATTGTCATCATCCTCATGCTTATATTATGTTGAAAGTCATCTGTGGCTTGTAGTGCATAGATGGACTTGGTATGATTATGAACAGGGATTATTCGGTATAATCATGATCGTAATGTTACAAATAATGTGGAAAAAGTCCTCATTGGCCCGTAGTGCCTTGATGGACAATTTTTGGTATGATTATGGCTATGGATTCTCTTCGGCCAAGGGTGCAAAGATGAATTGTTTTATGGCATGATCAGAACTGTTGATGAAAACATGATTATCTTTGGCCCGTAGTGCATGGATAATTCATGGTCGTGATACTAATGAATATCCTTGGCATGTAGTGCAGAGATGATTCGATGATGTGGATTAATTATGGAGCTGAGTCTCAGCGATGAAATATTAATTCATGGATGTGATAATAATGAATATCCTTGGCCGTAGTGCATGGATAATTCATGGATGTGATACTAACGAATATCCTTGGCCGTAGTGCATGGATAATTCGGTGATGTGGATTATTTATTGAGCTGAGTCTCAGCAATAAAATATTGATAATAGACTTTTAATTCGTAGAAGATAGTAGATATCATGCTCTACTTGACTCTTCTAAAATACAGTTACATGTCTTTGGCCTGTAGTGCAAGAAGGAACTGTTAATGAATATCTTTGGCCCGTAGTGGAAATATGAATTTATTAGTATGATTATGGACATGAATTGTGATTTGGTATAACCATGGTCTTTGATATTTCGGTAAAGGCAGTGATGAAAATTATCTTAAATCCCAGAATGCGAAGAGGAATTTAGAACCACAATTATGATTATGAGTTATTCACCTGATTGTGGATAGGAATTGTTGGCTGATGTTACAGGGATAAAACATTGTTGGTGGATTTTTAACGTGGAGAAGATAATAGACTTTATGGTCTATTTGACTCTTCTAATGGATTGCTCGTTCCGCTACAACTATGGTTGAAAGGTTTTATCATCTGCCATATGTTCTAAATCTCTAATTCATTACTGATGAAGGCTATTGATAATTTAATTATCTTTAGTCATGATATTCTTTACTGGGCTAGTTGTGCTCACCCTTCTGCTTCACAATTCCTTTCAGGTAATAAGAGTGTAGCTGGGTCGAGCGGGGGTAACAGGAGAATAGAATGGTGGTCTCTAGCTGTGGAGGTTCTCCCTAAACAGTATAGAAAAGTTTGTTGTATTCTATACATCATTTAGTAGTTATATTTGGTGAATCAAATAGGGTGAGGAGAACCCAACGTTGGAAGGGTGTTTTTGCCACTATCATACAAGATGTCTAATGACATACAACCTCGTGTTATCATAAGACATGGTTGTGCACATCTACTTGCTGAGTATATCTACGAGCACTACCTATACGATCTTGGAGTATATTTGAAATATAATTTGCACTTGGAGACAACGGAGATAATTATATGTCAAGAGAAGACTCACCATTGGAAAGAAGATGATAGTAATCTTCTTGTTTTTCTTTGGGGACTTTTGGGTCAACCAATGATAATTCTGTGGACATATGATATCTATCATAACCTAGACGCATGGCCTCCCATGTACGAAGGTTTCCTTGAGTATTTTCCAAGGATTTTAATTTCTAATACAATTATTGACTGTACCTTTATGTAAGGTACCATTGTAAGGTCTTGTGGTCAAGGTACCATGAGAGTTATATATATTTGTATTAAAACTCACGACTTATCTCATTGTCGTATTTTCACAACAACAGTTCAACAATTCTATATAAATAAAGTTTATATTTGATTTTTATAGTGCGATATCTGGCGACTCAGAATGGGTCGTGTTGACCTATTTTGGGGGCGTCACATATTATGCAACAATTACTGTAGTAATAATTGAGTATAACTGAGTGACTTCTCACGTAAGCATCAATAATCAATACCGTGTGCTACTATGCAACCATGCGTATTACTTTACTTTTACCACCGGGTAGTTCAACAGTTTAACGGTAAAACGTTCGCCGTTATTTTTTATAAAAATATAATTCTGTCGTTTTCTAACTACGATAATACTTTCGTTGTGGGGTCCACCAATGATTGTGCCATCGTACTAATATTCCCTATTAAAACGAATATTCCCTGACCAATCGAATATTATATAACCACTTGCTTACTTTGCAAAATTTGAAAATAATACTCATAACTATAACATTATATCAAATCCACACCATAATATTCAAAAATATATTTCGAGAAAAATTAATCTTTATTCATAAAAGTTGGGGTGTTACAACCTCCCCTTCTTATGAAATTTTGTCCTCGAAATTGGGGTGCGTACCTGGTTTGTCGCAGAGGTGAGGATACATTGACTTCATTTCAGATTCTAACTCCCAGGTCATTTCCTCAACATCGTGGTTTCTCCATAAAACTTTGACTTGAGGTATAACCTTGGAGCGTAGAATATGATCATTCTTATCTAAGATTTTAATAGGTACCTCCTCATACGTTAAATCTTCTGCTATCTCGTCTGGTTCTAATTTAATAATGTGGTGTGGGTCTTTCACATATTTACGTAACATAGATATGTGAAAAACGTTATGAACCCGAGACATACTTGGTGGTAAGGCGAGTCTATAGGTCACAGTTCCTACTCGATTGTGGATTAAAAATGGGCCAATGAATCGAGGATTGAGCTTTCCTCTCTTTCCAAATCTCGTAACTCCTTTCCATAGAGCAACACGTAACAACACATGATCTCCAATATTGAATTCCATGTCTTGTCGATGAAGATTAGCATAACTCTTTTGTCGATCTTGTGAGGTTTTTATACGTTGTCGGATCGCTTGAATCTTTTAAGTAGTCATACGTACCAACTCCGGTCCTAAACAACGTTGCTTCACCCACCTCATCCCAGCATACTGCAGAACGACACTTTCTTCCATACAACGCCTCAAATGGAGCCATGCCAATACTTGCTTGATAACTGTTGTTGTAGGAAAACTCCACCAATGGTAAGAACTTGTCCCAACTTCCTTTGAAGTTAAGGACACATAGTCTTAATAAATCTTCAAGAGTTTGAATAGTCCTCTCCGACTGCCCGTCTGTTTGAGGATGATACGGCGAACTAGATCATAAATTTGTGCCCATAGCTTTTTGCAAACTAACCCAAAATCGTGAAGTGAATATTTGGTCTCGATCAGAAACTATGGATACTGGCATACCATGTAATCTTACAATCTTTTTTATGTATATACGAGCAAGACGTTCAAGTGTATAAGTTTCTCGTATCGGTAAGAAATGAGCAGACTTGGTCAATCTATCAATAATGACCCAAATCGCATCTATGCCTTAAGAAACCTTGGGAAGACCAGTAACGAAATCCATCGTAATGTGCTCCCACTTCCATTCTGGAATTTCAAGTGGTTGCCATGGACCTTTTGGCACTTGATGCTCCACCTTGACTCGTTGACAAGTTAGACACCTTGAGATAAACCCTGCTATCTCTCTCTTCATAGTGCTCCACCAAAATGTATGTCAAAGATGACGATACATTTTGGTACTCCCAAGATGGATTGCAAACGGTGTGTTGTGCGCCTCCATCATGATTTTATACTTTATGTCAGAATCGTTAGGAACACAAAGTCTGGAGTTGACTCGAAGTATTCCTTATTCATCGATTCTTGCTTCCGGAATAGCACCTTCTTGTACTTTTTTCCTCATACGCGTCAGCTCCAGGTCTGTAACTTGAGCAGCTTTAACTTTATCGATTAAAGTCGATTATACTCATATATTTGTCATCATCACATGGGTCTCTGGAGTCTTTAACTCTATCTCCATCCTTTGTAAGTCATACAAAATGGGCCTTTGCATTGACAATATCGCACTCGTACCCGCATATGATCTTCTACTCAATGCGTCAGCTACTACGTTCGCTTTTCCAGGATGGTATTGAATTGTATTATCGTAATCTTGAACAGCTCGAACCAACGTCTTTGGCGCATGATACGTTCGTTTGGGTGAAGAAATATTTGAGGGTTTTATCTAGGGGTTAAGTCAATACAAAATTTGATTTCACGCCTAGGGGTAGGCTAGAAGTTCATCGTGAATACGTCAGAAATATATTAACAATAGAAATATCATTCAAATCTGACGTATTTTTGTTTAAATCAGTGACATGGGCTAAGAAAGCTTGACATCCATTTTTCAATAAACGAATAGCTTTATGGCTTGATATGACAGTGATCGACTTTAGTGGTTTGGTTGCTTGAATTCGCATAATAGGTTGGTTAGGAATATGAAAGCTAACAACCTTACGAAAGCACGATTTTAGCATGATGATTAGTTAACCAATCAATCCCTAAAATCACATCAAATGCAAGTATTTTCAAAGAGATAAGATCGACAGGTAACGTGCGATTACCGATTTGAACCAAATAAGACTTATAAACAATGGATGGAATGAAGGTTTCTCCCAACGGAGTTTCAACAGATAATTCAAAGTCTAATTTCTCCGGAGTTAAATTTAAACGTTGAGCGCAAGTAGGAGAAATAAAAGAATGGGTAGAACCGGTATCAAATAAGGTATATACTTCACTAGAGTTTATGATAAGCTTACTCGTGATGACCTCGTTCAGGTTCCTTGCTTTCTGGGAGGTCACAACAAACGCTCTCCCTTGAACTACTGGTTTTGACTTGTCTGGGATGGCATTTGGTGTCACCATCCCAACTGGACTTGGCTTCCCAGTACCACAAAATCTAGCTAGGTGACCTTCTCTTCCATAATTGTAACACATTTTGGACTGCTGCGCATAGTTTGGACTGATGTGTCCCTCCCCTCCGCATTTGAAGCATATGATAGGTGGTCGTTCTCCTTCCTTAACAACGGGTGCTGGTGATAACGTCTTTCCATCATTGGTGAATCTCCTCTTCTTGAAATGTCCACTTTTATTGTCTTGGCCATGATTACCACCGAAGTGGTTACCATTTCTGGCATGTTGATTCCTTCCACGTTTGTTGTCACTGCTTCGATGACTGCTACCACTGGTATTATCATTTTGCCGGCTGCTTTCTCTTGGTTGGGTTGACTCGTTATCACGCTCTAATAATTGAGCACTATTTACAACATCTGAATACAAACACAGTTTGTGAGAAATTAAGTATTTGACGTATCTCGGGTTTCAAACCTCTTAGAAACATCCGCGTCATTCTCTCCTCATTATCAACCAAGTGGGACGCAAATTGGGACAACTCGACAAACTTAGCTTCGTACTGTGACACTGTCATATGGTTTTGCTCTAGCTTGATGAACTCTACCTCCTTCATATGGCGAATACTTTCGGGAAAGTACTTGTCGTTGAACAGTTCTTGGAACTTCTCCCAAGACATCTTCAGTGCGGCAGGTTGAGTACGCTTTACTGATTCCCACCAGTAATCTGCCTCTCCTCGCAACATAAAGGTGGAAAAGGGAACCTTTTGCTCCTCGGAGCATCCCAAGACATCAAATATCTTGGTGATCTGCTTTATCCACGTCTCCGCCTTAAGTGGTTTTGGCTCTCCAATAAACTCTGGTGGTCCCAGCTCCTTGAACCGTTTGGCGATGACCGTCCAAGAGTTGCCAGTGTTTCCACCTGTATTTTGAACAGGAGTCGTTCTCGCCTAATGTTGCATGAATTGCATAAAGCCTCTGAACATCCCATTGTTCATCATTTGGTCAGCGTTGTTGTTTTCCTGAGGATTATTGCCATCCTAATGGACATTATCTTGGGTATTGATCGTTGGTGACTCAACGGTCTCATGTGCTTCATTGCTTATCTCAACATTTTCAGATGCCATTTTCAAATACTGCCACAAAACAAGGGTTAATTGACATGTCACATATTATCCATATACTTTGACCGACCAATTAAATACCAAATAAACTTAGGTAGGTCATACTAGCGAAGGAATTCCCGTCTCTCCCCTAGTTCTTGTCTCACATCTCGGCCGGGGATCATATCCTAAGCTTTGATACCAACTGTGGCGCCCAAATAGGTATACATCACCCATCTTGATTCGCCAAATACATGGTACAAAATTCAAAAACAACTTAATAATACAACCGTATAGTGTAAAATACGACAAAACATAAATCGAGAGTTTTAATACGAATATTGTCTTCTCGACAAGATTCAACTCAAATGGAGTCCTCAATACATTTATTATCACACTATTTCATAGAATAGTGAGGACTACTAATGTTATCATCTCGACCGTCACTCCGCTCCCCCGACTAGTCCCACCACGTTCTCATTTCACGAAGAGAACAATGAAAGCAAAAGGGTGAGCTCAACTAGCCCAATAAGAAATATTATGACTAAGATAATGCGTAATAATTTATCGTTAGCCTTTAAATCTTGATGTTAAACCGATAAAATATAAAAACATCAAGTTTAATCATGATGGAACAAGCAATCCATTAGAAGAGTCAAGTAGAGCATAAAATCTACTATCTTCTATGATTTAAAAAGTTTTTCATCATTTTTATCGCTGATAATCAGCTTAATAAATAATCCACATCATCGAATCACCCCTGCACGACGGCCAAGGATATTCTTTAGTATCACGACCACAAATTATCCATGCACTATGGGCCAAGGGTATTCGTGTATTCATCAATGGTCATGATCATGCCAAAAACTGTCCATCAATGCACGACGGGCCAATGAGGACTTTTATCACATTATTTGTAACATTACGGTCATGATTATACTGAATAATCCCTGGTCATAATCATACTAAGTCCATCTATGCACTATAGGCCACATATGACTTTCAACATAATATAAACATGAGGATGATGACAATGATATAAGAATTCAATGAAAACAAGTTCAAGGATAAATTTTTAAAGATTTATAATTTAATTTATCCAGAATTCAATATTGTCCAAATTGTCAACATGATACAGCTTTGTGGAGTAAAATTCAAGAATGATAAGGTATCAAAAATGATTTGGACCGAAAAGAAATCAAATTTTATTATGAATAGTACTTTGGGTGAATAGTATCCCGTGAATAGTACTTCAGGAATAGTAATCCGTGGATAGTACTTTGTGAATAGTACTTTATGAATAGTACTCGTGAATAGTACTTTTGTGAATAGTACCGTATAAATGAATAGTACTCATGGACAGTACTCTGGCATGAAAAACTTAAAATTTAACAAGAATGTGCAAAAAATATCCTTGTGAAGCGATACTAGATGAAGCGCAAATTTCAAGGATATTCTACTAATTTCACGGAATATAGAAGCAATACTTTAACCGAATGATGGTATAATCAGGAATACGAGACGAAATAATATTACTCACATACTACAGAGTATGGAAGAAAATATTATTCCTATGAATACTGAACAAAATAATATCTCTTTCCTCAGAAGAAGACTAGATACTGGAATAGCGAGGTAGCAGACTTCTCTTCTACTTTCTCTTTAAAGCTTTTCTCTCTATAAGTGCTCTTGTGAGTCTTAGTGAATTGGTGAGAATGAAAGAAGAATGAGCTTCTATTTATAGAAAAATATAGTTTCAATAATTACACGTTTTGGGGCTTGAAATATTACAGTATAATACCTTCATCTTTTTCTTTATTTTTAATTTAGTCCTGCAAGTATTATCAAACTTGCACCACCTCCCCTAATAGTACATCTTGTGAATCAATAGTACAATCATGTGAATCAAATAATTACAGTATAGTACCTTCATCTATACCTCCATTTTTAATTTAGTCATGCTAGTATTATTAATCTTGCACCATCTCCCCTTAATAGTACATGCATGTGAATCAATAGTACACACATGTGAACAAATAGTTATAAGCATATGAATTAATAGCAATTAATTGCTCATTTATCCGATTAATTACCCGATTGGTCAATATAACCTCCAGACATCCATTATTATCAAAATAGATGTCGATTTCTACTAACACTAATAATTCCAACACAATGGAGCTATCAATTCATCTTTAATCAACACAAATTATTTATTATTAATATTATAACTCACAATATTTAACAACCAGGTCGTTCCCAGGAAAGAGTGGGCTTTCCGATAAGGATTTCTCCTTATTAGAGCGCAATTAGGTGACCAAACCTCTCCTTGACAGAATTTCTAGACATTGTCAATATTGCAAATAATAATATGAATAACTTTGTCATCTCAATTATTGATTTAATAATATAAAATATTATGCAGATGATACTGTGACAATAATTGAATTAATAATATGAAAGATATTATCACGTGAATTATTGTAGCGATAATTGAGTATAATGAGAGTGACTTCTCACGTAAGCATCAATAATCAATCTGGTTTTAACTACTTATCTGAACCATAGCGTATTCTTGTACTTTTACCACTTAGGGTAGTTCGGCGGTTTAACGGTAAAACTTTTGCCGTTATTTTTTATAAAAATATAATTACATCATTTTCTAACTACGACAATACTTTTCGTTGTGAGGTCTACCAATGATTGTGTCGTCGTCTAAATATTCCTGTTAAAAGCGAATATTCCCAGAGCCAATCGAATATTATATAACCACTAGCTTACTTTGCAAAATTTATAAATAATACCCAAAACTATAATATTATATCAAATCCACACCATAATATTCAAAAATATATTTCGAGAAAAATTAATATTTATTCATAAAAGTTGGGGTCTTACATTGCAACTGGTCAAACATGTCATCAATGCGAGGTAACGGGTACCTATTTTTGATGGTGACATGATTCAACTCTCAATAGTCAATGCAAAGTCGCATACTCCCATCTTTCTTCTATACGAATAAAACAGGAGCACTGTAAGACCCCAACTTTTATGAATAAAGATGAATTTTCTATAAATATCATTTTGAATATTATAGAGTGAATTTGATATAATGTTATAGTTATGGGTATATTTATAAATTTTGCAAAAGTACGCAAGTTATATAATATTCAATTTGTCTGGGAATATTCGCTTTTAACAGGAATATTCAGATAACAAAGACAATCATTGATGGACCCCACAACGGAAGTATTGTCAGAAGTTAAAAACGACGTAATTATCTTTTTATAAAAATAACTACGAAAGTGTTACCAAGAAAACCTGCTGAACTACACTATAGTAAAAAGTATTATTAATACGCTGTGGTTGCATAAGTAACACACCAGATTGATTATTGATGCTTACGTGAGAAGTCACTCGCTTTTGTTCAATTATTACTACGAAGAATTGTTGCATAGTATCTCACGTTATTTGATTCAATTATTGTCAATATTGTATATATTATTAAATCAATAATTGAGATGACGGAGTTATTAATATTATTATTTGCAATATTGACAATGTCTAGAAGTTCTGTCAAGGAGAGGTTTGGTCACCTAATTGCACGCCAATAGGGGGAAATCCTTATTGGAAAGCCTGTTCTTTCCTAAGAACGATCTGGTTGTTAAATATTGTGAATTATAATAATGATGATAAATGTTGTTAAAAATATTGAAAGGATTTTTATGAAATAGTTGTTGTAAATTTTGCTTATTATTTGGATCCCCATTTACCCATTTTTAAAAATAATCGGTATAAAGTTGTTTAGTATAAATATAATGGGACCCACCTGTGATTATGAGATGTTGGTGGGAGGGGAACACGTGAGGCCCACGATTAAAAGAAAAAAATGGGGGAGGAGAAATTCTAAAGATTTGTCACGGGTGGGAGTTATTGTTTTGTTTTGATGTATAATAACATGTGTTATATATATATATATATATATATATATATATATATATATATATATATATATTGGCTTTGTTTTATTGAGAAAATGAAGCATCAAGTGTAAACCGTGAATTGGCAAAATAATTCGTCTGAAAAAAAATTGTTACGTCTGTGATCGATTATTCAAATAGTATCCTTTCCATTCTCCTATAAATAGGATGCTTAGTTAGAATTGAAAATCACACCAGAATCAGAGAATTATTCTTCTATAATATTGAGCGTATTTCTTTAGAGTTTTAGAAAGCTTTGAGCGTAGAAAACAGTAAAAGTTTTCTTCAAGAATATATATCTCCGCTATACCAGTTGGAATACTCTTCTTTTCAAGGTAAGGGATGTTATTTTTGTTCAATATTCGCTTGAAATAATATTTTTTTTTCCATACTCTATAGTATGTAAGTAATATTATTTCGTTTCAGATTTCGAATTCTATACTAATTTGGTTAAAGTTTTGGCTTCTATACTCCATGAAATTAGTAGAATATTCTTGATATT
This sequence comes from Panax ginseng, assembly GCA_020205605.1. Classification (NCBI taxonomy): domain Eukaryota; kingdom Viridiplantae; phylum Streptophyta; class Magnoliopsida; order Apiales; family Araliaceae; genus Panax; species Panax ginseng. Next base: position 85,898,848 of record CM035143.1, read on the forward strand.
TGCGCTTCATCCAATATCTTTTCATGAAAATATTATTCTGAGCATTTTTGATAAGTTTTAACTTTTTCATGCCGGAGTACTATTCACGAGGTTACTATTCTCGAAGTACTATTCACGGGGTACTATTCACTCGAGTACTATTCACCCGGGTACTATTCATGATAAAAATTGATTCATTTTCGGTTCAAATTATTTTTGGTACAATATTATTCTTGAATTTTACTCCACAAAGCAAATCATGTTGACAATTTGGGCGTTATTGATTTACGGATAAATTAAATTATAAATCTTTAAAATTTATCCTTGAATTTGTTTTATTGAATTCTTATATCATTGTCATCATCCTCATGTTTATATTATGTTGAAAGTCATATGTGGCTTTGAGTGCATAGATGGACTTGGTATGATTATGACCGAGGATTATTCGGTATAATCATGGTAGTAATATTACAAATGATGTGGTAAAAGTCCTCATTGGCCCGTAGTGCATTGATGGACAGTTGTTGGCATGATCATGACCATTGATGAATACACGAATATCCTTAGCCCGTAGTGCATGTATAATTTATGGTCGTGATACTAATGAATATCATTCGCCGTAGTGCAAGGTTGATGTGGATTATTTATTAAGCTGAGTCTCAGCGATAAAAGTGATGAATACTATCTGGAAGACAATATTCGTATTAAAACTCTCAGTTTATGTTTTGTCGTATTTTATACGACAGTTGTATTATTAAGTTGTATTTGAATTTGTACCATGTAGTTGGCGACTCAAGATAGGTGATGTATACCTATTTTGGGGGCGTCACAAGCACCCCAAGAAGATGTACTAAGACAAATGAAACCAATGTCTAACAACTCTTATAGTTAAGTTTTTAAATCTTGAAGTTCAATAGAAGACATTCGATATGGAGTTTTGGAAATGGATTTTGTACTAGGTTCAAGGTCAATACAAAATTCGATTTCACGCTCTAGGGGTAGGCCGGGAAGTTCTTCGGAAAATACATCAAGAAATTCATTAACAACAAAAATATTATTCAAATCTGACGTATTTTGTTTAGATCCGTGATATGGGCTAAGAAAGCTTGACATCTATTTTTCAATAAATGAATGGCTTTATGACTTGATATAATAGTGATTGACTTTAGTGGTTTGGTTGCTTGAATTCTCATAATAGGTTGGTTAGGAATGTGACGCCCCCAAAATAGGTATACATCACTCATTCTGAGTTGCCAAATACATGGTACAGAATTCAAATACAAACTTATTTTATACAATACGATAAAAGCGTAGCTGAGAGATTTAACATGAATATTGTCTCATAGACAATATTCAAACTCAAATGGAGTCCTCATTAAAATTATTATCACACTATTTTATAAAATAGTGAGGACTACTACAACCACCATCTCGGACAATCACTCCATTCTCCGACTATTCCCAGCCACGTTCTCATTTCCTAAAGAGAACAATGAAAGCAAAAGGGTGAGCTTAACTAGCCCAGTAAGAAATATTTTGACTAAGATGATACAGAATAAATTATCGTTAGCCTTCAACAGTGTTAAACTAATAGAATACAATAAACAACAAGTTTAACTGTAGCCGGACAAGCAATCCATTAGAAGAGTCAAGTAGAGTATGATATCTACTATCTTCTATGATTTAAAAAGTTTATCATCAATTTTATCGCTGATAATCAGCTCAATAAAAATCCACATCACTGAATTATCCATGCACTACGGGCTTGTGATATTCATTAGTATCACATCCACGAATTATCCATGCACTACGGGCCAAGGATATTCGTGTTATCACCAATGGTCATGATCATGCCAACAACTGTCCATCAATGCATTACGGGCCAATGAAGAATTTTACCAAATCATTTATAACATTACATGTCATGATTATACCGAATAATTTCTAGTCATAATCATACCAATCAATAGTCCATCTATGCACTACGGGCCAAAGATGACTTTCATCACAATATAAACATGAAGATGATGACAATGATATAAGAATTTAATTAAATGAAAGCAAAGGATAAATTTTAAAGATTTATAATTTAATTTATCCATAATTCAATAATGTCCAAATTGTCAACATGATACTGCTTTGTGGATTAAAATTCAAGAATAATATTGTATCAAAAATAATTTGGACAGAAAAAAATCAATTTTTTTCATGAATAGTACCCGGGTGAATAGTACCTCGTGAATAGTACCCCAGCATGAAAAGATCAAAATTTAACAATAATGTTCAGAAAAATATTCTTGTGAAACGATACTAGATGAAGCGCAAATTTCAAGGATATTCTACTAATTTCAAGGAGTATAGAAGCAATACTTTAACAAAATGAGTGTATAATTCAGAATCTGAAACGATATAATATTACTTACATACTACAGAGTATGGAAACAAATATTATTTCATATGAATATTGAACAAAAATAATATCCCTTACCTTAAAAAGAGAGTTCTTCTGACTTGTATAGCGGGGATATTCTTAAAGAAAACTTATATTATTTTCTACGCTCAAAGCTTCCTTAAACTCTAATGAAATACGCTCAATATTATAGAAGAAGAATTCTCTGATTCTGGTGTGATTTTCAATTCTAAACTAAGCATCCTATTTATAGGGGAATGGAAAGATACTATTTAGAAATGAACACACAGTAAAACCATCACAGGCGCAATTCACCGGCTAATTTTCTGAAAATTTGATTTTACTATGCAATAAAATATTCTAATAAAACAACAACTTATATATATATATATATATATATATATATATATATATATACCCCGTTTCACATGCCACCTCACAGGCACACATTATCACCCACACACACACACACACTATATATATATATATATATACTAACATACTTTATAACTTTCTACCGATTATTTTAAAAAATGAGTAAGTGGGGGTGTGACGCCCCCAAAACAGGTATACATCACCCATCTTGGGTCGCCAAATACATAGTACAAAATTCAAATACAACTTAATTATACAACAGTCGTGTAAAATACGACAAAATATAATCTAAGAGTTTTTAATAAGAATATTGTCATCTAGACAATATACAAACTCAATGGAGTCCTCATTACATTTATTGTTATACTATTTAATAGAATAGTGAGGACTACTAATGCTATCATCTGGACCGTCACTCCGTTCCCCGACTAGTCCCGGCTACGTTCTCATTTCCTGAAGAGAACAGTGAAAGAATGGGGTGAGCTCAACTAGCCCAGTAAGAAATATTATGACTAAGATAATGCAGAATAATTTATCATTAGCCTTCAATAGTGTTAAACTGATAAAATATAACAAACATCAAGTTTAACTGCAGCGGAACAAGCAATCCATTAGAAGAGTCAAGTAGAGAATAAAATATACTATCTTCTATGATTTAAAATGTTTTTCATCACTTTAATCGCTGAGACTCAGCTTAATAAATAAACCACATCATCCCATTATATTTATACTAAACAAATTAGTATCACGACCACAAATTCTCCATGCACTACGGGCCAAGGATATTCGTGTATTCATCAATGGTCATGATCATGCCAACATATGTCCATCAATGCACTACGGGCCAATGGGGAATTTTACCACATCATTTGTAACATTACGGTCATGATTATACCGAATAATCCTTGGTCATGATCATACCAAGTCCATCTATGCACTACAGGCCACAGATGACTTTTAACATAATATAAACATGAGGATGATGACAATGATATAAGAATTCAATAAAAAAAAGTTCAAGAATTAATTTATCCAGGAACCAATAACGTCCAAATTGTCAACATGATACTGCTTTGTAGAGGAAAATACAAGAATGCTCAGAAGAATGTTTCTATGAAAAGATAATGGATGAAGCGCAAATATCAAGGATATTCCACTAATTTCATGGAGTATAGAAGTCAAAACTTTAACCAACTGAGTATAATAAAGAATGGAATAACAAAAGAAATCACCATGCATGCGATAGACCGCACAGACAGGTTATTCCAACAGAATAATAAATAACGGAACCAGGTCATGCGTAAACGCAAAGACAGGATGTTCCAACAGAATAATAAATAACGGAACCAGGTCATGCATAAAGCACCGACAGGTTGTTCCAACAGAAAATAAATAACAAAACCAGGTCATGCATAAAGTACAGACAGGATGTTCCAACAGAATAATAAAGAATGGAATAACAAAAGAATTTCACCATGTATGCGGTACTTCGCATAGACCGGTTATTCCAACATAATAATAAAGAATGGAATAACAGAAGAATTTCACCATGTATGCGGTACTTCGCATAGACAGGTTATTCCAACATAATAATAAAGAATGGCATAACAGAAGTTCTCTTCATGAAGACGAAAGAAAGAAATAATACTCCCTACCTTAGAAAAATTGGATATTGGAATAGTGAGGTACCAGACTTCTCTTCTTCTTTTTCTCTATAATAATTGCTCTAAAGCTTTTGTGAATTGGTGAGAAATGAACGAAGAATGAGCTTCTACTTATAGAAAAATATAGTTTCGATAATTGCACGTTTTGAGGCTCAAAATATTACAGTACAATACCTCTAATTTTTCTTTCATTTTTAATTTAGTCCTGCAAGTATTATCAAACTTGCACCACCTCCCCTAATAGTAAATAATGTGAATCAATAGTTCAATCATGTGAATCAATAGTAAAATCATGTGAAAAATATGAATGACAGTATAGTACCTCCATCTATACCTCCATTTTTAACTTAGTCATGCAAGTATTATCAATCTTGCACCAACTCCCCTAATAGTACAAGAATGTTATTCAATAGTACACACATGTGAACAAATAGTTATTTAAGCATGTGAATTAGTAGCAATTAATTGCTCATTTATCCGATAAATTATCCGATTTATCAATATAACCCCCAGACATTAATTATCATCGGAATAGATGTCAATTTCCACTAACACTAATAATCCCAACACATTAGAACTATCAAATTCATCTTTAATCAACACGAACTTATTCATCATTAATATTATAACTCACAATATTTAACAACCAGGTCGTTCCTAGGAAAGAGGGGGCTTTTCGATAAAGATTTCTCCTTATTGGCGCGCAATTAGGTGACCAAACCTCTCCTTGACAGAACTTCTAGACATTGTAAATATTGGAATTTAATAATATGAATAACTTTGTCGTCTCAATTATTGATTTAATAATATATCATATAATGCGGATGATCTTTGTGACAATAATCGAATCAATAATATGAGAGATATGATCGTGAATTCTTGTAGCAATAATTGAGTATAACCGAGTGACTTCTCATGTAAGCATCAATAATCAATACCGTGTGCTACTATGCAACCACGGTACTACTGTACTTTTACTACCGGGTAGTTCAACAGTTTAACGGTAACACTTTCGCCTTTATTTTTATAAAAGATAATTACATGCCGTTTTCTAACTACGACAATACTTACATTATTAGGTCCACCAATGATTGTGTCGTCGTATTTAAATATTCCATTAAAACGAATATTCCCAGGCCAATCGAATATTATATAACCACTTGCTTACTTTGTAAAATTTATAAATATTACCCACAACTATAACATTATATCAAATCCACACCATAATATTCAAAAAATATATTTCAAAAAATTATTCTTTATTCATAAAAGTGGGGTCTTACAACCTCCCTTTCTTATGAAATTTAGTCCTCGAAATTAGAAGTGCGATACGGGTATATCAAAGAGGTGAGGATATCTTGACTTCATCTCGATTCTAACTTCCGGTCATTTCTTCCACATCGTGGTTTCTCCACAAAACTTTGACTTGAGGTATAACCTTGGAGGCGTAGAATATGATCCTTCTTGTCCAAGATTTTAACAGGTAACTCTTCATACGTTAAATCTTCCTCTATCTCGTCTGGTTCTAATTCAATAATGTGGTTCGGGTCTTTCACATATTTATGTAACATAGATATGTGAAAAACATTATGAGCACGAGACATACTTGGCGGTAAGGCGAGTCTATAGGTCACAGTTCCTACTCGATCGAGGATTAAAAATGGGCCAATGAATCGAGGGTTGAGTTTTCCTCTCTTTCCAAATCTCGTAACTCCCTTCCATGGAGCAACACGTAACAACACATGATCTCCAATATCGAATTCCGCGTCCTTTCGATGAAGATCAGCATAACTCTTATGTCGATCTTGTGAGGTTTTTATACGTTGTCGGATCGTTTGAATCTTTTCCGTAGTCATACGTACGTACTCACTCTGGTCCCAACAACGTTGCTTCACCCACCTCATCCCAAAGATCTTTGGAAGCGACACTTTCTTCCACACAAGGCCTCGAATGGAGCCATGCCAATACTTGCTTGATAACTGTTGTTGTAGGAAAAATCCACCAATGGTAAGAACTTGTCCCAACTTCCCTTGAAGTCAAGGACACAAAGTCTTAATAGATCTTCAAGAGTTTGAATAGTCCTCTCCAACTGCCCGTCCTTCTGAGGATGATATGCCGAGCTAAATCGTAAATCTGTTCCCATAGCTTTTTGCATACTAACCCAAAATCGTGAAGTGAATCTTGGGTCTCGATCAAAAACTATGGATACTGGCATACCATGCAGTCTTACAATCTCGTTTATGTACATATGAGCAAGACGTTCAAGTGTATAAGTTTCTCGTATAGGTAGAAAATGAGCAGACTTGGTCAATCTATCAATAATGACCCAAATTGCATCTATGCCTTAAGAAACCTTGGGAAGACCAGTAACGAAATCCATGGTAATGTGCTCCCACTTCCATTCTGGAATTTTCAGTGGTTGCAATGGACCTTTTGGTACTTAATGCTCCGCCTTGACTCGTTGACAAGTTAAACACCTTGAGATAAACTCCGCTATCTCTCTCTTCATATTGCTCCACCAAAATGTATGTCGAAGATCACGATACATTTTGGTACTCCCAGGATGGATTGAAAACGGTGTGTTGTGCACCTCTATCATGATTTTATACTTTAAATCAGGGTCGTTAGGAACACAAAGTCTGAAGTTGACTCGAAGTATTCCTTCCTCATCGATTCTTGCTTCCGAAATAGCACCTTCTTGTACTTTCTTCCTCATACGTATCAGCTCCAGGTCTGTAGCTTGAACAGCTTTAACTTTATCGATTAAAGTCGGTTCTACTCGTATATTTGCCATCATCACATGGGTACCTGGAGTCTTTAACTCTATCTCCATCCTTTGTAAGTCATATAAAATGGGCCTTTGCGTTGACAATAATGCACTCGTACCCGCATATGATCTTCTACTCAATGCATCAGCTACTACGTTCGCTTTTCCAGGATGGTATTGGATGGTATGATCATAATCTTTCAACAACTCAAGCCATCGTCGTTGCCGTATGTTGAGTTCCTTTTGAGTGAAGAAATATTTGAGGCTTTTATTATCCGTATAGATCTCCACTTTCTCCCCATATAGATAATGCCTCCAAATTTTAAGTGCAAAAACGACAGCTGCCAACTCTAGATCATGAGTAGGATAATTCCTCTCATAGTCTTTGAGTTAATAAGTGAGACATAGGCTATGACTTTCCCATGTTGCATGAGAACACATCCTAACCTTTTTGCTCGAAGCATCATCAGAGATGACAAATCCTCCGAGCGAGATGGTATTATCGAGCAGTCTTTGAAATGAGTCTCCTCTTGAGTTCTTGAAAACTCTTCTCATATTCCTCGCTCCAATCTGATTTTGTATCTTTTCGAGTCAAATTTGAGTTAATGGAGTAGCGATTCGAGAAAACCCTTCTACTGAATCTCTAATAATAACCAAATAAAATTTGAAAAAAGCGATTGATCGATTTCGCAATCAATGAATACGTGCAGTATACACTACCAACAAGTAATCTGATGATAAAGTAGAGTATCGTTCCCACGAGAATTCTAATTAATAAATCCCAACTACTAATACTATATCAATCTAATTTTATTCAAACAATGATAAATTATGATTTTCTAAATTATTAACACTAAATTAAACACTTAAAGATATTGTCCTAAAATAAGCGAATAAATAAACTAATAATTGAGTGAATGACTTCCGATAGATAAGGATTAAGACTTCAATATCCCCAATTATGAACTATAAATCAATTATCTAATTATCCCAATTATTATGTCTACTGAATTGTTAACAGGAATTCTCAAATGCCAAAAGTCCTTTTCCAAGTGATCAATTGACTTCTATTTAATCTAGATTAGTATTGCTATATTCCTATGCAAAACAATTGAATTAAACTCTTTCCAATCCAAATTCCTTATGTGTTACATGCGGCGAACAGATATTTCCATTCAATTCACAAACCTAATTATTCACCATGCAAATAACTAAGTCACATGATATCATGCCCAGTTCTAACCCTAGAATTCCTTTCCCAATTCCTTCTAGAGTAACAAGGTAATTATTGGCCAAATAATTAAACAATAGATTCAAAACATGATAAACAACTCACTTCAACATAAATAATTAGAATGACTGAATAACTAATTTATAGCCATAAAAGGTTTAATTGAAATCTTAATTAAAGAATTAGTTCATCACGGAAATAAAAACCACTAATTGTTTGCAAATCATCCTTAAAGAATTACAAATTGAAAATAAAGAGAAGGAGAAGAAAACTCTGCAGCCAATCCTTAATCTCCAAGTAGTCCTTGTGTAGCCTCCAATGAATGAATTGATTGAATAATAAAAAATCTCTAATTTCAGCACTTAATTTATTTTTATAGCTTCCCACAACCTTAATCCAATTAGGGTTCACATTAGCTCCCAATAACCAAGTCAAGTCCAACAGGAAGTCAAACGCTAAATCCGATCAATACCGGTAGGGCTCGGTACCCCGTGTTTGTTGGTAGTGTATTTTCCAGTACCTTGCCACCGACTTCTCTAAAATTACCATATTGCCATTAAATGCTTGAATCTCCCATAATTGCCCTTGCAGGTCCCAAATCTGCAAAACAAGACATAAACACAATAAAAATGCTACTAAATAACTTGAGAATGCAATAATTTAAGTCCAAATATATCCAATTCATGGGTATATTACCCAATCATCAAATACCCCCAAACTTAAATCGTTGCGTGTCCTCATGCGACGAAACATAAGATCACAAAACAAAACTACACATCATGCAAATACAAACTATTTATATTTATATATTCTTAATTCCAGCAATTCAAAAGCTCACGTATATCTATATGCCTCAGAAAAATCACAAAAACATGCTAATTCATCATGCAAAAGCAGATCAATAATATCCCAACAATCAACGAATCTGAATATGTTATTACTGATATTGTGAGTGTGTGTTCAACAACCATGCTAACCCATGAAAGGCAAAATATGAAAGATAATAGATTTCTTAGTAAGCATCATACGATTATAAAACTTGAGAACTCATCAAATATACTCATTTCAACCGAAATCAAACACTTACCCGAATTCAAAAGTCAAATGGAATACTTATGCTTTTCTTTTCCTTTTTTTAATATACATAAATGGTATCTGCAATGTCTCATCCCATTAGGCTAACGATGTTACCCTTAGCGAAGCCACCAATGACTCCCGGATCATGAAAGACCTTAGGCGCTTAGGTGTAAAGACAATCCCCAGTAGCGCATTTCTCAAGTAACAAAGGCCCCAAACAAGACTAGTCACCCTATATTTTTTTATTTTTTATTTTTTATTTTTTTAGCTTATATATTCCAAATATTTTCCCCCAAACTCGAGTTTATGCATAAATTCAGGTCTTCTCTAGCTATTCAAATTGTTCTTCCATATCACTAGCAATCCTCCTTTAGAACTCTATTATCTAACCATTTAAACTATCATAGCCAACATGGTCTTTTTTTCAAAGTGCCTTCCTATAATATTAGTGTCAAATAGATAAAGATTCAATTCATGTCAAGAAAATCATATCAACGACTCAACAATCCTTACTAGACTTGTTCATGCAATTCTACTTTCATCATTGGCCCCAAATATATCGCACTATCAAAAACTGGAATTACTATGCACTCCTAAATGCAATAATAAACTAACAATCACAAACCAAATCCACAAACTAATAACAAACTAATACTTAGAAATAAAAATTAACCACCCCCAAACTAATCTAGAGCAATGTCCTCATGCGATAAAGAAGGCAAAATAACACAGAGGACTTCCCTGACGAGCTTATTCCTCTGGTGGAGCATCATCGTCCTCGCTTATCTCTTGATTGGAAGGGGGAAATACTGGCAGACCGGAGCCGTTGGGAAGTGGCTAAGTTGAGCCTTGGATGGGTTTGGATTGATCGATTGCATTACTGTCTGACAAATTGGTCAACTAAAAACTTGAAAATCATGTCTTGACGTTTCGATAAGCGCACATTCTGAGACTCCATATTGTAAAACCAAATTGCCTATCTCCTTACCGGGCGACCGGGGACCACACCTCGATGAGCTGCTGTAGATGGGCCATAAGTAGGTGGAACCTGAGGTGGTGGGGCTTGTGTAGATGTAACTTGGGGGATTATAAAACCCAGTCCCCTAGGGTGATTTGCTCCACCTGACCACACTTTATAACGACGGATCAACTTGTGGTCCAACACGGGCATAGGCATTTGAATCATCTCATCGAATTTCCATTTGACCCCAAACTTAGCACATAAAACGCAGATCAATGACGGATGTGGTAACCCTCCTGTGCTCCCTCCGCGAGATGCGCGGAGGATAGATTGCTGAATAAGATGGCCGACATCAATTCTTAGGCCTTGTATGATTGAGTATAATAGCACAACCCTTTCTCTGGTTACGTGACTCACATGTGTGCAGGGCATCAATTTCGCATAAATGAAGGCATACCATGCCTTTCCATATAGACTGAGGTGTGACAATGGGAAAGTCATGCTGCCACGCTCATGCATGGTCCATGTGGTGTCCGGTTGACACAGCTCCCGAATAAGCTTTTCGTAGTCCGGCCCATCACTCACGAGTCTAGCATATTCATCATGAAGGCCCTCTAAGGGTAGTTGATAGCACCCATTTATCCTCCTCGCCGATTTCCACGGTTTTGCCTCGGACAAATACCCCATAATGATCATGCTCGGGCAAGTTGGCATAGAACTCTTTTACAACTGTAATCACTGCTGGGTCGGGCTGGTCGGTGAGGGAGAACCAGTTTTGTTCAGCAATCATCACTGCTATTTCTCCATCCTTGGTTTGATCGGGACGTAGACCACATTCGGGGACGAGAGAGCGGGTAGCCATCTTATTGTAGCTTTCCTATGCCTCGGCGGAGACAAACCGTCGGCTATCAAATCTTGGAGGAGCCGAGGCTGAACCCGACCCGTCTCCACGTTGTCATTTGGAAGCCATTGAGAAATTTCTTGGAGGTGAAACTAATTGCTGAACCAAATAGACAATCGATGAAAAGGGGCCAAAGGTTTTAGACTTTGTAAAAAAAACAATTTAGTTCAGGTGTCATATGAGAGGAGAAAAGATGTGAAGAGCATTTAAGGGACAAGTAAAAAAATTAGGAACCGAGTGGGCGTGTTTAAGAATCAATGCAACCATAATCGCTTTTCGATGGCCAAAAGTGCGAGATGTGCATGTATTCTAGTCTTAAAGTATTTGTCATCCAGAAACCGTTGAATGCCCCTAGCGTCGGTATTTGATTTTAATGTAGACCAATGGCCAAAAGGTGCTGGACTCGAAACCGATCGACCCTCTGCCACGGGCGCTGGGTTCCTTGGGTTTTGGAGCCATGGGGCGGTCCCTTTTCTTGATTCTTCTCATCTCACAACCAATAAAATTGCATGAAGTCAAATAAAATAAACTAGAATAAAATTAAAAATAAAATACGATATAAATATAAGAATAAAAATAAAATAAAACGAAAAACTCACAGGGTTGCCTCCCTATAAGCATTGGGTTATAGTCGTCACCGAAACTTTCAGGTGTTGCTTTCGATTGTCCACTAGTTCGGAGAGGTACTGGACCGTAGCTTGATGTTCGATTGGTCCACTCCAATAATGTTTCAGACGTTGACCATTGACCTTGAATGTACGCTTTGAGTTCGGTTCCTCGACCTCAATGTTTCCGTGTGGAGCGACAGATATAACTACGAATGGCCCGGACCACCTGGATTTCAATTTTCCCGGAAATAGACGCAAGCGTGAGTTGAACAGTAGTACTTGTTGGCCCAGTTCAAATGTTCTATCAATAATTTTTTTATCGTGCCAGGCTTTGACTTTCTCCTTATAGAGCTTAGCGTTTTCGTAGGCATTGAACCGGAATTCATCCATCTTGTTCAACTGCAGTAACCTTTTCTCACCAGCTACTTCTAGATCAAAGTTTAGTTTCCGAATGGCCCAGTGTGCACTGTGTTCTAGCTCGACCGGGAGGTGACACGCCTTTCCAAATACCATTCTGTACGGTGACATACCGATCGAATTTTTGTACGCTGTTCGATAGGTCCATAGAGCATCGTCAAGACGCACTGCCCAATCTTTTTGTGACGGATTTACCACCTTTTCGAGAATCCGCTTAACCTCCTTGTTCGACACCTCCGCTTGGCCATTGGTTTGTGGATGATACGCAGCTGCAATTTTGTGACGAACCCCATACTTTACAAGCAATTTTGTGAACTGCTTGTTACAGAAGTGAGTCCCCTCATCACTTATTATAGGTCTCGGTGTCCCAAATCGTGTAAAAATGTTCTTCTTTAAAAATCGGATAACAACATTGGCATCATTCGTGGGTAACGCTGCGGCTTCTACCCATTTGGAAACATAATCGACCGCTAACAAGATGTAATGATTATTAAAGGAAGATGAAAATGGTCCCATAAAATCGATTCCCCACACGTCGAATAGTTCAACCTCCAGAATTGTGTTAAGTGGCATTTCATTGCGCTTGGAGATATTACCTACGCGTTGGCAACGATCGCATTTCAGCACAAAGAGATGAGCATCTTTGAATAAAGAAGGCCAGAAAAATCCCGATTGTAGTACTTTTGCTGCTGTTCGATCACCGGAATAATGACCTCCGTAATCTGAGGAGTGGAAATGGCCTAATACACTATCCATTTCTTCATGAGGTACACAACGTCTTATCATTTGATCTGCACAGGCTTTAAACATAAATGGTTCATCCCAATAGTATTGCTTCACATCGTGGAGAAACTTCTTTCGTTGTTGTGAGGTTAAATCCGACGGTAACACTTTGGCAACCACATAGTTTACATAGTCAGCATACCAAGGCAATATGGTAGTTACCCAGAACAGTTGCTCATCCAGAAATTTTTCATTAATCACTAAGTTGTCTTCTTTCGGTTCCTCTTTATTTTCTAACCGAGACAGATGATCCGCCACTTGATTTTCTGTACCTTTTCTGTCCCGGATCTCCAGATCAAATTCTTGTAACAACAGTACCCACCGTATTAACTGCAGTTTTGCATCTTTCTTTTCAATCAGATATTTAATGGCAGAATGATCAGTGTAGACAATTACCTTGGTGCCAATGAGATAAGCTCTGAATTTGTCGAAAGCAAACACCACTGCAAGTAATTCTTTTTCGGTGGTTGTGTAGTTCAGCTGGGCATCCATCAACGTCTTACTAGAGTAGTAGATAGTGTGAAAAATCTTATCGTGACGTTGTCCCAATACGGCTCCCACCGCGTAATCACTGGCGTCGCACATCAATTCGAACGGTAAGGACCAATCGGGCGCTACAATGATTGGAGCCGAGACCAATTTCTTCTTTAATACCTCAAATGCCTCGATGCATGACTGATCCATCTTAAACGGTACATCTTTCTCCAAGAGTGAGCATAGGGGTTTCGAAATCCTTGAAAAATCTTTAATGAAGCGTGCAGAGAAACTGCGTGTCCCAAGAAGCTCAAATGCCTTTTACGGATGATGGAGGAGGCGGTTTCTCAATTGTCTCAATCTTCGCTCTATCCACCTCCAATCTTGATCGCGAAACCTTATGTCCCAGAATAACCCCTTCTTGCACCATAAAATGACATTTTTCCCAGTTAAGCACCAGGTTAGTCTCCACACATCTTTTTAACACCAAGATCAGATTCTTCAAACACAAGTCGAAACTATCACCGAACACGGAGAAGTCATCCATGAATACCTCTAAATTCTGTTCGACCATATCGGAGAAGATTGCCATCATACATCGTTGAAAGGTTGCCAGCGCATTACATAAACCAAAAGACATACGCCGGAATGCAAACGTACCGTATGGACATGTGAACGTGGTCTTTTCTTGATCTTCCGAGCTATAGCAATTTGATTGTACCCAGAATATCCATCTAACAGACAGTAGAATTGATGTCCCGCTAACCTGTCCAACATCTGATCAATGAACGGCAAGGGAAAGTGATTCTTGCGTGTGGCTTTATTCAACTTGCGGTAATCCATGCATACTCTCCAGCCTGTATGAGTTCTAGTCGGGATGAGCTCATGAGCTTCGTTCTTCACCACCGCTGTATATATACCCTTTTTAGGTACACTGTTTATGCAGGACTTACCCACAGCTGCGAGATTGGGTAAATAATCTGACATCCAACCATTTTATAATTTCCTTTTTCACCACATCTTTAATAATGGGATTTAACCTTCTTTGCATCTCAATGGTTGGTTTTGATCCCTCTTCCATTAAAATCTTATGCATACAGAAAGATGGGCTAATACCTCGAATGTCCGCTATAGTCCACCCAATCATTTGTTTTGAACTCTCATGAAACCCGTAGAAATTTTTCCTTTGGGTGTCAGTTAACTTTGTCGAAATAATAACTGGTAGAGTCAAATCTTTCCCTAGATAAGCATACTCAAGATGAGAGGGGAGTGGCTTTAATTCCAACACCGGTGGCTCTTCTATCGAGGGTTTGCACTTTTTACCTTCCGTTTCGGGCCTATCAAGGGTGTCGAATGGTTGATTATTTTTCCGGTAGAATGATGATGTGTCTAGCCATTTGATCTGCTCAATGTCCTTATCAAGACTATCGTCGCTCTATTCCGAAACAACATGGATTCTATCGGATCCTCCGAGTAATTACCGCAAATCTTGTGATTAACTATCTCATCCATTAAATCCACCATGAACACTCACCTTTTCCTTCTTGATAAGACATTGATTTAAACACATTAAAAGTGACTGTTGATCTTCAACTCTCATCGCCAATTCTCCTTTTTCACGTCGATCAACGTTCTCCCCATTGCTAAGAATGGTCGCCCGAGAATGATGGGAAGTTCCGTATCGCTTCACAATCCAAGATAACGAAGTCTGCTGGGAAGATGAATTTATCCACCCTTACTAATCGTCTTCAACGATACCTCGTGGATATGTAATCGATCGGTGCCAACAAGAAAGCGATATTTGTCGATTTTGGTGCCTTGAGCCTGAACCGATCAGACCGATAATGGCATCAAATTAATCTCGCCCCAAATCACACAATGCTCTCCCGGCCGATTACCAATGTCGCATGGAATAATAAAACTAACTGGATCTTTCAACTTCGGAGGCAACTTGTTCTGAATAATTGCGTTGCATTCTTCTATTAAGCTTCTTGTTTCAAAATCACCCAGTTTCCTTTTCTTTGATAGCACATCCTTCATGAACTTAGCGTAGCTCGGCATTTGTTCTAAAGCTTCGGCAAATGGGATGTTGATATGCAATTTTTTGAAAATATCCAAAAATCTTGAAAACTGCTTATCTAACTTGGATTTCTGAAATCTCTGCGGATATGGTATGGGCGGCATTGTTATAGTTGGTTCCGGTGCATTTTGTTCTACGATTTCCTCTTTATCTTTCCCGGTTTTCACAACTTCTTCTATTTCGGCTGTTGCGTTGTCCCCCTTTTCCTTATCCTTAACTGTTTCTTGCAACTCCTTCCCACTGCGTAAGATTACTGCCTTGCAGTGCTCATTTCTGCCCGGATTTATTTCTGTATCACTCGGGAGCGTTCCTAGTGGACGGTTATTCAATGCATGTGCTATTTGCCCCAATTGATTTTCCAGATTCTTTAACGATGCCCCATGGCTTTGCAAAGTAAGATCTACTTGATTTAATTTCTTATCTTGTTCCTCGTTCTTTTTATCAGAAGCTCTAATGAATTTTTCCAAGGCTTCTTCCAAACTTGATTTCCTCTCTGGTTGTTGAGTCGAATTTTGAAATTCGGAGGTGTTTTGTTGTCTAGGTGGTTGAGCTGCAGCTTGATTGTTACTCCATGAAAACCCTGGATGATTCTTCCAACCTGGATTATAAGCATTTTGAGTCGGATACGGTTGAGTTGAGCGATTATAATTTCCTACGAACTGTGCTGATTCAGAATTTATGGCACATTGATCCGTAGCATGACCCCCAGCACACAACTCACAAACCATCGCTACTGTTTGTGTGGCTTATGGACGCCATATTTCCATATGCTTAGCTATTGCGATCCTTCATACGCATTAATCTTTGTCGGTAACGTCCACTTCATACCTTCCCGATGCTTTTGGATGATTAGACCTCGTAATGGGCCACTGATAGTTGTTGGTGGCCATTGTCTCTAACAATTGATACGCCTCATCAAAATTCTTGGACATGATCGTTCCTCCTGCTGCATCAATACTAGACCTCGTGGACGCGTGTAAACCATCACAAAATATTCCTAATTGCATCCGCTGCGGGATTCCATGATGAGGGCACTTACGGAGCATATCCTTGAACCTTTCCCATGCCTCATATAACCATTCTGAATCAAATTGTGCGAAAGTATGAATATCATTCCGTAGTTTTGCCGACTTCGCTGGTGGGAAGAACTTAGCTAAAAAATTTTGAGCTATGTCATCCCAAGTGGTGATTGAGCCAGGAGGCAAAGAGTGTAACCAGCTTCGTGTTTTATCTTTTAAAGTAAACGGGAACATCCTCAACCTTGTAGCATCTTCCGATACATTGTTAAATTTGAAGGTATCGCAAACTTCCAAGAAACTCAAGATATGCTCATTAGGATCATCTATCGAATTACCCCCAAACCGACATGTGATACAGAGCATCCTGAATTGTTCCGGTTTTATCTCAAACTGCTCGCATTGATTGCTTGAGGCCTCTTAATACTCATTGTAAATCCGTGACATTCGGCATGGCGTAATCCCTAAGTGATTTCATTGCTTTCTCTCGCCATGTTCACGAGTATTTCTGGTTTGCCGGTTCTTCTTCTTCAAATGTATAACCTCACTATTCAAACGCCTTTCCGGAACATCCTCTCGAGGTCGCCTCATGCATCGTAAAAAAAGTTCCTTTTAGCTTTCGATCTAGTGTGCATACAAATTCCTCGCCAATCCAAGAAGAAAATTTAAGTAACGTTTAAATTAAAACCAAATTGATTATAACTAATATGAAATTAATATTAATAAAAAAAAATTCTCCGGCAACGGCGCCAAAAACTTGTTGATCGATTTCGCAATCAATGAATACGTGCAAGTATACACGGTCAACAAGTAATACAGTGATAAAGTAGAGTATCGTTCCCACAGAGAATTCTAATTAATAAATCCCAACTACTAGTACTATATCAATCCAATTTTATTCAAACAATGATAAATTATGATTTTCTAAATTATTAACACTAAATTAAACACTTAAAGATATTGTCCTAAAATAAGCGAATAAATAAACTAATAATTGAGTGAATGACTTCCGATAGATAAGGATTAAGACTTCAATATCCCCAATTATGAACTATAAATCAATTATCTAATTATCCCAATTATTATGTCTACTAAATTGTTAACAGGAATTCTCAAATGCCAAAAGTCCTTTTCCAAGTGATCAATTGACTTCTATTTAATCCAGATTAATCTTGCTATATTCCTATGCAAAACAATTGAATTAAACTCTTTCCAATCCAAATTCCTTATGTGTTACATGCGGCGAACAGATATTTCCATTCAATTCACAAACCTAATTATTCACCATGCAAATAACTAAGTCACATGATATCATGCCCAGTTCTAACCCTAGAATTCCTTTCCCAATTCCTTCTAGAGTAACAAGATAATTATTGGCCAAATAATTAAACAATAGATTCAAAACATGATAAACAACTCACTTTAACATAAATAATTAATGATGGTGAATAACTAATTTATAGCCATAAAAGGTTTAATTGAAATCTTAATTAAAGAATTAGTTCATCACGGAAATAAAAACCACTAATTGTTTGCAAATCATCCTTAAAAAATTACAAATTGAAAATAAAGAAGAAGGAGAAGAAAACTCTGCAGACCAATCCTTAATCTCCAAGTAGTCCTTGTGTAGCCTCCAATGAATGAATTGATTGAATAATAAAAAATCTCTAATTTCAGCACTTAATTTATTTTTATAGCTTCGCACAACCCTAATCCAATTAGGGTTCACATTAGCTCCCAATAACCAAGTCAAGTCCAACAGGAAGTCAAACGCGCTAATCCATCGATGCCGGTAGAGGCTCAATACCTTTTGCCATTTGTTGGTAGTGTATTTTTTAGCGCCCCGGCGCTGGACTTCTCTGAAATTACCATCTTGCCATTAAATGCTTGAATCTCCCATAATTGCCCCTGCAGCTCCCAAATCTGCAAAACAAGACATAAACACAATAAAAATGCTACTAAATAACTTGAGAATGCAATAATTTAAGTCCAAATATATGCAATTCATGGGTATATTACCCAATCATCAAAAGCTACGTACTTTGGTCACTGATTTAGGTTGCTCCCAGCTTTGAATTACTTCAATCTTTGCCGGGTCAACAGATATCCCATGATTTGATATCACGTGCCCAAGGAATGCTACTTCCTCAAGCCAGAACTCGCATTTCTTTAACTTGGCATATAACTTGTTTTCACGATGCTTTTGGAGTATCAGCCTCAAGTGTTGCTCATGGTCTTCACGGGTTTTGGAGTATACGAGGATTTCATCAATAAAGACGACCACAAAGTGATCCAAATATTTCTTGAATACTCGGTTCATCATATCCATGAAGGTAGCAAGAGCATTAGTCAATCCAAAAGACATGACTAAGAATTCATAATGCCCGTACCGAGTTCTGAATGCAGTCTTTGGAATATCCTCAGTTTTAACCTTCAGCTGATTATATCCAGAACGAAGATCGATCTTTGAAAAGAATTTGGCACCTTGCAACTGGTCAAACAGGTGATCAATGCGAGGCAACGGGTACCTATTTTTGATGGTGACATGATTCAACTCCCGATAATCAATACAAAGTCGCATACTTCCATTTTTCTTCTTCACTAATAGAACAGGAGCACCCCAAGGAGACGTACTAGGGTGAATGAAACCAATGTCTAACAAATCCTGTAGTTGGATTTTAACTCCTAAAGTTCAATAGGAGTCATTCGATATGGGGCTTTGGAAATGGGTTTTGTACCGGGTTCAAGGTCGATACCAAACTCGATTTCATGCTCCGGGGGTAGGCCAGGAAGTTCTTCGGGGAATACGTCAGGAAAATTATTAACAATAGAAATATCTTTCAAATCTGACGTATTTTTGTTTAAATCTGTGACATAAGTTAAGAAAGCTTGACATCCGTTTTTAAATAAACGAATAGCTTTATGGCTTGAGATGACCGTGATTGATTTTAATGGTTTGGTCGCTTGAATTCGCATAATAGGTTGATTAGGAATATAAAATCTAACAACCTTACGAAAACAATCAATTTTAGCATGATGAGTAGTTAACCAATCAATCCCTAGAATCACGTCAAATGCAAGTATTTTTAAAGAAATAAGATCGACAGGTAACGTGCGGTGACCGATTTGAATCAAACAAGACTTATAAACAGTGGATGTAATGAAGGTTTCTCCCAACAGAGTTTCAACCGATAAGTCAAAGCCTAATTTCTCCGGAGTCAAATTTTAACGTTGAGTGCAAGTAGGAGAAATAAAAGAATGGGTAGAACCGGTATCAAATAAGGTATAGACTTCGCTAGAGTTTATGATAAGCTTACCCGTGATGACCTCGTTCGGGTTCCTTGCTTTCTGAGAGGTCACAACAAACGCTCTCCCTTGAACTACTAGTTTTGACTTTTCTGGGACGGCCTTTGGTGTCTCCATCCCAGCTGGACTTGTCTTCGGTGCATGACAAAATCGGGTTAGGTGACCTTCTCTTCCATAATTATAACACGCTTTGGACTGCATCGCGCAGTTTAGACTAATGTGTCCATCCCCTTCGCATTTGAAGCATATGATAGGTGGTCGTTCTCCTTCCTTAACAATGGGTGTAGGTGCTGACGTCTTTCCATCATTGTTGAATCTCCTCTTCTTGAAATGTCCATTCTTGTTTTCTTGGCCATGATTACCACCGAAGTGGTTACCATTTCTGGCATGTTAATTCCCTCCACGTTTTTGTCACCGCTTGATGATCGCTACCACTTGGTATTATCATTTTCTTGCATTTTTTTCTCTTGGTTGAGTTGACTTTCGTTATCGCTACTCCAATAATCGTACCCTATTTACAACATCCGAATACAAACACAGTTTATGAAAAATCAGATATTGACGTATCTTGGGTTTCAAACCTCTTAGAAACATCCGCGTCATTCTTTCCTCATTATCAACCAAGTGAGACGCAAACCGGGACAACTCGGCAAACTTAGCTTCGTACTGCGACACAGTCATATTGTTCTGCTCCAACTTGATGAACTCTACCTCTTTCATGTGATGAATACTTTCAGGAAAGTACTTGTCTTTGAATAGTTCTTAGAACTTCTCCCAAGACATCTTCAGTGCGGCAGGTTGAGTATGCTTTATCGATTCCCACCAGTAATCTGCCTCTCCTCGCAACATAAAGGTGGTAAATGGAACCTTTTGCTCCTCGTAGCATCCCAAAACATTAAATATCTTGGTGATCTGCTTTATCCACACTTCCGCCTTAAGTGGTTTTGGCTCTCCAATAAACTCTGGTGGTCCCAGCTCCTTGAACTGTTTAGCGGTGACCGTCCGAGAGTTTCCAGTGTTTCCACCTATATTTTGGACAGGAGCCGCTCTCGCCTGATGTTATATGAATTGCATAAATCCTTTGAATATTCCATCGTTCATCATTTGGTCAGTGTTATTGTTTGCATGAGGATTGTCGCCTTCCTGATGCACATTATCCCGATTATTGATATGTGGAGACTCGACGGTCTCCTGTGCTCCATTGTTATTCTCAACATTCTCGGATGTCATTTTTAAATACTGCCACAAAACAAGGGTTAATTGACATGTAACATATTATCCCTATACTCTGACCGACCAATTAAATACCAAATAAACTTAGGTAGGTCATACTAGCGAAGGAATTCCTCGTCTCTCCCCTCCTAGTTCTAGTCTCACATCTTAGCCAGGGATCATATCCCTAAGCTTTGATACCAACTGTGACGCCCCCAAAGCAGGTATACATCACCCATCTTGGGTAGCCAAATACATAGTACAAAATTCAAATACAACTTAATTATACAACAGTCGTGTAAAATACGACAAAATATAATCTAAGAGTTTTTAATAAGAATATTGTCATCTAGACAATATACAAACTCAATGGAGTCCTCATTACATTTATTGTTATACTATTTAACAGAATAGTGAGGACTACTAATGCTATCGTTTGGACCGTCACTCCGTTCCTCGACTAGTCCCGACTACGTTCTCATTTCCTGAAGAGAACAATGAAAGAAAGGAGTGAGCTCAACTAGCCCAGTAAGAAATATTATGACTACGATAATGCAGAATAAATTATCATTAGCCTTCAACAGTGTTAAACTGATAAAATATAACAAACATCAAGTTTAACTGCAGCGGAACAAGCAATCCATTAGAAGAGTCAAGTAGAGAATAAAATATACTATCTTCTACGATTTAAAAGGTTTTTCATCACTTTAATCGCTGAAACTCAGCTTAATAAATAAACCACATCATCCCTGCACTACAACCAAGGATATTCATTAGTATCACGACCACAAATTCTCCATGCACTACGGGCCAAGGATATTCGTGTATTCATCAATGGTCATGATCATGCCAACATATGTCCATCAATGCACTACAGGCCAATGAGGACTTTTACCACATCATTTGTAACATTACGGTCATGATTATACCGAATAATCCCTGGAAAAGATAATCGTGTTTTCATCAACGGTCATGCACTACGGGCCAAAGATAATCGTGTTTTCATCAACGGTCCTGATCATGCCATAAAACAATTCATCTTTGCACCCTTGGCCGAAGAGAATCCATAGCCATAATCATACCAAAAACTGTCCATCAATACACTACGGGCCAATAAGGAATTTTTTTTTTCTACATCATTTGTAACATTACCGTCATGATTATACCGAATAATCCCTGGTCATAATCATACAAAGTCCATCTATGCACTACAGGCCATAGATGACTTTCAACAAAATATAAACATGAGGATGATGACAATGATATAAGAATTCAATAAAACAAGTTCAAGAATTATTTTATCCAGGAATTATTAACGTCCAAATTGTCAACATGATAATTTGCTTTGTAGAGTAAAATTCAAGAATGCTCGGAAGAATGTTTCCATGAAAAGATCTTTGGATGAAGCGCAAATATCAAGGATATTCCACTAATTTCATGGAGTATAGAAGTCAAAACTTTAACCAACCTGAGTATAATAAAGTATGGAATAACAAAAGAAATCACCGTACATGCGATAGATCGCACGCATGTGAGTTATTCCAACAAAATAATAAATAACGGAACGATTCAATGCGTAAACGCATGCACGGATGTTCCAATAGAATAATAAATAACGTAACCGGTCATGCATAAAGCACCCCGACAAAAGTGTTCCAATGAAAATAAATAACGGAACCAAAGTCATGCATAAAGCACGCATAAGATGTTCCAATGTAATAATAAAGAATGGAATAATGTAAGAATTTCACCATGTATGCGGTACTTTCATAATGTACCTAAGTTATTCCAACATAATAATAAAGAATGGAATAACAGAAGAATTTCACCATGTATGCGGTACTTCGCATAGACAGGTTATTCCAACATAATAATAAAGAATGGAATAACAGAAGTTCTCTTCATGAAGACGAAAGAAAGAAATAATACCCCCTACCTTAGAAAAATTGGATACTGGAATAGTGAGGTACCAGACTTCTCTTCTTCTTTTTCTCTATAATAATTGCTCTAAAGCTTTTGTGAATTGGTGAGAAATGAACAAAGAATGAGCTTCTATTTATAGAAAAATATAGTTTCGATAATTGCACGTTTTGAGGCTCAAAATATTACAGTACAATACCTCTAATTTTTCTTTCATTTTTAATTTAGTCCTGCAAGTATTATCAAACTTGCACCACCTCCCCTAATAGTAAATAATGTGAATCAATAGTTCAATCATGTGAATCAATAGTAAAATCATGTGAAAATATGAATGACAAGATAAGTACCTCCATCTATACCTCCATTTTAACTTAGTCATGCAAGTATTATCAATCTTGCACCAACTCCCCTAATAGTACAAGAATGTTATTCAATAGTACACACATGTGAACAAATAGTTATTTAAGCATGTGAATTAGTAGCAATTAATTGCTCATTTATCCGATAAATTATCCGATTTATCAATATAACCCCCAGACATCAATTATCATCGGAATAGATGTCAATTTCCACTAACACTAATAATCCCAACACATTAGAACTATCAAATTCATCTTTAATCAACACGAACTTATTCATCATTAATATTATAACTCACAATATTTAACAACCGTGTCGTTCTTGTGAAAGAGGGGCTTTTCGATAAGGATTTCTCCTTATTATGCGCAATTAGGTGACCAAACCTCTCCTTGACGTAACTTCTAGACATTGTAAATATTGGAATTTAATAATATGAATAACTTTGTCGCCTCAATTATTGATTTAATAATATATCATATAATGCGGATGATACTTGTGACAATAATCGAATCAATAATATGAGAGATATGATGCAACAATTCATCAGAGCAATAATTGAGTATAACCGAGTGACTTCTCACGTAAGAATCAATAATCAATACCGTAGCTACTGTCGCATGCAACCACGCCAGATTCATCGTATTTTTTTACTAATGGGTAGTTTAACAGTTTAACGGTAACACTTTATCCGTTATTTTTATAAAAAGATAATTACGTGGCTTTCTAACTACGACAATACTTACGTCGTGGGGTCCACTAATGATTGTGTCGTCGTATTTAATATTCCATGTTAAAATGAATATTCCCCGACCAATCGAATATTATATAACCACTTGCTTACTTTGCAAAATTTGTAAATATTACCCACAACTATAACATTATATCAAATCCACACCATAATATTCAAAAATATATTTTGAAAAAATTATTCTTTATTCATAAAAGCTGGGGTCTTACAGTGAGTCCATAAAATAAGCAAAATTTACAACAATTACTTCATAAAATACCCCTCTATTTATCTCAATTCACTTGGCTTCTCAAAACATATTTTAATAACATTCATCATTAATATTATAACTCATAATATTAACAATCAGATCATTCTCAGGAAAGAGGGGGCTTTCCGATAAGAATTTCTCCCTATTGGTGCGCAATTAGGTGACCAACCCCCTTTCCTCGACAGAACTTTCTAGACATCGTCAACAAATATATCCATTATTTATATCCACATCAAAATACTGATAAAATACCTCAACATTAATTCCATCATTTATAACCATAATAAATATATCCATCATTTATATCCACATAAAATAAATATTTCATTATCATATAAATCAATAATTAATTATTCATAAATAATATTATAGAATCACAATAATGACAACCAGGTCGTTCCCAGGAAAGAGGGGGCTTTCCGATAAAGATTTCTTCTTATTGGCACGCAATTAGGTGACCAAACTCCTTTCCTAGACAGAACTTCCTTAGACATTGCCAATAATGCTATCTAACAATATTATTCAAATAATATGAATTATTGATCTGATAATGGAGATCTTGTCTTGATGACAATTATTGAAACAACAATAATATAAAATATGAACGAAGCAATTATTGAATCAATAAAATAAAATATTAAATAGTAATTACTGTAACAATTATTGAGTAGTGTCTTCTTACGTAAGAATCAATAGTTCAAAAATATTGTGCAATACCGTGTGTTACTATGCAATCACGCGTATTACTGTATTTTAACCACTGGGTATTCCAACAGTGTTAACGGTAATAACTACGCCGTTATTTATAAAAACTCACACTTGTCATTTTTTTCATCCGATCGTTTTCCGTTATGGGGACCCACAAATGGCTGCGCCGTCGTACGAATATTCTCCGACAGCAAGAATATTCCACAACCAAATGAATACTCCCCGATAACAATGAATATTTTATAACAACTTGTTTAATTTTCCAAAATTTTCATATTTCACCCATAACCAAAGTATTATATCAAATTAACACCTTATTATTCAAAATAATAATTAGAGAAAATTCGATTTTATTTATAAAAAATTGGGGTCTTACAGGTTTGGTCACCTAATTGCGCGCCAGTAAGGAAAAATCCTTATCGGAAAGCCTAGTTGTCATTATTGTGATTCTGTAATATTATTTATAAATAATTAATTATTGATTTATATGATAAGAAAATATTTATTTTATGTGGATATAAATGAAGGAATTAATGCTGAGGTATTTTATCAATATTTTGTCGGAATGTAGGTATTAAAAATCATCCGTATGTGGATTTCGGTCATTTTCTGTTTGGAATTTGAAAAAACTTTCTTCTACAAAGTTGTAGAGAATTAAATATTATATGGAATGGACATAAGGTTCATATTTTTCTGATAAAAGGGCTATTTATTATGAATTATTGTAGTTTCAAAAATAAATGTTTTTATTAAAAACATGGGTGGGCCCCACTTTTGGTTGTTGTGGAATTTTTTGAAATTGGTTGGCCCCACTTGTGGTGCGCTGAGTTTAGTCAAGAGGTGTGCGTGAATTTTTTTTATTAAAATGTTATTTTATTAAATTTTAGTCTGTTCTGGCGTTCTGGCATTTTTCTTTAAATAGGGTGCTTAGTTAGAATTGAAAATCACACCAGAATCAGAAGTTTTCTCTCTCTATAATATCGAGCATATTTTTGTGAGTATTTAGATACTTTAGGAGTTTCTATTCAGTGCAAGTTTTCTTCAACATTATATCCGATATTCCAGTCAGAAGTATTGTTCTTTTGAGGTAAGGGATGTTATTTTCTTCGTAAATGATGTTATTTCTTTCAATATCGTTATACCAAAAAATTGGTATAAATTTTATTATGAAATGTTTACCTTTTCTTGTCGAGGTTACTATTCACGTATACGGCAGTATTCATGAATACGGTACTATTCACAAGTACTATTCACGAAGTATGATTTTTCTTATGAAATTGTTACCTTTTGTGTTGGGGTTATTATTCACGTATACGTCACTATTCACGTATACGACACTATTCACAGAAAAATTAAATTTTCTTTTCTTTGTCCAAGTTGTCTATAATGGTTACTATCTTTAATTGTATCTATGTTTTGATCTTCATTCTTGAATTTTGCTCCATAATTGATTATTATGGAATATTTTTGAACTTGGATAAACTGAAGTACGAATCCCTAATCTTTGTCCTTTTATCTCACTGGATTCGTTTTTTAAAGATATTTTTCATCATCCCCAGTCTTAAATAGTGATACTTGATGAATATCTTTGGCCTGTAATGCAAAGATGAATGATTACCTGATTAATATCTTTGACCCATTGTGCAAAGATGGACATGTGTTGAGATGAACATGACCAACTGGTGATACAAACGAATATCTTTGGCCCGTAGTGCAAAGATGAATATTTGGTTCAAGATTTATATTAATTGATGTTACAGGGATAAAATATTGATGATGGACTTTTAAATCATAGAAAATAGTAGATGTGAGACCCCAGATTTTATGAATAAATATTTAATTTTCTCGAAATAATTTTTTGAATATTATGGTGTGGATATGATATAATGTTATAGTTGTGGGTAGTATTTATAAATTTTGAAAAGTATGCAAGTTGTTGTATAATATTCGATTGGTCGGGGAATATTCTTTTTGTAGGAGAATATCCGTACGACAGCACAATCATTGGTGGACCCCACAACAGAATTATTATCGGATTGAGAAAATGACAAAAATATTTTATTAAAAATAACGGCGGAAGTTTTACCATTAATACTGTTGACCTACTCGGTAGTAAAAGTACAGTAATATGCGTGGTTACATAGTAGCATACGGTATTGATTATTGATACTTATGTGATAAGTCACTCAATTTTGTTTTATTGGTATTATTAATGTAATAAAACAAAAAAACTTTTTATATAAAACAGAATACTTTTATAAAGTTATTCTATAAATAGAATATATTATATTCTATTATGCATAGTATTTTGCATAGTAAAATCTTTTTATATAAAATAAAATACTTTTATAAAGTTATTCTATAAATAGAATATATTATATTTTATTATGCATAGTGTTGCATAGTATCTGCATAGTATTTTGCATAGTAAAATCTTTTTATATAAAACAGAATACTTTTATAAAGTTATTCGTTTTATTAGATTATAAATAGAATATATTATATTCTATTTAAAAGATTTTGCTTTTAATATGGACCGTCCGATTAAAAGTAAATCAATCTGGACCGTTCATGAATTAGTTACTATGCAGTCCATTTTTCTATAAATAGAAGCTCATTCCTTCATTATTTCTTACGAATTCACTGAAACTCTAGAGAGATAAACTATAGAGAGAAAGAAGAAAAATATTCTACTATTTCACTACGCATATATCCAGTACTCTTCTTCTTAAGGTAGGGAATATTATTTGTTGTACTCGTATGGGGTATTATTTCTTTTGTATTCATGAAGAGAACTTCTGTTATTCCATTCTTTATCATTACATTGGAATAACTCAGTATCACGCCAGGCTACCCTATACTTGGTGAAATTCTTCTCATTATTCCATTCTTTATTATTCTCATTGGAATATCACATCACATGCGTTTTACGCCCTGGTTCCGTTATTTATTATTACGTTGGAATATCCCGTTGGTGCGTATTACGCTTTGACACAGTTCCGTTATTTAGTATTCTCGTTGGAATAACTTTGCCATCGACGTCTTGCATGCATGCATGGTGATTTACATTGTTATTCCATTCTTTATTATTACATTGGAACATCCCAGCTTATGTGCGAATTTTGCGACTTTGGTTCCGTTATTATTATTCGGTTGGAATAACTCATCTATCTGCAAGTACCGCATGCATGGTGATTTCTTTTGTTATTCCATTCTTTATTATATTCAAATGGTTAAAGTTTTGACTTCTATACTCCATGAAATTAGTGGAATATCCACGATATTTGCGCTTCATCCGATATCTTTTCATGGAAATATTCTTACGAGCATTCTTGAATTTTACTCTACTAAGAAGTATCATGTTGACAATTTAGGCGTTATTAGTTCTTGGATAAATTAATTCTTGAACTTGTTTTATTGAATTCTTATATCATTGTCATCATCCTCATGTTTATATTATGTTGAAAGTCATCTGTGGCTGTGGTGCATAGATGGACTTGGTATAATTATGACGAGGATTATTCGGTATAATCATGACCAGTAATATTACAAATGATATGGAAAAAGTCCTCATCGTTGGCGTAGTGCATTGATGGGCGCTTTTTGGTATGATTATGGCTATGGATTCTCTTGACCAAGGGTGCAAAGATGAATTATTTTATGGCATGATCAAGACCGCTTGATGAAAATATGATTATCTTTGGCCCATATGCATGGATAATTAAGTGGTCGTGATCTTAAAGAATATCCTTGGCTTTATAGTGCGGGGATGATTTGATGATGTGGATTATTTATTAAGTTGAGTCTCGATGATAAAAGTGATGAAAAACCTTTAAATTATAGAAGATAGTAGATTTTATTCTCTACTGACTCTTCTAATGGATTGCTTGTTAATTCTTGATTAAACTTGATGATTGTTATATTGTATCGATTAACATTGAAGGCTAACGATAATTTATTTTGCGTTATCTTAGTCATAATATTTCTTACTGGGCTAATTGAGCTCAACCTTTCTTTCACTGTTATCTTCAGGAAATGAGAACGTAGCAGGGACTAGTCGGGGAATAGAGTGATGGTCCTAGATGGTGCATTAATAGTCCTCACTATTCTGTGAAATAGTGTGTTAATAAATGTATTGAGGACTTATTTTGAGTTTTAATGCTGTCTAGAAGACAATATTTGTATTAAAACTCACAGCTCAAGTTGTATATTTAAGATTGAAGCCCCCAAAATTAGGTATACATCACCCATCTTGGGTCGTCAGATACATGGTACAAAATTCAAATACAACTTACTAATACAACTGTCGTGTACAATACGACAAAACATAATTGTGTGTTTGAATACAATTATTTTCTACTAGAGATTAAACAAACTCAAAAGGAGTCCTCATTACAATTATTAACACACTATTTCACAGAATAGTGAGGACTACTAATGCTATCCTCTAGATCGTCACTCCGTTCCCCGACTAGTCCCTGCCATGTTCTCATTTCAAGAGAATAAAGGAAAGAAAGGGTGAGCTCAACTAGCCCAGTAAGAAATATTATGACTAAGATAATGCAGAATAAATTATCATTAGTCTCCAACAATGTTAAACTGATAAAATATAATAGACATCAAGTTTAACTGCAGCGGAACAAGCAATCCATTAAAAGAGTCAAGTAGAAAATAAAATCTACTATCTTTTATGATTAAAAAGGTTTTTCATCACTGTTATCGCTGAGACTCAGCTTAATAAATATTCCACATCATCGAATCACCCCTGCACTACGGCCAAGGATATTCTTTAGTATCACGACCACAATTATCCATGCACTACGGACCAAGAATATTTGTGTATTCATTAATGGTCATGATCATGCCAACAACTGTCCATCAATGCACTACGGGCCAATGAGAACTTTTACCACATCATTTGTAACATTACGGTCATGATTACACTGAATAATCCCTGGTCATAATCATACCAAGTCCATCTATGCACTACAGGCCACATATGACTTTCAACAAAATATAAACATGAGGATGATGACAATGATATAAGAATTCAATAAAACAAGTTCAAGAATTATTTTATCCAGGAATTATTAACGTCCAAATTGTTAACATGATCTTGCTTTTGTAAGTAAAATTCAAGAATGATCGTAAGAATATTTCCATGAAAAGATCTTGGATGAAGCGCAAATATCGTGGATATTTTATTAATATGCGGTACATCGTATAGACATGTTATTCAACGAGAATAATAATAATGGAATAACAAAAGAAATCGTGCAAAAATTTGCACAGCAAGCGATGTTGTTCCAACAGAATAATAAAAAAGACAAAATCGGTCCGGTGTAAAACACACGCATGTGATGTTCCAACGAGAATAATAATAAGGCGGAACCAAGTCCGTGTAAAATACACGAGGCGAGGATGTTCCAACGAATAATAATAATAAAGATTTAAACTGTCAAATTGTAAAACACACACATAGAGAATGTTCCAACGAATAATAGAGGAATGTCACCAAGTATAGGTTGACTGCCAGCGTATCAAGGTTATTCCAACAGAATAATAAGAAATGGAACAACAATAGTTCTCTTCATGAATAAGAAAAAGAATAACACCCTTTACCGTAAAAAGAAACCGAATATAAAAGTAGTTAAGTAGCGAAATATTTTTCTTCTATCTCTCTATAGTCTCTCTATAGTTTCTCTCTCTAGAGTTCAAGAATTAAATAAGAAAATAATGAAGGAATGAGCTTCTATTTATAGGAAAATGGAATGCATAGTAACTAATCCATGAATCGGTCCAGTTGATTTACTTTAATCGACGGTCCATATTTAAAGCAAAATCTTTTAAATAAAATATAATATATATTATATATTATATATTATATACATATACATATAAGTGCACGGGTTATCACTCCCGTGACTTTACTTAAATCATGTCTGCTAATTATCCAACATACATATATATATAATACATATATTACATATATTACACCCACCATCTATATATATATATATAATATATCCATCACTCCACCATTTCCCCCATTTACGGTTGAAAATGCTTCCACCCAAATAATTCATCCCACTTTCCCCCAAAACCCACTATCACACACACACACACATGTGTCAAATATATATATATATATATATATATATATATATATATATATATATATATATATATATACTTTATAACTTTCTTCCGATAATTTTGAAAAATGAGTGAGTGGGAATCTAAATAATAAGTAACAAAATACCTCATAAAATTACCTCAATATTTTTAACAACAATTATCATCATTATTATGATTCACAATATTAATCGACCGTGTCGTTCCTGAGAAAGAGGGGGCTTTCCAATAAGGATTTCTCCTATTGGCGCCGCAATTAGGTGACCAAATCTCTCCTTGGCAGAACTTCTAGACATCGTTAACATTGAAAATAATAATATTAATAACTCTGTCATCTCAATTATTGATTTAATAATATATAAAATATCGACAATAATTGAATAAAACTGAATGACTTCTCACGTAAGCATCAATAATTAATATCGCGTGCTACTATGCAACCATGCGTATTATTGTACTTTTAACACCGGGTGTTTCAACAGTTAACGGTAAAACTTCCGCCGTTATTTTCATAAAGTATTTTTGTCGTTTTCTCAATCTGACAATAATTCCGTTATGGGGTCCACCAATGATTGTGCCGTTGTACTAATATTCCCTGTTAAAACGAATATTCCCCGACCAATCGAATATTGTATAACAACTTGCGTACTTTTCAAAATTTATAAATACTACCCACAACTATAACATTATATCAATATAAAAAATGATAATTTATAAAAATTCATTTTTTATTCATAAAATTTGGGGTCTTACAATCTCCCTTCTTATAAAATTTTGCCCTCGAAATTAGGATACGTACCTGGTATATCGAAGAGGTAAGGATACCTTGATTTCATTTCAGATTCTAACTCCCAAGTTATTTCCTCAACATCGTGGTTTCTCCATAAAACTTTGACTTGAGGTATAACCTTGGAGCGTAGAATATGTTCCTTCTTATCCAAGATTTGAACAGGAACCTCTTCATACGTTAAATCTTCCGCTATTCGTCCGGTTCTAACTCAATAATGTGGTTCGGGTCTTCCACATATTTACGTAACATGGATATGTGAAAAATGTTATGAACACGAGACATACTTGGCGGTAAAGCGAGTCTATAGGCCACAGTTCCTATTCGATCGAGGATTAAAAATGGGCCAATGAATCGAGGATTGAGCTTTCCTCTCTTTCCAAATCTTGTAACTCCTTTCCATGGAGCAACACGTAACAACACATGATCTCCTATATCGAATTCCACATCCCTTCGATGAAGATCAGCATAACTCTTTTGTCGATCTTGTAAGGTTTTTATACGTTGTCGGATCGTTTGAATCTTTTCTGTAGTCATACGTACCAACTCTGGTCCCAACAACGTTGCTTCTCCCACCTTATCCCAAATCTTTGGAGAATGACACTTTCTTCCATGGCGCTTCGAATGGAGCCATGCCAATACTTGCTTGATAACTTGTTGTTGGAAAACTCCACCAATGGTAAGAACTTGTCCCAACTTCCTTGAAATCAAGGACACGAGTCTTAATAGATCTTCAAGAGTTTGAATAGTCCTCTCATTTGTCCGTCTGGCCCCGAGGATGATATGCCGAAAGCTAATCAGAAATCTGTGCCCATAGCTTTACTGAAACTAACCCAAAATCATGAAGTGAATCTTGGGTCTCGATCGAAACTATGGATACTGGCATACCATGCAGTCTTATAATCTCGTTTATGTACATACGAACAAGACGTTCAAGTGTATAAGTTTCTCGTATCGGTAAGAAATGAGAAGACTTGGTCAATCTATCAACAATGACCCAAATCGCATCTATACCTTGAGAAACCTTAGGAAGACCGATAATGAAATCCATGGTAATGTGCCCCCACTTCCATTCTGGAATTTCAAGTGGTTACAATGGACCTTTTGGTACTTGATGCTCCGCCTTGACTCGTTGACACGTTAGACACCTTGAGATGAACAACGCTATCTCTCTCTTTATATTGCCCCACCAAAATGTGTGTCGAAGATCATGATACATTATGGTACTCCCAGGATGGATTACAACCGGTGTGTTGTGCGCCTCCATTATGATTTTATACTTTAAATCAGGGTTGTTAGGAACACAAAGTCTGGAGTTGACTCGAAGTATTCCTTCTTCATCGATTCTTGCTTCCTAAGATCGCACCTTCTTGCACTTTCTTCCTCATACGCATCACCCGGGATCAGAACTTGAAAGCGACTTTAATTTTATCAATTAAAGTCGGTTCTACTCATATATTCGCCATCATCACATGGGTCCCTGGATTCTTTAACTCTATCTCCATCCTTTGCAAGTCACACAAAATGGGCCTTTGTGTTGACAATATCGTACTTGTACTTGCATATGATCTTCTACTCAATGCGTCAGCTACCATGTTCACTTTTCCAGGATGGTATTGGATGGTATGATCATAATCTTTCAACAGTTCAAGCCAACATCATTGTCGCATGTTGAGTTCCTTTTGAGTGAAGAAATATTTGAGGCTTTTATGATCCGTAAAGATCTCCACCTTCTCCCCATACAAGTAATGCCTCTAAATCTTTAGTGCGAAGACAACAGCTGCCAACTCTAGATCATGACTAGGATAATTCCTCTCATATTCTTTCAGTTGTCTTGAGGTATATGCTATGACTTTTCCATGTTGCATGAGAACACATCCCAACCCTTTGCCCGAAGCATCACTATAGATGACAAATCCCTCCGAGCCAGATGGTATTGTCAGAACAGGTGCCAAAATGAGTCTCCTCTTGAGTTCTTGAAAACTCTTCTCACATTCCTCGCTCCAACCGAACTTTGTATCTTTCCGAGTCACCGAAGTTAGTGGAGTAGCGATTCGAGAAAACCCTTCTATGAATCTCCGATAATAACCAAATTTAAGCCGAGAAAGCTACGTGACGGATCATCGATTTAGGTTGCTCCTACTTTGAATAGCTTCAATCTTTCTTTGGGTCAATGGATATTCCATGACTTGATACCACGTGCCCAAGGAATGCTACTTCCTCAAGCCAGAACTCGCATTTCTTAAACTTGGCATAAAGCTTGTATTCATGAAGCTTTTGGAGTATCAGCCTCAAGTGTTCCTCATGAACTTCACGGATTTTGGAATAAATAAGGATGTCATCAATAAATACGACCACAAAGTAATCCAAATATTCCTTGAATACTCGGTTCATCATATCCATGAAGGCAGCAGGAGCATTAGTCAATCCAAAGGACATGACTAGGAATTCATAATGCCCGTACCGAGTTCTGAAAGCCGTCTTTGGAATGTCATCGGTTCTAATCTTCAATTGGTGATATCCGGAACGAAGATCAATCTTTGAAAAGAATTTGGCTCCTTGCAACTAGTCAAACATGTCATCAATACGTGGCAATGGGTACCTATTTTTGATGGTGACATGATTCAACTCCTGATAATCAATACAAAGTCGCATACTCCCATCTTTCTTCTTCACGAATAGAACAGGAGCACCCCAAGTAGAAGTACTAGGGGCGAATAAAGCCAATGTCTAACAATTCCTGCAGTTGGGTTTTAACTCCTCGAAGTTCAATAGAGCCATTCGATATGGGTCTTTGGAAATGGGTTTTGTACTTAGGGTTCAAGGTCGATACAAAATTCAATTTCACACTACTGGGGTAGGGCAGGAAGTTCTTGAAATACGTCGAAATTCATTAACAATAGAAATATTATTCAAAACTGACGTATTTTTGTTTAAATCTGTGACATGAGCTAAGAAAGCTTGACATTCATTTTTCAATAAACGAATAGCTTTATGGCTTGAGATGACAGTGATTGATTTTAATGGTTTGGTTACTTGAATTCGCATAATAGGTCGATTAGGAATATGAAAGCTAACAACCTTACGAAAACAATCAATTTGTGCATGATGCGTAGTTAACCAATCAATCCCTAGAATCACATCAAATGCAAGTATTTTCAAAGAAATAAGATCAACAGGTAACGTGCAGGTACCGATTTGAATCAAACAAGACTTATAAACCGTGGATGTAATGAAGGTTTCTCCCAACGGAATTTCAATAGATAAATCAAAATCCAATCTCTCCGGAGTCAAATTTAAACGTTGAGCGCAAGTAGGAGAAATGAAAGAGTGGGTAGAACCGGTATCAAATAAAGTATAAACTTCGCTAGAGTTTATGACTAGCTTACCCGTGATGACCTCGTTCGGGTTCCTTGCTTTCTGAGAGGTCACGACAAATGCTCTCCTTGCACCACCGGCTTTTTGACTTTTTGTGACTCACCTTTGGTGCCTCCATCCTAGCTGAACTTGTCTTCTATGAACGACAAAATCGGGCTAGGTGACCTTCTCTTCCACAATTATAACACGCTTTGGATGGCATCGCGCAATTTGGACTGATGTGTCCTTCCCCTCCGCATTTGAAGCATATGATAGGTGGTCTTTCTCCTTCCTTAACAACGGGTCTTTGGTCTTTGACGTCTTTCCATCATTGTTGAATCTCCTCTTTTTGAAATGTCCATTCTTATTATTTTGGCCCTGATTACCACCAAGTGGTTACCATTTCTGGCCTGTTGATTCCCTCCACGCTTGTTGTCACCGCTTGATGATGCTCTCTCACCGGTATTATCATTTTTCCAATTTGCTCTCTTTTCAGTTGTGTTGACTTGTTATCGCGGCTCCACCAATCGAGCTCTATTTACAACATCCTAATACAAACACGGTTTATGAGAAATAAGATGTTGACGTATCTCGACTTCAAACCTCTTAAAAACATTCGCGCCATTCTCTCTTCATTATCCACCAAGTGGGATGCAAACAGGGATAACTCCGCAAATTTTGCCTCGTATTGTGACACGGTCATATTGTTTTGCTCCAATTTGATAAACTCCACCTCCTTCATATGACGAATACTTTCGGGAAAGTATTTATCGTTGAACAGCTCTTGGAACTTCTCCCAAGACATCTTCAGTACGGCAGGTTGAGTACGTTTTATCGATTCCCACCAGTAATCTGCCTCTCCGCGCAACATAAAAGCGGCAAAGAGAACCTTTTGCTCCTCGGAGCATCCCAAGACATCAAATATTTTGGTGATCTGCTTTATCCATGCTTCCGCCATAAGTGGTTTTGGCTCTCCCTTAAACTTTGGTGGTCCCAGCTCTTTGAACTGTTTAGCGGTGACCGCCCGAGAGTTTTTAGTGTTTCCACCTACATTTTGGATAGAGCATTCTCTCTTTGTTGCAGAATTGCATAAAGCCTCCGAACAATCCATCATTCATTATTTGGTCAAGGTTGTTGTTGTTGCATGAGGATTGCCGCCTTCGATGCACATTCTCCTGATTATTGATATGTGGAGACTCAACGGTCTCTTGTGCTCCATTGCTATTCTCAACATTTTCGGATGTCATTTTCAGATACTGCCACAAAACAAAGGTTAATTGACATGTAACATAATATCTCTAAACTCTGACCAACCAATTTAAATACAAAATAAATTTAAGTAGGTCATACTAGCGAAGGAATTCCCCGTCTCTCCCCTCCTAGTTCTAGTCTCACATCTTAGCCAGGGATCATATCCCTAAGCTTTGATACCAACTGTGACACCCCCAAAATTAGGTATACATCACCCATCTTGGGTCGTCAGATACATGGTACAAAATTCAAATACAACTTACTAATACAACTGTATGTATAATACGAATCGAAAAACATAATTGTGAGTTTGAATACAATTATTGTCTACTAGAGATTATACAAACTCAAAAGGAGTCCTCATTACAATTATTAACAGACTATTTCACAGAATAGTGAGGACTACTAATGCTATCCTCTGGATCATCACTCCGTTCCCCGACTAGTCCCTGCTATGTTCTCATTTCCTGAAGAGAACAGTGAAAGAAAGGGTGAGCTCAACTAGCCTAGTAAGAAATATTATGACTAAGATAATGCAGAATAAATTATCATTAGTCTCCAACAATGTTAAACTGATAAAATATAATAGACATCAAGTTTAACTGCAGCGGAACAAGCAATCCATCAAAAGAGTCAAGTAGAAAATAAAATCTACTATCTTTTATGATTAAAAAGTTTTTCATCATCAAGTATCGCCGAGACTCGACAATAAATATTCCACATCATCGAATCACCACCCTCGCACTACGACCAAGGATATTCTTTAGTATCACGACCATAATTATCCATGCACTTTCTGAGCTAAGAATATTTGTGTATTCATTAATGGTCATGATAATGCCAACAACTGTCCATCAATGCACTACGGCCAATGAGAACTTTTACCACATCATTTGTAACATTACGGTCATGATTACACCGAATAATCCTCGGTCATAATCATACCAAGTCCATCTATGCACTGTGCCACGAGATGACTTTCAACAAAATATAAACATGAGGATGATGACAATGATATAAGAATTCAATAAAACAAGTTCAAGAATTATTTTATCGGGAATTATTAACGTCCAAATTGTCAACATGATAATCGTTTATATAGAGTAAAATTCAAGAATGATCGTAAGAATATTTCCATGAAAAGATCTTCGGATGAAGCGCAAATATCAAGGATATTCTACTAATTTCATGGAGTATAGAAGTCAAAACTTTAACCAACTGAGTATAATAAAGAATGGAATAACAAAAGAAATCACCATGCATGCGGTACTTCGATAGATAGGTTATTCCAAACAAATAATAATAACGGAACCAAAGTTAGGCAAAATTTGCACAGCAAGGATGTTCCAATGTAATAATAAAGATTTTAATCGGTCCGATTGTAAAACACACAGATAGGATGTTCCAACAGAATAATATTAAGATGGAACCAGGTCCGGTGTAAAACACGCAGATAGGATGTTCCAACAGAATAATAATAAGATGGAACCAGGTCCGGTGTAAAACACACAGACAGAATGTTCCAACAGAATAATAGAGGAATGTCACCAAGTATAGGGTAGACCGCGTATACAGGTTATTCCAACATAATAATAAGAAATGGAATAACAACAGTTCTCTTCATGAATAAGAAAGAATAACACCCTTTACCGTAAAAGAAACTGAATATAAAAGTAGTTAAGTAGCAGAATATTTTTCTTCTATCTCTCTATAGTCTCTCTCTATAGTTTCTCTCTCTAGAGTTCAAAGGAATTAAGTAAGAAAATAATGAAGGAATGAGCTTCTATTTATAGGAAAATGGAATGCATAGTAACTAATCCATGAACGGTCCAGATTGATTTACTTTAATCTGACGGTCCATATTTAAAGCAAAATATTTTAAATAAAATATAATATATATTATATATTATATATTATATACATATACATATAAGTGCACGGGTTATCACTCCCGTGACTTTGC
Source organism: Panax ginseng (assembly GCA_020205605.1). Classification (NCBI taxonomy): domain Eukaryota; kingdom Viridiplantae; phylum Streptophyta; class Magnoliopsida; order Apiales; family Araliaceae; genus Panax; species Panax ginseng. Next base: position 85,937,588 of record CM035143.1, read on the forward strand.
TTAAATCTTGTCTGCTAATTATCCAACCTACATATATATATAATACATATATTACACCCACCATATATATATATATATATATATATATATATATATATATATATCCATCACTCCACCGTTTCCCCCACTTACGGTTGAAAATGCTTCCACCCAAATAATTCATCCCACTTTCCCCCAAAACCCACTATCACACACACACACACACACACACACACACATGTCAAATATATATACATATATATACTTTATAACTTTCTTCCGATAATTTTGAAAAATGAGTGAGTGGGAATCTAAATAATAAGTAACAAAATACCTCATAAAATTACCTCAATATTTTTAACAACAATTATCATCATTATTATAATTCACAATATTAATCGACCAGGTCGTTCCTAGAAAAGAGGGGGCTTTCCAATAAGGATTTCTCCCTATTGACGCGCAATTAGGTGACCAAACCTCTCCTTGGCAGAACTTCTAGACATTGTTAACATTGAAAATAATAATATTAATAACTCTGTCATCTCAATTATTGATTTAATAATATATAAAATATCGACAATAATTGAATAAAAATGAATGACTTCTCACGTAAGCATCAATAATTAATATTGTGTGCTACTATGCAACCACGCCAGACATTCTTTGTACTTTTAACACCGTGTTTCAACAGCTTAACGGTAAAAACTTCCGCCGTTATTTTCATAAAGTATTTTTTATCGTTTTCTCAATCGACAATAATTTACATTGTGGAGTCCACCAATGATTGTGCCGTTGTACTAATATTCCTGTTAAAACGAATATTCCCAGACCAATCGAATATTATATAATAACTTCATGTACTTTTGCAAAATTTATAAATACTACCCACAACTATAACATTATATCAATATAAAAATGATAATTTATAAAAATTCATTTTTATTCATAAAAGTTGGGTCTTACTGACACAAATATTATCAAAGCTTAGGGATATGATCCTTTGGTGAGATGTGAGATAAGAACTAGGAGGGAGGCGACGGAATTCTTCGCTAGTATGACCTACCTAAGTTTATTTGGTATTTAATTGGTCGGTCAGAGTATAGGGATAATATGTGATATGTTAATTAACCCTTGTTTTATGATAGTGTTTGAAAATGGCATCTAAAAATGTTGAGATAAGCAATGAAGCACATGAGACCGTTGAGTTAGCTCAACCAAAAGGTAACGACCAACAACACGATAATAATCATACCGGTGGCAACGACCATCGGAACAATGATAACCATCGTATAGTGATAATAGAAATGGAAATTTCAAGAAGAAAAGGTTATTTAGCTCAATTTTGTCGTATAGTGAAGTCAAGTTCAGCTGGAACGGTGGCACCAAAGGCGGATACGGACAAAACAAAGTCGGTAGTATAAGTGAGAGCGTTTGTCGAGGAACCCGCGCGAACGAAGTTATCCCGGGTAAGTTAATCATAAACTCTTGCGAAGTCTATTACTTATTTGATACCGGTTCTACCCATTCTTTTATCTCAAGCTCAACATTTAAATTTAACTCCGGAGAAGTTAGACTTTGACTTATTGGTTGAAACTTCGTTAGTAGAAACCTTCATTACCTCCACTGTTTATAAATCTTGTTGATTCAAATTGACACTTTCACGTTACCTGTCGATCTTATCTCTTTGAAAATACTTGCCTTTGATGCGATTTTAGGAATCGATTGGTTAACTACTCATCATGCTTTTAAGTAAGGTTGTTAGCTTTCATATTCTAACCAACCTGTTATGCGAATTCAAGCAACCAAACCACTAAAGTCAATCATTGTCATATCAAGCCATAAGTAAAGAGCCTCGGTCCTTTCATTGTTAACTTTCTTGTGTGGAATGCATCGAAGCCAGACTTTCTGTAGGCGATGTCGTGAATGACGATGGCAAGTTGATGACGTACTATCCAAGTCTTGGATGAGGGTCACAGTTTTGAATGATATTTCTATTGTTAATAATTTCCCGATGTGTTCTTAAAGACTTCTTAGCCTACTCCTAGAGCGTGAAATCGAATTTTGTATTGACCCCAGTACAAAACCCATTTCTTAAACCCTCAAATATTTCTTCAACTAAAATGAACGTAACATGCGCCAAAGACGTTGGCTCGAGCTGTTGAAGATTACGATCGTACCATGCAATATCATCGTGGAAGTGTGAACGTGGTAGTTGACGTGTTGAGTAGAAGATCGTATGCGGTTACAAGTGCTAATATACGAACCCACGTGAAGATAATGAATATACGATTAGAATCGACTTTAATCGATAAAGTTAAGCCGTTCAAGCTACATACTCAGAGCTGATGAATGTGAAGAAGAAGGTTCAAGAGGGCGTTATTCTAGAAGCAAGAATCGATGAAGAGAGGAAATCTCAACCCTTGATTTAATTGGCCCATTTGAAATCCTCGATGAAGTAGGAACTGTGGCCTATAGACTCATTTTACCGCCAAGTATGTTGCGTGTTTAGAACGTTTTATTTACGTATCGATGTTACGTAAATATGTGGACGACCCGAACCACATTATTAATTTAGAACCGAACGAGATAGCAGAAGATTTAACGTATGAGGAGATACGTGTTAACATCTTGGATAAGAAGGATCATATTCGACGCTCAAAGGTTATACCTCAAGAATTAGAATCTGAAATGAAGTCAAGGTATCCTCACCTCTTGACGATATCAGTAATGCGTCGTAAATTTAGAGGCAAAATTCCATAAGGAGGGGAGATTGTGAGACCCCAGATTTTATGAATAAATATTTAATTTTCTCAAAATAATTTTTGAATATTATGGTGTGGATATGATATAATGTTATAGTTGTGGGTAGTATTTATAAATTTTAAAAAGTATGCAAGTTGTTGTATAATATTCTATTGGTCGGGGAATATTCTTTTTGTCGGGGAATATCCGTACGACGGCACAATCATTGGTGGACCCCACAACAGAATTATTGTCGGATTGAGAAAACGACAAAAATATTTTATTGAAAATAACGGCGGAAGTTTTACCATTAATACTGTTGAACTACTCGGTAGTAAAAAATACGATGTCTGGCGTGGTTGCGTAGTAGCACACGGTATTGATTATTGATGCTTATGTGATAAGTCACTCAGTTTTGTTTTATTGGAATTATTAATGTAATAAAACAGAAAAACTTTTTATATAAAACAGAATACTTTTATAAAGTTATTCTATAAATAGAATATATTATATTCTATTATGCATAGTGTTTTGCATAGTAAAATCTTTTTATATAAAATAGAATACTTTTATAAAGTTATTCTATAAATAGAATATATTATATTTTATTATGCATAGTGTTGCATAGTGTCTGCATAGTATTTTGCATAGTAAAATCTTTTTATATAAAACAGAATACTTTTATAAAGTTATTCGTTTTATTAGATTATAAATAGAATATATTATATTTTATTTAAAAGATTTTACTTTAAATATGAACCGTCCGATTAAAAGTAAATTAATCTGAACCATTCATGAATTAGTTACTATACAGTCCATTTTTCTATAAATAGAAGCTCATTCCTTCATTATTTCTTACGAATTCACTAAAACTCTAGAGAGATAAACTATAGAGAGAAAGAAGAAAAGTATTCTGCTACTTCACTACTCATATATCCAGTACTCTTCTTCTTAAGGTCGGGAATATTATTTGTTGTACTCGTAGGGGGTATTATTTCTTTTAAATATTTATGAAGAGAACTTCTGTTATTTCATTCTTTATCATTCTGTTGGAATAACTTTTGTATCGCTGAGGCTACCCTATACTTGGTGAAATTCTTACATTATTCCATTCTTTAATATTCATTTGGAATATCATATGCATGCATTTTACTGAGAACTCAGGTTCCGTTATTTATTATTACATTGGAATATCACAGCCGATGCGTATTACGCTTTGACTTTGGTTCCATTATTTAGTATTCTGTTGGAATAACTTTGTCTCATCTCAACCGCATGCATGGTGATTTACATTGTTATTCCATTCTTTATTATTCATTTGGAACATCCCGATTGTGAATTTTGTCCGACTGGTTCCGTTATTATTATTACATTGGAATAACTTTGTCTGCATCACTAATACCGCATGCATGGTGATTTCTTTATATTATTCCATTCTTTATTATACTCGGTTGGTTAAAGTTTTGACTTCTATACTCCATGAAATTAGTGGAATATCCTTAATATTTAAGCTTCATCCAATATCTTTTCATGGAAATATTCTTCTTAGCATTCTTGAATTTTACTCTACAAAAGTATCATGTTGACAATTTGGGCGTTATTAGTTCTAGATAAATTAATTCTTGAACTTGTTTTATTGAATTCTTATATCATTGTCATCATCCTCATATTTTATATTATGTTGAAAGTTATTTGTGGCACATGGTGCATAGATGAACTTGGTATGATTATGACCGGGGATTATTCAAAGATAATCATGGCCGTAATGTTACAAATGATGTGAAAAAAGTCCTCGTTGGCCCGTAGTGCATTGATGGGCGATTTTTGGTATGATTATGGCTATGGATTCTCTTGACCAAGGGTGCAAAGATGAATTATTTTATGGCATGATCAGGACCGTTGATGAAAACATGATTATCTTTGGCCCGTGGTGCATGGATAATTCGTGGTCGTGATACTAAAGAATATCCTTGGCTTATAGTGCAGGGATGATTTGATGATGTGGATTATTTATTAAGTTGAGTCTCAGTGATAAAAGTGATGAAAAATATTTGAAGTCATAGAAGATAGTAGATTTTATTCTCTACTTGACTCTTCTAATGGATTGCTTGTTCCGCTGCAGTTAAACTTGATGATTGTTATATTGTATCAGTTAACACTGTTGAAGGCTAACGATAATTTATTCTGCGTTATCTTAGTCATAATATTTTTTACTGGGCTAGTTGAGTTCACCCTTTCTTTCACTGTTCTCTTTAGGAAATGAGAACGTAGCAGGGACTAGTCGGAGAACAGAGTGACGGACCTAGATGGTGCATTAGTAGTCCTCACTATTCTGTGAAATAGTGTGTTAATAAATGTATTGAGGACTTATTTTGAGTTTTAATCTTTATCTGAAGACAATGTTTGTATTAAAACTCACATTTTTCATGTTGTATATTTAAGATTGTATTTGAATTCTGTACCATGTATTTGGCGACTCAAGATGAGTGATGTATACCTATTTTGGGGGCGTCACAGTAGACTTCATTCTCTACTTAACTCTTCTAATGAATTGTTATTTTCACTACGAATATTGATCTAAAACTTGTTGTCCATTATATTTTATCTAATGTATTGAAGGCTAACGATAATTTGTTCTACATTATCTTAGTCATAATATTTTTTACTGGGCTAGATGAGCTCACCCTTTTCCTTTTTGTTTCATTTTTCTTCTCATGTGGCGAGAATATAGTGGGAACTAGTTGGGTGTGGAGTGATGGGTCCAGACAGTTGTTTTAGCAGTTCTCACTATTTTGTAAAATAGTGTATCAATAATTGTAATGAGGATTTATTTGAGTTTGGATATTGTCTAGAAGACAATATTTGTATTAATTAAAACTCACAGCATAAGTGTTGTCGTATTTTGCACGACAATTGTATTAATAAAGTGTGTTTTTAGTTTGTGTACCATGTATTTGGCGACTCAGAATGGGTTGGGTGGATTGGACCTATTTTGGGGGCGTCACAATTGGGATTCCCGAAAGTCTCAACGTCTATAATCCATTCTTCATTTGTAGTATTTTATTCTTCAGCTAATGGACAAGGCTCGGTGCTTTTGATGCTTACAGGAGATACACTACGATCATGATCGTGGTGTCTTGTCACATTCGTGCTTGATTCGGACTGATGGAGGAGAACACTACGATTTCTCTTAAGCACTGGTAGACTACGATTCTTGATTTGGCTCGACAGGCGCTTGGACCAACTCTACGATTACGGTAGAGGCCTCCAAAGCGCATTTCACGATTCTATAAAGAACTTTCTTGATACTCTACGATTCTGCCTTAACTTCTGCAATCCCTCGGCTGGCTCGACAGACTACGATTCTGTTGATGCTTATCTATTACATCTTAAAATAGATCAACCTAACAACTTTGATCTTTTCTTCTATACATTCATTTACAGAATGATAAACATAAAAGCACAAATCAACATAACAATTTTGATCTATCACCTAAGTCCTTGTACATATGTTCTTTGAAGGACTTTACATATAAGCATGTATATTTACTTTCAACATCAAATTTGAATATGCAATTCCCAACATAATATTTAGAGAAAATTAAATATTTATTCATAAAAAATTGGGGTCTTACAAAAGATGCATTTATTTCAAATATATATACTTTATGTAAGAAAACTTGAGCATAGGAAAGAGGAGAGAAAATAAATGATTATGAAACAAAATTGAGCTCATAGTTTACTGAAATTATTGTAACCAAATAAAGAATTATTTAAAATGATATCATAATACTTCAATTCCATATAATTAAGAATTTGGAGTCGTATAAGCAAATGCTTTATTGAAAACAGACTAAAGATCATTAAAGATCTGACCTTTTGAGTGGGAAATTGATGGTAATTAGGTTTCATAAAATGTTGAAATAGATTAGAGCAGAAGAGAAAAATTCCCATGTATTGTGTAAGAATCAAGCGAGCAAGGGAAATTATAGCGACAAGAATTTGAAAGAGAGCTCCTTTTATATATATGATTTAATGGCTTCTTTTCCTTATATATAGAGAGAGAAAGGTTGTGAGAGAGAGAGGAGACACAACCTAATTTTATTTGGCCGGAATGGAAAAAAGGAACAGAATTGCTGTTTTTAAATACATAAAGATATTAATTGACAATTTTTAAATTTTGAGTATCAAATTGATTTATATATATAAAGGAAAAAATTTATATACCAAAAAGGAAGTAGTGAAATATAAAGCAGAGTTATGATCAGTTTCCTTTAAAATTTATCCACCATCACATTACGAAAAGATTGGCTTAAAAAAATAATGATAAAATTAAAAATTACTTAAAATTTAACTAAATTTTGTGTAGTCAGTGTTAGGTGATGAATAACAGTTTGGACTCGATTTGGGTTCAACTCAAAAAATATAAGTTAGACTTAAATTCGTTAATAATATGATCCAAATTTGAGCATTAAAAATAGTTCGAATAAAAATATAAGTAAAATCTGAGCAAAAGGTTATACTCGACTCGTTTAAGATTCAAACTACTCGAATTCTTGTGATTCGATCATTCGATTATTCAAAACATTCTCTTATAATATATATATATATATATATATATATATATATATATATATATATAAATCAAATCAGGATAATTAATTATTATTATTTTGTTTTGTTTTTAATTTTAATTGTGATTTTTATTTGTAATGTAATAGTAAATATATTTTCTCATTTCTAAGTAAAATAAAAAATTCAATTTATAATTATATTTATTATAAAACTAGTTATTATGTGAAAACTCGAATTCGAACTTGAATTTGAAGCTCGTGAGTAGTTGAATATAATTCGATCCAAGTCGGATCGAATTCGAGTAATAAATATTCGAGTCGAGTTGTATCTGAGTAGAATTTTTCAATTACAATTCTAATTCGGGTATGAATTTAACATTTAGAGTCAAATTCGAGTAATTCTTTTTGATTATTCGTTTTCTTTAAGTTATGAAGAAAGTATTTGTCAAATATTTTTTAAACAACAATGCTAACATAAAAAAGACTACCGATTAGGGGAAGGTTTATATATATATGTATTACTAGCTAGCTTAGGGAAGTTGATTACTAGCTAGCTAGAGTTAGTTTGACTTTCTGCCTGTAAAGCTAAAGCTAGTAGGAGTACGGACCTAGGGCATAGTAATGTTTCACTACAATTAAGGACACCAAATTATCAGATATAAGTGTAAAGGGGTACTCAATTATTAACAAATTCACATAGTAATAGTGACAATGAGCGAGTTAGGTTTAGGTAATTAACAAACCCTAGGATGTCTAATTATTTTGTAACCATGCTTGTGTGTTCAATTTAGGGTTTCGGGAAAGTGGTAACAAACAAATTACAATAGTTTCTTTACTTACTTAAATGAGAGTAGTGGAGTATTTGGTTAGAATGGTCTGTATGAGTTGTTGAAGGAGTAATGAAGACGTTAAAAGCTTACACTAAAATTTCCTTTTCTTTCTCAAAAGAAAACAAGAAAAAGAAAGGGTGAAAAGGAACTATTAACTCTTAAAACTTATATACTTTTCCTTTCTCATCTTCTCTCTCCCCTCTCTTTCTAGAGGGAAGTGTCATTTTCTCACATATACTTCTTCACATGAAAGAAACAAGCATTCACTTCATATTTAGCTTGTCATTTATTCCCTCTCTCTCATTCTCTGATCTCCTCAATCTCAAAAATCTCTGCAACTACTCCCACCCCTCAAATGTTCACCATAAATGAAATTTAATCCCATCTGAATAAAACCCAAAAATTTCTCAGCTAAACTTGAAAACCCCAGATTATAAAAATATCCTACAAGCCCTTCTGGCTAATCTTTAGTATATATAACCATATATATTACAAGAACACCTAAAGCAAGAACAAGAAGAAGAAGAAGAAGAAGAAGAGAGATTTTTTAAGGGGCTTGTTAATTTGTTTGGTTGACAAAGAAGATGGAGCTATTTCCTGCACAACCAGACTTATCTCTACAAATCAGCCTCCCAATTCAAAACAACAACAAGCCCACATCAGAAGAAATGGATATGGGATTTTGGAAGAGGGCTTTGGACTCAAGAAATTACTCTTCCATTTCTTCTCCTATAAATAATACTAATTCCACTTCTTGTTTTGATCTCTCATTATCAAATCCACCAATTAGGGTTCCTCTTTCTCATGATCTAAACTCCAACACCCATTTTCATGACCCCCTCTTACAAAACACCACCAACAACAATCACCTTATCTTTAACCATCAAAACTATGGCCACTACCAAAATCACTATTACCAGCATCAACAAAAAGATCATCATCATCAAGGAGGAGGAGGACTAATGAGGAGCAGCTCAGATGAACTTATGGGTTTTTTGAGGCCCATAAGAGGAATTCCTATATACCACCAACAAAACCCTCATTTGAATTTCCCATTTGCTACATCAGAAGCAGCTCAAAAGCAGACTTCTCCTCTTGATTCAACAAACCCTAGTCCTCAAACTCATAATCATCAAGTAGGACTAATGAGGCCAAGATTTCTGTCGAGGTTTATGGCTAAACGGAGCATGAGAGCGCCTCGGATGCGGTGGACTACTACGCTTCATGCTCGTTTTGTTCATGCTGTTGAGCTCTTAGGTGGCCATGAAAGTAAGTAGGATCCCTAGTTTCCTCCACATTAATTTAATTTCTTGAACCAAAATGATTAATTATTAAGATCTTAATTTATTTATTTTTTGTTTTTCCCCCTCTTTGGGGTTAATTAATCAGGAGCTACACCAAAATCAGTTCTTGAACTCATGGATGTGAAAGATCTCACCTTGGCACATGTTAAATCTCATTTACAGGTACTTTTAATTTCCACTTCTCTCCTTAATTCTTTCCCCTTCAAAAAATCTTAAAATAAAATTAAAATGTTGTAGTTGAAATCAAGATATAAATGCGCTTTAAAATTTTCATTTGCGCTGACCCATTATTTGCTGCTTTTGGAGCAAAAGAATAAATTTGGAGTGCAAATGTCATAATTATCTTGAAATAATGGTGGCAAGTGTGTTTATATGGAGTAGTAATGTTCAACTTGCTTCAGAACTAGTACTACAACATTAATATTGAGTAAGAGGAAGAAGTTAGTAGTACTAGTAATAATGCAATAGACATTTCAACTTCCCATGTTAAGTTTCCCTTACTACATTTTAATCCTCCTCAGAACTTCTTTTTCTACTCTACTACTAGATCTGATTCTGCAGGCTATTACCTATCTACTGGGAACCAGCTTTTTGCTTTGAGGAATGAACCATCCATGTACTCGTACTCGTAAAAGATTAAAATAATAATAATAATAAATTAATTAATTAAAGGAGAGAGAAAAAAGAGAGTTTTCATTCATTCATGATTAATTGATTATGAGAAAACAAGTAAGACAAATCCCAAAGTATGAATGAAAATAGTCAATACCCAAGTCCAGACAACTTAAACATGTACAGTCTAGTAAGTAGGAGTAGAATTTTTATTATTTTCCTTGAGAAATTCAACTCTTATGAGAGAGGAAGAGAGAGGGAGAGAGAGAGAGAGGAAGTAGTGGCAGGAAGTACAGAAACACCATCATTTCTCAATGATAGTATATATCTGTCAAAACAAGCTAGAGTTTATTAACCACACAATTAAACCATGGTTAATTCGTACATATAGTAAATTTAGTCCAACAATGCATGTATATATACATACATTTCATTAAATAAATGCATGGACATACATAAAGCTTTTCACTGTGCACTGTAAAGTTTTTTTACTGTATAACTCTCCCCTGTTGTAAAATTATTTTTATTCCTAAATCAATTACCAACTATTTTTATACATTTAAAATTAACATATGATTTTTGTTTTTATTTTCTTGAAATTATGATGGGAAGTGTGTTTGTACTATCTACTTATTTTTAACATTTTTGTGAAGTTCTTATATTTTGATATTAGAAGTATATATACATTAGATTGTGCGTATATTTTGTTAGTGTGTGTATTTGTTTATGTTTGTAATTAATCGTGTTTTTGTTTATATATGTTAATATATATGTAATAGTTAAATACCTATAATTTCGTTTCAAAATATATGATCAAAACGACTTTTGAAAGTATAAATATAAAATGGGCGTCTCATTTCTAAACAGAATAAATTATATCTTCTTAATTTTTACATTTCTAGGAAGTTAATTTATATTTTGGAACAATAGGGTAATTAAATATATTTACCATGTGTCAGGTTGTAGTATTGGAAGGATACATATATTAACATGTACAATCTGTTGGTGTGTTTTTTGTGTATATATTTCTAATTAATCGTGTTTAACATGTACGGGCTTAATTGAAAGTGCAAAGCTAGAATTTAAATAACACGATTTTTCCCCTTAATTTGTAGATGTATCGGACAGTGAAGACAACTGATAGAGCCGCAGCTTCTTCTGGTTAATTTCTTAAATTTTGTTATGTGAATATTAGTTATTAAAAATTGAAAATAAAAAAGCATTTTTAATTAACTAGAATAAAATCTGTTGATATTGAATATTTGTCTTCTTTATTAATTTAATTAGGACAATCAGATTTACTTGAAAATGGATCATCTGGGGATACTTCTGAGGATTTAATGTTTGATAATAATCAAAACTCGAGAAGGTCTCATGAACACTCATCTATTACTCAACATGGAAGATCAAATGTGCACCAGACTAATAAAGATTATCAAGGCCTCTGGACCAACTCTTCCTCGAGGTAAAATAAATAACTTATATCGTACATTCGTACTGCTTATGATATTATATATATAGATATATATATATATATATATATATATAAAACAACTAAAAAAAAATTTATGAAATTGAAAATTTTCCATAATGCTATTTGGTATTATGGAAAATATAAAATGATGAGCTGATGATGCATATATATATATATATATTTGAAGTAATTTTTTATTTATTTTTTTAGTTGTTTTAAAAAAAAATCATTTAGATGGATAGAAACCGGACTATATATATATATATATATTAAGTTTAGATATAAGTCTTAAGTGGAGCTGAAATTTGACTAGAGCATATTCTTAGGAGACCTCAATCAGTTTTCATGTCTTGTCGTAGTTGGATTTTGAAACAAAGTTTTGAAAGGAAAAGGGAAAGAAAAGTGATAAATTTTCACCAACTCTCTTTTTTCATGGGTTTTGTAAGCCCTTTTCACCTTGCTTGCTAGTATCAAGAAAGTAATCTTTTTCTTCTCGGGTCCTAGATTTTTAGGCATATGATATTATAAATTACATATTTGAATTCAAATCTTTTTTATTTATAGACTCATTCGAGTGCTATAGAAGTATAAGTTTATGTCCAAATTAATAATAAAAGTAATATTATTGTACTATGTGTGTCATGTCTTGCAAGTATAATTAATTATCTCCTCTAGAGTGTAGACATACATATCAGAAATGACATCACAGTATTGTTCTTCCTGGTCAGAATCAGTTTCAGACTGAAACTCCATGATGGAGGTAAAACCTCTTTCAAATGGTAGAAAAGGAGGAAACAGTAAATAATCCCATTTGAAAAAATGAAACTAAAAGTGGACATATCTCTTTCCTTCCTTTAGATTTTGTGGGCTCAAATAAGGTTATTTGAAACTAGAACCCCACAATACAACTGGATACAGACTCGATGAACTTGTCAAACCTTGACCATTAGTCAAACTCATATAGAAATTATATAGTTTCATTTGTACATCACATAACTAATTTCATTTTCCAGTTTATATTAGTAAGTTGGAATGCAAATATGTGCAATACAAATGCAATTATTTTTTTATATTGAACTTGACCAGCTTCACCGAATTTGGATCCAACACAACTAACTATATAGGAGAAAACTTAATCTCAAAGCTAAGCCATTTGAATTATGATGGACCCCTCATTTGTAGAAATTCTATATGCCATTTGAAACTTACTTGTTACTTGTTGTAAGTGTACATGTCTGAGTTATATGGTTAAATAATGGGATATCACATGGGTGGATTCACTTTATTCCAATCAACACAAAATAAATGTAGTGAGAGATTACATATAAACAAGATTGTACATGAAAGATAGCTTTCTTTTGCTGCTGAGTTGTTTGCTACTTTTATTTGCCTTTACTTTCTCTTTCTTTTTGGTTTTGCATCCCTTCTGCATGGCTTCCACTGATAATAAATATTCCCTCATTGGGCTGATTTGGTTTGGTTTATAGCAGGGAAGCTTGGTTGCATGGGAAGCAAAGGGATTTTGAAGAAAACAACATTCCATCCTTTGAGGTACCAAATTAATTACTTTACCATTCTAGCTCTCTTTAATTTTCATACTTTATTATGTACTATGTTATATATATATATATATATATGTGTGTGTGTGTGTGTATATATATGGGGGATCAATTACACTAAATTTTTATACAATTTTTTAATTCTTGGATTTAAACTCTTAATGGCTAAGATTAAAGCCAATTTTTAATTTATAACTAAATAAAATAAAAACAAAGATTATGGTAACATATTAGAGATATGTGAGAGTTGGATGATACATCTTGGGCTTCCTTACATTTGACAGTTTGACAGCTTCAGATTGAAATTTTAGACGTAAAAAAGATGAAGATGAAAAACTCCAAATTTTGTTTTTATTTTTATTTAGTTATAAATTAAAAATCAAAAATATTAGACATTAATTTAATCAAAAATTATGTAAAAAATTAATATCATTGATCTTATATATATATATATATATATATATATATATATATATATATATATATATATATGAGCGATTCTTAGTAAACAGCGATTCTTAGTAAATGTTAACTATAATACTATTCATAAACATCTATGACTGTCCATATAGACAGTCAAAAAGATATTTGCTATTATCTAATTATAAAAATTATAAATTTAATCATTTATTTTTCTTATGAAAAGTCAGAGATGTATTTATCTGAATAGTGTAAATACATATAAATCTCACTTTTTCTCTATGTATGATGTATATATAAATCATATGACTGAAATACATATGTTATATGTAGTAAGATGTCTTTTATCATCGATCATAGTGTCGAGTACAAAAGAGACTAGTAAAAAAGACAAAGGCTTTTCAAAAGCTGGCAAGTCTTTCCTTTACATCTTAAGGGTCAGCTATGCCTTAAGTTAAAACAAACGATAAGAATGAAACAACAAAGGGAAACTAGTGCAATATGATTAAAAGCAGACAAGTGAACTTTCAGTCGAGAAAATTATAACTAACATATGTTAAACTTTATAGTAATTTAAAAACGATTAATGCACTATAATCTTAGGGAATAATAATTAATATTGAAAGACTGCATGCACAATACTTTATAACCATTTCTCTTATAGGGTTACATTTTTATATTTAACTTAATTATTATTCTCTTAATACAATTTGATTAGTCAACGGTCTATGTCACTTATTCTATAAGAATCAGCATCATCAACAATGGACAAATCCATAGTAATTCTTGTCATATTTTTAGAGTCAAATATTTGTCCTTTAATTTGATTCTAAATATTACACAGGCACTTCTCTAGTTCTCTTATGTTTTTGGCTGTTGCTTATTTATTAATTGTTCTTCTTTTTGTTTTCTTTTTTTGGGTAAAAAAGGAAATGGATGGAAAATGCTATGACAGAATATCAGAAGTGAGCTCAGCAGGCCCAAACAAGAAGCCCAATCTGGAATTTACTTTAGGCAGGCCACTCTGTTGAGCAATGCTAGCTGATCTCTCTACTCATTTTGAAATCATTATAATTTCTGACTGGAGGTGGTACTAAAGAGAATCAGGTACCCCCACTGGGGGAAATTCAGAGAGAGAAAAAGAAAAAGAAAAAGAAAAAGGAAAAGGAAAAAAGGGAAAAAGAGAGCTAAAGAAAGACAAGCAGACAAGAAAGACAGAAAGCAAACAAAAGAGGAAATGAATTGAATTCAAGGGTTTGAAAAAGAAGAAGAAACAACATTCATGCCCTTATTATATAAAATTATTATTTATATAATATATATCTCTCTACGTAAATATATTTAAATATGCATGGTTTTAGAGAGAGAGAGAGAGGACTTTAAATTTTTGTATTTTTATGAGTGACCTCTTGGTAATTGTGATGGAGCACTTTACATTTAAATGAAAGAAAATAAAGGAGTTTATTTTCACCAAAAAAGATGGATTTATGTATGCATGTAGTTGGAGCTAGTGAAGCTCTCTTTATTCTGTCATATATAGGTTGCTGCTTTATTATACTTTCCCAGATAGGGAAACTGAAGAAAAGATTGCATCAACTTGGAAAAGAACCGGAAAATGTAAATCTAAGAAAGTAGGAAATACCAAAAAGAAAAATAAAGTTGTAAAAGTTAGAAATAACAAGTATAGAATGATTGAAATCAGATTCTCATTAGTAATTATCTTACTAAACAAAATTACTTTTACATAAGATTTGGTAATTGCAATGGCAGTCACAAATACTTTATAATGATGGTAAAATTAGTCATCACTAAGAGCCATCATATATTTTATTATTTTGTGATGGCTTGAATATTCCATCACAAAATACCTTCTTTTTGTAATTGCAAATAAAAGTTGTCACAAAAATTTATCTTTTTTAATGATTGTCACGACCGTCATAAAATATTATTTTGATTATTTCTTACATTAAAATATTAGTGATAGCTTAAATGCAATCACGAAAAGGGTATATCTATAAGTAATGACTTAGTGCGTCACAAAAATAAAATTTATTTTGCATGAAAAATTTGGTGTGATTGACATGGCCATCACAATTATAATACATTGATGGCAAGATTAGTCATCACTAAGAGCCATCATATATACTATTATTTTGTGATTGCTTAAAAAGTTCATCATAAATTACTATCTTTTGTGATTGTTTTTAAAAACTGTCACAAAATTCCGCCACGTATTCTTGTTTTTCTAGTAGTGATTTTCTGTACATTTATTGTTAGCCTCTTACCTATGTTATATAGAGAAAATATTACATGATATATATGACATCTAATTCATACCTGAAATCAATCCTAATCTCTTTAATTCAAATATTGGTTACTGCCTTAGATAGATGCAGTCCTTATCCAATACAACAACTTAATTAGTTGAAAAGTCCTAATGTATGAGAGACACTGTGTCAATACCTCCCGTCAAGCTGATGCGGGTGGACTCACTGTCAGCTTGTTACGAAAAAACTCAAACTTCGCAATACCTAATGGCTTAGTGAAAATGTCGACAATTTGATCATTTGTGGAGATGTAGCGAACAAACAAATCTTTCCGAGCCACATTTTCGCGCACAAAGTGATAGTCAATTTCAATGTGTTTAGTACGAGCATGGAACACCGGATTCGCAACCAAGTAAGTTGCCCCTATGTTGTCACACCAAAATATGGGAGGCTTCTTCAGAAAAACACCCAATTCATAAAGTAAAGATTGTAACCAAGTCAATTCTGCAGCTGTATCTGTCATAGATTTATACTCAGCCTCTGTAGAAGATCTTGCCACAGTCTTTTGCTTGTGCGAGCACCAAGAAATTAATTTGCGTCCCATATAAATGGAATAACCAGTTGATTTTTGGTCCAGAGAACCTGCCCAGAAAGAATCACAGAAGGCCTGTATCTTAAAGGGTTCGGTGCAGCAAATTAGGGATAAACCATAAGCAGATGTGGCTTGTAAATAACGAACAATTCGTTTAACTGCAACTCAATTAGATTCTGTAGGATTGTGCATTGATTGGCACACTTTATTAACAACAAAAAAGAGATCTGGGCGAGTTAAGGTAGTGTATTGCAAAGCACCCACTATTTGTCGAAAAAAGGATGGATCTGAGAACAACGGATCAGAGGTAGTAGTAGTTCGTTCAACGGCGGATGGAGTACGAACTAGTTTGCAGTCCATCATATTGGCACGTTGGATAATATCACGTATGTATTTTCTTTGTGACAGCACAAGTCCAGTAGAACTCTGAATAACTTCAATACCAAGAAAAAAATTAAGTGGTCCTAGATCTTTTATAGCAAACTCGCGACCAAGTGCGGCCATTAATTCTGGTATAGATGTAGAAGAATTTCATGTGGTAATGATATCATCAACATAAACCAATACAATTAATCGAATATAACCACCATGAAGCAAAAATAAGGATGTGTTAGATTTAGAAATTGAACCCCAATTGTTGAAGAAAATCCGACAAACATTAATACTATGCCCGAGGAGCCTGTTTGAGGCCATACAAAGATTTCCTTAGAAGACAAACATGGTGCGGTTGAGCCTTATCCTCAAGGCCATATGGTAGGGACATGAAAATAGTTTCATCAAGATTACCATTCAAGAAGGCATTATTTACATTTAATTAATGGATATGCCAAGATTGGGCAATAGCCGTGGATAACACAATACGAACTGTGACTGGTTTTACTACCGGACTAAATGGCTCACTATAATCTACCTCTTCTTCTTGATTGAAACCCTTGGCAACTAATCGCGCCTTGTAACGTTCAATGGAGCCATCTACTTTCCTCTTAATACGAAAGACCTATTTACAGCCTACCACATTCATATGAGGCAATTTGGGAAACAATTCCCATGTACCTTGAGAAATGAGGGCATTGACTTCATAATCCATTGCATCACACCACTCCTTTGATCGAACAACCTGAGTATAACATGTAGGTTCTGCAGTGGGTGTAGAAATTGCCACAAGAGCTTGGGCATGTAACTGATTGTATTTTCTAAGCATAGCTCTAGTCATGACGCCGGATGGAGGTGATATTGTGGGAACCACATAAAAAGTAGCTGATTGGCCAGAGGAATTAGAACCAACTATGGAATGAAGATCGGGTGACATGACACGTGGAGTATGAGAAGAAAAAGAATCCCTAGAGAACATAGGAGATGGAGAAGTGTGAAGTTACTGAGCAGGCAAAAAGGATGAGATAGACGGATTATATAGAGACTGTATAGATCGGAATTTGAGTTGAGGATTGGAACTCATGTCGGTGGAGTGAAGGTGTGATGTTGGCAACATAGGGGACAATATAGAGTGCGAAGGTGATGGCACGGATGGAGTGGAGTCAATTGATACAGTCGAACTTAGGAAGTGGGATAGAAGCTTGACCCGTTAGAGTGAGAGATGGAGTTAGGAAACTCATAAGCATGCATATATATTAACCCGAAGGCTTGATTGTGTTTTCCTAACTTTCCATATATATATAGCATGTGACGCCCCCAAAATAGGTATACATCACCCATTCTGAGTCGCCAAATACATGGTACAGAAATAAATACAAACTTAAATATACAACATGAGCAGTGAGTTTTAATACAAATATTGTCTTCTAGACAATATTCAAACTCAAAATAAGTCCTTAATACATTTATTGTCACACTATTTCACAGAATAGTGAGGACTACTAATGCAAACATTTGGACCGTCACTCCGTCCCCCGACTAGTCCCAGCTATATTCTCATTTCCTGAAGAGAACAATGAAAGCAAAGGGTGAGCACAACTAGCCCAGTAAGAAATATTATAACTAAGATAATGCATAATAAAATATCGTTAGCCTTTAACAGTATAACAACTGATAGAATACAATAGACAACAAGTTTTAGATCAACAATTGCAGCGGAATAAGCAATCCATTAGAAGAGTCAAGTAGAGCATAATATCTACCATCTTCTATGATTTAAAAAGTTTATCATCAATTTTATCGTTGAGACTCAGCTAATAAATAATCCACATCATCGAATCATCCATGCACTACGGCCAATGATATTCATTAGTATCACGACCACGAATTATCTATGCACTACGGGCCAAGAATATTCATTAGTATGACGACCATGAATTATTCATGCACTACGGGCCAAGGATAATCGTGTTTTCATCAACGGTTATGATCATGCCATAAAATAATTCATCTTTGCACCCTTGGCCGAAGAGAACCCATGGTCATGATTATACCAAAATTTGTCCATCAATGCACTACAGGCAAATAAGAATTTTTACCACATCATTTGTAACATTACGGTCATGATTATACCGAATAATACCTGGTCATAATCATACCAAGTCCATCTATGCACTACGGGCCAAAGATGACTTTCATAATAATATACGCATGAGGATGATGACAATGATATAATAATTCAATCAAACGAGATCAAGGATAAATTTTAAAGACTTTAATAATTTAATTTATCCAAAATTCAATAACGTTCAAATTGTCAACATGATACTGCTTTGTGGATTAAAATTCAAGAATAATATTATATAAAAAATAATTTGGACCGAAAACGAATCAATATTTGTCATGAATAGTACCCGAGTAAATAGTATCTCGTGAATAGTACTTCGGGAATAGTAACCCCATGAATAGTACTCTGGCATGAATTAGTTAAAATTTATCAAGAATGCTCAGAATAATATTTTTATGAAAAGATACTGGATGAAGCACAAATATAAAGGATATTCTACTAATTTCATGGAGTATAGAAGCCAAAACTTTAACAAAACGAGTATAGAATTCGAAATCTGAAATGAAATAATATTACTTACATACTACAGAGTATGGAAGAAAATATCATTTCATACGAATACTGAACAAAAATAATGTCTTTTACGAATATTAAACGAAAATAATATTCCTTTTGAATATTGAACGAATATAATATTCCTTACGAATATTAAATGAAAATAATATTTCTTGCGAATATTGAACGAAATAATGTTCATACGAATACGAAAAATAATATCTCTTCAGAATATGAAATAAATAATACCTCTTACCTTAAAAAGAAGAGTATTCTGACTGGTAGAGTGGAGATATTCTTGAAGAAAATTTTCACTATTTTCTACAATCAAAGCTTCCTAAAACTCGAAAGAAATACGCTCAATATTATTGAAGAAGAATTCTTTGATTCTGGTGTGATTTTTAATTCTAACTAAGAATCCTATTTATAGGAGAATGGAAAGGATAATATTTTAATTTAGAAATCACATGTGCACATGGAATCAGTCACGGGTTGCAACCGGCGAAGAAAATTTAATTTTTTGAGTTACTATGCAAATACTATGCAGACACTATGCATAATAAAATATAATATATTCTATTTTTTATAAAAAAAACAAAACTAATAAAATATATTATATATAAAACATGCCGTCCTTTTTCCTTTCTACCGACTATTTTGAAAATTGGGTAAATGGGGGTCCATAAAATAAGCTATTTTACAACAAATATTTCATAAAAATCCCATCAATATTTTTTGTAAGACCCCGAATTTTATGAAATAAAAGTATTCAATTTTTCTATTTAGTAAATGGTTAAATTGATAAAAGGTTAAAGTTAAGGGTGATATGTGCAAATTTTTCAAAATAAGCAAGTAGTTATAAAATATTCATTGTTGTCGGGGAATATTCGTTTGGTCGTGGAATATTTTTCTGTCGGGGAATATTCGTACGACAGCACAATCATTTGTGGGCCCCATAACAGAATAACTGTCGGATGAAGAAAACGACAAAATTGAGTTCTTATAAATAAACGGCGTAGTTGTTACCGTTAACATTGTTGGAATACCTGGTGGTTAAAATACGATGTCTGGCGTGGTTACAAAGAAGCATTTGCAGTATTGCACAATATTTTTTTCAATTATTGATTCTTACGTGAGAAGGCACTACTCAATAATTGTTACAGTAATTACTGTTCAATATTTTATTTTATTGAATCAATAATTGCTGCGTTGATATTTTATATTATTATTGTTTCAATAATTGTCACTGCACAGTATTTTCCATTATCGAATCAATAATTCATATTATTTGAATAATATTATGAGATATCATTATTGGCAATGTCTAGAAAGTTCTGTCAAGGAGAGGTTTGGTCACCTAATTGTGCGCCAGTAAGGAGAAATCCTTATCGGAAAGCCCTCTCTTTCCTGAAAACGGCCTGGTTGTCATAATTATGATTCTGTAATATTATTTATGAATAATTAATTATTGATTCATATGATAAAGAAATATTTATTTTATGTGGATATAAATGTTGGATATATTTATTGTGGTTAAAAATGAAGGAGTTAATGTTGAGGTGTTTTATCAGTATTTTTGTCGGAATGGAGGTATTAAAAATTAAACCAGTGTTTTTGAGATATATTACGTGAGTTATAATTTTTAATCCGACCGTTGGATCGTTTTGATTTTTGGATATGTTATACATATATAAGTTGAGTATATGTTCACAAATTTTGAACCGTTAAAAATGAACGAATAATTTGTTATGAATTTTAAAAGGTGACTGATTCGAAAATTAGGTTTATAAATGATTTTGGTGGAAAATTCTAGAAATAGGTGGGTCCCACTTTTAGTTGTTGGGGAAGATGGCTGATTTTTGGTGGGTGGAATAGTAGCAGGTAAAGCCATCAAAGTTCTGTGTCAAGTCTGCTTTGCTGTCTTAATATTTTCCTATAAATAGAGGCTAAGTTAGAATTGAAAATCACACCGAAATTCATAAGTTTTCTCTCTTTTTCTCTTTAGATTATCGAGTGTATTTTGTGAGTATTTAGATACTTGGTGAGTTGTTATTCATCAGTGCAAATTTCCTTCAAATATATCCGATATCCAATGTAAGTCTTCTTTTTTTGAGGTAAGGGATAGTAAGGGATATTAAGGGATGTTATATTCTTCATAATGATGTTATTCAATCAATATCATTATACTGACATATTGGTATGGATCTTATTGTGGAAGTTTTACCTTTTTGAGTCGGGATTACTATTCACGATATCGACATTATTCACGTATCGACAATTATTCATGTATATGGCACTATTTACGTATATGACATTATTTACGATATACTGATTATGTATTTAATATGGAGTACTATTCACGAGTTACTATTCATGAGTTACTATTCACGAGTTATTATTCACGGGTACTATTCACGACAAAAATTGGTTTCTTTTTCTGACCAAATTATAGTTGATTTATGAATATTACTCTTGAGATTAAAACTGTATGTTGATCATATTATTTTTATTATCATATATAACATTTTTATAACCCTAATGATGATATTTCTCTTTGACTTGAGTTTAAAGATGGGTAATTTTTTAGTATGATCATGACTATGGGTTCTCTTTGGCCAGTAGTGCAAAGTTGAATTGTTGACTGGTATGATCGTGACCATTGAATTTATAATTGAATATCTTTAGCTTAAGTGCAAAGGTGAAATGATCAACGTGGTTATAATTATTGTTTATATAAATTCGAAATGATTATATATTTTTTGAGATAATAATATATTTGGCCCAGTAGTGCAAATATGAATCTGTTGATGAATATATTTGGCCCAGTAAAAATATGAATCATTGAGGAATATCTTTGGCCCAGTAGTAAAAGATGAATTGTTGATGAATATCTTTGGCCCATAGTGCAAAGATGACATGTTGTTGAATATCTTTGGCTAGTAGTGCAAAGATGAACGTGCATTGAGATGAACATGACCAACTGGTGATATAAATGAATATCTTTGGCCGTAGTGCAAAGATGAAGTTATTAGTATGATTATGAACAGGAAATGTGATTTGGTGTAACCATGATCTTTGATGTTTCAGGTAAAGATAGGTGATGAAAATTATCTTCATTCCGGATGAGAAGAGGAATTTAGAACTACAATTATGATTATGAGTTATTCATATGATTGTGGACCAGAATTGTTGATTGATGTTACAGGGATAAAACATTGTTGGTGGATTTTTATCATGGAGAAGATAATAGGCTTCATAGTCTATTTGACTCTTCTAATGGATTGCTCGTTCCGCTGCAACTATGGTTGAAATTTTTATCATCTACCATATGTTCTAAATCTCTGATTTATTATTGATGAAGGTTGTTGATAATTTAATTATCTTTAGTCATGGTATTCTTTACTGGGCTAGTTGTGCTCACCCTTCGCTTCACACAATTCCTTCGGATAATAAGAGTGTAGTATTTGGGTCGAGCGGGGTAACAGGGAATAGAATCTCTGGTCATTATTTAGTAGTTATATTTGGTGAATCAAATAGGTGAAAGCGAACCCAACGTTGGAAGGGTGTTTTGCCACTATCATACAAGATGTCTAATGACATACAACCTCGTGTCATCATAAGATGCGGATGTGCTCATCCACTTGCTTGAGTATATTTACGAGCACTACCTATATAATCTTGGTGTTTGTTTGAAGTATAATTCTCATTTAGAGACAGTGGAGATAATGATATGTCAAGAGAAGACTCATCATTGGGAAGAATATGATATTAATCTTCTCGTTTTTCTTTGGGATCTATTGGGTCAACCAAGGATAATTTTGTGGGCATATGATATCTATCATAACCTAGACGCATGGCCTACCATTTACGAAGGTTTACTTGAGTACTTTCCAAAGATTCTAATTTCTAAAACAGTTTTTGACTGTACCTTTATGTAAGGTGTCATTGTGACGTGTTATCCAAGGTTGGGACATGAGTCACAGTTGGTATATATTTGTATCAAAACTTACAACATTTATGTTATTGTATTTTGCACGACAATTGTTGTAATAAAGTTGTAGTTGTTTTCTGTACCATGTATTTGGCGACTCAGAATGGGTTGGATGGAATGGACCTATTTTGGGGTTGTCACATTTTTAACAACATTTATTCATTATTATTATAACTCGCAGTATTAACAACCAGATCGTTCCCAGGAAAGAGGGGGATTTTCGATAAGAATTTCTCCCTATTAGCGCGCAATTAGGTAACCAAACCTCTCCTCGACAGAACTTTCTAGACATTGTTAATTATGCAAATAATAATATGAATAACTTGTCATCTCAATTATTGATTTAATAATATATAAAATATCGACACTAATTGAATCAAATAACGTGAGATACTATGCAGCAATTACTGTAGCAATAATTAAACAAAACTGAGTGACTTTTCACGTAAGCATCAATAATCAATACCGTGTGTTACTATGCAACCACGCATATTACTGTACTTTTAACACTGGGTATTTCAACAGTTAACGGTAAAACTTCCACCGTTATTTTTATAAAAAGATATTTCTGTCATTTTCTCATTCCGACAATAATTCTGTTTTGGGGTCCACCAATGATTGTGCCGTCGTACGAATATTTCCTATTAAAACGAATATTCCCCGACCAATCGAATATTTTATGACAACTTGCATACTTTGCAAAATTTATAAATACTACCCACAACTATAACTTTATATCAAATCTACACCATAATACTAAAAAAATATTTTAAGAAAATTAATCTTTATTCACAAATTTTGGGGTCTTACAACTTCCCCTTCTTATGAAATTTTGTCCTCCAAAATGGTGTACGTACCTGGTATGTCTAACAGGTGAGGATACCTCGGCAGATTCTCACTCTTAAGATATAACTTTTTAGCGTAGAATATGTTTTTTCTTATCCAGATTTTAACTGGTACATCTTTATACGTTAAATCTTCCGCTATCTCGTCTAGTTCTAATTTAATAATGTGGTTCGGGTCGTCCACATATTTACGTCATATCGATACCTGAAAAACGTTATGAACACGCGACATACTTAGCGGTAAGGCGAGTCTATAGGCCACAGTTCCTACTCGATCGAGGATTTCAAATGGGCCAATTAAATCGAGGGTTGAGATTTCCTCTCTTCGTCGATTCTTGCTTCTAGAATAACGCCTTCTTGAACCTTCTTCTTCGTATTCATCAGCTCCGGTTCTGTATTTTGAGCGGCTTTAACATTATCGATTAAAGTCAGTTCTAATCGTATATTCGTTATCTTTACGTAGGTTCGTATATTCGCACTCGTAACTGCATACGATCTTCTACTCAATGTGTCAGCTTCCACGTTTGGCTTTCCATGATGATATTGAATGGTATGGTCATAATCTTCAACAGCTCAAGCCAACGTCTTTGGCGCATGTTACGTTCATTTTTGGTGAAGAAATATTTGAGGGTTTTGTACCGGGTTCAAGGTCGATACAAAATTTGATTTCACGCTCTGGGGGTAGGCCAGAAAGTTCTTCAGGGAATACGTCAAGAAATTTATTAACAATAGAAATATCATTCAAAACTGTGACTTTCATCCAAGACTTGGATAACACGTTACATTGATACCTATCAACTTGCCACCATTATTCACGGCATCCCCTATGGAAAGTCTGGCTTCGGTGCATTCCAAGACTTAGAAGTCACCAGCGAAAGGCTTGGGGCTCTTTACTTATGACTTGATATGACAGTGATTGACTTTAGTGGTTGGGTTGCTTGAATTCGCATAACAAGTTGGTTAAGGATATGAAAACTAACCACCTTACGAAAACAATCAATTTTAGCATGATGAGTAGATAACCAGTCGATTCCTAAAATCACATCAAATGCAAGTATTTTCAAAAAGATAAGATCGACAGGTAACATTGAATCAAACAAGATTTATAAATAGTGGGTGTAACGAAGGTTTCTCCTAACGGAGTTTCAATAGATAAGTCAAAGTCTAATTTCTTCGGAGTTAAATTTAAACGTTGAGCGCAAGTAGGTGAAATAAAAGAGTGGGTAGAACCGGTATCGAATAAGGTATAGATTTCGCAAGAGTTTATGATTAACTTACCCGTGATAAATTCGTTCGGATTCCTCGACAAACGCTCTCACTTAAACTACCAGCTTTGACTTTTCTGGGACATCCTTTGGCATCACTATCCTAGTTGGACTTGACTTCACTACACGACAAAATCGAGCTAGGTGACCTTCTCTTCCGCAATTTAAACACGCTTTGGGTTGTTACGTACAGTTTGAACGGATGTGTCCCTCTTGTCCGCATTTAAAACATACAACCGGTGGTCATTCTTCTTCCTTTAAAACGGGTGCCACTGTCTTTCCATCATTATTGAACCTTCTCTTCTTGAAGTTGTTCTCACTTAGTTCACCCTCCCTGTTATCCTGGCAATGATTACCACCGAAGTGGTTACCATTTCTGGCATATTGATTCCCTCCACGTTTTTTGTCACCGCTTCGATGACTGCTACCATTGGTATTATCGATTTTTCGGCTACTCTCTCTTGGTTGGGTTGACTCATTATCGCGCTCCAATAATTGAGCCATATTTACAACATCTGAATACAAACACAGTTTATGAGAAATAAGGTATTGACGTATCTCAGGTTTTAAAATTCTTAGAAACATTCGCGTCATTCGCTCCTCATTATCGACCAAATGGGATGTAAACCGGGATAACTCGGCAAATTTAGCCTCGTACTGCGACACGGTCATATTATTTTGCTCCAGCTTGATGAATTTCACCTCCTTCATGTAATGAATACTTTCAGAAAAGTACTTGTCGTTGAACAATTCTTGGAACTTCTCCCAATACATCTTGAGTGCGTCAAGCTGGGTACGTTTTATAGATTCCCACCAATGATATGCTTCTTCATGCAACATAAAGGTGGCGAATGGAACCTTTTGCTCCTCTGAGCATTCCAAGACATCAAATATCTTAGTGATCTGCTTTATCCACGTCTCTGTCTTAAGTGGTTCTGGCTTTCCCAAAAACTCCGGTGGTCTCAGCTCCTTGAATTGCTTAGCAGTGACCAACCGTGAGTTGCCAGTGTTTCCACCTGCATTATAAACAGGAGCCTCTCTCGTTTGCATGAATTCTAAAAAACTCCTAAACGTACCATCATTCATCATTTGATCAGTGTTGTTGTTTACAGGAGGATTATTGTCTTCTTGATGCACATTATCCTGGATATTGATCAGCGGTGACTCAACGGTCTCATGTGCTCCATTGCTTATCTCAACATTTTTAGATGACATTTTACTGTCACAAAACAAGGGCTAATTGACATGCCACATATTATCCCTATATTCTGACCGACCAATTAAATAACAAATAAACTTAGGTAAGTCATACTAGCGAAGGAATTACCCGCCTCTCCCCTCCTAGTTCTAGTCTCACATCTCAGCTAGGGATCATATCCCTAAGCTTTGATACCAACTGTGACACCCCCAAAATAGGTATACATCACCCATTCTGAGTCGCCAAATACATGGTACATAAACAAATACAAACTTAAATATACAACATGAGCTGTGAGTTTTAATACAAATATTGTCTTCTAGACAGTATTTAAACTCAAAATAAGTCCTCAATACATTTATTATCAAACTATTTCACAAAATAGTGAGGACTACTAATGCAAACATCTGGACCGTCACTCCATTCCCCGACTAGTCCCAACTATATTCTCATTTCCTGAAGAGAACAATGAAAGCAAAGGGTGAGCTCAACTAGCCCAGTAAGAAATATTATGACTAAGATAATGCAGAATAAATTATCGTTAGCCTTTAACAGTATAACAACTGATAGAATACAATAGACAACAAGTTTTAGATCAACAACTGCAGCGGATTAAGCAATCCATTAGAAGAGTCAAATAGAGCATAATATCTACCATCTTCTATGATTTAAAAATTTTATCATCAATTTTATCGTTGAGACTCAGCTAATAAATAATCCACATCATCGAATCATCCCTGCACTACGGCCAAGGATATTCATTAGTATCACGACCACGAATTATCCATGCACTACGGGCTAAGAATATTCATTAGTATCACGACCACAAATTATCCATGCACTACGAGCCAAGGATAATCGTGTTTTCATCAACGGTCATGATCATGCCATAAAATAATTCAACTTTGGACCCTTGGCCGAAGAGAACCCATGGTCATGATCATACCAAAATTTGTCCATCAATGCACTACAGTCCAATGAGGATTTTTACCACATCATTTGTAACATTACAATCATGATTATACCGAATAATCCATGGTCATAATCATACCAAGTCCATCTATGCACTACGGGCCAAAGATGACTTTCATAAAAATATACGCATGAGGATGATGACAATGATATAATAATTCAATCAAACGAGATCAAGGATAAATTTTAAAGACTTTAATAATTTAATTTATCCAGAATTCAATAACGTTCAATTGTCAACATGATACTGCTTTGTGGAGTAAAATTCAAGAATAATATTATATAAAAAATAATTTGGACCGAAAACGAATCAATATTTTTCATGAATAATACCCGAGTAAATAGTATCCCGTGAATAGTACTTCGAGAATAGTAACCCCATGAATAGTACTCTGGCATGAATTAGTTAAAATTTATCAAGAATTCTCAGAATAATATTTCCATGAAAAGATACTGGATGAAGCGCAAATATCAAGGATATTCTACTAATTTCATGGAGTATAGAAGCCAAAACTTTAACAAAACGAGTATAGAATTCGAAATCTGAAATGAAATAATATTACTTACATACTATAGAGTATGGAAGAAAATATCATTTCATACGAATACTGAACAAAAATAATGTCTCTTACGAATATTAAACGAAAATAATATTCCTTTCGAATATTGAACGAATATAATATTCCTTACGAATATTAAATAAAAATAATATTTCTTGCGAATATTGAACGAAATAATGTTCATACGAATACGAAAAATAATATCTCTTCAGAATATGAAATAAATAATACCCCTTACCTTAAAAAGAAGAGTATTCTGACTGGTAGAGCGGAGATATTCTTAAAGAAAACTTTCATTGTTTTCTACACTCAAAACTTCCTAAAACTCAAAAGAAATACGCTCATTATTATAGACGAAGAATTCTCTGATTCTGGCGTGATTTTCAATTCTAACTAAGCATCCTATTTATAGGAGAGTGAAAAGGATACTATTTGAATTTAGAAATCACGTGTGCACAAGGAATCAGTCACGGGTTGCAACCGGCGAAGAAATTTTAATTTTCTGAGTTATTATGCAAATACTATGCATAATAAAATATAATATATTCTATTTTTCATAAAAAACAAAACAAATAAAATATATTATATATATAAAACATGTTGTCCTTTTTCCTTTCTTACTTCCCGTGACCAAAATCATTTCCTCCCCCCAGTTTTCTTCTAGTGGGCCCCACATGTGGCCCCCACATGTGGTCCCCACCTTTATTATATTAAATAACTTTCTACCGATTATTTTGACAATTAGGTAAATGAGGGTACATAAAATAAGCCAATTTACAACAAATATTTCATAAAAATTCCCTCAATATTTTTAACAAAATTTATTCGTTATTATTATAACTCGCAGTATTAACAACCAGATCGTTCCCAGTAAAGAGAGGACTTTCCGATAAGGATTTCTCCCTATTGGCGCGTAATTAGGTGACCAAACCTCTCCTCGACAGAACTTTCTAGACATTGTTAATTATGCAAATAATAATATGAATAACTTGTCATCTCAATTATTGATTTAATAATATATAAAATATCGACAATAATTGAATCAAATAACGTGAGATACTATGCAACAATTCTTTGTAGCAATAATTGAACAAAAGCGAGTGACTTCTCACGTAGCATCAATAATCAATACCGGTATGCTACTATGCAACCCACGCGTATTCATCGCTTTTAACACGTGTATTTCAACGAGCTAAACGGTAAAACTTCCGCCAAGTTATTTTTATAAAAAGATATTTACATCTGTTTTCTCATTCCGATAATAATTACATTGTGGAGTCTACCAATGATTGTGTTGTAAATTTAATATTTCTGTAAGACCCCAACTTTTGAATAAAGATTAAATTTTCTCAAAATATATTTTTTGAATATTATGGTGTGGATTTGATATAATGTTATAGTTGTGGGTAATATTTACAAATTTTGCAAAAGTACGCAAGTTGTTTTATAATATTCGATTGGTCGGGGAATATTCGTTTTAACAGGGAATATTCGTACAACGACACAATCATTGGTGGACCCCCCACAACGGAATAATTGTCGGATTGAGAAAACAACAAAAATACTTTATGAAAATAATGGCGGAAGTTTTATCTTGAACTGTTGAACTACCCTAGAAGTAAAAATACAAAGAATACGCTGTGGTCGTTGCAAGTAGCACAAGATTGATTATTGATGCTTACGTGAGAAGTCACTCGCTTATACTCAATTATTGCTACAAGAATTGTCAGATCATATCTCTCATATTATTGATTCGATTATTGTCATAAGATATCATCTGCATAATATGTTATTTTATTAAATCAATAATTGAGACGACAAAGTTATTCATATTATTAAATTACAATATTTACAATGTCTAGAAGTTCTCACATCGAGGAGGTTTGGTCACCTAATCAAGGCGCCAATAGGGAGAAATCCTTATTGAAAGCCCCTCTTCCCCGGGAACAACCTGGTTGATAAATATTGTGAGTTATAATATTAATGATGAATGTTATTAAAATTGAAGTTGTGTTCGGAGTTGAATTTGGTGACGCGGACTTGATATTTGAGTCCGGAACGATGAAATTAGTAAAAATAATCTATAAACACAAAATTTTCCGGAATTCACTATTTGGTCAAAAAGTCAACAGTTGACTTTTTCGGGAAAAGTCAAACTTTGAAATTTCAAAATTTATATTTTTGATAAAAAAAATGGTTTCATTGTGTTGGAATTATTTGTGTTAGTGAAAATCGACAATTATTTCGATAATAATTGATGTCTGGAGGTTATATTGACCAATCGGGTATTTAACCGGATAAATGAGCAATTGGTTGCTATTATTTCAAATGATTATAACTATTTGTTCACATGTGTATACTATTATTTCACATTCTTGTTACTATTAGGGGAGTTGGTGCAAGATTTATAATACTTGCATGACTAAGTTAAAAATGGAGGTATAGATGGAGGTACTTATATTTGTAATTCAGATTTTCACATGTCTAGAACTATTGATTCACATAATTTACTATTGAATCACATTATTTACTATTAGGGGAGGTGGTGCAAATTTGATAATACTTCCATGACTAAATTAAAAATAAAGGAAAAGTTGGAGGTATTATACTGTAATTTTTTGATCCCCAAAACGTGCAATTATCGAAACTATATTTTTCTATAAATAGAAGCTCATTCTTCCTTCATTTCTCACCAATTCACAAAAGTTTTAGAGCGATTATTACAGAGAGAAATTATAGAAAGAAGAAGAGAAGTCTGCTACCTCACTATTCCAGTATCCAGTTTTTCTAAAGGTAGGGAGTATTATTTATTTCTTATCTATAAAGAGAACTTTTGTTATTCCATTCTTTATTATTCTCGTTGAATAACTCAGATACGCTGCCACCCTACCCTATACTTGGTGAAATTCTTTTGTTGTTCCATTCTTTATCATTCATTTGGAACATCCTCGTTTATGCGTTCTACGCCGGGACACGGTTCCGCTCTTTATTATTCTCATTGGAATATCCTCATGCATGCATTTTACGCTTGGACTGATTCCGCCTTTATTATTCTGCTGGAATATCTTGTCTCATGGCGTTCTACGCCGGACCGATTCCGCCTCTTTATTATTTTGTTGAATATCCTCGTCTGCATGCGTTTACGCCGGACCGATTCTCGCTTTATTATTCTTTGGAATATCTTGTCTGCATGCGTTTTCTGGCGGACTGATCTGTTATTTATTATTCTCATTGGAATAACTCGCCTGTCTTGGCCTATCGCATGCCTGGTAATTTCTTTTGTTATTCCATTCCTTATTATACTCAGTTGGTTAAAGTTTTGACTTCTATACTCCATGAAATTAGTGGAATATCCTTGATATTTGCGCTTCATCCAGTATCTTTTCATGGAAATATTCTTCTGAGCATTCTTGAATTTTACTCTACAAAGCAGTATCATGTTGACAATTTGGACGTTATTAGTTCCTGGATAAAATAATTCTTGAACTTGTTTTATTGAATTCTTATATCATTGTCATCATCCTCATGTTTATATTTTGTTGAAAGTCATCTGTGGCCTATAGTGCATAGATGGACTTGGTATGATTATGACCAGAGATTATTCGGTGTAATCATGACCGTAATGTTACAAATGATGTGGTAAAAGTCCTCATTGGCCCGTAGTGCATTGATGGACAGTTGTTGGCATGATCATGACCATTATTGAATACAAAAATATTCTTGACCAATAGTGCATGGATAATTGTGGTCGTGATACTAAAGAATATCATTGGCCATAGTGCAGGGGTGATTCAATGATGTGGATTATTTATTAAAATTCGAGTCCCAAATATAAAAGTGATGAAAACCTTTTAAATCATAAAAGATAGTAGATTTTATTCTCTACTTGACTCTTTTAATGGATTGCTTGTTCCGCTGTAGTTAAACTTGATGGTTGTTATATTGTATCAGTTTAACTAACATGTTGAAGGCTAACGATAATATATTCTCGCATTATCTTAGTCATAATATTTCCCTCTCGGGCTAGTTGAGCTCACCTTTTACTTTCATTGTTCTCTTGAGAAATGAGAACGTAGCGAGGACTAGTCGGGAACGGAGTGATTTTGGCGATGATAGCATTAGTAGTCCTCACTATTCGTGAAATAGTGTGATAATAATTGTAATGAGGACTCCTTTTGAGTTTGTATAATCTCTAGTAGACAATATTTGTATTCAAACTCACAGCTTATGTTTTGTCGTATTGTACACGACAGTTGTATTATTAAGTTATATTTGGATTCTGTACCATGTATCTGGCGACTCAAGATGGGTGATGTATACCTATTTTGGTGGCGTCACATTTCCTGTTAAAACGAATATTCCCCGACCAATCGAATATTTTATGACAACTTGCATACTTTACAAAATTTATAAATACTACCCACAACTATAATATTATATCAAATCCACACCATAATACTAAAAAAAATATTTTGAGAAAATTAATCTTTATTCACAAATTTTGGGGTCTTACATAATAGACCGTTGTTCAAGATGTTTGTGGATCGAAGTTGGATAGAACGTAAGTTAACCACTTATAAGTTGGATGTTGTCTTGGCTAACATCTTTCCTCCACATATTTGATAAGTAAAAACAATTATTGATGTATGTCTTTATTTAATTCATGTAATTTGTAATTATATTTCTTATATAAACTGTTAAACAAATACTTATCCGACTTATTGCCTAACTTGTTAAAATTAAAGAGAAACTTAGAAAAATAGTTGAAAAATAGATCAAAACTTGTCTCGAGCGTCGAAACAACACACAAACATAGACATAGCACCTTATATATATTAGGCATACATTATAACTTACGGGACTCGATTCCGATATCCGAAGGCCAAGTTATCACCCCGTTTGCCTAACTTGTTCAAATTAAAGAAGACTTAGAACAATAGTCGAAAAAGAGACCAAAACTCACCTTGGGCGTCAAAATGATGCGCAAACCTAGACATAATACCTCATAAATATTAGGCACACGTTATAATTTACGGGACTCGATTTTGATATCCGAAGGCCGAGTTATCAGCTCGTTTGCCTAACTTGTTAAAACTTAGAACAATAGTCGAAAAGAGACCAAAACCCGCCTCGGGAGTCGAAACGACACTCAAATTTAGACATAGAACCTCATAGATATTAGGCATGTGTTATAATTTACGGGACTTGATTTCGATATCTGAAGGCCGAGTTATCAGCCCGTTTATCTAACTTGTTAAAATTAAAGAAAACTTAGAAAAATAGTCAAAAAGTAAACCAAAATCCACCTCGGGCGTCGAAATGACACGTAAAGATAGACATAACACCTCATAGATATTAGGCATGTGTTACGACTTACAGGACTCGATTTCGATATATGGAGGCCGAGTTATCAACATGTTTGCCTAACTTGTTAAAATTAAAGAAATTTAGAACAATAGTCGAAAAAGATACCAAACCCACCTCGGCATCAAAAAGACGTGCAAACCTAGACATAGCACTTCATAGATAACAGTCACGCTTTACAACTTACGACACTCAATTCCGATATCCGGAGACCGACTTATCATCCCGTTTGCCTAACTTATAAAAATTAAAGAAAACTTAGAGCAATAGTCAAAAAAGAGTCCAAAATGCACCTCGGGAATCGAAACGACGCGCAAACCTAGATATAGCACCTCATAGATATAAGGCACGGGTTACAACTTACGGGACTCGATTACTATATCCAGAGATCGAGTTATCAGCCCGCCCACCCCACCCCCAATCCACCCCTACCCCACACCCCCACTTACCCCTCCCACCCCACCCCACCCCAATCCACCCCACTTTACCCCCGCCCACCCCTACCCCACACCCCCACCCAACCCACCCCATCTCACCCACCCCACCCCACCCAAAAAAAAATATTTCTTGATTATGTATACATCACCACCCCACCCCAACTGCAAAAAAAAAAAAAAAATTCAATGATTATTATACCCCACCCTAAAACAAATTAATATTCAATGATTATGTATAAAAAAAATAAAATGCTTAGTGATTATGTAAATATGATATATCTAATAATAATTTATTTAATTGGATCATAATAAATGTAAGTTTGAAATTTAAAATATGGTTTGACTTATATTTGAACCATAACTATATGGTTCCAACCCATATTAAAAATAGTTAGTTTGATTTTAGTTCTTAAATGTAACCATAATCATATTTTGAAAACCAAAACCGGTTATTATTTAAGAATGATTACATTATCATTTATTAATCCAAATTTCATTCTTTTCCTTTCCACGTGTGTCCATATTTTGCCAGATCTAACTTTAAGGACCTAATTAGTGAAAAATAAACTTTATGATTTTTTTTTTAAAATGAGTAACAATTTAAAAAGACAAAAATATCATTCACCTCCTCCCAAAATAATGACTAAAATATTATTAATTAATAATTTAATTCCTTATATACAAATAAATTATACCCACATAATTTGATCGTCCCTGAATGCCTTAAGCTACTGTGTGTATGTCTGTGAGAGATAAAAGCAGAGCCGACCTAGGCAGGGTTACTGATACACAGGCCCAAAGTCAAGGGGGCCCAAAATTTTAATTTATAAGCTTATACCCACAACCCACATAGCAATTAATCTTCTAAAGCTTCTCCTCAAAACCTGAATCAAATAAAAACACTAAAGGTTTCAAATTTTAATTGCCACCGCTTAGAGTCGCCGACAATAAAAAAATTGTCTTGCAAGTTGCAACCCATCAAATAGTTAATAGATTATGCTTTTTGTTGCAACCCATCAAATAGATTCTGCTTCTTGTCCTGCAACCCATTAAACAGGTTCTAAGTGGCTTTCAAATCTGATTCTGCTTCTTGTTGCGCTCTCTGAGGTATATTTTGTAGATTGTGTATTTGTGTGTTAATATTATGTGGGTTTTGGGTTTTTTATTGTAGAATTAAGAATGAAATATGGTGTATATATTTATGATTGTCAAATTAGAATTTGGGGAATGTATCATTTATAATTTAGGGTGATTAATTTGAAATGAGGTCTTCTTTTAGTAAATTAACTGCATTATTTTTATTTTTCATGGTGTTGGTCTGAAGATTGTGACTTCTAGATTGTGTATTTGTGTGTTAATATTATGTGGGTTTTGGTTTTTTTTTTTTGTAGAATTGAGAATGAAATATGGTGTATATATTTATGATTGTCAAATTAGAATTTGGGGAATGTATCATTTATAATTGAGGGTGATTAATTTGAAACGAGGTCTTCTTTTAGTAAATTAACTGCATTATTTTTATGTTTCAGGGTGTTAGTTTGAAGATAGTGACTTCTAGATTGTGTATTTGTGTGTTAATATTATGTGGGTTTTGGTTTTTTTTTTTTGTAGAATTGAGAATGAAATATGGTGTATATATTTATGATTGTCAAATTAGAATTTGGGGAATGTATCATTTATAATTTAGGGTGATTAATTTGAAACGAGGTCTTCTTTTAGTAAATTAACTGCATTATTTTTATGTTTCATGGTGTTAGTCTGAATATAGTGAGCCATACCCACAGCCCACAGGCCATTCATGATTCATTTTTGGTTGAATTTAAGTAAATTGGAATTAGGAAATGTTTGTGGTAATGAAAGAAGTGAAATAGTGAGTGTTTCAATTGGTTTTTATTTTTTGTTTATTTTCTCCTATTTTGTAAATTTTAATACATATAACATATCTGTGTTAACTTTTTCTTATTTATTATTTGATTCAACAGAAAACTTGGTTGGGATTCTTGTTCTTTATAATTGGAAGTTTCAAGTGGAAGAAAATATACTTAAAATCCAGGTTATATTGTTCTTTGTTAATTAGTTTTATTGTTTTTTATTATGTTGTGTTTATTATAAAAATTAAAAAATGTTTCGTAAGAAACAACTTTGCAGAAATCTCAAAAGACAAAGAAAAAAAGAAGAAGAAGAAATTGCTCAAAGTTTAAGAGGATCTTTGAATAAATATTTTGTTAAACAAACCAATGCTTCACTTGAAAATTTAGATGAAGATTTACCAAATGAATATGATCAACCAATTCAATTGGAAGAATTTGTAGAAAATGAGAATGATGTGAATGAAGAAATTGGTAATCTAGATGAAAATAAAAATAGTGATGAACCTTTCCTTGATGAAAATGAAAATATTGATGAACCTTGCCATGAAAATGAATGTCCTGAAACAAGATTTGATTTGAACATTTATGATCCACGAGTTTGGGATAATCTTGATGCAAAAATGAGAGATTTACTTGTAGAAAAAGGTTCTCTAAGAGAAACTAATCTCAAATTCCCCATGGACGAACACAATATACATTTTTCTTTAAATTATTATCTCCGTACGTTACCAAATGGGGAAACTAAGGATCGAAAATGGCTAGTGTACTCAAATGAGTTGGATAAAGTGTTTTATTTCTGTTGTAAGTTGTTTAAAACAATGAATTCTAGAAGTTAGTTAACTAGTGAAGGAGTTAGAGATTGGAAACATCTTGGTGAAAAGCTTAAACAACATGAAAGCAGTATTGAACACCTCACTAACTTGAGGTCTTGTGTTGAATTGCAAATCAGATTGAAAACAAATCAAACAATTGATACAGAATTACAACAGCTAATCAAGAAAGATACACTACACTGGAAAAATGTTATTGTCAGAATCATCGTTGTTATGAAATGTCTTGTTATACATAATTTGGCTTTTCGTGGAACAAATGAAAACATTTATGAAGATGGTAATGGTAAGTTTAAGTTTTAGGCCTACTTGAAATGATTGCAGAGTTTGATCCAGTAATGCAACACCATTTTCGACTCATTTAAGATAAGAACATTCATTATCATTATCTTAGCCATAAAATTCAAAACGAGTTGATAGCTATTTTAGCATCAAATGTTAAATATGCAATCATTGAAAAAATAAAAATAGCTAAATATGTTTTAGCCATTCTTGATTGTACTCCTAATGCAAGTCACAAAGAACAAATGACTTTAATATTGAGGTGTGTAGATGTTTCAAGTACTCCAATAAATATAGAAGAGTACTTTTTAGAGTTTCTGAATGTGGAAGATACATCTGAATTAGGAATTTTTAATGAATTACAAAATGTAATGGAGTCCCTTACACTTAATATTGATAATGTGAGGGGACAAGGATATGATAATGGCTCTAATATGAAAGGGAAAAATCTAGGTGTACAAAAAAATTACTTGATATAAATCCTAGAGCATTTTACATGCCATGTGGTTCTCATTGTTTCAACTTAATAGTTTGTAATATGGCCAAGTCATGTGTTAAAGCAAAATCTTTTTTTGGAGTATGTCAATGCATATATACGGTATTCTCTAATTCAACAAAGCGATGGAATGTGTTACTTGATTATATAGATGGTTTGACTTTAAAATCATTGTCAACTACACGTTGGGAAAGTCACATTGAAAGTGTCAAAGCAATAAAATCTCAAGCTTCCCAAATTAGAGAAGCTTTATTTAAATTAATAGAAAATAGTGACGATGCCAAATTGAGTATGGATGCTCAAAGTTTAGCATTAGGAGAGCTTTCAAGTTTTGAATTTATATTAAGTTTGGTTATTTGGCATGACATTTTGCATAAGATTAACTTAGTTAGTAAAAAATTACAATATGAAGATATGCGTCTTGATGCTGTTGTACGACAATTAGAAGGACTTGTTTTATTTTTTGAAAACTATAGAATAAATGGGTTTGTTTCTGCCATGATTGATGCTAAAGAAATTTCCCTTGATATGGGAATTGAGCTTGTATTTCCAAAAAAGCGTCAAATTTGTAAAAAAAAAAAAAGGAATTTTGATGAGATTTCCAATAATGATAGGGAACAACAATCAACTGAAGAATCATTTAGAACTGATTATTTTCTTGTTATAGTGGATATTGCTCTTAGTGTGAATTGAATAGTAGGTTTGAACAATTGCATTGTTTTGAATCAATTTTTGGGTTCTTATTTGATGCTGCAAAGTTAACTTCGTTTGATGATAATGAATTGAAAAGATCTTGTGTTAATCTTGAAAATGTTTTAAAACATGGTGATGTTTTTGATGTTGATGCAAGAGACTTATTTTCAGAATTACAGGTGTTGCAAGTGATGTTACCAAAAGAAGCATATGAAACAGATAAACCATGGACATATATCCATTAAAATTCTTGAGTTTGTAAAGAGTGTGGATATGTTTGCTAATGTAATGGTTGCTTATAGGGTATTATTGACTATACCTGTGACTGTGACATCTGTTGAAAGAAGTTTTTCTAAATTAAAATTATTGAAATCTTACTTGCGGACCACCATGACTCAAGATAAGCTAAATGGTTTAGCGATATTATGCATTGAAAATGATATGTTATAAAACATTAAATATGATGGTATAATTGATGATTTTGCATCTAAAAGTGCAAAAAGAAGACATTTTAAATGATATTTTGTGGTTCATAATTCATTGCTATTTTTTTTTGTAGGTACATGTGATGATTCTTTGCTTCGATTAATTGTGGAGGATGAAAAGAAGATTGATCAAATCAAGAAATACTTATGGAGATTCGGAAGGAAGCATGTAAACTCAAATATGTAGTTTTTATTTTTTAATGCAATATTTACAATTCGGGGTACTCTTTTTTCTTCATTTGGGGTTTTGTCCCATTGAGTTTTCCCCCAACAAGGTTTTAATGAGGTCTCAAAGTATTTTTTTTTATCTTTTGTAAATTCTTATAATTTTAATAAAATTAATTAGTTGATAATTTATTTATTTTTTTGTTTAATTTATATAAAAAGTCACACTTGGAAAAATTTATTATGGGCCTTTAAAAACTTTGGACCGACTCTGGATAAAAGGAGAGAGGAATTAAAAGAAAGAAAAAAAGAAAGAAGCAAGTAGGTCTTCTGTGTAGGGTTGCAGGTTGGAGGAGTCAGGTCAGGTCAGGCCGTCAGGGTCAGCAGTGGGTTCAGCAGGAGGCCAAGAATGTCAAATTATTTAAGAATGATTACATTATCATTTACTA
The DNA here is from genome assembly GCA_020205605.1 of Panax ginseng. Lineage (NCBI taxonomy): Eukaryota > Viridiplantae > Streptophyta > Magnoliopsida > Apiales > Araliaceae > Panax > Panax ginseng. Next base: position 85,976,839 of record CM035143.1, read on the forward strand.
CTCCAAATTTCATCCTTTACCTTTCCACGTGTCTCCATCTGGACACATCGATGTTGAACACAACATAACACAGTAGCCGTCGGATCTTGATAGTGAAAGTGTCACAGTATATCTATTTCAAACCTTGTCATAAATTATGGTGGTAAGTTATTTTTCTTTTTGAGTAGCTCGAGAAACGTTTGCATGAAAAAAGCTTTCATGGTTACCAGTTGATATAAAGACACAATTCAATACTGTACAAAATCCTACGTACTAAGTATTTCTTATTTTTATCACTTAATATAGGTTATTTTAGAATTATTTATAATAATTAAAAAAATAATTATATATCATTAAATATAATATTAATTATCTACAACGCTCTTAATTCTTCATAATTATCATACTTATCTCATATCTTTCTCTCATTTGTAATATTTTCTCCATAATGGTAATTTTAGAAAGATTGTAGTTAATTCTTCTAAGTTATATAAAACGATAAATAATTAGGAAAAAATAAAATTATCTAAAACGACATATATTAAGGGACGAATGGAGTAATTAAAATTAATATTAGAATGAAATAATTAATTAAAATATAAATATAATTTATTTTCAATATTCCAGTAACAATAGGAAACAAAATTTTTTATTCTTTTTGTTTTTGTTCTAATTTTAATTTTTAACCGGCAATCGAGACATAATCCATCCTTAAAAGAACGCAAGTGAGTGCTGTTTCAAAGTTTGAATTCGAAAAGTTACGGAAGAAAGCAAACCTTCTTAAACTACTAGCCAAATCTGTTGGGATTTTTATCAATCCAAAATTCGGAAGTGGTTAGCATGAAATTTATTTTTGGGTAAATTAGTCAATTAATCAATAGAGTGCTGACACGCAGACGAGATTTTATGTGTGTCAGCATTCTATTGGCCAATTAACTAACTTACCAACAAATAAACTTCATGCTAACCAGATCCCCAAAACTCGAGCATAATAAAGTGTCACATCAATATTAACTATATATCAAGATATTGTTAGATGTAAAATGAGTCCATTTAGGGAATTTTTGATAAAAATTGAATGAATTTGAATCTAAATGAGCTGAATCTAAATGAAAAAAGTTGTTTGATAATAGAAATGTTTGAAACATTTGAATAACAGATTTTTATTATTTTTTCCCTCTAAAAAATTCAAAATTATTACAAATTTATTTAATATTACTTAATATAATAGTTCATATTGTAAAAAAAAAAACTTCATTCAGCCAAAAAAATGACATTAAATCATTCAGCCCAAATCGTCTAAATGGGTGACCGATTTAGCCATTTAGATGATTTTTTTTTCAAAACAAATGCACTTAATGACTGACCGATTCAACCATTCAGTCCTAAACAAACAGCCCATTAGTTTTAAAAATCATGCAATTGAAAATTAAAAATTATTTAAATAATAATATTAATCATAAAGTATATTATTTTTCTAAAGTTAAATAAATCGCATTAATTTTCTTAAATTACCTTTAAAAAAAATTAATTTAATTTAATTTAATTTAATTATATATTTTAAGTTGAAGGAACTATTTCAATTTTTACCGGTTGATTATGTAGGTTGCTGGGTATGAATAATCTGTTAAAAATACTCCCTCCGTTTCTAAAAGATTGTCGTTTAAGGTTTTGACACATGGATTAAGGAAGTGTCATTTACCAAGTAAAATTTGTTTGAAATTCCATCACTACCCCTTTATGGGAAATTGAAAGTATTAATACAAGGGAGAGAAATTCTTGGAACAATGAGAGAAGGTAGGGGTAATATAGAAAATTAAATAATTTATTCTCCTCGAAAGTTGTAAACGACAAACTTTTTGAAACAAATTTTTTCTCCTAAAATAACAATCTTTTAAAAACGAAGGGAGTATATTACATACATGAGATTACTACAAGAAACAAGAAGAACACATTTACCCCTCTATATAAAATCTATTACAATACAACATGCAACATTTATTGCATATTAGGGCGAGATTCTCGCGAGCCATTGATTGATCATCATATCATTTATCCATATATATATATATATATATATATATATATATACGGTCAATCACTCTAACGAATCATAAAAAATAAACAAAAAATGAAATGACTATAACAATTATTTTTTTCGTCGCTATAACATAAAATCGATTTTCTATGTTATAGCGACAGGCAAAAACCGTCGTTATAGTCGGTTCATTTTTATTCGCTTCCCATGGGTGTGTTGTTGAAGAAGTAGATCGTATATATATATATATATATATATATATATATATATATATATATATATATATATATATATATATATATATAAGAATTAATCCATAGATAACGTTGTCAAATTAAGGTTATCTTTATAACAAATCGTGATCGTCTATCCGATAATCCAACGGTTTAATCACTACAAGAAAAAAGACTAATTTCGACGGATTTAACCTCAACGGAATATAATCCGTCGAAACTAATATAATTCCGACAGAATAATCCGTGGAATATAACTTCCTCGAAAATAAGCTAATCACGACGGAATTCCGTCGGTAGTAGAAGACCCTCCTTGGCGCCAAGTTTCCCGCCAGCGCGAAAACTAACTTCGACGAAATTATTGTTATATCCGAGGGAATGCCCGTCGAGGATAATTTAATTCCGAGGAACTTATAACCGATGAATATTCCATCAAAATTAACTTATAAAACCTAAAATTAGATCAGCCCCAGTCGCCCATTTCGTTTATTTTTTTTCTCAACTCTCCGTCTCTCCAGCTCTCCATCTCTCCTCGGTTATCTCTCAAACTCTCATCACTGTGTAAAACTCCCTCCCGTTCCTTTTGTCTGGCCTCTTCGTCCTTGTTTTTTCGACTGAAGCTCGTGGCGGCGCTATGGTGGTTTGGGAAAGCTCGTGGCGGCATCGTTTCCTCCTCCTCTACTATTATCTATGACATCCCAAAATCCAGGTACTCGAATTTCCCATAGATTTGGTGTTCACTCACCAAAATAAATAACATCTAACTACCCATAATAAAGATAACAATAAAACTGAAATAGAAATCCTCCCAATAAAGGGTTACAACAGCTTAACAAATTAATCTCAGGTAATACTACAAAAAAAGCAGTCATTGCCGACGGGCACTGCCGTTACCTATGACTAACGTGCCGTCGGCATTGAGGTCATTCACGACGGCGGTGACTGTCGGTGATGTCGTCACCTCACAGGTCGTCGCCCCTGGTCCCCGTCGTCCGCTGTCAGCATCATTGTCATTGGCTATGGGAATCATTGGCGACGACACAAGGTCACTACCGACGACACGACCGTAGGTAAAGACTCAATAATTTTTTTAAATTACTCATTAGCGACGGCGAGCCCGTCGGCCATTCCTGTTTAGCCCTCAGCAATGGCTTTTTAAAATTAAGTTAAAAGCATCAAATGCATGTCCCAAATTCTGTCGCTATAGGTCATTGGCGACGGGCACTATCACTACAAAAAAAGGTCATTGTCGACGGCCTTTCCCGTCGCCAATGACTCTATTGCTGTCGGCAGTGAGGTCATTGGCGACGACACAGTCCATCGCCCCTCCCGTCGCCCCAGAGGTCGTCGCCCGTAACTCCCGTCGCTCGCCGTCGGGAAGAATGTCATTGCCGACAGGGTCATTGCTGACGGTCCGCCGTCGCCAATGTGTCATTATCGACGTCACTAGCGACGAACAAGCTGTCATTAATAAACATTTTGTAAAATTGAAATTACTGTCATTACCGATGGCATGCCGTCGCCAATGAGTGTAGAGTGCCGTCGCCAATGATCAGAAGTCATTCTTACTACCCCCGCCACCAATGACCTGTTTAAAAAAAATTTGTAAAATTATAAAATTCCCCTGTTCATTTACATATACATAATTGTACCTGTTATAAATTAAAGAAAGACTAATAATGACAATGCACGCATATCAATAACAATCATATATTTTACCATCAACAATCAATTTAGTTAGATACAAAACTCTGGCCTGTACAACTCAAACGTTATATAAATACATACATGAAAGTCAAAATATAAACATAAACTAACTACAACCCAAGATCAGGAATTTCAGTGTCATCATCACCGCCATCTATCATACGATCGCCGGTCCCATCGCCTGTCCCACCCGCGGTCCCACCCTCCATAGTCTCATCAGCATCAGCTCGGCGGTCATCACCATCTCCGCCAAGGGCATCGCCTATGCCGCAGCCTCCAGCCCCATGAGTCTCATGAACAATACCCTATAAAAATAAAAATATTAATTACGAAGTCAAAAATAGAGCATATTTAAATTATTGTAGTTTGTGTTCTACAATTATTACAAACGGGCAGATAACTCGGCTTCCGTTTGTCGGAATCGAGTCCTGTCAGTTGCTGCGCATGTCTAATGCCTATGATGTGCTATGTGTATATTTGTGTGGCGTTCGGACGACTGAGGCGGGTTTTGGTCTCTTTTTCGGCTTTTTGCCTAAGTATTGGCGAGTTTTGCAAACTGGGCGATAACTCGGCTTTCATATGTCGGAATCGAGTCCCGTCACTTGCAACGCGTGTCTAATGCCTACGCGGTGCTATGTGTGTGTTTGCATGGCATTCAGACGATCGAGGCGGATTTTGACCTCTTTTTTGGCTTTTTGTCCAAGTGTTGGCGAGTTTTGCAAATTGGGCGATAACTCGGCTTTCGTATGTCAGAATTGAGTCCCGTAAGTTGTTGCGCGTGTCTAATGCCTATGTTGTGCTATGTGTGTGTTTGCGTGTCGTTCGGACGATCGAGGTGGGTTTTGACCTCTTTTTCGGCTTTTTGCCTAAGTGTTGGCAATTATTGTAAACTGGGCGATAACTCGGCTTCCGTATGTCAGAATTGAGTCCCGTCAGTTGCAATGCGTGCCTAATGCCTACGCGGTGCTATGTGTGTGTTTGTGTGGCGTTCGGACGACCAAGGCGAGTTTTGGTCTCTTTTTTGGCTTTTTGCCTAAATGTTGGCGAGTTTTGCAAATCGGGTGATAACTCGGCTTCCGTATGTTGGAATCGAGTCCCCTCAGTTGCAACGCGTGTCTAATGCCTACACGGTACTATGTGTGTGTTTGTGTGGCGTTCGGACGATCGAGGCGCGTTTTGACATCTTTTTTGGTTTTTTGCTCAAGTGTTGGCAAGTTTTATAAACTGGGCGATAACTCGGCTTCCGTATGTCGAAATCGAGTCCCGTCAGTTACTGCGCGTGTCTAATGCCTATGTTGTGCTATGTGTGTGTTTGCGTGTCGTTCAGACGACCGAGGCGGGGTTTGACCTCTTTTTTGGCTTTTTGCCTAAGTGTTGACAATTATTGCAAATTGGGCGATAACTCGGCTTTCATATGTCGGAATCAAGTCCCATCAGTTGCAACGCGTGCCTAATGCCTACGCAGTGCTATGTGTGTGTTTGTGTGGAGTCCGGATGACTAAGGCGGGTTTTGGTCTCTTTTTCGGCTTTTTGCCTAAGTATTGGCAACTTTTGCAAACTGGGCGATAACTCGGCTTCCGTATGTCAAAATCGAGTCCCGTCAGTTGCAACGCTTGTCTAATGCCTAAGCGGTGTTATGTGTGTATTTGCGTGGTGTTCGGACGATCGAGGCAGGTTTTGACCTCTTTTTCGGGTTTTTGCCTAAGTGTTGGCAAGTTTTGCAAACTAGGCGATAACTTGGCTTCCGTATGTCGGAATCGAGTCCCGTCAGTTGCTGCGCGTGTCTAATGCCTATGCTGTGCTATGTGTGTGTTTGCGTGTCGTTCGGACGACCGAGATGGGTTTTGACCTCTTTTTCGGCTTTTTTTCTAAGTGTTGGCAATTATTACAAACTAGGCGATAACTCGGCTTCCGTATGTCGAAATCGAGTCCCGTCAGTTGTAACGCATGCCTAATGCCTATGCGGTACTATGTGTGTGTTTGTGTGGCGTTCGGACGATCGAGGCGGGTTTTGGTCTCTTTTTCGGCTTTTTGCCTAAGTGTTGGCGAGTTTTGCAAACTGGGCGATAACTCGGCTTCCGTATGTCGGAATCGAGTCTCGCAGTTGCAACACGTGTCTAATGCCTACACGGTGATATGTGTGTGTTTGCATGGCATTCGGACGTTCGAGGCGGGTTTTGACCTCTTTTCAGCTTTTTGCCTAAGTGTTGGCGAGTTTTGCAAACTGGGCGATAACTCGGCTTCCGTATGTCAGAATCGAGTCCCGTTAGTTTCTGCGCGTGTCTAATGCCTATGCTGTGCTATGTGTGTGTTTGTGTGGCGTTCGGACGACTGAGGCGGGTTTTGACCTCTTTTTCGGCTTTTTGCCTAAGTGTTGGCAATTATTGCAAACTGGGCGATAACTCGCTTTCAGATGTCGAATCGAGTCCGTCGATTCAAATGCGTGTATAATACCTACGCAGATTACTTTGTGTGTATTTAAGTGTCGCTTGACTACGAGGTGGGTTTTGACCTCTTTTTCGGCTTTTTGCCTAAGTGTTGGCGAGTTTTGCAAACTGGGCGATAACTCGGCTTTCGTATGTCAGAATCGAGTCCCGTCAATTGCAACGCGTGCCTAATGCCTACGCGGTGCTATGTGTGTGTTTATGTGATGTTCGGACGATCGAGGCGGGTTTTGGTCTCTTTTTCAGGTAATATAATTATAAATTTCATAAATTTAATAAAGAAATACATCAATAATTATTTTTACCTGTCGAATATGTGGTGGGAAGATATTGGCCAAGACAACTGCACATACACGGATGGCCTCCTCCCGTACTACACCCATGAGGTCGTCAGCGGCAGTTGTAGGATCTATGGAGCCGTGGACAACCTCCCGAGCTACCGGTAGATCCGGCCGTGATGATGGTGCTCATGATGCAAGACAACACCGCCGCCATGCACCCTCCAGCAGGGTGGGCGCCGCCGAGATCTCGCAGCAGGGACTAGGGTGTAGGTTGGGACATGGGGAATGCCCAAAACTCTACCCTTCTTCGGTCCCCCCAGAGCACCGCAAACCAGGTCCTCCATCTCCTCATCCACACGCGTAGAATCATCATTGCAGTGTCACCTCTTTGTTTCTCTCCTACCACAAAGAAGGTCCTCGAATCGTCATTTTGAAAAAACACATTAATAGATGATACGCAAAATATAAAACAAAAAAATTCAAAAGAATAACCGAATTTTAAATACATACTAAATAAAAGAATTAAATAACTTACAGCAATGCGTTCTACCTCAGGAGATATATAACCACCTTCACCTTTCTTCTGGTGGCGTGCCACCAAAACTCCAAGCGGGAGGGTGCATGCTTTAGACTCACCTCGAGTCTCTACCCCAGAAGATCGTGACGATCGAGACCCGTGCGGTCTTGGGGAGACAACTCATTGGTCGGGCACCAGACAACGTTTGTCGACATCTTCTTGAAGGCCTCGTCGTCCCAAATGCTACACATCTGGTCCCATACCACAGCAGAGATGAAATCTGGCCGGACATCCTTAAGTGTCTGTCCATCAGCCATCTTCGTCTGGGCCTTCTTCTTCCAGTCATGGACCCACTTGTGCCAATTCATCTCCAAGTATTTATGTAGAAAAATCATGCCATCGGCTTCCTGCCCGTCCTCAAAGCGGTAATATCTCTGCACATTACACATTAAGAAACTTAGTAGATAACATAAATCAAACTAAATATACATGCATATAAAACAAACATATATATGAATGAATGAATGACATCTTACCCTGAACTCAGCAAAAATCAGCTGGCGTGTGTGGTCATCCACATCCGCCCACCTCATCCACGGGCTTGAGAATCGATTACGGACGATCCCAAACAACATGTTCCTCGGCGTTGCGTCAAGGATACTACAAATTAGAAAGAATATATAAGAATGAAATACTACGTCAATACTATATAGAACTATGAAATTACCTATTAGTCCCAACACGACAAATAATCGACGCCTGAGGGGGATTCCCTAGCAAGCCACGTGCTAGTCCCCGCGGAGGCCTACGACGATCACCTATGTAGTGAAATACATAATTATTTATATAAAAGAATATAATGGCAATACTATATAAAATAAAAAATAATAAGATGTATCCCAACAAAACATATAATTATACCCGATTTACCGTGCTCGCTTTCATCACCCCCACTACCTTCGTGGGTTCTTTGACGACCGCACGCCCACCACGATCGCCGTGTGGTGTACGCGCCATATGTATATATACTGTCAAATCATCAAAAAAACGTTATTAGACATTGGTATGCACAATATTTTTAAACAGTAACAAAGAGGATAACATACAGATACAACAAAAAGAATACAACATAAATAGTCATTTTAAAATGATACAACATAAATATTAACCTAAAACAACTAATTACATTTGAATACAACTAAAAGGACACAACATAATTAGTCATTTTAAAAGGATACAACATAAATAGTAACCTAAAATAACTAAAAGGACACAAAGAGTATATACTCCTAATCATTTATATCGTCAAAGCCATCAATATCAGAATCATCATCTTCGAGCAGTAAATCTTCAATATCATTGTCATCACCATCTTCATCATCCTCAAAGATTTCTTCAATTATATCTACCTCCTCAAGAACATCTTCACTTTCGACAGCGACGACATCATCCCCTTCTTCACTAGACTCACTAATAATTGTCACATCAGTAGGTGTGACACTAGTAGACTCGACTTGTAAAGGTTCATCGTCACGAGGAGCTGTGCCTTGAAAACCATGGGCTTTGGTGGTTATTACAGCATACCATGGGCTTCTAGGAGTTTTAACACTTCGCGCGTAGTACACCTATGTTGTTTGACTTGCTAAAATAAAAGGCTCATTTGAGTTTAGTTTTAACTTAACATTAACAGTCACCAGTCCTAAATTTTTATCTACTCTAACTCCATTCTCAACATCAAAGACAATTGAAGCAAACTAACTCTTTATGACCCCAATATTTGAGAACGACAACTTCTAGCAATCGTCCATACCAGTCATCCCAAACATTATCGTAGCAACTACCTTTAACCATAACACCAGAATCAGAAGAAGCGACTTCCCCAATATCGCAACACTTAAATCTATAACCGTTGACAATGCAGCATGTATAAGTATCTACAGATCTTTCAGGGCCGTCGGCTATAAGCTTTAGCCAAATGTCAGCTAACTCATCTGTGAGGACCTAATGTACATGAACACAACATATTATAAAGTTAATTACGCTATAAGATTATGTCTGTGATGGTAGATTCATTGAACTGCAAATCGGTTAAGCTTACATGATCTTTAAACCATTACACAAATTCTCTATTCCTCAAATTTTGTAAATCCCCGTCCGATATAATCGGATCCGCTTCACGTATCTTAGCATCATATTGACTGCAATACAGTTATATATACTTAATGTGTATGGAAGGAACTTATAGGCGCAGTAACACAAGACAACATTTGAAAAGTTATGACAATTTACTTAATGTATGGTGCTACTTCATTCATGTTGACAAGTGCATACAATGTGCCAGCTGCATACTCACTATCGGTCAAGAATCGCCTTTTTTTTACCGCCGAATGGGCGTACAGGATGACTAAAGGCCGTTAATTCTCCATTTTCCTCATACGCAACAACCTCATTCCGATGTAACGATTGTGCTTTGTTTGAACATTCGGCTCAAAGTACAACGAGCAGAAATTAACAAGTTCCTCCATAACATAACTTTCAGCAATTGACCCCTCTACACGGGCTCTATTCTTCACCTTTTGCTTTAGACGTCGCATATACCTATGTGATATATAGATTAGCAAACAAGAATGAACATTTTACCATATTAAAAACATTAATGTCATTACCTCTCGAATGGATACATCCATCTATATTGCACGGGACCGCCAAACTTAGCTTCGTATGGCAAATGAATAGGCAAATGCTCCATTGAATCAAAAACGATGGAGGGAAGATCATTTCTAACTTACACATTATTTCCACTATCTGCTTTTCCATTTTATCTATGTCTTTGAGCTGGAGCTCTGTCAAGCATAGATCTTTGAAGAAATTAGAAAGCTCTGTCAGTGCTTCAACCACACGTTTCGGTAACAAGTCGATAAATGCCATAGAGATCAACTTCTGCATGAATACGTGACAATCATGACTTTTGAGACCCCAAAACTTCAGCTCTTCGACTTTACAACACCTTGCTATATTCGAAGAATATCCACCTAGGAGCTTCAGTCCACTAATCCAATTACATATCAATATCAACTGTTCTCTGGTCAAAGTATATTCAGCTTTAGGCGTTACTGTCTTACTACCTTCCTGATACAGCCACAAATCTCCCCTAATGTTCATTTCTACCAAATCAAGCCTCGACTTATTGTTGTCCTTTGTTCTACCACTGGCATTTAGGACTGTATAAAAAATGTTATCAAATACGTTCTTCTCAGTATGCATCGAATCTAAACAATAACGGATGCAGAGTGTAGCCTAATAAGGAAGGTCAAAGAACATGGATATGTGTGTCCAGTTGTGAACCTTTTTGTAACCATAAGCTCGCTCTAATCTGTGATTCTTCCCTGGAGGTGGAAACTTCAAATGACTAATCCAACTCAACACTGCTGACCCAGAAAGATGGCCAGGTACTTGACGTTTCTCTGTTCTTCAATTGAATTGTCTATTCATCCATCGATAACGATGTTCAATCGGCAAAAATTGTCTGAATGTTGCAAAGAAAATCATTTTCCCCTCATGTTTAAGCCGCATAGCTTTAACTGACCCCATGCACATGGGACATGACAAGCCCCCGTGAGTCGACCATCCACTGATCATTCCTAATAACGGGAAGTCATTTATTGTCCACAGTAAAACTGCCATCATGTCAAAGTTCTGCTTAAGAGATACATCATAAGTTTGAACCCCTTTTTCCCACAACATCTTCAACTCATCAACTAACGGCCTGAGGTATACATTGATGTCTTTACTTGGACTCTTATCACCCGGAATCAGTAAAGGCATGAACATGTAGGGATCTTTCATGCACATCGAAGGCGGGAGGTTATACACAATAATAATCACCGGCCAAGTTGAGTAGGGCTTTATGTAAGGCTCGTTAAACGGATTAAACCCATCCGTAGCAAGTCCAAGCCTAACATTGCGAACCTCTTCAGTAAACGAGGGGTGCTTGTTATAAAAAAATTTCCACTCAAGCCCATCTTCTAGGTGTGTCCGTTGACCTTCGACTATGTCCCATGACGAGTGCCACCTCATATCCTCGGCGGTATGTGTTGACATGAACAACCGCTGAAGCCTCGGCGCAATGGGAAAGTAACATAAGATCTTTCTCGGCACGTCATTTCCCTTTTTCTTGCGCTATTCATAGTATCTATTTGTACTACAAATATCACATGACCTCTTATCTTTATTGACATCACCGTAATACAACATACAGTCATTCTCACAAGCATCAATCTTCTCATACCCTAGATTGAGCCTTTTGACCATTTTCTTCGTATCATAGTACGAATCTGGTAACTTATTGCCTCCAGGTAAGCACTCCTTCACAATGTTTAGTAGTTCATTAAAACCTCTCTCGCTAATGTCATGCTCGTTCTTGAAGTGTAAAAACTTAGTCGCTGCAGATAAGACAGTGTACTTTTCGTGCCCGTCATATAATGGTGTCGTTGATTCCTGCAATAACTCATAGAAACCCTTAGCCCCGTCATTCAGCTCTTGCTCAGTGTTACCGTCATCTCTATATGTATTCCACTAGAAGTATGAACCAGCAGCTTCGACTATCATGTTAGTACAGTCAAAGGTTTCATCACCTCTGGATTCCGGTTCTGATTCATGTTCATCCAACCAGGTTTCCCCATGATAAATCCATATCGTATAACCCTGCTTGAACCCATGCGCAAATAAGTCGCACATGACATCACTCCTTTCCTTCCATACTTCATTCACACACCTCTTACAAGGACATCTGATCTCATCTCCATTGACGTGCTCAAACGCAAAATTGATAAACCTGCTCAACCCCACTACTTGATTTCGTGAGCTAAGCCCACTCTTATCATATTACCCTACGTTCCGTCTAACTTTGATCAATGTAGACATCTTGGACAACCATTCGCTATATATATATGGACAAACACAATCAAGTCTCCAAGTTAATGTATATGCAAGCTTATGAGTTTCCTAACTTCATCTCCACCTCTAACGGGTCAAAGCTTATCCCATTCCGGGATGTGTCACCATCGATGCCAACAACTTGAACACATCTTTAACTTTTTTCGTAAATTTCAAGAAGACTCCCCCATGGTCTTCAAGTACACGAAATAGACTAACACATCGTAGTCTGAATATGCACCCAAAGAACATCAAGAGATATATACTGACCAAAAATTCAAAAAATATAAAGACGTGCTCAAGTCGTTAACACCGACCTAAGTGAGATCGAAACATACAAGAACAGTCCCAAAACGGGGACTATTTGAGATTCACTCCTACTAAGTGAATCTCAAACGGGTTTCTAAGCTTCCTAAACTATATGACAATATGCACATGTTAAGTCATATGGAATACACACATTTAATTATAGTGATTACTGAAGAAAAAAAAGACAGATTTTTTCAAGGATGAAGAAGAAAACTTTCTTAGACTCTCAGATGAGATTATAATCACTATATTCACCAAGTTGAGCAATCTTCAATAACCCAATAAATGAACCAAATTTCAAACCAAATTTCGTATTAAGATAACAGATGATGTAATATAAAGACAACTTAACGATGAAAAAGGGAATATGTGGTTCCTAACTACTCTAGAATGACACTACATACATATTATGCTACTAGAGTCAGACTATACATTACATACAATAGAATCAAATTTGGTAAATATGAAATGTGAATCCTCCCCAACTTCTCTTGTTGTACTAACAACTGAAAAACATACAAAAACATTCAAAGAAAGACGTTTTTCACACAAGTAACAATAAACTAAAAAAGTAACAAAGAGGACCTAAAAATTGCTTGCAAGGGGAAAATATGATATACTATATGAGATTAATTCAACATGTAATCTGATTTTTTAACGGCTCTAGTTTTTAGAGTATATATCAGGCATAATAGTAAACATAACTGATGTTTACTTCATTTATATCTAGCTCAAGCAACCAAACAAGTAATATGATGAATATAATATCCATGAAGAAATTATTACATAAATTGCATAATAGTATGCATAACATATGTTTCCCCCAATACATATGGGGCTGAAACGAACACATACAAATATCATATTAAACCAAATACATTTCAACAGAAGTTCAACCTTGAATGATTATATAGTTTCATATTAAATACCCAACTCGAACCTAAATAAATTAAAGAGGAGATGAAACTAAAAATATGAAACTATATAATCATTAATATAATGTGTAAGCAACATAAACTCATGGAAACCCTAGGGAAAAAAATGAATTAGAACCCCTATAGGAAAAATAAAATGCATGTGGAATCAAAAACAGAAGAAAATAATCCTAAGTATCAAATAGCAGTAAGGAGAACTGGCCAGAAGTACGACCGAAATCTTACATGTTTATGAGCGTACCAATGCAAACCAACCCAATCCTTGTACAGGTGAAGGTAAACCTCTGAAGTTGTAGCGACGAATCGGGAAAAGCACTACCGGAGGTCCAACGAGGTCTCATTGCAACGGTGAAATGGATAAGGGGAGGGGTTGGAACAGGGATGAGAGAAATGGGCGAAATGGGAAAATGGGTGAACTTTAGAGAATCAATCAACCAAATTTGAGATTCAGTGGGGAAATTAAAGAGCAAAAATGGCTGAATTTGAGAGGGAAAAAAATATAGAGAGAGGGAAATTTTTTAAAAGGAGTCATTGCCGTCGGAGGATGAGGGTTTTAATTATCATTCTCGACGGCACTTCCTGTCGATAATGTCCCTGTCGCTATTGAGTCACTCTCGATGACAATACTGTCGATGTTAAAATTATTACCGTCGCCAATGAGGTTTTCCCTCCATCGGGAATGTCTGGCGCCAAAAAAAGGTCATTACCGACGGCAAACATTGGCGACGGCTAGACCGTCGACATTGACCTTATTCTCGATGGGGGTTGTGCCATCGGTAGTGAGCCTGCCGCTAGTGACCATTATTTTTGTAGTGTAATCTAACCTTAATACATCAATGCGGAAACATAACATAATTTAAATAAGTCTTAAACACCACAAAATAAATCTTAACATCAACATTCTCAAATAATAAACAAGTCTTCATCACTTTCTTGTTTTGCCTTTGCCCTTACTAGTAGATGACTCATCAACTCTTCAACCTTAGCTGCAATGTTATTATGCAAGAGTGAGCAACAATTATCCACAAGTTTAATAATAGTAATAATAATAACATGCGAGTAAACAATGGATACTAAACAAAAGAAAGCTCGACTTTTGAATCAAGATTAGAACATGAATCAAAAGTACATCTGAGGGTCACAAGACCATGAACTATGTCTCAGGTTATCAATTATTTCTACTTTAAACCTTTAACAGTCATAAGACTATATGGACCTTACTTCTCGTACTTAGGGGGATTAGCCCTTAGTACCATGTATGTGCACAACATCTTAACGCTATTGCGTAATATAATCCCCCCATAACAGGGTTGTTCATCTCAGCTTTGACATTAGAGTCCACACCAAAGGAAGTTTGGTTTGGGGGTTTGCCTGCCATGTTTTCCTTTAGGATGGTGGGCGCTTCCTACCCGACTGGGTGCGCGTAGCGGGCGCTCCCTACATTGGGCTCTCTGCCATGCTGTGGGCGATGGGCGGGCTGGGCAATGCCTGATGCGTTGCACGCCGAGGCCTTCCTGACGTGTATGGGCTGCTAACTTGCCTTCCTATTTGGTACCGCTTACTTTGATTTACTTAGGCGCCGACGCAACCAATATTTGGGACACTTTAATTGTGCATCGCCGAGGGAATCCTCGAGACACCTTCCTTGGGCACCACAAGGCATTCAATGACTTCAAGGGTAATTTAGATTTCAATAATCATCAACTGAGGATTAGGTGAATCAATAAGGATTCACTATCCATTCAAAGTTTCAATGTGATAATGTAATCGATATTCAAATCAAATATTGAATCTTAACTCTATACAATTGAATGAACATTGTATAACAAAAGTAATACTTCAAAAGAGTTAGAACATTTCATTTGGAATCATGAACTTGAATGATTAAGCTTTGAATAGTTCGAAATAAGAATACTAAGCTTACTCACAATAATAAAGTTTAAGAACTTGCTCAATGAAAGTTTAGAGTCATGGAACTTGTGTAGTTATAATCATGATAAAGTAAGGAAAATTCGCAAATGCACTGTTTCTGCAGTAGGGCTTACCCAGATTCAGTTTCTTTAGTTCGTGATTGCACTATTCATCATACCAAAATTCGTGAATTTCACATATAATTAGTAGATTTAACAAACCCAGAAGACATAGACTTCACATAATTGTTACCAAGCATGCATACATCAATTTTAAACAACAATATTCATCATATTTAACCCCTTTAAATTCGAGTTCTTTCTAAGAACCTCATTTTAGATATCCTTAGCGAATCATCTCACCACAGATTCATTTCTTGATCAAATCAGTTTGTATAACATGTATCGTTTTTGTATTTAAACATATTAACACAATCAATCGTCATTTTACAGATTATAACATGGATTGAACACTAATTTTGGTTCTAAAATCAGCCTTTTTGTTCATTTTATAACAAAACTCAAACTTCTTTTGTAAAACATAATTTCATGAATCAATTCATACCAAAAATCGTTTTCAACCCAGATATAACAAATTATATCCATCTAATAACATAAACAACCATTATTCTAACAAATCATCAACAAAAACTCTAATTTTGACTTCAAAATCATATATATGTCACTGTAAACTCAAAACTTTCTTTTAACCAAAATTTCATGGATTGATTCGCCCAAAAATTGTTTATAACATCACATATTATATTATTCATGCATACTAACAAATTATAAACAACTTTTCAACAATTACTCATGAAAATTCAATTACACAGAACTAAAATATGTTTTCATGGAAAAACTCAAGAACAAAATAAACAAAGATTGTAATTTGAAATCTCACCCTTTGATTCTTGTTTAGATGATAGGAAACCATCTTATAACTCTTCAAATCTTCTTCCTCAAACTCAATTCTATCAAAACTCTCTCTTTTTCTCTCTATTTTCTCAGGCTTGGGTCTTAGGAAATAAAATACGTGAAAGTAAAGCTGATAATATAATATAACACGTACTAATAACTGGCACAACATGGGTATTAGTTAAGCGCATCATGGCTTTAACTGATCCCATGTTCTTAAGGCCATGTTTGGTTTAGCTTTTAAAAACTCCTTTTAGTTTATTTTAATTAACTTGTTTATTACATAGTTAATTTGTCACACTTTAATTAATCAAATACTATTATTTAAATTTAATTAAAATGTAAGGCAACATTACTCATTAAATCAAATTATGACATAATTAAAAATTCTCATTTATTAATTATGACAAATCGTTAAACCTCTAATTAATTATTAAATTAATTATAACAACATTATAATTATTAATAACTCGATTAATTTAATACTTCTAAATAAATTATAACTTCGAACTATAAAATTATTTCTCATTAATTTAATTAATTTGACACACATAATTAAATTAATATACAATAATTTCATCAAATATTTATTTAACTCAATAAATAAATCAACAAAAATATTTATTTAATTCAATAAATATTTAATATTAATTACAAAAGTCTGGTTCGTCACATCTTTCCCCTCTTAAAAGGATTCTGTCCCCAGAATTACAACTCAATTAATCCTTCCTGTTACATTCTCCCCCCTTACAAAGATTCTGTCCCCAGAATCGCTACACATATATTAAGCAAATAAATGAGGGTAATTTTTCATCATTTGTTCTTCGAGTTCTCACGTAGCTTCTTCTGCATTATGGTTTCTCCAGATTACCTTAACAGAAGGTATTACTTTATTTCTGAGTACTTGTTCTTTCCTGTCGACTATCTGAACAGGAACCTCTTCATAAGATAAGTCTTTCTCAAATTGTAGGGGTTGATATTCTATAACATGCTTGTAATTAGGCTTATACGGTCGTAACACAGAAACATGAAAAATATTATGGATATGCCCTAATGCCGGAGGTAAGGCTACCTCATAGGCAACTTCACCAATTCTCCTCAATACTTCAAAGGGTTCAATGAACCTTGGGCTCAATTTTCCCTTCTTGCCAAATCTGATTTTTCCTTTCTAGGGAGATACTTTCAAGAAAATGAAATTACCAGATTGAAATTCTCGATTCTGTCGATATTGATCGGCATATTTCTTTTGTCTGTCCTAAGCACCTATCAATCTTTTCTTAAACATCCTAAAAATATCGACTGTTTTTTGTACCAATTCTGGTCCTAGTAATTGGTGTTCACCAATCTCATCCTAGCATAATGGGGTTCTGCACTTTCTGTTGTAAAAAGCTTTGTAAGGCGGCATGCCAATACTTGCGTGGTAGCTGTTATTGTAAGAAAATTCCACCAACGGTAGATGATCATCCCAATTTCCTTTGGAGTTCATTATACAAGCTCTTAGCATATCCTCTAATGTCTGTATTATTCTTTCACTCTGCCCGTCTGTCTGAGGATGATATGTCGTACTCATTCTTAACTGCGTTACCAAGCATTCCTGTAGTCGCTTCCAGAAGTTCGATGTGAAATGTGAATCTCGATTAGAGACTATAGACACTGGAACATCGTGCCTTGAAACAATTTCCTTCACATACAATTTCGCTAACTGATCTAAGTTAAATGTGACCTTAATTGGTAAGAAACGTGTTGAGTTAGTCAATCGATCCACGATAACCCAAACTGCGTCAAAACCTTTCTGAGTCGTTAGAAGACCTACCACAAAATCTATTGTGATATGTTCCCACTTCCATTCAGATATTTCCAACGACTGTAGTAATCCACTCGGTCTCTGATACTCGACTTTGACTTTTTGGCATGTCAAGCATTTCACAACACACTCAGCAACATCTCTTTTCATATTCGGCCACCAGAAATGTTGTCGTAGATCCTGATACATCTTTGTACTCCCAGGTGAATTGAATACCTTGAACTATGATTCTCGTCTAAAATGTCCTCTTTAACCTCTTGTACTGGCGGAATCCAAATTTTTCCCTCGAATCTCAACATCCCTTCGTTATCAATCTTAAATTTTCATTCATTACCTTCGGATATTCTTTTCCTAATTTTCTCACATTCCTCATCTTTGAGTTGTGCTTTCTTAACCTTATCCACCAAGGTTGGACCGGCTCCCAATTGAAACAATTTTTCGTCCGACTTCTTATGATATTTCACCTCCAACTCCAGCTTCGACATTGCTGAGATTAGTTCCTCCTGAGCCGTTAACATATATAATTTCTCTCGACCCTTTCTGCTTAAGTTGTCGGCAACAACATTCGCTTTACCCGGATGGTATAAAATTTCACAGTCATAATCCTTTATTAACTCCAACCATCTCCTCTGACGCATGTTCAAATCCATCTGTGTTAAAAATATATTTCAGAATCTTATAGTCTGTATATATTTCACACTTCTCCTCGTAGAGATAATGTCTCCAGATCTTTAAAGCAAACACTACCGCGGCTAATTCCAAATCATGGGTCAGATACCCCTTCTCATAAACCTTCAGTTGTCGTGACGCATACGCAATGACATTGTCGTTCTACATAAGCACACAACCTAGTCCTTTATGCGATGCATCACTATACACCACAAAATTTCACGTGTTGTCAAGGAGAGACAACACTGGTGCCGAACTTAACCTCTTCTTCAGTTCTTGGAAACTTTCCTCACACTTCTTCGTTGAGATAAATTTCACCGATTTCCTAGTCAAATTCGTCAGCAGAGTCACGATTTTAGAAAAATTTTGAATAAATCTTTTGTAATAACCTGTCAGTCCTAGAAAACTCCTTACTTCCGACGGTGTCTTCGGCTGATCCCAGTTCATCACATCTTCAACTTTGGATGGATCTATCGAAATCCCATCATTTTCAATCACATGCCTAAGAAATTGCACTTGTTATATCCAAAATTCATATTTTGAAAACTTGGCATACAACTTCTCTTTTCTTAATGCCTCCAATGTCACTTTCAAATGTTCCACATGTTCTTCCTTGGTTTTAGAATATACCTGAATATCGTCGATAAACACTACCATAAATTTATCCAAAAACGGTTTGAACACCCTGTTCATTAGGTCCATAAATGTTGCAGGTGCATTTATTAGACCAAATAACATCACCAGGAACTTGTAATGACCATAACGAGTCCTGAACGCTATCTTTGGTACATCCTCTTTCCTCACTTTTAACTGATGGTACCCACATCTCAAGTCTATCTTCAAGAAATACTTAGCTCCTTTCAACTAGTCAAACAGGTCGTCAATCCTTGGCAATGGATACTTATTCTTAATTGTGACCTTGTTTAATTCTCTGTAATCAATGCAAAGTCACATCGACCCATCCTTCTTCTTAACAAACAATATCGGCGCTCCCCATAGTGATACGCTCGATTGGATATACTTCTTGTCTAAAAGTTCTTGTAGTTGCACCATCAATTCTTTCATCTCCACTAGAGCCTAACGATACAAGGCCTTCGATATTAGGGCAGTTCCTGGTACCAAGTCGATCATGAATTTTACTTCCCTGTCTGGCAGAAGTCTTGGCAAGTCATCTGAAAATACGTCTCCAAAGTCTCTAACGACTGGTATCTCTTCTAGTTTCGCACTCTCCCTTCGAGTATCGACTATGTAAGCTAAATATCCTACACAACCTTATCTCAACAACTTCTTAGCCTGCATTGTCGTCAGACAACTCTCTTTTATATGCGACTTGCTACCATAAAATACCAACTTTGACGGAGTCATAAGGTTTACACACTTCCTTTGACAATCAATTATCACCCTATAATTGAATAGCCAATCCATTCCCAAAATGATGTCAAATTCCCCAAGTTTAATCGGGATTAGATCTACAATTATTTCATGGCCTTTAATGTCCACCCTAGAGTTCTTGTGTATAAAATAAAAAGGAATTACTTCCCTATTCGCAATCTCTATGTTTAAAGGGTATTCTAATTCCTCTTTAGGCAAATTCAAATTCTTAGCAAAATCGTCGAATATAAATGAACAAGTAGCACCATAATCAAATAATACGTAAGCATTAATATTATTGATCGGAATGATACCTGACACCACATCTCGTGACTGCACAACATCTTGCACGGTCATGTTAAAAGTTCTGGCGGTGGATCGGTTTGACGGCATCGGTCCCATGATAGTCAGAGTGCTACCACTGTTGTTTTCCTTACTTCCACTTGCCCCTGCTCCTCCCATTGTCTTCTTAGGATAATCCCTAGCCAGATGATCCCTCAACCTATAAGGGAAACAAGCGCCCTTCTTAGGGTTAGGGAAATTTGGCGCTATGTGGCCTTCCTTACCACAATTGTAGCAAGCCATTTTCCCTTTCATGCATACCCTTAGGTGATTCTTCTTGTAGGTAGGACAAGCCTCAATCTTCTTCTTCTTACTTCCTTGCTGATTCCCAGTATACATATTATCATTCCACTTTCTCTTCTGACTATGACCACCACCACTATTGTTGCGACTAGCTTTGTTGTTCTTACCTTCATTCTTCTTTTTCTTTTGTTATTGATTATACATGGTCAGAGCATCGCTTTCACCTTCTGCAATGATTTCCTTTTCCAATACTCTCGCAAAAGTGTTCAATTGGAACATTGACAAATTGTTGTATAACCATGGCTTCAACCCTTGTTCAAATCTCCTAGCTTTCCTCTCATCTGTATTCACCTGATAAGTTATGAACCTAGCCAACTCATTGAATTTTGCGGCATATTCTGGCACCGTCATGTTACCCCACTTCAACTAAAGAAATTGAACCTCCATTTGGTTCTGAGAGCTCGTTGGGAAATACATCTCAAAGAACATCTCCTTGAACCTATCCCATGTGATCACACCATGTCCTCCTCTAACCTTGTTCTCCTGCCACCAGTAGCTGGCCTCTTACTTCAGCATAAATGCTGCAAAGGCGGTCTTCTGATCATCGTTGACCCTTTCAACGCCAAATACCTTCTCCATTTCCATAATCCAGGTCTGAGCTTCGACCAGATTCATGAATCCCCTAAACTCTGGCGGTCCTACCGCCTTGAAATCCTTAAATAAGGTAGCTTGAGCTTACGACTGATTCACAAGTACTCCAGCTAACAGGCTTACCAACTGCTGAATAGGATTAGCGTTGGCATTGTCGTTGTTGTTGTTCGTGGATCCTTCCTAATCTTGTTGACGAGTTGGACGTCTTCTTGGAGACATTTTCTATTTATAATATACGTTTATTAGATCATTACTCAATTCTTAAGTATTTAAGACTTAACTTAAACATTTTAAGATTATCACTTAACACATAACATCTTGAATAAACATTAATATTTTATCCATTAATAACTTTCAAAACATGGAACGATAGGATCACTGCTATTTACATCAACTATCCCGAGATAAAGAATCTTCAGGATTAAATCATCATATTCCATTGCATATATCCACACTGGAATTTACATTATTAACTACCATAAATAGTCACATAACTCATATTATTCCTATCACGACCTACTAAGACGTCGAACAACTTCTCTGCGTTCTTCTTCCATGATACAGAATATCATCCTACGATCCATCATTTACCAAGGTAAGTCCTCGAACTGGAGTGGATAATAAATAACTCGATCCTGAGCTCTGTTCATTGCAGTGTAGAAGGCACAATCCATTTCTCCCATCTTGGCCTTCTTTGCCTGCACCTCTTCCTCGGCCACTTTTGAACAATTAAAATAAATCAAAAGAATTTTAATTTAGTTTTGTCAAACAAGGCTTAAGGATTTTAAGTCTTTAATTTTAAATGGGTTTTACCAAACAAGCCTTACTTGCTTTTGAATTTAAAATAAACATAACTGATAAATATTAAGTAGTGTTATTATTATATGTCAATTTTTTTATTTTGCGTCTGTTTCTTTTTACGTTAAGTTTAAGCATAATACTAAAAAAAGAACAGAGAAGAGAGAAAGAAGAAAACAAAGAGAAAAGAGAGAAGGGAGAAGAGATGAATTTTTGTGAGTTTGAGAAAATCAAAGGAGGTTGCTATCATCTGTGTTGCTCGAACAAGAAATTTGAGGTAGTAATCTAATTTTCAATTATCAGTTTACTCTCTTTATTGTTTCTCCTTGAAAAAATTGTTTTTCTCTATAATTTGAATTCTATTATAATTATTGAAAATATGGTTTACATATGTTAATTAGTAAACATAAACTATTTTTGTGTGGTTTATATATGATTTAGATTAGTTTAATCCATGAAAGTATAATATATATGAAGAGATTATATTTACAGTGAGTTTACAATGTAAAATACATGAATATGGCTTATTGGATACTAAAATTAGTGTTCACTTCATGTTGTAATGTATAAATTGTTTGTTGATTATGAAAATACATGAAGAAATGAAAACAACATGATTTAAATAGACTATTTTGGTTGTAAAATAAATTTACAGTAATTAGTTTCGCTAAAATGTTAAAAAGTGAAGAAATAGCAAAAATAGAGAATTTAAAGGTTGAAATTTTGATTTTTATGTTGTTTATATGATTAGAAACATGTTACAAACTTTAAGTTATGTTTCTGTAAAGTTTATGCATTTTATATATGTTAATTTGGTTGTTAGAAAGTAGCTTGTAGGCCAATATGGCTTTGTTTTGTGTTCTTCATGAACATTATGCACTTTCAAAGCGTGTCACGGCCTAAGTTGAGCGCGGGCAATATGCACTGTAGTCATAAGACCTCATTCAATACAAATTGGTAACTGCAATACTTCATTTAGCGATTTAGCTCGAAAAATTAATTTTAATTATTATTAAGTAATAAGTAAATTATGTGATAACTGAAGAGTTGTGTTATTGCATTAAAAGTGTGGCTTACCCATGTTATTGCATTAAAAGATAACCTTGCATTCGATGTTAAGAAATGTTATTCAATTCAATTGAGTTTATTCATTTCCAGTTATTGTGTCTCTTCAAGTGCGCATTTGTTTTTCTCACTCTTGCATATATAACCATTGCAGCTAAAATTGAGAAGGTTGATGAGCCAACTACCAGTAAAGGAAAAGGCAAAATGAACAAGTGTTGAAGATTTGTTAATTTGTTGAGATTTATGTCTTCAGACTTAGTTTTAATTATTGTGATGTAATTTATTTAATTTTCCGCATTTGATGAATGATTTAAGGTTAGACAACCTGGGATTTTATTGGATTTAATTATGTAACCCTTTAATGGGAAAATTTATTGTTTAAATTTTATTGAATTTGGGTAGTTAGAAATGAATGTTTGGATAGTGAACACCAAATCCAGTGCGAATGAAGTACCCAGATTTGGAGGTGTCACAAGTTGGTATCAAAGCTTTAGGTTATGAACCTTAGGTGGGGAAAAACCTTAAGAAGTAACCTTATAGGAGGTTGAAAAGATAATGGTGATAAACTCTTATCGAGTTTTAAGGAAGAAATAATAAAAAACTCTATGTGCTTGTGTGGTTACAACCTATCTGCTCATGAGTGTTGAGTAGTGATAATTAGTAATTAAAAAAAACTTAAAATTTTTTTTGTCAGGATGGCTAATGTGGGAGAATCCAGTTAGACTAGGGAGGAGGGACCTCAGATGCCTAAAGAGGAGGAGCCTAGAGATATTCAGGTTGTCT
Source organism: Panax ginseng (assembly GCA_020205605.1). Lineage (NCBI taxonomy): Eukaryota > Viridiplantae > Streptophyta > Magnoliopsida > Apiales > Araliaceae > Panax > Panax ginseng. Next base: position 86,000,768 of record CM035143.1, read on the forward strand.
GGGAACAACTAGTGCCAAGGGAGTCATCTATGTTGGTCACAGTGGTTGGTTATGCCCCGGAGTTGAAGTAGGAGGGTATACCTGATGATGAGGATGTGGTAGAGACGGATGAGGAAGACCCCGTAGAGCTGCCGTAGACGGATGAGGATGAGGATAAGGAAGAGTTTCCACCACACTCTATTGCAACTCAAATGTATGACGAAGTATACGATCATAACATTGAGCTTCAGGATAGAGTTGAGGAGTTGGAGGAGCAAGTAGCTGAACGTAAGACTTCGATGACACAGAAGGACGATGAGATCTGGGATCTTGATGAATGTCTCATAAATGTGGAATGGAAGCTGGTTCACACAGAGGGGGAGAATGAGCAGCTGGTGAAGGAGATTGCAAAATTGAAGGATAACTTGAAAGAAGAATCTGCCAAGAGAGCAAGAGTTGAAGATTCGTACGAGAAATACTTTTGAATATAGAAAATATTAAGAAAGTATTTTAGAAACCTCAGTCCGACTATGTACAAAACCTGTTAGTGATTACGCTAGTTTCGAAATAATTTAGGACCTACTAAGGCGCACACCTTTATATACCCTTCGGGAATCGCTTTTTGGGGCGCGTGCATGATTAGATACCTTAGAAGGGGGCGTATCATTGAAATTATCAAACTATTGGGTCGTGTTACAGGATTGTTGTAACCTTAGGTCATCGGGGCTGTGGATTAAAACAAACATTGAATATATTGAACATATTGAAATTATTTATTAAACATATTGAAATATTTTTTGAATTATGTTTTATGATTATTAATTTTGGTTTTGAATGTATATATTGGTTATTGTTATCAAACAAGAAAATATTATTTTCAAAAAGTATGTTTATTATTTATATTGAATTTTAAAAGTTATTTTGTTTTGAAAATTGTACTTGATCCACCTAAATAGTAAAGTTTGTTGGGGTTCATCACTCACCCTTACAAAAAAATTACAAGATACTTGTTAAGAGCTGAGCATTGTGGCACTTTTGTGGATGATCGGAAGATATTTTTGTTTAAGAAGTTTAGGAATATTTAGAATTATGATAAGACTTTTGTTTAATGGAGTTGTGTCTCTAAAGTTATGTTTTTAATATTTAGTTGTTGAATCTTAGTGTAATTTTAATAATGAAAGACTGTTTGGTTTCAAGTTAGTCTCATTATTATGTTTTCGTTTATGCTGCGTTATTGATATTAATTCCTTGCGGGTCTTTGGGCTTGCATAGTGTGGCACTCCGGCATTGTAACGGGTTTGGGGTGTTACACTTGGATACCCAATTAATTCGTATAATGGACATTTAAGCAGATTAATCATCATATTTTCTTTTCTTGCTTCACCTTTTTCTTCTCTTTTTTTTTCTTTCTCATTCATCATTTTTAAAACTTTCTCCACATGGTTCTGCAAAACAAAAGCAGGTCAAACAGTTCTAAGTCATTAAATCAGTGCACATAGACAACTCCACGAATAACTTAGCCAAATAAGTATACTTCTCATATTCAAGTACTCATGTATCACAAATTCAATTCAAATCAGTTACTATGGATCATGACTTAGTTTTCATTATCTATTAACCAATTAAACATTAACCAGATTCTGAAATTTTAGCATTGATTTTCAATCTCTGACTTTTAACCTTTGAACACATAGGCAAATAGAATCATGGAACCCAAATTTTTCAAAAAATTTTAAAAGGCACCACATTTTTTCAACTTCCCCGTCAAAATTGGATCAATGTCCCTTAAATAAATACTCTCACCCCCACTCAAACCTTACATTGTCCCCAATGTAAGAAAATCATGCAAAAAAGAAAGAAACTACATGCTACTAAAAAAACTAAAAAGTAAAGGGATAGAAAAATCAAATCTGAGTTCTTGGGTTGCCTCCGAAGTAGCTGCCCTTGTTTAACGTATGTAGCTCGGTATCATGTCTCTCTTAGCCTATGTAATTGGACTTGTGTACCTCAAGTGGACTAGTAACAGTTTCAATTCATTAGGAACATCCTTTAGATCTTGATTCTGCCCGGCTACCCCATTCCAACCCTCAAATTCTCCTTGTATATTTGTATTTCATCAAAAGATTCCTGCACTGAATAGTCCACAACATCAATAGAAAAAATAGAATTAACATTACCAAGATATCTCTTAGCCTCATATATGTCGAACTGGACATTTGCATCATCCAATTCCATGGTTAAGATTCCATGGTTTTTATCCTTTAGTGTTTTTACTGTTTGCACAGATGTATCATTTATATCCTCTTTGTAAAGATCTGCAGAACTTATCAAATTATTCCCATGTTCACTTCATTGTCACACTTAGCACTTCTGCCCGTTTCTGAAGCAAGCACTGTCTTCGATTGCTCCTCATCTTCACATCCCAAGGTAATTGCACTTATGTTCTCAATAGTTTGAGAGGGTGACCTCCCTAAGCCTTGAGATTCCAACCTTCTAACTTTAGTAGCAAGTTGACTCATCTGATTCCCCAAACTGTGGGTGAAAGATTGTGTATAAGTCATAAATGCTTTGAGCATCTCTTCAAGGGATGTTCTAGAATTTGCAGGTACTTCACAACTCAAGTCGGGATGATCTCTCAATCTGGAATTGTGAGTTTTTACCCAATGATCATATTGATCCTGATGATGTCCTAAGAATATCCCCACAGCATTGACTTGTTGCAAAGTTTCATCATCATGCAATATTGGACAAGCATAACTGGTATGCCCTGACATTGAGCAAATTCCACACTCCTTTACAACTTGCATATTCCTTATAGTCATTTGTCGAACCAAAGCAGTTAATTCAGAAATTTGTTGCTCAATATGATTAGTGCTTACCCTATTTACCCTTTGAGGTGTATGATCCATTCTAGTTCCATACTGTCGTGAGTTGGCTGCAATGGTTGCAATTAAGTTCTTCGCATCTTCTGGAGTTTTTTCTATCAGTGTTCCTCTATTTGCAGCATCAATCATGCTTCTATCCATTGGTAACAACCCCTCATAGAAGTACTGGATCAAGTGATGATCATCAATTCTGTGAGCTGGACAGCTGGAACAAAACCTCTTTAACCTTTCCCAATACTCAAAGAGATTCTCTCCATTGAACTGCCTGATTCCACATATCTCTTCCTTATGTTAGCCACTCTCGATACAGGAAAATACCTCTCCAAGAATAGCTTTTGCATATCAGTTCATGATTGTATTTGTAATAACCCAATATTTTCAATATAATTAAATAAGAAATTTTGCATATAAATATTTTTATATAAAGGTGAGAATATGTGCAAAGTAAAGTATATGTATATATGTGATAAATAAAAATTATTTATTACTATTGATCATTATAGATTATATTCTTATAATAAATTTTTTAATAAAAACAATTATTATTTATTTTCCGTGAATATATGATTTTTAGGATTTTTATGATAAGTAATGAATACACTCTTAGATTTGCAATATCACTCTTGTGGACATTAATTCATGTCGTATAAAGCGAGTTTAGCGATGAAAGTTGGCACGAGCTTGAAGCTAAACCAGTCTTGGCATTGTCGAGTCGGTAGCAATTGCAACCCATCCTAGCGATACAAAAGTGGCGCAGACTACACGATGGTCGATTGGAGAAAATTATTTTTTCTACTTTAGAAATTAAATGAAACAATTATGTGATATGTGTGACATTAATAAACCATGGAATAAAGTGAGTTATGTTCGACGAAGGAATTATTAAGTAAGCCAATAATTATTATTAATTGATAATGGTAATTAACTAATAATATGTGATTATTATTGTTAGCAATATGTCTATAAATACAATAAGAATTATATAGATAATTAATGGTTATGGAGATCCATAAATACATTAATCAAGGAAGAATTTATTTATTTATATTGGTGGTAATTAATCAAGAAAGTGAATAATTTATTTATTTGACATAAAACAAATAAGTTATTAATATAATAAGATTATATTGACTGTTATGTGCATGTGAGCAATGATTAAAAATATAAAATACAACTGAAGTATATAGTATAGTGTAACATTTATGTGGCTATATATAGTAACCATATATTAAGGTTTATTAAAACTATATGGTATGAATACATCATGAAGGTCTATGTGACAAGATGTATGTGGGTATATATTAAAATAATATACCATGAACATATTGTAAGATATTATTTTTAATAAAGTATACCGGTGTGATAAAATTATACATGTACTATATGTATGTTACATTTTCATACTACATCTACTACCTTGAAATATTAAATATGTAAATCATATTGTGGCACTAAGTTATAATGTATGGTTGATATGTGTATACAATATAGCATAAGAATAAGAGTTGTGTATAAGTATATGGTCTAATGTTGCAAGAGTGCTGAGTTAATTGGCTTGTCCCAAAACTAGTGTCCCATTTGCTCATTTTCTCAGCCACGTGAATCACATAGAGGCTAAGGCCTATGCCTTTTTCTTCTTCCAAGCTCAAGCTAGCAACCTAGATGTCAATGATGAACAAGGGAGTGGGCATAATGATGTAAATCAACTACCATTTACCAACTCTCTCTTAACCATCATGTAATCTAACATTCTCGTTGGTTTAATTGCATATATATATGCATTGTCTGTGTTCTTATTTCCCTATAAATACAACCCATCTCCTTCTAATTTCTATTGCTGAGAATTACTAAGGAGTGGAATTGAAATCTTAGATAGAGTGAGTGATTGTATACATATCAGTAGAAAAGGTGTGATTTACCAAGCTAATTACAAAGGTATAAAACTCTTTCTTGTTCTTCATTTTTAGTTTCTGTTAAATTTCTGTTCTTTAATTCTCAAATTCTTAATTAGGTGGAATTAGATGATAATAAGGATTGGGTAATGGTTGTATAGTTGTTATATAACTATATTAGCATGTTGAAATTGATACATACTTGTTTAGAATCGAATTCGTGAGTAATTTCTGTGTTTGGGCTAGTTTTCTACCGACGCAGACTGTTCTTGGCTCAAACTAGACATGGCGCAGCTGCGCTGGATTAACACTGAGGCGCAACTGAGTCCAGGTTTAAGTTCTATTTTAAAATTCTGCTAAGTGTGATCAATTATTATGACTTAAACTAGCATGCAAACATGTGTAATGGGTATATACAAGTATATTAACTTAATAAGAGCATGTTTTACTAGATTAGCCTACATGATTAACAAAGTGTGTAGTTTAAATGAATTTAGAACTTTAGGAAGGAACTTGATATGTATGTATACCATGTTTATATGCTGACTTTGCAAGCATATTGGTATGGTTTAGAAATGCATGAATAGACCGTTAACTTATATGATTCATAAGAAAGCATGAACGTATTGGAGTTATTAGTAAGGTTACTAATGAAAATACGAACTTTAAACGAGAATGTTAACATACTACCTTGAGAGTTAGAATCTGATATTGTGAATGTGACGCCCCCAAAATAGGTATACATCACCCATCTTGAGTCACCAAATACATGGTACAAAATTCAAATACAACTTAATAATACAACTGTCGTGTAAAATACGACAAAACATAAACTAAGAATTTTAATACGAATATTGTCTTCTAGACAGTATTCAACTCAAATTGAGTCCTCAATACATTTATTATCACACTATTTCATAGAATAGTGAGGACTACTAATGCTATCATCTAGACCGTCACTCCGTTCCCCGACTAGTCCCAGCTACGTTCTCATTTCCTGAAGAGAACAATGAAAGCAAAAGGGTGAGCTCAACTAGTCTAGTAAGAAATATTATAACTAAGATAATGTAGAATAATTTATCGTTAGCCTTCGACAGTGTTAAACAGATAAAATATAACAAACATCAAGTTTAACTGCAGCGAAACAAGCAATCCATTAGAAGAGTTAAGTAGAGCATAAAATCTATTATCTTCTATGATTTAAAAAATTTTCATCACTTTTATCGCTAAGACTCAGCATAATAAATAATCCACATCATCGAATCACCCCTGCACTACGGCCAAGGATATTCTTTAGTATCACCACCACAAATTATCCATGCACTACGGGCCAAGGATATTCGTGTATTCATCAATGGTCATATTCATGCCAAAAACTATCCATCAATGCACTACGGGCCAATGAGGACTTTTACCACATCATTTGTAACATTACGGTCATGATTATACCGAATAATCCATGGTCATAATCATACCAAGTCTATCTATGCACTATAGGCCACAGATGACTTTCAACATAATATAAACATAAGGATGATGACAATGATATAAGAATTCAATAAAACAAGTTCAAGGATAAATTTTTAAATATTTATAATTTAATTTATCTAGAATTCAATATTGTCCAAATTGTCAACATGATACTGCTTTGTGGAGTAAAATTCAAGAATGATAATGTATCAAAAATGATTTGGACCGAAAAGAAATTAATTTTTGTTATGAATAGTACTCCAGGTGAATAGTACCCGAGTGAAAAGTACCCCGTGAATAGTACAACGTGAATAGTACTTTGTGAATAGTACTTGTGAATAGTACTTATGAATAGTACTTTGTGAATAGTATCTGTGAATAGTAATTTTTTGAATAGTACCGTATAAATGAATAGTACTCATGTACAGTACTCCGGCATGAAAAACTTAAAATTTAACAAGAATATGCAGAAAATATCCTTGTGAAGCTATACTAGATGAAGCACAAATTTCAAGGATATTCTACTAATTTCACAGAATATAGAAGCAATACTTTAATCGAATGATGGTATAATCAAGAATACGAGACGAAATAATATTACTCACATACTACAGAGTATGGAATAAAATATTATTCCTATGAATACTGAACAAAATAATATCCCTTAGCTCAGAAGAAGACTGGATACTGGAATAGTGAGGTAGCAGACTTCTCTTCTACTTTCTATCTAAAGCTTCTCTCTCTATAAATGCTCTTGTGAGTCTTAATGAATTGGTGAGAATGAAAGAAGAATGAGCTTCTATTTATAGAAAAATATAGTTTCAAAAATTGCACGTTTTGGGGCTCGAAATATTACAATATAATACCTTCATCTTTTTCTTCATTTTTAATTTAGTCCTGCAAGTATTATCAAACTTTCACCACCTTCCCTAATAGTACATCTTGTGAATCAATAGTACAGTCATGTGAATCAATAGTACAATCATGTGAAAAAATAATTATAGTATAATACATTCATCTATACCTCCATTTTTAATTTAGTCATGCAAGTATTATCAATCTCGCACCATCTCCCCTAATAGTACATGCATGTGAATCAATAGTACACACATGTGAAAAAATAGTTATAAGCATGTGAATTAATAACAATTAATTGCTCATTTATCCGATTAACTACCCGATTGGTCAATATAACCTCCAGACATCAATTATTATCAAAATAGATGTCGATTTCGATGTCGATTTCTACTAACACTAATAATCCCAACACAATGGAGCTATCAATTTCATCTTTAATCAACACGAACTTATTCATTATTAATATTATAACTCATAATATTTAAAAACCAAGTCGTTCCCAGGAAAGAGGGGGCTTTCCGATATAGATTTCTCCTTATTAGGCCTTGATTAGGTGACCAAACCTCTCCTTGTGTAACTTCTAGACATTGTCAATATTGCAAATAATAATATGAATAACTTTGTCGTCTCAATTATTGATTTAATAATATAAAATATTATGCAGATGATACTGTGACAATTATTGAATCAATAATATGAAAGATATTATGCAATAATTACTATAGCAATAATTGAGTATAACTGAGTGACTTCTCACGTAAGCATCAATAATCAATACAGTATCTTTACTATGTAACCACGCCAGATTCTTGTATTTTTTTACCATCGGGTAGTTCAACAGTTTTAACGGTAAAACTTTCGCCGTTATTTTTATAAAAGATAATTTTGTCGCTTTTCTAACTACGACAATACTTTCGTTGTGGAGTCCACCAATGATTGTGCCGTCGTACGAATATTACATGTTAAAATGAAAATTCTCCGACCAATCGAATATTATATAACCACTTACTTACCTTGAAAAATTTGTAAATAATACCCATAACTATAACATTATATCAAATCCACACCATAATATTCAAAAATATATTTCGAGAAAAATTAATCTTTATTCATAAAAGTTGGGGTCTTACAACCTCCCCTTCTTATGAAATTTCGTCCTCGAAATTAGGGTGTGTACCTGGTATGTCGAAGAGGTGAGGATACCTTGACTTCATTTCAGATTCTAATTCCCACGTCATTTCCTTAACATCGTGGTTTCTCCACAAAAGTTTGACTTGAGGTATAACCTTGGAGCGTAGAATATGATCCTTCTTATCCAAGATTTTAACAGGTACCTCCTCATACGTTAAATCTTCCGCTATCTCGTCCGGTTCTAATTCAATAATGTGGTTCGGGTCTTTCACATATTTACGTAACATAGATATGTGAAAAACGTTATGAACACGAGACATACTTAGCGATGAAAGCGAGTCTATAGGCCAGCGATTCCTACTCGATCGAGGATTAAAAATGGGCCAATGAATCGAGGATTGAGCTTTCCTCTCTTTTCAAATCTCGTAACTCCTTTCCATGGAGCAACACGTAACAACACATGATCTCTAATATTGAATTCCACGTCCTTTCGATGAAGATCATCATAACTCTTTTGTCAATCTTGTGAGGTTTTTATACGTTGTCAGATTGTTTGAATCTTTTTAGTAGTCATACGTACCAACTCCGGTCCTAACAACGTTGCTTCACCCACCTCATCCCAGTATACTGGAGAATGACACTTTCTTCCATACAACGCCTCAAATGGAGTCATGCCAATACTTGCTTGATAACTGTTGTTGTAGGAAAACTCCACCAATGGTAAGAACTTGTCCCAACTTCCTTTGAACTATGGATACTAGCATACCATGCAATCTTACAATCTCATTTATATACATACAAGCAAGACGTTCAAGTGTATAAGTTTCTCGTATCGATAAGAAATGAGCAGACTTGGTCAATCTATCAACAATGACCCAAATCACATATATTCCTTGAGAAACCTTGGGAAGACCAGTAATGAAATCCATAGTAATGTGTTCCCACTTCCATTCTGGAATTTCAAGTGGTTGCAATGGACCTTTTGGCACTTGATGCTCCGCCTTAACTCGTTGACAAGTTAGACACCTTAAGATAAACCCCGATATCTCTATCTTCATATTGCTCCACCAAAATGTATGTCGAAGATCACGATAAATTTTGGTACTCCCACGATGGATTGCAAACGGTGTGTTATGCGCCTCCATCATGATTTTATACTTCAAGTCAGAATCGTTAGGAATACAAAGTCTAGAGTTAACTCGAAGTATTCCTTCTTCATCGATTCTTGCTTCCGGAATAGCACCTTCTTATACTTTCTTCCCCATACGCATCAGCTCTAGGTCTGTAGCTTGAGCAGCTTTAACTTTATCGATTAAAGTCGGTTCTACTCGTATGTTCGCCATCATCACATGGGTCCCTGGAGTCTTCAACTCTATCTTCATCCTTTGTAAGTCATACAAAATGGGCATTTACGTTGACAATATCGCACTCGTACCCTCATATGATTTTCTACTCAATGCGTCAGCTACTACGTTCACTTTTCCAGGATGGTATTGAATGGTATGATCGTAATCTTTCAATAGCTCAAGCCATCGTCGTTGCCACATGTTGAGTTCCTTTTGAGTGAGGAAATATTTGAGGCTTTAATGATCCGTATAGATCTCCACCTTCTCTCCATACAGGTAATACCTCCAAATCTTAAGCGCAAAAATGACTGATGCCAACTCTAGATCATGAGTAGGATAATTCCTCTCATAGTCTTTGAGTTGTCGTGAGGCATAGGCTATGACTTTCCCATGTTGCATCAGAACACACCCTAAACCTTTGTCTGAAGCATCTTTGTATATGACAAATCCCTCCGAACCAGCTGGTATTGTCAAAACAGGTGCTAAAATGAGCCTCCTCTTGAGTTCTTGAAAACTCTTCTCACATTCCTCGCTCTAACAAAATTTTGTATCTTTTCGAGTCAGCTAAGTTAATAGAGTAGCGATTCGAGAAAATCCTTCCACAAACTCCGATAATAACCAGCTAAGCCAAGAAAGCTACGTACTTCGGTCGCTGACTTAGGTTGCTCCCAGCTTTGAATTGCTTCAACCTTTGTCGGGTCAACAGATATTCCGTGATTTGATATTACGTGCCCAAGGAATGCTACTTCATCAAGCCAGAACTCATATTTCTTCAACTTGGCATAAAGCTTGTTTTCACGACGCTTTTGGAGTATCAGCCTCAAGTGTTGCTCATGATCTTCACGGCTTTTGGAGTAAATGAGGATGTCATCAATTAAGATGACCACAAAGTGATCCAAATATTCCTTGAATACTCGGTTCATCATATCCATGAAGGCAGCAGGAGCATTAGTCAATCCAAAAGACATGACTAGGAATTCGTAATGCCCTTGCCAAGTTCTGAAAGTAGTCTTTGGAATGTCATCAGTTTTAATCTTTAACTGATGATATCCAAAACGAAGATCGATCTTTGAAAAGAATTTGGCGCCTTGCAACTGGTCAAACAGGTCATCAATGCGAGGCAACGGGTATTTATTTTTGATGGTGACATGATTTAACTCCCGATAATCAATACAAAGTCGCATACTTCCATCTTTCTTCTTCACGAATAGAACAGGAGCACCCCAAGGAGACGTACTAGGTCGAATGAAACCGATGTCTAATAATTCCTGTAGTTGGGTTTTTAACTCCTAAAGTTCAATAGGAGCCATTCGATACGGGGCTTTGGAAATGGGTTTTATACTGGGTTCAAGGTCGATACAAAATTCAATTTCACGCTCCGGGGGTAGGCCAGGAAGTTCTTCAGGGAATACGTCAGGAAATTTATTAACAATAGAAATATCATTCAAAATTGACGTATTTTTATTTAAATCTGTGACATAAGCTAAGAAAGCTTGACATCCGTTTTTCAATAAACGAATAGCTTTATGGCTTGAGATGACAATGATTGATTTTAATGGTTTGGTTGCTTGAATTCGCACAATAGGTTGGTTAGGAATATGAAAGCTAACAACCTTACGAAAATAATCAATTTTTGCATGATGAGTAGTTAATCAATCAATCCTTAGAATTACATCAAATGCAAGTATTTTCAATGAAATAATATCGACAGGTAATGTAAGGGTACCGATTTGAACCAAACAAGACTTATAAACAGTGGATGTAATGAAGGTTTCTCCCAACGAAGTTTCAACAGATAAGTCAAAGTCTAATTTCTCCGGAGTTAAATTTAAACGTTGAGCGCAAGTAGGAGAAATAAAAGAATGGGTAGAACCGGTATCAATAAGGTATATACTTCACTAGAGTTTATGATAAGCTTACCCGTGATGACATCGTTCGGGTTCCTTACTTTCTGGGAGGTCACAACAAACGCTCTCCCTTGAACTACTGGTTTTGACTTGTCTGGGATGGCATTTGGTGTCACCATCCCAATCGGACTTAGCTTCCCAAAGACGACAAAAAATCTAGCTAGGTGACCTTCTCTTCCACAATTGTAACATATTTTGATCACAGTGCAGATTTGACCGATGTGTCCCTCCCCGCATTTGAAGCATATGATAGGTGGTCTTTTTCCTTCCTTAACAACGGGTGCTGGTGATGACGTCTTTCCACAATTGTTGAATCTCCTCTTCTTGAAATGTCCACTATTATTGTCTTGGCCATGATTACCACTGAAGTGGTTACCATTTCTGGCATGTTTATTCCCTTCACATTTGTTGTCACCTCTTCGATGACTGTTACCACTGGTATTATCATTTTGCCGGCTGCTTTCTCTTAGTTGGGTTGACTCGTTATCGCGCTCTAATAACTGAGCCCTATTAACAGCATCTGAATACAAACACAGTTTGTGAGAAATTAGGTATTGACGTATCTCGGGTTTCAAACCTCTTAGAAATATCCGCGTCATTCTCTCCTCATTATCAACCAAGTGGGGCCGGCCACCGACAACTCGGCAAACTTAGCCCGTCTTCGTGTGACACGGTCATATTGTTCTGCTCCCGCTTGATTAACTTTACCTCCTTCATGTGACGAATACTTTCGGAAAGTACTTGTCGTTGAATGCTTCTTGGAACTTCTCTAAGAGATCTTCATCTGGCGGTGAGTACGCTTTCTGGATTCCCACCAAGAGTTTGCCTCTCCTCGCAACATAAAGTTGGCAAAAGGAACCTTTTGCTCCTCGGAGCATCCCAAGACATCAAATATCTTGGTGATCTGCTTTATCCACGTCTCCGCCTTAAGTGGTTTTGGCTCTCCAATAAACTACGGTGGTCCCAGCTCCTTGAACTGTTTAGCGGTGACCGTCCCGAGAGTTGCCGAGCCCACACTGCATTTTGAGCAGAGTCGTTCTCTTTGATGTTGCATGAATTGCATAAAGCCTATGAACATCCCATTGTTCATCATTTGGTCAGCGTTGTTGTTTTCCTGAGGATTATTGCCATCCTGATGGACATTATCCTAGGTATTGATCGTTGGTAACTCAATGGTCTCATGTGCTTCATTGCTTATCTCAAAATTTTCGGATACCATTTTCAAATACTGCCACAAAATAAGGGTTAATTGACATGTCACATGTTATCCCTATACGCTGACCAACCAAATAAATACCAAATATGTGACGCCCCCAAAATAGGTATACATCACCCATTCTAAGTCGCCAAATATATGGTACAGAAATAAATATAACTTCAGTAATACAATTATCGTGCAAAATACGACAACACATATACTGTGAGTTTGAATACAATTCTTGTCTAATAGAGAGTATACAAACTCAAAAGGAGTCGTCATTACAATTATTGATACACTATTTTACAAAATAGTGAGGACTACTAATACAACTATCCTGAACCATCACTCCATACCCCGGCTAGTTCTTGCTATGTTCTCACCTCCTCCGAGAAGAAAAATGGAACAAAAGGAAAAGAGTGAGCTCAACTAGCCGAAGAAAGATATTATGACTAAGATAATATACAAGAATTTATCATTAGTCTTCAACAGGAAAAATCGATAAAATATAATAGACAACAAGTTTTAGATCAACAAGCTGCGGTGGAAATAAAGAATCCATTAGAAGAGTCAAGTAGAGAAAGAATTCTACTATCTTCTAAGATTTAAACGTCCATCATCAATATTTTATCCTGTAAACATCAATCAATATACATCTTGAATCAAATATTTATCTTTGCACTACAGAGCCAAATATATTCATTTGTATCACCAAGTTGGTCATGTTCATCTCAACACACTCAACACTCATCTTTTGCACTACGGGCCAAAGATATTCATTAGTAATCAAGAATCATTCATCTTTGCACTACATGCCAAAGATATTCAGTAATATCATCATTTAGGACTGAGGATGATGAAAAATATCTTAAAGAAAATGAATCCAGTGAGATAAAAGATCAAAGATTAGGGATTCGTACTTTAGTTTATCCAAGGTCAAAAATACCTTATAATAATCAATTGTGGAGCAAAATTCAAGAATAAAGATCAAAACATGGATACAATCAAAGATAGTAACCATAATAGACAACTTGGACAAAGAAAATAAAATTTTATTTTCTTCCCTGTGAATAGTGTCGTATTCGTGAATAGTGCCGTATACGTGAATAGTAACCCCGACACAAAAAGGTAGAAATTCCACAATAAAATTCATACCAATATTTCGGTATAATGATATTGAAAGAATAACATCATTATGGAGAAAATAACATCCCTTACCTCAAAATAACAGTACTTCCGGCTGAAATTTCAGGTAAAAGGCTGAAGGAAACTTGCATTGATGAATAGCAACTCACAAAGTATCTAAATACTCACAAAATACGCTCGATAATATAGAGAGAGAAAAGAGAAAACTTGTTTCTGGTGTGATTTTCAATTCTAACTAAGCACCCTATTTATAGGAAAACGCTTAGAACGCCATAGCAGACTAACCTGCTACCTTGATGGCTTTACATGCTACTATTCAAGCTTACCACTTTTGAAAATAAATTCCAGCATATTTCATTTCTCACCAACCAAATGTGGGGCCCACCATATTTTTAATAAAAATATTTAATTTTCGAAACTTCAATTATTCATAATAAATAGCCCTTTTATCAGAAAAATTCGAATCTCATGTTTATTCCATAGGAAATTAAATTCTCTACAACTTTGTAAGTTTAAGTTTTTCCAAATTCCAAACAAAAAATGACCGAAATCCACATACGGACGATTTTCAAAACATCCATTCTGACAAAATACTGATAAAATACATCAGCATTAATTCCTTCCTTTATAACCACAATAAATATATCCATCATTTATATCCACATAAAATAAATATTTCATTATCATATAAATCAATAATTAATTATTCACAAATAATATTACAAAATCACAATTATGACAACCGAATTAGGAAGAGGGGCTTTCAGATAAGGATTTCTCCTTATTATGCGGCGTAATTAGGTGACCAAACCCTTTCCTGAGATGTAACTTCCTTAGACATTGCCAATAATGTTATCTAATAATATTATTCAAATAATATGAATTATTGATCTGGTAATAGGAAATACTGTGCAGTGACAATTATTGAAACAACAATAATATAAAATATCAACGTAGCGATTATTGAATCAATAAAATAAAATATTGAACAGTAATTACTGTAACAATTATTGAGTAGTGAATTCTTACGTAAGAATCAATAATTCAAAAATACTGTGGAATACCGTGTCTTCTTGTGCAACCACGCGCAGACATCGTATTTTAACCACCGTATTCCAACGAAGCAGTTACTTGGTAATAACTACGCCGTTATTTATAAAAACTCAAACTTGTCGTTTTTTTCATCCGACCGTTTTCCGTTATGGGGCCCACAAATGGTTGCGCCGTCGTACGAATATTCCCCGACAGCAAGAATATTCTACGACCAAACAAATATAACCACTTGCTTATTTTGTAAAATTTGCACATTTCACCCATAACCAAAATATTATATCAATTTAACACCTTATTATTCACAATAATAAATAGAAGAAATTTGATTTTATTCATTAAAAAGTTGAGGTCTTACAAAATAAACTTAGGTAGGTCATACTAGCGAAGGAATTTCCCGTCTCTCCCCTCCTAGTTCTTGTCTCACATCTCAGCCAGGGATCATATCCCTAAGCTTTGATACCAACTGTGACGCCCCCAAAATAGGTATATATCACCCATCTTGAGTCGCCAAATACATGGTAAAAAATTCAAATACAACTTAATAATACAACTGTCGTGTAAAATACGACAAAACATAAACTGAGAGTTTTAATACGAATATTGTCTTCTAGACAGTATTCAACTCAAATTAAGTCCTCAATACATTTATTATCACATTATTTTATAGAATAGTGAGGACTACTAATGCTATCATCTGGACCGTCACTTCGTTCCCCGACTAGTCCTAGCTACGTTCTCATTTCCTGAAAAGAACAATGAAAGCAAAAGGGTGAGCTCAACTAGCCCAGTAAGAAATATTATGACTAAGATAATGCAAAATAATTTATCGTTAGCCTTCGACAGTGTTAAACTGATAAAATATAACAAACATCAAGTTTAACTGCAGCGGAACAAGCAAATTAGAAGAGTCAAGTAGACCATAAAATCTACTATCTTCTATGATTTAAAAGGTTTTTCCATCACTTTTATCGCTGAGACTCAGCTTAATAAATAATCCACATCATCTAATAACCCCTGCACTACGGCCAAGGATATTCTTTAGTATCACGACCACAAATTATCCATACCCTACGGGCCAAGGATATTCGTGTATTCATCAATGTTCATAATCATGCCAACAACTGTCCATCAATGCACTACGGGCCAATGAGGACTTTTACCACATCATTTGTAACATTACGGTCATGATTATACCGAATAATCCATGGTCATAATCATATCAAGTCCATCTATGCACTACAGGTCACGGATAACTTTCAACATAATATAAACATGAGGATGATGACAATGATATAAGAATTCAATAAAACAAGTTCGAGGATAAATTTTTAAAGATTTATAATTTAATTTATCTAGAATTCAATATTGTCCAAATTGTCAACATGATACTGCTTTGTAGAGTAAAATTCAAGAATGATAATGTATCAAAAATGATTTGGACAAAAAAAAATCAATTTTTGTTATGAATAGTACTCCGGGTGAATAGTATCCGAGTGAAAAGTACCCCGTGAATAGTACTTCAGGAATAGTACAACGTGAATAGTACTTTGTGAATAGTATTCATGAATAGTACCCGTGAATAGTACTTTTGTGAATAGTACTGTATAAATGAATAGTACTCATGGACAGTACTTCGGCATGAAAAACTTAAAATTTAACAAGAATATGCAGAAAATATCCTTGTGAAGCGATACTAGATGAAGCGCAAATTCCAAGGATATTCTACTAATTTCACGGAATATATAAGCAATACTTTAACCAAATGATGGTATAATTAGGAATACGAGACGAAATAATATTACTCACATACTACAGAGTATGGAAGAAAATATTATTCCTATGAATACTGAACAAAATAATATCCTTTACCTCAGAAGAAGACTGGATACTGGAATAGTGAGGTAGCAGACTTCTCTTCTACTTTCTATCTAAAGCTTCTCTCTCTATAAATGCTCTTGTGAGTCTTAATGAATTGGTGAGAATGAAAGAAGAATGAGCTTCTATTTATAGAAAAATATAGTTTCAAAAATTGCACGTTTTGGGGCTCGAAATATTACAATATAATACCTTCATCTTTTTCTTCATTTTTAATTTAGTCCTGCAAGTATTATCAAACTTTCACCACCTTCCCTAATAGTACATCTTTTGAATCAATAGTACAGTCATGTGAATCAATAGTACAATCATGTGAAAAAATAATTATAGTATAATACATTCATCTATACCTCCATTTTTAATTTAGTCATGCAAGTATTATCAATCTCGCACCATCTCCCCTAATAGTACATGTATGTGAATCAATAGTACACACATGTGAACAAATAGTTATAAGCATGTGAATTAATAGCAATTAATTGCTCATTTATCCGATTAACTACCCGATTGGTCAATATAACCTCCAGACATCAATTATTATCAAAATAGATGTCGATTTCGATGTCGATTTCTACTAACACTAATAATCCCAACACAATGGAGCTATCAATTTCATCTTTAATCAACACGAACTTATTCATTATTAATATTATAACTCATAATATTCAAAAACCAGGTCGTTCCCAGGAAAGAGGGGGCTTTCCGATATAGATTTCTCCTTATTGGCGCGCAATTAGGTGACCAAACCTCTCCTTGACAGAACTTCTAGACATTGTCAATATTGCAAATAATAATATGAATAACTTTGTCATCTTAATTATTGATTTAATAATATAAAATATTATGCGATGATGATCTTCGTGACAATTATTGAATCAATAATATGAAAGATATTATGCAACAATTACTGTAGCAATAATTGAGTATAATTGAGTGACTTCTCACGTAAGCATCAATAATCAATACCGTGTACTACTATACAACCACACGTATTACTGTACTTTTATCATCGAGTAGTTCAACAGGTTAACGGTAACACTTTCGCCGTTATTTTTATAAAAAGATAAATCTGTCATTTTCTAACTACGACAATACTTTTGTTGTGGGGTCCACCAATGATTGTGCCGTCGTACGAATATTCCCTGTTAAAACGAATATGCCCCGACCAATCGAATATTATATAACCACTTGCTTACCTTGCAAAATTTATAAATAATACCCACAACTATAACATTATATCAAATCCACACCATAAAATTCAAAAATATATTTTGAGAAAAATTAATCTTTATTCATAAAATTTGGGGTCTTACAGTGAACATGTTTGATGATGCTCTTAGACTCACTCACGTATCACAAATAATATATATAACATGTTTAAGTATTGTAATTCAAGGAAAGCATAAGCAAAGTAAATTTCCAACCAAAACGAGGTTAATTACACATATGTGTTATGAATACTCACAAGCATGCCTAATATGAGTTATATGACTATCTTGTATGTTTAGAAGGCAAGCATGTTAGACCTTGTGGTTTCATAACCTTGAATGGCCTTAATTAACTTGTTGAAATGTTTAACTTAGAACCGTGTTATGAAAATAGGAAACCTAGATTGACTTAAGAACCGAGAAATGACCATTGTCATGATAGTATGTATGTTGGGTTCTTACCGGACAGAAACCACAAGGCAACAGCTAAGTCTTGGCTTGGCCAGAGGGTCACAAGAAATCACGCCAATACCTAAAGCCTAGCCATACAATGAATCAATTAATATCTGGAATCTAAATTCTGCAATCTAATTTTGGACAGTTGACTTGTATAATGCCTATATTACTAAAAATGGTTTCAAACCTACTGACACATGTATATATGTGAGGATTAGGTAATAAGATAGTATTTGCTTTATATAATGAAAGTCCATGAATAAAAAGCCCTTAAATTTGAGCATTCTTAATTGTCTTATGAAGTAACTAGATACTTGATTTCATGATAAACCTATGAGTTGATTTTGTACCATATGTGCATATTTGAAACATGTCACACTTGAATAAAGAATGTGTTAGCTAATGAGCATCTTGTGCTTATAACACGCTATAAATAGGATTCGAAAGTGTTGATTTATTAACGTGGATAAACTACGCTTAAGGCAAGTTTCCTAATCATACTCAATTTATATTGTGCAAGTATCCGAACTAATCTTTTTATTGGGAAAGTACCTTTACTCTTTATATCTATTTATGCTATAAACCTGTGTAAGTCAGTTAATAAATTATATTTCGGTTATACAAGCTTTTAAACTTTATTGTTATTAATCATAGTATTCATGCAAGTATTCTAACTTTGCATTTACTTTATGCAATGGACATGAGTAATAAAGTTTCATAATTATATTATCATTGTGTCAGATTATTAAATCTATTGTTATTGAGTAAGTACCCAAATATTCGTATTCATGCAAGTTCTCAAACTTTATTCGTACATTGTTTATCAGTACAATATTACTATTAGATTTAGATATATCTATTCTGTTCGTAAATTCCTAAGATTGGTTATACAAGTGTCCTCACTTGGATAATTATTGAACATGTTTATACATACTTATTGATTTTCAATATGTATATCTTAATTAAAAGTCGTCTAAGCTATTTGTCTCGACTAGACACAGATTTAAAAATATCTTTGAATATGATAGAACCTTATTGATATCCAACCGAATTGTTGCTTTGGATTCCCGACTAAGTATGAATATCCCGAACATGGAAAAACTTTTGTGCTAAGGCGGATATGATGAACGAGAATATCGTTACGGTATGTAGTATTGATCAATCAGGCATAATAACAGTGATCACCCCCATACTTAAGTTATGACGGTTTGCAGATGAAGTTCTGTTAAACCTTATCGAAAATTGAAAACAAAGTTCATAGTCTGTCGATTATTCTCCATTTATAGTCAGTACGTAGTTTCAAATTTGGAAATAGAATTGTGACGTTGTTTAGTGTTGCTTCAGTTTACTTCACAACCATTGCTTCGTTGTAGAAATGTCATTCAAAGAAAACATTTAATCCTTTCAGCTAATGTTTATTGTTTGTTATTACTTGCTAGGCACTCAAATGCTCATTCTTGCCTAATTTAAATATTTTCAGCTATGTATGATCGACCCGAAGGTTCAGGCAAGAACAAAGGGAAAGGAAAGCTAGCAGATTAAGTTTGTGTTATCTTATGTAATAACTGGACTTAAATAAGATGATGATGTTTATTATCTATCATGTAATGAAATGTTTTATAGGTCGCGTACCTGGGATTTAAACAACTCTGATATGTAAATGAAGTTTGATATTTATGACATTATTATTATTATTCCGCTCAAAGAAATGGTATCGTGAAGCACTGAATTCGGGTTTTCAAGCACCTAAATTTGGGGGCGTCACAGGTTGGTATCAAAACTTTAAGGTTATTAACCATAGGTGGGATAGACCTTAGGCTATAACCTTAGGGCATAGGGAAACGTTGAAAATACAAATAACTCGTATAGAGTTTTAAAGGAGATGAATTAACTAAATTCATCGTAAAACAAAATAAAAATAACCTATGTAAAAAATATTATTTGTTGTGTGTATATATATTATATACTAATCTAAATAAATTATGTGTAGATGTCAGGTGGAAAAGGATTAGGATACCTTCGGATCGTAAAGAAGGAGTTAATCTCCATAACCGAGCCAATATCAAAGTCAATAGCTGAAATAGAGGCTCGCGTTGAAGATAACCTTGATGAGGTGATCATTTTAAAAAATATAGTACCAGACCCAAAAATGGTGGCGCTAACAGATAGTGATTCGAACACCGAAGCTAGAGCTCATCAAGCATCAACCGAGGTGCAGAATCTGAGGAACAAGATTTCTTCTCTGGAAAAGTTGTGGGAAATAAAAAAGCTACTAAATAGTCAATTGCGAAAGGCATTAATCGAAACGATGGAAGAACAAGATAAGCTTAAAATCCAAATTGATCAAATGGGAGCCAAAAGCATCATATCATGTGCAGCTCCGAGCAAGAAAGGGAAAAAAAAGATAAAAGACCGCGAAATAGGAAATTCCTATAATAACCAAAAGGACGCTAACAAAATAGAAAAGTGTACAAACTGTGACAAGAAATATGAAGGCGTATGCAGAAAAGGGAAAAAGATATAGTACATCTGCAGACATGAGGGACATATCTCTCATCATTGTCCCGACTTTAAGCTAGGTGCATGTTTTATTTGTGGGATGGAAGGTCATCGAATGAAAGGTTGTCCAGGATCAGAAAAAGGCGTAGTGAATAAGTAGCATAAGTACTGTTGGAATATGTGTTTTCTATGACAAGTATGTCTGTGTAATGTAATATTTCCAACTTTTGTATAAGTTGTAGCAGCAATTCCCGACTTTTGTGGTCACCAAGGGATATCGAATGTTTAAAGCAGTATATGTTATGCTATGTACTATGAAATAGTTGAATGCATATGAATCTATGTTTGATTAATGAAACAAGTTTAATATATTAAACTTATACGATAAGGTTTAGAGTGTAAGTTAATAAAATATAGATTATGCTTTATTTAACCAGATAATGCCACCAAGACGTCAAACTCAAAACCAAAGGGTAGAAGAATCTGTCAACAATGCTGGAGGACATCAACCAGACCTGATGCAGAATTTCGCGAACATGGTAGCTCAAGCCATGTAGAATGGAATGCCGGCCGCGGGAAATCAACCAGACAATCGATTTGCGAACTTCAAAGATTTTAAGGCTGTAGGACCGTCAGAATTTAGAGGTACCACTGACCCGATAGAAGCCCAAACTTGGGTTAAGGAAATAGAAAAAGCGTGTGTAGTCGCTAGGGTAGCTGAGGGGTAAAAGACAGCTTTTGTCACCTATATGATGAAAGGAGAGGCGAATTTCTGGTGGGAGGCAAATCAAGCTAGGGTAGGAGAAGGAGTGATAACATGGACTAGGTTTAAGACGCTGTTCTTTGAGAACTATTTCTCGTCCAGTGTGCAGGCTAGGATGGAGGTGAAGTTTTTGCAGTTGAAGCAGGAGAACATGATAGTTACGGAGTATGTTCAATGAATTAGCTAGGTTTCCTCCGCATCAAGTTGATACGGAGGCAAGGAGGTTTAAGCTGGGCTTAAAACCCTGGCTCTACAATAAGGTGACGGTATTGCAGATAAATACTTTTACAGCACTTTTGGAGAAGGCTATCATAGCCGAAGGGGGAAGTGAGGCCATGAGCCTCTACAATAAGGAAAAAAAGAGCAAGGGTAAGGTTGACGGAGCTGGGAAGGTAGAAGCAGGTAATGGTAGTGGGAATGGAAAAAGAAAGTGGAACAATTTTGGAGATGTCCAAGTCAAACAGGAAGGTGTGAAGAAGCAGGATGTGCAGTGTAAAAATTATGAAAAGAATCATTCAGGTGAGTGTCTTAGTGGTTAGTTCATGTGCTATAAGTGAAGGCAAGAGGGACATATCTCTCCTAACTGCCCCAATCCTAGGACGAACAATGGGTGTTTTCTGTGTGGATCAACGGAACATAAGGTAAAGGACTATCCGAAAAGGAGAATGGATGCAGGAAGCATGAATGCGGGGAGAGACAGCGGAACACTGGCGATAACGGGACCAACTTCAACAAAATCAACCGCAAGAGTCTTCAACATGACGGTTCAGGACACTATAGCAGCCTGGGATGGAACTCCAGGTATTATTCGAATAAATTTTATTTTCTTATATATGATTTTTAGTGATATAAAGAAATTTTGAAGGAGAAATTTGAGTTCTGTTAGAAATCAAATTTCCGTATGATCAGATAGACAAGTTTTATGTTGAATAGTTAAAGATCAGTTCGATCGAATCTGATCGAGTTCTACTTGAAATGATTGTGTATGCTATTTTCCCTAGTACTATAAGTTTTGAAACGGTGATTCCGGGGACGGAATCCTTATAAGGGAGGTTGGATGTAATAACCCAATATTTTCAATATAATTAAATAAGAAATTTTGCATATAATTTTTTTATATAAAGGTGAGAATATGTGCAAAGTAAAGTATATGTATATATGTGATAAATAAAAATTATTTATTACTATTGATCATTACAGATTATATTCTTATAATAAAGTTTGTAATAAAAATAGTTATTATTTATTTTCCGTTAATATATGATTTTTAGGATTTTTATGATAAGTAATGAATACACTCTTAGATTTGCAATATCACTCTTGTGGACATTAATTCATGTCGTATACAATGAGTTTAGCGATGAAAGTTGGCACGGGCTTGAAGCTAAACCAGTCTTGGCACTATCGTAGTATGCATAGCAATGCTACCGATCTCCTAAGAAGATAATTGCAATTTACATTAAGTGATCAGTTGGAGAGAATTATTTTTTCTACTTTAGAAATTAAATGAAACAATTATGTGATATGTGTGACATTAATAAACCATGGAATAAAGTGAGTTATGTTCGACGAAGGAATTATTATTAATTGATAATGGTAATTAACTAATAATATGTGATTATTATTGTTAGCAATATGTCTATAAATACAATAAGAATTATATAGATAATTAATGGTTATGGAGATCCATAAATACATTAATCAAGGAAGAATGGATTTATTTATATTGGTGGTAATTAATCAAGAAAGTGAATAATTTATTTATTTGACATAAAACAAATAAGTTATTAATACAATAAGATTATATTGATTATGTACATGTGAGCAATGATTAAAAATATAAAATACAACCAAATTATATATAGTAGTGTAAATTTATATGTGGCTATATATAGTAACCATATATTAAGGTTTATTAAAACTATATGGTATGAATACATCATGAAGGTGTATGTGACAAGATGTATGTGGGTATATATTAAAATAATATACCATGAACATATTGTAAGCTATTATTTTTAATAAAGTATACAGGTGTGATAAAATTATACATGTACTATATGTATGTTACATTTCCATACTACATCTACTACCTTGAAATATTAAATATGTAAATCATATTGTGGCACTAAGTTATAATGTATGGTTGATATGTGTATACAATATAGCATAAGAATAAGAGTTGTGTATAAGTATATGGTCTAATGTTGCAAGAGTGCTGAGTTAATTGGCTTGTCCCAAAACTAGTGTCCCATTTACTCATTTTCTCAGCCACATGAATCACATAGAGGCTAAGGCCTATGCCTTTTTCTTCTTTCAAGCTTAAGCTAGCAACCTAGATGTCAATGATGAACAAGGGAGTGGGCATAATTATGTAAATCAACTACCATTTACCAACTCTCTCTTAACCATCATGTAATCTAACATTCTCTTTGGTTTAATTTGATATATATATGCATTGTCTGTGTTCTTGTTTCCCTATAAATACAACCCATCTCCTTATAATTTCTATTGCTAAGAATTGCTAAGGAGTGGAATTGAAATCTTAGATAGAGTGAGTGATTGTATACATATCAGTAAAAAAGGTGTGATTTACCAAGATAATTACAAAGGTATAAAACTCTTTCTTGTTCTTCATTTTTAGTTTATGTTAAATTTCTGTTCTTGAATTCTCAAATTATTAATTAGGTGGAATTAGATGATAATAAGGATTGGATAATGGTTGTATAGCTGTTATATAACTATATTAGCATGGTGAAACTGATACATACTTGTTTAGAATCGAATTCATGAGTAATTTCTGTGTTTGGGCTAGTTTTCTCGACGACGATACTGTTCTCGGCTCGAACTGACACTACCAAATTGCACGGATTAACACTCGAGGTGCAACAAGAATTGCTACCTTACCCTGAGTCCGTTTTGAGTTCTATTTTAAAATTCTGCTAAGTGTGATCAATTATTATGACTTAAACTAGCATGCAAGCATGTGTAATGGGTATATACAAGAATATTAATTTAATAAGAGCATGTTTTACTAGATTAGCCTACATGATTAACAAAGTGTGTAGTTTAAATGAATTTAGAACTTTAGGAAGGAACTTGATATGTATGTATACCATGTTTATATGCTGACTTTGCAAGCATGTTGGTATGGTTTAGAAATGCATGAATATACCGTTAACTTATACGATTCATAAGAAAGCATGAACGTATTAGAGTTATTAGTAAGGTTACTAATGAAAATACGAACTTTAAACGAGAATGTTAACATACTACCTTAAGAGTTAGAATCTGATATTGTGAACATGTTTGATGATGCTCTTAGACTCACTCACGTATCACAAATAATATATATAACATGTTTAAGTATTGTAATTCAAGGAAAGCATAAGCAAAGTAAATTTCCAACCAAAACGAGGTTAATTACACATATGTGTTATGAATACTCACAAGCATGCCTAATATGAGTTATATGACTATCTTGTATGTTTAGAAGGCAAGCATGTTAGACCTTGTGGTTTCATGACCTTGAATGGCCTTAATTAACTTGTTGAAATGTTTAACTTAGAACCGTGTTATGAAAATAGGAAACCTAGATTGACTTAAGAACCGAGAAATGACCATTGTCATGATAGTATGTATGTTGGGTTCTTACTGGGACGAAACCACAAGGCAACAACTAAGTCTTGGCTTGGCAGGAGGGTCACAGTAGCCTTCTGGCCGCCCTAGGCTTAGCCATATAGCAAGAATCACACCATCGAATCTAAATTCTGCAATCTAATTTTGGACAATTGACTTGTATAATGCCTATATTACTAAAATGGTTTCAAACCTCTCGACACATGTATATATGTGAGGATTAGGTAATAAGATAGTATTTGCTTTATATAATGAAAGTCCATGAATAAAAAGCCCTGAAATTTGAGCATTCTTAATTGTCTTATGAAGTAACTAGATACTTGATTTCATGATAAACCTATGAGTTGATTTTGTACCATATGTGCATATTTGAAACATGTCACACTTGAATAAAGAATGTGTTAGCTAATGAGCATCTTGTGCTTATAACACGCTATAAATAGGATTCGAAAGTGTTGATTTATTAACGTGGATAAACTACGCTTAAGGCAAGTTTCCTAATCATACTCAATTTATATTGTGCAAGTATCCGAACTAATCTTTTTATTGGGAAAGTACCTTTACTCTTTATATCTATTTATGCTATAAACCTGTGTAAGTCAGTTAATAAATTATATTTCGGTTATACAAGCTTTTAAACTTTATTGTTATTAATCATAGTATTCATGCAAGTATTCTAACTTTGCATTTACTTTATGCAATGGACATGAGTAATAAAGTTTCATAATTATATTATCATTGTGTCAGATTATTAAATCTATTGTTATTGAGTAAGTACCCAAATATTCGTATTCATGCAAGTTCTCAAACTTTATTCGTACATTGTTTATCAGTACAATATTACTATTAGATTTAGATATATCTATTCTGTTCGTAAATTCCTAAGATTGGTTATACAAGTGTCCTCACTTGGATAATTATTGAACATGTTTATACATACTTATTGATTTTCAATATGTATATCTTAATTAAAAGTCGCTAAAGCTATTTGTCTCACTGAGACACGCATTTAAAAATATCTTTGAATATGATAGAACCTTATTGATATCCAACCGAATTGTTGCTTTGGATTCCCGACTAAGTATGAATATCCCGAACATGGAAAAACTTTTGTGCGCCTAAGGCGGATATGATGAACGAGAATATCGTTCTGGTATGTAGTATTGATCAATACAGGGCATAACGGGCTGATCACCCCCCATACCTGTAAGTTATGACGGTTTGCAGATGAAGTTCTGTTAAACCTTATCGAAAATTGAAAACAAAGTTCATAGTCTGTCGATTATTCTCCATTTATAGTCAGTACGTAGTTTCAAATTTGGAAATAGAATTGTGACGTTGTTTAGTGTTGCTTCAGTTTACTTCACAACCATTGCTTCGTTGTAGAAATGTCATTCAAAGAAAACATTTAATCCTTTCAGCTAATGTTTATTGTTTGTTATTACTTGCTAGGCACTCAAATGCTCATTCTTGCCTAATTTAAATATTTTCAGCTATGTATGATCGACCCGAAGGTTCAGGCAAGAACAAAGGGAAAGGAAAGCTAGTAGATTAAGTTTGTGTTATCTTATGTAATAACTGGACTTAAATAAGATGATGATGTTTATTATCTATCATGTAATGAAATGTTTTACAGGTCGCGTACCTGGGATTTAGACAACTCTGATATGTAAATTAAGTTTGATATTTATGACATTTTTATTATTCCGCTCAAAGAAATGGTATCGTGAAGCACTAAATTCGGGTTTTCAAGCACCTGAATTTGGGGGCATCACAGTATTGATCCTGAAGGTAGATAATAAAACCAGTCTTTAGCCAATCTGCTAATGAGAATGAAAAAATTCTAAGCTTGATCTGCTCCTCTGTCACTCCTTGTGATTTTATCGTGGAACTTCTTTAGATGCTTATATGGATTTTCACCTGTAAGGCTACGAAAATTAGTCCAGAGTTAAGTTCAAAAGCAACATCTAAAGTAGAATATTCAATACACAATGATAGTTGAGTTAGATCAGGAGTAGCCAAATCTTTTAAAGTTTTGTTGTTGTTTGGCGCCGCCATCTTCTCCTCCTCAATTAATGGAAGAAGAGTTTCTTCTATATATGCACTTTTCTCTATCTCTTGATCAAAATTTAAGTCAATAGAGTGAGAGAATTGAGTCATAAAAGAAAAAAAAGAAACAAAAACAAATAATAAACAAAAACAATTAACACATCGACAACAGTGCTAAAATTTGGAAGTTGTCGTTTAACACACCTAAATTAACTTCACTTTCATTTTACAAATTCAAACAATTAGCACAATAGTAAACAAGGATCAATTCCACGGAAAGTGATTTGTTTTATATTTATTTGATTGTTTCCAATAAGAAAGGGGTTTTTGAATCAATTATAACTAACTAAAGAAAACAGAATTAATTAAAACTTCAGTTCTTCAGTTCAGTATCACTTTTTTACAACAATGAATTAATCATGTATAACATTATTTACTCTTAAATGAAACTAATAACTCTAGATAACAACAAACGCTACCCGAAACTCTTATTAGATTATCACTCAATGAAACAAGTTCTTCACAAGATTCTAACCATCATACAACCTAGAATAAACTCTCTAAATTTAATATAACAGCATCATTAAGAACTAGGGAATTAGAATATTCTAAACAACAAACACATAAGCTCAGATTGTTTAACTAATGATTTTCGCACATTATTTTAACCCATACAGAGAATTTTGCACAAAATCTGGCAGCGCCCTACTGTTAAATTTGTGTACTGAACACAACATCATGACTGGTCTCAAGCATCCTCTAGATATCTCAAAATTTCCAAAATGAAACAGCCATTCAAGCTTACAAAGTTAGGCTTCTCATCCAGGCTTGATCAGTCGGAACGAATACAATCATATAATCAGTTAACATATGTTCCCAGTTTTTACTCTCGTTCTTCTACTTATTATGAAAACTAAATAGCGAACTGGTCAAGAATAATGTATCATATCAGATGCTTTAAAAGGTGCATGACAGTAATTTTTACTGAACAAGATTCATTTGTAGGTGGATGACAAGCCAGATGGCCCAGAACATCTTTTTGCAGCCAAAATGCTTTGAGAACAGTCTTTCATAGTCATTGATGCTATCTGCATAACAAAATACCACAGTTAATGGTATTGAGATTGGCAGAAATAAAGGAATAAACTATAGTACACACCTTATTCAGAACCCAAGATCAAAGCTTGGCAATTTGTCAGTTATATGCTTGTTGGGACTCTTCCATTCAACATCACAAGGGTCTGAAGCTTCATTACATCTTGAACCGATTCCAATGTCATCTGCACAAGCCTACACCGAAAGAATTGCAAATAGGAAATATATATATATATATATATTATCAGAACTGAGCAGTATCATAAAAATTATATTAACGAGGAATGGAAGACATTCTTGCACTTGGCAACAAGATTTAAAGTCAACTTCTGAGATGGATATAAGAAATCTAATTAAATATCACATTAAAAATATGCATCTCAATTTCAGACTCCCCCTGGCACACATAACTCGCAAAAGGGGCTGGTTACAACTAGTTTTATCCATTAGGAATTCTACTTGAACTTTTCCTCCTTTTATTCCTTTCCCTATGTTCTCTCATTTTGTATTCTTTCTTTGGTTAGGAATGGGGAACAGATCCCTCTTCACAGCATGTTAGTATCATAAGCGTCTAAACATGAAGAGCAGAATTGTATGGCATGTAAACAACCACACATCGAAGGGAAACAACTAAGAGGCTAAGAAGCATTAAGACCCAAACCTGGGATGACTTTGCAGGGTACACTTTCATTGAACGATTGACTGTAACTGAAGCTAGATGCTGCTGCATATACCATTTACAGTTAATATAATACATTTAGGAAATTAAATAACTAGCTTTTACAAGAAGATACAACTAAGGTAAAACTTGCCTTTGGAAGATATTAATTCAGGGATATTTTTTATTTCTTTATTTCCACTTGATCCATCATGTGGCGCTGATGCAGTTGGTGTTTGGCAATCAGAATGAGCATTTATAACTTGGGGATCGAGAATGGAAGACGTGGGACTTCTCCTGCTACTATCACTGAACTCTAACACGGGTCTTGAGATGTTTGATGCCCCTGATCTGGAATAAATTGATAACAGAAGTTGATCAGTTAAAGTTTCCGGTATACACAGTACAGGCATATTTTGCATCACCTTTTAGTAAATTTAGCAGCACAAGCAGGATTGGCTCAAGAAAGTTTAAACATCCCATAGAAAATCATTACATTTTGTTAACGATGTTGCATTTATATCCTCTGCTATCACTATCTTAGAAGTTAGAAGTATGGTTGTAAATGGAGTATTGCTCCAAAAATTCGTATTCATATTCTTGTCAAAGCGGATATTATCCGTATCTGTGTCAAAGCGAGAAAAACGGATACGAATACGGATATATACACCGTTAATATCCGTATCCGTGATATCAATATATATATATATATATATATATATATATATTGTTAAATATATTTGTATATATACAAACACATACATATACATGTGTAAATCTCTTATTTAATATTGGTATACAATATGTGAAAGTATTAACATCAATTCATTATACATCTTTTAGACTATTTTATACATATGGATATTATATCTAGTTTTATTATTTTATTTGGTTGATTATACATCATTTCTAATTATTAGTTGACTAAGTGAATATTTTTTCGGTTATTAATTTAACATTGTGCAAGAATTAAAAAATAAATTGAAACTTTTAATATTTTATTTTGAACGGATGCGGGATATAGATACCGATCTATGGATATTTGATATATTTATTCATATTATATTGTACAAAATGGATTTGGATAATATCCATATTCGAATATTATCTGTCGATCCGCCAGATACAAATACGAATACGGATATTGAAATTTATTTTCGAATACAGATACGGACGGATATACCTGTATATGCATCTAAAAATATCCATTTACAACCCTACTTAGAAGTCTAGTCACTTATCACCTAAAAATGGTGTCATTCTTAAAATTTTCAAAGGATTAGGAAACAAGGGGGTTTTCAGTTTCCATGACACATTGGAAATGATTTTATTTCCAAAGAAAGCATGTGTGCTCCTACTAAAGATTCCTCACTTGAGGAACAACAAATAAAAGGGATCAATATACAATTTTTCATGACCTATAACCTTCTGATCTTGCATGTTCAGCCCAAACAATTATGAACGTAAGCATTGCAAATTTTCAAAGGTGTAGCTGTGTATGTACTTTTATAATATTATAAATATGGTATTTTTCAAGCATAATAAGTATATACATACCCCAAAGAAAGACCTGATGAAGTAATAATCTTTGGTTGTGGCTCTCCTATATTGTCCGAAGCATTTATATTATCACCATTGTAGTTATATGTGATGATAGCTTCCTGATTCTTATTATTATCCACTACACTGCTCTGACTATGGGAGCCTTCCACACGTTGTCCCTGTACTCCATTCTGGATATCAAAATGAGCAAAATCTGAAGTTTGTGAAGCATGGCACACCTCTACGGATTCTCTCAAGGAAACAATACCCTCTTGAGTTGCGGGTTTTTTGAGAATGGACAAGATTGCACGGGCTGCAGAAGACACCAAAAAGTTGCAATATCTCCATATGTAGTATACTACAAAACTAACAATGCTCCGACATGACCAATGTACTGCCACTACAATTCTTTTAAAAGATACCAGGCCTTGAGGGATTTACTCAAGGCAGCATGAGTAAAATGCCAAAAACATATAATTATTTTATACTCCTATAATATATCAAATTGAAAAGTAACTGCAATGAATTTCTTTCTTTTTCAGAGAACTCCGAATAAGCTTCCTACACTGTTATACAGTAATAATGAGGGTCAGGCCAGAGTCACCAGACCAAAACTTGTATGTTGCCCATATTCGTACGTCAAATAGGGACTACAAAGAGCTTCATAGACAAGACATTAATGCATATAGAGAGAGGCAAACATATACTTTTTTGAGTTATACTCTAATATTTTGTGACACCAAATGACGCTTACATACCATCACGTAGCGGGTTTTTTTAAAAGATTCAATACTTGTTTTGCTATTTTCAGCTTGAGAGCTTCTGACAGTCGAATCGGATTCTTTCCATGGTGAAGCATTACTTTGAAGTTCTGCTAGACATCCAAGCCAATATGTTAGTTTAAGGGCATACCAGAACATTAAGCATCAAATGAGAGAATAATAGCAGCAAAAAGCTAACCCTTGGGCATCCTTAATGCCATAAAAGAGTTGGCAGCAATGCTAATCATGCTATATCATAATTATAGTAGAAATTCAAAATGAATTTAACCAAGATTTCACTTTTTACAGTCATCAAATTAATTGCTCTTTTGACAATAATGGTGGATCCGGCGAACAAAGTGATTACCGGCGAGATGCGGGAGAACGAGAAAGATGATAGTTCTTATTTTTAGGATTTGGATGTGCAAATTGGAAAGGGGGGATGAGTGGTTGTTTATCTTTTTATTTTTTTTGTCTAATTATTACCTCATTATTGCACATTCTGTCCAAAATTTTGTCTAATTATTATATTATTACCTCATTATTGCACATTCTGTCCAAAATCATAACGCCCCGTTACTTTTTTTCATCATAAACGTTAATGGGGTCCCTTTTTTAGCACTTATACAAATTGGAGGGTGAGCTATGCCAAAAAAAAGTTTGAGGAAGGGATTTGTAAAAAAGGTATAAACTGGAGGGTCAGTTATGCGTATTTCAGTCCTAGAGCTTCTGATGCATGAATCTTTATCTTTCCATACAGGTAAATTTTTTTGAAGATGCTCTACACGACCAAACCAATACATTCAAAAGGGAATATCAGGGCCCTAATAAGCACCAAACATGATGACATTAAAGAGGCGTGAAAATTTCAGAATTGTACATCATATTTAGTAATTAAAAGTTAAAATAACAATATAACAATTAAATTTATTTCTTAGAAGGGTTTATACCACCAGAATGTTTACGCAGCTCACCAACCTCCACCAAATAATTAGAAAGTTCACATGTACTTCCAGCACTCAGATGTTCCGATAGCTTGAGGTATCTACGACTTAAAGTGGTTCCATCTTCAGCAAGTAAAGTAACCTGACATACTTCACAGAATCAGTTCACTAAAAAGAAACAGTAGACTATACTTGGACCTTTCTTTGAAAACTAAATAATGACAGCCAGAAAATAAAATGGAGATAGCAGAGAGAATTCTTCCATTTTATTCTTGACAACTATACTTCATAAGTTTTTTGCAATATCAGGAAATTAAATTTGGTAACTAGAGCATCAGCTTCTCAAGTTTACAACAACTCCTAGAGTTAGAGGAGATTAATTGGATTTGGCCACTATCTAAATCATGAGTCATCATCTGTCTTGCTGAGTACCCAGGTATATTAGCAATGCCTTCATTTATTGACATAAAATATGAGATAACTGAGTGTCCATGGAAACAAAATCTCAGGGTAAATAATGGCCAATCAACATATTCAATAAAGGCTATACTACAAAAGTGGTTTTACATCAGCTATCAGCTCAACTACGAAACTCAAAAAATATTTCAACTGTTTTACATCATGAGATAAAGATATTCTTTTATTAAAAAATTATTAATTGAAAAGAGAGGATATAATATAACAGGGTGGAACAAGATCCACCTTCACGAAGTATCACTGACGGAAAAAAAAATTGCAACTGTCCACTCTTCATCACAGATCTATCACGGAAATACACCTAAAGGCCCGCATAGCAGAAGGCCACTAGATCCAAGAAAAAATTGTCCTATCCCTCAGTTAAAAGATAAGGCATATACTTATATTAACAAACTTTGAATCATTAAAATGCAAAAACTAACACTAGGAAATGATGTTGATTGCATATATTATGTAGCAAAAGGCAAGAAACTTGTGTATTCAAACTTCACAGTAAAATACACATGCAAATAAATTGGTTTATGGTATAATAACGTGAAAGTTATAATTTGAATGGAGTTTTTCTAAAGTTACCGTATAAATCACAACTTAAGCTCAGATAAAGTTCGTAACAATATGGTTTCATGACCATTGTAAAATAGTGTGAAAATCACTTTATAGATGAATTAATTATAAGTTGCATGTTTGCAAAATATACAACAATTATAAAGTAGCTTTTTTAAGGCGCCTTCAACTATGCTCCTCAGGTGACTAAAATTTGAATAATGCCAAGTGTCACAACATGGCTTACCAAATTGTATGTTATTATTACATTGATTGACCACATCATGGTTATTGATTATGCAATAAATGTGATAGTTATTGAAACCAATGTAATAATGACACATCAATTTGATACCCCAACACTACTCCTGAAAATTTTCTAGTTCATAGCATTTCAGTGTAAGTGCAAAAATTTTGGAAAATTATGGTGTGGCATACCAGTTGCACCTTTACAATCCGAAAAGTTGCTTAAAGAAACAATTGTTGCAGGGACACTGCATTAACTAACCTGCATTCTGTAGGAACCACTAGAGGAAAGTCTGAGTATCCCACAGTGGTACTTTTTGCTTTTCTAAGTTATTTGAGTAGTGTACATAGCGTCCCATTCTGCATTCTAATGTATTAGAACAACACTTAAATATTAAGTCGAATATTAAGCAGCTACTTAATCAAATGGCATAGTACGACAGTACGGCATGCTTCACTGGAATTCAAATCAGTTAGAAGAGGTGGACGAACCAACAGGATAGTTAGCATGGCTCTGCACTTGTTCATGCAACACCTTTGTTTCTCCAACCGCTATGCAATTTTTTCCTTGAAGATTGGAGTCCTTTAGAGGCTTTTGGTCTCCTTCACATTCTCCTATCTCCACCAAATGACCATCCAACTTCAATGATTCAGCAGAACTAATCATTTCATTGCTTTTAAGGAACCTGCTATCTAGGAGTCTTCTGTTTGCATCATACAGAAAGACCTGATAAAGGAATTGTGAGCATATATGTGCTTTTCCAGCCAACGATAACAAATTAACAATAGTAATATTTTTTCTGAGTTATCTACACTGTCAAAAAGGATTGAAAGAGTTAGTTTCATGTACTTGAATAACACAAACAAAGGGGGAAAAGGCACCAAGCACCATAAGCTTTGACTGATTTCTACCTACAACATTACTATAAGCAACTTGTGTGAGGATGCTGAGGCAGAAGCAAATCTCTTGAAGCGATAAGAGGTGGGGAAGAGGGAATCTTATTGATGTATGAAGCACCAGTAGCATAATAATATTATGAATTAAAGGCACACCACTTTCTCTGTGCCTCTAAGTTTCCTCTTCTACTCGAAACCCACGAATAAAAGTGAATCTCTTCAACTTATAAAGTTAAAAAATCTTCACTATGCAATTCAAACACTTGGTAGGTTTCCACGCTGCACTTAAAGTTTTCATACATAATTAATATTTGAAGGCAGCTTAAAAATTATTACATACCTGACACAATTACCCTTTTCTCCTTTTAATTAATTTAACACCCAAAGAGTTGTTTAATAAAAACTCATGGAATGTTAAGCACACCTTAGCTAACTGATAATATGGAAATTGGACACTAAAAAGACATAATAGGAGTTGGTTGGCAGGACTTGTAGAAGTGCGAATATCAACCTGTCTTCTTTGCGATCCACAATGTGCAAGTTTTAATATGCCATCGTGAAACTTCTTGGCCTTTTGAGTTAATTGAGTAGTGTACAAGACCGCCCATTCTTAATTGCAACAAAAAGAAAGGAAAGGAAATGTTAGCTTATAAAAGGAAAGAGAGAAATAAAACGAAGTGTAATTGATTCAAGGAAGATGAAAAAAAGTCATATTGTTTGAGTTAAATTGTTTATCAAATAGTGTCCATCTTACAATTGATTAACCTGTTGTGTACCACTAGCAGAAAATAGAAGGGAGAAGAGGCGAAGAAGAGAAGGTAAAGTACAAGAACTTCAAAATACTATAAAGTAGTTGTTGTGATTACAAATGCAACAGTAGATGCACAAACTAACCCGTTCCACTAGTGCTTGATGTATCAGGACAACTTGGTGAAGCATCCTGCTCACTGATTTCACTTCTCTTGAATTCTGCAATACCAAAAAATCAAAATACATCGGTATGCTAGGCTATAAGATCATTGACAAATTGTCTTTCTCCATACTTATTTCTAAAATCGGCAAGCATCTAAAGTGTAGTAAGTTTTCAAAAAGTTTGACTTGAAAGCAATTGAAGCACAAACTAGAAGGCAGATTATACTATATCAGCCTTTTATGTCTTGCCAGCTGCTAATCCCGCGTTAATTAGTTAGACATCATATTCTTTGTTTTACAAACTGGGATGTTTTTTTTTGTTTTTTTTTTGGTTGGGTGGGTGGGTGGGTGGGTGGGTGGGGGGGGAGGGAGGGAGGGAGGGATAAACATGAACATTTAGCATGACAATGGGACAAATGTAATGATGCCAAAGAAATAGGTAAGGTTAACCAAAGTTAACAGCCCTCTCATGCATCTAGTAGAACTAGAGTTTCACCAAAATACGAATCAGTATTCAGATAGGCAGAACAAACAAACCCATAGGATTATTTTTCTGTGTAGTTTCTTGACTTGTTGTACATCCGGTATTTCTTTTTCAATTTCATTGACATTTCTCTCTTGAACATTCGAGAAAATCAGAGGGTCATGGTCCCCTTCAAGTTCTCCAATATCCACCAAATGGCCTTCAAGCATTAGTGATTCACCTGACCTAATCATTTCATTCGTTTTAAGGAACCTGCTATCAAGGAGTCTCCTGGTTTCATCATACAACATGACCTGATCAGTGACCCAAAAAAAGGATTATTACCATGTGTTTTTTCTGTGAAAAAACAACATTAGAATAATGAGTTGATATCAAAAGGTTTTATAATAAATGACTACAGAAAAAATTAACTATTGCATTATAGTCTAGAATCAAGTAGAACTAGCTAGAGTAGCGGATAAAGGAGAGAGGTTTCTATCTCATGCAGCTACATGAAAATAAATG
This sequence comes from Panax ginseng, assembly GCA_020205605.1. Taxonomy (NCBI): domain Eukaryota; kingdom Viridiplantae; phylum Streptophyta; class Magnoliopsida; order Apiales; family Araliaceae; genus Panax; species Panax ginseng. The sequence continues at coordinate 86,037,185 of CM035143.1, forward strand.
ATGCTATAGGGACTCAACTATGACCATGCACTCTTGGACGCTTGATAATACTGAAGTCCATGTAATTTTATGGCAAATAAACTTCTGAAGAATGGGCCATTACCAAAATGTTGTGTTACTCGGACTCGTCATTTTTGATGGAGTACCCGTGTCGACACGACAGTATTCGTACGGGATCCGACTACAGATATCCGGATACGGCTGTTTTTGCAGGTGGTTCATCGGAAAAGAAGAAAAGACGAGGAAGGAAGAAGAAGAAAAAAGAGAAAAGAATGACGAAAGAGAAGTGAGAAACTTACAAATCCTCTTTTTCTTTCTAGAAAATTACGGTTAGGTACCCCATAGTTTTTATAATTTTTTAATTTAGTCTCCCAAGTTTACTGAAAGTTCAAAATAGCCCCTGAAAAATTACATACCAGTCCCTGTAGTTTTGTTTTCTTTCATTTCTACCCCTGAAGTTTCAGTAGTTTCAGTTCTGCCCCCGTTTCTTTATATTTTTGCACTTCAGCCCTTGAAGTTTCATGATAAATGCATGTCTATATGAATTTGGACAATATAAATATTATTGTTAAAAAATCATAACATACCGTATCCCCGCACCCGTGTCCAAATTTGGATTCATATCCGCTTATCTTTTATTTTTTGACTTCACGTGTCCGACACTTAGATTCGTACCCGCACCCGAGTCTGAGTAACACAGCCAAAATGTATATCTTTGAAACTCCCCTAACGTGTGACCCCCTGCTTGCATGTGGAGTAACAAACCACGAGGCAATACAATGCATTGCAAATTATTACAACATAATGGAGAAACCATATGCAAGCGGAAATACTTGAACCCAAGACATTAGGAAGCTAAAGTTATAATCAATACATTTTAACAATTTATTCTCTCTCTCCCACACACACGCACACACATGTTCCAAATCAGCTTATAATTTATCGAAATACCAAGAGAGATGGTATAATTTCCCTATTTCCTTTTGTTTCCAATTTAGGTAAGGATATACAAATTCACTTGCCAGAAAGAGTGTAATTCAACCATAGACAATTAACGAATGTTGAGACATAGCCTAAGCTACTTCACTAGGTCAAGTATGTAGGGAAGATCGACACCAAAATATAACACAGGCACCGGTTGGTTGCATGATAGAGGGTATAGAGATTAACCTACCTCCTTTGTGCTCCACAAATGGCTAGTTTTAAAAAACCATCATGAAATTTATTCGCATGATAGAGGGTATAGAGATTAACCTACCTCCTTTGTGCTCCACAAATGGCTAGTTTTAAAAAACCATCATGAAATTTATTCGCCTTTTTGGTTAATTGAGTAGTGTACAGGACATGCCACTCTAAAAGATAAAAAAAGAAGAAAATGTAGTGATAACCAAGAAAAAGTAAAGACAAGAAAAGAACAAGCGACACTAGATCCAAGGAAGATAAAGAAAGTCCTGTCGATGGTAGATATCAATCAGATATTTACAAGCTGGCCAATTAGATTAAACCTGTTTTGTACCCAAAAAAATGGTACCTAACTCATTGAAAAGAAAAGAAAAATTACAAAAGGAACTCAGTCATAAGAAGTTGTTAACATTACAGGTATAACAGCTCATTTTACAAACTAACCTGTTGTGATGGTTCTTTGTGCATCAGGACAACTTGGTGAAGCACCATACTTGTTGATTTCACTTTTCTTAAACTCTGAAATAGTACAAATTCCTTTATAGATATAGTGGGCTATATGATCATTGACAAACCATGCTATAAATTTTTTACAAGTATACTTAAGACTAGGACTTCCAAGAATAAGTATGTAACCATGTCATGTCTGATAAAACGACAAAGGCATACATGATACCTAGATAAGCACATGTGCTTATCAAGTGTACACTAGCATGATAAGAGGATCAAGATGTCCGTATGAGATTAGAGTTTCGTGATTTCAGACAGAAATCACATCACCTGATTCTCCTATGTCAGAAAATATTCTGAACCTACTGCGTAGAAGCAAATTGAAAAGAGAGGAAAGTATTCATTTTGCAAATAAAGCATGAATAGATGATCCATTGAATCAACTAACCTCTGATAGATTTTTGTGATGGGCTAAGATTCTTTGATGATGCTTTATTTATCCCCGAATCAGTTTTCCTATCTTTTAAAGTGGGGAAACAAACTGAATTGTAAACAGCATAATAATGCAAAGAGAGTGAATCAAAATACTAAAACTCAAAAGCTGTACTAAAATTTATTTTAAAAAAGAAAAAGAAGTAATACCAGCAGAAATCGAGTTGCCCTTAAACTTCCGTCGATGCATTGAGCCATTTCTGTTAGTGACTATCATATGTGTTACTTGAGAGCACAAATTAGGCACAGGTTTTTGATCTCCCTGAGAATCCCCAATGTTAACGGAATTTCAAAGTTTCACCGGACCTGAAAACATAACCTAGCTTTACAAATCCGCTATCCAAAAAGCTTCTAACAATCATCATACAGCACAGACCGGAGTACATGCTCACTCATATTCAAGTAATAAATATATGAAAACAGTAAAGCAAATGTGTGAGACAATATTTTTCTGCATCTTAATCAAACAGATCATATAAATTCCAATGGAAATTGAACATATAATCATTTCTTCATCTAATCATGATAGTCGTATAATTCAAAATTCTCTAGAACAGATGGAATTATCAGAAATTACCTTGATTCCTCTAGTAAAATAAAGGGAATTGTTAAATTCCCAACAAAAAATGTTAGCTGATTGTAAACCAGTCAAAGCACAATCTATATGCAAAACTAAGAATTTCAGATATCTTCAACAAGAAAATTATGCATAATATCCCTCGATGTAACTATTATGTTAACTGAGAGGGTAGATATTCAAAAATTTCCATGCAAAAAAAACTATTTCACTTGAAATAATATTGCAATACCTTGAAATAGACTTCACCTCTTTCTGGAGCTCCGATTTCAAAATTGTACGGTCGCGAAAGCAAAGAGCGATGAAGTTTTCCACTGGCGGGAATATGGAACTGTGTTGCGTCCCAAATTAATCCTCAATTTTGATTTTTTAAAGTGAAATTGATTATTTTTAAAATTAATTTTTTTATTATTTTTATTAAAATATAGATGAAAAGATTATAACCAAAAGAAAGTATATACAATTTATTATTAATCTCAATTTTTATAATTTTAAATATATATTTATATATGTTTAATTATTAATTTTAAAAATAGTCAATTTAACTTAAAAAAATTAAAATTGAACAATTAATTTAGGACCAAGGAAATAGTTTTTTTTTATTAATCCCACTAGATGCCTGTTTGGATGCATAGATAGTACAACCATTATTCGGTTTAGGAGGATATATACTCCGAGAGAAAAACGACGTCGTATATAAGATGCTTTCTTAGTTCTAAAGTTTAGTAGAGAAAACTAAGAAAAGCTTGATCATTTTTCAGTTTCTCTCTCCTGAATCTGAAGAAGGAGATATATATAGCCCAGTCAGTTCGGTGGAGAATCCAGAAATATGGTAAGCTAAAAAATAGTATGAAAATTCTGTTATTTTCTATTATTATTTTGTTCTTCTTTTTATTTGTGATCATTAAGGTCGGGATGTCGATCCAGTTTGAGGGTATTAACATTTCTTTTCTTTTTGGTGCTAAATTTTTTTTATTTGCAGTCGGCGCTGTTTAATTTCCATTCATTTCTGACGGTGGTGCTGCTGGTAATTTGCACCTGTACCTTCTTGAAGATGCAATTTCCCACCTTCCTTGAGCAGAAAACCGGGTATGCAGGACCGATTGGGATTGGGTTATCTTCTTCCTAAACCTGCTGGTGATTTTTCTATGTTTATGTGTGTTTTCGTTTCTTAATTTAAATCTGATTTCGTGGAAGAAGTTGCTGCCAAAGTTAAGATTACTGATATACTCAGGAAACTTATCCAAAAAAATGATTATGATAATAACTGCAAGCTGAAATGTTTATTAAATAAATATCTGCCAAATTAATCATAGACTGATCAGATTAAGAATTGGGAGAGAACAAGAATCCTTTTGGTTATTATATTTATTTGGTTATAAAAAAGCATGTGATTTCTTTGAGACATTTAGCTGTTTCTGGGGGATAGAATATTAGCAAGTACATGGAGAAGAGATCATGAGTGGTGAAGCTTTTGAAATCCTCTGCCATGGATAGATGGAGTCATGGAGATGTAGTATTTAGAGTAGCTCTGACTTAATTGTATCCCCAAATTTTGTACATGTTTGCCAAATGGAGAGAAGGACTGAGGATTAGATGTGAAAGTTAAAATCAGAAGTAAATGAATGATTGGTTATGGTACGCATGCTACAAAGAATGATTGGTTAAAACATAATTAGCATATATTAAGGTCATATATTCTAGTGGAGTGCATAATTTTGGTCATGCAACAGTGATAGATGGCATTTGAGCCCCATCCGGCAAAACCACCGAGTTCAGAAAGGACTCATCACTCATGCGCATTGTCATAGTTAAAATAATTTGTGCTATCTTATTAAGCCAAAAGCAACTATTTGGTTTGAAAGGAATTATAACATATGGGAGGGGGCGACACTTTTAGTTTTTTTTCTTCTCTTTGCTGATTAAGAGTGAGACCTTGCAGTACATAAAAAGAACAATAATAAAAGTAATTAATTATCTTAAATAAATTGAAACGAAAGAGTTATAAGTCTGCACCAGGATTTGAAATATGTGCATGTAACTCCCCCTTTCTAAAATAGAAAGAGAGGTTACTCAAAACATAACAAAACTGATGAATTCAATAGCAAGGCTCAAGCTCCAAAATAATAGTCTTAATATCTGATAAATACCACAAGACAACCATAATAAATATCAAACTGCCTCAAACCATAATCTAAAATAATTTATTACAATTCCGAACAAAGTAACGTATCACAACCTAAACATAATATATCTAAATCATTTGCATAAAAGGGAGCTCTCGCCACACTTGCCCTTGATTCTCCTGATTACCTGCCGGAAGAAAAATATAGCATGAGCCAAATGCCCAGTACGAATATAGAATACAAATAATGAACCGAAATAACTAACTCAATTAAATGAAACGAAACGAAACGAACAAAACTAATACAACGAAATAATAGGATGAATCAAATGGCTGGGTGTTATTTCATACCGAGCTCAGAATAAATAGTAATATACCTTGCCACATAGGCAAGTCACACACCGGACTGCGCAATCCAGGTGCGTGCAAAATCGGAAGGCGTGTTTGGCACAAACATCACCAATCCGCAGAACAGAACATAACAGAAAACTAGGGTCGACCCATACGCCTCCCACAACAAAACACCAAATGGCCAACTCCCACCGGAGCACAAAACGGAGACGCGGTGGACTGATCACACCGCCACGGAAGGTGTCATGCCTCAGTGCCAAGAGGACATGCCTGTGGTACCCCCACAGGTGGTTATAGCTCAGGTATACCCTACGGTATTCTAACAAAAATATAATGTCACAACACATGCGACAAAATATCAACACAAATGGGTTCTAACGTGTACATATTAAAATCGAACGAATCATCAACACAAGTCTCTAAAATAATAACATGTACATCACTATAGATATCAAAATAAAATTTAGACATGATGCACTAGTCTAAAGAGTACAATTATGAGTTCTAATATAACGCCAAAATAAATTTATCACAATAAATTGACAAGGAACAATTATGAGTGGCAATACTAAATTTCGAAACAAATAACGAAACGAACAAATCAAAAACAAAAGAGTCTCGCTGAAAGAGTACAGAATCCGTACCTGGATTAAGCAATGTAATACCCAAAGTATATTCCAAAAACTCGTTTAGACTCTCACCGTTCAATCTAAATAATTTAATAAGATTTTATTACAATCCAATCATTAATAACATAATACTATTAAATTTATTATTAAAATTTTTATAACTATGTCGGCAAAATTAATTAATTCAGATTAATATACATAACTTCAATTGATTTACTAATTCCGTTTATAAATTTCAAGGCCAAATATTTATTAAAGTAATATATATATATATAAATGAAATCATGGCCTGCAGGAAACCTGCAGCCAACGTTATATATATATATATATATATATATATATATATATATATATATCAATCTATCACAAATCTAATACCAAGCATTCATCAGTTTCGTTTTATTAATATAAAATTTAATGGCCATCATTCTCATATACCTATTATGCCTCAATCAGCAAGATGCTATAAAATTAAATTAATTACTCACCGAAAAGTTTAGTACTGAAATATAAGCCTCCTGTTATTTCTTCGTCTCTTCTTTGTGCTACTATGCCGCCGCTTCTCTCTTCTTTTCCCTTAACACGTATCCGGTGTAATGTTTTAGTGAATTAGGTTTAATTATTTTTTTCATATAAAAACAGATTTTATTAATTAATATATATTAACTCTCCAAATTTAAATAGGATTTTAAAATTACACAATTATAAACTAGACCTACTTAGTTTAAAACCCAATTTTACTAATTTAATTTATCCATCATCTATTAATATTTATTAGCCCACATATATTAAATAACTAGTTTGACCTAAATAAATGACAAAGTCCAATTAATATGTTTTAAAACAAAGAAATTTTTATTATTTAATATTTATTTATTATTATTATATTTTTTTTCCCGGGTATTACATCACCTACCCCTTAAAAAGGATTCCGTCCTCGGAATCAAAAGAATGGAACGTACCTAATTATCAAAAAGATGTGGATATTTTGCTCGAATAGACTCCTCAAGCTCCCAAGTGGCTTCTCGCTCCGAATGGTTCCTCCACAGAACCTTAACAAACGGAATAGTCTTCCTCCTCATAATCCTCTCTTGACGATCCAAAATCGCCTCAGCTTTCTCCTCACAAGTAAGATCCTCCCGAATCTTATCGAATGGATATTGCACCACATGCAACGGATGATAATGATAACTCCTCAACACGACCATATGAAATACATCAGTGCACATGAGCTAGTTGTGGAGGCAAAGCTAACCGATATGCAACCTCACCAACCCTCTCCAAAATCTCGAATGGGCCGATATAACGTGGACTAAGCTTTCCTTTCAACCCGAATCGCCGAATGCCCTTCCAAGGAGAAACTTTTAGAAACACATGCTCACCAGGTTCAAACTCTAAAGTCCTCCTATGCTTATCAGCATAACACTTCTGTCGTGATCGAGCCGACTTCAATTTATCCTTAGCCACCACTACCTTCTCCGTAGTGATTTGAACTAACTCAGGCCCTTCTATGGCCCTTTAGCCAACCTCATCACAACAAGTTGGTGCCCGACACTTTCTACCATACAGTGCCTCAAACGGAGCCATTCCAATACTTACATGCCAGCTGTTGTTATAAGCAAACTCAACTAGGCTCAAGTAATCATCCCAATTACCCGACCACTTAAGTGCACAAGACCTCAACATGTCCTCTAATGTTTGAATAGTCCGTTCGGATTGCCCATCAGTCTGCGGATGAAAAGAAGTCATCAAGTTGAGTAAGTACCCCAAGCTCGTTGAAAACCTTTCCGTAACCAAGTGAAGTGAACCGCGGATCCCAATCAAAACAATGAACACCGAGTACCATGAAGTCTAACAATCTCCTGCTTAAAGATATGTGCCAACCTATCCACCGAGTAGCCCTTATGGATAGCCAAAAAGTGTGCTGATTTAGTCAGCCGGTCCACCACTACCCAAATGGCATCATTCTTCTTAAAAGTCTTCGGCAAACCAGTCACAAAATCCATCGTTATATCCTCCCACTTCCACACTGGAATGTCTAACTGTTGCAGCAAACCACTAGCTCGTTGATGTTCTATCTTCACTTGTTGACAAGTGAGGCACTTCCCAACATATTCAGCCACATCTCGTTTCATCCCATTTCATCAAAAATTCTTTTTCAAATCTCTATACATCTTCGTAGAACCTGGATGAATAGAAAATGGCGAACTATGAGCCTCAGCCAGCACAGCCTCCCGAATGACTGGATCGGACGGTACACACAACCGCTCACCCAACCAAATCACACCATGGTCATCAATACGAAACTCGATGCCTTTCCTCTCCTCCTCTAGATTCTGCGTCATACTCCACAACTCCCCATCTTCTTTTTGAGCTTCTTTGACCCGCGAGATAAGAGAGGGCTCCACTCTCATACCCGCCAAATTCCCATCTGAACCTCGTACATACAACTCCACCTCGATCCACTCCATATCCGAAATAAGCTGAGGTTGTGTAATAAGGGCTGCTACACTCCCAAAACTCTTTCTGCTAAGGGCATCTGCAACCACATTTGCCTTTCCCGGATGATACTGAATCCTCGCATCATAATCTTTTAGAAGCTCCAACCAACGCCTCTACCTCATGTTAAGCTCTTTCTGAGTGAAAATGTATTTAAGACTTTTATGATCGGTGAAGATATCACAAGTCTCTCCATACAAATAGTGCCTCCAAATCTTTAAGGCAAAGATCACCGCTGCCAACTCCAAATCATGTGTGGGGTAGTTTACCTCATAAGGTTTAAGCTGCCTAGAAGCATAAGCAATCACCTTACCGTGTTGCATTAAGACACACCCCAAACCTTTCTTAGAAGCATCGCTATAAATTTGATAACCTCCTCTCCCCGACGGCAATGCAAGTATAGGAGCTGTCACAAGTCGTTTCTTCAACTCCCCGAAACTCTTCTCACGCTCCTTATTCCACACAAACTTCGTGCCCTTTCTCATCAACTGGGTCAATGGTAAGGCAAGCAAAGAAAAACCCTTCCACAAACCGCCTATAATACCCTGCCAAACCCAAGAAACTCCTAATCTTAGTCACTGTAGTAGGTCTCGACCATTTAGTGATATCCTCAACCTTCGCAGGATCCACCTTAATGCCTTCAGCAGAGACAACGTGGCCCAAAAATGCGACCTGCTCCAACCAAAACTCGCATTTAGAGAATTTAGCATACAATTTCTCTTTCTGCAAAATCCCTAGCACTGTGCGTAGATGCTCCTCATGCTCTTCTTTAAACTTGGAGTAAACCAAAATGTCATCAATAAATACAATAACAAATTGGTCCAAGTACTCCCTGAATACCCGATTCATCAAATCCATAAACACCGCTGGAGCGTTAGTCAACCCGAATGGTATCACCAGAAACTCGTAATGCCCATATCGAGTGCGAAAAGTTGTCTTAAGGATATCCTCATCCCTCACCCTCAACTCGATGATAGCCCGACCTCAAGTCTATCTTCAAAAATACTTTGCCCTTGAAGTTGGTCAAACAAGTCATCAATCCTCGGAATGGATACCGATTCTCGATGGTGATCTTGTTCAACTCTCGTAGTCTATACACGACCTCATGTACCCATCCTTCTTCTTTACAAACAAGACCGAGCACCCCGGCACTTGAACACTCGGGCGAATCACACCACGATCTAACAGCCTCCTCAGAATCGCTTCTTTCAACTCCTGCAACTCCAATGGTGCCATCCGACACGACGCTTTAGAGATAGGCTCGCACTTTGAACAAGCTCAATAGAAAACTCTACTTCCCATTGCGGTGGCAACCACGACAACTCCTCGTGAAACACATCGGAAAAAATCACGAACAATTGGAACATCTTCAATACGAGACTCACCCTTAGAGGTATCTTTCACAAATGCCAAATACCCTCACAACCTTTTGCCACCAACTTTCCGAATTCTTCAAAGTTGAAATTAACTTCACCACTTACTACTCTACCATGAACCCCGAACACGAATTCTCGAGACTTCACATCTCCAAATATAACCTTCTTCGGCTGACAATCGATAGTGGCTCGGTGCTTATCCAACCACCCATTCCAAGAATGACATCGAAATCGTGCGTACTCATCGGAAGAAGATTAGCCCTACGAATTTTATCCCCAAACCGATCGGACACCCTCGATACAAATCGAAATAATAATCAAGTCCCCATCGGGTAAAGAATAGACATACCGTAATCTAAAGATCGAGATGGCACACCCAGTGCGAAACAAAAGACCGAGCAACAACGGAATGAGTAGAACCCAGATCAAACAAAATAGAAGTCTCACGATTGTCAACTAAAAGAGTGCCGTAAACAATACCGGTGCACTCTTGCTTTGATTATATGTCAAGGCAAACACTCGACCACCCCGACGTCGACCTCCATTGCCACCATTATCACCACCTCCACCATTACCACGTGGACCCAAGACAATCCCTAGCAATACGACCCATCCGTCACCAATAAGAAACATGCACTGTGAGTCATGCAGCCTCGCCCTCCCCGGATGAATAGCCCCACAAGTAAGCACAAGGAGCTATCTAATAAGATTTGGTTACGCCCACCACCGGTCCTGGATAACGACCACGATTACGCCCTCGCGACGATTCGCGCCATCTGCGACGATTCTCGACCATTCCAAGGTAGTCTGCGGTGACGATTTACGCCCTTCTTTGCCGAGGCATCTGCCGATAACCTTGTTTTGATTCTCGACCACGCCATCGCTTCTGCTGGCCACCGCGATTCCTATTCAATCGACCACCCTAATTTCTCCCATGCCGAATCGAAGTTTGACCTCGCGGTCATCTTCGTCCCTCTTCGACTCACATCCGGTTTAGAAGACCGAAAGTCATGTCGCTCCATCTCAATATTTTTGGCTGCATTTGCCACAGCCGACACATCTGCAAACTTGTTAATGAGATGTTGTCGATACCTATAATGAATCCTCTACTTAAATTTCTATGCTTGTTCTGTTGCAGTCCCTGCTGAGGTTTCCGCAAAGCCTGCCAACCTAGTAAACTTTGTCATGAAGTCCGTGATGGACTCATCATCTTTCTGCCGAATCGACAGATACTCTCTAGCATAGGCCTCTTTATCGCTAAATGGGAAATACTCACGATAAAAGACCTCACAAAACTCTGCCCAGCTAAGTGTTTCAACATAACCATCACCCTTTTTTGTTTTCATCGCTTTCCACCACCTCCGTGCATCCCCTTCCAGCTTGTAAGCAGCTAGCAACACTTTCTGATTATCCGAGCACCCCAGCACATCAAAGATCTTCTCTAGGTGAGCAATCCAATTCTCTCATGATCAATCAGAGTTGAGTCGAATCGAATGCATGTGGTTTCGCCAAAACCTCTCCACCATACATACATCGGAACCACCATTTACTCAAGACCATCTGTATTCCCTTCCTCAATATTTGCTTGTTGACCATTATTTCCGGGTTCTCCCGTCAGAATTTCGTATGGCGTAGCCAGATGTATTTACTGACAACCCGTGCCACCAACCGAGGTAAAGCTTTGATTCATCGCTGATTCACCAAGGTAGCCAATCGAGCATTCATCCGATCATTAGGTTGCTTATCACTAACCTCACCTCTTCCCCTATTGTTACCTCGCCTCCAACAATCAATCAAGGATCTACGAGCCATCTAAGAAAGAGATAACGAATATAAACAAAGCAGATTAGGGATAAATTCAAATATGACTAATATAATAGCTGAACAGAAAATCAAACGAAACAGAAACCTAACCTAGAAGTCTACCCATAACTCACAAAGTCAAACATAAATAGGTTTTCTACAAGAAAGAACCTAAGCTCGATATTAACTCAGAACACCCCCTTTCTAAAATAGAAAGAGAGGTTACTCAAAACATAACAAAACTGATGAATTCAATAGCAAGGCTCAAGCCCCAAAATAATAGTCTTAATATCGATAAATACCACAAGTCAACCATAATAAATATCAAACCGCCTCAAACCATAATCTAAAATAATTTATTACAATTTCAACAAAGTAACGTATCACAACCTAAACATAATATATCTAAATCATTTGGATAAAGGGAGCTCGTTACACTTGCCTTCGATTCCCCGATTACTGCCAAGAAAAAAATACAAAGACGTCAAATCGCCGCCCAGTCTGAATATAGAATACAAATAATGAACCAAATAACTAACTCAATTAAATGAAACGAAAACGAAACGAACAAAACTAATACAACGAAATAATAGTTTGAATCAAATGGTGGGTGTGTTATTTCACATACCGAGCTCGAAATAAATAGTAATATACCTTGCCACATAGTAAGTCAAATAATGCCACAAAGGCAAGTCACACACCGGATCATGAATCCAGTGCACATCACCAATCCATTGAATGTAATGTATCAGAAAAACTAGGGTCGACCCATACGCCTCCCACAACAAAACACCAAATGGCCAACTCCCACCGAGCACAAAAAGCGGAGACGCGGTGATCACATCACACCACGGGAAGGTGTCATGCCTCGGTGCCAAGAGGATATGCTCGTGGTACCCCAAGTGGTTATAGCTTCGTATACTCTACGGTATTCTAACAAAAATATAATGTCACAAAGACACGCGACAAAATATCAACACAAATGGGTTCTAACGTACATGTTAAATCGAACGAATCATCAACACAAGTCTCTAAAATAATAACATGTACATCACTATAGATATCAAAATAAAATTTAGACATGATGCACTAGTCTAAAGAGTACAATTATGAGTTCTAATATAACGCCAAAATAAATTTATCACAATAAATTGACAAGGAACAATTATGAGAGGCAATACTAAATTTCGAAACAAATAACGAAACGAACAAATCAAAAACAAAAGAGTCTCGCTGAAAGAGTACGGAATCCGTACCTGGATTAAGCAATGTAATACCCAAAGTATATTCCAAAAACTCGTTTTAGACTCTCACCGTTCAATCTAAATAATTTAATAAGATTTTATTACAATACAATCACTAATAACATAATACTATTAAATTTATTATTAAATTTTTTATAACTATGTCGGCAAAATTAATTAATTCAGATTAATATACATAACTTCAATTGATTTACTAATTCCGTTTATAAATTTCAAGGCCAAATATTTATTAAAGTAATATATATATATATATATATATATATATATATATATATATATATATATATAAAAAATGAAATCATGGCCTGCAGGAAACCTGCAGCCAACGTTATAAGCATATATATATATATATATATATATATATATATATATATATATATATAAATCCCTATATAATAATAATATATAATAACGCCAAAGTTGAAATATATTTACATATATATATATATACATATCAATCTATCACAAATCTAATACCAAGCATTCAGCAGTTTCGTTTTATTAATATAAAATTTAATGGCCATCATTCTCATATACCTATTATGTGTGCCCTCAATCAGCAAGATGCTATAAAATTAAATTAATTACTCACCGAAAAGTTTAGTACTGAAATATAAGCCTCCTGTTATTTCTTCGTCTCTTCTTTGTGCTGCTATGCCGCCGCTTCTCTCTTCTTTTCCCTTAACTCGTATCCGGTGTAATGTTTAAGTGAATTAGGTTTAATTATTTTTTTCACTAAAAACAGATTTTATTAATTAATATATATATTAACTCTCCAAATTTAAATAGGATTTTAAAATTACACAATTATAAATTAGACCTACTTAGTTTAAAACCCAATTTTACTAATTTAATTTATCCATCATCTATTAATATTTATTAGCCCACATATATTAAATAACTAGTTTGACCCAAATAAATGACAAAGTCCAATTAATATGTTTTAAAACAAAGAAATTTTTATTATTATTATATTTTTTTTTCCCGGGTATTACAGTGCATCAGCTGTAAATTTTTATTTTTTTTGTGATAGGTAAGGTAAATTTTGCCCCCCAAGTAACAACCTTGTGGTTATTCCTCGAGGCTCTGCCATTTCTCCCTTATTTCTGTTTTCTGGTTTGATCTCTGTGGGTTATCTGTAGAGTTTCTTCAGTCATAAAGTTATTTATTTACTCAGCTGAATAACCTTCAACTCAAGTGGCATTCTTATTGGTGTTTTGGCAGATTTAGGGGTTTCTTTTGGAAGGCAGCAAGAATAGGTACTATTACATTCTTCACTAATGGAGACCCCCATTATAAATGAGAATATCGCTATGTTGTCTGTTTATGCATTAAATTGATCCACCATTACTGGTTTCACGTAAATGGAAGTCTTGTCTATCTTTTAACAATGGCTCAATTATTATCATAATTTATGGCCAACATTGTTGTGAAGTTGAAAATTCAAGTTTTCCCTGACAATTGGCTACTGCCAACTTATTAAAGATAATAATTGAACCATTGTTAAAAGGCAGACATACTTCCACCCATATATATCTTATGAATTAGTGAAATGAATAACATGTTTAAATCAATTTCTTAAACATTATACATTCAGGCCGACTTCTTTTCATATTTGTTACAGGAGAACGATTGAGCCCTTGGGTGGCTGTTGGATGCTTCACGATGGGTGTGTCAATAATATTTTTCTAAGCGACAATACAATCTTTTTTATTATTATTATTGAAGTTGCTCCAGCTTTTACTTTCACAATATGTAGTCATTGATTTGTGAAATTTTGTTATTAGTAGTTTTTCTGTTAAATTGGGTCCCACTTCCAAGTGAGAGAAACCATATGAAAATATAAAAAACACGTGGAAATAGTGCTCCCTATATCAACTACTAGCACAATCACAAAACTATAGCTAAAACACAGTTCATGTATTGTAGTATTGCAAACAGTTATGTTCTTTGAATATGAGAAAAACACATGCTCTTTAGGAAATTATGCATCTCAAAATGAACAACATTACAGATCAATGGTTTGTAATGCGTTCTTCAGCTAATCTAAACCGGTGCATTTGATTTTGTTAAAGCTATCTCTTCTTTTTGCCACCCTTCCCAGATTTTGAAGGACCCGCAGTTGAGGTGGGTGCAGGCTCCTGTTTCTTATTCCTTCCTGGGTGTCTGGGGACCAACTCTGCAACATGGAGCATCAGCTGTTTCCCTGCAATATTATGACAGCATAAATAAACTTCTTCATATATATAGATAAACTTCAGGATTGCACAAAGGTATGCATGTCTAAAATACTAAAGCAGAGTACAGAATAATTTAGAACTGATTTCCTCTGAAAATTCATAACCTTATTTACTGCAGAAGCCTACCAAGGAATGAAGTTCTTCTAAATAGCCTACTTTCATGGATTTATAATGCCAGTCTTGACAGCATTGACTTGGTGCAAGTAGGAGAAGCTAAAACATCAGTATCGAAATAGTGGTTCCCTTAAAATGCTCTCAGAGTATCAAACTGGGATTGTCTATACAAAAGATGTAAAGTTTGACCAACATAATATGGGATCTGCAGTTTATATATTGCAGGTTGAGAAAATTACACAAACAACACTGCTACACTTGCTTGATCACAAATATTACTGAAATAATTTCTGATTAACAAGCCACTAACAGAACCCAATCATATTGCTGACTGCTCATTGTTATGTAATTTGTTTAGTGTTTCTATCCTACATGTACATCAGTGTTCTAAAAAACGGCCTAGGCACTAGGCCCCCCTAGCGCCTCGCCTAGGCCCAAGGCGGCGAAAAAATCCCTCCAGAAAATTAGTCCCGCGGGAAAGGCGGGCAAAGGCAGAGAGGGTTTTTTTATTTTAATAACTACCCAAAGACCTTTAGAGGGATATGGAGATGACGACTATTAGTTTGTATTTTTGATTATTTGTTTGTATTTGAACTTTGAACAATTGTATGTTTGTGTTTGAACTTTGACATTGGCAATATGAATGTGTTTAAACTTTAAGCAAAGGCCTTTACTTTATATTATGGTTTACTTTATATTATTGTTTTGTTTGAATAATTGTAAGATAAAATATTAAAATTGGCTTAAAATTAAAAAATTCGCCTATGCCGCACCTAGGCCCCTCGCCGCCCACCCGCCTAGCGCCTTTTAGAACATTGATGTACATTGCTAGTTCTCCCACCATATAATTTTCAACAGGCACAAAATCCGATCACACAGAAGATAAATCCAAATTTCCTTATCAGCTCAACTTTAAAGTGCAAGAAAGAACCCAGACATGTACCTCCCTTCTGTGTTACTCGGACTTGGGTGTCGGGTGCGGGTACGAATTTAGGTGTCGGATACGTGAAGTCAAAAAATAGAGGATACGCAGATATGGATCCTAATTTGGACACGGATGCGGGGATACAATATGTTATGATTTTTTAACAATAATTTTTATACTGTCCAAATTCATATAGACGTGCATTTATCATGAAACTTCAGGGGCTGAAGTGCAAAAATATAAAGAAACGGGGGCAAAACTGAAACTACTAAAACTTCAGGGGCTAAAATGAAAGAAAACAAAATTACAAGGACTAATATGTAATTTTTCAAAGGCTATTTTGAACTTTCAGAAAATTTGAAGGACTAAATTAAAAAATTATAAAAACTATGAGGTACCCCACTGTAATTTTTCAGGATATTTTAAATCCAGATCTCGTTCTCTGTTTTCTCGTGTTCTCTCGTTGTGTTGGAGAAGAAGAAAAAGGCTGAGATACTCCAATACTCGTTCTCGTTGGAAGAGGAGAAGAAGAAAAAGGTGACAGTAAGTTTCTTTTTCCTCTTTCTTCTTCCTCGTCTCTTCTTATTCTCCTCCGATGAATCACTCACGTCAGATTCGGATTCTCGTGGTCAATCCGTGACGGATCCTTTTGCGACTTAGATTTGTGTCGTGTCGTGTCGACACGGGTACTCCACCAAAAATGGCAAGTCCGAGTAACACAGTCTCCCTTAAAGTAAATATGATGATATTTATATTATTGAGCAACTAAGTGGGGAAGACTTTGTAGCAAGTATATCATTTGGAATAAATCAGATAAATCAAAATTGTTGTACTCAACAAATGAATCTCATACAGAAAGTAAGGCTGAATGATGACTATCCAAACATGAAGTACTTCCAACCTTTTAAAGGCCAAAAGGGGGAGGATCCTCATCGTAATCTAATCTTCAAGATCAGGTAACTCTTGAATGGGTTATGGGAATATATATGAACATCCACGAAGAGACGAAAGTTTTTCTTCTTCTTTTTCTTCTTTTGATAAGTAAAGATCTATTATATTTATAAACAAAGGGATGCCATCCCAATACATGCAAAGTACACAAGAAGCAAGTGGATCCAAAAAAGTGCAACTTGATACATATAAAAGTTTGAGCCCCTTGTACAAGTAAACACTCATACACCCGTACTTTAAAAAAACGTCAAACAAAACTAAACTCGCTGAAGAAGTCAATGAAAGAAATGGGAGAACTTGGGTAGACCGCAAGCTGCCTAAAAATATAATAAATGGCAAGGTTTTAAAATCCAGACTGTTCATCGAACCGGAAGAGGTGCCAGATGGATGGGACACTGGTCCAACCAGTGGTTGAACCGTTATTGACACAGTGACGTCATTAATATGTAATAAATAATTAAATATATTTAGAACTGCTAGGCTAGTTCCTTGCTTTAATAGAACTTATGAATATAATTCAGGGTATGCTTATGGATAATGAGTTTTACTCTTGTATCTAATGAGAGGGGAAAAACAGCCCAGTTACTTTCTTCAAAATGTTTGCAGTTGTATTGTGATGTAGACAATCTAAGTGACAAAAGTAACATTTATAATCCACATAATAAGAATTAGAAGTGATACCACATATCAGCCATGTACATAGTAAGAATTAGAAGTGATAAATTTGAAAAGATTAAGAAACTTATCTTGTGAGCATCCTGACTATTCCTGAGTTGAGCACTAGCAATCATAGTCTAGTTGAGCCCAGAGTTTCTCCTTTATCATTGAATCCCTCTCTTAAGGCTTGAAATAATTGAATAAATTAGCCTTTAGATTGCTCATCTTCCTTTTCTGATGTTCAGATAAGCTCTCTTATGCAATATGAGTACTTGTGAAGAAATTTTTTTCACATACCTCAACAAATATCATGGTTTAACTATCAAATCTTTTGCATGTTTAAGAGATTAAACACCGAGATCGTTTTAACAAACTTTAACCAGATAAAATGATTTTAGATAAAAGATAATTAATTGATATTAATTTCACAGTGAACCCATAAGAGATTTAAAGATTAACTTCAATCGGTTAAACAAAGTAAAAAATAAACACATTTGATATTTTATAAAACATGACTTAATCATATAAAATACTAGATTTGAAAAAATTTAATAAAAATCAAGCATTAACATGTAAAACATCACATACCAGTTAGCACAGATCTTCTATTTTAGAAGCCCTAGTTTCTGAAAATCATTAATTCATTATTTATAGAAAATTGCTCCATAACACTTTAGATTATCCAAAACATGACTTAATCGAAGAGAAACGAAAGCGATTTCGTCACAAATACACAATATTGTAAAATTTTGAAACCCATCAAGAGAGAACTGAGATGAGAGTATTAAAGAGAGAGAAGGAGGCGTTGAGAAATAAAGGTAAACATGACTAGTTTTTTTTTTTCTTTAAGCAGTAACCGGTCAAACCCGTGAACAGGTCACCGGTTCACTGGGTTAACCGGTTGGACCGTCAATTTACTGGTTCTTAGCGGTTTTTTATCAAAACAGGTTCAATGGTTCAAACCGGACCGGTTCCGGTTTTTATCCGTCCGGCCGGATCCGGGTTTTAAAACCTTGGTAAATGGTCTAACATGAACAGAGATTTTTCGATATCCTCAAAGTATTCCTTTTGCACTATAACATCCACGACAAAGCATGAGGAAGCATAACCCAATTTGCTCGTATTCTTTTTACGCTATAACATCCACACATGAGGAAGCATAACCCAATTTGTTCTCAACCTCCTTAGCATCTTAAATCTCCCCCACCCCCCACCCAACCCCCCACCCCCCCCCACCCACCCCACCCCACCCTGGCATGAAGAAAATCAGCAATTGCCTTTGGCTGTTTGACGTAACCCACGTTAATCCATATATCAACAATAACATTTTCAAATTTCCCTAATCAACTTGCAATGCAATAACAAGTGATCTGTCGATTCCCAATCATTTTTGCACATAAATCATCTATTCACAACAAATCTTCCCCTTTCCAAACAGTATCCTAAGTCAAAATCTTCCCCAAGCCGCTGTCGAAGAAAAGAAAGCAACTTTCCTTCGATCCCCACCTTCCACGGAAACCCCTTATTACCAAAACCCATTAAATTCAGGAAATAAGACCGAACTGAAAACCATGGGAGAAGATAATTTATGCGCTGATTAGCTTGTCAAGACAGGTATGAAAAGAACTTTGGGTGTTCTAATGGTCACCGAACCTACTGCGTCTCTATGGCTAATAATGTGCTGACGCTTACCTCACCTAGATTTGGCAATTTTTAGTGCTTTGCCCACCCATTGCACCAGTACAAAAAAAGGCAGCATAGTTATCTATATATGTGGGACAATCAAACTTGATTAGCTTGCCGCCTCACCCACACAATAAATGACATGAGCTGAAGAGTTTGATGATCTTCCCTCTTGTTTTTTTTTCCACTACTTAGTTTGTTAGCTACTTGCATGACAAAAAGATTAAAAGACATTACGAGTCCTGATTTGAAAATAGAAGCTACATAGATGACATAAAATACCTACTAAAACGAAACATAAATAACTTAGCAAGTTAGGGGCACACAAATATTATTGTAGTGAAAAATATACAAAACTAGTAATTTATGATGTTAAACAACATGCTTATTCCACTAGTAAATAGTATGCCCAATGTACTGATGCGAACTTATTGCTCATAATGGAAAACAATTCATAACATGCAAAAGAAAGTTCATTTATCAAATAATGCATTCATTCAAGTTGAATAAACAGGGGGAAAGGCAAATGCTTACTAGAAGAGATTGCTGGATTGTATAAAGTTCCGTCTTCCCTCTTCAGTAAAAACCTCACTCTCCCTCTTTGCATAAAATCGCGGGGATAAGCCTTATCCATCTTTCCAAATAAAGCGTACCACATTACAATCATATATTCATAACACAACCAAGAATACCAGCATACATACATGTATACAGAATCATAAAATCCAGTAATTTTCTTTTATGATTAAACAAATCTACCTCAACTGCAAAAGGGATTTTCAGGAGGCTGCAACAATCGCCAATCTCAGTACAAGTAGGGTTCTCACAGGCTTTGGTTGCATTAATTCGCACTAATCGTTTTCTTTGAATTTATATAAACAATTACAAATATAATTACAAAATCTAATAAATCAAAAACAAAACTAAGACAATTGAAATTACACAACAACATACGACTTTGATATCGATAAATCCAAATCTTTTTCGCGATTGCCTTTCAACTCACCTCTCTGAGATCGCGACAAACATCTAAGATCGGAGAAGGCGAAATAGTATACAAAATCATCATCTACTTGAGTTCGATAACCAAAAAAAATCACGGCAACATCAACATACGACTTTGATATCGGAGAAAGCCAAATCTTACATCGACGATTGCCTTTCGACTCAACTCTGCTGCGACAAACATCTAAGATCGGAGAAGGCGAACTAGTATACAAAATCAACATCTACTTCAAGTTCGATGACCAAAAACAATATCACGACAACTTGATCTGAATCTAAACTACGAGGTATGTGAGTTTAAAGTTCATATGCATATAGTTACCTTTCTTTGAATTTTTATATTAATGGTTACTCATCATAAACATTGTTCTTGCCTTATCTGCAATTGTTAATTCTTTATCTATTGTTGTTTTGAGTTCTTGTATAACATTATATTGTTCGGTCTTTGTCTTGATTCTTTGTCTAATGATATCTTAGTTCTGATGTGACAATATGTTGATTCTTGTCTAATCTTATCTTAGTTACTTTGTAACATTATAATGTCTAATGTTGTCTTGAGTTCTTGTATGAAGCTATGTTGATTCTTGTCTAATAATGTTTTGGTTACTTTGTAACATTATAATATCTAATAATAAGCTAGTTATTGTCTAATGCTTCATAGGTTACTATGTAACAATATATTGATTCTTGATTCATGATGATTTGATTCTTTGGGTAACTTTATTGTAGTTCTTGCATATTCTTTGATTTGGTTCTTTGTTTAAAATTTATAATGTTTCTTTGTATATAATATTCTTGAACAATCTTTGAATTGGTTAATGAAAAATGATGAATTAATTCTTGACTAATGTTGACTTTGATATATTGGTTCTTAACTAATTACGATTTGGTTACTATATAAAACTATAACGGATACTCGATAGTCTTGACACGATTCTTGTGTAAGATTACAAATTTATATTCTTTTATAATTGAGGTTACTCATTGACTACATTGTATTAGTTCTTGTCTAATATTGAGGTGTATCGATTATAAAAATTATATGTATATATTTACATATAGTTACTACAAATTCCTATGGTTATATATGGTTATAGAACAATTAAATGTATATAGTTACCTATGTATATGTATATGTATATATATATATTTTGACTAATCTTTGAGTTAGTTCTTTGTTTAACATTATATTGATTCTTGAATAATCTTGATTTGGATCTTATGTAAAAATATAATGGATACTCATTAATCTTTGAGCTGATAGCTTGCATTAATCTAATTATACTTATACTTATATTTTTATATTAATGGTTACTTATTAACTACATTGGTTATATTAATGTTTACTTGTTAACTACATTGGTTACAACAATTATTTTTAACTTCCCTGAAACCCTCTATCTTTGGTTGTTTTCACTATAACAATTAAATGGATGATGTTTTTATCTTATGGTTCTTAACTAAACATGTGTTGATTCTTTATCTACATTGGATTTTATTCTTTGTATAATGTTGTTATGATTCTTTGTGCAATATTTGATTAATTTATATTGGTTTGTTTTATTATGATGGAAACTAATTGGCTACATTGGTTACCTTTTTACAACTATCATAATTTAATTGCTAACAAATAAAATTAAAGCTGATTGTTTCCATTGTAAAATGAATGTACTAATGTGTTTCATTCTCGATTACTAACATTATATAATTTGATTCTTGGTTAACATTGATTTGGTTACTTTACAAGACTTATTACATTTTTGAGACAATGGAGATGATTCTGTTGTGCTTTATTTCAGCGGTACATGGGTGATAGTAACGATATACACCAACTTTGAAGTTCTGGCATATTAGTTCCATCAACTTGTTAGTTCGGAGAAATGCAAAACATGATATGCATTGCATTCTGAGATGAACACAAACAAAACAACATTGTCGATTAAATTTCACATTAGACTCGACATTCCACCGTCGTATATCGGATGAAGCAACCTTGAGATTCTTTATTGAAGTCGATAGAAAATCGATGAACAAGGAAAATTCCCGATTATAGATATTGAAAAAAGAAGCGGCCGCCTGACAATCTTGCATAACTTGACAAATATAGAAGAATCACATTGTTCAAGATGTAGCATGATCGAGATCAACACAAGGAAATTGACACTAGTTCCACTAGCAACACAAGATTGCCAAATTGGAGCCTTGATATCTTGATCGACTTGCAATGGAAATTATGGAACAACAACGAGGCGAACAACATGACAAATCATACGGAAGGGGCGATATGATGATGTAATAACGGAGATCGAATGAGCGTGAAGTAAAATTACATCAAACCTACAAAGACAAAAAAATCTATCACAATCAATGAAATTTGCATTCAATCGAGAAAAGCGAATGACACAAAGTTCAGCGAGCAGTCGTAGAGACTTTGTCTTTGAGTGTGCGTAGATGATGAAAATTGCAAATGGAAGA
This sequence comes from Panax ginseng, assembly GCA_020205605.1. Classification (NCBI taxonomy): domain Eukaryota; kingdom Viridiplantae; phylum Streptophyta; class Magnoliopsida; order Apiales; family Araliaceae; genus Panax; species Panax ginseng. Next base: position 86,059,984 of record CM035143.1, read on the forward strand.
TGAGAGCATCAAGTATTGAAAAACCGATCTGTTCAAGGTGAGGGAATTCAATGACATTCACGCGTGTTCGATCGGCGTATTCTTTGGAGACCACGAATGACAAGCAAATAGTGAGTTGGTAGCGAATGCATAATCATAAATTAACAAATTTGAAGAAAATATACACACCAATGGAGATATTATCGAGGACATGATGACGAAATATAATGTGTCTATCTCTTACCAAAAAGCATGGAGATCGAAGGAGAAAGCGTTAGAAAAGGTAAGAGGAAATACACACGACTACTCATTGATCCCATCATGGGTTACACATCTTTGCGAAAAACAAATCCGGTAACAATTTAAAACACATTATTATTTTTCATGATTAGTTGATTACTCAATTCAAGCGATTTGGTTGCTATAATGTGCATTGGTTACCTACCTCATATTTATAATTTTAAATGAGTTCTCTTGATTTTTTATATTAATGTTTACTCGGCAAATACATTGGTTCTTGTCTAATGAAAATTGTTTGTTAATTCTAATGATATCTTTATTCTTTGTATATCAATATGTTGTTTCTTTGTATAATCTTTGTCTTGGTTCCTTTAAAACAATATGTTGAGTTCTTGTTTAATGCTACCTTGATTCTTGTCTGCTTTATGGCTTGTTAGTTCTTTGCAAAATGATATCTTAGTAGCTGTATAGTACTATCTTTTGTTTCTTTGTATAATGATGTCTTGAGTTCTTTGGAAACATTATACTATCTAATCTTGTATTAGTTCTTTGTAAGCAAATATATTTGAGTTCTTGTCTAATGCTATCTTGGTTTCTTTGTAACATTATCTTGTCTAAAGTTTTATTAGTTCTTGACTAATCTTTGTATTAATTCTTTGTGTAACAATATATTGATTCTTGATTGTGTAACAATATATTGGTTATTGATTAGTTTCTTGTATAACAATATATTCCTTCTTGTTTTTGATTCTTGCTAATGTTTGGATAATTGGTTCTTGACTAATGTTGTCTTGAATCTTGACATTAAGTACATTAGTTCTTTATCTACTCTTGTCTTGTTCTTGTATAAAATTATATTGTCCAATCTTTGTCTTGAGTTCTTGTATGACAATAATTTGGTTCTTATCTAATCTTTGTCTTGGTTACTTTGTAGCATTATACTACTTATAATTCTATTGATAATGTTGATGTTTCATAACGGGTTCCGTCCACGACTCTTGAGTTGGAATCAAATGCTAGTTTCAAATATTTATTCTTTGCCATTGGAGCATCCATTCAAGCATGGCATCATTGCTTTCAATTATTGTGTCGATGGCACATTCATACAATCAACTTACGGGGGACACTCTTGATAGCAAGCACACAAGATGCAAACCAAAACATTGTTAGATTGCTTTTGCGATGGTTGGCAATGAAAATGAATTATCATGGAGATGGTTTTCATGAATTTAGAAGCTGCTTGTGGAGTAAAGGAAGGCCATGCATTGTTTGAGATAGACATGAAGCCATAATCTGAGGATTGAAATTATGTGTTTCGGATGTCATGCATCTTCTGCCTTACGTACCATATCTTGAAAAATATAAAAATAGATTCAAAAGAGAGAAAGAACTTAAGCAGGTCTTACAACGGGGCATGTAGAGCATCTGACATTGAACAATTCAACAAACACATGGTTTGAACTTGATGCCATTGATCCTCGAATAAGGATATATTTGGAGGAAGAGGTCGAGTTGGAAAAGTGCACCGAGGCTCCATGGGGTATATGGCGATACTCAACAATGACTTCAAACACATGAATCTATTAACAGTGCGCAATTATTAAGATGATTAGGGATCTTCCGGTTGCATCAATGATTGAATACCTCGTTATGCGGTTCAAAGATGGTATTTCACAAACAAACAATGACCCTATCAACATTCACACACTTTCCTGGCAATTTGAAGAAAGATTGCAATCTAATATCATTAAATCAAGGAAACTTAAGGTAACAAATACAAATTATAATTTATTGCATTAATTTTTATATTGTATTTATTCTTGACTAATGATGTCTTGATTCTTTGCATAATATTACTAATTAATGTTGAATTATTTCTTGACTACTGGTGACTTAATTCTTGTGTTAAACTATAATGTTCTTGACTAATCTTGACTTGTTTCTTGATTAATAATAACTTGGTTACTATGTAATATTATATTGGTTACTAACCAATACCTAATTGCTTATTGCAAAACATTATAATGGTTAATTGACCTTTCTTGAGTTTATTCTTTGTGTATCATTATCTTTGGTTACTTATTAATCTTTGTTTTCTTCTTTGCAAAATATTACTAATTAGTGTTGAATTGTTTCTTTGTCTAATCTTGATTTAGTTCTTGTGCTTTTACTATAATATTCTTAACTAATAATAACTTGTGTCTTGGTAATGGTAACTTGGTTACTATGAAATATTATATGTATTGGTTGTCGATTAATACTTAATTGATTAATGCATATCATTACAATGGTTCTGAAACTCTTTGCTAAGTTGGTTCTTGTGTATCATTATATTGGTTACTAAGTGATACTTGTTTGGTTACTCTTAATAATTAAAATATTCTTTCTTGAGTTGGTTATTGATAGTATCATTATATTGGTTCTTAGCGATGTTTATTTGGTTACTCTGTATAATTATAATATTCTTTGCTAAGTTGATTCTTTGCTTAGTTACTTGTTTTGTAATTATAACATTGAGTTGTTTACTTTAATCGTATTCTTTTTTGAGATAATGAAAATGATTCGGTTATCTTGTATTACAACAACGATTAATTTGTGATGTAGGTTGAGACATCAAACTTAGTGATTTTCTTTTTTACGATGTCGTCAAACAATATATTGTGGACATCGACAAAAGGACATGCACATGTGGAAAATTTCGATTACCATGAGATGCCATGTCCAGCGTCTTTGCTTCTTTATTATGATGAGCAAGCGAAATTTGAAATTTATTATGATTTTTGCTCAAAAAATACTATAAAACAACTTTGGTCAACACATATTGACTTCATTATCTTAGTTAGATGACAAAGAAAAGCTGGGATGTACGGAAGAAGTAAGAAACATGGTTGTAAAACCACCAAACACAAGAAGACCATTTGGAAGACCAAAAGTAGGGAGAATACAAACACGGATCTAAAATCAAAATTCAAAACAAATCGGCGGTGCGAGAGAAAGGACCTGACAGAGAAAACACTGCAATAATCCACCGGTTTTAAGACCAAAAAAACCCTGATATAATGCATTTATATTAAGAGTGTAGATACATGTATATATAATTGTTTACTATCATTAACCATAAACCACATAGATGGTAGCATTTTTGATTTTGTACAATAACCAACATTTTTATTGATTAAAGCATTTGATTTTTGAATTCATTATGAGTTGCCAATACAAATGGGAACCCACAAAAAGTACCTTTATTCACTTGACAAATATTCCAAATATAAATTGTAAATTATTTGGTTACTAACATAAAAGTCAAATGGTTACTCTTATATAACAATTTGGATACTAAGCGCACATCTCAAAAATATATTTAACAACAGATTATATGTCACGAAACAATATTGTACATCTACATTATATGTCACGAAACGACATATTATATGTCTTGATACATTTCTAGCAGCAGTTATATGTCACTGAAACAATATTGTACATCTCTGTTTACTATCAAAACATTAGTTGGTTACCCTTTTATATATATTTGGTTACCAAGCATGTACATTTCAAAATAATGTAGCAAACCAACCTAAAAGCGAATCAAATGGGAACCCACAAAAAGTACCTTTATTCACTTGACAAATATTCCAAATATAAATTGTAAATTATTTGGTTACTAACATAAAAGTCAAATGGTTACTCTTATATAACAATTTGGATACTAGCGCACATCTCAAAAATATATTTAACTAGCAGATTATATGTCACAGAAACAATATTGTACATCTCATTTACTTATCAAAACATTAGTTTGGTTACCCTTTTATATATATTTGGTTACCAATTGTACATTTCAAAATAATGTAGCAAACCACGACCTAAAAGCGAATCAAATACCAACAACACACAAAATTAATTCCAAAACTGATATTATAATAACATATGAAATCCCATCTATATAAGATTCAGTAATCATCCTTAATGAACCATACAAAATTGTTGTGTATATTAAAAAATAAAAATACATAACACAATTCATACTGACAACACAACAATATCTGAACTAATCAAAATCTGGAACAAATCTTCCTGGAAATTCTCTGTCAGTCTCATATCCCTCCAATTGTTTGTTCCTTGCATGCATATATAGGTTTGTACATAACTTCTTTCGATATTATTGTGACGGGGAAATGGAATAGGAATTTCATCAATCTTACGATGAATGACATGCTCGAAAAAACAAATTGTGAACAACCCACATGATCAACATACAAATGCACAAAAGATAACCAAAATCAATACTAGAATCAACCTATATATAACACATATCGGTTTATCTGATAACGAACATTTACAACATAGTAACCAAAAGCAGGTTAGATGGCGATAACAAAATAATTAAATATAATAATTCAAAAATTGTAAACAATGCAACCCTTACCCCTCCACTTGTTAGGGAGCAAACTCTGCAAATTCTAACTCAATTATGTCATCTTCCTCCTTATTGCGATATGGTTCATTTGCTAAAAGTCGATATCACTCCTATCTCTCCAAAATCCAATCTTACGCATGATAAAGTGGAAAGAATAAATATATCACAGTTCCTGAAACATCCATGATTTTTTGTTTGCATGGATTTCCTTTTGAAACTTGCGAGAATTATAAGCAGTTAGGCGTCTACGATGCACATCAAATGTTAACAAAAACCAATGGTCGGTGATGACATATGTATGGGAACAAAACATATAGTCAACATTTTTCCATGGTGTGTTGACATCCATAAGCGATCCATGAATGTACTTTCGGCAACATCACCCTCCCGAGACAATACACTCTTATCTGAATTTTTCTTGTATACTCTTCAAAAAAGAGGTCATCTTGGCATGGAACCAACAATCCGTAGTCGTTGCCCTTATATACACGATGTCGGAATGTACGGCCAATTTACGGAAGTAATATAATGCAACATTGATATCTTTGAAAAAAAAAATATATATATATATATATATATATAATAGTGTTGAAAAATAACATTATGTAATCAATGTAACCAACACTTTATTAGCAGCTAGTTACTTAAACAACTAAATAATGTAACCATAATTATAAAAACATAATTTGAAGAAAAAAAACATAAAACATGTATGATCTTAACCAACATATATATAACATATATATATATAGTAACCAAACAATTATATAATAGTAACCAAACCAGTTTGTAACATAGTAACCAAAGCGATAATATGATAGTAACAAAAGTTATATAGCGGTAACAAAAAAGCAGGTTATATGGCGGTAACCAACCACTTTTATCATAGTAACCAAAACATGTTTATATATCAACATATCGGTTTATATGATGGTAACAAAAACATATATATAACATATATGATAGTAACCAAACAATTATATAATAGTAACCAAGCAGTTGTAACATAGTAACCAAACAATAATATAATAGTAACAAAAGCAGGTTATATAGCGATAACAAAAGCATAGTTATATAGCGGTAACCACCCACTTATATCATAGTAACAAAAACATGTTTATATATCAACATATCAATTTATATGATGGTAACAAAAACATATATATAACATATATGATAGTAACCAAACAATTATATAATAGTAACCAAAGCAGTTTGTAACATAGTAACAACAATAAATATAATAGTAACAAAAGCAGGTTATATAGCGATGTAACAAAAGCAGTTATATATGATAACGGTAACCACCCACTTATATCATAGTAACAAAACATGTTTATATATCAACATATCAACATATATGATAGTAACCAAACAATTATATAATATTAACCAAAAAGTTGTACTATATTAACAAAAGCAGTAATATGATAGTAACAAAAGCAATATATGACAATAATAAAAAAGCAGGTTATATAGCGGTAACCAACCACTTATATCATAACAGAACAAAACATGTTTAAATAGTAACATATCAATTTATATGTTGGTAACCAAAACATATATAAAACATATATCATAGTAACGAGACAACTATATAATAGTAACCAAATAGTTGTATACTAGTAACCAAACATAATATAATAATAACAAAACAGATATATAACAGTAACCAACCACTTATATCATAGCAACCAAAACATGTTTAAATAATAACATATCAATTTATATGTTGGTAACCAAAACATATATAAAACATATATCATAGTAACCAGTCAATTATATAATAGTAACCAAATAGTTGTATACCAGTAACCAAACATAATATAATAGTAACAAAACAGATATATAACAGTAACCAACAACTTATATCATAGCAAACAAAACATGTTTAAATAGTAACATATCAATTTATATATTGGTTTACCAAAACATCTATAAAACATATATCATAGTAACGAACACAATTATATAATAGTAACCAAATAGTTGTATACTAGTAACCAAGCGATAATATAATAGTAACAAAAGCGATCGTATAGCGATAACAAAAGCAGATATATGACATTAACCAACAACTTTATTAAAGCTATTTACTTAAACAAATAAATAATGTAACCATAAATATAGAAACATAATTTTAAAAAAAAAATACTCACATAAATCGTCTAACCATTGACCGAGTCTTTAATTTATAAAACCACATTTTAGATGAAATTGGAATAGACCCAAATTCAAATCACGGGTTCGATAATGTCATTCTTCCCGGAAAATTTGTCGAGTCCTTGATATAAAAACATATTAGTATACGTTGACATTAACAATCACCATGTTAATATACACACTACCCAAAAGCAAATTTATTTGTTTCATAAAAAAACTATAGCATTGTTAACGGTAAAAAACAAACCTTTTCACATTTGTTAAGTCTATTTTAAACCCTTTGTTCAAACAATGCCCTTGAATATGGATGGCATCTCCATACAAAACCTTGGGAAATCTGAAATAACAACAACTCTTTGACTAGGACCCGATGCATTAGATGATAACCCGGTAGATCAAATATTCTTTATATATGGAGGCAAGTAGAAACATCACTTTTTAAATGTTCACGCATGCAGTGCGCCACTTACTCTATCGGCGCTCTTCTCCGATTCATCACCTTTGGACTATATCACAGGTAGTCAAAACCATCTCATCAATCTGATTTGCTTTCCGCCTCAAACTTTTCCCCTTTTACAAATGACGAGAAAATGTAATGAAAACAATTATATTTTCACATAAAAATCGATGTTGTATTGGTTCTTTGTCTAATCACGATAATGGTTACCATAAAAATTATACTTATTACTAACTAATTATGTATTGGTAACATTATCTTTGTCTAATGCTATATTAATTCTTGTCTAATGCATTATTGGTTCTTATGAAACATTATACTTATTCTTAACTAATCTTGTTTTTGGTTACTATGAAAATTGTAATGGTTACTATATATATTTATGAGTTGGATCTTGAGTAAAATTAAAAGCGATAAACAAAACCTTAAGCATGTAATGGTATAACGATAACAAAATCTAAAGCATGTAAAAAAAAAAAAAAAGGTTGGCATGTAGTTATAACACTAACCTCGGCTGACAACATAAACAACAATTTCTTTCCCGTACATTGGCTTAAAATGTCAAAAGTTGGCATGTCAACATCATTCTTAACGATCATTTCAAAATACAAAACAATCGATTGATCATTAAAAAATGAAAAAAAGACATCTAACACAAAACAAAACAAACAAAAAAAAAGTCTAACCTTAACAATTTCTTGAACAACATTACTTATTATTTCATGATGTTCTTGACCCATACCATCAAGTTCAACTTCATTACCATACTCGAGTTCATTATCATCCTTCTTCTTAACAAAATCGACACATCACCAACATCCTCAACAACATCTTGACAAAATGGCGGGCTTCACCATAACATCCTCAACAACCTCCTCAACAACATCCTCAACAACGTGGCGGTTTTCATCCATAACATCCTTAACATCATCAACAACATGGCGGTCTTCAAGCATAACATCATCACCTTCATTTCCGACTTCATTTACAAATTCATCATTCTTCTCATCATCTTTCAAACCATCATCACCAACCTCATCGACTTTCGAACCATCATCACCAACCTCACCGGCATGCTCATCAACAACATCATCGACTTCATCGGAATCATCGGCTTCATCGGCATCATCGGCATCACCACCCTCATCGAGAATCGGACTCTTCATCGAATCAACATCGACTTCTTTGACCCCACCATCTTTTATCCCGTAACTCATCTCTTATATAATTAATCTAAAGTCTCTGCATATATTGAACATGTAAAATCTTCATATCGGCCCATGAGTTTAGCGTCTTTCTTAATTTCAAAAACTTTTTTTCTCCAATGGTAGTATGTAGTTTATCAATTGCATCTTTAATGGCCAGATATATCACTTCGATGTTGTCATCCTTGACTTCTTTTTTCAACATTCTTGTGAGCATCCTCTCCTTTTGAAAAAGCTGAAACACCCCAAAATCAAGGCGTTCATTCTCATCGTCAAGTGGGGAATCAAACTTTTACCCTCAATTTGAAAAACAATAAGTACACTTTAGTATAACATCGACAAACATTTATACACTTACAATAACAAAAGATAAAATAAATAAACAAAACATATATATCTATTAATCAAATATATATAAATCATTAACCAACTCAATATATAAAGGTAACCAAAGCTGTGTATATTCTAGTAACCAACTACTGATGTTAAGAGTAAACTTCACATGAATAATCGATAACCAAATAATTAATTAAAGGTAACAAATTGCATTCTTAATAGTAAAGCGCATACACATCGAGCAGAATACTAGCTCATTCAACTTGTCATTTGAAGGGACTTCACAAGCTCCTTCCATCTACATAAGCGGACATCAAAGCGGATGCTTTCGTCGTTGCATATATCTGCGAGTTTTGAAAGTTGAAATTGTTTGAAACATAAACACTTGAAATACATATGGAAGACCATTCAACTTATACAATTTAATATAATGGTCCTTGTAGAAATTATATGTTGAACCACCACTCCTTCCTTTCTTTATATGCCCTTGATGCATTTGACAAAGAATACTTTGTCATTTCAAATATAACTTTCCCCAAGGAAAACTACTAACATCACCATAACATATAAAATTTACCATTGCAACATCAACAAAATTTTGAAAGCTGTTGAAAGAATAAAATTAAACACCAAAAAAATCGGTGACATCTAATAGCCTCGTCATCATCATCAAAAGCGCCTTAGGAATACCTACCTATCTACTACTACGAGTATGACTTACGCCCCAAATATTTTTCAATAATCAGTTTTGCATGCACTTATATGCACTTATATCATCATCATTGCCTTGCCATCTCACCCCGATCGATCGACAAAACTTCGGTGACCCAAACCTAACCCTTTTCTCCCCAAACAAAAACCACATCTCACCATCATCCCTTTGGTGAACCTCCACTTCTGAGCATGGTGAATAATCATGAATACATTTGATGCTCACCAAACTCAAAAATTTCAAAACATGTTGCCTAAACTTCTCGGTGACTTTCATTCAATTTCTTGGCAATAATTATGGGGACTTCCATGTCACACCAATATATTACTTTTCGATTGAATCTTACATTGCATTCCTCATAGTAAAGATCCCATAAGCGTAAATACACAAAACCGAAATTGAGCAGTTATTAATAACCAAATATAACAAAATTTATACAAAAAATTTGGTTATACACTAAATCGATAACCAAATACATCTTAACAAGTAACGAAATAATTACATGATGGTAACGAAACCATTTTTAATGGTAACCAATACATAAACAACCTATACACTAAACTCGATTTATTAAAACATGTATACTAGGCAAAAAAAAATTTAGGATTAACTAAGCATAAACAATACAAAATAGTAACAAAGCGTAAAAAATACGATAACAAAATCGATATAACGATAACAAACTATAAAATCACGATAACCAAAAAAAAAACTAATAAGTAACCAAAACATTAAAAGTTTACAATAACCAAATACATACAAATAAGTAACCAAATAATTATTATTTTACGATAACCAAATACATACTAATAAAAATTCACGATAACCAACTACATACTAAATAAGTAACTTGACCCATAAAAGTAACACAATAATATAATATAATATCCGGTTAACCAAATACATACTAATAAGTAACCAAATCATTAAAAGTTTACGATTACCCAAATACATACTAATAAGTAACCAAATAATTATATAATGGTAACCATATGAAAATTAAAAATAACACACCTTTAAATTTCTACGTATTTGGAATTATATTACGGATAAACACTTGACCTTTGGCCTTAACTACGAGGCGCGTCAAGCTCGAATCTAAGCGCACTTGAAAATGCTTGATATCACTTTGTGTATCACCGACTATTTTCATTCTTACTCGATTTCAGGCATACATCCTTTTCCTTCCCTTCATATCCACGACAAACTTCTTCACTTCCTTGCGAGAATCACGCTCGATATTCTCTTCCTCTTACCATCCTTCTTCTTTGTATCAACCATTCTATACAAAACATAAAAATAACACAAACCCACACAACAATCAATACTACATTCGTTGATAAACAACATTAATATATATAATCGTTAAATTATTTCAAAATAACTAACCTAAAAATATACGACCGAATCGATCTGAAGAATAATAAACCAAGCGCAACAACGTGTAATCAATCACGAAAGCAGTACAACGATGGTGACGAACAAAAGCGAAAACCAAAAGCGAAATGGCTATGAACCCGATAACAAACAATGGAGAATCTTTGAAGCGATGGTGGCGAGAGCGATCTTGTGAGAGCGATGGATATTCTTTGAAACACGAAGGAGAGAGAAAAAGGGTTTTAAGCGTATAAAGGGTAATATACAAAAGCGAAGAGTACTACACATGCTTTGCGGTTATCAAGCATTTTAAAAAACATGTCCCATTAGTACCATTAATTCCTTAAATTAAGGACTCATAATTATAATAATATTGTAAATAAAATTAAAAAAATGTAATATTTTTTTGTAATTATTTTATGGGTGTTTTGTTTTGTAATTATTTTTAAAAAGTACTAATATATATAATTAATCCTTTAGTATCACGACCACAAATTATCCATACACTACGGATCAAGGATATTTGTGTATTCATTAATGGTCATGATCATGCCAACAACTATCCATCAATGCACTACGGGCCAATGAGGACTTTTTCCACATCATTTGTAACATTACTACCATGATTACATCGAATAATCCTCGGTCATAATCATACCAAGTCCATCTATGCACTCACAAAGCCACAAATGACTTTCAACATAATATAAACATGAGGATGATGACAATGATATAAGAATTCAATAAAACAAGTTCAAGAATTAATTTATCCATGAACCAATAACGTCCAAATTGTCAACATGATACTACTTTTAGAGTAAAATTCAAGAATGCTTAGAAGAATATTTCTATGAAAAGATACTGGATGAAGCGCAAATATCAAGGATATTCCACTAATTTCATGGAGTATAGAAGTCAAAACTTTGACCAACTGAGTATAATAACGAATGGAATAACAAAAGAAATCACTATGCATGCGGTTCTTCGCATAGACAGGTTATTCCAACAGATTAATAAATGCGGAACCAGTGTCGGTAAATTTAACCGGCAACATGATGTTCCAACGAGAATAATAAAAGATGAGAACCGGTCCCAGCGTACGCATTGCGAGACGTGATATTCCAATGTAATAATAATAAAGAGGAACTGTGTCCCCCGTAACGCATGAGATAGAATATTCCAAATGAATAATAATAAAGACGGAACCAGTCCAAATAAAAGCGCACGAGATAGGATATTCCAACAGTAATAATAAAGATGAATATTAGAAGAATGTCACCAAGTATAGGGTAGTCACAGATCTTCGTTATTCCAGCAGAATAATAAAGAATGGAATAACAGAAGTTCTCTTCATGAATACAAAAGAAATAATACCCCTTACGAGTACAACAAATAATATCTCTTACCGTAAAAGAAACTGAATATAAGAGTAGGGAAGGAGCAGAATACTTTTCTATAGCTTCTCTATAATTTCTCTCTCTAGAGTTTCAGTGAATTCGTAAGAAATAATGAAGGAATGAGCTTCTATTTATAGAAAAATGGACTGCATAGTAACTAACTCATGAACGGTTGAGATTGATTTACTTTAATCTGACGATCCATATTTAAAGCAAAATCTTTTAAATAAAATATAATATATTCTATTTATAATCTAATAAAACGAATAACTTTATAAAAGATTTTACTATGTAAACACTATGCAGGCACTATGCAAACACTATGCATAATAAAATATAATATATTCTAATTATTGTCTAATAAAAATGAGATAACTTTATAAAAGTATTCTGCTTTTATATAAAAAGATTTACTATTAGCCTAATAAAACGAATAACTTTATAAAAGTATTCTATTTTATATAAAAAGCTTTTCTGCTTTTATTATATTAATAATACCAATAAAACAAAACCGAGTGACTTATCACATAAGCATCAATAATCAAAACCGTAAGTATTATCTTTATGCAACTCACGCGTAGAGACATCAGTTTTTAACACCGGGTGTTTCAACGAGCTTAATGACGAAAACTTTCGTAGTTATTTTCATAAAAAGTATTTTTGTTGTTTTCTCGATCCGACAATAATTCCGTTGTGGGGTCCACCAATGATTGTGTCGTTGTACAAATATTCCTGTTAAAACGAATATATTCCCACCAATCGAATATTATATAACAACTTGCGTGTACTTTTGCAAAATTTATAAATATTACCCACAACTATAACATTATATCAAATTCATTCCAGAATATTCAAAAATGATATTTATAGAAAATTCATCTTTTATTCATAAAAGTTGGGGTCTTACAACCTCCCCTTCTTATAAAATTTCGCCCTCAAAATTAGGGTACGTACCTGGTATGTCGAAGAGGTAAGGATACCTTGATTTCATTTCAGATTCTAACTCCCAAGTCATTTCCTCAACATCGTGGTTTCTCCACAAAACTTTGACTTAAGGTATAACCTTGGAGCGTAGAATATGTTCCTTCTTATCCAAGATTTGAACAGGAACCTCTTCATACGTCAAATCTTTCGTTATTTCGTCCGGTTCTAACTCAATAATGTGGTTCGGGTCTTTCACATATTTACGTAACATGGATATGTGAAAAACGTTATGAACACGAGACATACTTGGCGGTAAAGCGAGTCTATAGGCCACAGTTCCTACTCGATCGAGGATTAAATATGGGCCGATGAATCGAGGATTGAGTTTTCCTCTCTTTCCAAATCTCGTAACTCCTTTCCATGGAGCAACACGTAACAACACATGATCTCCTATATCGAATTCCACATCCTTTCGATGAAGATCAACATAACTCTTTTGTCGATCTTGTGAGGTTTTTATACGTTGTCGGATTGTTTGAATCTTTTCTGTAGTCATACGTACCAACTACGGTCCCAACAACGTTGCTTCTCTCACCTCATCCCAACATACTGGAGAATGACACTTTCTTCCATACAACGATTCGAATGGAGCCATGCCAATACTTGTTTGATAACTGTTGTTGTAGGAAAATTCTACCAATGGTAAGAACTTGTCCCAACTTCCCTTGAAATCAAGGACACAGAGTCTTAATAGATCTTCAAGAGTTTGAATAGTCCTCTCCATTTGTCTCGTCCGTCCGAGGATGATATCTTGAAGCTAAATCAGAATCTGCGCCCATAGCTTTTACGCAAACTAACCCAAAATCGTGAAGTGAATCTTGGGTCTCGATCAGAAACTATGGATACTGGCATACCATGCAGTCTTACAATCTCGTTTATGTACATACGAGCAAGACGTTCAAGTGTATAAGTTTCTCGTATTGGTAAGAAATGAGCAAACTTGGTCAATCGATCAACAATGACCCAAATCACATCTATACCTTGAGAAACCTTAGGAAGACCGGTAACGAAATCCATGGTAATGTACTCCCACTTCCATTCTGAAATTTCAAGTGGTTGCAATGGACCTTTTGGTACTTGATGCTCCGCTTTAACTCGTTGACAAGTTAGACACCTTGAGATAAACAAATACTATCTATCTCTCTCTTCATATTGCTCCACCAAAATGTATGACGAATATCATGATACATTTTGGTACTCCCAGGATGGATTGCAAACGGTGTGTTGTGCGCCTCCATCATGATTTTATACCTTAAATTAGGGTCGTTAGGAACACAAAGTCTGGAGTTGACTCAAAGTATTCCTTCTTCATCGATTCTTGCTTCCGACATAGCTACTTCCTTATACCATAACTCACATTTCTTCAACTTGGCATAAAGCTTGTATTCACGAAGCTTTTGGAGTGTCAGCCTCAAGTGTTTCTCATGATCTTCATGGCTTTTGGAATAAATAAGGATGTCATCAATAAAAACGACCACAAAGTGATCCAAATATTCCTTGAATACTCGGTTCATCATATCCATGAAGGCAGCAGGAGCATTAGTCAATCCAAAGGACATGACTAGGAATTCATAATGCCCGTATCGAGTTCTGAAAGCCGTCTTTGGAATGTCATCGGTTCTAATCTTCAATTGGTGATATCCGAAACGAAGATCAATCTTTGAAAAGAATTTGGCTCCTTGCAACTGGTCAAATAGGTCATCAATACGTGGCAATGGGTACCTATTTTTTATGGTGACATGATTCAACTCCCGATAATCAATACAAAGTCGCATACTCCCATCTTTCTTTTTCACGAATAGAACAAGAGCACCCCAAGGAGAAGTACTAGGACGAATAAAGCCAATGTCTAACAATTCCTGCATTGGGTCTTTAACTCAAGTTCAATAGAGCCATTCGATATGGGGATTTGGAAATGGGTTTTGTCTTAGGGTTCAAGGTCGATACAAAATTCAATTTCACGCCTGGGGTAGGCCAGAAGTTCTTCATCGAATACGTCGGGAAATTTATTAATAATAGAAATATCATTCAAAAAGCGACGTATTTTGTTTAGATCATGGCGTGGGCTAAGAAAGCTTGACATCCGTTTTTCAATAAACGAATAGCTTTATGGCTTGAGATGACTGTGATTGATTTCAATGGTTTGTTCGCTTGAATTCGCATAATAGGTTGATTAGGAATATGAAAGCTAACAACCTTACGAAAATAATCAATTTTTGCATGATGAGTAGTTAACCAATCAATCCCTAGAATCATGTCAAATGCAAGTATTTTCAATGAACTAAGATCGACAGATAATGTGAGGGTACCGATTTGAACCAAACAAGACTTATAAACAGTGGATGTAATGAAGGTTTCTCCCAATGGAGTTTCCACAGATAACTCAAAGTCTAATTTCTCCGGAGTCAAATTTAATCGTTGAGCGCAAGTAGGAGAAATAAAAGAATGGGTAGAACCGGTATCAAATAAAGTATAGACTTCGCTAGAGTTTATGATAAGCTTACCCATGATGACCTCATTCGGGTTTCTTACTTTTTGGGAGGTCACAACAAACGCTCTCCCTTGCACTACCGGCTTTGACTTTTCTGGGACGGCCTTTGGTGCCTCCATCCTAGCTGAACTTGTCTTTGGTGAACAACAAAATCGGGCTAAGTGACCTTCTCTTCCACAATTATAACATGCTTTGGACGGTATCACGCAGTTTGGACTAATGTGTCCCTCCCCTCCGCATTTGAAGCATATGATAGGCGGTCATTCTCCTTCCTTAACAATGGCTGTTGGTGCTGACATCTTTCCATCATTGTTGAATCTCCTCTTCTTGAAATGTCCATTATTATTGTTTTGGCCCTGATTACCACCGAAGCGGTTACCATTTCTGGACTGTTGATTCCCTCCACGCTTGTTGTCACCGCTTCGATGACTGCTCTCGCTAGTATTATCATTTTGCCGGCTGCTCTCTTTTGGTTGTGTTGACTCGTTATCGCGCTCCACTAATTGAGCCCTATTTATAACATCTGAATACAAACACAGTTTATGAGAAATAAGATGTTGACGTATCTCCGGCTTCAAAACTCTTAAAAACATCCGCGTCATTCTCTCTTCATTATCCACCAAGTAGGACGCAAACCGGGACAACTCGGCAAACTTTACTTCGTACTATGACACGGTCATATTATTTTGTTCCAACTTGATGAACTCCACCTCCTCCATGTGACGAATACTTTCGGGAAAGTACTTGTGGTTGAATAGTTCTTGGAACTTCTCCCAAAACATTTTTAGTACGGCAGTTTGAGTACGCTTTACCGATTTCCACCAGTTATCTGCCTCTCCTCGCAACATAAAGGCGGCAAAGGGAACCTTTTGCTCCTCGGAGCATCCCAAGACATCAAATATCTTGGTGATCTATTTTATCTATGCTTCCGCCTTAAGTGGTTTTTGCTCTCCAATAAACTCTGGTGGTCCCAGCTCCTTGAACTGTTTAGCGGTGACCGTCCGAGAGTTTCCAGTGGTTCCACCTACATTTTGGATAGGAGCCGCTCTCGCCTGCTGTTGCATGAATTGCATAAAGCCTCTGAACATTCCATCATTCATCATTTGGTCAGTGTTGTTTTTTGCATGAGGATTATCGCCTTCCTGATGCACATTATCCTGATTATTGATATGTGGTCAATCAACGGTCGCTTGTGCTCCATTGCTACTCTCAACATTCGCGGATGTCATTTTCAGATACTGCCACAAAACTAAAGGTTAATTGACATGTAAAATATTATCCCTATATTCTGACCGACCAATTAAATACTAAAAAAAAACTTAGGTAGGTCATACTAGCGAAGGAATTCCCCATCTCTCCCCTCCTAGTTCTATTCTCACATCTTAGCCAGGGATCATATCCCTAAGCTTTGATATCTAATCGTGACGCCCCAAAATAGTATACATCACCTATTCTGAGTCGCCAAATACATGATATAGAATACAAATACAATCTTTAATATACAACAAGAGAGCTGTGAGTTTTAATACAAATACTATCTTCTAGACAATATCCACTCTCATAATAAGTCCTCATTATATTTATTGTCACACTATTTAATAGAATAGTGAGGACTACTAATACTATCATCTGGTCCATCACTCCGTTCCCCGACTCGTCCCAGCTATATTCTTATTTCCTCAAGAGAACAGTGAAAGAAAGGGTGAGCTCAACTAGCCCAGAAAGAAATATTATGACTAAGACAATGCAGAATAAATTATCATTAGCCTTCAACAGTGTTATACTGATAAAATATAACAAACATCAAGTTTAACTACAGCGGAACAAGTAATCCATTAGAAGAGTCAAGTAGAGAATAAAATCTACTGTCTTCTATGATTTAAAAGGTTTTTCATGACTTTTATCGCTGGGACTCAGCTTAATAAATAATCCACATCATCGAATCACCCCTACACTACGGCCAAGGATATTCTTTAGTATCACGACCACAAATTATCCATGCACTACGGACCAAGGATATTTGTGTATTCATTAATGGTCATGATCATGCCAACAACTATTCATCAATGCACTACGGGCCAATGAGGACTTTTTCCACATCATTTGTAACATTACTACCATGATTACAATCAATAATCCTCATTCATAATCATACCAAGTCCATCTACATACTACAGAAGCCACGATGACTTTCAACATAATATAAACATGAGGATGATGACAATGATATAAGAATTCAATAAAACAAGTTCAAGAATTAATTTATCCATGAACCAATAACGTCCAAATTGTCAACATGATACTGCTTTGTAGAGTAAAATTCAAGAATACTTAGAAGAATATTTCCATGAAAAGATACTGGATGAAACGCAAATATCAAGGATATTACACTAATTTCATGGAGTATAGAAGTCAAAACTTTAACCAACTGAGTATAATAACGAATGGAATAACAAAAGGAATCACCATGCATGCGGTACTTCGCATAGACAGGTTACTCCAACATTATTAATAAGTAATCTAACCAGTCAAAGTAAATTACATGACCGGCTGTGATGTTCCAATGAGAATAATAAAGATGGAACCGGTCCCACGTAACGCATTGCACGTGATATTCCAACGTAATAATAATAAAAAGAGGGAACCAGTCCCAAGAAAGCGCATATGACATGGATATTCCAACGTAATAATACTCCTTACATCCCATAGTTATAAATGATTTTCCATTTTGAGATGTCCCAATAAATAGGCTACTTACTATTTATAAAATTTAGTTGGTTCATTGTTTTACTTTTATGCCCTTATAATAAAAATTCAACCATTACTCTTTTTTTGAAAAAACAACATTTAATGTCATTATTTTTATCACCACATTTAATGTTGTTGTATTCTCTTTGGTTAAAGTTATATGGTTATGGACTTTAATGGTCAGTGCACGTCAATCAATGAAGTTGAGAGTATAAGTAAATAGTAATTAACTTATTCATTAATTCCATATTAAGGGGTATATGTGGAAAATTATGTTAAAAATTGACACTTAAACTGATTTTCTTAAATTATGTGCTAAAAAAATCAACCTATAACTATGGGATGGAGGGAGTAATAAAGATTTTAACCAGTCCCAAGATAAACGCATGACGTGATATTCCAATGTAATAATAATAAAGATGTATTATTAGAAGAATGTCACCAAGTATAGGGTAGTCATGATATCTTTGGTTATTCCAAAGTGAGAATAATAAAGAATGGAATAATAGAAGTTCTCTTCATGAATACAAAAGAAATAATACCCCTTACGAGTACAACAAATAATATCTCTTACCGTAAAAGAAACTGAATATAAGAGTAGGGAAGGAGCAGAATACTTTTCTATAGCTTCTCTATAATTTCTCTCTCTCAGTGAATTCGTAAGAAATAATGAAGGAATGAGCTTCTATTTATAGAAAAATGGATCGTATAGTAACTAACTCATGAACTATTTAGATTGATTTACTTTAATCTGACGGTCCATATTTAAAGCAAATTCTTTTAAATAAAATATACTATATTCTATTTATAATCTAATAAAACGAATAACTTTATAAAAGATTTTACTATGCAACCACTATGCAGCCTTATGCAAACACTATGCATAATAAAATATAATATATTCTAATTATTGTCTAATAAAATGTATAACTTTATAAAAGTATTCTATTTTATATAAAAGATTTTACTATTAGCCTAATAAAACGAATAACTTTATAAAAGTATTCTGTTTTATATAAAAAGCTTTTCTGTTTTATTACATTAATAATACCAATAAAACAAAACTGAGTGACTTATCACATAAGCATCAATAATCAAAACCGTGTGCTATCGCCAAGTAACTGGCGCCAGACATCGCATCATTATTAATACAGGTGTTTCAACAGTTAACGGTAAAACTTCCGCCGTTATTTTTATAAAGTATTTTTGTCGTTTTCTCAATCCGACAATAATTTCATTGTGGGGTCCACCAATGATTGTGTCGTTGTACGAATATTCTCTATTAAAACGAATATTCCCCGACCAATAGAATATTATATAACAACTTGCGTAATTTGCAAAATTTATAAATATTACCCACAACTATAATATTATATCAAATTCATTCCATAATATTCAAAAATGATATTTATAGAAAATTCATCTTTTATTCATAAAAGTTGGGGTCTTACAGAACCTCGCCTGCATGTCAGTATTCTATTTGTGAATTGACCAACTTATCCCAAAATAAACTTCATACTAACCACTCTCGGAAAGTATATTAACTTCAATGTCAGTTGTCACCTCTTTCTTTCAAGATCAAGAAAAGTAGTTCAATTCCCAAGAATTGGATAGTCCCAAGCGGGCCCACTGAATTCCTTAAAACCATGTTAGCATCTACGAATCCAAGAGAAGGGAAAGGGAAAAAACACACGAAAAACTAGAAGAAAAAAGAACCTCAAATGTAGTACCAATGTGTACAAAATGGCCTCTTTGGTGCATTAAACGAGAGCAGATCCCCTGTCCCCAAATTCTCTGTCTCATTGTGTCTCTTCATTTAAATTTTAACACCTAGTCTCTTACTTAACACTAATTAATTCTAAAATTAAATAAAATGACATGTGTCAAAATTTAAGTGGAGGGACACAAGGGAGACAGGGAATTTGGGGACAGAAAATCTGCTTTCCATTAAACCACGATTTCCATTGACAATTGAACGAAAATATATGATTTCTGCACTTTCAAACTTCACCTCTATCTCCCCATAATACTCCATAATATACTTACTTTTTAGAGTTGTGCATAATAATTAAAAAATGATTGTATAACATTAAATATAATATTAATTGTCTATAATACTCTTTACCATAAACGTATTTTATACTCTCCCTCATTTGTAATATTTTCTCATGAGGGATAATTTTGAAAAGATTTTGACTTATTTTCTTAGATTGTATAAAACGCCAAATAATTTAAGAAAAATAAAATTATTTAAAAAATCATATATTATGGGACTAACGGAGTATTAATGTTACTACTTCCATTAGTCACACTAACAACTGACATGGACTTTTCCAATATTCTTATATTAATTGTCTTCCTAAACAGTCTGTACTTTCTTATTATATGTTGTTTTTGATATGGTCAAGCACTAATAAAGTTGTTAAAGCTTGATCTGTTATAAAACTTTAGCGAAGTGTATAAATATACTCTTATAATTGCTGCATAAATTTAGAGAGAATAAGCAAGAGAAAAGAGAGAGAAATTCTTCCAGAGAGAATTTAGAGAAAATTCACTTCTCTATTTTTCCTTTAGTATGCTCACCTTATATAGGCAATGCATGAGAGAAGGAGACAAAGAGGAAAAAGGGGAGGAAAGTCACGGATCAGTGAAAGAAGGAGATGAGGGGAAAAGCAAAGTGTAGGAAGGTTCCCTCTTAAGGAGGGAATCACATGATGTTATAACACTTTCCCTGATTCCCTACGATAGAAGATTATGTCTCATTAAAAACCTTGTTAAGGAAACCCAGTGGAAAAAACTTAACGAAGGGAAAAAGAGTACATATCTTTTACATAAATATCTTAATTGATCGCCTCGTTAAAACCTTGTCGAAAAAACCCATTGGGATAAAAACCGTGACTAAGGAAAAAGAGTACAGTCTTCCCCTCAAAAGGATTTCATTACTCCTTGATGAAATATTGTCATAAGTCTTTCAGTCGACACATTCCGATCCTTTTCCAAAGTTTTGCAAACGTTGCATATGGTAGCGACTTTGTGAATAAGTCGGCTAGATTATCACATGATCGAATTTGATGCACATCTATATCACCCTTCTTTTGTAGCTCATGTGTGAAAAAGAATTTAGGTGAAATATGCTTTGTTCTATCTCCCTTGATGTACCCTCCTCTAAGTTGAGCAATACATGTAGCGTTATCCTCATACAAAATTGTAGGAATATCTTTGATTGATGGTAATCCACATGATTTTTGAATATACTGAATAATTGATCTCAACCAAACACATTCTCTGCTTGCTTCATGTATAGCGAGAATCTCTGAGTGATTTGAAGATGTAGCTGTCGTGGTTTACTTTGTGGATTTCCGGGATATAACTGTGTCACAATATGTAAATACATAACCTGTTTGTGATCTTCCATTGTGTGGATCTGATAAATATCCTGCATCGGCATATCCAACCAATCGCGACGTTGAATTCCTTGGGTAAAATAACCCAAGATCTATACTTCCACGGAGGTATCTCAAAATGTGTTTGATCCCATCCTAATGTCTCTTAGTCGGAGAAGAATTGTATCTTGCTAACAAGTTGACAGCAAAATCAGGCCGTGTACAGTTTGCAAAATATATAAGAGCACCTATTGCACTTAGGTATGGAACTTCAGGTCCAAGAACTTTTTCCATTTCACTTAGGCATGGAACTTCAGGTCCAAGAACTTCTTCTATTGTACTTAGGCATGGAACTTCAGGTCCAAGAACTTCTTCCCCGCTTTCTAGAGACTAAAATGAATCTTTATCAACTTCTAAAGATCGAACAACCATCGGGGTAGTCAAAAGATGAGCTTTATCCATATAAAAATAACTGAGAATCTTTTCAGCATATATGTATTGATGAGCTAAAATTCCAGATGCTAAATGCTCCACTTGTATTCCCAAACAGAATTTTGTCTTTCCAAAATCTTTCATTTCAAATTCATCTTTTAAATAAGTAGTAGTTCTTGTGAGTTCTTCAGGAGTACCTACAAAATTTAAATCATCCACATATACAGCAATGGTGGAAAATTCACTTTGTGATTTCTTAATAAAAACACATGGACATACATGATCATTTATATATCCATATTTTATTAAATAATCACTAAGTTAATTATACTATATATGACCAGACTATTTCAATCCATATAATGAGCGTTGTAACTCGATTGAATATATGTGATGGGGCTTTTATGATTCAGCCATTTTCAATCCTTCAGGGATTCTCATATAAATCTCACTTCAAGTGAGCCATATAGATATGCTGTTACAACATTCATCAGACGTGTATCCAAACCTTCCATGGTTGTCATACCTATCAGAAAGCGAAAAGTGACTCCATCCATTACGTACTGGAGAGTCTGTATCCTGATAATCAATACCAGATTTTTGTGAAAACCCTTGAGCTACAAGTCGGGCTTTATATCTCACAGTTTCATTTTTCTCATTTCGCTTTCGTACAAATACCCATTTGTTTCCAACCGGGATTACACCCAGAGGTGTTTGGACTACTGGTCCAAATACTTCTCTTTTCAATAGAGATTTTATTTTCACCCGGGATTACAACCAGCGGTTTTTGAACTACTGGTCCAAATATATACTTCTCTTTTCAATAGAGATTGTAGCTCAGTTTGAATAGCAACTTTCTATTTTGGCCAATCTTTTCTTTTTCGACAGTCTTCCATGTTTTGTGGTTCAGGATCCGTGTCAGGAATCAAAGTAATATCTGATGCTATAGAGAAAGCAAATATATCATCAATCATTACTTTGCTTCGATCTCATATTTTCTCATCATGTACAAAATTTATTGAGATCTCTTGGTGTTCATCTCTTATCCCTTTACTGAGATTTTGAACCTCTTCTGGGGCTATTCCCACTCTTGGAATAAGTGCTACTTCTGGAGCGGTTTGTACCTCTTCTGGGATTATTCCCACTCTTGGAATAAGTGCTACTTCTGGAGCGGGTATTCCTTCTGGGATTCCCTTATTTGCTTTTGATTTTCGTGGTACAGTATCTCTTGCACCAACTTGTCTTCCACGCTTCTGGTGTGGTTTAGATTCTTCTATTACCTTGTTTATCAATTCTTCAGGAATTGATTTTTCAATAGGTATTTCTATCTCTGCTGGAGTATTCACTGCAGGTGTATATGACTTTATCATTTTTCTAGAATCATTAAATGCATCTGTCATTTGATTTGCAATATTTTATAAACAAATAATTCTTTGAACTTTAATTTCACATTGTCTTGTACGAGGATCGAGTCTGATACATTCTATGATATGTCAGAGGGTTTTTTATTTAAAACTTTTCCTCCTTCTAATGGTGGAAATACAAATTCATCAAAATGATAATCTACATAACATGTAGTAAAAACATCTCTAGTTAAAGGCTCAAGATATCTGATAATAGAAGGAGAATCAAAACCAACATAAATACCTATTTTTCGTTGGGCTCCCATTTTAGTTCTTTGTAGAGGTGCAATTGGAACATATACTACACTTCCAAAAACTCAAAAGTGTGATGTGTTGGGTGTCTGTCCAAGAACTAACTGTAGAGGAGAAAATTTATGAAGAGCCGTTGGTTTTACTCTAATGATGGCTGCAGCATGAAGAATTGCATGACCCCAAACTGAGGTAGGTAAGTTAGCCCTTAACATTAATGGGCGTGCAATTAGTTGAAGTGTTTATTAAAACCATGAAATATCGAAATGAACCAGACAATGGGTGAATAGGTCCACATTTGTCTCCTTGAATTCTTTCTAGGAATTTTGGGGCTTCTTTATAAACTTTTATTGGTGATGGTCGAACAATTAATTTTCCTCGAGAACACGCAGCACAAGAAATTTCACTACTAGGAAAAAACCTTTGTATTTTTGAGATGATGACCAAAAGAATTTTTAATAATACGACACATCATAGAAGTACCTGGATGACCGAGTCTTTCATGCCAAAGCATAAAGCATTTGGGATCTAGGATTTTTTGGAATCATAACAGTATGGTTCTCAATTGCTCTAATTTTCATAGTATATAATCCAGAAAAATTGAATGAAGTTTTTCTAGGATATTCTATTTTTTAGAAATAGTAGAACTGACGAGAAGATCTTCATTAAAGATGGTCTAACACATGTAAAACATAAATAAGAAAAGTTACATTTCATATATAATTTTATTTATGATAAACGCATACCACGTATAGAATGAAAACTAATAATATTATACATGCATGATGTTTAATTTAAAAAAAAAATTAAACGTTATCCCAAAAGATACTTTCAGAAGGTCCAGTAATATCAACAACTTTTTTCTCATTGTTGGTCATTGGTGGAACATCAACAATATCCAATTGATGATTAACAAAGTTTGTTTCTGCCTCCATTACTTTGTTCTTTTGAGACACCTGGAATAAATTAACCAGATGCCTCGGCGTACGACAAGTACGTGACCAATGCCCATTCATCCCACACCTAAAATAAACATCTGGTTTGTTCTTTATCTGTGTTGCATTTTCTTTATTTTTACCCGACTCATACACTTGCCACTTCTGGTGGTTTGAATTGTCGCGGTTCTGGAATTTGTTCTTATGATGGCCTCGTTTATTCTTTCACCCCCAAGGCTTCTTATTATATGACCATCTATTGTCACGTTTATTCTGCTTGAATGACGTGCTATTAATATCCGGCAATGGGGTAGCACCCGTTGGCCGTACTTGATGGTTTTTCAACAATAATTCATTATTCTTTTCTGCAACAAGGAGGATAAACAATAAGTCACTGAATTTTGTGAACTTACTCTGTCTATATTGTTGTGACAGAATAATGTTGGTGGGATGAAAAGTTGAGAGCATTTTTTTCCCTGACATGTGGGTTTTAGAAACTGGATCTCCACATAAAGTTAAAGTAGAGGTTATTCTATAAACATTTGAACTATATTCCGTAATTGTCTTTTCTAACTCATTTGCACTAAGGTGCAATTCTGCATCAAGTGCCCAAACCAAATAGTTGTCTCAAGAGATTTTCAAAAATAGAAAAATCTATCTTTACCAAGTTTGCCATCTATTCTGGGTTAAAACACAATTCTATTATTTATTAAAATAATAAATAATTGCATGTATGATATAGTAAAAATAAACTATACCACAACCTCAAGTGGTGATAAAATGCAAATATAAATAATCTTATATTTATATTATTAGCATATTATTTTAGTAAAAAGAATATGCAATCGTAATGTATATATACAATTACAAAAATATATATATACAAAACTGCAAATGGATCTTCACTCGCCATGCGGTAATCCACGTAGACAGATCATTTCCACAATTTAATAAGGAATGAATACAAAAGATCATTCACCATGCATGTGGTAATCCACCTGCATGTGTTATTCCAATGTAATAATAAATAATGGAACCAATCAAAGCGTAATACGACCGAGACATGATATTCCAAAAGAATAATAAGTAATGGAATAACAATGTAAATCACCATGCATGCGATAGATCACATGACGAGGTTTATTCCAACGTAATAATAAGTAATGGAATAACAACAGAAATCACCATGCATGCGATAGTAATCGCATGCATGTTATTTCAACGTAATAATAATTAATGGAACCAGTCCCACAGAACGCACAAAATGGATATTCGGCGTAATAATAAATAACGAAATAATAGAAGACACCATGTATGCGGTACTTCGCATAAACAGGTTATTCCAACATAAGAATAAATTGCAAGAATTTAAAGACAATTATAAAAATAAAATTATATTATTGGTGGCATAGCCAAACCCAGAATATAATAATAAATTGCAAGAATTTAATTTTACCGCTCCTCAAATTGGTTAGAGCTTCGTGCTGATAACGTGTTATAAAACTTTAGCGAAGTGTATAAATATACTCTTATAATTGCTGCATAAATTTAGAGAGAAAAAGGAAGAGAAAAGAGAGAGAAATTCTTCCAGAGAGAATTCAGAGAAAATTCACTTCTCTATTTTTCCTTTAGTATGCTCACCTTATATAGGCAATGCGTGAGAGAAAGAGACAAAGAGGAAAAAGGGGAGGAAAGTCACGGATCAGTGAAAGAAGGAGAGGAGGGGAAAAACAAAGTGTAGGAAGGTTCCCTCCTAAGGAGGGAATCACATGATGTTATAACATGATCCTCATTTTTAATCACCGACTTTTCAAGTGGTTATTGCATTTTATTTAATTAATTTATATATATTAATCATGGTTAAGAGTTGGTTAGATACTACCTGTCTCTCTCTATCACACAAAAAAAGTGTCATATTTTTTACTTTCTAAATTCAATTTACACACTCTTAACTTAAAGTTTCACCATTACAAAACATATTTTTATTAAAACAAAGATAATGTAGTAATATAATTTGTTTTGACAAAGACAACAACTAGAGATTATGGGATTAATTCAAGCACTGGAGGGGCTACTCAACCAGGGATTAAATTTGTGGTGTATATCTGAATATCTGAAAACTAAGCATAAAGACACATTGTGCATAGAGATAATCATCAAATCATATAAAGAATTTCTAATATTTATAGACATGTAATAGTATAATGTGTATACACACACACAAGTTCAAAATTATCAGATTTTTTTTTGCTAAATAAAAATGTAATTAAAAAATAAGGAGTCCAATTTAGCAAATATCATCCCCAGTTAGCTCTAAATTTTTATTTGTCTTTGTTCAAAAGTACAATTTACAGCAACTAGTACACAATACTCACAGTTAACAAACATAAGAAATAACAATGACCAAGTTCTGACAAATTCCAAAAAAATCTAAAACAAAATCAAAATTTCTAGTTAACATCCAAATCTCGAAATTACCAAAGTAAAATTATTCAACAATTATAAAGATGTTAGAAATTAACATTCTATTACCAAATTAAAACTACCCACATTAAGTTCTGACAAATCTGGAAATCCCAACTCAGAAAATCTAAAAAGAAACATAGATAATAGATTGCTTATTAACAAAAAAGTGCTTACCAATATCTTAAAAATTAACATTCTTTTACCAATGTTTATAAACAAAAAAACATAGATTTACTTACTTTCTGTCACAATAGCTAATAAATGGCATGAATATAATTTACTCCAAATGCAAGGTTAATTTGGTTAGAGTGAGAGAGTGATTATGGCCTTATATATAAAGGCTATGTACTTCAATTGCAGCTTAGGAAAATGAATGAATGAATTTAGTTCTTATTTTCCTCATCTTTTCTCACCTTTATTTCTTCTCTTTACTTTCGGTTTAATCTATGGCAAGTCCAGATTTATTGTGTTATCTTCATCCAGGAGCGTACCACATGAGTGCTCCAACTCCAATCAATTACTATGATGATGCTATGAGATTTTGGTGGCCAGAACGTGACAAAGTGGTAACAAAGCAGTCGTTCCTCGGCGACTTCCGACCATGGAAAAGGGAATGTGATTCATTGATGGTAATTTTTGCATCTAACTTTTCAATTCAGCACTCTCATATCCAAAATTTTAGTTCTATGTCCACTTATTTACCACCAACTTTTTCTCCCATGACTACATCACCGATTCCAGTATCCAATTATACATGGCATGCACCTAATTACTTTATGTTACCTGGAAATCAACCAACCACTTCACCCTACTTCTTTAATTCATATCACAAAGTTGCTCCTACATCAATTACGGAAAACAACATCTAAAAATCACTTGGTTTCTTCTTCTCCGTCACTGCAACAATTCATTTCAGTATCTCAAATTGATCAAATTCAAACAACTACTAAACCAACAATTCCTGAGCCCACCTATTTCCAAATTCCAGTTAAATCCACTAATTCATCTTGTGAGACTAAAGTGTTCGATGAAATGACTCAAAGTGATACTGCAACTAATAAGGTTCAAATCACTGGCTATCCGCAGGATGAGGATTACTTGTGTTCTGAGGACACCATTATTCTACCGCATCTCGACATACTTCCACTCCCAAAATCACAATCACACCACCCAAATCACCCCGAGCATTTCTCTATTTTACCACCATTTGGGATTCCTTCTTCCACTACGAATTAGTTAGTTGAGTTGTCTGATTTTAAAAGTCTCTCAATTATTATTTAAATGATGTTAAGTAATAATTAAAATGAGTTAGTGTTATTGGGATAACTACTTAATTAAGATTAAATAATAAATTGAGTTAATCAATTAATTAATTATTATTTAATTAATATTATATAATGATTATAGTGTAATTAAGTAAGATTAAGTGATACTCCTTCCGTTCCTAAAAGATTATCATTTTAGAAGGAAAAAATGTGTTCCAAAATATTTGTCGTTTACAACTTTCGAGGAGAATAAATTATTTACTTTTCTATAACACCCCTACCTTCTCTCATTGTCCTAAGAAATTTTCTCCCTTGTATTAATAGTTTTTAATTTCCCATAAAGGGGTAGTGATGGAATTTCAAACAAATTTTACTTGGTAAATTTATTTTCTTAATCCATGTGCAAAAACCTTAAACGACAATCTTTTAGGAACGGAGGTAGTAATTATTTACTTATTTTGACATAAAAGTTTATAGAATTAATTGTTTATTATTTAGATAATAAATAAAGATGAATGTTAATTAATTATCCTTTTAATAATAATTAGGAATAATTAATGAAGAATGAAGTGAATAAATCAAATACTCCCTCCGTCCCAGGATAAAAGTCTTGAGGAACTTTTCACGCATATTAAGAAGAGTAATGAAATAACAAAATTGCCCATAATAATATTTCATTAATCATTTTCAATGTATGTGAGAGAGTGACTTTCTAACTTTTCAATTCAAAATATTTTCAACACATAACTAATTATACTTATTAAATATGGAGAGAGAGTTAGAATAGAAAAAGTATGAGATATTTAATGTTAAGAGTATAATAGGAAAAATTGTGTAAAAGTTTGGTTATTAAAAGAAAGTGGACATTTAACATGGGACTACCCAAAATAGTAATAAGGACTTTTATCCTGGGACGGAGGGAGTATTATTTATTCAAAGATAAGGGAGTTATTAATTATTATTTAAAGATAAATAATAATTTAATTAACCATTATTTAATTAAATAATGAGGAGTAATAATTGGTTATTAGTAAGTAATAACTAAAGGTAAATGGTTAATTACTATTTAACTTATAGTAATCATAGGAAGAGGGGGTTAACAATTTAATGAAATTAAAATAACTCCTTAATTAAACGATTATGATAAATTGTTTAAAGATCTAATAAGTGTTTATCACTTAAGGAAAGCCTTATTAAATTATTAAATCATTAACTTAAGATCAAATAAATATCTTATAGGATTAGTGATAGTATATTAGATACATGTACCCTGCGAATGTATTATTAGATACGAGTAAGCGTATTGATGAATAAATATATGCAGTACTAATTGACAGATATACCTTATCAATGATAGGTCATTCAAAGATTTTTAATTAAAGCTAGAAAGTTGTAGCTCGCTGAACAGGCAAGTTTCTCAAACTCGAGTTATTATTGTTCAAGTATGCTGGTGGATAAATATTGTTGATTTTTCCACATCCTGATGAATTATTGTGAATCACACTTGGTGCAAATTGAATTCATGATCTACTATATGTTGAACTGCTTATGAGATGGATCTATGCTAGTTGTGTCAGCTAGATCAAGCATGTTTAAAATTTGTTAATTCAAATTCGTTATGAGATGGATCTATGCTAGTTCGGTCAGCTAGATCAAGTATGTTTAACATTGCTTATGAGATGGATCTATGCTAGTTGTGTCAGCTAGATCAAGCATGTTTAAAATTTGTCAAATTTGTTTTAAAGAGTTGTGCTTATTCAATTGATTTGATAAGGACTCCTGACTAGGAAAGGAATGTTATTGAGGCACCATATTGGAAACAGAAGAAATAATACCCCTTACCTTAGAAAAATTGGATACTGAAATAGTGAGGTAGTAGACTTCTCTATTTTTCTCTCTCTATAATTTCTCTCTATAATAATTGCTCTAAAGCTTTTGTGAATTGGTGAGAAATGAAGGAAGAATGAGCTTCTATTTATAGGAAAATATAGTTTCGATAATTGCACGTTTTGGGGCTCGAAATATTATAGTACAATACCTCCAACTTTTCTTTTATTTTTAATTTAGTCCTGCAAGTATTATCAAACTTGCACCACCTCCCCTAATAGTAAATAATATGAATCAATAGTACACACATGTGAACAAATAGTTATATAAGCATGTGAATTAGTAGAAATTAATTGCTCATTT
The DNA here is from genome assembly GCA_020205605.1 of Panax ginseng. Lineage (NCBI taxonomy): Eukaryota > Viridiplantae > Streptophyta > Magnoliopsida > Apiales > Araliaceae > Panax > Panax ginseng. The sequence continues at coordinate 86,090,816 of CM035143.1, forward strand.
ATCCGATAAATTACCCGATTTATCAATATAACCCCCAGACATCAATTATCATCGAAATATATGTCGATTTCCACTAATACTAATAATCCCAACACCATGGAACTATCAAATTCATCTTTAATCAACACGAGTATTCATTATTAATATTATAACTCACAATATTTAACAATCAGGCCGTTCCCAGAAAAAGAGGGGGCTTTTCGATAAAGATTTCTCCTTATTGGCGCGCAATTAGGTGACCAAATCTCTCCTTGACAAAACTTCTAGACATTGTCAATATTGAAAATAATAATATGAATAACTTTGCCGTCTCAATTATTGATTTAACAATAATAAATATTATGCAGATGATACTGTGATACTAATTGAATCAATAATATGAGAGATAAGATGCAACAATTCCATCAGAGCAATAATTGAGTATAACCGAGTGACTTCTCACGTAAGCATCAATAAACAATACTGCAGTGTACTTCTGCAACCACGCCAGACATCGTATTCTTTTACTTTACTACGGAAGTTCAACAGGTTTAACAAAGAATACTTTCGTAGTTATTTTTATAAAAAGATAATTACATCCATTTTCTAACTACGACAATAATACTTCCGCTTGGGGGTCCACCAATGATTGTGCCGTCATATTTAATATTCCTGCTAAAACAAATATTCCCCGACCAATCGAATATTATATAACCACTCGCTTACTTTGAAAAATTTGTAAATATTGCCCACAACTATAACATTATATCAAATCCACACCATAATATATTTTGAGAAAATTATTCACATATCTATGTTACGTAAATATGTGATAGACCCGAACCACATTATTGAATTAGAACCAGACGAGATAGAGGAAGATTTAACGTATGAAGTGTTACCTGTTAAAATCTTGGATAGGAAGGATCATATTCTACGCTCCAAGGTTATACCTCAAGTCAAAGTTTTGTGGAGAAACCACGATGTGGAAGAAATGACCTGGGAGTTAGAATCTAAGATGAAGTCAAGATATCCTCACCTCTTCGATATACCAGGTACGTACCCTAATTTCGAGGACGAAATTTCATAAGAAGGGGAGGTTGTAAGACCCCAACTTATGAATAAAGAATAATTTTCTCGAAATATCTTTTCATCTGCTTTTGTTTTGCATATATGATGCATTTGAAATTTTCTCCACATATATGCATATATGATGCATTTGAAATATATTATGGAGAGGATTCTACCCTTTTAATTAATTTATTTACTAATTATTGTTATTGTAAGACCCCAACTTTTTGAATAAAGATTAAATTTTTTCGAAATATATTTTTGAATATTATGGTGTGGATATGATATAATGTTATAGTTGTGGGTAATATTTATAAATTTTGCAAAGTACGCAAGTTGTTATATAATATTCAGTTGGTAGGGAAATATTCGTTTTAACAAGAAATATTCTTACAACGGCACAGTCATTGGTGGACCCCCACAACGGAATTATTGTTGGATTGAGAAAACGACAAAAATACTTTATGAAAATAATCTACGGAAGTTTTACCGTTAATCGCTGAACTATCCTAGAGTAAAAGTACAAAGAATACGCTGTGGTTGCATAGTAGCACACCAGATTAATTATTGATGCTTACGTGAGAAGTCACCGCTTATACTCAATTATTGCTACAAGAATTGTCGTGATCATATCTCTCATATTATTGATTCGATTATCATTAATAAGATCATCTCGCATAATATGTTATTTTATTAAATCAATAATTGAGACGACAAAGTTATTTATATTATTAAATTGCAATATTTACAATGTCTGTAAAGTTCTGTCAAGGAGAGGTTCGTCACCTAATCATACCATGCCAATAGGGAGAAATCCTTATCGAAAGCCCCTCTTCCTGCAGAACGACCGGTTGATAAATATTGTGAGTTATAATATTAATGATGAATGTTATAAAATTGAAGTTGTGTTCGGAGTTGAATTTGGAGACGCGACGTGATATTTGAGTCCTAACGATGAAATTAGTAAAATAGTCTATAAACACAAAATTTTCCTAATTCACTATTCGGTCAAAGTCAACAGTTGACTTTTTTCGGAAAAGTCAAACTTCAAAATTTCAAATTTTATATTTTTGATAAAAATGGTTTCATTGTGTTGGAATTATTTGTGTTTGTGAAAATCGACAATTATTTCGATAATAATTGATGTATGGAGGTTATATTGACCAATCGGGTATTTAACTGTATAAATGAGCAATTGATTGCTATTATTTCACATGATTATAACTATTTGTTCACATGTGTATACTATTGTTACACATTTTTGTTACTATTAGGGGAGTTGGTGCAAGATTGATAATACTTGCAATGACTAAGTTAAAAAATGGAGGTATAGATGGAGGTACTATAATCAGAATTCAGATTTTCACATGTCTAGAACTATTGATTCACATAATTTACTATTGAATCACATTATTTACTATTATGGGAGGTGGTGCAAGTTTGATAATACTTTCATGACTAAATTAAAAATAAAGGAAAAATTAGAGGTATTGTACTGTAATTTTTTGAGCCCCAAAACGTCTAAATTATCGAAACTATATTTTCTCTAAATAGAAGCTCATTCTTCCTTCATTTCTCACCAATTCACAAAAGCTCGTAGAGCGATTATTATAGAGAGAAATTATAGAAAGAAGAAGAGAAGTCTCACCTCACTATTTCAAAGATACGCTTTTTCTAAGGTAGGGAGTATTATTTCTTTCTTATCCATGAATAGAACTTCATTATTCCATTCTTTATTATTCTGTTGAATAACTCAGATACGCTGCCACTACTATACTTGGTGAAATTCTTCCATTATTCCATTCTTTATCATTCTGTTGGAACATCCTATCTGCATGCATTCTACACCGGACTCGATTCCGCTCTTTATTATTCTGTTGGAATATCCTCGTCACATGCGCTTTTCTGTGGGACCGATTCCGCCTTTTATTATTTTGTTGAATATCCTGCTCTATGCTTTTCTGCCGACCGATTCCGTTATTTTATTATTCTCGTTGAATAACTCGCTTGTCGGTCTATCGCATGCCCGGTGATTTCTTTTGTTATTCCATTCTATATTATACTCAGTTAGTTAAAGTTTCGACTTCTATACTCCATGAAATTAGTGGAATATCCTTTATATTTGCGCTTCATCCAGTATCTTTTCATGAAAATATTCTTCTAAGCATTCTTGAATTTTACTCTACAAAGTAGTATCATGTTGACAATTTGGACGTTATTAGTTCCTGCATAAATTAATTCTTGAACTTGTTTTATTGAATTCTTATATCATTGTCATCATCCTCATGTTTATATTTTGTTGAAAGTCATCTGTGGCCTATAGTGCATTGATGGACTTGGTATGATTATGACCAGGGATTATTCGGTGTAATCATGAACATAATGTTATAAATGATGTGGAAAAAGTCCTCATTGGCCCGTAGTGCATTGATGGACAGTTGTTGGCATGATCATAACCATTATTGAATACACAAATATTCTTGGCCCGTAGTGCATGGATAATTATGGTCGTGATACTAAAGAATATCCTCGGTCGTAGTGCGAGGGGTGATTCGATGATGTGGATTATTTATTAAGTCGAGTCCCAAATGATAAAAGTGATGAAAACCTTCTAAATCATAAAAGATAGTAGATTTTATTCTCTACTTGACTCTTTTAATGGATTGCTTGTTCATACCGCAGCTTAAACTTGATGGTTTTTATATTGTATCAATTTAACAATGTCAAGGCTAACGATAATATATTCTCGCATTATCTTAGTCATAATATTTCCCTCTTGGGCTAGTTGAGCTCACCCTTTTACTTTTATTGTTCTCTTGAGAAATGAGAATGTAGCGAGGACTAGTCGAGAACCGGAGTGACGGAATTGCATGATAGCATTAGTAGTCCTCACTATTCAGTGAAATAGTGGAAAATAAATGTAATAAAATTGAATTTGAGTTTGTATATTGTCTAGATGTCAATATTTGTATTAAAACTCACAGCTTATGTTTTTTCGTACTTTACACGATAGTTGTATAATTAAGTTGTATTTGTATTCTGTACCATGTATTTGACGACTCAGAATAGGTGATGTATACCTATTTTGGGGGTGTCACAGTTGGTATCGAAGCTTAGGGATATGATCCCTGGCTAAGATGTGAGACTAGAACTAGGAGGGGAAGCTTAGGTATCGAAGCATAGATATGTGAAAAACATTATGAACATGAGACATACTTGGGGGTAATGCGAGTCTATATGCCACATTTCCTATTCGGTCAAGAATCTCAAATGGACCAACAAATCGTGGATTGAGCTTTCCTCTCTTTCCAAATCTTACAACTCCCTTCCATGGAGCAACACGTAACAATACATGGCCCCCAATATTAAATTCCACATCCTTTCGATGAAGATCAGCATAACTCTTTTGTCGATCTTGTGAGGTTTGTATACGTTGTCGAATCGTTTGGATCTTTTCTGTAGTCATGCGTACTAATTCTGGTCCCAACAACGTTGCTTCTCCCACCTCGTCCTAGCATACTGGATAACGACACTTTCGTCCATACAACGCTTCAAATGGATCCATGTCTATACTTGCTTGATAACTGTTGTTGTAGGAGAATTCCACCAGTGGCAAGTACTTATCCCAACTTCCTTTGAAATCTAAAACACAGAGTCTTAATAGATCTTCAAGGGTTTGAATAGTCCTCTCTGATTGTCCGTCTGCTTTGAGGATGGTATGCCAAATCGAATCAGAATTGCGCTCATAGCTTTCTCGCAAGCTAACCCAAAATCTTGAAGTGAATCTTGGGTCACGATCCAAAACTATGGATACTTGGCATGCCATGCAATCTCATAATCTCATTCACGTACATACGAAAGCAAGACGTTCAAGGAATAAGTTTCTCGGCAAGAAAGAAATGGGCGACTTGGTTAATCTATCAACAATAACCCAAATAGCATCTATGCCTTGAGAAACTTTGGGAAGACCTGTAACGAAATCCATGGTAATTTGTTCCCACTTCTATTCCGAAATCTCAAGTGGTTGCAATGGACCCTTTGGCACTTGATGCTCCACCTTTACACGTTGACAGGTTAAACACCTCGAGATAAACTCTGCGATCTCTCTCTTCATATTGTTCCACCAAAATGTGTGTCAAATATCATGATACATTTTGGTACTCCTGTGATGGATTGCAAACGTGTGTCAGTGTGCCTCCATCATAATTCTATGCTTCAAGTCAGAATCGTTAGGAACACAAAGTCTGAAGTTGAATCGAAGTATTCCTTCTTCATCGATTCTTTCTTCTGGAATATCACCTTCTTGCACTTTCCTCTTCATACGCATCAGCTCCAGGTCCGTAGCTTGAGCAATATTAACTTTATCGATTAAAGTCGGTTCTACTCGTATATTCGCCATCATCATGTGGGTCCATGGAGTCATTAATTCTACCTCCATCCTTTACAAGTCATATAGAATGGGCCTTTGCATTGACAATATCGCACTCGTACTCGCATATGATCTTCTACTCAATGCGTCAGCTACTACGTTCACTTTTCCGTGATGATATTGAATGGTGTGATCATAATCTTTCAACAATGAGCTAACGTCGTTCACCGCATATTGAGTTCTTTTGGGTGAAGAAATATTTGAGGCTTTTATGATCTGTATAGATCTCCACTTTCTCCCCCATACAGGTAGTGTCTCCAGATTTTTAACGCGAAAACGACTGCTGCCAACTCTAGATCATGAGTAGGATAATTCCTCTCATATTCTTTGAGTTGTCGTGAGGCATAGGCTATGACTTTCCCATGTTACATGAGAACACATCCTAACCCTTTGCACAAGCATCGTCAGATATAACAAATCCATCCGAACCAGATGGTATTGCCAGAACAGGTGCCGAAATGAGTCTCTTCTTGAGCTCTTGGAAACTCTTCTCGCATTCCTTGTTCCATACAAATTTTGTATCTTTTCGAGTCAACTGAGTTAATGGAGTAGCGATTCGAGAAAATCCTTCCACGAATCTCCGATAATAACCAGCTAAGCCCAGAAAGCTACGCACTTCGGTCACCAACTTTGGTTTCTCCCAACTTTGTACTGCTTCAATCTTCGCCGGGTCAACAGATACTCCATGTTTTGACACTACGTGCCCAAGGAATGCTACTTCCTCAAGTCAGAACTCGCATTTCTTCAGCTTGGCATAATGATATTGAAGAAAATAATATCATTTAAGAAGAAATAACATCCCTTACCTCAAAATAATTTTTAGATCGAATATCTGGATAGAAAGTCAAGGAAACTTGTCTTAGACAAAGAACTCTCAAAGTATATAAATACTCACTAAAATACGCTCGAAAATATAGAGAGAAAGAAAACTTATTTTTGGTGTGATTTTCAATTCTAACCTAAGCGTCTATTTATAGGAAAATGCTAGAACGTCATAGGAGACTAAAATAATAAATTAATATTATTAATTACACCAACCTCTACGTATGCTTTGTTGACAAATAATACCAGCCATCTTTGAACAATTTTCAGCAGCCCACATTTTGTCAAACAAGAGTGGGTCACACCCATAATTTAATAAAAATTATTTTATTTTCTAAAACTTCAGTAATTCATAGAAAATAGCTCGTTTATCAAAAAAATACAAATTTTATGTCCATTCTGCTTGAAATCAAATTCTCTACAACTTTTTAGCTTTGAGTTTTTCTAAATTCCAAACATAAAATATCCGAAATCCACAAATGGATGATTTTTAATACCTCTACACCGACAAAATACTGATAAAACACCTCAACATTAATTCTTTAATTTTTATCCACATAAAATAAATATATCCATCATTTATATCCACATAAAATAAATATTTCCTTATCATATAAATCAATAATTAATTATTCACAAATAATATTACGTAATCACAATTATGACAACCAAATCGTTCCTTGGAAAGAGGGGCTTTCCAATAAGAATTTCTCCTTCTCATGCGCAATTAGGTGACCAAACCTCTCTTTGATGTAACTTTCTAGACATTGCCAATAATGCTATCTAATAATATTATTCAAATAATATGAATTATTGATCCGATAATGGAAATCTTTCAAGCAAAGATAATTATTGAAACAACAATAATATAAAATATCAACGCAACAATTATTGAATCAATAAAATAAAATATTGAATAAAGAATTACATCGTAATAATTATTGAGTAGTGGCCTTCACGTAAGAATCAATAATTCAAAAATACTGCGCATCCACGCCAGACATTAAAGATTTTTAACAACCGGGTATTCCAACGGCTTTTAATTCGGTAATAACTACGCCAATTATTTATAACAACTCAAACTTGTCATTTTCTTCATCCGATAGCTTATTCTTATGGGGCCCACAAATGATCGCAGACCGTCGAATATTCCCCGACAAAAATAATATTCCACGACCAAACGAATATTCCCCGACAACAATGATTATTTTATAACCACTTGTTTATTTTGTAAAATTTGCACATTTCACCCATAACCAGATAATTATATCAAATTAATACCTTATTATTCACAATAATAATTAGAGGAATATCTCTCATATTATTGATTCGATTATTGTCATAGTATCATCTGCATAATATGTTATTTTATTAAATTAATAATTGAGATGACAAAGTTATTTATATTATTAAATTGTAATATTTACAATGTCTAGAACTTCAGTCAAGGAGAGGTTTGGTCACCTAATTGCATGCCACCATAGGAGAAATCCTTATCGAAAGCCCCTCTTCCTAGAAACGACTTCGGTTGATAAATATTGTGAGTTATAATATTAATGATGAATGTTATAAAAATTAAAGTTGTGTTAGGAGTTTAATTTGGAGACGCGGACGTGATATTTGAGTCCTAACGATGAAATTAGTAAAATAGTCTATAAACACAAAATTTTTCTTTAATTCACTATTTGGTCAAAAAGTCAACAGCTTGACTTTTTTGGGAAAAGCCAAACTTCAAATTTCAAAATTTATATTTTGATAAAAATGGTTTCATTGTGTTGGAATTATTTGTGTTAGTTAAAATCGACAATTATTTCGATAATAATTGATGTATGGAGGTTATATCGACCAATCTGATTTAACCTGGATAAATGAGTAATTGATTGCTATTATTTCACATGATTATAACTATTTGTTCACATGTGTATACTATTGTTTCACATTTTTGTTACTATTAGGGGAGTTGGTGCAAGATTGATAATACTTGCATGACTAAGTTAAAAATGGAGGTATAGATGGAGGTACTTATACCGTAATTCAGATTTTCACATGTCTAGAACTATTGATTCACATAATTTACTATTGAATCACATTATTTACTATTAGGGGAGGTGGTGCAAGTTTGATAATACTTCCATGACTAAATTAAAAATAAAGGAAAAGTTGGAGGTATTGTACTGTAATTTTTCGAGCCCCAAAACGTGCAACTATCGAAACTATATTTTTCTATAAATAGAAACTCATTCTTCCTTCATTTCTCACCAATTCACAAAAGCTTAGAGCGATTATTATAAAGAGAAATTATAGAAAGATGAAGAGAAGTCTGCTACCTCACTATTCCAGTATCCAGTTTTTCTAAGGTAGGGAGTATTATTTCTTTCTTATCCATGAAGAGAACTTATGTTATTCCATTCTTTATTATTCTCGTTGAATAACTCAGATACGGCCAAATACCCTATACTTGGTGAAATTCTTCATTATTCTATTCTTTATCATTCATTTGGAACATCCTCGTCTGTAAGCGCTTACGGACCGGTTCCATTATTTATCATTTTGTTGGAACATCGTGTCTGCGCGCGTTTCTACCGGACCGGTTCCGCCTTTTTATTATTCTCATTAGAATATCCCATGCTTTGTGCGCTTTTACGCCGGACCGATTCCGTTATTTATTATTATGTTGGAATAACTTTTTTCATGCGGTCTATCGCATGCCTGGTGATTTCTTTTGTTATTCCATTCCTTATTATACTCAGTTGGTTAAAGTTTTGACTTCTATACTCCATGAAATTAGTAAAATATCATTTATATTTGCGCTTCATCCAGTATCTTTTCATGGAAATATTCTTCTAAGCATTCTTGAATTTTACTCTACAAAGTAGTATCATGTTGACAATTTGGACGTTATTAGTTCCTGCATAAATTAATTCTTGAACTTGTTTTATTGAATTCTTATATCATTGTCATCATCCTCATGTTTATATTTTGTTGAAAGTCATCTCTGGCCTATAGTGCATAGATGGACTTGGTATGATTATGACCGAGGATTATTCTTCTTGTAATCATGACCGTAATGTTACAAATGATGTGGAAAAAGTCCTCATTGGCCCTGTAGTGTATTCACGGGCATGATTGTTGGCATGATCATGACCATTATTGAATACACAAATATTCTTGGCCCGTAGTACATGGATAATTGTGGTCGTGATACTAAAGAATATCCTCGGTCAGTAGTGCGGGGTGATTCGATGATGTGGATTATTCATTGTTTGAGTCCCAAATGATAAAAGTGATGAAAAACCTTCTAAATCATAAAAGATAGTAGATTTTATTCTCTACTTGACTCTTTTAATAGATTGCTTGTTCCAATGCAGTTAAACTTGATGGTTGTTATATTGTATCAGTTTAACAATGTTGAAGGCTAACGATAATATATTCTGCATTATCTTAGTCATAATATTTCCTACTGGGCTAGTTAAGCTCACCCTTTTAATTTTATTGTTCTCTTCAGGAAATGAGAACGTAGCAAGGACTAGTCTGGGAACGGAGTGACGGACGGATGATAAAGATTAGTAGTCCTCACTATTCAAAGAAATAGTGGAAAATAAATGTAATAATATTGAATTTGAGTTTGTATATTGTCTAGACGACAATATTTGTATTAAAACTCACAGTTTATGTTTTGTCGTACTTTACACGACAGTTGTATAATTAAGTTGTATTTTTATTCTGTACCATGTATTTGACGACTCAGAATAGGTGATGTATACCTATTTTGGGGGTTTCACAGTTATCATCAAAATAAAACTAAAAGTTGGAGACCCAACAGTCTTCAAACAGATACATTTCAAATGCATCATATATGCAAAACAAAAGTAGAAGAAAAGATATTTCGAGAAAATTATTCTTTATTCATAAAAGTTGGGGTCTTACAACCTCCCCTTCTTATGAAATTTCGTCCTCGAAATTAGGGTACGTACCTGGTATATCGAAGAGGTGAGGATATCTTGACTTCATCTCAGATTCTAACTCCCAAGTCATTTCTTCCACATCGTGGTTTCTCCACAAAACTTTGACTTGAGGTATAACCTTGGAGCGTAGAATATGATATTTCCTATACAAGATTTTAACAGGTAACTCTTACCCGTTAAATCTTCCTCTATCTTGTCTGGTTCTAATTCAATAATGTGGTTCGAGTCTTTCAAATATTTACGTAACATAGATATGTGAAAAACGTTATGAACACAAGACATACTTGGCGGTAAGGCGAGTCTATAGGCCACAGTTCCTACTCGATCGAGGATTAAAAATGGGCCAATGAATCGAGGGTTGAGTTTTCCTCTCTTTCCAAATCTTGTAACTCCCTTCCATGGAGCAACACGTAACAACACATGATCTCCAATATCGAATTCCACGTCCTTTCGATGAAGATCAGCATAACTCTTTTGTCGATCTTGTGAGGTTTTTATACGTTGTCGGATCGTTTGAATCTTTTTCGTAGTCATACGTACCAACTTCGGTCCCAACAACGTTGTTTCACCCACCTCATCCTAGCATACTGGAGAACGACACTTTGTTCCATACAACGCCTCGAATGGAGCCATGCCAACACAGAGTCTTAATATATCTTCAAGAGTTTGAATAGTCCTCTCGATTGCTCGTCTGCTCTCGGGGATGATATCTTTGAGCTAAATCGTAAATTGCTCCCATAGCTTTTTGCAAACTAACCCAAAATCTTGAAGTGAATCTTGGGTCTCGATCGTAAACTATGGATACCGACATACCATGCGCCTTACAAATCTCGCTTTATGTACATACGAATGCAAGACGCTCAAGTGTATAAGTTTCTCGATAGGTAAGAAATGAGCGGACTTGGTCAATCTATCAACAATGACCCAAATTGCATTTATGCCTTGATAAACCTTAGGCGGACTCAATGAACGAAATCCATGGTAATGTGCTCCCACTTCCATTCTGGAATTTCAAGTGGTTGCAATGAACCTTTTGGTACTTGATGCTCCGCCTTGACTCGTTGACAAGTTAAACACCTTGAGATAAACTCCGCTATCTCTCTCTTCATATTGCTCCACCAAAATATATGTTGAAGATCACGATACATTTTGGTACTCCCAGGATGGATTACAAATGGTGTGTTGTGTGTCTCCATCATGATTTTATACTTTAAATCAGGGTTGTTAGGAACACAAAGTCTGGATTTGACTCGAAGTATTCCTTCTTTATTGATTCTTGCTTCCGGCATAGCACCTTCTTGCACTTTCTTCCTCATACGCATCAGCTCCAGGTCTGTAGCTTGAGCAGCTTTAACTTTATCGATTAAAGTCGGTTCTACTCGTATATTCTCCATCATCACATGGGTCCCTAGAGCCTTTAACTCTATCTCCATCCTTTGTAAGTCACATAAAATGGGCATTTGCGTTGACAATAATGCACTCGTACCCGCATATGATCTTCTACTCAATGCATCAGCTACTACGTTCACTTTTCCAGGAAGGTATCGAATGGTATGATCGTAATCTTTCAACAACTCAAGCCATCTTTGTTGCCTCATGTTGAGTTCCTTTTGAGTGAAGAAATATTTGAGGCTTTTATGATCCATATAGATATCCACCTCCTCTCCATACAGGTAATGCCTCCAAATCTTAAGCGCAAAAATGACTGCTTCCAACTCTAGATCATGAGTAGGATAATTATTCTCATATTCTTTGAGTTGTCGTGAGGCATAGGCTATGACTTTCCCATATTGCATGAGAACACATCCTAACCCTTTGCCTGAAGCATCACTGTAGATGATAAATCCCTCCGAGCCAGATGGTATTGTCAGAACAGGTGCTGAAATGAGTCTCCTCTTGAGTTCTTGAAAACTCTTCTCACATTCCTCGCTCCAATCGAATTTTGTATCTTTTCGAGTCAGCTGAGTTAATGGAGTAGCGATTCGAGAAAACCCTTCTACGAATCTCCGATAATAACCAAATGTAAGCCGAGAAAGCTACGTCTTTTCTATCCACCGATTTAGGTTGCTCCCAACTTTGAATTGCTTCAATCTTTTAGGGTCAACAGATATCCCATGATTTGATATCACATGCCCAAGGAATGCAACTTCCTTAAGCTAGAACTCGCATTTCTTCAACTTGGCATATAGCTTGTTTTCACGAAGCTTTTGAGTATCGATTTCAAGTGTTGCTCATGGTCTTCACGGATTTTGGAGTATATGAGGATGTCATCAATAAAGACGACCACAAAGTGATCCAAATATTCCTTGAATACTCGGTTCATCATAACCATGAAGGCAGCAGGAGCATTAGTCAATCCAAAAGACATGACTAAGAATTCATAATGCTCGTCTCGAAGTTCGAAAACCGCCTTTGGAATGTCATCGCTTTAATCTTCAACTGATGATATCCTGAACGAAGATCAATTTTTGAAAAGAATTTGGTGCCTTGCAACTGGTCAAACAGGTCATCAATGCGAGGCAACGGGTACCTATTTTTTATGGTGACATGATTCAACTCCCGATAATCAATACAAAGTCGCATACTTCCATCTTTCTTCTTCACGAATAGCACAGGAGCACCCCAAGGAGACGTACTAGGTCGAATAAAATCGATGTCTAACAATTCCTGCAGTTGGGTTTTTAACTCCTGAAGTTCAATAGGAGCCATTCGATATGGGGCTTTGGAAATGGGTTTTGTACCGGGTTCAAGGTCGATACCAAACTCAATTTCACGCTTCGGGGGTAGGCCAGGAAGTTCTTCAGGGAATACGTCAGGAAAATTATTAACAATAGAAATATCATTCAAATATGACGTATTTTTGTTTAAATCTGTGACATGAGCTAAGAAAGCTTGACATTCATTTTTCAATAAACGAATAGCTTTATGGCTTGAGATGACCGTGATTGATTTTAATGGTTTGGTCGCTTGAATTCGCATAATAGGTTGATTAGGAATATGAAAGCTAACAACCTTAACAATGGGTGTTGGTGCTGACGTCTTTCCATCATTGTTGAATCTCCTCTTCTTGAAATGTCCATTCTTATTATCTTGGCCATGATTACCACCGAAGTGGTTACCATTTCTGGCATGTTGATTCCCTCCACATTTGTTGTCACCACTTTGATGATTGCTACCACTGGTATTATCATTTTGTCGGCTGCTTTCTCTTAGTTGAGTTAACTCGTTATTGCGCTCCAATAACTAAGCCCTATTAACAACATCTGAATAAAAACACAGTTTATGAAAAATTAGATATTGACGTATCTCGGGTTTCAAACCTCTTATAAACATCCGCGTCATTCTTTCCTCATTATCAACCAAGTGAGACACAAACCGGGACAACTCGGCAAACTTAGCTTCGTCTTCGCGACACGGTCATATTGTTCTCGCTCCAACTTGATGAACTCTACCTCTTTCATTTGACGAATACTTTCGGAAAAGTACTTGTCGTTGAATAGTTCTTGAACTTCTCCCAAGACATCTTCAGGTCATGGCGGCAGTTGAGTACGCTTTGATTTTTCCACCAAGAATCGCCTCTCCTCGCAACATAAAGGTAGCAAATAGAACCTTTTACTCCTCGGAGCATCCCAAAATCTCAAATATCTTGGTGATCTGCTTTATCCACGCTTCCGCCTTAAGTGGTTTTGGCTCTCCAATAAACTCTGGTGGTCCTAGCTCCTTGAACTGTTTAGCGGTGACCGTCCGAGAGTTTTCAGTGTTTCCACCTACATTTTGGAGAGGAGCCGTTCTCGCCTGATGTTGCATAAATTGCATAAAGCCTCTGAACATTCCATCATTCAACATTTGGTCAGTGTTGTTGTTTGCATGAGGATTGTCGCCTTCCTGATGAACATTATCCTGATTATTGATCTGTGGAGACTCAACATTATCCTGATTATCCTCAGACTTGGCTAAGATCGGTCGAAAAAGGAGCCGTTTGGAAAATTCTTAATTGGGTTGCCGAAAAAGCCACAAAAAAACAGAGTAAGGTTGATGAAGCTTCTGGAGCTCGTCGATGGCGGAAGACTTCTTCTTGTTCCTTATTCAGAACTTTTATTTTTTTAATTTTATTTTGTTTTTTGTTTTTTGTTTTTATGTTTAGTTATTAAAAAGTTTTAATATTATTTGTATTATTTGGATTTAATTTTAAAAATAAAAATAATTATTAAAAGAAAGGAAAAGATAAAAAAAAGGAAAAAATTATATGGAAAATGAATTAAAATATTTATTTTAATTTTATAATTTTAATTATTTTTTGCCACATAATTAATGATTTTTTTATATAAATATTTAGGTAAAGAAAAAGAAAGAAAATAAAACATAAAAATATTTTTATTTTAAAAATTTATAAGTATTTTAAAACATAAAAGTATTTTTATTTTTATTTTAAAATAAAACATACATATTATAAATATTATAATATTAATTTTTATTAATATTATACATATTATAAATATTTAGGTAAAGAAAAGAAAGAAAAATTAAACATAAAATATTTTTTTTTAAATTTTATAAGTATTTTAAAACATAAAAGTATTTTTATTTTTATTTTCAAAATAAAACATACATATTATAAATATTATAATATTAATTTTTATTAATATTATTCATATTATAAATATTTAGGTAAAGAAAAAGAAAGAAAATTAAACATAAAAATATTTTTATTTTTAAAAATTTTATAAGTATTTTAAAACATAAAAGTATTTTTTATTTTTATTTTTAAAATAAAACATACATATTATAAATATTATAATATTAATTTTTATTAATATTATTCATATTATAAATATTTAGGTAAAGAAAAAGAAAGAAAATTAAACATAAAAATATTTTTAAAACCGCAGTGGGCCAATTATATTTTTTTAAAGTGTAGTGGCTCAATAGTATTAAGAATTTGGATGACTGGCTTGCCACGTAGGAAATAAATTTTTTTCTCTTTTTTTTCAAAAGCCACATAGGAAAATCAGCCCAATTTTTTGACGTCCGTCTGCAAAATTGGATGGAATGGGTTGATTGAATATTTTTTAAAAGTACAGTGGGCTAATTGAATATTTTAAAAGCACAGTGGCTAATTGCTTAAAACACTACAACCACAGTGGTGAAAAAGTGTTTTTTGCCGAATTTTTACTGTCTTGCATATTAATTTCTAACACTGCAAATTAATTATCCAGAAATTCAAAAAGGCCTTAGATAATTTTTAATCTGTAATAATCTATTCAACCCCCCTTCTAGATTATTATTGGACTTTCAAAGACATCCGTTGAAGCATTAAATGCATTTGACATTTCTGAGCTCTGATGGAGACTTTCTAGAAATCTTCTGTCCAGCCATCTGGCCCACTGACACTGCAGACTGTTATCTCACCTAACACCTGAAAAAGTGTTTTCTGCTGACCCATGGTACTTTCCTTAACTTCTTCAATACGTCTCTTTGTTATATACTAAGGGTGACTGTCGTGTCCTTGGGATTCCCGAGTACTTCAACGTTTATAATCCATTCCACATTTGTTGACTTTTATCCTTAAACAACTGGACAATGCTCGATGCTTCTGATAAAGACAGATGATGCTCTACGATCATGATCGTGGTGTCCTGCCACATTGATGCTTGATCCGGTACTGATAGAGATAACACTACGATTTCTCTTAAGCACTGACACACTACGATCTTAACTTGCTTGACTTGCAGACTCTACGATTTCGAGAACACTCTACGATTCTTGAGTTTGACTCGGCATGCGTTTGGACCACTCTACGATTTTCAGGAGACTCTCTCCAAAGCAGACACACTACGATTCTCGATACTCTACGATTCTGCCTTGGCTTCTGTAATCTCAAGATATAGATCAACCTAACATTTTTGATCTTTTCATCTATACATTCATTTACATAATGATAAATATTAAAAGCTTAGATCAACCTAACAAGTTTGATCTACCACTAAGTCTTTGTACATGTATTCCTTGAAGGACTTTACATATAATCATGACTATTTACTTTCAACATCAAATTTAAATATGCAATCTCCCAACATAATATTAAGAGAATGTTTTATGTTGAGGTTGAGACCTTGGGATTTATGATGAAGACTTTATATTAATGAACAACGTATGCTTATTATTCCGCAATAATTTTAGAATGTTTATGTTAATGATGGATCGTGAGCACCGAATCCGAGGTAAGAGGGCCCGGGTTTGGGGGCATCACAACTTTGCTATGTTGAGAATCGTTTATACAATTGCTCAAGCATATACAACTACGACATCGAGGAGGATGAGATTCATCCAAGTCATCTGGTGGTAATGACAACTTTTGTGGGTTTGGTTCTTGCACAGAGGCTTTCTAGGTATAATCGAATTAAGCAAAAAGTAATTCGGATTTTGATTTGCTTGTGTTCTTTAAAGTTGGCAATATTGTTCATTTCGTCCAAATCTGTCTTATGGGAATCAAGTGTTATTTTATTGACTACTTCTCTTCACATACTTCTATACAAGAACAACTTAAGAGCAACCTCAAAGTTGAAGCTTTGGCAAATATATGTACACACTGGTGTTGTCACTTTATCAATCTCATTTTATTATAAAACAATTTTTCCAGCTTCCCTGTGGTGTGATGGTAGATCTCTAGTTGATGAGTTATCATTGGGCTTCTACATGCTTCTCGCAGGATTGGGTTGTGTATCAACGGTTACTTGTTACTTCTTTCATCTCATGTCGATTAAAAGATACTTGATGGAGCTAATTGCAACAAGTCTTATGTTTATCTTAATGCAGCTGCTAATTCTATTATTATGGGCACACCACTCTAAGGTAATCAAAGTTGCTCGACAATGAACCGATGACACCTTTGTTTAAGGGCTCATGGCATTAAAACCTGAATGGCCATCATGGCTGCTGGTTGGTACAATCTGCCTCACTATAGCTTCAATTACATCCACCATTCCCATCGAGTCTATTGAATATGAAGTTTCAATTGGAAAAATGGAGAAACAGAAGGCCAAAACGTTGAAGGTGACTTCCTGTCTCAACAATAGAAATCCGGAAAATGAAAGTAACGGAGTAAAAAAATGCCAAGAAATTGTGCACATAAAAGGACAATTTGGTAGTTGGAACATAAATTCATTGAGCATTAAAGCAGGCTTCCTTCAAGAGGACTTAAATGTACGAGTCTATACAGAAGTATTCATTGAAGCACATTAAATGTTTTGAATGGGTCAACTTTAGAAATTAATTGGAGGCTGATTAAGGACTCTGAACAAGAGAAAAGCCATTGTAAAAATATGGTAATCTCGATTACAATTGTTGATACACTTGTGTTGGTTATGGAAATTAGCTCAAGTGGTACTACCAATTATCTTCCTTCAATTGCCAAAGTGGGCCACAAAAGTTTTGTTTCAAACAAGACTTGGTGAACCAGTTTAAGACTGCTATAGAGTGAAGTAAAAATAAATAAAGGCAGCAACAATTTTACAAGAGATTTTAAAAATAGCTCGAAATTGGATGTTGATGGTAATAGTTTCACTAGCTTCCGTGTTACACTTAAAACTCTAATTGAAGGACTATCTGGAAACAAAGAATATCCTGTGTTGATAAGTTGGCATGGTTCTATGCACATCCTTGTATTCTTTCGTTGCTTCTATGGAGTCATTGCTGCTTTGAGTGCTACATAGGCATCTAGAAAAAGAATTGTCCCAGGTGATGTAGCTGTTCACTATGATTTAAAGGAGTTTGAAAGGCTGAAGATTTTCAATTTTGATCAAAAGATGGGTTCTCAAATTATCCAAAATGCTCTTAAGGCATGTGTGCATGTCGTTGTTCTAATGCTGGATTATGTGGAGCTATTGTGCTTACTAAGATTACTAAGATGTTGAAGCAGGATGAACTTGATCTTGGATATGGTACAACAGTTTTGGTGTTTGATCCAGGGGGATTTTGGAAGGTTGACAAATTTTTGCAACCCAACTCTCTTATGTTTCGGAACAATGAAGCTCACATCAAATTTAGGATACATGGTTGGATCTCAAAATGTAATCCTTGTGGACAAGATTTATTTTCAAGGAATGGGGAATGTTAGCTAATAAATGACATGGGTATAATTTACTACAAATGCGAGGTTAATTTGGTTAGAGTGAGAGAGTGATTATGGCCTTATATATAAAGGCTATGTACTGCAATTGCAGCTTGAAAATGAATGAATGAATTTACTTCTTATTTTCCTCATCTTTTCTCACCTTTATTTCTTCTCTTTATTTTCTGTTTAATCTATGGCAAGTTCAGATTTGTTGTGTTATCTTCATCCAGGAGCGTACCACATGAGTGCTCCAGCTCCAATCAATTACTATGATGATGCTATGAGATTTTGGTGGCCAGAACGTGACACTTTCTTGTCGAAGGAATCAAAGATTAAAGCGATTGGACAAGGCAAAAAAAGTATTATGATTTTAGTAATTTAAGTATTTTGATTAAATGATGTAAATATGTTATACAACTTATTTTATTTAATTAGTTGTTTTGATTAGTTAACAAAATAATTTGAATAGGAATACAACACCCATTCTTAGTCGCCAAATACATGGTACAGAAAGCAAACTACAACTTCAATAATACAATTGTCGTGCAAAATACGACAACACATACTGAGAGTTTAAATACAAATGTTGTCTTTTAGACAATATTCACACTTAAATAAGTCCTCGTTATAATTATTCAAACACTATTTTATAGAAATAGTGAGGACTGCTAAAATATCTTTCTAGAACCATCACTCCGCACTTTACTAGTTCCTCGCTATGTTCTCACCTCCCGAGAAAATGGAACAAAAAGGAAAAGGTGAGCTCAATTAGCCCAAGAAAAAAAATATTATGACTAAGATAATATACAACAAATTATCGTTAGTCTTCAACAGGAAAAATCGATAAAATATAATAGCCAACAAGTTTTAGATCAACAAGCAGAAGCGGAAACAACAATCCATTAGAAGAGTCAAGTAGAGAATGAGTTCTACTATCTTCTAAGATTTAAAAGTCCATCATCAATATTTTATCCCCGTAACAACAATCAATATACATCTTTAATCAAATATTCATCTTTGCACTTATAGGCCAAAGATATTCATTTGTATCACCAAATTGGTTATGTTCATCTCAACACTGCTCATCTTTGCACTACTGGACCAAAAGATATTCATCGATTAATCATTTATCTTTGCACTTCTGGTAGAAGATATTTAGTAATATCATCATTTAGGACCGAGGATGATGAAAATATTTTAAAGAAAAATCGAATCTAGTGAAAACGGAAGGACAAATAGTAGGGATTCAGATAACGGTTTTATCTAAGATCAATAATACTTCATAAATACCAATTTTGAAGCGAATTCAAAAATTAAGATCAAAACATGGATACAATCAAAGATAGTAACCATAATAGACATCTTGGACAAAAGAAGAAAATTTCATTTTTCTATGAATAGTCTTGAGTATCGTGAATAGTGTTGTATCGTGAATAGTAACCCCAAGGCACAAAAAATTTCAAATTTGATAAAAATTGGATCAATACTTGACGTAATGATATTGAAGAAATAATATCATATATGAAGAAAATAACATGCCTTACCTCAAAATATCGATTTTACGATCGGAATATCGGTATAAGGTTGAAAGAAACTTGCACCCGATGAATAGAAACTCACAAAAGTATCTAAATACTCACAAAATACACTCAATAATCTAGAGAGAAAGAGAGAAAACTTGTTTCTACGGTATGATTTTCAATTCTAACTTAGCCCTCTATTTATAGGAAAATGTTAGCGAGACTTGACCAAGAAACCCACGGCTTTACTCTCGCTATATTCTCACCCACCATATTTGAAATAAATTCAACATTTCTTCACCAACCATAAGTGGGGCCCACTCAATTCTAGAATTTTCCACCAAAATTATTTATAAATCTAATTTCTGAATCAGTCACCTCTTAAAATTCATAACAAATCATACGTTCATTTTTAACGATTCAAAATTTGTGGACATATACTCAACTTATATATGTATAACATATCCAAAAATTATAACGATCCAACGGTCGGATTAAAAATTATAACTCACACAATATATCTCAAAAACATTGGTTTAATTTTTAATACATTCCTTTCGACAAAAATACTGATAAAACACCTCAACATTAACTCCTTCATTTTTAACCACAATAAATATATCCAACATTTATATCCACATAAAATAAATATTTTCTTATCATATGAATCAATAATTAATTATTCACAAATAATATTACGTAATCACATTTATGACAACCAGCCGCTCCTGTGAAAGAGGGGCTTTCCAATAAGAATTTCTCCTTCTCGGGCGCAATTAGGTGACCAAACCTCTCCTCGACAGTAACTTTCTAGACATTGCCAATAATGCTATCTAATAATATTATTCAAATAATATGAATTATTGATCCGATAATGGGAAATCTTTATGCGGTGACAATTATTGAAACAACAATAATATAAAATATCAACGCAGCAATTATTGAATCAATAAAATAAAATATTAAACAGTAACTACTGTAACAATTATTGAGTAGTGCTTTCTTATGTAAGGATCAATAATTCATCAATACTGTGCATCCACGCCAGACATCAGATTTTAACCACCGGGTATTCCAACAAGTGTTAATTAAATAACTACGCCGTTATTTATAAAAACTTAAACTTGTCGCTTTCTTCATCCGACAGCTTATTCATTATGGGGCCCACAAATGACCTGTCTTGGTCAATGCATTTAATATTTCCCCGACAACAACAAGAATATTCCACGACCAAATGAATATTCCCCGACAACAATGATTATTTTATAACCACTTGCATATTTTGTAAAATTTGCACATTTCACCCATAACCAGAGAATTATATCAAATTAATACCTTATTATTCACAAATATAATTAGAGAAAATTCGATTTTATTTATAATAAGTTGGGGTCTTACACACGTCATCACATTTTAACCCCCGTTTGTCTTTTATTAACGGCAAGGGCACGGATGACCCAAAAATGTAACGTTAAGGGTACTTTTGGAAAAAAATTAGTTTAGGGTGCAAGTGAGACATAGCGGTAAACATCAGGGACTTTTTTGACCCTTTGCCCAATATCTAATTATATATATAGAAGATGAGTCCGGATCTTAAGCTCACCCCTTATCCAAACTCACCTTGAAGCTCACTTTCTTTTAATTGACGGATTTAATGATTCGATTATATAATCGTCGTCTATATTTTTAGCGACACTATATGTTGTCTGTCGCTAAAAGTATGAGCAACTTGTTGTATAATGACCGAATCGTCACGTCCGTCATTAAAGAGGGATGAGCTCGGGTGAGCTTAAGATCCGGACCGTATAAAGGATAAGAGGAAATGGGAACTCAAATAAATTAAATCTATAATATAATAAGATACAAACTCAATTTGAATTTAGGCGGGAAAACACAATAACAATTCAAATTCATTTTAATTGATTTGGATGGAAAATCACAAGCACGGTTCAGATTCATTCTAATTTTTAGATTATTGAAACTGAACGAGGGGAGGATTTCGTTACGCCGTACCTTCAAGCACAGACAATTATTAATACCCGATAATTTAGTATTTGCTACATTCATTATCATAATATCAACAATTTAATAATTCACACAATTATATAATTATAGCTAAAGTACGAGCTTTCTCATATTAAAGTGCAGATTAAATTTTATTATATCGTTTAATCTATGAATGAATATAATTGAGATCTGTTATCAAGATAGTATTAAGTTTACAACGTTGACTATAGATCAGTTTATATATATATATATATATATATATATATATATATATATATTCTATTCTTCTCTAAATCAATAACCCAAATATTTTTGCCATTTAATATGTGTTTAATTCTTTATACAAAAAATATTTAATTTGCAAAATTTATATGTATTAAAGATATATTTTTGTTTCTTGGTTAATAATTAAATAGTTGTGATATAATAATAAAATTATAATGGTAAATTTAAAAACATTTAGTTGTTTACCCATTTTATACTACTATCATTAAAAGGATTATTACTATTTTTCGCCAAACAAATTTATTTATAAATAACAGGACTTTTTGTGGTAGAGAAAAAGACAAAAAAATAACAGCTAGATCACAGTTCGATAAAATTATTTAAGGGCTAAATGACTTGTTTTAAAAGGATTTATAAGTTAAAATATAAATTAATTTATACGTTATTTTAAGTTAGAACTTATAAATAAAGTGTTTGATATCAATTTAATTTATAAGTCATAAATTAAGTTAAAATAAGTTATGAAGATGTTCGGTTTATAATGACTTATAAGTTAAAATAAATGTGAAGATTACTAAAAATGATATAATAAAAAGAGGAACAAAATAGAAAAAGGGTAAAATAGACATTACATTTGGTCAAACTAATTTATTTTAAATAACTTATAAATTATTTTTAAATAAGTCACATATAAATATTTATTTTTGTAACTTAAAACTCAACTTATAAGCTAGAAAATAAGTAGTTATCAGAGTGAAAAATGTAATTAGTTCATCTATTTGAGTACAAAGGGGGAGTAATTAATTTAACCTCATGTTTATTTCCTGCAAGTAGTGTATACTAGATTCCAATGGAATCATAGTACATGATGACCCCACCTTCTTCTCTCTCATCAAGTCTATCTCCTCTCTCTCCCCCTCTGTTTCAACTTTCAATTCAACACAGACAGAAGGTTTGGGCAAAATCCAGCCCCGATCCAAAAAAATGTCCGAACCAGTTGTAGAAGAAGAAGAAACTACCCCCTACACAAAGTTGCCGTCTTCTTCTACTGCAGTTTATGCTACTGCACCCATCGCGCAGGTTGATAGAGATTCACTTATGATGATGGATCTCGACGGGTCCTGGACCTTCGATCAAATCTTCACGTCCGACCCGACCTCGCCGTTTCTTCTCTCCGATCAGCCTTTTTCTCCCCTTTGGGCCTTTCCTGATGATAACGATGCGGGTATTGTCACTTCTACTCTCGCCGGAGGTGTTCGTCTTTCTGATTACTCTAAGCTTATAAGTTAGTTGTTTCTGATTGATACATTTGGTGCTATGATTGTAATTATGAGCCTAGTTAATTTGATGTTTCTTTGATTATAGTATTTGTTTTTTTACTATAATATTGCTATTTATATTTTTTTTCGGACTGAAAATTCTTAGTCTAAAAGTTAGTTGCTTCCTTTATTTATGACTACTAAACCACTGAAATGGAAAATTAATACTTGAACTATTACTTTCTTTCATTGCTTATGTACTAAGTTGAGCTCTTTTCCTTTCTCTTGGAACATAATAAGGAAAGGGGAGAAAACTTCACTAGTACTTTCTTTCTGTGTAGTTTCTTGGCAGACAAACAAATTGTCTTTTAATACTCAGGTGATGTGTCTTTGTTCTTGTTACTCAAATTCAATTTTCTTTCGAGTTATGCTGTGTTTCAAAAAGTTGGGAACTTGTTCGTTTGAACCTTGTTCCTGCTGTTGGGTTGTCTCAATAATTAATGGTGCATGTTGTTTCCTTGTTTATTTTGTTTTTTGAGCTGCTGTAGTTCACTTAGTTGGTAGTACTGCTTACTCACTGCAAACTGATATGCATTTGTTGGTTTATAATTCTGGAATTTTGATAATATATAGGTGATCCAGATTCAATCAATGAGGGCCAACCTATAAATGATGAAAAAAGAAGGATTGCTCAACCGGTTTTGGGATTTGTACCATTTGACTATTCAAATGGGTCTTGTGTGAAGGAGAGGATGACACAGGCTCTTCGATACTTCAAAGAATCGACTGAACAGCATGTTCTAGCTCAGGTTTGGGCACCTGTGAAGAATGGGGATCGGTATGTGCTCACAACTTCGGGGCAACCCTTTGTTCTTGACCCAAACAGTAATGGGCTTCATCAGTATAGAATGGCATCTGTGATGTATGCGTTTTCTGTGGATGAAGAGAGTGATGGAGGCCTTGGACTTCCTGGACGTGTTTTCCGGAAAAAGCTTCCGGAATGGACTCCAAATGTGCAGTTTTACTCACGCAAAGAGTATCCACGGCTTAATCATGCTTTGCATTACAATGTTCGTGGAACTTTAGCTTTGCCAGTGTTTGAGCCTTCTGGGCAGTCCTGTGTCGCTGTGCTTGAGCTCATAATGACCTCACAGAAGATTAACTATGCTCCTGAGGTCGATAAAGTCTGCAAAGCACTTGAGGTTGGTCCCATGTTCTTGATATATCAACCTCTTGCTATTTTATAGTGTTGAAGTGTTCAATGAGCATTAGATAATTTACAGTTTTTGATGGATTCTCTTTGTACTGACATTGCTAATGGTTGGTTTTATAGTCATTTTATGTTGATAGTTTCCTTTTGACCTTCCATGTTTGTATTGACACCGTCCTACATCGCGACTTTATATATATGGCATGCGTCTTGAGGAGAGTCTTAGGATTTTAGCAGCCAAAATGGTTTCCTACACCCCTATATTGGAGAGAATAATGGGGAGTTTTCAGATATTTTGAGCTTTATGCAAATGGTTTTTTGGGGTCTGGGGTCTGGAAGGGGTTTGGGTTTGAATCTAGGACTACACTAGGAGAGCTTAATATATGTACTATTTACTGTTGCTTATGAACATATATACCCTTGATTATAATATCAAATTCTCTATAACTTATAACAGAAAGACAGAATAAAGATATCACATCTTTTGTATTTGAATAACTGCAAGTAGTAGGTGAAAACAAAAAAAAGAAAGGGAAATGGTTTAGGAAAGGACTTTACAATCCCCCCTTTTAAGTTTTAAGATTAAAAACGGAAAAAGAATCATTATTTATGAATACTTGCTTTGACGATTTTATCAACCAAATAAATAGAATACAACACATTCTTGTAGGAGATGTCAATTCAGCTGGCAACATAAACAAAAATAGTCTAACTTGAAA
Source organism: Panax ginseng (assembly GCA_020205605.1). Classification (NCBI taxonomy): domain Eukaryota; kingdom Viridiplantae; phylum Streptophyta; class Magnoliopsida; order Apiales; family Araliaceae; genus Panax; species Panax ginseng. The sequence continues at coordinate 86,116,135 of CM035143.1, forward strand.
CAATTATAGCCAGTTCTGGCAGCTGGACCTATAATTCTGAGAAGAGTGATGCCTACCGTATTTGTGAGTTCTAACTGACTTTCATTTTTATAAATTTACCACTCCGAACCTTTCAAGACGTCTCTCAGTTATATAATTTCAATTACCTTGCAGGCAGTAAATTTGAAAAGTTCAGAGATCTTGGATCATCCAAACACAAAGGTAAGGAAATGCAATATTAATATTATCTAATGTTATATCTGTACTTATCTACTGTTAAAATTTTATTTGGTCTTTGGAAAGATATTTATTTGGCGATGCTTGTAAACCAGATTTGCAATGAAGGTCGTCAAAATGCACTGGCTGAAATCCTGGAGATATTGACACTGGTATGTGAAACCCACAAGTTACCTCTGGCTCAGACTTGGGTTCCGTGCATGCATCGCAGTGTTCTAGCTTACGGTGGCGGTTTGAAGAAGAGCTGCAGTAGCTTTGATGGAAGCTGCATGGGGCAAGTATGCATGTCCACACTTGATGTAGCATTCTATGTCGTAGATGCGCACATGTGGGGTTTTTGCGAGGCCTGTGCTGAACATCACTTGCTGAAGGGGCAAGGAGTTGCTGGGAGGGCATTTGCTTCACAGAGTTCATGCTTCTGTAAAGATATTACTCAATTTTCCAAACTTGAGTACCCTTTGGTACATTATGCTCGCTTGTTTGGGTTAACTAGCTCTTTTTCGATATGCTTACAGAGCAGTCATACTGGGAACGATAATTACATTTTGGAGTTTTTTATGGCACCTGACATGTTAGAGTGTAATAACCAGTTTACCTTGTTGGACTCGTTGTTGGCAACAATGAAGCAGCAATTTCGAAGCCTTAAGGTTGCTTCTGGGAAAGAACTTGATGACAAGGGGAGATCTGTGGAAATTATTAAAGGATCCATTGATGGAAAACCAGATTTCAAGCTAGAACCTGTTCAAAGATCCCAGTCTCTTATATTTTTACCTGGATCTGATACCTTACCAAATGAAGGAGAAATAGAACATCTTGATCCATTGGGAAAGCAGATAGCAAATGTTGCTAGCCCTGGGGTAGTTCAAAATGATGTTTTTCTTTCAGAGAATAAAGAATCAAAAAAGAAATCAGAGAGAAAACGTGGAAAAGCTGAGAAATCAATCAGCTTAGAGGTCCTGCAACAATATTTTTCCGGGAGTCTTAAAAATGCTGCAAAAAGTCTTGGTGGTATGCTTATATAGTTTAATTGTTGCTTGTGATTATAGTTTCAATGTAGACTTACTTTTATACAAAAGCAGGATTAATTTGTTGCAGTAGCAACCCAAATAGACTCTAATCAAGGTTGTTATGTTTACAGTTTGCCCTACTACAATGAAACGTATATGTAGGCAGCACGGGATCTCTAGATGGCCTTCTCGCAAGATCAATAAGGTCAACCGTTCCCTATCCAAGTTGAAGCGTGTGATTGAATCTGTGCATGGTGCTGAAGGAGCATTCACTTTAAGTTCTCTGGCTTCAAGTTCTCTGCCTGCTGGTGTTGGTCCTATGTCTTGGCCTGACAGTTTACACGGATCCAATCAACAGAATTTACCTGTCACTATACCATCTGAACTTCCAGAGGAAAATAATGAGTTTCGCACCCATCAGACACCAGGAAGTGATGGTCAAGATCCTGTTGTAAGGTTATTAGCTGTGGAGGAATATTTCCACTTGCAAAATAGCTCTCTCCAGGAGTTGGGTGTTGGTTCAAACCGGTCCAAAACATATAGTGGTTCAAGAGACGAGAGCATTGACGCTCCTACTTCCCATGCTTCATGCCAGGGTAGCCCTCAAAATGATCAGGTTGTTTCTCATTTGGATAAGCAGTCTGTAGAAGTAGGGGGCTCATTTGAATTGGCTTGTCAACCTATTGAAGGACTGAATCTGTCCACTGCATTCTCTGTTCCTGATGTACTTGTCGCAACAGAAACTGAAGAACCATTTGGAGGAATGTTAATTGAGGATGCCGGGAGCTCACATGATTTGAGAAATCTGTGTCCAGGAGGAGGTGCTCTTCTTGATGAAAGCATATCGGAGTGCGATTGGACAAATCATCCACCTTGTGAGAATGTTCCTAAGGAATCCATTGCTACTCCTGCCGAGGAAAAGCCACACTTTTTGGCCAGGACAGAAGTTAAGACTGTAACCATCAAAGCGACGTACAAAGAAGATATTATTAGGTTTCGACTCTCATTAAGTTGCGGTATTCTCAAATTGCAGGAGGAAGTGGCAAAGAGGCTGAAGTTAGAGATGGGTACATTTGATGTCAAGTATTTAGATGATGATCACGAGTGGGTTTTAATTGCCTGTGATGCAGACTTGCAGGAGTGTGCGGATATATCAAGATCATCAGGTCGTAATATCATCAGATTGCTAGTAAATGACATAATTGCAAATTTAGGGAGCTCCTGTGAGAGCTCAGTGTGATGACGTTGATTAGGTTGTACATACAGTGAACTCATTGCGCCACTCTTGCAGTGTTAGTGTTTAGGATGTGCTGCTGCTATTCATGCAAAATTGTAGATTTGTTCATGAGTATGACAGTTGCAAGTTGTATGCTTGTAAAAAAAAATCCCAAGGAGTTTTATGTTTCAAGGGTTCCAAATGTATAAGTTCTTAATTTTTTTTCTTCTTCTGTATGTATTTAATGCTCCCTCAATCCTCATTCTCTGTCGTGGATGTTATAGCCTAAAAGGAATACGAGCAAATTGGTTTTGTATGACGTTTTTTTTTCAAATGTTAGTTTTGTATGACGTTTTTTAAAGTACGGGTGTTTACTTGTATAAGTAAGGCTGTGTTTACTTGTATAATTAAAGGTATTATGAATACAAGCAAATTCCTTCATGTTTTGTCGTGGATGATTCGAGTGCAAAGAAATATAAATTGAGGATATATGAAAATTTCTGTCCATAAATTAGACCATTTCCTCATTTATAATTTTCATCGATACTTGGATCATATTCGTTCGAAAAGTTCTCCCATTTCTTCGACTCATTGACTTCTTCAGCAAGTTTTAGTTTTTCAATAAATTTTATTAATCAAATCTAAAGAATTTCGGTGTTTACTTTATGTACAAGGGGCTCAAACTTTTATATGTATCAAGTTGCACTTTTTTGGATCCGCTTGCTTCTTGTGTACTTTGCATGTATTGGGATGGCATCCCTTTTGGCGTCCCTTTGTTTATAAATATAATAGATGTTCATGTATATTCCCATAACCCATTCAAGAGTTGCCTGATCTTGAAGATTAGATTACGATGAGTATCCTCCCCCTTTTGGCCTTTAAATGTTGTAAGTACTACATGTTTGGATAGTCGTCATTCTGCCTTACTTGCTGTATGAGATTCATTCGTTGAGTACAACAGTATTGATTTATCTGATTTATTCCAAATGATACTTTCTACCAAGTCTTCCTCACTTAGTTGCCCAATAATATAAATATCATCATATTTACTTTAAGGGAGGTACATGTCTGGGTTCTTTCTTGCACTTTAAATTAAAAGTTGAGCTGATAAGGAAATTTGGATTTATCTTCTGTGTGATCGGTTTTTGTGCCTGTTGAAAATTATACGGTGGGAGAACTGGCAATGTACATGTAGGATGCTAAACAAATTACATAACAATGAGCAGTCAACAATATGATTTGGTTCTGTTAGTGGCTTGTTAATCAGAAATTATTTCAGTAATATTTGTGATCAAGCAAGTGTAGCAGTGTTGTTTGTGTAATTTTCTCAACCTGCAATATATAAACTGCAGATCCCATATTATGTTGGTCAAACTTTACATCTTTTGTATAGACAATCCCAGTTTTGATACTCTGAGAACATTTTAAGGGAACCACTATTTCGATACTGATGTTTTAGCTTCTCCTACTTGCACCAAGTCAATGCTGTCAAGACTGGCATTATAAATCCATGAAAGTAGGCTATTTAGAAGAACTTCATTCCTTGGTAGGCTTCTGCAGTAAATAAGGTTATGAATTTTCAGAGGAAATCAGTTCTAAATTATTCTGTACTCTGCTTTAGTATTTTAGACATGCATACCTTTGTGCAATCCTGAAGTTTATCTATATATATGAAGAAGTTTATTTATGCTGTCATAATATTGCAGGGAAACAGCTGATGCTCCATGTTGCAGAGTTGGTCCCCAGACACCCAGGAAGGAATAAGAAACAGGAGCCTGCACCCACCTCAACTGCGGGTCCTTCAAAATCTGGGAAGGGTGGCAAAAAGAAGAGATAGCTTTAACAAAATCAAATGCACCAGTTTAGATTAGCTGAAGAACTCATTACAAACCATTGATCTGTAATGTTGTTCATTTTGAGACGCATAATTTCCTAAAGAGCATGTGTTTTTCTCATATTCAAAGAACACAACTGTTTGCAATATTACAATACATGAACTGTGTTTTAGCTATAGTTTTGTGATTGTGCCATTAGTTGATCTAGGGGAGCACTATTTCCACGTGTTTTTGATATTTTTCATACGGTTCCTCTCACTTGGAATCTTAGCCCATCACAAAAAAATTATCAGAGGTTAGTTGATTCAAATGGATCATCTATTCATGCTTTATTTGCAAAATGAATACTTTCCTCTCTTTTCAATTTGCTTCTACACAGTAGGTTCAGAATATTTTCTGACATAGGAGAATCAGGTGATGTGATTTCTGTCTGAAATCACGAAACTCTAAGCACACTTGATAACAAGGGCGGAGCTAGGGATTAATTTTCTACTGAGCTACCAAGTACCAATTATATCCACAAAAAATTGTTCCACCAAGATCAATCACAAATTCAAAATCATACATAGTAATAAGGTTCAAAGGTACATAACATGCAAAGAAAAAAGAAAACAAAACACACTATTTAAGCTGCATCCTTCTATGCTTTGTAGAATAGAATTCGTCTATTATGGAATCAATCGATATCTTCAAGAAGCTCTCGCTCAATGTAAATCATCATAGAATCGCTAAAACTCCTCTTCCATTTTATTGCGAAGAGCGCTTTAACATGTTTCATAGCTGAAAATGCTCGCTTACGCCGTGGTACGTGGAAACATGTAGAGTCAAAACAAGACGAATCAATCTATCAATCAAATTATAAGTCTGCAACTTATTTGTTTCAACTAATCCGCGACACAATTCAGTGACGGTAGACATATTTTGAAAGCTCTGATGACAAAGCACATCAATTTTATAATGATTTAGTTGACATCTCAAATAATGCATTTCTTGCTCACTGAAATCTTCTGGATAAAATTTCTCAGCAAGCTTGAAAATATCATCAACTTTGAATGATTTAAAGTTGTCATTCGGTTCTAAAGCTGAACTAAGTATAAGGAGTTCCACTGCTTCATCACTAAATCTGGAATTCAACTCTTCCTGCTGAAAATCTATTGCTGAATTAAACACATCAAAATGATAGTGTTGGCAAACTGTCATCAATTCTTTTTGTTGGCATGAACGACCGGTAGTCTTTTTGAATGAAGCATTCATATCTGGTATGTCAATGTCATTTTGTGTGCAAACTGATTGCACATGCTCAAGGAGATGATCAAATCCCTCTTCTCTCAAAGTGTGAAGTAGTGCTTTAGTAGTTGAGACTAGATCCATGGCATTTACAATGTCAAGAGATTTGTGCTGTAAAGCTCTACAAAGCAAATCAGTAATCCCCATAATTTTATGCATTATATATAGAGTGAAAATAAAATCAAAAGACCTCATTATAATCAAACAACCACCAGCTTCTCCACGCATAGAGTTAGAGGATCCTTCTTCAACAATACTTTCAAGCACTGAAATAGTTGCACCATACATATCAATTAAGCTGCAAATAGAATCAAAATGAGAGCTCCATCGAGTAGCTCCACTCCGATGTAGATTTCCAATCTGATTAATGCCTCTACCAGTATCACGTTTACCAGAAGTTACCATACGTGCAATTTCAATAGCTTGAGCAGAATGTAACTCAGTATGCCGTTCGGGAGAAGCACCAATGAGATTGATAATGGTTGTTAGTTTCGAAAAAAATTGCCAAACAGAAATCTCTTCTACAGAAGCTGCAACTAATGCTAATTGTAGTCTGTGAGCAAAGCAATGTACATAATATGCGTATGAAGACAATCTTTAAGAAATAGAGCTTGAAGTCCGTTCCAAGCACCGCGCATATTACTAGCACCATCATACCCTTGACCTCGCATATTAAGGATATGCAAATTAGCTCGAGCAAGGACATTAGATATTTCTTTCTTCAATGTTGAAGCAGTAGTGTCTGAAACATGCACAATCTCAAAATAACGCTCTCGTAAGAAACCATGGTTGTCAACAAATCTCAAAACAATAGCCATCTGCTCTTTATTTGATGCATCTTTGGCTTCATCAACCAAAATACAGAACTTTGCATCTCCAACTTCTTCACGAATTTTTCTTCTAACTTTGTTTGCAAAAATATGCAAAATTTCTTTCTAAATAGTCGGTTAAGTATATTTAGCATTTTCAGAGCTTTCTCTAAGACTACATCACCAATGTTAACGTTTAATCGGCCCATAAGTCTTATCATCTCTATAAAATTACCACAAATTTTAGAAGTTGGAGATTCATCATGACCTCTAAATGCACAAGCTTGCAAGTTAAGCCACTTTATACTCTCAATTGTTGCTGTAAGTCGCAACCGATTCTTCTAAACTTCTTCTAGAGTTTGTGCATTCAAGACTTTGTCAATATGTCCAGTTACTTTCATCAAGTCTTCAACACATTTCACTGCATTCCTATGTGGTGAAGTAGGACCTCCCACATGCATCAAAAGTGCACATCTAACTCCATCATTAACCCTCTTCCAACTATTAAACCATTCAGTAATGAATGCAGGATGAAGAGACACCTTATTTTGAAAAACAAAGCATGGAAAACAAAATGCTGCATCCTTTGATGGAGAGTACTCTAACCAAGGAAAGGATTCAAACCACGGATATTGAAATTTTCGATTTTGTGAGCCTGATTTAGTCCTTCGGTACTCTGCCAACATAGGTTGATACGGACCCATTTTGATATAAGCTATCCTAATTTCATCTCGTTGATTAACAAGATGTTGCCATATAGGAATCCGAATCCCAGGATCCCGTTCAAGAGTACTAAGATCAATTTCAACTCTTCGAGATTTGGAAAGGGGTGGTTGGTGATCTGAGATATCAACATTAGATGGAGAATGCCATTCACTAGTTGTCGTTGATGCACTTTCTCTTGGTTTAAAGAAAGAAAACAAAGTTTTTTCTCTATTGCTTCCTTGACTTTCCATTGTGGCTTATAAGATTGCTTAACAACTGGATTTTTAACAAAAAAAATGGTTCAATTGAAAGGTTGAATGAAAGATGAAGGAAGACGCACATTAAGGCTATTAATTGACAAACATATCCACCATACACACACACGGTACACGGAAATCATAACAGGAACTATCAATCAGCTGAATCAAGGATACAAACGAAAAACAATTATATGATTCTACAAAACTAATGATAAACATATCTTATTCAACAACCAATACTTCCTTTAATTGTCTCACTAACTGGATTGGAGTATCTTAAAACTATATTGAAGTCACTAAGTCGATGCATGCACCCTCACCAATATCTATCCGAACATTAGAAAGTTAAAATGATCACTAATATAAAAATCAAATAACCCGCATTTAAAAAAATTGAAGTTTGAACTCAAGGAAAATCAAAGTGATAGGCGACAAAAACCAAAAAGGAAATTTTAATCACCGCTTTTGCCAATTGAAGCCCATACAAAAGAATTCGCTTTTCTCGGTACCCATCCCCTGATAGCTTCACCGACCAAAAATGCTATGGCAAAAATCATAGAATTTGAGGAAGAAAAAGCGAAATCAAGTAACCCAAGGTCATTAGATGCTAATTGCTACATGAAAATTAATTAGACCTTCAATTCGAAGTTCCAGCAGTTCTTTAGTCCTTGGTTCCTTGCTCGGTTGCTCCTCTTTCTTAGCCTTAGATGTGATCCACTAGTCCTCTTGCTCCTTGTTCGGTTGTTTCAGAATTCAGAGTACTGAGTATCCCGTTCCTTTTTTTTGAGATTACTTGGGCTTTTGTTTGTTGGCTAAAATATTGGGCTGGGCTAAGATATATAAGTAAAAAAAAATAAAATTTAAGTTAACACGGGCTCTGTTGACCCAACCCAAATTTCTACACGGCTCATACCGCTTGATTGATCCTCTTATCTTGCTAGTGTACACTTGATAAGCACATGTGCTTATCTAGGTATCATGTATGCCTTTTTCGTTTCATCAGACATGACATGGATACATATATACTTATTCTTGGAAGTCCCAGTCTTAAGTATACTTGTAAAAAATTTATAGAATGGTGTGTCAATGATCGTATAGCCCACTATATATATCTATAAAGGAATTTGTACTATTTCAGAGTTTAAGAAAAATGAAATCAACAAGTATGGTGCTTCACCAAGTTGTCCTAATGCACCAAGAACCATCACAACAGGTTAGACTATAAAGTACAGATGTCTTCCATACCGGGCTGCTTTTCTTCTAAGAAAGATGGACTTAAACCACTGTCTAAGGAGCGGGCCGTTCTTGCTTCTGAAACAACTTGTGAGTAGACAATCAAATAGTTAACAAGAAATTTTTTAATATGATTATTTTATGTACTCTGCTATAGATGTTCTCAACCCTTCTCTAGTGTTATCATTATACTCGTCAGATTCTGAAGCAGCTCTTTATTTTTATTTGAAGTTATTGTAAATGAAATTGAAGCTTTGTATGACCTGTACAAGAAACTGAGCAGTTCCATAATCAATGATGGACTTATTCACAAGGTATCTTAACCTAATTACAGTTATGAAGTTTGTGAGTAAACTCTTGAAGACTGAAAGTCTAAAATCTGTGGTTTGAAGTTAACATAATAGTTTAGGCTTTCAGCAGTGTATATGTACTGACATGTATCACTGTTTTTATGATCACGAGCCTTTATTATGTCCATAGAACCTTCATAGACATCGCATACAATAATACTGGCATCAACTAGCTCCTGATTAAGTTCCTAAACCATGTATCTCATAACAAAATTAAACTCCAATATCATGTCATTTATCATCTCAATGCATTCTCCATGCTTACTATCATGATACTGCCACAAGTAGTAAGGAGCCAGTCCTGCCACCACCACTTTCCTGACTGTTGCATTATACACATTCTGTATCATCAAGCTTACAGGTAAGGAAATACGAAATTTATAGAGCATGCAGAGAAAATATAAGCATGTGCACATATTGGCACAATAAATGGATGTACAGATGAAAGAAAAATGAAATTAGAGTTCAGTACAGGGTAACGAAAGTATCACTTTTAACAATTACTCCCTCCGTTCCTAAAAGATTGTCGTTTTAGAAGAAAAAATTTGTTTTAAAAAGTTTATCATCTACAACTTTCGAGGAGAATAAATTATTTACTTTCTTATATTATCCCTACCTTCTCTCATTGTCCTAAGAAATTCTCTTCTTTGTATTAATAGTTTTCAATTTCCCATAAACGGGTAGTGATGGAATTTCAAACAAATTTTACATGGTAAATGATACTTTCTTAATCCATGTACAAAAATATTAAACGACAATCTTTTAGGAACGGAGGTAGTACTATGGTTAGATTGTATCAATCTCTTAAAACAAAATATGTTATGATACAAGCAGAACATGCAGCATCTTAATAATTCTGAAAGACAATTATTAGATATAAATCGAAGGATTCATAATATCACCTCAATCTCCTGCTTCATTGTCTGTGCTAGGAACTGGTTAAAATTCCAAGGTAGGTACAGAGATTGCACTTCCAATGGAAATGTAAAATATCGAGTTTGAGATGAGGTCAGCTGCTGCATCCTCTCCCATGTTCAGTATAAACTGCTGAAAAGTATCTGTGACCTGCTAAATTTGTTGTGTAAAGGATATATGTTGGCCCTATTGAAAATTGTAACATCAACAGTTAGTAATGTACCATAACTGTAATATTGAAATCACTAAGCTGAGAACTTCATGGTTGGACACCATATTTGTAATACCTAATATGATCAAAAGATTACACTGAGAATATACAGTGATACTTTATGGCCAGTTGAATAGCAAAGTATGCATTTTGCAAATTTTATTTAGATAAAAGAAAAAAAATCCTTGAACACTATGTGGTTCTTATATTAAAACTTACTTGAACTCTTAGAGACATTTTATTAAACAACTTTAAGCAATTTTTAATTGAAACCGGTAACTCAAAACACACGAAAAAAAACAGGTTAATTTATTGATACCCAAGACTAAGAAGCAGAACAATAAAATTAATTACCAATTCTGAACCGCTAGTGAAGATAATTCCAGCATCAACAGAAGTGTAATTCACTCCATAAATCATATCTTCAATAGAGCCAGTCTGCCCAAGATAACTCCGCACAATTTAGGGGATTAGTATTGATTTACTTATTAAATTAAGTAATTAATAAGTAATTCAAAAGAAATTGGGTTGGCTAAACCTCAAGATCTTCATTTGAGGATAGGAATTTCAAGATACTGACAATGATAAGAAAATGCAAAAATGTGATTAAAAATAGCTTAAGACTCTAGTTGCAAAGGAGATACGTTTTGAGTAAGGTGAGATGTCAGAACTTTTCCCGACCAATTTTACAACATTACAGCATCTTCAACTTAAATTAGAATAAGAAATCAAAGAAGTATGATATTTTGCAACAGAAACTGTACCCATACACAAGTTAAGAACCCTCCAAAGGGCCAATCTCTAAATAGGCCTGAAAGTATCCCAAATTTCAATATGATTTCATAAAGTAACAGTTACTTGATGCCAAAGAAACAGAGAGAACGAGATGTACTGGGCGATCTGTCTCCACATCATGTTTCAACACACGGAAGCATTCCAGCCTCTCTTCCAAAAATAAAGTATAAGTACGAACCCAGGCAGAATAATCCCATGCTGAGCAGAAGATCAGAAAAATAACTTATTTTCTAAGACCTTTCCTATTACGAATCCAACAGACACAAAGAAAACATAACATACCATTAAAATAGAGAAAATTAGAGAAAAAATTCGAACATTACAACAAACTATCTCAATGAACTATGGAGACAGACATGCATAAACACAGACATTCAAAGCAATCTAATTACCTACCTCGCAGTACCCCCACGTCCTCCCCCACCCCCAAAGAAAAAGAAAAAAGTAATTAATTAATTAAAAAAATACTTTCTTTATAACTTGAGTTGAAGTCACACCGGGTAATATACATGCATCATTGAGAATCATACTGTTTTACAGAGAAAAAAAACTACAGCAAGACCCTGAAATATAACTCTACAGCAACAATATTGATGATAAAAGTAATGTAATTTCGTGGACTATACTATCTGAGCTCGACTGCTTGACTAGATACAAAATCATACTACATTTGAATTTCTAGCTACAAACTAAAATAACAGACGACAAAAGCTCATAGATTTGTAAATTCTGCTTATTATTTTCACGGGAAACAAAGTGAATTAATTAAACAAAGAGTAAAAAGAAAGGTAACCTGATCTGATGATTCGTTGAAAGGAAAGGCATAGAAGTTGCGAATATCAACAGTGCCATCGGGAAATACAGAGCCCAGAAGAGTACCAATGACTCGCTCGTCTTGGTCTGGTCTTCTCGTTGAATATCACCAGCGGGTGAACCTTCGCCGACAACGGCACGAACTGCAGAATCGTTTGCTCGCTCGACGCCATCTCCGGATCTCTCCAAATTTCTCGATACGACTGTGAGAGAGACTCGGGACGAAACCAAAATATTCTAGGGTTTAGAGTGATCCATCCTCCAAAAATATTCCAGCCTCTCTTCCAAAAATAAAGTATAAGTACGAACCCAGGCAGACTAATCCCATGCTGAGCAGAAGATCAGAAAAACAATTTATTTTCTAAGACCTTTCATATTACGGATTGGGTAGTTTCTGCTCGATTTTGTCTTGGCTTAGTGGGACGCGTCTTGGCTATGGGAGCATAAGGGTCTTAATTTTTGGTTAATCACGTCCGCTAATAATTCTAACGGACCGCGTGCTCCTAAAGACAGATCTCAGCCCTTCATTAATTACACGGACGGTATATATATATATACGTGTAGCCCGTTGGTTTACCTCTTGGATATGTTAGGCAATTTTTTATAGAAATAAAAATCTTAGTATGCGTCAATAATTATTAAGCTTTAATTGCAGAGAGAGAAAATCTAAGAAGTGGATTCTGTTATTCTCATCCCTTTCTTTATGCCCAAGAAAAACAAGATTCACCGAGTTTAAACCAACATTCTTCCGGCATCTCACTATCATAAGAAAATTCAAATTAACTTATTTCATTATTATTTTCCTTTTTCATATCAACTAATTGGATGAATAATCAATGCAACTCCAAACCATAGGACTCCTACTATATATATATATATATATATATAAACAATAGATCCCAAAGGCATACATAAACAAATAGCAAAACTTGGTGACGAAGGGGTTGTCCTGTCTTATAGATGACGGGTTTTAAGCTTTTTGGTGTTGAGATTAATTTGGGCGAGAAAGAAGAATCGTCATCATCAATCAGAAAAAGGAATAATCTAGAAAGAGCAAAAGATGAATCTTGTATGGGGAAGAGCAAAAGTATGGGGAATCTCCAGGCCTGCAATTCACAACACAATAATAATGTTAATAAAAGAAAGAAAGGCAATCCCAATTTTTCTTGGACTATGATTTTGATGATATTTAGTTTGTGTCTTGAAAATCTTTTGTTTTTTTTTTTTTTTTTCTATTCTAATATTTTATTTTAATTAAGGTGAATTTTTATTTATATTTTTTTGGGTAGGAATTTGGATTTTACAGATAAGTTTCTTCTTGTTCATGTGTTGATTATGTCTGTTTCGTTTTACAGGGTTGCCGTGGACTGAGGATGAGCACAGGTCATTCTTAATAGGTTTGAAGAAGATGGGAAAAGGTGACTGGAAGGGGATTTCTAAGAAACATGTGCCCACTAGGACCCCAACTCAAGTAGCCACCCATGCTCAAAAGTATTTCATCAGAGTGACTGCCACAGACAAGAAGAAGCGTCGACGTTTGAGCCTTTTTGACACCCACTTTGAAGAACAAGTACTCCATCTCTTTTTCGATCTCATTCTCCTCCCTAGAATAAATGCGTTATATATTGTTCATTTTCTGACTACATTTTTATGTTTTAACAGACTCCACTCCCTCAAGCTTCCCCAGCTTCACCCTTTGACAAAGCTTCAGAAATCTCAGGACAGGTAATTTAGCTTCCCTGTGAAATTTTATTCTTTAAACACTTGTTATATTAATTATTATTTGATATAAGAAATCTAATAGCTGCTATTGTTATATAGGTTAGTACCAACCTGGTTGCACCTTTGAAGAACATTGGCGAAATTCAAGGAAAGGTAAGCTGTATATCTTCATTGAAGTTTTTGAGCTATATATATGTGAACTTATCACCGGTGCCTTTTCTTGATATATATAATTTTTTATCTTATAGCCTAGCACATCAGGCCTAGTCGCAGCTTCTGAGAAATCCCCGCTTTTGCTCAAGGCCGAAACTTATGTTCCGGATTTTTGTCTAATGCCGCCATACATGGTAAGAGGATATATATTATTGCTGCCATTTTCATTTTAATGGTATATATATCATTTATTCATCTTCTTAATATTGGCACTTTAGTAGATTTTTTTTAGATTAATTTAGTACATGATGTTGTAATCTGTAAGCTGATCTTTCTCTTTAAAGCTTCTGCTTCCTTAGTTGGGGATGGGAGTCAGGGGCCTAGATGATGGCTTATCTGCATATGAATATCTCAATACACAGTCAAATACATACGTATACGGACAAAGACAGATCTTGTTTTTTAGACAAACTATAATCTGTCACTATCTGCCTAGTCTGTGCATGCTGAATGAAACCTGAATGGTTTATAGTTTATACTGATATGTTTCCCATGCTCATTGCTTATGCACAGATTGGAGTCCCTCCTGTTGGACAGAGCTTCCCTGCAGCTAAGTTTGTGCCAGCAGTATTCTTTCCTGCCATGAATTATTATCCAAAGCCTGCATGGTCATGCTTATCTCCCGAGTAGTCATGGAAATTTTTCCACAATACAATTTTAAGCTTTTTTTTTTTAAAACTTTCCATCTTTATGTACTTCAAATTTTGCTCAAGATAGTTATGAGAGAACAAAAATTTGCAGCCTTCTATTTTACTCGGTCTCGTCACTGTTACCACATCTACTCCTAGTTTGAATTTTGAACTCTCACCTTACATCCCATAATTTGTTCTCGGAACATTTTCTTTTTTGTGTGTTTATGAGAGAATAGTAGTAGCTATGGCTCCATTCCCCCCTCCTTTTATGAATAAAATTATGCACCTAAACACACGAAAAATTATGCACCTAATATACCCAATTTTAGATCCACATACATGATACATATAACACTGGACATGCAGATCCTATTAAACCAATTAATAATATGTAGGAAAATGATTCATATGTTGCCAAATTTATGATAAAGTTGAATTGCGACTTAGGTAGATCTTTAAACGATAAGATAGAATAAATTAGCGTGTGATCATTTTTAATCATCGATTTTATTATTACTTGGGTAGCAGTGATGCATTACTAGATGCCGTTCACTGTTTATAATTTTAAAATATGATTTTAAAATTATTACCAACGTAATAACCTATAGGGTCACACACATAGAACGTAATTAAAAGGAAATTAATTTAAATTGTAAAGATTTAAATATGTCAATATGATTGATAGTATTTAAATTACGAATTTAAATTAATAGGATAATTTATATATACAGTAAAACCTCTATTTAAGAATAGACATGGGACCAAACTATTTGTATTCTAATTGAGAGGTTATTACTAAATAGGGGTATTGATACAAAATATTTTCCGAACACCCAAAAATATCCACTTTAACAAAAATATCAATAAGAATTCCCTAATAATTATTATTCAAAAAATATTTATGCAAAGTAGTCTTTTATAGAAAAATGTGGTCTTTTATAGTAAATGAAGTCTTTTATAGGAAAATGTAGTCCTTTATAAGAAATGTAGTCTTTTATAGAAAAATGTAATTCTTTATAGGAAATGTAGTCTTTTATAAAAAATGTAGTCTTTTAAAATTAATATTATCTCTCTCTCATATATATATATATGAAATTATTACTATATAGAGGTATAATTTCTTAATACGGGACTTAAAAAGTATATAACATATTACAATTTAGAGGTTATTCCTATTTATAACTGACCCAAATTGGGACCAAATATTTTTATAATATTTTAGAGGTTATTCTTATATAGAGTATTCCTAAATAGGGGTTTTACTGTATATGTATATTAATTAAGACATACTTAATTAATATATATATATATATATATATATATATACCGTGCCTCCGGCATTACGAATACTCGTGTAATTATTTAATACCTAAAGATGAATCTAAATGAAAAATGTGAGTTACAATGTTTAAAGAGTATATATTTGATAAAAATTAGAAAATTTCGTAAATATTTGTTGTAAATAAAAAAATTTCTAGTCAAGATAGACATCCCACTCAAAAAGTAAAGAAGTCAAGAATTTTGTCACAAATTGTATCTACATGCTCATTATTTACAAATCGAGACTGGCAAGAAAAAATAAATTTGTTAAGGAAACTACATTTAGTAAATTCGAAACAATCCCAATGCCAATGACCTTCATATTTTCTTCAAGCACATTTAAAAGCACTCCTCCACACCTATATGCTATTGATTCCCTTCATTTAATTTGCAATTTTAGATGGAACATGGATTAATTAGTAAAACTAATTTAAGCACAATAAATCATACAAATGTGTCCCATTGAATATCAGTCGCTGATACATTAACAGGTAAAAGCATTGTAGTAAGGAAATAGCATAATGATACCCACTTGCTTAAAAGGTTCATGTGCACCAAAACATCAAGCTAGTCGCTAATGATTTTAAAATTTTTGGGCAGAGTTTCGTTTAAAAATATATATCCAGACAAATCTAAACCTGTCTATAAAACTTACAATCATCCATACATATCCAAACCACAAAAAAAATCATAATTTCATACCCAAAATCATCATACCATGCAGAAATTAATACATATTCAATCATCAACACATATCCAACCATCAAAACAGCAAGCTAGTCGCTACTGATTTTAAATTTTTTTGGCAAAGTTTCGTTTAAAAATAGATATCCAGACAAATCTAAACCTGTCTATAAAACTTACAATCATCCATACATATCCAAACCACAAAAAAAATCATAATTTCATACTCAAAATCATTATACCATGCAGAAATTAATACATATTCAATCATCAACACATCCAACCACCAAAACAGCAAGCTAGTAGCTACTAATTTCAAGAAATTTCGGCAGAGTTTCCTTTAAAAATAGATATCCAGAAAAACCTAAACCTGTTTAAAAAACTTACAATCATCCATACATATCCAAACCACCAAAAAAACATCATTTCATACTCAAAATCATCATAACCATGTATAATTAGCCAACTTTACAAAATACGGAAAACAAAAATACATATATGCAGAAAATAGAGAAACAACATGTTGAGCATAAACTTTTGCTTTACATCTTACCCCAAATATATTCTTTACAGCTTACACCTAGTATCATTCAATATATACCTGAAAATACATATAATAACATTTACCTTGTAGATCTGTCAAGCTCTACCATGTCTTCGATACATAAACCTTTGAAAAGAAAGGCTATCCATCGGCAACGTCCACGGCCAACAAATATTGTTTGTAACAAAAATCTGTTATTTATAAGAGAAAGCAAAATGTTAGTAGTATCGCAAGAACGAAACAATTGACACGTGATTACTTGAATACGATTTAAGAATTATAAAATACACATAATTAACCCTGTTAACTTTTCTCCACCCTCGACTTGTTGAATGAACACGTTTCCATTCAATAGCAATATCATCCCAAGACTGCAAAAATTGAAATGAATCGTTTAGTTATATCAACAAATTAAATCAACTACTTGG
Source organism: Panax ginseng (assembly GCA_020205605.1). Classification (NCBI taxonomy): domain Eukaryota; kingdom Viridiplantae; phylum Streptophyta; class Magnoliopsida; order Apiales; family Araliaceae; genus Panax; species Panax ginseng. The sequence continues at coordinate 86,133,330 of CM035143.1, forward strand.
AAATTGAATACAAAATGTAATGAAAATGATATATGTACAAATTGATTGAGTCATGTGCAAGTAAAACTAAAACATAAGTTATATATCTAATAAGAATTATACACAGATGGAGAAATAGATAATAAGCATATTATAGCTCAGCCAACATAGAGAAGTAGAAATAGAAATATCTTCACAATCTGTGTATAATTAGATAACTGCACAGTGAAGTAGAAATATCTTCACAATCAAGAATTTGTTCCTAACGTAGCAGTAAGTTTCTCCACAAATGTCAATTAATCCACAATAAAATAGTTTTGAAGCAATCAACCACATTAGAGGTATGCAAATATTTTTGAAGCAAAATCAATACAAATTAATGTTGAAATCAAAATGGCAGTTAAAATGACACTTGAATCAAGAGGACTCTACACAGAAGGTATAGATAATAGGCCTTAAGTTTGGTAATAATCAAAATCTACATATATGCAATCTATCTATCCCACATTATGCACAATTTGAGAAAAAAATCAGAGCTATCACAACTTTGTCTAGGGTTTGGTACCTGACAGCAATCGCAGGAGTAAGCAGGAGATGGCCACAGAGGGAGCGAGAAGTCGGCGGACACAAAGGGAGGAAGAAAAGCACCAGTGCTGCAATAAGAGATCAAATGGAAGTTAGAATTGTGCCATTGTAAAATGCAACTTAGAATTGATTAAATGGAATTACCCATGACTGCATGTTTTGTCATTTTTCCATGCTTAACAATAAGTGATATGGCATTTATTTGATTTTTTAGGGGATTTTTTGTCCTTTACTTATTGTCAATTAATCCCCAATATATAACAGAAAATTACACTTGTACATGTTATATAGTCTGGAAAATTACATCCATCGGCATTAATGGTTTAAATATATGGGGAATATGGACAATTGCAATGATGTTCAAGCGGATAGTTCAGCCTATATAGCAATGCTATTGTATTTCTTCTAGATTGTTCGCTCTCTCTAGAGATAAAGTCATTTATTTATTTTTCCAATACAGGAGATGATAGGCAATAAGTTTGACAACAAAAAAACTTGTGAACTTGGTAAATTACTGACGTGTCTGCTTAATTAAGCTTATAATTAGATAACTGCACAGTGAAGTAGAAATATCTTCACATTCAAGAATTTGTTCCTAACGTAAAAGTAAGTTTCTCCACAAATGTCAATTAATCCACAATAAAATAGTTTTAAGCAACAACCACATCAGAGGTATGCAAATATTTTTGAAGCAAAATCAATACAAATTAATGTTAAAATCAAAATGGCAGTTAAAATGGCACTTGAATCAAGAGGACTCTACACAGAAGGTATAGATAATAGGCCTTAAGTTTGGTAATAATCAAAATCTACATATATGCAATCTATCTATCCCACATTATGCACAATTTGAGGACAAAATCAGAGATATCACAGCTTTATCTAGGGTTTGGTACCTGGCAGCAATCGCAAGAGTAGCAGGAGATGGCCACGGAGGGAGTGAGAAGTCGGCAGACACAGAGGGAGGAAGAAAAACACCAGTGCTGCAATAAGAGATCAAATGTTCTATAAGCACCGTCCAAAATTTGAGATTCCCTGTTTACTATATGTAGGATCCACTATGGGTAAAAATGGAATATATTTGATACTCTCCTCAAAAGGGATTATTTCTTAATGAAATTAAAAGTAATTTCTTAATGAAGGGAGTATTTCTTAATGACATCAAAAGTAATTTGAGTATTTTATTTTTGGGTGCAATATATTCATGAGTGATATCGCAACTTTTGAATAGTGACCTTATAAAAGATTAGGTGGATTTACATCATTTTACTCCATATATTAACTGTTTTTATTGTATCTAATGAGCTATATACTCTTTCTCAATTATTATGGTAAAATCTTCTTTCCTTATCCCGAAAGAATTTGTAAAAAATAATATTTTAATGACATAAAACCTTTGAGGAAAAGAAAATCCAAGGATCCCAGAATGATTGTGAATGACTGGATTTTTAAGATGAGGCCTACTTAAGGCATTTCTTACTTGGCTTTCACACTTAATAAAGTCTATATATAGGTTTAATTTGATTCTAATAAGTATTGGTCAAATTTTTATAATTGTCTCACATTCTAAAGACTATTTTGCTGGAAAAATATAGTATTAGTAATTGGGCTACTTAGACTCCTGTCATGTTTTTCAATAATTTAATTGGGTCATTGAGTTTTTTTATAGGTTAATAAGTGAACCAAATTAAAACAATACTATGATTTCAATGAAGATATTCATTATTATATGCAATCAGGCGTGGAAGCATGATAGTACACCAACTTAAACAATTTAAAGCAAAAAAGGACTTGGTATTGAATTTCACCATCAATTTCATACGCAGTAATTTAAAACGGGATAAAGTACTAATTTTTTTACAAAATTTGGCATCAATATCATCCTCGGGGATAATTACAGTGACATCATATTCCAGTGACATCAATATATACTTTTTAATTTAATTAACACAATAACAAATATTAAATATCTATTTTATTACCAAGAAACGGGTTACATCAAAAAAAGGAAGATAGAGCACAAAGACACAAAATTACAGTCTAGCGTGACACAAACACAATAAATCTTTACATTTAAAAAGATAAGTACAAAGGAATTGATGATTAATTGAAAGGCGAAATCCAGCGAAACCTACAAAATGAATGTGGAAAGCAATCTACCGACAATATAAATGCATGCAGTTAGATAAAGAATCAAACTAAGTATTAGTTATGCAGAAAATAGATAAAACAACAAAAGTCTTCCAAAAATGAATGTTCTGCCACAAAAGCATAACGACAGTCGAAAAATCTAATTCAAATGACAATAAGAGACACTTGCAGCGAAAAATTGAATATGAACATTGAAACAACATGTACAAAAGTTCAAATCACAGATGAAAACAATATTACCTCAATTTAAACACCCTAAATAAGCTACAGTTGCAGAATCAAAATCCAATCTTTAAGGAATGGCAACGAAATCAAAAAATGGTGATGCAGCATAGATCAAAACCCTACAATAACGAAATCAATATATACTTTTTAATTTAATTAACACAATAACAAATATTATAATTTTTTTTAAAAAAATTACTAATTCATTATTTCATAATTATTTATTTAAAATAAAATCGTACTAATAATATAGTTGGTTAAAAAGAGCATTTGAAAAATCATGTCAAAAGAATCTAATTTGTTAGCTTAAAATTTACCAGTATTATGGACAAATAGTAGTACTATATTCAACCATCATACACCACCACATCATCATCATCAAGTCATCCCATCCTCCTCCTCACATCTCTCTACTTGAAGTTTTTCGAGCAATAATTCAAAAGAGAAACAGGTAGATAATAGATTCATCCCACTTGCAGTTTTCCTCATTGACATAGCAAATATACAATACATATGTTTGATAAATAATACATATGTGTGTTTGTGCGTGTAGAAAAAGATAAATAAACATACAAATTATGCAACTTACAATAATTGAAGACAATCCCACTACAGATAATTTGTCAGCATCCACTCCTGCAAAATTGCCATTGAAAACACAAATTTATACAGCAAAACTTGGGTCATAATTGTGCAAATTGCGAGCAAAAGAACAGAATTGTAAAACTTGATCGTGAGAAAACAACAAATATCATACTTGCTTCAATAAACAATTAAAACAAAATATTCAGAGTATGGAAACAGCGGTGGTGACTTACAAATTCAGTAAAACTTTGAATACATGAAAGTTTATTAGAGCTAAGAAAATAATATACAATACATATATCCGATAAATAATACATATGTGTGTTTGTGGCGTAAAAAGATAAATAAACATACAAATTATGCAACTTACAATAATTGAAGACAAACCCACTACTGGATAATTTGTCAAGATCCACTCTCGCAAAATTGCCATTGAAAACACAGATTTATCAAAGAAAACTTGGGTCATAATTGTGCAAATTGCGAGCAAAAGAACAGAATTGTAAAACTTGATCGTGAGAAAACAACAAATATCATACTTGCTTCAATAAACAATTAAAACAAAATATTCAGAGTATGGAAACAGCGGTGGTGACTTACAAATTCAGTGAAACTTTGAATACATGAAAGTTTATTAGAGCTAAGAAAATAATATACAATACATATGTCTGATAAATAATACATATGTGTGTTTGTGCGTGTAGAAAAAGATAAATAAACATACAAATTATGCAACTTACAATAATTGAAGACAAACCCACTACAGATAATTTGTCAGCATCCACTCCTGCAAAATTGCCATTGAAAACACAGATTTATACAACAAAACTTGGGACATAATTGTAGATAATAAGGAATAAGCCCATCACATGTCCAAAGGTAAGAGAAAAGAAAGGAATAAACCCATCAGCCCATCTTAAACATTGAAACTTATTATTTATTTTACATATAAATCGGTTTGTATGGATAAAATTCAAAAGTAAACTGAGAAAAAAATGAGTCTCATGTTCATTTGGGAGGGGACCGTTGGAAAATATCAACTCATGTAAAAATAATTTTCACTCCTCAATTGAAAATATACAATAAACATATAAACCAGTTTATATAGATAAAATTCAAAATATACAACAAATCAAGCTACATCGGAACAATTTTGGGACTTAAAACTGTGTATTTTTCATAGCTGTTGCTAAAATTACTTTATCTGCTGTAACGAAGTATGTAAAAATGGAGACTGCAAAGAACAAACACAAAAAAATTAAAATATTTCAAATTTAAATATTATATAATTTATTTAATTTTAGACAATGTAATTCATAAAAGTTGTAGATACCTAAAATAGTACTATTAAATACCAAGTTTATTGTTTTAAATGGTTAAATGAATTACAACATATTTGAATTTAAAAAAATAAACTTTATTCATTTTGATATATTAAAAATAAAATGTCAAAACATTGATTAATGCAGTATTGATTTAGAGAATATAACTCTCATTAATTAATTAAAAAAACTACTGAATAAGTGAGGAGAGGTTAGAATCAAACAAAATGCTAGTAGTGATGAATAACTTTCTTAATAGGTGGACAAATAGAAAGGCAAAAAGAGGATGTGGTTAACCTATTTCTTCTATGTTTTATTTAGTTTGAATGTGTCAAACTATTTTCTTAATCATAGAAAAAAAAATAAATTTCTAGTGTAAAAATAAATAAAAACACACATACCTAAAGTTAATTAAATCCCAGTTCATATAAACCAACATACATGCCCCAGATCAAAACAAAAGAGAGAAAAATAGGTAATGTTGATTTTTTTTTTTTTTTGGGAGGGGAAGAGAGAATACAATTGCGAGCAAAAAAACAGAATTGTAAAACTTGATCGTGAAAAAACAACAAATATCATACTTGCTTCAATAAACAATTAAAACAAAATATTCAGAGTATGAAAACATTGGCGGTGACTTACAAATTCAGTGAAACTTCGAATACATGAAAGTTTATTAGAGCTAAGAAAATCAAAGTAAACGCTTAGAAATTAAATTAAACAAATATGGAAACAACGGTGGTGACTGACCATACAAAGTAAACGCTTAGAAATTAAGGTGCTTACCGGAGGGGAAGAGGATGATACGGATATCATAGAAGTCCAATCTGTAAGCTTCAACAATTGAGAGAGATATATAGAGAGAGATGATGATGGTGTGACGGGTAAACCCAAACCAAACCCGAAGCCCTTTACTTCTTAGGAGGTATATTGAAGAAATTGAAGGAGGGAGAAGGGAGGGAGAACTAAAATGAGAGGGGAATTGGAGAAATTGAAGAACTAAAAGGAAAGAGGGAAATCGAAGGAGGTATATTGCTCTCGTAATCGGCAAATAAATTTTGTATAGATAGATTAGAGCAGTCACAATAGTTTCTTTATCTTTATCCCTACTCTGCAGTGCTATTGTGTCATTCTGTAGGATAGGGATTCAATTTTTTCACTATGTACCCAAAAGGTTCCTTATATTGATTCCTTAAATTTTAAATTTAAAAATTAAAATTTAAAAATTAAAATTTGAAAGTTCCAACAGTCAAATCATGTTTTGAACGTTGTAACTATTTTTTATTTAAAAGTAATTGTGTTTGAATTTAAAAATTACAATTATTTTAATTTAAAAATAGATATTGCTAGAAATCAAAATGTGCAACGATCATTATGTGTTTATGAGAACTTTATTTAATTATAAAATAATAAAATTTATAATTATTAGTAATATTTTTTACAAAAATGATCAAAATTAAAATTTGACTAATTTTTAATTTTTTTTATAGTTCTCTTTCTTCTTTAAATCCTTTGTTTAAAAAATAAAAATGAGTGAATTTGATAGGCATACCCAAATCAGCAATTAAGTGAGATAAGATCATTTAACCAACATAAAATTGCAATAAATAGGGTGTGAAATGTCATTTTACATAAATAGGGAACGCTCTTTTGATTCCCTCATCCTGAGGAGTCAAATCATATATAGGGATTAAAATAGAGAATTATATAAGGATAAGGAAACCGTTGGATACTAATTTATTGATATATTCTTTAAATGTGGGGATAGAGAGTCTATTGGGGAAACTGTTGTGAATGTTCTTAGTGAAGCTGATTTGTTATTTTTTTGAATGGTCAGATTTATCCCAATTTTTTGATGGTATAGATCACTTAATAGACTTTGAGCGGGATCTTTTGTTTTTAAAAATCATTTGCATTTTGTATATATATATATATATATATATATATATATAAATTCGGATTTTATGAAATTATATTTTTGATTAATTCCTTTTAACTGCTATATATATGATATATAGCAGCCATTTAGGAAACAGATGATAACCTTACAAACCCTAGCCGCTCTTAGAGAGAGATTAGAGAGAAAACTTTTGAAGAAAATCTTGATCCTTTGGTGGCTAGTACCGCAACACCCTTTTATTGCAGAATTGTGAGACGGTTCGCGGATGTTCGTGTGGATACCATAGAGACGTAGTTCATTCGGATTGCGTTGGAGATTCGATCGCATCAATTCCAGCTTCATAATCGGTATAATCTCTTACACACTGAATTAATTTCTGTTTCGCATGGATCCTGCTTGGGTTTCAAATTTTGTTTTGTTCAATTTATTTTCCGCTGTGCATTGCTTTGATGTGCTGAAAACCCTATAGGTTGGACTTGTTCGACCATTTGATGGCGAAACAAATTTTATGGAAGTTATTGGGTGTATGGAGGTTCGGTTGGACTTGTTCGACCATTTGATGACGAAACAAATTTTATGGAGGTTCAGTTGGATCTGTTCATCCTTTAGATGATGAATAGAACTTGCTCATCCTTAAGATGGTGAGTAGGGTCCTACTTCGTCCTAAAGATGGCGAACTGGATTTTTTGGAGGTTTGGAGGAATTTTCATCCTTAAGATGGTGAACAAATTATGTCCGTCCTAAAGATGGCGAACAGGCACGTTTGGAGGTTCGGTTGGATCAATTCATCCTAAAGATGGCGAATTGGATTATTGAAGATTTATTTCGTACTTCGGTAATGAATAAGTATTACATTACTTTATTACCTGATTTTATTTAAAGTGTTGAGTTCAAAATATATTGTTATTTGATTTTATATGAAGTTCATACTGTTTGATTATTTACTAACAATTCAGGTTAAGTTTAAAAGGAGTAATAAGGATGAGAAGTAAATAGCATTTCATTAAAATATAAAAGTGATTACAAAAGTTCTAAAGTTAACAGGTGAAGGAGTTTCTCTTCAGGCGTCATCTTCATCTTCGTCTTCAGAAGAGTCAAGGAGGGTTGGATTGTGGGAAGCAGCAGCAAGTTTCGCTTTGCCTTTGCTTCGGGCAGTTTCATAGCCCTCATCATACATCTTAATTAGCTCATTATTCAGTTCGGGTGATTTGCGGTACTCCAATTATTTTTGTTTGCGGAGTTCTTCGGTCAACGGGGGGCCGAGATCTTTAAGTTCCCAAAGTTCGGTCTCAAGCTTGCGACGATAAGCAAGATGTCGCTCTTCGATCATTTTGGCGTTTTTAATCTCTTTTTCCAAGCTTTGATTGGACTGTGCCAGAGTGTCGTTCTTCCGAACCAAATCTACATTCACCTCAACAATGGTTCGATTAATGGCCTCGGTTGTCTCTAGTTACTTTTTAACTTTGGCAAGCTCCTTTCTGAGACAGTCATTGTTGAAGAGAACATCTCCAAGTTGACTTCTCTCCCTCGTCATAGCAGACTTCAAAATGGCATTCTCTTTCCGGGCAACATCTTCTTCGCACTACAAGAAAAATGTCTAACAGTGACTAAAAGTATCTGTGACCGCACATTTCAGTCGCTAATAACATTAACAATGACTGGTAATAGCGACCGTAATGTATTTTCATCGCTATTAGTATTCGCGACTGCATGTGGTCGCTAATAGTATGGACTCGGTCGCTTAAGGTATTTTCCCTCCTAAAATTTGGCGCAAAATTAGCCCGGAAAGCCTAATAGCGACTGCCTCTTAACAGCGACTGCACGCGGTCGCTATATATGCCACATGTTTAAATATTAGCGATCGAGTTTAATCTAACTCGAACCAGACATTCAGACAGAATAGAAAATGAAGAAAAGAAGATCGAAGAGGGAGAAAAAGGCAGGGAGAAGAGGGAGAAGAACGAACCAGGTAGTGCTCACATTTCCTCGATTCAGGTACGTTAATATATCTCTCTATTGTGCATTTTTTTTGCTAAAAGGGTTTTCAATTTTCACCTCCAATATGGGAATTTACTTGGGAAAATCTGTCAAATGTGGTCATGCTTCTTCTAATAACTTCTCCGGTAGGTTAATCCACCATCTTAATTTCTGATATAATCATTATTATTTGGAATCTATGCTGAGTTAATTTGGTAGTCAGTGACTTATTATTGTCTATTTATTTGGTAGTCGAAAAAGAAATGAACATAAATTGGTGTAGATATTTAGGCATTTCGTCCTCAAAGATTTAGATGTGAAACTAAAACTTAACTAAAGACAAACATTTCTTGCAGTTTAGAGTGGAAATATTTATGTTGTTTTTAGTAAGCAAAATGGAAATGAGAATGGGAATGGGAATGGGAATGAGAATGGGAATGGTAAAAAGTTGTTAGTTTTTGGAACAATTGACATACATTTTGCTTAGCTTAATTATTCCGTCTGAGCCTGTATGTACCCGACACATAATTAGCTTTTAAAGTGATGGTGATTTGCTCATGTATATGTATATGTATATGTATATATATAGGAGTTAAGGAGTACTACTTTTTTTATATAGGAGTAATTGGTTTGATGAAACATTAAATGAAGACAAAATTAACTACCACCACTTGAATGATCAAGACATAGAAAGAAAATGAAATCTGGCTCCCTCACCCTCACCTTTAATATTATATTACTAATCATTAATTTAAATTTTTTACTCAATTTAATTCCATATTAATGTGAATTCACCTACATCGCCTTAAAGGATCAAAAAAAATTCTTGGTACTAGGAAAAAGGCCAACAACAATCTCAACTTACAGAAAATATGTTAATTCACAATTGGCTCACTAGAAAAATAGGAGAATAAACAAAATAAATATAAAAGGACTCACAAGACTAAATGACAATAAACATAATCTTGAATATTAGGGCTTAACCCAAAACTTTGGTTTCAATATATGACCATACTTATACCAATCCAATAACATGAACATGAGTATGACATAAAACATAACTAGGAATTAAGTTTATCCATAATTCAATCAAGAAGAAGGTTCAAAGAAGTTTATCCATAATTCACAGTCAAGAAGATCAAGATTCCTGCAATTTCAAACAAATAAGTAATCAATTTCAGTCCTTTTCTTGTAGAAACTAGAGTGCCTCCTAGCCAAAAACAACTTGACTTGCCTTCTTTCTACAAGAAATCAAGTTCAGTCCTTCTCTTGTTTGTTATCTCTTGGCATAAAAGGATATCATGAATAAAAATATGTATGCTATAAGTATGACTTAGCTTAGAATAGAAAGAAAATGAAAAGTACAAACACAAACACAAGCACCATAACTTCAATCACACGATTAATGTTCATAAAAATAATGAGTTGTTTCCAAAATATCCATACTTGTCTAAATCTTCATATATAAGTCAAATGGCCATATATGCATTCGTATTCACAGTTGTGTTATACTTCCATGGTGTTTAATGTATATGATGTTATGTTAACTGCTTATACATTCTTTTTGCTCTTATATGCCTACAAATGGTCAAGTATGTAATGTTTTGGACTGTTTTGGGTATCAAATGACTTTATAGGACTAATAGTCCCACATTAAGGGACTAATAGTATGCCTTCTTTTGCAATCTTGATATACGCAACGTTATAGTTGCTAGAACACATTGCAAAGTCCATTGGATGTTCTTCAAACTTGACCATCAAGATATTTTCATCACCTAATGTCCTATCCTATGTAGAAGAGTTTTTGTTGTGTTCAGATATAGACCCTAGAATATATAAAAGGCAATGAGTATATGTGATGTTATGTTAATTGTTTATACATTCTTGTTGCTCTTATATGCCTATAAATGGTCAAGTATGCATGCCCTCGTGCATGTGGATAGTCCATATTATAGGGGAGACTCTACCGAAATTTTTTCGTTGGTCGGGTAATTTAGACTTATCCCAATGCATATGCAGACCATGCATGATGCAATGATTCATATTCTACCCCTAGGAATATATTGTCTTTAGGTTGGTGTCAGTTAAAATATGTAGGATGACATAAGACCATACCTCATTCTAATTTAAGATCCATAACAATATACCATGCCTTTGGGTAGTCGATCTCAAGCTGTGTAAATTTGTTTTGGTATGTATCCTTGTTTAATTCCCGAATAATCATATATGATGCACACTCATGTTATATATGTACATATACATCTATATGTATTTATAAGCATCATAAATGACATTGAGCTAAATTGTAAATCTCTAACAAGGGAATAAAATAATTCATGTCAACATAGGTACCATGGTATCATGGACCTCTATTCAGACCATAGTTGGATGAGACGACGAAAGTTAAGTGCCCAGATAGGTGCTACAACAGAATTTAGAGCTGGTTGTCTATTGTTTAGCTTTCCCTAAGTCATAGCAGTATCGACACATGTAACATGTTTTATTCTTTTGTTAATTACAGGGTCCTAATTTGGATGATCCATGAAGAGCTACTTATTTTTTAGATATTTAAAGCCTTGTACTTTTATATTCATTCTTTGGAAAATTGTATTGGTTGAATATTGTGTTAGTTTACGATTCTATCATATGGATGGATGTTTATATATACTATTGTGGATGTGTTGAGATATATATAAATCATGGATGGATGTTTATATGATGTTGTGTGTTGGGATAGAAAGTAGGTACAAAGCAGGGTATTTTTTAGGGGAATCTATAAAATAGGGAAAATATTAAAAAAAATTAACAACATCAGCGACCGCATGCAGTCGCTGATACTATTAGCGGTCGCTATTGTTGGTCGCTGACACGTGTGCCACGTCATCCCTGACAACTGACTCAGTATGACTCAGATTAGCGACGGATTCGATCGCTGATGGCAGTCGCTGATAAGTCGGTCGTTAATAATAGTTACTGATGTCCATCCAGCGACCAGATTATCTGCGACTAATATCAGCGACCGCAGTCGGTCGCTACTACTCATCTGCGACCGTATGCGGTCGTAGATAGGCGGTCACTGATAAGCTTTTTTGTTGTAGTGTCGGCTTCAGCTTCTTTATATTTTTGACGAAGGTTCCCGAAGATACCGTTTGCCTACAGATATTCAAAGTTAATCAATGAATTTTAAGTAGATATATAGGAATACAGATAGGTAAGTCAATGACAACTAACTCTGGCTTGGTGCATCATGCCAGCGTTAATCAGATCCATGATGGAGCTATTGCCGAAGCAGTGGTCATCGGTATCACGTACAAAAGTATTGTAGAGTTGGAAAGGGAAATTTTCATTGAGGTCTGCCCATTGGGTGGGAGATGCCACAGCTTCGGGCTTGGCCTCAGAAGAAGTTGGTCTTTGTGGCGAAGGTATGGGTTGTTCGGATGGAGGTGGAGCATTGGTTGTTGTAGGTTCGGGTGGTGGCATCGTTTGGTTATCAGAAGAATGTTTTCTTTTTTCAAACAAGAGAAGGAGTAGATTCTACTTGTTCTTCAGTCTCTTCTTCAGAGACATTGATTTCATTAGGAATTATTGGTGGTGGAGGGGCTTCGGTAGAGGGCACCCTTAGTTCTTCGGCTGTAAGGGGGGTTATGTTAGCTTTTTTCTTTTTTGTTCTAAGAACACGGGTACGCTCGTCTATGGGCATGTCAAGAAGGCTCTCGTTTAGGGTAGGGACAGAGACATGTTTTGGTTTACGGGCACCTCTTTTTCTTTAGCGAGGTTGGCCGGTTTCTATAGTAGGAACTGGTTCGGTGGTTTATGGATCGATATGTTTGGGTTCAGAAGTAGGGGGTTCAACAGTTTGGGGTTCAGTAGAAGTTTTAGAAGATTTGGCAGATAAGAAGGCTTCGAGATCTCTTCAATCAGAAGAGGTCGGTTTAATGAGAGACACTGTGAAGAAGAAGGAATAATAATTCAGAATAATTACGAAAGGAAATTTGAAAAATTATGCAATAAATGAGTTCGGGACTTACATTTGTGGTCATACAACCACACTTGCTTGGTTAGGAGTCCGAAGCTCCATTCCTTCTTCGGGAAATTCTCCATAAGCATTATCATTTCATTCACACGTTCTTTGGGAATGTCACCAAAGTCTGCAGAAAGGCGTTCAACAGTTGTCTAAATTGGAAGAGAAGAGATTTCCGGTCCTTTGACGAAAAACCACTCCTTGTGCCATCCTTTATTGCTGGAAGGAGTATCTATCACAGATCGCCTCTTGAAGTTCTCACCAGACTTCGAGATTGTTTACTCAAGATTTTTAAATCCTTTTCGGAGATTTACTAGCAGAATAGATGGAAAAGAAGAAATCGAGAGTATGTGTAACTCTTACCTTGTGGCAGAAAACAATGAAAGCCAAAATATGAATGTAAGAATTTGGGACTAGTTGGGCGAATCTGACACCAATAAACCCTAGAAGAGTGACGAGAAAAGCATGAAGGGGAAGCGTACTCCTTTTTCCAAGAGGGTGAGAGGAATGGCAGTCCAACCATCAGGTCGTTGGTACATCCTTTCATTAGAAGAGGGAAGCCTTAAGTTGTGAGTATCTGGAATTTGATATCGCTTTCGGATGATACGAATATTATCCTTTGATAGTGCGGAAGGTGTATTAGCATGAGGAAATTTTTCTTCACTTTGGAAGAACAAAGAGGGTTTGGAATGACAATCGGAGGAGATTTCTTCTTTGGGAGTAGCAGACGATTTGGGGTTTGATCCTCAAGCCACTTTAGTAGGGCTTTGAGAAGGAGGAATGGAGGAAATGGGAGTTACAGAGAGTGGAACAACGATGTCGAAATCTTGAGACGCCATTATTAGCGAGCATTTTCAGAGAGAGAGAGAAATCGAAAGGAAGAAGAAAGCTAAAGGATTCTGAAATTCAAATTGAGCCAGTAAAGCTGTCAAAATTGGAGGAAAAGGGTTTTTATAGTGGCTGTCTTTTCATTTATTTCCAAAACTCGAGGGCGGCGCATTTAATATGGGTCATAATAATGGATTTGGAGAGTTGGTAACCAGATTAGGCTTCCAGTTTTGGTTTTATTACTGATTGGGCTTGACTCAATTACATTTGGACCATTTATACTCTTTTATTAAGCATTCTGTTTAATAAAAGACTGGGGGCAATGTTGGGGCATAATATTTTGGATCTATTGGGCTATCTTTATTTTGGGCCTTTGAAGTATTGCGCTGAACCATTGGGCCGGACCATTATGTAAATATGGTTTCATTTGAGCTTGGACCGGTGATGATTAGAGGGATAAACTTTGACTGTTATCTCTGCACCTTAATTAATAGGGATTGGACATAATCCACCGAGGGTGGCAAACGGTGATGGGATTAGCAAGTGAGCTGCCTGTAGTTAGTTGATGTCAGAGCAGTTCGGCGGCATACAAGACGAAATAAGGAGTATATGAGGACATAATGCATCACAAGAGAGGTAAAATATATTTTCTATCAACAAAACACTAGAGTTTATCACCTCCATTATTAACCTTGTGTTTGCCTGTACTGACTCTCACGCCGGAGCTATCCCCCGACGGTCCAAGCCGTCAAGCTTCTGGTATTGACTTATTTACTGTGCAAGATTGGACGCACTTTTCGGTGATTGAGACGCGTGGAAAGATCTTGGCGTTAATAAAAGGTAATATCCATCAATCATACATTCATCATAATAGGCAAAGAGGAAGCCCTGCTTACTTGAAGACGATGAAGATAATCTTTGCACTACATTATTCTAAAGAACAAGAGGAATGTCACTCAAATAGCTTACCGCAAATCTCAGAAGAAGACATGATTTGTCAACTCCAGAATCCCCAATCAACAATAATTTGAATAAGTAATCACTGCAAAAACAATAATTTGAACAAGTAATCACTACAAAAGAAATTTTAAGTATCACATTAAACTGAACTCTAAGGGGAAAGGCCTATATACATGGTGTAACAGATTCAAATAGTCCTTGTTAAAAAAAATTAACTTGTTGTGAAGATTGCAGCAACAAAGTTGTGCAAAACTAATTCAAACAGTATGAATTAATAACCTGCAAATTTTCTATGAAATGCTCTGGAAAATTGTCAAATAAAATGGAAATAATGAGAACATTATGGACAGCGGACTAAATACTTCATAAGTAATTGATGATATTTTGCTCCATTATAGTTTCTTAGATATCGACCAAAGATGGCCCAAATAACCTTTGGCATTATATTCACACAAAACTTGAAGTTTATTTATGGAAATGAATTCTAATACTACAATTTCCCTCATTTATAGAGCTCATATTTCAAGTCCGTAGTTGGAGAACTCATTGTAAATTGTAGGTGTGTGCTAGCCAATCCTTAGAGATGAACATTGCAACACAAACTTAGAGAAGGAATGAGACTGGAAATTTTTCTCAAGGGCTTCAGTAAGTAGGTATTTTTTTCTTCCTCTACAACCTCAAATTCTCTTCACATAATAGTCTGTGGCTAGTATGATATCCGTAATCCATATCTTGCACTCTTCTTAACCATTTAAGACTCTATGCACCCCTCTTTCCCTCCCAATTTCTCTAGTGGAAATGATATATATATATATATATATATATATATATATATATATATATATATATATATGGGTTTTCATCCGTGGCAAACGGTTGCCACGGGTACTATTTAGCAACCATAATCTACACCGTTGATCTCAATATTAAATGGTATGGATTAAATGTTCACATGCCACTACTGCTTGTAGCGACAGAATAATTACTTATAGCATCAGCCGAAATGACAAGATTGCCTCCTATTAAATTAATTCCCACATAAAGATGTAGCTGTGTAGGCAATACTTTTACCTCCTTGCCTTTTGCTTCTAATTAGGACTGAGCAAAAAATAGATAAAACCGAATAACCGAATCAATCGAAATTTTTAACCAAATTTTCTGTTATTCTATTATTTTTGTATTTCATATACCCGCTTTTATTTTTCTATTTTTTGGGTTCGGGTTTGGTTTTTGAATTTAATTTATTCGGTTAACCGAATAACCGAACAAGCCTTAAAGGTTAAATCAGTAATATTTCACGTCTGCTCTCTTAAACTCTTATGACTCATTAGTCCTTTCACCAGATGAAATCTAATTTCTCATCTCTCAAAACTCTCAGATCTCTCATATCCCTCCCAAACATCTCTTTTCTCTAATCTCAGTCTCACTCTCTCTAGTTCATCTCTCATATCTCACTCTCTAGTTCTTTGGACCCCTTCACTGATTTCACGATCGAACCTTTGTCGCCGCACCAGATGCCGTCGGAGCAAAGGTACCAATCGAATTGCGGATGATCAACGATTGAGATGTGAGGGCCAAAAAAGATGGAAATTAAAGTTTTGGGGATGTGGGTTTGGTGGAGAGAATGTATTTAACTACTGGTATGTAGTATATATATATGTAGTCTAGACTCTAGAGATGGGTGTTCTAAAATCTAAACACAATATACATATATGTGGTTTGGTTAAGCTATTCAGAATGGGTTTAGCTACTAGCATACATGTATTATCAACTAATCAAGCTATTGTTGAGTAAAATATATATGTATATAGTCTAGACAGGGAAACATGGGATTTTAGATAGAGAAATATAGATTAAAGTTTAGAGAGAGACGAGGATTGGGATTAAGGCATTAATGAAACCTTCATTTCGGTTAATAATCGAATAAGGAATTCGGTTATTCGGTTTTTGGTAATTCAGTTATCTCCTAATTTGGTTAACAACAATGGCTTTATACTCAGACTTTGTAGAAGAACGGGCAATGGTGCGTTGTTTTCGAGAAACCCAGGAAATTAAGTTGCTGCTCAAGAAGATTGCATTTCCTGCAGTGGATTTTCGATCATCTATGTTACCAGCCCAGTCCGCATCTGTAAAGGCATATAGAGTGTGAGAGGCCTTTGCTGAGAAAAATAAACCACGGGACAAAGTGCCTTGTGAGTAGCGCAGAATCCGTTTTACTGCAGCCCAGTAGAGAACAGTGGGTTTATGCATAAATTGGCAAACTTTGTTTACATCAAAGGATCAGAGATATCCGGCCGAGTGAGGCTTAAATATTGAAGTGAGCCAATAATTTGTCGATATAGAGTAGGATTGTCAAACAAGGTGCCTGAAGAGGTGGATAATTTATCTGATAGAGACATAGGAGTTGGTTGAGGTTTACAGTGTGACATAGATGCACGAAGTAAAATATTTTGTACAACCTCGATACCCAAAAAAATAGTGTAAAGACCCTAAGTTTTTGAGAAAAACTCAAAGACCAAGAGTAATTAGCAGATTAGAAAGAGATTGTCTTGAATTGCACGTGATTAAAATATCATCAACATATAAAAGGACAAATAAATAAGTGTTAGAATCATTATAAATGAATAAAGAAGTATCATTTTGAGACTGATGAAAATTGTGAGTCAGAAGAAAGGAAGAGATTCATGAAAACCAGGCCCTGGGTGCCTGTTTTAACCCATATAGCGACCGCTGCAGTTTAGACACATAATTTGGATGTTTTAACTCAGATATCAGGACCAACTGCGCCCTCAGGTGCTGTTTTAACCTATATAAGTTCTGGTGGTGGCATCGTTTGGTTATCAGAAGAATGTTTTCTTTTTCAAACAAGAGAAAGAGTAGATTCTACTTGTTCTTCAGTCTCTTCTTCAGAGACATTGATTTCAATAGGAATGATTGGTGGTGGAGGGGCTTCGGTAGAGGGTACCCTTAGTTCTTCGGTTGTAAGGGGGGTTATCTTAGCTTTTTTCTTTTTTGTTCTAAGAATTCGGGTACGCTCGTCTATGGGCATGTCAAGAAGGTTTTCGTTTAGGGTAGGGATAAGGACGTGTTTTGTTTTATGGGCACCTCTTTTTCTTCGGCGAGGTTGGCTGGTTTCTGTAGTAGGAACTAGTTCGGTGGTTTGTGGATCGATATTTTGGGTTCGTAGTAGGGGTTCAACAAATGGGGGGTTCGGTAGAAGTTTCAGAAGATTTGGCAGATAAGAAGGCTTTGAGATCTCTTCGATCGTAAGAGGTTAGACTTAATGAGAGACACTGTGAAGAAGAAGGAATAATAATCCGTAATAATTACTAAAGGAAATTTTAAAAATTATGCAATAAATGAGTTCGGGACTTACATTTGTGGTCATACAACCACGCTTGCTTGGTTAGAGTCCAAGCTCCATTCCTTCTTTGGAAAATTCTCCATAAGCATTATCATTTCATTCACACGTTCTTTGGAAATGTCACCAAAGTCTGCAGAAGCGCGCTCAACAGTTGTCCAATCTGGAAGAAGAGATTTTCGGTCCTTTGACGAAAAACCACCCTTGTGCCATCCTTTATTCTTTGGAAGGAGTATCTATCACAGATCGCCTCTTGAAGTTCTCACCGACTTCGTAGATTGTTTACTCGAAGATTTAAATCCCTTTTCGGGAGATTTACTAGCAGAATAGATGGAAAAGAAGAAATCGAGAGTATGTGTAACTCTTACCTTGTGGCAGAAAACAATGAAAGCCAAAATATGAATGTAAGAATTTGGGACTAGTTGGGCGAATCTGACACCAATAAACCCTAGAAGAGTGACGAGAAAAGCATGAAGGGGGAAGCGTACTCCTTTTTCCAAGAGGGTGAGAGGAATGGCAGTCCAACCATCAGGTCGTTGGTACATCCTTTCATTAGAAGAGGGAAGCCTTAAGTTGTGAGTATCTGGAATTTGATATCGCTTTCGGATGATACGAATATTATCCTCTGATAGTGCGGAAGGTGTATTAGCATGAGGAAATTTTTCTTCACTTTGGAAGAACAAAGAGGGGTTTGGAATGACAACTGGAGGAGATTTCTTGCTGGGAGTAGCAGACGATTTGGGGTTTGATCCTGAAGCCACTTTAGTAGGGCTTTGAGAAGGAGGAATGGAGGAAATGGGAGTTACAGAGAGTGGAACAGCGAGATCGAATCTCTTGAGACGCCATTATTAGCAGCTTGTAGAGAGAGAGAGAAATCGAAAGGAAGAAGAAAGCTAAAGGATTCTGAAATTCAAATTGAGCCAGTAAAGCTGTCAAAATTGGAGGAAAGGGGTTTTATAGTGGCTGTCTTTTCATTTATTTCCAAAACTCGAGGGCGGCGCATTTAATATGGGTCATAATAATGGATTTGGAGAGTTGGTAACCAGATTAGGCTTCCAGTTTTGGTTTTATTACTGATTGGGCTTGACTCAATTACATTTGGACCATTTATACTCTTTTATTAATTTACATTTAATAAAAGACCGGGGCAATGTTGGGGCATAATATTTTGGATCTATTGGGCTATCTTTATTTTGGGCCTTTGAAGTATTATAACAACCATTGGGCTTTAACCATTATGTAAATATGGTTTCATTTGAGCTTGGACCTGAGGTGATGATTAGAGGGATAAACTTTGATATTATCTCCGCACCTTAATTAATAGGATTGGACATAATCCACCGAGGGTGGCAAACGGTGATGGGATTAGCAAGTGAGTTTTGCTGTAGTTAGTTGATGTCGAGAAAGCGCTTCGGCCACATACTGAGAGCGAAATAAGGAGTATATGAGGACATAATGCATCACAAGAGAGGTAAAATATATTTTCTATCAACAAAACACTAGAGTTTATCACCTCCATTATTAACCTTGTGTTTGCCTGTACTGACTCTCACGCCGGAGCTATCCCCCGACGGTCCAAGCCGTCAAGCTTCTGGTATTGACTTATTTACTGTGCAAGATTGGACGCACTTTTCGGTGATTGAGACGCGTGGAAAGATCTTGGCGTTAATAAAAGGTAATATCCATCAATCATACATTCATCATAATAGGCAAAGAGGAAGCCCCGGGCTTACTTCAGACAGTAAGATAATACTGCACTACATTATTCTAAAGAACAAGAGGAATGTCACTCAAATAGCTTACCGCAAATCTCAGAAGAAGACATGATTTGTCAACTCCAGAATCCCCAATCAACAATAATTTGAATAAGTAATCACTGCAAAAACAATAATTTGAACAAGTAATCACTACAAAAGAAATTTTAAGTATCACATTAAACTGAACTCTAAGGGGAAAGGCCTATATACATGGTGTAATAGATTCAAATAGTCCTTGTTAAAAAAAATTAACTTGTTGTGAAGATTGCAGCAACAAAGTTGTGCAAAACTAATTCAAACAGTATGAATTAATAACCTGCAAATTTTCTATGAAATGCTCTGGAAAATTGTCAAATAAAATGGAAATAATGAGAACATTATGGACAGCGGACTAAATACTTCATAAGTAATTGATGATATTTTGCTCCATTATAGTTTCTTAGATATCAGACTCAGCATGGCCCAAATAACCTTTGGCATTATATTCACACAAAACTTGAAGTTTATTTATGGAAATGAATTCTAATACTACAATTTCCCTCATTTATAGAGCTCATATTTCAAGTCCGTAGTTGGAGAACTCATTGTAAATTGTAGGTGTGTGCTAGCCAATCCTTAGAGATGAACATTGCAACACAAACTTAGAGAAGGAATGAGACTGGAAATTTTTCTCAAGGGCTTCATGAAAGTAGGTATTTTTTCTTCCTCTACAACCTCAAATTCTCTTCACATAATGGTGCATGGCTAGTATGATATCCGTAATCCATATCTTGCACTCTTCTTAACCATTTAAGACTCTATGCACCCTCTTTTCCCTCCCAATTTCTCTAGTGGAAATGATATATATATATATATATATATATATATATATATATGGGTTTTCATCCGTGGGCAAAATCAGTTGCCACGGTACTATTTAGCAAACCATAATCTACAATCGCTGATCTCAATATTAAATGGTATGGATTAAATGTTCACATGCCACTACTCGCTTGAATGGCACGAATAATTACTTATAGCATCACCAAAAAATGACAAGATTGCCTCTATTAAATTAATTCCTATGCATTACACAAAGTATGTAGCAGCGTCACTTTTACCTCCTTGCCTTTTGCTTCTAATTAGATGAGCAAAAAATAGATAAAACCAATAACCAAATCGAATCGAAATTTTTAACCAAATTTTTTTGGTTATTCTATTATTTTTGTATTTCGGTTATACCTGCTTTTATTTTTCTATTTTTTGGGTTCGGGTTTGGTTTTTGAATTTAATTTATTCATTAACCGAATAACCAAACAAGCTTAAAGGTTAAATCAAGAATATTTCACGTCTGCTTTCTCTTAAACTCTTATGACTCATTAGTCCTTTCACCGGATGAAATCTAATTTCTCATCTCTCAAAACTCTCGGATCTCTCATATCCCTCCCAAACATCTCTTTTCTCTAATCTCGGTCCTCACTCTCTCTAGTTCATCTCTCATATCTCACTCTCTAGTTCTTTGGACCCTTCATCGATTTCACGATCGAACCTTTGTCAGCCGCACTGCATGCCGCTTGAAGCAAAGGTACCAATCGAATCATGGATGATCAACGATTGAGATGTGAGGGCCAAAAAAGATGGAAATTAAAGTTTTGGGGATGTGGGTTTGGTGGAGAGAATGTATTTAACTACTGGTATGTAGTATATATATATGTAGTCTAGACTCTAGAGATGGGTGTTCTAAAATCTAAACACAATATACATATATGTGGTTTGGTTAAGCTATTCAGAATGGGTTTAGCTACTAGCATACATGTATTATCAACTAATCAAGCTATTGTTGAGTAAAATATATATGTATATAGTCTAGACAGGGAAACATGGGATTTTAGATAGAGAAATATAGATTAAAGTTTAGAGAGAGACGAGGATTGGGATTAAGGCATTAATGAAACCTTCATTTCAGTTAATAATCGAATAAGGAATTCGGTTATTCAGTTTTTGGTAATTCAGTTATCTCCTAATTTGGTTAACAACAATGGCTTTATACTTAGACTTTGTAGAAGAACGAGCAATGGTGCGTTGTTTTCGAGAAACCCAGAAATTAAGTTCTTTGCTTTCAAGAAGATTGCATTTCTGCAGTGGATTTTCGATCATCTATGTTACCAAAATTCCAAATCAAGATCTGTAAAGGCATATAGAGTGTGAGAGGCCTTTCTTTGAGAAAAAATAAACCACGGACAAAGTGCCTTGTGAGTAGCCTTGAGAATCCGCTTTTACGCACCATTGATGAGAACGATGGGTTTATGCATAAATTGGCAAACTTTGTTTACATCAAAGGATCAGAGATATCCGGCCGAGTGAGGCTTAAATATTGAAGTGAGCCAATAATTTGTCGATATAGAGTAGGATTGTCAAACAAGGTGCCTGAAGAGGTGGATAATTTATCTGATAGAGACATAGGAGTTGGTTGAGGTTTACAGTGTGACATAGATGCACGAAGTAAAATATTTTGTACAACCTCGATACCCAAAAAATAGTGTAAAGACCCTAAGTTTTTGAGAGAAAACTCAGCACCAAGAGTAATTAGCAGATTAGAAAGAGATTGTCTTGAATTGCTCATGATTAAAATATCATCAACATATAAAAGGACAAATAAATAAGTGTTAGAATCATTATAAATGAATAAAGAAGTATCATTTTGAGACTGATGAAAATTGTGAGTCAGAAGAAAGGAAGAGATTCATGAAAACCAGGCCCTGGGTGCCTGTTTTAACCCATATAGCGACCGCTGCAGTTTAGACACATAATTTGGATGTTTTAACCCGTATACCGACCACTGCAGGCCCTGGGTGCCTGTTTTAACCTATATAAGTTCGGGTGGTGGCATCGTTTGGTTATCAGAAGAATGTTTTCTTTTTCAAACAAGAGAAAGAGTAGATTCTACTTGTTCTTCAGTCTCTTCTTCGAGACATTGATTTCAATAGGAATGATTGGTGGTGGAGGGCTTGGTGAGGGGTACCCTTAGTTCTTCGGTTGTAAGGGGGGTTATCTTAGCTTTTTTCTTTTTTGTTCTAAGAATTCGGGTACGCTCGTCTATGGGCATGTCAAGAAGGTTTTCGTTTAGGGTAGGGATAAGGACGTGTTTTGTTTTATGGGCACCTCTTTTTCTTCGGCGAGGTTGGCTGGTTTCTGTAGTAGGAACTAGTTCGGTGGTTTGTGGATCGATATTTTTGGGTTCAGAAGTAGGGGGTTCAACAGTTGGGGGTTCGGTAGAAGTTTCAGAAGATTTGGCAGATAAGAAGGCTTTGAGATCTCTTCGATCAGAAGAGGTCGGCTTAATGAGAGACACTGTGAAGAAGAAGGAATAATAATCCAGAATAATTACTAAAGGAAATTTTAAAAATTATGCAATAAATGAGTTCGGGACTTACATTTGTGGTCATACAACCACGCTTGCTTGGTTAGGAGTCCGAAGCTCCATTCCTTCTTTGGAAAATTCTCCATAAGCATTATCATTTCATTCACACGTTCTTTGGAAATGTCACCAAAGTCTGCAGAAAGGCGTTCAACAGTTGTCCAATCTGGAAGAGAAGAGATTTTCGGTCCTTTGACGAAAAACCACTCCTTGTGCCATCCTTTATTGCTGGAAGGAGTATCTATCACAGATCGCCTCTTGAAGTTCTCACCAGACTTCAGAGATTGTTTACTCAGTACTTTAAATCCCTTTTCGGGAGATTTACTAGCAGAATAGATGGAAAAGAAGAAATCGAGAGTATGTGTAACTCTTACCTTGTGGCAGAAAACAATGAAAGCCAAAATATGAATGTAAGAATTTGGGACTAGTTGGGCGAATCTGACACCAATAAACCCTAGAAGAGTGACGAGAAAAGCATGAAGGGGAAGCGTGCTTTTTTCCAAGAGGGTGAGAGGAATGGCAGTCCAACCATCAGGTCGTTGGTACATCCTTTCATTAGAAGAGGGAAGCCTTAAGTTGTGAGTATCTGGAATTTGATATCGCTTTCGGATGATACGAATATTATCCTCTGATAGTGCGGAAGGTGTATTAGCATGAGGAAATTTTTCTTCACTTTGGAAGAACAAAGAGGGGTTTGGAATGACAACTGGAGGAGATTTCTTGCTGGGAGTAGCAGACGATTTGGGGTTTGATCCTGAAGCCACTTTAGTAGGGCTTTGAGAAGGAGGAATGGAGGAAATGGGAGTTACAGAGAGTGGAACGGCAGTATCAGAATCTTGAGACGCCATTATTAGCAGCTTGTAGAGAGAGAGAGAAATCGAAAGGAAGAAGAAAGCTAAAGGATTCTGAAATTCAAATTGAGCCAGTAAAGCTGTCAAAATTGGAGGAAAAGGGTTTTTATAGTGGCTGTCTTTTCATTTATTTCCAAAACTCGAGGGCGGCGCATTTAATATGGGTCATAATAATGGATTTGGAGAGTTGGTAACCAGATTAGGCTTCCAGTTTTGGTTTTATTACTGATTGGGCTTGACTCAATTACATTTGGACCATTTATACTCTTTTATTAAGCATTCTGTTTAATAAAAGACTGGGGGCAATGTTGGGGCATAATATTTTGGATCTATTGGGCTATCTTTATTTTGGGCCTTTGAAGTATTGCGCTGAACCATTGGGCCGGACCATTATGTAAATATGGTTTCATTTGAGCTTGAATAGGTGATGATTAGAGGATAAACTTTGACCAATTATCTCGCACCTTAATTAATAGGATTGGACATAATCCACCGAGGGTGGCAAACGGTGATGGGATTAGCAAGTGAGTCACTGTAGTTAGTTGATGTCGAGAAGCGCTTATTCGGCAGATACAAGACGAAATAAGGAGTATATGAGGACATAATGCATCACAAGAGAGGTAAAATATATTTTCTATCAACAAAACACTAGAGTTTATCACCTCCATTATTAACCTTGTGTTTTGCTGTCTTCGACTCTCACGCACGAGCTATCCCCTCGACTGGCGGTCCAAGCCGCCAAGCTTACGGTATTGACTTATTTATCGCGGCAAGATTGGGCGACTTTTCGGTGATTGAGACGCGTGGAAAGATCTTGGCGTTAATAAAGGTAATATCCATCAATCATACATTCATCATAATAGGCAAAAGAGGAAGCCCCAAGCTTACTTGAACGATGAAAGAAGATAATATCGCACTACATTATTCTAAAGAACAAGAGAAATGTCACTCAAATAGCTTACCATAAAATCTCGTAAGAAGACATGATTTGTCAACTCCGTAATCCCCAATCAACAATAATTTGAATAAGTAATCACCGCAAAAACAATAATTTGAACAAGTAATCACTACAAAAGAAATTTTAAGTATCACATTAAAGCTGAACTCTAAGGGGAAGGCCTATATACATGGTGTAACAGATTCAAATAGTCCTTGTTAAAAAAAATTAACTTGTTGTGAAGATTGCAGCAACAAAGTTGTGCAAAACTAATTCAAACAGTATGAATTAATAACCTGCAAATTTTCTATGAAATGCTCTGGAAAATTGTCAAATAAAATGGAAATAATGAGAACATTATGGACAAATGGACTAAATACTTCATAAGTAATTGATGATATTTTGCTCCATTATAGTTTCTTAGATATCAGACTCAGCATGGCCCAAATAACCTTTGGCATTATATTCACACAAAACTTGAAGTTTATTTATGGAAATGAATTCTAATACTACAATTTCCCTCATTTATAGAGCTCATATTTCAAGTCCGTAGTTGGAGAACTCATTGTAAATTGTAGGTGTGTGCTAGCCAATCCTTAGAGATGAACATTGCAACACAAACTTAGAGAAGGAATGAGACTGGAAATTTTTCTCAAGGGCTTCAGTAGTAGGTATTTTTTCTTCCTCTACAACCTCAAATTCTCTTCACATAATGGTTCCATGGCTAGTATGATATCCGTAATCCATATCTTGCACTCTTCTTAACCATTTAAGACTCTATGCACCCTCTTTCCCTCCCAATTTCTCTAGTGGAAATGATATATATATATATATATATATATATATATATATATATATATATTTTCATCATCAGTGGCAAACGGTTTACCACGGTACTATTTAGCAACCATAATCTACACCGTTGATCTCAATATTAAATGGTATGGATTAAATGTTCACATGCCACTACTGCTTGTAGCGACAGAATAATTACTTATAGCATCAGCCGAAATGACAAGATTGCCTCCTATTAAATTAATTCCCTGCCGCTACAGTATGTAGCGGCAGTCACTTTTACCTCCTTGCCTTTTGCTTCTAATTAGGACTGAGCAAAAAATAGATAAAACCGAATAACCGAACTGAACTGAAATTTTTTAACCGAAATTTTTCGGTTATTCGGTTATTTTTTGTATTTCGGTTATACCCGTTTTATTTTTCTATTTTTTGGGTTCGGGTTTGGTTTTTGAATTTAATTTATTCGGTTAACCGAATAACCGAACAAGCCTTAAAGGTTAAATCAGTAATATTTCACGTCTGCTCTCTTAAACTCTTATGACTCATTAGTCCTTTCACCAGATGAAATCTAATTTCTCATCTCTCAAAACTCTCAGATCTCTCATATCCCTCCCAAACATCTCTTTTCTCTAATCTCAGTCTCACTCTCTCTAGTTCATCTCTCATATCTCACTCTCTAGTTCTTTGGACCCCTTCACTGATTTCACGATCGAACCTTTGTCGCCGCACTGCATGATGCCGCTTGAAAGCAAAGGTACCAATCAATGCGGATGATCAACGATTGAGATGTGAGGCCAAAAAAGATGGAAATTAAAGTTTTGGGGATGTGGGTTTGGTGGAGAGAATGTATTTAACTACTTGGTATGTAGTATATATATATATATAGTCTGAGACTCAGAGATGGGTGTTCTAAAATCTAAACACAATATACATATATGTGGTTTGGTTAAGCTATTCGTAATGGGTTTAGCTACTAGCATACATGTATTATCAACTAATCAAGCTATTGTTGAGTAAAATATATATGTATATAGTCTGTATAGGAAAACATGGGATTTTAGATAGAGAAATATAGATTAAAGTTTAGAGAGAGACGAGGATTGGGATTAAGGCATTAATGAAACCTTCATTTCGGTTAATAATCGAATAAGGAATTCGGTTATTCGGTTTTTGGTAATTCAGTTATCTCCTAATTTGGTTAACAACAATGGCTTTATACTCAGACTTTGTAGAAGAACGGGCAATGGTGCGTTGTTTTCTAGAAACCCAGAAATTAAGTTCTTTGCTCAAGAAGATTGCATTTCTGCAGTGGATTTTCGATCATCTATGTTACCACCCAAATCAAGATCTCAGAAAGGCATATAGAGTGTGAGAGGCCTTTCTTTGAGAAAAATAAACCACGGGACAAAGTGCCTTGTGAGTAGCGCAGAATCCGTTTTACTGCAGCCCAATAGAGAACAGTGGGTTTATGCATAAATTGGCAAACTTTGTTTACATCAAAGGATCAGAGATATCCGGCCGAGTGAGGCTTAAATATTGAAGTGAGCCAATAATTTGTCGATATAGAGTAGGATTGTCAAACAAGGTGCCTGAAGAGGTGGATAATTTATCTGATAGAGACATAGGAGTTGGTTGAGGTTTACAGTGTGACATAGATGCACGAAGTAAAATATTTTGTACAACCTCGATACCCAAAAAATAGTGTAAAGACCCTAAGTTTTTGAGAGAAAACTCAGCACCAAGAGTAATTAGCAGATTAGAAAGAGATTGTCTTGAATTGCCTGTGATTAAAATATCATCAACATATAAAAGGACAAATAAATAAGTGTTAGAATCATTATAAATGAATAAAGAAGTATCATTTTGAGACTGATGAAAATTGTGAGTCAGAAGAAAGGAAGAGATTCATGAAAACCAGGCCCTGGGTGCCTGTTTTAACCCATATAGCGACCGCTGCAGTTTAGACACATAATTTGGATGTTTTAACCCGTATACCGACCACTGCAGGCCCTGGGTGCCTGTTTTAACCTATATAAGTTCGGGTGGTGGCATCGTTTGGTTATCAGAAGAATGTTTTCTTTTTCAAACAAGAGAAAGAGTAGATTCTACTTGTTCTTCAGTCTCTTCTTCAGAGACATTGATTTCAATAGGAATGATTGGTGGTGGAGGGCTTTAGAGGGTACCCTTAGTTCTTCTATTGTAAGGGGGTTATCTTAGCTTTTTCTTTTTTGTTCTAAGAATTAAAGACGCCGCTCGCCTATGGGCATGTCAAGAAGGTTTTCGCTTAGGGTAGGGATAAGGACGTGTTTTGTTTTATGGGCACCTCTTTTCTTCTTGAGAGGTTGGTGGTTTCGTAGTAGGAACTAGTTCTATGGGTTTGTGGATCGATATTTTGGGTTCGTAAGTAGGGGTTCAACAGTTGGGGGTTCTTCGTAGAAGTTTCGTAAGATTTGGCGGATAAGAAGGCTTTGAGATCTCTTGATCGTAAGAGGTCTTTAATGAGAGACACTTTGTGAAGAAGAAGGAATAATAATCCAGAATAATTACTAAAGGAAATTTTAAAAATTATGCAATAAATGAGTTCGGGACTTACATTTGTGGTCATACAACCACGCTTGCTTGGTTAGGAGTCCGAAGCTCCATTCCTTCTTTGGAAAATTCTCCATAAGCATTATCATTTCATTCACACGTTCTTTGGAAATGTCACCAAAGTCTGCAGAAAGGCGTTCAACAGTTGTCCAATCTGGAAGAGAAGAGATTTTCATCCTTTGACGAAAAACCACTCCTTGTGCCATCCTTTATTGCTGGAAGGAGTATCTATCACAGATCGCCTCTTGAAGTTCTCACCAGACTTCAGAGATTGTTTACTCAGTACTTTAAATCCCTTTTCGGGAGATTTACTAGCGAATAGATGGAAAAGAAGAAATCGAGAGTATGTAACTCTTACCTTGTGGCGTAAAAAACAATGAAAGCCAAAATATGAATGTAAGAATTTGGGACTAGTTGGGCGAATCGACACCAATAAACCCTAGAAGAGTGACGAGAAAAGCATGAAGGGGAAGCGTACTCCTTTTTCCAAGAGGGTGAGAGGAATGGCACTCCAACCATCAGGTCGTTGGTACATCCTTTCATTAGAAGAGGGAAGCCTTAAGTTGTGAGTATCTGGAATTTGATATCGCTTTCGGATGATACGAATATTATCCTCTGATAGTGCGGAAGGTGTATTAGCATGAGGAAATTTTTCTTCACTTTGGAAGAACAAAGAGGGGTTTGGAATGACAACTGGAGGAGATTTCTTGCTGGGAGTAGCAGACGATTTGGGGTTTGATCCTGAAGCCACTTTAGTAGGGCTTTGAGAAGGAGGAATGGAGGAAATGGGAGTTACAGAGAGAGTGGAACAGCGAGACGTAATCTTGAGACGCCATTATTAGCAGCTTGTAGAGAGAGAGAGAAATCGAAAGGAAGAAGAAAGCTAAAGGATTCTGAAATTCAAATTGAGCCAGTAAAGCTGTCAAAATTGGAGGAAAAGGGTTTTTATAGTGGCTGTCTTTTCATTTATTTCCAAAACTCGAGGGCGGCGCATTTAATATGGGTCATAATAATGGATTTGGAGAGTTGGTAACCGGATTAGGCTTCCGCTTTTGGTTTTATTACTCGATTGGGCTTGACTCAATTACATTTGGACCATTTATACTCTTTTATTAAGCATTCTGTTTAATAAAAGACTGGGGGCAATGTTGGGGCATAATATTTTGGATCTATTGGGCTATCTTTATTTTGGGCCTTTGAAGTATTAATACAACCATTGGGCCTACCATTATGTAAATATGGTTTCATTTGAGCTTGGACCTAAATGATGATTAGAGGGATAAACTTTGATCGTTATCTCCTCGCACCTTAATTAATAGGGATTGGACATAATCCACCGAGGGTGGCAAACGGTGATGGGATTAGCAAGTGAGTTTGCCTCAGAGTTAGTTGATGTCGAAGCGGTTCTTACAAGATACAAGACGCGAAATAAGGAGTATATGAGGACATAATGCATCACAAGAGAGGTAAAATATATTTTCTATCAACAAAACACTAGAGTTTATCACCTCCATTATTAACCTTGTGGTTTCACTGCATCGACTTCTCACGCCGGAGCTATCCCCCGAAGCGGCCCAAGCCGCAAAGCTTACGGTATCGACTTATTTATCGCAAGATTGGACGACTTTTCTTGATTGAGACGCGTGGAAAGATCTTGGCGTTAATAAAAGGTAATATCCATCAATCATACATTCATCATAATAGGCAAAGAGGAAGCCCCGGGCTTACTTCAGACAGTAAGATAATACTGCACTACATTATTCTAAAGAACAAGAGAATGTCACTCAAATAGCTTACCGCAAAATCTCGTAAGAAGACATGATTTGTCAACTCCGTAATCCCCAATCAACAATAATTTGAATAAGTAATCACCGCCAAAAACAATAATTTGAACAAGTAATCACTACAAAAGAAATTTTAAGTATCACATTAAACTGAACTCTAAGGGGAAAGGCCTATATACATGGTGTAACAGATTCAAATAGTCCTTGTTAAAAAAAATTAACTTGTTGTGAAGATTGCAGCAACAAAGTTGTGCAAAACTAATTCAAACAGTATGAATTAATAACCTGCAAATTTTCTATGAAATGCTCTGGAAAATTGTCAAATAAAATGGAAATAATGAGAACATTATGGACAGCGGACTAAATACTTCATAAGTAATTGATGATATTTTGCTCCATTATAGTTTCTTAGATATCAGACTCAGCATGGCCCAAATAACCTTTGGCATTATATTCACACAAAACTTGAAGTTTATTTATGGAAATGAATTCTAATACTACAATTTCCCTCATTTATAGAGCTCATATTTCAAGTCCGTAGTTGGAGAACTCATTGTAAATTGTAGGTGTGTGCTAGCCAATCCTTAGAGATGAACATTGTAACACAAACTTAGAGAAGGAATGAGACTGGAAATTTTTCTCAAGGGCTTCAGTAAGTAGGTATTTTTTTCTTCCTCTACAACCTCAAATTCTCTTCACATAATGGTCTGTGGCTAGTATGATATCCGTAATCCATATCTTGCACTCTTCTTAACCATTTAAGACTCTATGCACCCCTCTTTCCCTCCCAATTTCTCTAGTGGAAATGATATATATATATATATATATATATATATATATATATATATATGGGTTTTCATCCGTGGCAAACGGTTGCCTAGTACTATTTAGCAACCATAATCTACACCGTTGATCTCAATATTAAATGGTATGGATTAAATGTTCACATGCCACTACCGCTTGTAGCGACGTATAATTACTTTTAGCATCGGTAAAATGACAAGATTGCCTCCTATTAATTAATTCCCTCCACATAAAGATGTAGCATGATACTTTTACCTCCTTGCCTTTTGCTTCTAATTAGGATCGAGCAAAAAATAGATAAAACCAATAACCGAATCGAATCGAAATTTTTTAACCAAAAATTTTTTGCTTTTCTAGCTATTTTTGTATTTCGGTTATACCCGTTTTATTTTTCTATTTTTGGGTTCGGGTTTGGTTTTTGAATTTAATTTATTCGGTTAACCGAATAACCGAACAAGCCTTAAAGGTTAAATCAGTAATATTTCACGTCTGCTCTCTTAAACTCTTATGACTCATTAGTCCTTTCACCAGATGAAATCTGATCTCTCATCTCTCAAAACTCTCAGATCTCTCATATCCCTCCCAAACATCTCTTTTCTCTAATCTCAGATCTCACACTCTCTAGTTCATCTCTCATCTCTCACTCTCTCTAGTTCATCTCTCATATCTCACTCTCTAGCTCTTTGGACCCCTTCACTGATTTCACGATCGAACCTTTTGTCGCCGCACCAGATGTCGTCGGAGCAAAGGTAGCAATCGAATTGTGGATGATCAACGATTGAGATGTGAGGGCCAAAAAAGATGGAAATTAAAGTTTTGGGGATGTGGGTTTGGTGGAGAGAATGGATTTAACTACTGGTATGTAGTATATATATATGTAGTCTAGACTATAGAGATGGGTGTTCTAAAATCTAAATACAATATACATATATGTGGTTTGGTTAAGCTATTCTGAATGGGTTTAGCTACTAGCATACATGTATTATCAACTAATCAAGCTATTGTTTAGTAAAATATATATGTATATAGTCTAGACAGGGAAACATGGGATTTTAGATAGAGAAATGTAGATTAGAGTTTAGAGAGAGACGAGGATTGGGATTAAGGCATTAATGAAACCTTCATTTCAGTTAATAATCGAATAAGGAATTCGGTTATTCAGTTTTTGGTAATTCAGTTATCTCCTAATTTGGTTAACAGCAATGGCTTTATACTTAGACTCTGTAGAAGAACGGGCAATGGTGCGTTGTTTTCGAGAAACCCAGGAAATTAAGTTGATGCCCAAGAAGATTGCATTTCCTGCAGTGGATTTTCGATCATCTATGTTACCAGCCCAGTCTGCATCTGTAAAGGCATGTAGAGTGTGAGAGGCCTTTGCTGAGAAAAATAAACCATGGGACAAAGTGCCTTGTGAGTAGCGCAGAATCCGTTTTACTGCAGCCCAGTGGAGAACAGTGGGTTTATGCATAAATTGGCAAAATTTGTTTTCAGCAAAGGATCAGAGATATCCGGCCGAGTGAGGCTTAAATATTGAAGTGAGCCAATAATTTGCCGATATAGAGTAGGATTGTCAAACAAGGTGCCTGAAGCCCCGGGATTACTTCAGACAGTAAGATAATACTGCAGTACATTATTCTAAAGAACAAGAGGAATATCACTCAAATAGCTTACCACAAATCTCAGAAGAAGACATGATTTGCCAACTCCAGAATCCCCAATCAACAATAATTTGAATAAGTAATCACTGTAAAAAAATTAATTTGAACACGTAATCACTGCAAAAGAAATTTTAAGTATCACATTAAACTGAACTCTAAGGGGAAAGGCATGTATACATGGTGTAACAGATTCAAATAGTCCTTGTTAAAAAAAATTAACTTGTTGTGAAGATTGCAGCAACAAAGTTGTGCAAAACTACTTCAAGCAATATGAATTTATAACCTGTAAATTTTCTATGAAATGCTCTGGCAAATTGTCAAATAGAATGGAAATAATGAGAACATTATGGACAGTGGACTAAATACTTCACAAGTAATTGATGATATTTTATTCCATTATAGTTTCTTAGATATCAGACTCAGCATGACCCAAATAACCTTTGGCATTATATTCACACAAAACTTGAAGTTTATTTGTGGAAAGGAATTCTAATACTACAATTTCCCTCATTTATAGAGCTTATATTTCAAGTCCGTAGTTGGAGAACTCATTGCAAATTGTAGGTGTGTGCTAGCCAATCCTTAGAGATGAACATTGCAACACAAACTTAGAGAAGGAATGAATGATGACTGAAATTTTTCTCAAGGCGTCAGTCAAGTACATTACTGATTCCCACCAAGAATCGCCTCTTCACGCAACATATAAAGGTGGAAAAGGAACCTTTTGCTCCTCTGAGCATCCCAAGACATCAAATATCTTGGTGATCTGCTTTAACCACGTCTCCGCCTTAAGTGGTTTTGGCTTTCCCAAAAACTACGGTGGTCCCAGCTCCTTGAATTGCTTAGCGGTGACCAACCGTGGGTTGCCATTGTTTCCTCATGTATTATGAACCGGAGCCGCCTTCGCCTGATGTTGCATAAATTCCAAAAAGCTCCTAAACGTACCGTCGTTCGTCAATTGATCAGTGTTGTTGTTTACAGGAGGATTATCACTATCCTGTTGCACATTGTCCTGATTATTGATCTGTGGAGACTCAACGGTCTCCTGTGCTCCATTGCTTATCTCAACATTTTCGGATGCCATTTTCAAATACTGCCACAAAACAAGGGTTAATTAACATATCACATATTATCTCTATACTCTGACCGACCAATTAAATACCAAATAAACTTAGGTAGGTCATACTAGCGAAGGAATTCCCCGTCTCTCCCCTCCTAGTTCTTGTCTCACATCTCAGCCAGGGATCATATCCTTAAGCTTTGATACCAACTGTGACACCCCCAAAATAGGTATACATCACCCATCTTGAGTCGCCAAATACATGGTACAAAATTCAAATACAACTTAATTATACAACAGTCGTGTAAAATACGACTAAACATATGCTGTGAGTTTTAATACAAATATTGTCATCTAGACAATATACAAACTCAATGGAGTCCTCATTACATTTATTATCACACTATTTCATAGAATAATGAGGACTACTAATGCACCATCTAGGACCATCACTTTGTTCCCCGACTAGTCCCTGCTACATTCTCATTTCCTGAAGAGAACAATGAAAGCAAAAGGGTGAACTCAACTAGCCCAATAAGAAATATTATGACTAAGATAATGCAGAATAATTTATCGTTAGCCTTCAATGGTGTTAAACTGATAAAATATAATAAACATCAAGTTTAACTACAGCGGAACAAGCAATCCATTAGAAGAGTTAAGTAGAGAATAAAATCTACTATCTTCTATGATTTAAAAAGTTTTTCATCACTTTTATCGCTGAGACTCAGCTTAATAAATAACCCACATCATCAAATCATCCATGCACTATAGGCCAATGATATTCTTTAGTATCACGACCACGAAATATACATGCACTACGGGCCAAAGATAATCATGTTTTCATCAACGGTCCTGATCATGCCACAAAACAATTCATCTTTGCACCCTTGGCCGAAGAGAATCCATAGCCATAATCATACCAAAAACTGTCCATCAATGCACTACGGGCCAATGAGGACTTTTTTTTTCCACATCATTTGTAACATTACAGTCATGATTATATCGAATAATCCCTGGTCATAATCATACCAAGTCCATCAATGCACTACAGGCCACAGATGACTTTCAACATAATATAAACATGAGGATGATGACAATGATATAAGAATTTAATAAAACAAGTTCAAGAATTAATTTATCCAAGAACCAATAACGTCCAAATTGTCAACATGATACTGCTTTGTGGAGTAAAATTCAAGAATGCTCAGAAGAATATTTCCATGAAAAGATACTGGATAAAGCGCAAATATCAAGGATATTCCACTAATTTCATGGAGTATAGAAGTCAAAGATTTAACCAATTGAGTATAAGAGAATATATGAAACTGCAAATGGATTTTTGTCCGCCATGCAGTAATCCACTTAGACAGATCATTTCCACAATTTAATAAGGAATGAATATAAAGGATCATTCACCATGCATGTGATAATCCACATAGGCAGTTATTCCAACGTAATAATAAAAATGAAATAACGTAAGAAATCACCATGCATGCGATAGAATCGCATGCATGTGTTATTCCAATAGAATAATAAAGAATAGAACCAGGTCATGCGTAATCCGCACCGACAGGATGTTCCAACAGAATAATAAAGAACGGAACTAGGTTATGCGTAAACCGCATGCATGTGATGTTCCAACGAGTAATAATAAAGAACGGAACCAGTCATGTGTAAACGCATGCATGTGATGTTCCAAATGTAATAATAAAGAATGGAATAACGTAAGAATTTCACCATATATACGGTATTGCGCAGACAAAGTTATTCCAACATAATGATAAAGAATGGAATAACAGAAGTTCTCTTCATGAAGACGAAAGAAATAATACCCCTTACGAGTACAACAAATAATATCCCTTACGAGTACAACAAATAATATCCCTTACCTTTGAAAGAAGAGTATTCCGACTGGTAGGGCGAGGATATACTCGAAGAAAACTTGCACTATGCTCAAAGTTTTCTTAAACTCTAAAGAAATACGCTCCAAGATTATAGAAGAAGAACTCTCTATAATTTCTCTCTTTAAAGTTTCAATTGAATTCGTAAGAAATAATGAAGGAATGAGCTTCTATTTATAGAAGAATGGACTGCATAGTAACTAATTCATGAACGGTCCATATTGATTTACTTTTAATCGGACGGTCCATATTTAAAGTAAAATCTTTTAAATAAAATAAAATATATTCTATTTATAATCTAATAAAATGAATAACTTTATAAAAAGTATTCTGTTTTATATAAAAAGATTTTACTATGCAGGCACTATGCAATACTATGCATAATAAAATATAATATATTCTATTTATAGTCTAATAAAACAAATAAATTTATAAAAGTATTACATTTTATATAAAAAGATTTTACTCTCAAAATACTATGCATAATAGAATATAATATATTCTATTTATAGTCTAATAAAACGAATAACTTCATAAAAGTATTCATTTTATATAAAAAGCTTTTCTGTTTTATTACATTAATAATTCTAATAAAACAAAACTGAGTGACTTATCATGTAAGCATCAATAATCAATACCGTGTGCTACTATGCAACCACGCCAGATTCTTTGTACTTTTACTACCGAGTAGTTCAACAAGATATTAACGGTAAAACTTCCATTTATTATTTTCATAAAATATTTTTATCGCTTTCTCAAT
Source organism: Panax ginseng (assembly GCA_020205605.1). Classification (NCBI taxonomy): domain Eukaryota; kingdom Viridiplantae; phylum Streptophyta; class Magnoliopsida; order Apiales; family Araliaceae; genus Panax; species Panax ginseng. The sequence continues at coordinate 86,169,520 of CM035143.1, forward strand.
CCGACAATAATTCCGTTGTGGGGTCCACTAATGATTGTAGACTGGTCGCATTTGGATATTCCTCGACAAAAAGAATATTCCCCGACCAATCAAATATTATACAACAACTTGCATACTTTTCAAAATTTATAAATACTACCCACAACTGTAACACTATCTCAAGTCCACACCATAATATTCAAAAAAAATATTTCGAGAAAATTAAATCTTTATTCATAAAATTTGGGGTCTCACAATGCACCCCTCTTTCCCTCCCAATTTCCCTAGTGGAAATGGTATATATATATATATATATATATATATATATATATATATTTTTTATCCGTGGAAAACGGTTTCCACAGGTACTATTTAGCAACCATAATATACACCGTTGATCTCAATATTAAATGGCATGGATTAAATGTAATTTCTCACCTGCCATTCTGACTATGAATGCAGAATAATTACTATAGCAAAGAACCAAATGACAAGATTGCCTCCCATTAAATTAATTCTCTGCCGCTTTAGCATGTAGCGACAGTCACTTTTGCCTCCTTGCCTTTTGCTTCTAATTAGGACTGAGCAAAAAGCGGATAAAACCGAATAACTGAACTGAATCAAAAAAATTTAACCGAAATTTTTCGGTTATTCGGTTATTTTTTGTATTTCGGTTATACCCGTTTTATTTTTTTATTTTTGGGTTCGGGTTTGGTTTTTGAATTTAAGTTATTCGGTTAACCGAATAACCGAACAAGCCTTAAAGGTTAAATCAGTAATATTTCACGTCTGCTCTCTTAAAATCTTATGACTCATTAGTCCTTTCAGCAGATGAAATCTGATATCTCATCTCTCAAAACTCTCAGATCTCTCATATCCCTCCCAAACATCTCTTTTCTCTAATCTCAGATCTCACTCTCTAGTTCATCTCTCATCTCTCACTCTCTCTAGTTCATCTCTTATCTCTCACTCTCTAGCTCTTTGGACCCCTTCACTGATTTCATGACCGACCCTTTGTCGCCGCACCAGATGCCGTCGGAGCAAAGGTAGCAATCAAATTACGGATGATCAATGATTGAGATGTGAGGGTCGAAAAAGATTGAAATTAAAGTTTTGGGGATGTGGGTTTGGTGGAGAGAATGGATTTAACTATTGGTATGTGGTATATATATATATGTACTCTAGAGATGGGTGTTCTAAAATCTAAATACAATATACATATATGTGGTTTGGTTAAGCTATTCCGAATGGGTTTAGCTACTGGTATACATGTATTATCAACTAATCAAGCTATTGTTGTGTAAAATATATATGTATATAGTCTAGATAGGGAAACATGGGGTTTTAGAGAGAGAAATGGAGATTAGAGTTTAGAGAGAGACGAGGATTGGGATTATGGCATTAATGAAACCTTCATTTCGGTTATTAATCGAATAATCAAATAAGGAATTCAGTTATTCGGTTTTCGGTAATTCGGTTATCTCCTAATTTGGTTAACAGTTTGGATATTAAAATTATGATAATTTCGGTTTTAGGTTATAACCGAATAAGCTATTCGGTTCGGTTATAACCGAATGCTCAGCCCTACTTCTAATACTTTGTTTCCTAACTCCCTTGTTCAAATTGATATATTGTTTCATTTTATAATTTTTAATGATATATTATTATTTATATTTATCCTAAATATATTATTTATCTAATTTAGCATGAATGATATGATATTAAAATTAGGAAGCCAAATATATATCAATTATTTTATTTTTTACTCAAGTTTAAAAAAATAAATTTTTTAGAACAAATAATTTGATAAAAAAACATTTAAGTAAAAATAGTTTAAGTATAATTTTATCAAGTTATTTAGTTCTAAAAATCATTTTTTAAAAGCTTAAGTAAAAAATAAAATAATGTCATACAATTACCTTCATAATTTTATTATCATATCATTCATGCTAAATTAGATAAATAATATATTTATGATAAATATAAGATAATAATATATCATTAAAAATTATAAAATGAAACAATATATCAATTTGAACAAGGGAGTTAGGAAACAAAGTATTAGAAGCAAAAGGCAAAGGAGGCAAAAGTGATTGCCGCTACATGCTGTAGCGGCAGGTGAGAAATTACATTTAATCCATGCCATTTAATATTGAGATCAACGGTGTAGATTATGGTTGCTAAATAGTACCCGTGGCAACCGTTTGCCACGGATGAAAATCCTATATATATATATATATATATATATATATATATAATAAAATAGAACCTATTTTGAATCTTTCATTTGACAAAGCACAAGGACGGTTCAGATTCATTCTAACTTAATTTTTCTAACTTAATCTAAAGGCTCATATTTCTTTCCGCCCAAATCAAATTCACCCCTACACCCTACTCTCTCTCATGTTCACACACAAAATCTTTCTCTCTCCTCTCTTCTTCACACACACAAACAAATAATAATAATAATAATAATAATAGTAATAGTAATAATAATAATAATAGTAATAATAGTAATAATAATAATAATAATAATAATAATAATAATAATAATAATAATTATTATAATAATTATAATAATAGTAATAGTAATAGTAATACTAATTATTATTATAATAATTATAAAAATTATTATTATTATAATAGTACTAATAATAATAGTAATAATAATAATAATTATTATTATAATTATAATTATAATAGTACTACTACTACTACTACTACTACTACTACTACTAATAATAATAATAATAATTATTATAATAGTAATAGTAATAGTAATAATAATAATTATAGTAATAATTATTATTAATATAATTATAGTAATTATTATTATTATTATAATAATAGTAATAATTATTATTATAATAATAATAGTAATAGTAATCTATATAATAAAGATTCAGATTCATTATAATTTTAATTCAAAATAATAATAATTATAATATAATAATAATAATAATAATAATAATAATAATAATAATAATAATACTAATAATAATAATAAAATAACAATAATTATAATTATAATTATAATTATAATTATAATTATAATTATAATAACAATAATAATAATTATAAATATAATAACAATAATAATAATAATAATAACTTTTATTATAAAAATAATAAGAACAATAATAATAATAATTATTATAATAATAATAATAATAATATTATAATAGTAATAATAATAGTAATTGTACATAATAAAGTAATAATAATTATAATTATAATAATAATATTAATAATAATAATAATAATAATAATAATAATAATAATAATAATAATAATAATAATAATAATAATAATAATAATTACAACAACAACAATAATAATAACAATAATTATTATTTTGTATTGTGGTGGTGTGGTGATTTATGATAATTGTTATTGATGATTGTAAGCTTTGTAGACAAGTTTAGATTTTTCTGAATATCTATTTTTAAAGGAAAATTAATTATTGTGGTAGTGTGATAAATTATGATAATTGTTATATGTGATTGTAAGTTATTTTAAGTTGTAAAAAGTCTTTAGGTAATATAATATTTTTCAAATTTTAATCTAATTTTTCGTTCAGGCACGAGAAATTACTAGTATATATATATATATGGGAGATTATCCGTGGCAACCGTTTGCTGTGACAACCCAATTTCTTCCTGGCCACTACAGAGTAGCGATGTTGTTCCTAATAATCTTTTCTCCTATTTGCTACAAAAATTAGCCATCAATCAATTAATTCCAAAAATGCCCCTAAGAAGTTTTCCACTTCTTTTCTTACATCGCTACAAATATAATTCTAATATTCACATATTATTATTATTATTAACATGTCCAATAATAAAATAAAATATTAATATTAAACATAATAATAAAAACATAATATTAAACATATTAATATTTTTATACATTTTATTATTGTAAAAATATTAAACATATTAATATTATAATTATTATTGTAAAAATATTAAACATATTAATTTTACATAATATTAAAAATATTAATATGTTTAATATTAATAAAAATATTAATATGTTTAATATTAATAAAAATATTAATATGTTTAATATTATGTAAAATTAATATGTTTAATATTATGGTTTCATAATTATAAAAAATTAATATGTTTAATATTTTTACAATAATAATTATAATATTAATATGTTTAATATTATGTAATATTAGTATGTTTACAATAATAATTGTAATATTAATATGTTTAATATTATGTTTTTATTATTATGTTTAATATTAATATTATTATGTTAAAATGAAACCATTAGGTGAACGCTTGATTTGAATTCCCAAAATCACATCAGCCAGTCCCATATCTTTCATATCAAACTTAAGTTTAACATATCCTTAGTATTCTTCACCATATTTTCATTACTACCCATTAATCGGTATGTAAATCAACATACAAACACAGAATAACATATCCTTTGTTTGTGATTTTGACATAAATACATTTGTCACATTCGTATATATTATAGCCATTAGCCATCATGACATCATCAAATTTCTTATGCCATTATTTTAGTGCTTGCTTTAGTCCATATAAGGACTTCACCAATTTACACACTTTCTTTCCTGGCCTGGAACTACACAACCTTCAGGTTGTTCCATGTAGATCTCTTCATCAAGATTTCCATTCAAAAAGGCTGTCTTAACGTCCATTTGATGTACTTCGAGATTCCGTAAAGCGGCAATAGCAAGTATCATCCTAATAGAGGTTATTCTCGACACTGGAGAATACGTATCAAAGTATTCAAGGCCTTCCTTTTGTCTATATCCTTTTATAACCAATCTGGCCTTGTACTTATCAATTGTTCCATCTGCTTTCATTTTCCGTATGAAAATCCATTTAGAACTTAGTGGTGTCGTTCCCAGAGGAAGGTCCACTAATTCCCAGGTATGATTTTTCATAATGGAATCAATTTCATTTCTTATAGCCTCTTTCCATAAAGGACTATCTGTTGAATTCTGACTGATCAGAATTCCGAGGTTCAACCTCTCAAGATATAGGTTAGAAAGTCCGGTCCAAAAGATTTTTCAACCCTTGCCCTTTTACTTCTTCTAGGCTTTACATTTTCATTTCCTTCTACTTCAACTTCATGTTGAATGTCTTGACTGTCTTCATTAACAATCTCAAGAGATCGTTTCGAACCCGATTCAATCTCTTCACGTTTGCATGGAAAATGTGTTCAAAGAATGAAGCATTCTTTGATTCCATGAATGAGTTCTTGTGTATATCGAGATTCTTAGAATCATGAACAAGAAACCGATATGCGTTCTCGTGAGTAGCATAACCAATGAAAATACAATCCACCGCTTTGGACCTATTTTCATTTTCTTTGGCAATGGAGCCAAAACTTTTGCAAAAGCACCCCACACACTTTTAAGTAGTTATAGGAAGGTTTCCTTCCTTTCCATAACTCATATGGTGTCTTGTCTAATTTCTTCGAGGCACCTTATTTAAAAGGTGATTAGGCGATAAGACAACTTCCCCACATGTTCAGCAAGCAACCCGTAATCATTTAGCATCGCATTCATCATCTCTTTTAGAGTACGATTCTTGCGTTCCGCTACCTCATTAGATTGAGGGGAGTAAGGTGGAGTAACCTCATGAATAATACCATGTTGGGAGCAGAACTTACCAAATGGTTCAACGTATTCACCACCACGATCACTCCTTACCACCTTAATTTTCTTATTAAGTTGGTTTTCAACTTCCTGCTTATAAAGAACAAATTTCTCTAAAGCTTCATCTTTGCTTTTAAGCAAATATACATAGCAATATTTTGTACTATCATCAATGAAAGTGATAAAAAATTTATTACCCCCCCTTGTTTGGATAAATTTTAAATCACATACATCACTATGTATCGATCAAGTGGTTCTCATATTTCTTTCAACCGTATGAAATGAAGATCTTGTTAATTTTGATTCAACACAAATTTCACATTTATGTTTATGATCAAGTTGGAATGTTGGAATATGTTGTAAATTAATTAACCTACGTAGGGTATTATAATTTACATGTCCAAGTCTACCATGCCATAAATTAAATGACTCAATGATATAAGCAGAAGAAGTATTATTCTTATTATTAATCATGCATTGGACTTCTTTAGAGATGGCATTAATTTTCCACATGCCATTACAAACATACCCTTTTTCCCACATACATTCCCCTTTTGACAAAACAAACTTGTCTCGATTCAAATACCATCCTAAAACCATGAATGCTTAGAGGTCGCCAGATACAAGATTCTTCCTAATTTCGGAATATACAAAACATTCTTCAAAGTCACTTCTTTTCCCGAAGTCATCTTCAGAATTACAGTACCACTTCCCTTGATCTTGGAAGTTGCAGCATTTCCCATGTAGAGCTTCTCCCCATTCTTGTTGGGAACCAGTTCAGCAAAGGAATCTTTGTCACAACAGACATGACGTGTGGCACCGGTATCCAGCCACCATTCCCTTGGATTTGAGTCAACAAGGTTGACTTCAGAAATCACAGCACATAAGTCGATGTCAGACACTTCTCTAGCAATTTCTTCCACAACATGTGCTTCATTAGGCTTCAACTTTCTAGGCAGCCTACAATCAGAGGACTTGTGCCCAACCTTGTTGCAATTGTAGCATTTTCCATTAAATTTTGGTTTCTTGGAAATGCCACCCTTAGGACCCAATTTGAACACAAATTGAGGCTTTTTGCCTTTCTTGGAGTCTTTATTGACCTCCACCACATTCACCCTAGCCTCAGATTGGTGGGCAACGTTGGAAAATTTCTTCTCCGAGCCTTTGTTGTCTTCCTCAATTCGAAGTCTAACAATTAGTTCTTCAACTGTCATCTCCTTTCGCTTATGCTTAAGGTAATTTTTGAAGTCTTTCCAACCAGGCGGTAACTTTTTAATAATACAAGCCACTTGAAAAGATTCACTAATTACCATACGTTCGATATGAATCCCATGAATAATCAAATTGGAGTTCTTGAACTTGATTCACAACAGTTTTGGAATCAACCATTTGGAAATTCAGGAATTGGCTCACTAAAAATTTCTTAGCGCCAGCATCTTCTGATCTGTATTTCCGGTCCAAGGATTCCCAAAGTTCCTTTGCCATTGTCTTAATAATGTATACACTATAAAGTGCATCAGTTAGACCGTTCAAAATATAATTACGGCAAAGAAAATCAGATTGTTTCCATGCCTCAATTGCATTGTAGGCGGTGACATTATCCACCTCATCATCTCTGATAACAGGAGGATCATCCTTCAAACAATTAGCCAAATTCAAAGATAGTAAGGTAAACAACATCTTCGTCATTAAGTCTTAAAATTCACACCAGTGAATTTTTCTGGTTTTTCGCTGTGATTGACAGGTATAGTTTGGCGGGGAGCCGCAATCTGGAAACCAGACCCGTAAATAGGACCAGAACCAATGTTCTGTGAACCAGATACGTTATGTCCATCGGTGCCGTTACATGAACGAAACTGGAACCTGTTACGTGGACCATTGGAACAATTTCATTCTCGAGAATATTCATTCGAAAATACAAATGTACTCAAGTTAGTCTAAAAATAACAAACTGCTTGAATAGGAACAAATTATTATTTAATTATTCCAGAACGGTCCAAGTGAATATTAACTCAAAACAGTCCAAATAAGAAAACCAAGTCAAGGTATTCCAAAGCAAAGGTATAACCTGCAACTTAATAAAAGATTAACCAAAACAAAAATATTGTCTTAAGATTGTTAGCCACGTTAGTAATAATCTTTTTTGAGGCAGAAATACAATAAAATTCAGGAAAAAAATCTATATTGTTATTAAAATAAAACCCAAAATAAAATAAAACAAAATTAACCTTAATACAATGGACGTTGAACAGACTAGTAGACTGTAGCTTTGAGGATCAGTAGAACGGTTTCCTTAAGACAATATTTGGTAGTGGCGAGACAAATTGTCTCCCGAGATACAACAATGCTCAAGGCGAACTCTCTGCAGTGTAGAAAGATTATCACTGAGTAGGAAGGAAGAACAAAAAAGAAAGCTTATATTTTTCACAATATTAAACCACACCCTTTCTACAACATGGGAGAATACTCTTATAACAAGAATTGAGAGAGTAACTCCCAAATATCCAATTAATCCATCATTGATGCCCATTATGCCCACTAAGCCTTCATAAAGTAGGCCATCAATTCTCATTCATTATCATCCGTTTCTTAACATCCAATTTATACACTAACTGATTGTTTTTGCAATTTATGTTTATGTAATCAACATTTGATAATCTCTTCTTTCTATAAGAACATATAATATCATATAAATCCAAAATATACAGATAAATTGCTTGCGACTAAACACAAAAACATATAATATCATAAACCCACAAATATAAATCCAGAAATTCTAGATCTAGTCTAATCCGGTTCATAAACCCTTAAAATATCTTATTGAAGCGAGCGGAAAATACCCAGAGGCAGGTGAGATGAGGACGTCGAGGAGAATAGAGTAGGGTTTTAGCCTTTTAGGGAGAGGAGAAACTAGAAGTCTTAGAATCTGTGAAGAAGTGAAATGAGGTCGAGGAGATAAGCGTCGATCGATCGAAGTGAAGTGAATTGAGGTGGTCTTTGTGTCGGACTCTCGGTCTCAGACTCTCAATCCCTTACTCCCTTTATTATCTTTGGTATTTAGCCCTCAAAGAAGGAGTCGGGAGATTAGAGATAGAGATAGGGTTTTTAAATAATCGGGCGGTAGGCGCCCATGCAAGTGTCGCCATTGGTAGGGCTAAATTGGTCGGTAAAACGCCAAAATTTTTTGATGGGCCAAAAAGTGAAGCCACATTGAGTTTTTGGGGGTGGTTGGCCTGAAACCACATGAACTGGGCTGATTTTTTTGCCAGGTCTAGGAGGAAGGAATGGGTACTAGCATAATGGAAAACTTATATTTTTATATTCACGTTTAAAAGGATAAAATGTTATGAACGAGGAAAAGGCCTTAAGAAAGAGCTTGTGTGGTACATCCCTCATCAGCTTGCAGTTCTAGTGGCAGCATAAATATTGAATATGCCAAGTATTTCCAGTTTCATACTTGAGATAACATTCATCAGTGATAAAAATTGGTAATCCTGACATTTGAGAGAAATAATCTAATGCCATTAATGACTATTTCAAAAAATACACACTCTTCATTCTCGGCTAGTAATTTTTATATGCTACAACAAAAATATTGTGGTCATGACAATATGCCCAAAGTTCCTCCTCCACACATTTCTCAATTCTCATACATCTTCTAATTTAGCTACCCACAGCAACTAATTATCAAAAAATTTACCCAAAAATCGGGGGAGAAAAGCTTATGATATACTAATTACTCAGTACTCAGGATTCATGATGTATTTGCTGATAAATTAACTGAGTCGACAATGAAGGAGCCGGAGCTACTCCTTCCGACGATCGGAGTTAGACCGTGTAATTGGATCTTCGCCGGTGAATGTAGGAAAGATACTTTCTGAAATCAGCTTCTGTTGGGATAAAGTTCTGGTATCACTCGAAAATCGAAATGCTATTTTTTGGAGTTTATTAATGTATAGAGACGTAGCCACCGACGGCGACGGACGGTCAAGTGATTCACCTGTCCTAAAGGGAGGTCTAGCAACCGGTCTAATTTTTTTTTTCTCTCAAAAAATTAATAATATTTATTTTAATTTAATTTTTTATAAAATTCAATAATTTTGGATACAGGTATGCAGTAACACACGCAGATCAGATAGATGTATATATTTTGATTTCTTTTAATGGTAACATGCAGTAACACATGCAAAATTATTACCAATACAATGCATGTAACTCTCTCTCTCTCTCTCCCTCCCTCTTTAATAATTAAGATGGTTTTGTTACGTAATTTAGAACTACTACTACATAAGTTTTAATTACCAGAAAGAACTAATGTACTCCTAGACCCCAGTCCCTAATTAATCTATATGTACTATCACGGAGTAATTACAAAGCAGAGTTACATACGCATTGGTTAATCATGATAATCGTAAACAAAGAAAGTTATATTAATTAGAACTTCTGAAGTTTAGAGGATCAAAGGGAAGCCCAAGACGCAATGCTGATCAATTTAACCAAGAAACATAATTGTAAACATCAAACCAATCAAAAGGATCCTAAAAAAAGAAAATTTCAGAAAATTCAGATTCAACCAAATCAAGAACCCCCATAAACCCAATAAAGCTAAACCCTCAGTCAGTGGGTTCTTCTTTAGAATTTCATACATTTTGTAAGAAACCAAACTGAAATTGAAGAAATACCAAGATAATCGACGGGGATTCTTCCATTACAAAAACGACCAGTGGGCTGGTGGGTATCGAAATCTCGTCCGTAAGGAAGTCGATCAACACGAGCTAAGGTGCCGACGAAATTGTGGTTCCGCAGTCAACAGAGGAATCACCGATTACGAATAGGGCAGGGCAGGAACCAGAGGAAGGGAATTCGTTGGGGTGGGGGCGATCGAGAGACTTCTTGGTTCGGGTGAAGAAATTTTGTGGCTACTAAAAATGTTGAGGAGATCTGGATAGGCTTGGATATTGTTGAGTTCCTGAGAGTATTCAAGAGCGCTAATTGCTTGTAAGAGCATGGTGGAGATAAAGAGGGTGAAGAATGCTGGGGAATCCATTGAAGTGTTTTCGAGAGAGGAGAGAGATAGATGAATGTATTGGCGGGTAATAGGACGGTTTGAATTAAGACTGAAACTCCAAAAAGCCCTTACAATAATGAGTAAATCTATGCATCATCTCATTTACATTCTTCTTACCGAATCTTCTTACCGAAACGCAATCTCTTCCGTCATTTTATTTTTTATTTTTTTTGAATTACTTGTCTTCTTCTCTTACAAACGACTAAATTACAAATTTGACCCTCTTATTTCTTATATTTTTGTTAAATTGTTACTTATACTTTTTTTTTTGCATAACTATTCCTCATAGATGCATTAGTCATGCAAAGATGTTCCTCCAATATTTTTTAAACTTTGTTTTAGCACAACTGTTCCTCATAAATGCGTTAGTCATGCAAATGTGCTCTTTTAACTCTTTTTCACCTATTACAAATTAATTTACTCTCCGATCTCCTCATTTATTTTATTTTTATTTTTAAAATTTGTGTAAAAGTATACTCTTCTTTATATATATATATATATATATATATATATATATATATATATATATATATATATATATCATTTTGAATTCAATATGAAATATCTCTAAATTTAAAATTAGTATAAATTAATTAATTTTAGACAATATAATTTCCAAAATTATAAACCTTGCTATTTTTTATTTCATCTAAATAAAAAATATAATTTATTTTAAAAAATCAATATTTTTAAAGACAAACAAAGAAAATTTTAAAATATTGAGTTCAACTTTTAATAATAGTCGTATGATGAAAATATTTTCAAATTTATATTTTTTATTCAATATATAGGACATCAAGTTTGATTTGTTCAAATCAATGTGAGATATATTCAATTTTAAAATAAATCATACATTTATTAGTACCATTTAGATAAATTTAAAAAAAGATAGTAAATTTTATAATTTTGGTAATTATATTGTTTAAAATTAATTAATTTATACTAATTTTGAATTTAGAGATATTTTATATTGAATTTAAAATGTCAATATAAAAATAAACAAATAAAAAGAAGAAGATTATACTTTTTACACAAATTTTAAAAATAAAAAATTTTAAAAATGAGGAGAAATGAGAGAGAAAATCAATTTTTAATAGGTGAAAAAAAATTAGAGGAACACATTTGCATGATTAACGCATCTATGAGGAACAGTTGCGCTAAAAAAATGTTTAGAAAACATTGGAGAAACACATTTGCATGACTAATGCATATATGAGGAATAGTTGTGCTAAAAAAAGAGTTTAGAGAACAGTTTAGCAAAAATAAGACAAATATGAGGGTCATATTTGCAATTTAGCCCTTACAAACTCAGACCTAAAATACCTAACCCGCCAGTCACTTTCCCTCCTTCTTTCCAGAGGCAGAACTAGGCGGGGGCAGGGGCGGGGGCGGGGGCAGGGGGGGCAACCCCGGTAAGGTGGCGATCCAGGCGGAGCTAGGGGAGGCGGGAGAGGCACTGACAAACCACCCGCCCACTGAGCCAACACCAACACGCCTCCACTAGTTCTTCACTTCTTCTTCAGTTCTTCTCCGACTGCAACAAACACAGATCTGTTTTAACTTTTTTTTTAAATAACATGAAACGACGTCGTTTCATTAAAAAAATTTAAAAAATAATATTTTTTTTAATTTGGTCTTCACTCCCTCTTGCTCTCCGCCTCTCCCTCTTTTCATTTGTTCTCCGCCTCTCCTTTTTCTTTGCCGCCTCGCTTCTCACTCCTCACATGGCAGTGGCTGCTGCGCTCCAAATTCTCCACTGCTTTGGACTTTGGTAAGTAATTTGAGTAATTTTTAATTTTAATTTCAAATTTGTCTAAGTAGAATTTGAGAAATTATAAATTGGTATTGGGGAGGACAAAAAGGAAGAACAAAATTGGATGGGAGTAAATAAATTGGTTTGGTTGCTATATTTAATTTACTTAAACCTCCCAACAAACAATCAGTGGACCTAAATTAGCTTGGTTAAGTAACGAACGTCCTTGTTTTTTGAGTCTCACTAATTACAAAAATTTGCCCCCCCTTAAAATATGTTCTGGTTCCACTGCTTCTTTTCCTGTTGATTCCCTTCCTCTTCCTTCCTCGCAAATAATATCATCTAGTCTCTTTTTTTCTCTTTATACATAAAATTTACAAACCCAAAATTTGCTAAAATCCCAAAATCCCTCACCTGCAGTTCGAATAGTAGGATAGGAACGGGTTGAAGAACTACTATATTGGTGGCAAGTTGTGAATAGAACAATCAAAGCAAATAAATAGGACTCTATCGCCTCTGTCGGAAATCATCTATAGGTTTATATCTCACCCTATTTATCTGCATCAATAATATTCAATGTCTATGTATAATTAATGTAAAACCCCAACTTTTTGAATAAAGATGAATTTTTTATAAATATTATTTTTGAATATTATGGAGTGAAATTGATATAATGTTATAGTTGTGGGTAATATTTAAAAATTTTGCAAAGTACGCAAGTTGTTATATAATATTATATTGGTCGGGGAATATTCATTTTAATAGGGAATATTCGTACAACGGTACAATCATTGGTGGACCCCACAACGAAATTATTATCGGATTGAGAAAATGACAAAAATACTTTATGAAAATAACGGCGAAAGTTTTCTTTTATTAACTCGTTGAAACACCGGTGTTAAAAAAAGAATACTGGCGTGGTTTTGCATAGTAGCACACGATATTAATTATTGATGCTTACGTGATAAGTCACTCGGTTTTGTTGGTATTATTAATATAATAATACAAAAATCTTTTATATAAAAATGAATACTTTTATAAAGTTATTCTATAAATAGAATATATTATATTCTATTATGCATAGTGTTGCATAATTATGTTCCATAGTATTTTGCATAGTAAAATCTTTTTATATAAAATAGAATACTTTCATAAAGCTATCTGCTTTTATTAGACAATAATTAGAATATATTATATTTTATTATGCATAGTGTTTGCATAGTGCTGCGTATAAGTGTTTGCATAGTAAAATCTTTTATAAAGTTATTAGTTTTATTAGATTATAAATAGAATATATTATATTTTATTTAAAAGATTTTGCTTTAAATATGGACCGTCGATTAAAAAATGTAAATCAATCTGGACCGTTCATGAGTTAGTTACTTATCAGATCCATTTTTCTATAAATAGAAGCTCATTCCTTCATTATTTTCTTACGAATTCACTGAAACTCTAGAGAGATAAACTATAGAGAGAAAGAAAAAAGTATTCTACTACTTCACTACTTATATATTCAGTACTCTTCTTCTTAAGGTAGGGAATATTATTTATTGTACTCGTAAGGGGTGTTATTCTTTTGTTTTCATGAAGAAAACTTATGTTATTCCATTCTTTATTATTACATTGGAATAACTTTTGTATCTGTGACTACCCTATACTTGGTGACATTCTTTCTATTATTCTGTCTTTACTATTCATTTGGAATATCACGTATCATGCGTTTTATCTGGGACTGATTCCGTCTTTATTATTACATTGGAATATCCTATACATGCATTTTACTGCCAACCTGGTTCCGTCTTTATTATTATTCATTGGAATATCCTCACATGCATGCGTTTTACGTCGGACTGATTCCGCCTATTAGTATTACTCGTTGGAATAACTTTCTACATCTGAATGCACCGCATGCATGGTGATTTCATTGTTATTCCATTCTTTATTATTACATTGGAACATCTTGTCGGTCTTAATTTACTTTGACACAGTTCCGATTATTTAGTATTCTGTTGGAGTAACTTGGTCTGCGGAAGTACCGCATGCATGGTGATTTCTTTTGTTATTCCATTCTTTATTATACTCAGTTGGTTAAAGTTTTGACTTCTATACTCCATGAAATTAGTGGAATATCTTTGATAATTGCGCTTCATCCAGTATCTTTTCATGGAAATATTCTTCTGAGCATTCTTGAATTTTACTCTACAAAGCAGTATCATTTTGACAATTTGGACGTTATTGGTTCTTGGACAAATTAATTCTTGAACTTATTTTATTGAATTCTTATATCATTGTCATCATCCTCATATTTATATTTTTTGAAAGTCATATGTGGCCTGTAGTACATAGATGGACTTGGTATGATTATGACCAGGGATTATTCGGTGTAATCATGACCGTAATATTACAAATGATGTGGTAAAAGTCCTCATTGGCCCGTAGTGCATTGATGGACAGTTGTTGGTATGATCATGACCATTAATGAATACACAAATATTCTTGGCCCGTAGTGCATGGATAATTGTGGTCGTGATACTAAAGAATATCCTTGGCCGTAGTACATGGGTAATTCGATGATGTGGATTATTTATTAAAATCGAGTCCCAAATGATAAAAGTGATGAAAACCTTTTAAATCATAAAAGATAGTAGATTTTATTCTCTACTTGACTCTTTTAATGGATTGCTTATTCCGCTGCAGTTAAACTTGATGTTTGTTATATTGTATCGGTTTAACACTTTGTTTAAAACTAATGATAATTTATTCGCATTATCTTAGTCATAATATTTCTTACTGGGCTAGTTGAGCTCACCCTTTCTTTCACTGTTCTCTTCAGGAAATGAGAATATAGCTAGAACGAGTCGGGGAACGGAGTGATGGTCCTAGATGGTGCATTAGTAGTCCTCATTATTTTGTGAAATAGTGTGATAATAATTGTCTCTTGAGGACTCCTTTTGAGTTTGTATACTCTCTAGTAGACAATATTTGTATTCAAACTCACGATTTATGTTTTGTCGTATTGTACACGACAATTGTATTATTAAGTTGTATTTGAATTACGTACCATGTATCTCATGCGACTCAAGATGGGTGATGTATACCTAATTTTGGGGGCGTCACAGTTGGTATCAAAGCTTAAGGATATGATCCCTGGCTAAGATTTGAGACTAGAACTAGGAGGGAAGAGACGGAGAATTCCTTCGCTAGTATGACCTACTTAAATTTGTTTTGTATTTAAATTGGTTGGTCAGAGTTTAGAGATAATATGTTACATGTCAACTAGCCCTTGTTTTGTGGCAGTATCTGAAAATGATATCCGAGAATGTTGAGAATAGCAATGGAGCACAAGAGACCGTTGAGTCTTCACATATCAATAATCAGGATAATGTGCATCAGGAAGGCGACAATCCTCATGCAAACAACAACACGGACCAAATGATGAATGATGGATTGTTCAGAGGCTTTATACAATTCATGCAACATCAGGCGATAACGGCTCTGTCCAAAATGTAGGTGGAAACACTTTGAAACTCTTGGACGGTCCACCGCTAAAATGCAGATTCAAGGAGCTGGGACCACCGGAGTTTATTGGAGAGCCAAAACCACTTAAAGGCGGAAGCATGGATAAAGTAGATCACCAAGATATTTGATGTCTTGGGATGCTCCGAGAAGAGCAAAGGTTCCTTCACCACCTTCATATTGTGTGAAGAAAGAGATTCTTGGTGGGAATCAGAAAAGCATCACCGACTGGCCTCAAGATATCTTGGGAGAAGTTCCAAGAACTATTCAACGATAAGTACTTTCCGAGAGTATTCGTCACATGAAAGAAGTGGAGTTTATCAAATTGGAACAAAACAATATGGCCAGAGTGTCGCGATCACGAGGCTAAATTTGCGGAGTTATCCCGATTTGCATCCCATTTGGTCGATAATGAGGAAGCGAATGACGCGAATATTTTAAGAGGTTTGAAACCGGAGATACATCAATATCTTATTTCTCATAACCGTGTTTGTACTCGAGATGTTGTAAATAGGGCTCGATTAATGGAGCGCAGATAACGAGTCAACGAACCAAGAGAAAGCGGTAAATGACATAAAAATACCGGTGGTATCGACCATCAAAAGCGGTGACAATAAACGTGGAGGAATCAACATGCTAGAAATGGTAACCACTTCGGTGGTAATCATGGCCAAGACAAGTAAAATGGACATTTCAAGAAAAGGAGATTCAACAATGATGGAAGGACGTCGGCCCAAAGACCCGTTGTTAAGGAAGGAGAATCGACCACCTATCATTTGCTTCAAATGCGAGAGGAGGGACACATCGATCAAACTAGCGATGCCATCCAAAGTATGTTATAATTGTGGAAGAAAAGGTCACTTAGCCCGATTTTGTCGTTCATCGAAGACAAGTTCAGCGGGATGGAGGCACCAAAGTCCATTCCGAAAAAAGTCAAAATCGGTAGTGCAAGGGAGAACATTTGTTGTGACCTCCCAGAAAGCAAGGAACCCGAATGAGGTCATCACGGGTAAGCTTATCATAAACTCTAGCGAAGTCTATACCTTATTTGATGTTGGTTCTACCCATTCTTTTATTTCTCCTACTTGGACTCAACGATTAAATTTGACTCCGGAGAAATTAGACTTTGACTTATCTGTAGAAACTCCGCTGGGAGAAACCTTCATTACATCCAATGTTTATAAGTCTTGTTTGGTTCAAATCGGTACCCTCACATTACCTATTGATCTTATTTCATTAAAAATACTTACATTTGACGTAATTCTAGGGATTGATTGATTAACTACTCATCATACAAAAATTGATTATTTTCGTAAGATTGTTAGCTTTCATATTCCTAACCAATCTGTTATGCGAATTCAAGCCACCAATGTGACGCCCCCAAAATTAGGTATACATCACCCATCTTGGGTTGTCAGATACATGGTACAAAATTCAAACACAACTTACTAATACAACTACCGTGTACAATACGACAAAACATAACTGTGAGTTTGAATACAATTATTGTCTACTAGAGATTATACAAACTCAAAAGGAGTCCTCATTACAATTATTAACACACTATTTCACAGAATAGTGAGGACTACTAATGTTATCCTCGGACCGTCACTCCGCTCCCCGACTAGTCCTCGCTATGTTCTCATTTCACGATGAGAACAGTGAAAGAAAGGGTGAGCTCAACTAGCCCAGTAAGAAATATTATGACTAAGATAATGCAGAATAAATTATCGTTAGCCTTCAACAGTGTTAAACTAATAAAATATAATAACATCAAGTTTAACTGCAGCGGAACAAGCAATCCATTAAAAGAGTCAAGTAGAGAATAAAATCTACTATCTTTTATGATTTAAAAGGTTTTTCATGAGTTTTATCATTTGGGACTCGACAATAAATAATCCACATCATCGAATCACCCATGCACTACTATCAATGATATTCTTTAGTATCACGACCACAAATTATCCATGCACTACTGACCCAAGGACATTCGTGTATTCATTAATGGTCATGATCATGCCAACAATCGTCCATCAATGCACTACGGGCCAATGATAACTTTTACCACATCATTTGTAACATTACGGTCATGATTACAATCAATAATCCACGGTCATAATCATACCAAGTCCATCTATGCACTACACGCCACGGATGACTTTCAACATAATATAAACATGAGGATGATGACAATGATATAAGAATTCAATAAAACAAGTTCAAGAATTAATTTATCCAGAACTAATAATGTCCAAATTGTCAACATGATCTTGCTTTGTAGAGTAAAATTCAAGAATGATCGAAGAATATTTCCATGAAAAGATCTTTGGATGAAGCGCAAATATCAAGGATATTCTACTAATTTCATGGAGTATAGAAGTCAAAACTTTAACCAACCGAGTATAATAAAGAATGGAATAACAAAAAAAATCACCATGCATGCGGTACTTAGCATGTACGAGTTATTCCAATGAATAATAATAACGGAACCAGGTCAAGCAAAATTTGCACTGACAGGATGTTCCAACAGAATAATAAAAAAGCGGAACCAGTCCGGTGTAAATCACACGTATGGATGTTCCAATGAATAATAAAAGAATGTCACCAAGTATAGGGTAAATCACGTATACTGAGTTATTCCAATGTAATAATAAGCAATGGAATAACAACAGTTCTCTTCATGAATAAGAAAGAATAACACCCCTTACATTAGTAGTAGATTGAATCTTTACGATGAGTGTAGTAACATAATACTCTTCTTCTTTCTCTCTATTCTCTCTATACTTTCTCTCTCTATAGCTTGAATGAATTCGTGAAAAATAATGAAGCACTAGGCCTCTATTTATAGAAGATTTCTAGCTTAGCACTTGAAATATGAAAAGGCAAGTGGCTTGACGACTAGTGGTGTGAAAAGAAAAGTGGTTTGATGCCTGTAATGTGAAACAACAATTGGTTCGACGCCTGTAATATGAAACGGCAAGTGGTTTGACGTCTCGTAAAGGTAGTTACTATTGACGAAGGTAATTACTATTGACGAAGAGACTCTTAGATGATGACATATGGGCCCCCCATAAAATAACCAAACTTACCACAAACGCCTCATAATAGACTCTTTATATACATCAAGGATTGAATAAATATTACCATAAATCATTTTATTTTTAATCAACACATATTTAATCTTTCAACAATTATTAATCATTTATAACTTGTCGTCTCAATTATTGATTTAATAATATAACATATTATACAAATGATACTGTGACAATAATTGAATCAATAATATAAGAGATATGATCGAAAGAATTATCTTAGTAATAATTGAGAATAATTGAGTGACTTCTCACGTAAGCATCAATAATCAATACCGTGTGCTACTATGCAACCACGCCAGACATCGTACTTTTTACTACCGTGTAGTTCAACAGTTTTAACAGTAACACCTCCATAGTTATTTTCATAAAGTATTTTTGTCGTTTTCTCAATTCGACAATAATTCCATTGTGGGGTCCACCAATGATTGTGCCATCGTACGAATATTCCCCGTCAAAAAGAATATTCCCCGACCAAATGAATATTTTATAACAACTTGCTTACTTTGAAAAATTTATAAATATTACCCACAACTATAATATTATATCAAATTTACTCCATAATATTCAAAAATAATATTTATAGAAAATTCATCTTTATTTATAAAAGTTGGGGTCTTACAACCTCCCCTTCTTATGAAATTTCGCCCTCTAAATTAGGGTACGTACCTGGTATGTCGAAGAGGTAAGGATACCTTGATTTCATTTCAGATTCTAACTCCCAAGTTATTTCCTCAACATCGTGGTTTCTCCACAAAACTTTGACTTGAGGTGTAACCTTGGAGCGTAGAATATGTTCCTTCTTATCCAAGATTTGAACAGGAACCTCTTCATACGTCAAATCTTGCGCTATTTTGTCCGGTTCTAACTCAATAATGTGGTTCGGGTCTTTCACATATTTACGTAACATGGATATGTGAAAAACGTTATGAACACGAGACATACATGGCGGTAAAGCGAGTCTATAGGCCACAGTTCTTACTCGATCGAGGATTAAAAATGGGCCGATGAATCGAGGATTGAGTTTTCCTCTCTTTCCAAATCTCGTAACTCCTTTCCATGGAGCAACAAGCAACAACACATGATCTCCTATATCGAATTTCACGTCCTTTCGATGAAGATCAACATAACTCTTTTGTCGATCTTATGAGGTTTTTATACGTTGTCGGATCGTTTGAATCTTTTCCGTAGTCATATATACCAACTCCGGTCCCAACAACGTTGCTTCACCCACCTCATCCCAAAGATACTTTGCTGGAATCGACACTTTCTTCCATACAACGCTTGAATGGAGCCATGCCAATACTTGCTTGATAATGTTGTTGTGGGAAAACTCCACCAATGGTAAGAACTTGTCCCAACTTCCCTTGAAATCAAGGACACAGAGTCTTAATAGATCTTCAAGAGTTTGAATAGTCCTCTCCGACTGTCCGTCCGTCTGAGGATGATATGCTGAGCTAAATCGTAAGTCTGTGCCCATAGCTTTTTGCAAACTAACCCAAAATCGTGAAGTGAATCTTGGGTCTCGATCAGAAACTATGGATACCGGCATACCATGCAGTCTTACAATCTCGTTTATGTACATACGAGCAAGACGTTCAAGTGTATAAGTTTCTCGTATCGGTAAGAAATGAGCAGACTTGGTCAATCTATCAACAATGACCCAAATTGCATCTATGCCTTGAGAAACCTTAGGAAGACCGGTAACGAAATCCATGGTAATGTGCTCCCACTTCCATTCTGGAATTTCAAGTGGTTACAATGGACCTTTTGGTACTTGATGCTCCGCTTTAACTCGTTGACAAGTTAGACACCTTGATATAAACAACGCTATCTCTCTTCTTCATATTGCTCCACCAAAATGTATGGCGAATATCATGATACATTTGGTACTCCCAGATGGATTGTAAATCTGTGTTGTGCGCCTCCATCATGATTTTATACTTTAAATTAGGGTCGTTAGAACACAAAAGTCCGGAGTTGACTCAAAGTATTCCTTCTTCATCGATTCTTGCTTCCAAAGATAACACCTTCTTGCACTTTCTTCCTCATACGCATCGACCTCCAGTGTCCAGAATTTGAAGCGGCTTTTTAACTTTATCGATTAAAGTCGGTTTTTACTCAGTATATTCACCATCATCACATGGGTCCCCAGAGTCTTTAACTCTATCTCCATCCTTTATAAGTCACACAAAATGGGCCTTTGCGTTGACAATATCGCACTCGTACTTTCATATGATCTTCTACTCAATGCGTCAGCTACCACGTTAGCTTTTCCAGGATGGTATTGGATGGTATGATCATAATCTTTCAACAGTTCAAGCCAATGTCGTTGTCGCATGTTGAGTTCCTTTTGAGTAAAGAAATATTTAAGGCTTTTATGATCCATAAAGATCTCCACCTTCTCCCCATACAAGTAATGCCTCCAAATCTTTAGTGCGAAGACAACAACTGCCAACTCTAGATCATGAGTAGGATAATTCCTCTCATATTCTTTGAGTTGTCTTGAGGCATAGGCTATGACTTTTCCATGTTGCATGAGAACACATCCCAACCCTTTTCCCGAAGCATCACTGTAGATGACAAATCCCTCCGAACCAGATGGCATTGTCAGAACAGGTGCTGAAATGAGTCTCCTCTTGATTTCTTGAAAACTCTTCTCATATTCCTCGCTCCAACCGAACTTTGTATCTTTCCGAGTCAGCTGAGTTAGTGGAGTAGCGATTCGAGAAAACCCTTCTACGAATCTCCGATAATAACCAGCTAAGCCGAGAAAGCTACGTACTTCGGTCACTGATTTAGGTTGCTCCCAGCTTTGAATAGCTTCAATCTTTGCTGGGTCAATAGATATTCCATGACTTGATACTACGTGCCCAAGGAATGCTACTTCCTCAAGACAGAATTCACATTTCTTTAACTTGGTATAAAGCTTGTATTCACGAAGCTTTTGGAGTGTCAGCCTCAAGTGTTTTTCATGATCTTCACGGCTTTTGGAATAAATAAGGATGTCATCAATAAAGACGACCACAAAGTGATCCAAATATTCCTTGAATACTCGGTTCATCATATCCATGAAGGTAACAGGAGCATTAGTCAATCCAAAGGACATGACTATGAATTTATAATGCCCGTCTCGGAGTTCTACGAAAGCCGCCTTTTGGAATGTCATCGGTTCTAATCTTCAATTGGTGATATCCTAACGAAGATCAATCTTTGAAAAGAATTTGGCTCCTTGCAATCGGGTCAAACAGTCATCAATACGTGGCAATGGATACCTATTTTTTTGATGGTGACATGATTCAACTCCCGATAATCAATACAAAGTCGTATACTCCCATCTTTTTTCTTCACGAATAGAATAGGAGCACCCCAAGGAGAAGTACTAGGATGAATAAAGCCAATGTCTAACAATTCCTGCAGTTGGGTCTTTAACTCTTGAAGTTCAATAGGAGCCATTCGATATGGGGCTTTGGAAATGGGTTTTGTCTTAGGGTTCAAGGTCGATACAAAATTCAATTTCACGCCTTCGGTAGGCGAAGTTTTTCGGGGAATACGTCAGGAAATTTATTAACAATAGAAATATCGTTCAAAACTGACGTATTTTTGTTTAAATCTGTGACATGAGCTAAGAAAGCTTAACATCCGTTTTTCAATAAACAAATAACTTTATGGCTTGAGATGACCGTGATTGATTTTAATGGTTTGGTCTCTTGAATTCGCATAATAGGTTGATTAGGAATATTAAAGCTAACAACCTTACGGAAACAATCAATTTTTGCATGATGAGTAGTTAACCAATCATTCCCTAGAATCACGTCAAATGCAAGTATTTTCAATGAAATAAGATCTATAGGTAATGTGAGGGTACCGATTTGAACCAAACAAGACTTATAAATAGTGGATGTAATGAAGGTTTCTCCCAATGGAAGTTTCACAGATAAGTCAAAGTCTAATTTCTCCGGAGTCAAATTTAATCGATGAGCGCAAGTAGGAGAAATAAAAGAATGGGTAGAACCGATATCAAATAAAGTATAGATTTCGTTAGAGTTTATGATAAGCTTACCCATGATGACCTCATTCGGGTTCCTTGCTTTCTGGGAGGTCACAACAAACGCTCTCCCTTTCACTACCAGTTTTGACTTTTCTGGGACGGCCTTTGGTGCCTCCATCCTAGCTGAATTTGTCTTCGATGAACGATAAAATCGGGCTAAGTGACCTTCTCTTCCACAATTATAACATGCTTTAGACGGCATCGCGCAGTTTGGACTGATGTGCCCCTCCCTTCCGCATTTGAAACATATGATAGGTGGTCGTTCTCCTTCCTTAACGACAGGTGTTGGTGCTGACGTCTTTCCATCATTGTTGAATCTCCTCTTCTTGAAATGTCCATTCTTATTATTTTGGCCTTGATTACCACCGAAGTGGTTACCATTTTTGGCTGTTGATTCCTCTCACGCTTGTTGTCACCGCTTGATGATCGCTTCTCATTGGTATTATCATTTTGTCACCGTTCTCTTTTAGTTGCGTTGACTCGTTATCGCTCCCACTAATCGAGCCCTATTTACAACATCCGAATATAAACACGCTTTATGAGAAATAAGATGTTGACGTATCTCCGACTTCAAACCTCTTAAAACATCCGTGTCATTCTCTCTTCATTATCCACCAAGTGGGACGCAAACCGGATAACTCATAAAATTTAGCCTCGTATTACGACTGGTCCATATTGTTTTGTTCCAACTTGATAAACTCCACCTCCTTCATGTGACGAATACTTTCGGAAAGCATTTGTCATTGAATGACTCTTGGAACTTCTCCCAAGACATCTTCATGACGGCGAGTTGAGTACGTTTTTACCGATTCCCACCAAAGAATCTGCCTCTCCACGCAACATAAAGGCGCGCAAGGGAACCTTTTGCTCCTCGGAGCATCCCAAGACATCAAATATCTTGGTGATCTGCTTTATCCATGCTTCTGCCATAAGTGGTTTTGGCTTTCCCTTAAACTCCGGTGGTCCCAGCTCCTTGAACTATTTAGCGATGACCTTGAGAGTTTCCACCGCATTTTGGACAGAGAGCTGCTCTCGCTTTCTTTGTTGCATGAATTACATAAAGCCCCGAACATTTGATCATTCATCATTTGGTCAAGTGTTGTTGTTTGCATGAGGATTATCGCCTTCGATGCACATTATCCCGATTATTGATATGTGGTGAATCAACGGTCGCCTGTGCTCCATTGCTATTCTCAACATTCTCGGATGTCATTTTCAGATACTGCCATTAAACAAAGGTTAATTGACATGTAACATATTATCCCTAAATTCGACCACCAATTAAATACCACATAAACTTAGGTAGGTCATATTAGCGAAGAATTCCCGCCTCCCCCTCCTAGTACTATTCTCACATCTTAGCCAGGGGATCATATCCTAAGCTTTGATACCAACTGTTACGCCCCCAAAATTAGGTATACATCACCCATCTTGGGTCGTTAGATACATGGTACAAAATTCAAACATAACTTACTAATACAACTGTCGTGTACAATACGACAAAACATAACTGTGAGTTTGAATACAATTATTGTCTACTAGAGATTATACAAACTCAAAAGGAGTCCTCATTACAATTATTAACACACTATTTCACGAATAATGAGGACTACTAATGCTATCCTCTGGACCGTCACTCAGCTTCCCAGGCTAGTCCTCGCTATGTTTTCATTTCTGAAGAGAAAAAAGGAAAGAAAGGGTGAGCTTAACTAGCCCGATGAAGAAATATTATGACTAAGATAATGCAGAATAAATTATCGTTAGCCTTCAACAGTGTTAAACTGATAAAATATAACAACATCAAGTTTAACTACAGCGGAACAAGCAATCTATTAAAAGAGTCAAATAGAGAATAAAATCTACTATCTTTTATGATTTAAAAGGTTTTTCATGACTTTTATCGCTGGGACTCAACTTAATAAATAATCCACATCATCGAATCACCCATACACTACTACCAATGATATTCTTTAGTATCACGACCACAAATTATCCATACACACTGACCAAGGACATTCGTGTATTCATTAATGGTCATAATCATGCCAACAATCATCCATCAATGCACTACACGCCAATGATAACTTTTACCACATCATTTGTAACATTACGGTCATGATTACACCGAATAATCCTCGGTCATAATCATACCAAGTCCATCTATGCACTATAAGAACCAGGTCACAGATGACTTTTAACATAATATAAACATGAGGATGATGACAATGATATAAGAATTCAATAAAAAAGTTCAAGAATTAATTTATCTAGAACTAATAATGTCCAAATTGTCAACATGATCTTTGCTTTGTAGAGTAAAATTCAAGAATGATCGGAAGAATATTTCCATGAAAAGATAATCTTGGATGAAGCGCAATTATCAAGGATATTCTACTAATTTCATGGAGTATAGAAGTCAAAACTTTAACCAACTCAATATAATAAAGAATGGAATAACAAAAGAAATCACCATGCATGCAGTATTTGATGATATAGTTATTCCAACAGAATAATAATAACGGAACCAGTCGGGAAAAATTTGCACTTAAGATGAGGATGTTCCAATGAATAATAAAGAGCGGAACCAGTCCCAGATAAAAAACACACAAACGAGGATGTTCCAACGTAATAATAAAAGAATGTCACCAAGTATAGGTAAACTGGCAGACACATCTGAGTTATTCTAACGTAATAATAAGCAATGGAATAACAACAGCCTTCTTCATGAATAAGAAAGAATAATACCCCTTACATTAGTAGTAGATTGAATCTCGCGAGTAGTATAGTAACAAAATACTCTTCTTCTTTCTCTCTTATTCTCTCTATACTTTCTCTCTATAGCTTGAATGAATTAAGTGAAAATAATGAAGCACTAGGCCTCTATTTATATAAGATTTCTAGCTTAGCATTTGAAATGTGAAAAGGCAAGTGGTTTGACGACCGTGATGTGAAAAGAAAAGTGGTTTGACACCTGTAATGTGAAACGACAATTGGTTCGACGCCTGTAATATGAAACGGCAAGTGGTTTGACGTTTGGTAAAAAGTAGTTACTATTATGAAAGGTAATTACTATTGATGAAGGTAATTATTATTGATGAAGGTAATTACTATTGACGAAGAGACTCTTAGATGATGACATATGGGCCCCCCATAAAATAACCAAACTTACCACAAACGTCTCATAATAGACTCTTTATATACATCAAGGATTGAATAAATATTACCACAAATCATTTTATTTTTAATCAACACATATTTAATCTTTCAACAATTATTAATCATTTATAACTTTTCGTCTCAATTATTGATTTAATAATATAACATATTATACAGATGATACTGTGACAATAATTGAATCAATAATATAAGAGATATGATCAAAATTCATTTGTAGCAATAATTGAGTATAAATGAGTGACTTCTCACGTAAGCATCAATAATCAATACCGTGTCTTACTATACAACCACAGCAGATTCTTCGTAATTTTACTACTAGGGTAGTTCAACGGTTTTAACGAATAACACCTCGTAGTTATTTTTATAAAAAATTTTTGTCGTTTTCAATCCGACAATAATTCCGTTGTGGGGTCCACCAATGATTGTGCCGTTGTATGAATATTCCCCGACAAAAAGAATATTCCCCGAGCAAACAAATATTTTATAACAACTTGCTTACTTTGAAAAATTTATAAATATTACCCACAACTATAACATTATATCAAATTTACTCCATAATATTCAAAAATAATATTTATAGAAGATTCATCTTTATTTATAAAAGTTGGGGTCTTACAACCAAACCATTAAAATCAATCACTGTCATCTCAAGCCATAAAACTATTCGTTTATTGAAAAACGGATGTCAAGCTTTCTTAGTTTATGTCATGGATCTAAACAAAAAAACGTCAGTTTTGAATGATATTTCTATTGTTAATAAATTCCCTGACATATTCCCTGAAGAACTTCCTGGCCTACCCCCAGAGCGTGAAATTGAATTTTGTATCGACCTTGAACCCGGTACAAAACCCATTTCCAAAGCCCCATATCGAATGGCTCCTATTGAACTTCAAGAATTAAAGACCCAATTGCAAGAATTGTTAGACATTGGTTTCATTCATCCTAGTACGTCTCCTTGGGGTGCTCCTGTTCTATTCGTGAAGAAGAAAGATGGGAGTATGCGACTTTGTATTGATTATCGGGACTTGAATCATGTAACCATCAAAAATAGGTACCCATTGCCACGTATTGATGACCTTTGTTTGACCCGGTTGCAAGGAGCCAAATTATTTTCAAAGATTGATCTTCGTTTCGGATATCACCAATTAAAGATTAGAACCGATGACATTCCAAAGACGGCTTTCAGAACTCAGTACGGGTATTATGAATTCCTAGTCATGTCCTTTGGATTGACTAATGCTCCAGCTGCCTTCATGGATATGATGAACCGAGTATTCAAGAAATATTTGGATCACTTTGTGGTTGTCTTTATTGATGACATCCTCATATATTCAAAAACCCGTGAAGATCATGAACAACACCTGAGGCTGATACTCCAAAAGCTTCGTGAATATAAGCTTTATGCCAAGTTGAAGAAATACGAGTTCTGGCTTGAGGAAGTAGCATTCCTTGGGCACGTGGTATCAAGTCATAGAATATTTGTTGACCTGGCAAAGATTGAAGCTATTCAAAGCTGGGAGAAACCTAAATCAGTGACCGAAGTACGTAGCTTTCTCGGCTTAGCTGGTTATTATCGGAGATTCGTAAAAGGGTTTTCTCGAATCGCTACTCCACTAACTCAGCTGACTAAGAAAGATACAAAGTTCGGTTGGAGTGAGGAATATGAGAAGAGTTTTCAAGAAATCAAGAGGAGACTCATTTCAAAGACTGCTCGACAATAAAGATCTCGTTCGGAGGATTTGTCATCTCACAATGATGCTTCAGTGCAAAGGGTTAGGATGTGTTCTCATGCAACATGGGAAAGTCATAGCCTATGCCTCACGACAACTCAAAGAATATGAGAGGAATTATCCTACTTTCATGATCTAGAGTTAGCATTTGTTATCTTCGCACTAAAGATTTGGAGGCATTACTTGTATGGGGAGAAAGTGGAGATCTTTACGGATCATAAAAGCCTCAAATATTTCTTCACTCAAAGGAACTCAACATGCGACAACGACGTTGGCTTGAATCTGCTGAAAGATTATAATCATACCATCCCGGAAAAGCGAGCGTGGTAGGCGGCGCGTTGAGTAGAAGATCATATGCAAGTCTTGAATGCGATATTGTCAACGCAAAGGCCCATTTTGTGTGACTTGCAAATGATGGAGATAGAGTTAAAGACTCAGGACCCATGTGATGATGGCGAATATACGAGTAGAACCAGACTTTAATTGATAAAGTTAAAGCCGCTCAAGTTCTGGGACACGGAGGCGATGCGTCTGAGGAAGAAAGTACAAGAAGGTGCTATCTTAAGCAAGAATCGATGAAGAAGGAATACTTGAGTCAACTCCAGACTTTGTGTTCCTAACGACCACTTTAATTAAAGTATAAAATCATGATGGAGGCGCATAACACACCGTTTGCAATCCATCCTGGGAGTACCAAAATGTATCATGATATTCGTCATACATTTTGGTGGAGCAATATGAAGAGAGAGATAGCGTTGTTTATCATCAAGTACCAAAAGGTCCATTGCAACCACTTGAAATTCCAGAATGGAAGTGGGAGCAAATTACCATGGATTTCGTTACCAGTCTTCCCAAAGTTTCTCAAGGCATATATGCGATTTGGATCATTGTTGATAGATTGACCAAGTCTGCCCATTTATTACCGATACGAGAAATTTATACACTTGAATGTCTTGCTCGTATGTACATAAACGAGGTTGTAAGACTGCATGGTATGCCAGATCCATAGTTTCTGATCGAGACCCAAGATTCACTTCACGATTTTGGGTTAGTTTGCAGAAAGCTATGGGCACAGATTTACGATTTAGCTTGGCATATTATCCTCAGATGGACGGGCAGTCGGAGAGGACTATTCAAACTCTTGAAGATTTATTAAGACTCTGTGTCCTTGACTTCAAGGGAAGTTGGGATAAGTTCTTACCATTGGTGGAGTTTTCCTACAACAACAGTTATCAAGCAAGTATTGGCATGGCTCCATTTGAGGCGTTGTATGGAAGAAAGTGTTGTTCTCCAATATGCTGGGATGAGGTGGGTGAAGCAACGTTGTTGGGACCGGAGTTGGTACATATGACTATGGAAAAGATTCAAATGATCCGACAACGTATAAAAATCTCACAAGATCGACAAAAGAGTTATGATGATCTTCATCGAAAGGACGTGGAATTCGATATAGGAGATCATGTGTTGTTACGTGTTGCTCCATAGAAAGGAGTTAAGAGATTTGGAAAGAGAGAAAATCTCAATCCTCGATTCATCGGCCCATTTTTAATCCTCAATCGAGTAGGAACTGTGGCCTATAGACTCGCTTTACCGCCAAGTATGTCTCGTGTTCATAACGTTTTTCACATATCCATGTTACGTAAATATGTGGAAGACCCGAACCACATTATTGAGTTAGAACCAGATGAAATAGCGGAAGATTTGACGTATGAAGAGGTTCCTGTTCAAATCTTGGATAAAAAGGAACATATTATACGCTCCAAGGTTATACCTCAAGTCAAAGTTTTGTAGAAAAACCACGATGTTGAGGAAATAACTTGGGAGTTAGAATCTGAAATCAAATCAAGGTATCCTTATCTCTTCGACATACCAAGTACGTACCCTAATTTCGAGGGCGAAATTTCATAAGAAGGGGAGGTTGTATGACCCCAACTTTTATGAATAAAGATGAATTTTCTATAAATATCATTTTTGAATATTATGGAATGAATTTGATATAATGTTATAGTTATGGGTAATATTTATAAATTTTGCAAAGTACGCAAGTTGTTATATAATATTCGATTGGTCGGGGAATATTCGTTTTAACCAGGAATATTCGTATAATGGCACAATCATTGGTGGACCCCACAAATGTTTTTTGTCGGATTGAGAAAATGACAAAAATACTTTATAAAAATAACTACGGAAGTTTTACTGTTAACTGTTGAAACACCGGTGTTAAAAGTACAAAGATATCTGGCGTGCATACAAAGATGCACTTCGGTATTGATTATTGATGCTTACGTGAGAAGTCACTCTGCTTTGTTCAATTATTGTTACGATGAATTGTTGCGTAAGATCTCACGTTATTTGATTCAATTATTGTCAATATTTTATAATCAATAATTGAGATGACAAAGTTATTAATATTATTATTTGCAATATTAACGATGTCAGAAGTTACATCGAGGAGAGGTTTGGTCACCTAATCATTGCGCGCCAATGGGGAGAAATCCTTATTGAAAAGCCCCTCTTTCACGGGAACGACACGGTCGATTAATATTGTGAATTATAATAATGATGATGAGTTTTGTTTTATTAGTATTATTAATTAATAAAAATAAGAAAACTTTTTATATAAAACATAATAATTTTATAAAGTTATTCGTTTTATTAGACTAATAGTAAAATATTTTTATATAAAATGTAATACTTTTATAAAGTTATCTGCTTTTATTAGACAATAATTAGAATATATTATATTTTATTATGCATAAGTGTGTAACAATCCAGTTTTTTAATTAAATATTTAAATATTTATTGAATTATATAAATATTTAATGGATGTGTTTATCGTGAATAAATGTTTGTTTGATTTGATTTGATTAATTAATTATTTAATAAATAATTAATGAGTTAAGGAAAGTAATTATTTTGAAATAATAATCTAATTTAATTTAATAATTAAGTTAGAGAGTTTATAATGATTAAATAAATTATTATATTATGAAATGAATTGTTATTAGAATTAATTAAATTAAGTATGAAAACTTAATTAATTAGAAGTGTGACAAATAACTATATTATAAGTGGTTATCAAAATAAATTAAAGTAGTTTTAATTTATTTTGCCAAACAAGGCTTAAGTTTATTAAGTCTCTATGTTTTAAATTATTTTGCCAAACGAAGCCATATGGCTTTTGGTTTTTAAATTTTGAATTAATAATAAAACCAATTAAATAAATAATATATAAATAAAATATATTTATAATGGATATACGCTTATTATTTTGGTAACTGATAATAGTTATGGTGATTATTAATTAGGCCATATCAGTTTTTTAGTTTACGCATAATTGTTATCAGTTTAGTTTTATGTATAGTGTGTTTTGGCTTAAGCCTAAGAAAGGAAAAAGAAAAGAAAAGTGAGAGACCAAAGAGTTTTGAGAGAAATTGTCAGAGGTCTTAGAGAGAGAAACAAGAAAAACTTATGTATTCTTCAAGCTATTATCAGTGATTAAGCAAAGATTGTCTGAACAAATTAAAGGTATGTTACATAATCTTAACATATATGATTTATAGTATAATTCCTTAGTCTCTGTGTTCTTAAGGTTTACTTTGTTTTATAGTATAGTCTCTGTAATTCATATTTTTATAATGGATGATGGAATCATGTGCATATGTGGTTGTAGTAGGACAACTATCATATATAAGTAGTTGTAATGCTAGAAGTTTGTGTTTAGACAAAGAATTATACGATTAATTTTGTTAAAAGAAAGGGAAACTGTTTTTCAGTGTATGTTCTTATACATGGCTATTAACAGTCAAAATATTCATTAGTTTGGTTGTTAAGAAAATCAAAATTAGTAAATTGTTAGTAGCTAATTGGGAAATTAAAACTGCGAACATGTTAATTCCGTTGTTAAGAACAGAGAAACGTAGTTTAATTAAATCAATTTGGTTTATAATGGGTATTACAGTGTTCACTGTGTTTAACAAATGT
Organism: Panax ginseng; assembly: GCA_020205605.1. Classification (NCBI taxonomy): domain Eukaryota; kingdom Viridiplantae; phylum Streptophyta; class Magnoliopsida; order Apiales; family Araliaceae; genus Panax; species Panax ginseng. Next base: position 86,201,514 of record CM035143.1, read on the forward strand.
CAAACATGGAGTTTTAATTTGAAAACATGGTTTTTACGGATTTAGTCTTTCTAAATTTGTTGTTCAGTAGTTTAAAGTTAATATATGTATGTTTGGTGAGGTTATGTGTAAATTACATCAGTTATATGTATGTAATTAGTTGTTAGAATTTCTTAAACAGACCGAAAATGGTCTTCGTGCTCAGTTCTGTTAGTTTTTGGCGCCCCAGGGCCAAAAATGGAGCCCCAGCGCTGAAATTCGTGCCCCGGTGCCAAAATTCGCGCCCCAGTGCCAAAGTTCACGCCCCGACGCCACTGTATGACTTAGTTCTCGCGCCGTGGCGCCGTAACAAAAGTCTGAGTCGGACAGTTTTGGCCTCCTGTAGTAAAACAGCCATAACTTTCTCATACGAACTCCGATTGAGGTGATTTAAGATGATCCGGAACGAGGACGAATAGACCTACAACTTTCGTTCTTTAAGTTTTTCAATTTGAGGTCTGTAACAATAGTCAAAATGGTCATATTTAGGACTGTTGTGTTTTTAGGGGCAATCGAAGGGCGTCGGGCATGCACATATGCAAGTGTAGTGCTCCTGACGATAAAATATGATGTCCAAAGTTACAAAACATGTATGTTAGTAAATATAATGATGCTTAACATTAATAAGTAGTGTATTAGATAAGTTATAGAAGCATAGTAAGCATACACAAGAGAGGCAAATTGGGCGTGTGACGAATAAACATCGAAACGCCGTGCCAAGTGTTAATGAACTTAAAAAGTGTTTCAATTCAATTGAAATGAATATTATAAGATATGAAATGGGTTTAATATAAAACCAATAAGTATTCCTAGCAAGACTTAAGCACTTGAATGAACTTCGAGTTTGACTAAGAAGAAATATAGTGAGTCATAAAAGTCAAAAAAGTTAAAGACAATCTAATTGAACATTGTGTGCTAATTAATAGGAAAGATTATGAGATGTGGAGTAGAGTTTACATTACAATTGCTATGTGTTGTTATGTGACTAATAGTTGATGTGTATGATTATATAATTGTGTAGGGCACGTGAAGTGTAGATAACTGTGAGACCCCAAATTTTATGAATAAATATTTAATTTTCTCAAAATAATTTTTTAAATATTATGGTGCGGATTTGATATAATGTTATAGTTGTGGGTTATATTTATAAATTTTGCAAAGTACACAAGTTGTTATATAATATTCGATTGGTCAGGAATATTCTTTTTGTCGGGGAATATCCGTACGACGATTTACAATCATTAGTGGACCCATAACGGAATTATTGTCGATTGAGAAAACTACAAAAATACTTTATGAAAATAACGGCGTAAGTTTTACATTAATAACTGTTGAAACACCCGGTGTTAAAAGAAATACGATGTCTGCGTGGTTGCATAAGAAAGCACACCAGATTGATTATTGATGCTTACGTGAGAAGTCACTCGGTTATACTCAATTATTGCTACAGATGATTCTTTGCATCATATCTTTCATATTATTAATTCAATTATTATTCAGATTATCATCCGCATAATATGATATATTATTAAATCAATGATTGAGACGACAAAGTTATTCATATTATTATTTGCAATATTGACAATGTCTAGAAGTTACACAAGGAGAGGTTTGGTCACCTAATCAATTGCCAATAAAAAGAGAAATCCTTATCGAAAAGCCCCTCTTTCTGAGGAGCGATCTGATTGTTAAATATTGTGAGTTATAATATTAATGATGAATGTTATTAAAATTGAAGTTGTGTTAGGAGTTGAATTTGGAGACGCGGACATGATATTTGAGTCCAGAACGATGAAATTAGTAAAAATAGTCTATAAACACAAAATTTTCCGGGATTCACTATTTGGTTAAAAAGTCAACAGTTGACTTTTTTGGGAAAAGTCAAACTTTGAAATTTCAAAATTTATATTGTTGATAAAAATAGTTTCATTATATTGGAATTGTTTGTGTTGGTGAAAATCGACATCTATTCCGATGATAATTGATGTCTGGGGGTTATATTGATAAATCGGGTAATTTATCGGATAAATGAGCAATTAATTGCTACTAATTCACATGCTTATATAACTATTTGTTCACATGTGTGTACTATTAAATCACATTCTTGTACTATTAGGGGAGTTGGTGCAAAATTGATAATACTTGCATGACTAAGTTAAAAATAGAGGTATAGATGGAGGTACTATACTGTAATTATTTTTATCACATGATTAGAACTATTGAGTCACATGATTTACTATTGATTCACATTATTTACTATTAGGGGAGTTGGTGGAAGTTTGATAATACTTGCAGGACTAAATTAAAAATGAAGAAAAAGAGGAATGTATTATACTGTAATATTTTGAGCCCCAAAACGTGCAATTATCGAAACTATATTTTCCTATAAATAGAAGCTCATTCTTCCTTCATTTCTCACCAATTCACAAAAGCTTTAGAGCAATTATTATAGAGAGAAAATTATAGAGAGAAAAGAAGAAGAAAGTCTCGCTACCTCACTATTCCATTATCCAGCTTTTTTTTTAGGTAGGGAATATTATTTGTTGTACTCGTAAGGGGTACTCTTTCTTTCTTATTTATGAAGAGAACTTCATTATTCCATTCTTTATTATTCTATTGGAATAACTCAGTATCTGGATACCCTATACTTGGTGAAATTCTTCATTATTCCATTATTTATTATTTTGTTGAACATCCCGTCTGCATGCGCTTACGCACGACCGGTTCCGTTGTTTATTATTCTATCGGAACATCTTGTGCGTGCGCTTACGCATGACATGGTTCCATTATTTATTATTCTGCTGAATATCCTCGCTTGCGATGCGCTTACGCACGACCGGTTCCATTATTTATTATTCGCTTGGAATATCCTCGCCGGTGCGTTTACGCATGACCGGTTCCATTATTTATTATTCTCATTGGAATAACTCGTCTGCGCGATCTATCGCATGCCCGGTGATTTCTTTTGTTATTCCATTCTTTATTATACTCGGTTGGTTAAAGTTTTGACTTCTATACTCCATGAAATTAGTGGAATATCCTCGATATTTGCGCTTTCATCCAAATATCTTTCATGGAAATATTCTTCGAGCATTCATGAGTGTTACTTCTACAAAGAAGTATCATGTTGACAATTTGGACATTATTAGTTCTGGATAAATTAATTCTTGAACTTGTTTTATTGAATTCTTATATCATTGTCATCATCCTCATGTTTATATTATGTTGAAAGTCATCATGTATTCAGTGGTGCATAGATGGACTTGGTATGATTATGACCGAGAGATTATTCGGTGTAATCATGGTGTAATGTTACAAATGATGTGGAAAAAATCATCATTAACCCGTAGTGCATTGATGGACGAGTTGTTGGCATGATCATGACCATTGATGAATACACACGAATATTCTTGTGCGTGGTGCATGGATAATTTGTGGTTGTGATACTAATGAATATCATTGGTAGTAGTGCGGGGATGATGTGGATTATTTATTAAAGTTTGAGTCTCGTGATAAAAGTCATGAAAAACCTTTTAAATCATAGAAGATAGTAGATTTTATTCTCTACTTGACTCTTCTAATGGATTGCTTGTTCATTTACCGTAGTTAAACTTGATGTTTGTTATATTTTATCAGTTTAACACTGTTGAAGGCTAATGATAATTTATTTTGCATTATCTTAGTCATAATACTTCTTACTGGGCTAGTTGAGCTCACCCTTTTGCTTTCATTGTTCTCTTCAGGAAATGAGAACGTAGCAGGGACTAGTCGGGGAACAGAGTGATTGTAATATCTCGAAAAAAAAATAATAATATTAAATTTATATTCTTAAAACATATTATTTGGAACTTGTCATTTATTTGGGTCAAACTAGTTATTTAAATTATGTGGGCTAATGAATATTAATAAGTGATAGATAATACTATGTGGTTAAAATTTGGGCCTTAATATTAATTTAACCCAAATAGAAGTTTATTAGGGCAACTTAATTAATAAATAGCTAAACCTAATATTACTTCATTATACAAACTGAATAAGAGGTGGCTACTTTGGAGATAAAGGGAACAACTACAAAGGGGGCTCAGGTGAAGAAAGACTAGAGATTTTAATCACTAGTGGGAAAATTTCATCAGTAATAAGTAAGTATATTATACATTATATAAAGTGGGGATAAATCATGTGGTTCCATATTAAATTATTAAATTTAGTATGTTGTTTTTTTTCATTATGAGCAAGTACTTTTGTAATTCAAGAACTAAGAGCGATCTTTAAAGATGGGAGAGTTTATTTATTAATGTAATACTTATACGGATGTACTTATTATCATTATCACTTTATTCCAACTGATTGAACGGAGGAGTAATGCATGATTGATTTTGGAGATCCTAAATAATAAATTGATGATTTCTTTAAATAAAAATATATATATAGCAGTAGTAATTAAAGTTTACAAAAACTTGAATAATTTGCAAGAGATGTTATACAAATAAATATGTAAGATTATATGGAATGAATTAAATCTTAATATTATAAGTAATTATATTTTATAGTCGTACCAAATAGAAGTGTTCATATATTTATAAATGTACTTACATTTAGTATTATTAATTTGTGTAATTAGTTCGGACGGAAGGAACTTAAAGAGTTATATATGGAATATAAATTTTGGAGTATTAATAATTGATATAAGGCGATGATTAAAGGCATATTAAATAGATTATGAATTATTTTGGAATTATTGAATTGGATTATATTTAATTTGAGGTGAATATGTTTAGGTGATGAATAACGTTTCGTATTTGATATCGTTGGCATTTGAGGGTAAGATTTTGTGGAGTGTGATATAAATGGTTTGGAAGTATCAGGTACGGATTCCGTACTCTTTCAGCGATACTCTTGTTAAATTTGATTTGTTCGTTTGTTTCCTTATTTCGAATTCTGTTATGATTTCACATAATTGTTTCCTGTGAAATAAATATATTAGTTTCATTATGGAGTTGATACACATGACTCGTATTTGTACTCTTTGAATTCGGATATCATGTTTAGTATTTATTTTTGATAATTGTAGAGCGGTACATGTTGCTACCTTCTTTTTGAGACCTTGTGACTATAATTTGATTTGGTTCAACATATATATATAACCCTTTTGTTGGTATTATGTCACATGTGTTGTGACATGGTATTTTGTTAGAATATACCGTAGGGTATACCGAGCTATAACCACCGTGGGGTACCACATGCATGTCGCCTTGGCACGAGAGGCACGACACTTTCCTCAAGCGGTGTGATTAGTCCACTGCGTCTCCGCTTTTGGGCTTCGGAGGAAGTGGGCCATTTGGTGTTTTGTTGTGGGAGGCGTATGGGTTAACCCTAGCTTTACGCTCATGGATTTGTGATGTTGTGCCAAACACACCTATCCGATTTGCATACATTTGGATTCACACGATCCAATGTGTGATATGTCTGTGGCATCATTTAACTTACATGTGGCATTATTTTGACTTGCACATGTGGCATTGTTTTGACTTGCACGTGACAATGTATATTTCGAGCTCACTCTTGTATGAAATAAAACTCAACCATTTGATTCACTTTATTATTTCATCAGATTAGTTTTGTTTGTTTCGCTCGATTCAATTCATTGAATTAGTAAATTCATTCGTTATTTCTTTATTCTTCTATTGGTTTCATCAATTACATTGATTCGTATATATTTCATTCGGATCTTTGGAGATTATATTTTAAATCAAGATTTGTACTTGAGGCTTTGTTCAATATTTTGTCTCGATTGTTTTCGATATCACCAGTATATCTTTTGTATATCTCAGATCCGTCTTTGGGCAATTGGCTCATGCTGTGTTTTTCTTTCGGCAGGTTTGCAAGGATGATTCAGGGCTAGTGTGATGAGAGTGTTGCCTTTGACCATCTAGGTTGATTCAAAATTTAGGTTTTGATTATTTCGACTCTATGTGGAGAATTTCATTTAATACTTTATTGATGGATATCATTATTGCATACGAGAAGTCATTAGTGCTTTGTTTACTTATTTTGAGGTTTGTTGTGCTTTGCACGTGACCTCCCTTTCCTATTCGGGAAGGGGGTGTTACAGTGATGGTCTAGATAATAGCATTAGTAGTCCTCACTATTCTATGAAATAGTGTAATAATAAGTGTAATGAGGACCCCATTGAGTTTGTATATTATCTAGATGACAATATTTGTATTAAAACTCACAACATATGTTTAGTCGTATTTTACACGACTGTTGTATAATTAAGTTGTATTTGAATTTTGTACCATATAATTGGCGACTCGGAATAGGTGATGTATACCAATTTTGGGGGCGTCACAGTATGAGCATTATGAATCAATTAAATTCACGTTACATAACATTGTGCATGATTCTTTGAGTGTAAATGATTTTGAATGTGAATAGAAGGCAATGATAGAAAATTATGATCTTGAAAACAATGAATGGTTGGAAGGATTGTATAATGAAAGGCATCGGTGGGTTCCTTGTTTTGTGAAAGATTATTTTTGGGCGGGTATGTCTAAGACACAAAGAAGTGAAAGTATGAATGCTTTTTTGATGGATTTGTCGATGCAAAACTTCCTTGAAAGAATTTGTGGATCAATATGATAATGCGTTAAGAAGTAAAGTGGTAAAAGAAATAGTAGTGGACTCTCATTCTTTGACTTCACATGTACCTTGTTGTGTTACACATCATGCCATTGAAAAATAATTCCAATAGGTTTATACCAATTCTAAGTTTATAGAGTTTCAAATAGAAGTGGTGAATGGAGGAATGTATTTCCATACAAGGTTTATCGAATCTCATGATAAAATATTTCATTACGAAGTGAAACAACTTTGTTACTTTGGGGAAAAAAAGATCGCCCAAAAATTGTGAACTTCAAAGTTTGTTTCATTGAAGGGGGAAATGAATATGAATTTGATGTGAAGTGTAACTGTAAATTATTATAATTTTGAGAAATTTTATGTAAGCATATAGTTAAGGTACTTCATTTTGAAAGGTTTATATTTACAGTTCTAACAAAATACATTTTGAGGAGGTGGAGAAATGACATAAAGTGACGTCATACTAAAGCTAAAGTCACTTATAATGTTTGGAAATACACAGAACCGGGACAAAGATATGACAAGGTGTGCAATATTTTTTTTGAGGTTGCGGACATTACATATGACACTCAAAAAAGATGTGATCAACTTGTAGATTGACTTCTTGAACTAAAGGTGGAATGGAATACGGATGATGGAGTTTATGAAAAAAGTCAACCTACTCAAAAGTCAAATGTGAGTGAATCTGAAAATGATGGCCCAAATGAAATCTAAAAATTACTTTCACCAAAAAAGATCATATGTAAGGGGCGTCTTCCTAGTAAAAGAAAGGTATGTAAGATGGAACAAGTTTCGAAGAAATTCAAATAGAAGGGACAAAAAATGGTAGAAATAAGTCTGAATTAAGAAACACAAAGAATATGAAAAAAGGTATGATTTTTCTATTTGTTATATATATATATATATACACACACACAATCTGTATATTGTAACTTTTTTTGCGATTAATATTATCTTATAAAATGATAAATTATGCTTCTTTTATTTCAGGCCTTTGAGCTTGATACGACTATTAATCAGCCACCTATTTTTCATGAGACACAAGAGAGTCATCATGAAAATATTAACTTGAATGTGAGTAATAATTCTTTTTTCTTCATATTCTTATGGTTATTATTTTTACTTTATTAGTGAGCATTTTTCAGACGTATGAACTCACTTAACATCGATGGTTCTTCATGTAACTTGTAGGAATCCATATAGGGAGATGAACTTCTGAATCTTGGCGCTGTGTGGAATTTTGGGTCTATAGGTGAAGGCACTTCCAATGTTGGCTAAAGTCATTACTCTATTGGGATGAAGTCATTACGTTTGGCGAAGTCATTACTTTTTGGCGCGGTGTAGAGATTTGTCATTGTAGACAATGTGTATTGAGATGAATATGGTACAATTTGTGTATTGAAATGAATACAATATTATAGATACATTTTGTATTGGGATGAAATAGCTAAAATTTATGGATGTTTTCTAATTCTGATTATTTATAGATGTATTCTAATTCTGACTATTTATTTTCATCTTTAGTAATTTCTCTCAGTAGACACTAAATATTTACTAAACAAACACAATATATGACAAGCTAAGAGAAGTTATTAGAACGGACTAAATTAATGAACACAGTAAATGGATTTTATTTCATACACACAATAATCAAGATTTTCATGTTTACAAGGGCATACCCTAGGTAACTAAAAAAAATGATGATGCAACAAGTTAAATGCCCTTTATCTGTTGGTGCTGCTTCAAAAATGATAAGATTTCTTCATGTTCTTCTTATTCTTCCTGTTCTGAGAGTCACCAGTTAATATCCCCTGAACCTTATGTGTTATAACATCCCCACTGTCAATGCATATCCATCCCCACTGTTCAACCAAATTTATCATTTCTGTAAGATATGTTTCACTGTGAAGCGGTCCTGTCCAAAGAGGTCTTGAAACAACAAGCGAATCTAGAACCTGTAAGAACTAACTAGGAAGACTCAGAATTTTTGGCAATTATTAAAAGAAGTAAACAATGCAATGCAGACTGCAGTAAACATCTAATTATGGAGCTGGAAATGCATCTCTTAGGAAATGCTTGCTTAAATTTTAATAAACAGAGGACTCTCCCTCGATTTATTGTGGAATTAATGACAAACACAAAAACCGAATCACCATCTTAGGAAAACAACATGCATTCAAACTGTACCATATATTGTTAGTTACACGATTGCAATAGTAAAAGTAGGAGCAGTAACCAATATTGTACACTTACATCTCAACTAATAATCAACTAACAATTAAAAATGAGAAAGAGTAAAATATAACTATAATAGCTAAATGATGATGAATCATATCAGTCAAACATAAACTTTGTGTAACTATTTTTGATGTAGTCAGAGCAATCAACATATAAACCGTTGAAAGACTATGATACGTACTTTGTCTGGTCGGGGTGTCTCATCCATTGTGATGTACAGTAAGGCTTCCTCACCTGCCCAATCAAGGCCATACGTGAGACCAACTAGAGGCCTCCCAATAGCCGCTCTTACTCTCATATCACCAATTTTATAGAAAGTATGCCCTTGAGCCTTTACGTTCTCATCCAAGATAACATGTTCTAGAGGAGCATCAGGTCCAGTTGGCATAATATCATACACAGAAGGACTGACGTCATAATATCATTTTATAGTAGTAGTAAGGCCCTCTCCTTATGAGAGCATATATGTCATCCTCCTTTATTCGTTCTCGCATCTCAGCATAAATCTGGTCTTCCAAATGTTTGATCCCTAAATTATTAACCAAAAAATTTTCAACTCAACATCAAAAGTCATGAGCTTAGAATTTCTTCATCACTAAATTTTAAAAGAAAAGACTAAGCATTGTTTCTTTTTCATCTATTTTCATTATTACATTAATAATTTTTGTGACGAACGAGACTTTTGTAATTAATTTTTAAATATTTATTGAATTAAATAAAATTTTGTTGATTTATTTATTGAGTTAAATAATTATCTAGTGGAATTGTGGTAGATTAATTTAATTAAATGTGTTACATTGATTAAATTAATGTGGAATAATTTTATAGTTAAAAGTGTGAATTTAATTGGGATAATTAAATTAATGAGTTGTTAAATAAATTTAATGTTGTTATAATTAATTGAAAATTTATTGATTTGCTATAAATAATAAATGAGAGATTTTAATTATGTGATGAGGTGATTTAATGGGTAATATTACCTTTTATTTAATTGAGTTAAATAATATTAATTAATTAATTAAAGTGTGACAAATAAATTATATAATAAATGAATTAATTAAGATAATGGGAAAGGAGATAATTTGGTGCTACCCAAACATGACCTAAGGAACATGGGAGCAATTAATTCCCTGTTGTGCTTAACTGCTGCCCATGATTCCATCAGTTATTTGTATACGTAATATATATTATCATCACACTTCATTATATCATATCAATTGGAGAATACAGAGAGAAAAGAGAGAGATTTGAGAGAATAGTGAGATTAAAGAAGGAGTTGGAGAATTGAAGAAGTTTCCTTTCATCATTGTGTATCTGAACAGAGAAATCAAGGGTAATAACTTGATCTCAACTTTTAATTTACTTTCTTAAAAATTTTCATGAAAATCAAATTTTTAACACTCTACAAATGAATATTATGGTCAATTGTTGAATATATAATGTTGTATATGTTTATTAACATGTATAGTTCAATTATATATGATTTATATGTGTTTTAGAGTAATGAAATCCATGTAATTATGTTTAAATTGGAATTTTATAGTTTATAGAGTAAGAACATATGAATATGGCTTAAAGTACAAAAATGCATGCTTTAATTGCATATTAATCGGTGAATTGATAATTGATTATGTTTATACATGTAAAAACGAAAAAGAACGAAACTAGAACAGACTGATTTGGTGTTATAACGAATCTGTAATTTATGATTTCATGAAATTTGACGAAACTTTGAAAAATGGCAACATGAAAATTGTGAGTTCAAATTTAGTTGTTTATGTGATTTAAGTTGTTAAAAGCACGCTAAGAATGTCATTAAATGTTTCTGTTAAGTTCAGAACACATGGGTAATATTGAATTCATTGTTTATGTGAAGTTTTGGCCTAATTTGGTTTCATCACTACCATTTTGTGAAATCGCAGCAAATTGGATACTAGGTAGTCGATCATATGTCTTCGTCGAGTTCACGGTTTAATTTGACTTCTGGATGGCATCACTGTATGTCTTTGAGTCGAGTTCGACGATTGTAATTTGACTTCGGATGGCGTCACGGCTATGTCTTTGGAGTTAGAGTTCGGCTTCGGTCGGAATTTGACTTCGAATGGCGTCACAATTTATTTCTTCTTGAGTCGAGTTCTGGCTTTGGTGAATTCGACTTGATGACGCCATGTCTCGTGTCTTGAGTCGAGTTCGAAACGGTCGAATTCGACTTCGTATGACGTCATGTATGTGTCTTCGAGGTCAGAGTTCGGCTTCGGTCGAAGTTCGGCTCCGGATAGCGTCATAACTTCGGAAGTTGATGGGTAGCAGAACTGGACAGTTTTAGTTTTGTTGTGTATAATCCATTGTATGATTAGTTTAACCTATTCTAAAGAACATGATAATGTGTTGGACATATAATAAGGTGTACACCATGTTATTAATGTCCATATAGTGAAATTTTACGATAATTTGATAAATGTATAAGGGCTAAAATGTGATGCTCATGAGAAGAGGTAATGTTGTTTAAACTTAAGATTTGAGACATCAGTCCTGTATATGTGAATGATGGTAATGAGCAGAACTTAAACCAAGTTAACAAGTCGTATTAAAAGAAAGAACTAAACCTATAAAGTTAATATTAATGTAACTAATGAATGTTGTGAATACATATGGTATGTGTGTAGGACTTGTGGTGAACGTGAGTGGTAATCATTTAACCAACGCAAGAGGCAAGTTTCTGAACCTTACTCTTCTGTTGAGCAAATTTTCTAATCCCTAAACTTTGTTTGAGCAAGTTCCTTATCTCTAACTTGATTATAGTTGTACAAGATTTTAAAACTCTACTTTATTGAGAAAGTTTAACCTTAGCTTATTATTATTCAAGCAAGGTTTCTTACCTATACTATTCAATGCCTATATTTTTGGTTAAGCCTACTATTCATTTATGAAAGCATGACTTGATATATGATGCCTATTCACTTATGATTCAACCGTATTCTATCATTGCTATTGTATCCCTTTATAATGTTACGTTGTTAACGAACTCGTGAATGATTATTAATCTTTATTAATTCAATTAATCCTTGGTTGATGATTATTGAACTCTAAATTACCCTTGAGATCAATCCAAACCAAACTTCCTTTCGTGCGGACTCTAATGTCAAAGCTGAGATGAACAACCCTGCTACAGGGGATTATATTACGCGATAGCGTTAAGATGTTATGCACATAAATGGTACTAAGGACTGATCCCCCTAAATACGAGAAGTAAGGTCCATATAGTCTTATGATTGTTAAAGGTTTAAAGTAGAAATACTTGATAACCTGGGACATAGTTCATGGTCTTGTGACCCTCAGAAGTACTTTTGATTCTTCTTCTAGTCTTGATTCAATTCGAGCTTTCTTTATTTCAATATCCATTGTTTACTCGCATGTTATTATTATTGTTATTATTAAACTTGTGGGCAATTGTTGCTCACTCGTACATAATAACATTGCAGCTAAGGTTGAAAGAGTTGATGAGTCATCCACAAGTAAGGGCAAAGGCAAAACAAACAAGTGATGAAGACTTGTTATTATTATTTGAGAACTATTATGTTAAGACTTATGATGTGATGTTTAAGACTCATTTGTTTATGATGTTTCCGCATTTGATGTATTAAGGTTAGACAACCTGAGATTTATTCGATTTTTATTTCAATTTTATTGTTATCATTATTATGGGTAGTTAGATGTTATTATTTTGTTGAATGAACACCAAATCTGAGGGAAATTTGAGTACCTAGATTTGGGGGTGTCACAATTTTTGGATGTGCCTTATATGAAAAAAAGAGAATGCATTTTACCATGATTAAACATTTAATTTCTCATAGAACAATATTATCTGTAATGCCACTTCGAATGTGACTCATTCCAAGCGAAAAAAATAAAATCTCATTCTGATTTCATATGTATTTAAATACTCCTATCATTCATTCCCTCTACTTTTCAATCATATACCCGGTGATGCGTGTAATAGTGACTAGCCCTTATCCCATTCAAACTTCAAAGTACAACTATATTAAAAGGTCATGACCAATTATGATGAAAGTTGTTAACTTTAAAAAACAACACCCTAGAAACTGATTTCAAAAACATATAATGAAAGCTGTAAACTTTATAAAAAAGCATCCTAGAACCAGATAGATTGAAGAAACAAATCATTTCAGCGTGAAATATGATGATGCAGCTTTCAAAATCAAATTAACCAATGTATGTATTTGGCAACCCTACTCAACTCGGAGCACTGGAATTAAACTAAAGCTTAATTAAATTTGAGTTTATTTTAAACAGCGCCCAATTCCAATAATTGAAGTTGAGTAGGCAAACACACTTTATGAGCTTCACTGTTATTAAATACAAATAGTGTACTAAAAAGGATAAATGCAATGTGGATATAGATAGATTAGATCAATACCAGGCATAACAAAATCCGTATAAGAATTTTCTTGGTGGAGGTAAGAGAGAACATCGAGATTAGAGCGAGAATCATCTCGAAGCCAGTAATAGTAATAGTTATCGTTCCTAACGTCACCAAATATCTCCATTTCATGATTCACCTTCTTCGCCACAGGTGAAGATGTCGTCATTTGGGCACTAGCTGACGGAGAGAGTGTTGAGCTGGTGCAAGAGAGTAACAATCTTAATTTTGAGGAGAGTCAAATTTGTGAGAGTATTATTTGCGAGGAAGGGAATCAACAGGGAAGGAAGAAGAAGGAAGGAAGGAAAGTGACCGCGGGTTAGGTTTTTTGGGTCTGAGTTTGTAGGGGAAGGGAACAAATAATTCAAAAAAAATTAAAAAACAAAACGATGGAAAAGATTGTGTTTCGGTAGGAATAATGTAAATGAGATGTATGTATAGATTTACTCTATAATAATGTCATATACGACTAGACCAGATCAGACCAGACCAAAAAGAAGAAAATTAAAATGGTTTTGCCTTTAAATCTTTTTATTTTAATTTTCTTTTAGGAAATATTGGTCTTAATTGCAAATGTATTCTGACAAATAAATACATATATACGGAGTGTTTATTTATTTTTTATTTTTTATGGTGACACTAAAAGAGCAAATGCAATGACTCTGCATTCACAAGAATATTTCAGAAGTTATGTGATCCAAATTATTATACCACAATTAATGGCAAAACTAAGGATTTAGTCATTATAGTTGGTAAATTTTACTTATTTCACAATTAAACTTTTAATTTTGTGAATTACCCCATTAAATTAATTAAAATTTTATAATTGGGTCAATCTGTTAACTCAAGCTCACTTCTGTTAAATTGAACGTGAGTTTTTTCTTACGTGACTTTTTAACAGAAAAGGAAAATAGACTCAGCTTTGAACCAGGAAAAACAACTCAGCGTCTCTTGGGTCATTATAAACTCACGCATTTGGATTTTTTGCAAACAAGGGTTGTAGTTGAACACACCCAACTTGGAGATCAATTTGCCCAAAATCAGCAAGGGAAATTAGGGTTATTGCTATATTTCATCTCTTCAAAGCATTCGAACATCCAGGGGAACGTTAATGGCATCTTGTCTTAGTGGATCATCATCGATTGTCGTTAACTAACATAAAGTTAAATAAAACACATAATAAACCTCTTTAAAGGAATCATACAGCGTAAAGTCAAGAAATCTAAAAATAAGCAAGATTCGACTAAAATCAAACAGTTACCAAATCTAGAAGTCAAAGTGGGATACTTTTGCTTTATTTATTCATATACGGGGGCTTTTCACTCTTTTTCCCATTTTTCAATTTTTATTTTTCTCATGACTATGCAATGTCTAGTGTGACGCCCCCAAAATAGGTATACATGACCCATCTTGAGTCGCCAAATACATGAAACAAAATTCAAATATAACTTAATAATACAACTGTCGTGTAAAATACGACAAAACATAGCTGAGAGTTTAAGCAAGAATGTTGCCTTCTAGACAATATCTACTCTCAAATAGAGTCCTCATTACATTTATTATCACACTATTTCATAGAATAGTGAGGACTACTAATGTTATCATCTGGACCGTCACTCCATTCCCCATTAGTCCCGCTTTACGTTACGATTTCTGAATAGAACAATGAAAGCAAAAGGTGAGCTCAACTAGCCCAATAAGGAATATTATGGACTAAGATAAGCCAAATAATTTATCGTTAGCCTTCAACAGTGTTAAACCGATACAATATAACAAACATCAAGTTTAAACTGCAGCAGAACAAGCAATCCATTAGAAGAGTCAAGTAGAGAATAAAATCTACTATCTTATATGATTTAAAAAGATTTTTCATCACTTTTATCATTTGAGACTCGACAATAAATAATCCACATCATCCCCGCACTACGGCCAAGGATATTCATTAGTATCACGACCACAAATTATCCATGTACTACGGGCCAAGGATATTCGTGTTTTCATCAATGGTCACGATCATGCCACCAACTTTCCATCAACGCACTACGGGCCAATGAGTACTTTTACCATATCATTTGTAACATTACGGTCATGATTATACCAAATAATCCCTGGTCATAATCATACCAAGTCCATCTATGCACTACATGCCACAGATGACTTTCAACATAATATAAACATGAGGATGATTACAATGATATAAGAATTCAATAAAACAAGTTCAAGGATAAATTTTTAAAGATTTATAATTTAATTTATCCAGAAATCAATAACGTCCAAATTGTCAACATGATACTGCTTTGTGGAGTAAATTCAAAAATAATATTGTACGAAAAATGATTTGGACCGAAAACGAATCAATTTTTATCATGAATAGTGCCCCGGGTGAATAGTACTCGAGTGAATAGTACCCTGTGAATAGTAATTTGAGAATAGTACCCCGTGAATAGTACTCCGGCATGAAAAAATTAAAACTTATCAAAAATGCTCAGAATAATATTTCCATGAAAAGATACTGGATGAAGCGCAAATATCAAGGATATTCTACTAATTTCATGGAGTATAGAAGCCAAAACCTTAGCCAAATGAGTATATAATTCGAAATCTGAAACGAAATAATATTACTTACATACTACAGAGTATGAAAGAAAATATTATTTCAAGCGAATATTGAAAAAAAATAACATCCCATACCTTGAAAAAAAGAGTATTCCAACTGGTATATCCGAGATATTCTTGAAGAAAACTTATACTGTTTTCTACGCTCAAAGCTTTCTAAAACTCTAAAGAAATACACTCAATATTATAGAAGAAGAATTCTCTGATTCTTGTGTGATTTTCAATTCTAACTAAACATCCTATTTATAGGAGAATGGAAATGATACTATTTGAGCACACAGTAGGGGGAAGTCATGGACGAAGAATTCTGTGAATTCTGCGAATTCACGTAAAATTTACTGTTCCTTACTATGCAGTCACTATGCAATAAAATATTCTAATAAAAAAAAATTTAAATAAAATAAAATATATATTAATTATATATATAAAAAACATTCTTGATAATTCACGGGATGTCACCCCCGTGATTACCACCCCCGCCCATTTTTTCAAACTACAAATATATATATATATATATATATATATATATATATATATATATATATATATATAGTATTCCTTCCCGCGACTTAATGTCACCCCCCCCCACCCATGTCGCTTTCAAGATATATATATATTATCATACTCATAACACATTATTTTGAAAAGGGTAAATGGGGTCCAACAAATACTTCATAAAAATCCCTCAATATTTTTAACAACGTTTATCATCATTATTATAGTTCACAATATTTAACGACCAGGTCGTTCCCAGAAAAGAGGGGGCTTTCCAATAAGAATTTCTCCCTATTGGCGCGCAATTAGGTGACCAAACCTTTCCTTAACAGAACTTCTAGACATCGTCAATATTATAAATAATAATATTAATAACTTTGTCGTCTCAATTATTGATTTAATAATGTATAAAATATCGATAATAATTGAAGCAAATAACGTGAGATACTATGCAACAATTACTGTAGCAATAATTGAACAAAACTGAATGACTTCTCACGTAAGCATCAATAATCAATACCATGTGCTACTATGCAACCACGTGTATTACTCTACTTTTAACACCGGGTGTTTCAACAGTTAATGGTAAAACTTCCGCCGTTATTTTCATAAAAAGATATTTTTGTCGTTTTCTCAATCCGACAATAATTTTGTTGTGGGGCACCAATGATTGTGTCGTCGTACGAATATTCCCCGACCAATCGAATATTATATAACAACTTGCGCACTTTGCAAAATTTAAAAATATTACTCACAACTATAACATTATATCAAATTTACTCCATAATATTCAAAAATGATATTTACCAAAAATTTATTTTTATTCATAAAAGTTGGGGTCTTACAACTAGTCCTCTTAGGCTTTTCAGTGCTACCCCTTAGCGAGCTTTTGACCAACGATTCCCAAAACCAGGGGCGGATCTACCCTAGGGGCTGGGGGGCACATGTCCCCACTGAATTTTCGTCCATGTGTTTGTGCCCTCCTTGGCTCCTTCCCTTTCCCCATAGTACACACCCCCACCATTACCCTCTTTTTGTATAAGTGACTTTTTAAAGTAATGAAAATTTTATACTACTTCTCTTATTTCTCTCTCCATGTGTAATATTTGGCTCAAAAAGTAAGTACTCTCTACTTTCTTTTCTTTTTTACACTAACATCCTATAAAGTTTTTTAGTTGTAGAAAAAAAATGAGAAGAAAATTTTTGACTCGAAATACACTCATTTTTTAACTATTTTTTTCTAATTAAAACTCAAAAACACCACTTTTCTTAAAAAAATTCTCTTCTATTACAAAACTGACATTATCTCTTTTTGTTTTCATTCGCTTCCTTTTCTTTTATCACCAAATTAAAACTCAAAGACAAAGACAAGGTGTTAAAACTTCAAGACTATTTACTTAGTTTTCTTTATCCCGTGTGGCCTTATCAACTCTTTTGGATTTGTCACCTTTGTACTATATTGGGTTTTTAATAAAAAATTTGTTGATTAAAAAAATTATTCTAATATTTTTCTTATAAGAAAATTATGAATACACACACACACACACACATATATATATATATTAAACCTAACGACTGAAGTGTTGAGAAATTATATTGGATTTAGAAAAGTATATATATATATATATATATAGTTATAATTTTTATTCTTAACAAAAAAAAAAATCAAATTTGACCCCACTGAACTTTGTTGCGGGATTCGCCCCTGCCCAAAACATAAGGTTTTAGGGTGCTAGGTGTAGATACATCCCCTTGGGCGTACTTACTCAAGTAACAAAGACCACATAACTAGACTAGCCACGATGTTTATTCATACTTTTTCTTCTCTCTTTTTTTCTCTTGTTTTTTCTTTCTTAGTATCCCAAAGTTTCCCCCAAACTTAGGTTCCTGTCTAATTTTAGCCATCACTACCTATTCATGACTTTCTTTCACTCAAACTAGCATTATCTTTAAGAGTTCCATTATGTGTTACTTTAAACCCAGTCAGTCAACATAGTCGTTTCTTAACGTGTTATCCTGATTATACCAGTTTTAAACAGATAAAGATTTAATTCATGATAAAAAATCACATCAAAGCCTTAACAGTCAATACTATGCTTATCTATGCAATTCCAATCTCATCATTGGCCAAAACAAACTCTAACCATCTAACAGCTGGAATCGTGCAGATATGAACTAAATGCAACACAAAAACAGTAAACTAACTAATATTTTTAAGATTTTTCATTTTTAAGATTTTTTTTTTGTTTAGATGACTCAACAAGAAATAGAAACAGAAAACTAAACTACTAACTTAAACTAAAGATGCAACTACTTGAATGCATACATGACTGGCATGAAAACTAAATGCAAACTAACACATGCAACATATGACATATTTACAGAACTAAAGCTAAAACATTAAAAAATAACAAAACGTAAAATGCCCTCAAACTTAACATACACAATGTCCTCATTGGGAAAATACTACATTAAAGTATAAGAGGACTTCCTTGTAGCATGTTAAGCCTGTGGTGGCGGTGGCGGTGGCATCTCTTCCACAGTAGAATCAGAAGGTGGATATTACGACAATGGTTGTGGGACTGGGAACTAAATTTGGTCCGCAGCACTTGGATTCAATCTGGCAAATGCCTCTGCCAACGAAGCATTGAAGGAGTTCTGCGTGGCAAAGGCATGTTCTTATCGCACTGCAAGTCGCTTCAGCTTCCTATCTTCTTCTCAATCTCTCAGATCAATGTGCCTCTGTAGATTGCGGAATTGGGTACTAAACATATACTTGGTAGACCTACTACCCCTCACAGCTTCCTCCTCCCTAGACATCTCGTCGTCCTTGAACTCTTCATCCTCGGAAGTATCCTCTGCTTCCTCCTCTTCAAGAGTATCGAGAAATACAAAACCTAACCCTCGAGGATGCGACTCCCCTCCAGCCCATACTGAGTATCTAACAATTAGGCGCGAATCAAGTAGATAGAGGGGCTGCTGCACAGGCTCATCTGCGAACCATTTAACCCCAGTCTGTCTATACAGTTCGCAAATAAGAGATGAGTGTGGCAATCCTCCTGAAAATGGCCCATATAAGCAGTGCCGGATCGAGAAGCTAATGATGGCACCAATATCAATATAAAAATCTTTAACTATGGCATATAATAGTAGAACCTTCTCTTTTGTCACTTCACTAGTATGAGTCAAAGGAAATAACTTTGCACACAGGAATACATACCAGATCTTGCCGTATAAACTCAAATCCTTGCTCATAAACACGGTTCCACCTTTCTTCCCCTTTGCCCATGTAGTACCAGGTTTTGATATTTCTGCAAGGATCTGATCGTAGTTAGGATTATAGTCACACAACTGGGCATATTGACAAACAGTAGGGGCTCGCACACTATAAAACTCATTTATCGCCTTCGGACTTAAGGGCACTTGTTTGCCCCGCACAAACGCCACAAATGGTGATTTATCTTCAACGTTAGCATATAACTCTTTCACTACTGTCACCACTGTAGGGTCTGGTTCATTAGTGAATACTTCCTATTCCTGTTCATGAATTTGTCTCTGTATTTGTCAATCGAACGCATCCGACCTCAAGCCCCTTTCTGGTGTCAATACCTTGGGCGTGAAATAGTCGTACTTGTTAGCTGCATAGGCACCGCCAAACTTTTTTTTGTCGAAGCTACGGGTCGGTGGGGATGACACTTGGCCTCGATGGCATTTCACAGGTGTTTTCGGTGCCATAATATCACTGATTCAGTTATAAACTTTCCCAAACTTGTTCTCGGTAATTTCACAAACACTTGGTGTGCACCACAACTCACAAAACCCGAAATAAAGATTGAAGTCCAAATATTGTGAAAAACTGATAATAGTAGCTTACCCACACTAATTACCCCAATTGATGATGATATTGAAGTAGTTGAATGACCAATTGTTGAAGTTCCCTTTCCTTCCTTACTTACAAATCTAAAAATGGATGAACCCTAGGTTTTGGTGTATGTAATTCAGAAAAAGTGATGCAAATTAGGTGTTTATGTGGTGAGTAATGGATGGAAATTGGAGTTAGGGTTATATAGGATTGAAATAGTGGTCGGAATTGATGGAGATTGGTATTAAGGATCTCTTGTCCATAGTCCCAAACACCTTCATAATGCTCTGCCAGAGTTTTTTCAATCTCAGATAAGGCCAATTTTTTAACTTGAAAACATTGTGCAATAGAACATTTCAATCCATACATTTGCTTTATTGCCTCTTGCAATTCCCTCAACTTGATCCTTGGCTTTGTTCTAATTGTCCCTCCAAACTTATCTACCAACCACCTACATCTAATAATCTTTATCTTGTTGGCCCTAATACAACTTTGGAACTTAGTAGGGTAAGCCTTAATTTGAAACCATTTTCCCTTAGGAACATAGCTTGCCCAAAGCTTCCATGGACATCCAACTGCACACTTAGCTTAAATTATGGTAGCTTCATTAATTTTAAACCAAACTCATTTCCCTTTCCCAACTGCATAATTTTGTATTGCTTCCCTTAGTTGGTCAACCCCAGTGAAAGTCATGTATAACTCAAAGTCAATGTCTTTAATTGTAATATTTGGATTATACACAAGAACAACTCTCTTCAGTTTAATCCTTGGCTCTTCACCTTCCCACTCACTATCACTACTTGAGGGAGGAGTTACATGAACTTCAAAGTCAGAATCTTCATATATTTCCTCCCATGGATTCATGCCGCTTATACCAAATTTAGTGACGACCTCATCATCAGATGAAAAAATAGGTTCAACATAATCTTCATCAACAATTTTTTGCTTCTTACTTGGGTTTAGGTACTTGGCCTTCAGGTACTTCACCACACTCCACTTCAACTTCATCTAAGGTTGTTCAACCATTTCGGTACATTCAATTTTTTAGGTGAACCGAACCGGTCCGAACCAGTCGTTTCGGTACAAAATAAACGATTCAGGACCGATTCGGTACAAACCAGTTTTCAATATCGGTTCTGATTACCAGTTTCATAGGTCCAATACATACCAGACCGAACCAGTTGTACCGGTCAAAATCCTTTTTTAAATAATTTTTTTACTTAGCCATGTAGAATTAACTTAAAGTCTTCTCTATTTATAAAATAGAAATAACATAAGAAAAGACATAATATAATATTTAAGACTTGATGAAATTATTGGTGGTCTCCCCTATTTATAAAATAAAGGTAAGACAAGAGAACAAAAATTAGACAATGTGGGATATTGGTAAGACAAGAGAACACATATATATGGTTGTTTGGAAGTCCCACACTGATTAATAAAAATTTAAGAAAGTTTTTCTTATAAAAAACTACCAAGTGAAGGTCAAGTACTCAAGTCCCACATTGGTTAATTGGTAAAAATCTAAGGAAGTTTTCCTTATAAAATGAGTACCAAGGGAAGCCTCAATAGTTGGTGGTTTACAAGTTCCATGTTGATTAACTTGGTAAAAGAATAAAGAAATTAGATATACTTAAATCATTTATCTATAAGTTGGAAAAGCCCCACACTCTTGCAACTTTAATAAGAGATTTGCTCTAAAGTCTAGAATAAAAGTCTTAATTAACTTTTATAAGAGATATATCTACTCCAAAGTTTAGAATAAAAGTCTTAATTAATTGGATATAATATAGTTGTTTGCAAGTCCCACATTGATTAATAAAAATTTAAGGAAGTTTTTCTTATAAAAAGACTAACAAGTGAATGCCTTAATACATAGTGGTCTCCAAGTCCCATATTGCTTAATTTATAAAAGTCTAAGGAAGTTTTCCTATAAAAAAACTACAGGAACCTTAATAGTCAAGTCCCATATTGGTTATTTTATAAAAGTCTAAGGAAGTTTTCCTTATAAAAATACTACCAAGTGAGACCTTAATAGTCAAGTCCCACATTGGTTAATTTATAAAAGTCTAAGCGAGTTTTCCTTTTAAAAAGACTACCAAATGAGACCTTATTAGCCAAGTCATAAAAATCTAATGAAGTTTTTCTTATAAAAAGACTACCAAGTAAAGTTTTTTTTATAAAAAGACTACGAAGTCTTTTATTTTTTATCCGAATTTTGGTGTAAAATTGCCGGTTTAAGTTTGGGCTGAGTTTTGGCTTAAAAATAGGGCCGGTTCTAGCAAGGTAAAAATCGGTAGCGATCTGATACCGGACCGGCTAATCGGTCCGGTTCAACCTGTACCTGTATCGGTACCCTATTTTAGGTACTTTCGGTATGCGGTTCGGTTCAGTTTGGACCGGTTCGGTCTGGTTTTTTACCCGTGAACACCCCTAACTTCATCTTCCAATTGAACTTCACAAACAACTTCCAACTCTTTAATCTTTGATTTTTTAGTCTCTTCCTTATGCAGCTTAGCATTGATCAACTCCTCATTCCCATCATCATCACTTTTTTCACTACAGTCATCATCTGTAGATTCATTATCATCTCCCTTTGGTGCATCAACAACATCAACTTCCTTCTCAAGTTCATGCTCAACTTCCCTCTCACCTACCTGATAAACTTTTATCTCAAATGATAAGACTTCATCAGTAGAGTGGTCACAATATAGATCAACTAGACCAAACTGTTCACCCTCAACTAGTAACCTAATACTATGGTCATCATGTATCAACTATAAACCATAACGAATATCCATACGACCAACTTTGAAATACACTATAGTATTCTTTTTGTAACCATACTTCTTAGGTAAGTTATATATTTTGTCAACATTCAGCTAGTCACCATCAACGTCATGAAGGAATTCTATAAAACCTCCTGCATAGTGGTATATTGGTTCTTCAATGAACCTATCTGTGACGCTCCCAAAATAGGTATACATCACCCATTTTGAGTCGCCAAATATATGGTACATAAATCAAATACAAACTTCTTTTATACAATACAACAACAGCGTAGCTTAGAGTTTTTACACGAATATTGTCTCATAGACAGTATTCAAGCTCAAATGAAGTCCTCAATACATTTATTATCACACTATTTCATAAAATAGTGAGGACTACTATAGCCATCATCTCGGACCGTCACTCTGTTCCCCGACTAGTCCCGGCTACGTTCTCATTTTCTGAAGAGGATAATGAAAGCAAAAGGGTGAGCTCAACTAGCACAGTAAAAAATATTATGACTAAGATAATAAAGAATAAATTATCGTTAGCCTTAAACAGTGTTAAACTGATAAAATACAATAAACATCCAGTTTAACTGCAGCAGAACAAGCAATCCATTAGAAGTGTCAAGTAGAGCATGATATCTACTATCTTCTATGATTTAAAAAGTTTTTCATCAACTTTATCATTTGAGACTCGACAATAAATAAACCACATCATCGAATCATCCCTGCACTACGGGCCAAGGATATTCATGTAATCATCAATGGTCATGATTATACCGAATAATTCCTGGTTATAATCATACCAACAACTGTCCATCAATGCACTACAGGCCAATGAGGACTTTTACCACATCATTTGTAATATTACGGGTCATGATTATACCGAATGATCCCTGGTCATAATCATACCAATCAACAGTCCATCTATGTATGTAAGCCAAAGATGACTTTCATCATAAAATAAGCATGAGGATGATGACAATGATATAAGAATTCAATTAAAAGAAATCAAAGGATAAATTTTTAAAGATTTATAATTTAATTTATCCAGAATTCAATAATGTCCAAATGGTCAACATGATACTGCTTTGTGGAGTAAAATTCAAGAACAATATTGTATCAAAAATGATTTGAACCGCAAAGAAATCAATTTTTGTCATAAATAATTCCACGGGTGAATAGTACTCGAGTGAATAGTTCCCCGTGAATAGTATTTTAGCAATAGTACCCCGTGAATAGTACTTTATGAATAGTACTCGTGAATAGTACTTTGTGAATAGTACCCCGTGAATAGTACTTTATAAACAGTACCCTATGAATAGTACTTTGTGAATAGTACCGTAAAAATAAATACTACTCATGGACAGTACTCCGGCATGAAAAACTTAATATTTAACAAGAATGCGCAAAAAATATCCTTGTAAAACGATACTAGATGAAGCAAAAATTTCAAGAATATTCTACTAATTTCACGTAGTATAGAAGCAATACTTTAACAGGATTAGTGTAGAATTATGAATATGAAACGAAATAATATTACTCGCATACTACAGAGTATGGAAGAAAATATTATTTCTTACGAATACTGAACAAAAATAGTATCCCTTACCTCGTAAGAAGATCTTTGGAATCGTGAAAGTGAGGAGAGATTTCTCCTCTTCTTTCTCTCTATAGCTTCTCTCTCTATAATTGCTCTTGTGAGTCTTAGTGAATTGGTGAGAATGAAAGAAGAATGAACTTCTATTTATAGGAAAATATAGTTTGAATAATTGAACGTTTTGGGGGCTCGAAATATTACAGTATAATATCTTCATCTTTTCCTTCATTTTTAATTTAGTCCTGCAAGTATTATCAAACTTGAACCACCTCCCCTAATAGTACATCATGTGAATCAATTGTACATTCATGTGAATCAATAGTTCTATACATGTGAAAAAATAATTACAGTATAGTACATTCATCTATACCTCTATTTTAAATTTAGTCATGCAACTATTATCAATCTTGCACCACCTCCCCTAATAGTACATACATGTGAATCAATAGTACACACATATGAACAAATATTTATAAGCATGTGAATTAATAGCAATTAATTGCTCATTTATCTGATTAATTACCCGATTGGTCAATATAACCTCCAGACATCAATTATTATCGTAATAGATGTCGATTTCCACTAACACTAATAATCCCAACACAGTAAAAATATCAATTTCATCTTTAATCAATACGAACTTATTCATCATTAATATTATAACTCACAATATTTAACAACCAAATCATTCCCAGGAAAGAGGGGGCTTTCCGATAAGGATTTCTCCCTATTGACGCGCAATTAGGTGACAAAACCTCTCCTTGACAGAACTTTCTAGACATTGTCAATATTTCAAATAATAATATGAATAACTTTGTCGTCTCAATTATTGATTTAATAATAATAAATATTATGCAGATGATACTGTGACAATAATTGAATCAATAATATGAGAGATATTATGCAGCAATTATTGTAGCAATAATTGAGTATAACTGAGTGACTTCTCACGTAAGCATCAATAATCAATACCTTATGCTACTATGCAACCATGCATATTACTGTTCTTTTACCACCGGGTAGTTCAACAGTTTAACGGTAAAACTTTTTCCGTTATTTTTATAAAAAGATAATTATGTCTTTCTCTGAATACGACAATACTTCCGTTGTGGGGTCCACCAATGATTGTGTCGTCGTACAAATATTTTCTGTTAAAACGAATATTTCCCGATCAATCGAATATTATATAACCACTTGCTTACTTTGTAAAATTTTTAAATATTACTCATAATTATAACATTATATCAAATCCACACCATAATATTCAAAAATATATTTTGAGAAAAATTAATCTTTATTTATAAAAGTTGGGGTCTTACAACCTTCCCTTCTTATGAAATTTCGTCCTCGAAATTAGGGTGCGTACCTGGTATGTCGAAGATGTGAGGATACCTTGACTTCATTTCAGATTCTAACTCCCAAGTCATTGCCTCAACATCGTGGTTTCTCCACAAAACTTTGACTTGAGGTATATCCTTGGAGCGTAGAATATGATCCTTCTTATCCAAGATTTTAATAGGTACCTCTTCATACGTTAAATCTTCCGTTATCTCGTCTGGTTCTAATTCAATAATGTGGTTCGGGTCTTTCACATATTTACTTAAAATAGATATATGAAAAATGTTATGAACACGAGACATATTTGGCGGTAAGGCGAGTCTATAGGCCATAGTTCCTACTCGATCGAGGATTATAAATGGGCCAATGAATCGAGCATTGAGCTTTCCCCTCTTTCCAAATCTCGTAACTCATTTCTATGAAGCAACACGTAACAACACATGATCTCCAATATTGAATTCCACGTCCTTTCGATGAAGATCAGCATAACTCTTTTGTCGATCTTGAGAGGTTTTTATACGTTGTCGGATTGTTTGAATCTTTTCTGTAGTCATATGTACCAACTCCGGTCCCAACAACGTTGCTTCACCCACATCATCCTAGCATACTACAGAACGACACTTTCTTCCATACAACACCTCAAATGGAATCATGACAATACTTGTTTGATAACTGTTATTGTAGAAAAACTCCACCAATGGTAGAAACTTGTCCCAAATTCCTTTGAATTCAAGGACACAAAGTCTTAATAAAACTTCAAGAGTTTGAATAGTCCTCTCCGAATGCCCGTCCGTTAGAGGATGATATGCCAAACTAAATCGTAAATTCGTACCCATAGCTTTTTGCAAACTAACCCAAAATCGTGAAGTGAATCTTGGGTCTCGATCAGAAACTATGGATACTGGCATACCATGCAATCTTACAATCTCGTTTATGTACATACGAGCAAGATGTTCAAGTGTATAAGTTTCTCGCATCGGTAAGAAATGAGCAGACTTGGTCAATCTATCAACAATGACCCAAATCACATCTATGCCTTGAAAAACCTTGGGAAGACTAGTAACGAAATCCATGTTAATGTGCTCCCATTTCCATTCTAAAATTTCAAGTGGTTGTAATGGACCTTTTGGAACTTGATGCTCCGCCTTAACTCGTTGACAAGTTAGACACCTTGAGATAAACCCCGCTATCTCTCTTTTCATATTGCTCCACCAAAATGTATGTCTAAGATCACGATACATTTTGGTACTCTCAGGATGGATTACAAACGGTGTGTTGTACGCCTTCATCATGATTTTATACTTCAAGTCAGAATCGTTAGGAACACAAAGTCTGGAGTTAACTCAAATTATTCCTTATTCATCGATTCTTGATTCCGGAATAGCACCTTCTTGCACTTTCTTCCTCATACGCATTAGCTCCAGGTCTGTAGCTTGAGCAACTTTAACTTTATCGATTAAAATTAGTTCTACTCGTATATTCGCCATCATCACATGGTTCCCTAGAGTCTTTATCTCTATCTCCATCCTTTGTAAGTCATACAAAATGGGCCTTTACGTTGACAATATCGCACTCGTACCCGCATATAATCTTCTACTCAATGCGTCAGCTACTACATTCGTTTTTCCAGTAATGTGGTTCGGGTCGTCCACATATTTACGTAACATCGATACGTGACAAACGTTATAAACACGCAACATATTTGGCAGTAAAACGAGTCTATAAGCCATAGTTCCTACTCGATCGAGGATTTCAAATGGGCCAATTAAATCGAGGGTTGAGATTTCCTCTCTTCATCAATTCTTGCTTCTAGAATAACGCCCTTTTGAACCTTCTTCTTCCCATTCATCAGCTCCGAGTATGTAGCTTGAGCGGCTTAACTTTATCGATTAAAGTCAATGCTAATCGTATATTCGTTATCTTGATGTGGGTCCCTAGAGTCTTTAACTATATCTTCATCATTTGTAAGTTATACGAAAGGAGCCTTTGTGTTAACAACATCGCACTCGTAAACACATACGATCTTTTACTCAACACTTAGCTACCACATTCGCTCTTCCACGATGATATTGAATGGTACGATCGTAATCTTTAACAACTCGAGCCAACGTCTTTGGCGCATATTACATTCATTTTAGTTGAAGAAATATTTGAGGGTTTAAGAAATGGGTTTTGTACTGGGGTCAATACAAAATTTGATTTCACGCTCTAGGGTAGGCTAAGAAGTCTTCAAGAATACGTCAGGAAATCTATTAACAATAGAAATGTCATTTTAAACCGTAACTCTCATCCAAGACTTGTATAGTACGTCACATTGATACCTATCAACTTGCCATCGTCATTCACGACATCGCCTACAGAAAGTCTGGCTTCGGTGCATTCCACACAAGGAAGTCAACAACGAAAGGCTCGGGGCTCTTTACTTATGGCTTGATATGACAGTGATTGACTTTAGTGGTTTGGTTACTTAAAAAGTTAGGAATATGAAAGCTAACAACCTTACGAAAAGCATGATGAGTAGTTAACCAATCGATTCCAAAAATCACATCCATGCAAATATTTTCAAAGAGATAAGATCGACAGGTAACGTGAAAGTGTTGATTTGAATCAAAAAAGATTTATAAATAGTAGAGGTAACAAAGGTTTCTCCCAACTGAGTTTCAACAGATAAATCAAAGTCTAACTTCTCCGGAGTTAAATTCAAACATTGAACACAACTAGGTGAAATAAAAGAGTGAGTAGAACCGGTATCTAACACGGTATAGACTTCACAAAAGTTTATGATTAACTTACCCGTGATAATTTTATTCAGGTTCCTCGTTACAAAAAAAACGCTCTCTCTTAAACTACCAGTTTTGGCTTGTCTGGGACATCCTTTGGCATCACTATCCCAGCTAGACTTGACTTCACCATACGACAAAATCAAGCTGGGTGACCTTCTCTTCCGCAATTGAAACACGCTTTGGATTCTTCAAATGCAGTTTAGACGGATGTGTCCTCTATCATCGCATTTGAAACATACGACCGATGATCGTTCTTCTTCCTTTGAAACGAGTGTTGGTGCTGCTGTCTTTCCATCATTATTAAACCTTCTCTTCTTGAAATTTCCACTTCTATTATTTTGGCCATGATTACCACCGAAGTGGTTATCATTCTTGGCATAATAATTTCCCCCACGATGGTTATCATTGTTCCGATGACCGTTGCCATCGGTACGATTATTATCGTGTTGTTGGTCGTTGCCTTTTGGTTGTGCTGACTCATTATCGCCCTCCAATAACTGAGCCCTATTCACAACATCTGAATATAAACAAAGTTTGTGAGAAATAAAATATTGATGTATCTCAGGTTTCAAACCTCTTAGAAACATTCGTGTCATTCGCTCCTCATTATCGACCAAATGGGATGCAAACCGGACAACTCTACAAATTTAGCCTCATCTTTGCGACACGGTCATATTATTTTGCTCCACTTGATAAACTCCACCTCCTTCATGTGACGAATACTTTCGGAAAGTACTTGTCGCTTCAACCGCTTCTCGAACTTCTCCCAAGACATCTTGAGTTCGTCGGTCGAAAGTATCGTTTTACTGATTCCCACCAATGATCCGCTTCTTCACGCAACATAAAGGTGGCAAAGGAAACCTTTTGCTCCTGAGCATCCCAAGACCTCAAATATCTTGGTGATCTCTTTTAACCACGTCTACGCCTTAAGTGGTTCTGCTTTCCCAAAAACTCCGGTGGTCCCAGCTCCTTGAATCGCTAATGGTGACCAACCGTGGGTTGCCATTGCTTCTCCTCGCATTATGAGCAGGACCATTACTTTGATGTTGCATGAATTCTAAAAAGCTCCTAAATGTACCGTCGTTCGTCAATTAATTAGTGTTGTTGTTTACAGGAGGATTATCGACATCCTGTTGCACATTGTCCTGATTATTGATCTGTGGAGACTCAACGGTCTCCTGTGCTCCATTGCTATTCTCAACATTCTCGGATGTCATTTTCAAACACTGCCACAAAACAAGGGTTAATTAACATATCACATATTATCCCTATACTCTGATCGACCAATTAAATACCAAATAAACTTAGGTAGGTCATACTAGCGAAGAAATTCACCGCCTCTCCCCTCCTAGTTCTTATCTCACATCTCAGCCAGGGATCATATTCCTAAGCTCTGATACCAACTGTGACGCCCCCAAAAATAGGTATACATCACCTATTCGAGTCGTCAAATACATGGTACGTAATACAAATACAACTTAATTATACAACCGCCGGTAAAAATACGACAAAACATAAGCTGTGAGTTTTAATACAAATATTGTCGTCTAGACAATATTCAAACTCAAATTCAATATTATTATATTTATTTTCCACTATTTCACAGAATAGTGAGGACTACTAATACTATCATCTGGTCCGTCACTCCGTTCCCTGACTAGTCCCTGCTACGTTCTCATTTCCTGAAGAGAACAATAAAAGTAAAAAGGTGAGCTCAACAAACCCAGTAGAAAATATTATAACTAAGATAATGCAGAATATATTATCATTAGCCTTCAAATGTGTTAAACTGATACAATATAACAACCATCACGTTTAACTGCAGCGGAACAAGCAATCCATTAAAAGAGTCAAGTAGAGAATAAAATCTACTATCTTTTATGATTTAGAAGGTTTTTCATCACTTTTATCGCTGGGACTCAGCTTCATAAATAATTCACATCGTCGAATCACCCCTGCACTACGGCCAAGGATATTCTTTAGTATCACGACCACAATTATCCATGCACTACGGGCCAAGAATATTTGTGTATTCAATAATGGTCATGATCATGCCAACAACTGTCCATCAATGCACTACGGGCCAATGAGGACTTTTACCACATCATTTGTAACATTACGGTCATGATTACACCAAATAATCCCTGGTCATAATCATACCAAGCCCATCTATGCACTATAGGCCACAGATGACTTTCAACAAAATATAAACATGAGGATGATGACAATGATATAAGAATTCAATAAAACAAGTTCAAGAATAAATTTATCTAGGAACTAATAACGTCCAAATTGTCAACATGATAATGCTTTGTAGAGTAAAATTCAAGAATGCTCAGAAGAATATTTCCATGAAAAGATACTGGATGAAGCGCAAATATCAAGGATATTCCATTAATTTCATGGAGTATAGAAGTCAAAACTTTAACCAACTGAGTATAATAAGGAATGAAATAACAAAAGAAATCACCAGCATGTAATAGACCACACGCAAAAGTTATTCCAACAAAATAATAAATAACGGAATCAGTCCGGCGTAGAACGCGCATGACGCGGATATTCCAACGAGAATAATAAAGATGGGAATCGGTCCGTGTAAACGCATGCATGTGATATTCCAAATGTAATAAAAAAGATTTAAATCGTCCCACAGAAAAACGCATGATAAGATATTCCAACAGAATAATAAAGATTTTAACCAGTCCCACAGAGTAACGCATAAAACAGGATGTTCCGGCGTAATGATAAAGAATGGAACAATGTAAGAATTTCACCAAGTATAGGGTAGCTCACAGATATCTAAGTTATTCCAATGTAATAATAAAGAATGGAATAATGTAAGTTCTCTTCATAGATAAGAAAGAAATAATACTCCCTACCTTTAAAAAACCGGATACTAGAATCTCGAGAGGTAGCAGACTTCTCTTCTTCTTTCTATTATTTCTCTCTATAATAATCGCTCTAAAGCTTTTGTGAATTGGTGAGAAATGAAAGAAGAATGAGCTTCTATTTATAGAAAAATATAGTTTCGATAATTGCACATTTTGGGGCTCGAAAAATTACAGAACAATACCACCAACTTTTCTTTCATTTTTAATTTAGTCCTACAAGTATTATCAAACTTACACCACCTCCCCTAATAGTAAATAATGTGAATCAATAGTTCTAAACATGTGAAAAATCACAATTCAGATAAGTACCTCCATCTATACCTCCATTTTTAACTTAGTCATGTAAGTATTATCAATCTTGCACCAACTCCCCTAATAGTAACAAGAATATGAAATAATAGTATACACATGTGAACAAATAGTTATAATCATGTGAAATAATAGCAATCAATTGCTCATTTATCCGGTTAAATACCCGATTGGTCAAAATAAACTCCAAACATCAATTTTTATCGAAATAAATGTCGATTTTCACTAACACAAATAATTCCAACATAATGAAACTATTTTTATCAAAAATATAAATTTTGAAATTTCAAAGTTTGACTTTTCCCAAAAAAGTCAACTATTGACTTTTTGACCAAATAGTAAAAATTAGCAAATTTTGTGTTTATAGTCAAATTTTTTACTAATTTCATCGTTCCGGACTCAAATATCACGTCCACGTCTCCAAATTCAACTCCGAGCACAACTTCAATATTAATAACATTCATCATTAATATTATAACTCATAATATTTATCAACCAATGTCGCTCCTGTGAAAGAGGGGCTTTCCAATAAGGATTTCTCCTATCAGCGCCAAATTATTAGGACCAAACCTCTCCTTAATGTAACTTCTGACATTATAAATATTGCAATTTAATAATATGAATAACTTTGTCATCTCAATTATTGACATAATAATATATCATATAATGCAGATGATACTGTGACAATAATCGAATCAATAATATGAGAGATATGATGCAATAATTACTATAGCAATAATTGAGTATAACTGAGTGACTTCTCACGTAAGCATCAATAATCAATACCGTGTGCTACTATACAACCACGCGTATTACTGTACTTTTACTACCGAGTAGTCCAACAGTATTAACGGTAAAACTTTCTCCGTTATTTTCAATAAAATACTTTTGTCGTTTTCTCAATCTGACAATAATTCCGTTGTGGGGTCCACCAATGATTATGCCGTCGTACGGATATTCCTCGACAAAAAGAATATTCCCCAACTAATCGAATATTATATAACAACTTGCATACTTTGCAAAATTTATAAATATTACCCACAACTATAATATTATCTCAAATTCACACCATAATATTAAAAAAAATATTTCGAGAAAATTAAATCTTTATTCGTAAAATTTGGGATTTTACAATCTCCCCTCCTTATGAAATTTTTCCCTCGAAATTTACGTACGTACCTGGTATACCGAACAAGATGAGTACACTTCACCGATTCTAACTCTTGAGGTATAACCTTTAAGCGTAGAATATATTCCAGGATTTTAACAGGTACATCTTCATACGTTAAATTATCTGCTATCTCGTCCGGTTCTAAATCAATAATGTGGTTCGGGTCATCCACATATTTACGTAACATCGATACGCGACAAACGTTATAAACACGCAACATATTTGGCGGTAAAACGAGTCTATAAGCCATAGTTCCTACTCGATCGAGGATTTCAAATGGGCTAATTAAATCGAGGGTTGAGATTTCCTCTCTTCATCAATTCTTGCTTCTAGAATAACGCCCTCTTGAACCTTCTTCTTCCCACTCATCAGCTCCAAGTATGTAGTTTGAGCGGCTTTAACTTTATCGATTAAAGTCAATGCTAATCGTATATTCGTTATCTTGATGTGGGTCCCTTGAGTCTTTAACTCTATCTTCATCATTTGTAAGTTATACGAAATGAGTCTTTGTGTTAACAACATCGCACTCGTAAACACATACGATCTTTTACTCAACACGTCAGCTACCACGTTCGCTCTTCCACGATGATATTGAATGGTACGATCGTAATCTTCAACAGCTCGAGCCAACGTCTTTGGCGCATGTTACGTTCATTTTAGTTGAAGAAATATTTGAGGGTTTAAGAAATGGGTTTTGTACTGGGGTCAATACAAAATTTGATTTCACGCTCTAGGGTAGGCTAAGAAATCTTCAATAATACGTCAGGAAATCTATTAACAATAGAAATGTCATTCAAAACCGTGACTCTCATCCAAGACTTGGATAGTACGTCACATTGAAACCTATCAACTTGCCATTGTCATTCATGACATCGCCTACAGAAAGACTGGCTTCGGTGCATTCCACACAAGGAAGTCAACAACGAAAGGCTCGGGGATCTTTACTTATGGCTTGATATGACAGTGATTGACTTTAGTGGTTTGGTTACTTAAAAAGTTAGGAATATAAAAGCTAACAACCTTATGAAAAGCATGATTAGTAGTTAACCAATCGATTCCAAAAATCACATCCATGCAAATATTTTCAAAGAGATAAGATCGACAGGTAACGTGAAAGTATTTATTTGAATCAAACAAGATTTATAAATAGTAGAGGTAACGAAGGTTTCTCCCAACTGAGTTTCAACAGATAAATCAAAGTCTAACTTCTCCGGAGTTAAATTCAAACATTGAACACAACTAGGTGAAATAAAAGAGTGAGTAGAACCAGTATCTAACATGGTATAGACTTCACAAAAGTTTATGATTAACTTACCCGTGATAATTTTATTCAGGTTCCTCGTTACAAAAAAAACGCTCTCTCTTAAACTACCGATTTTGGCTTGTCTGGGACATCCTTTGGCATCATTATCCCAGCTGGACTTGACTTCACCATACGACAAAATCGAGCTAGGTGACCTTCTCTTCGCAATTTGAAACACGCTTTGGATTGTCACAGATAGTTTGAGACGGATGTGTCCTCTTTGTCGCATTTGAAACATACGACCGATGATCGTTCTTCTTCCTTTGAAGCGGGTCTTTGGTCTTTGCCTTTTCCATCATTATTGAACTTTCTCTTCTTGAAATTTCCATTTCTATTATTTTGGCCATGATTACCACCGAAGTGGTTATTATTCTTGGCATAATAATTTCCCCCACGATGGTTATCATTGTTCCGATGACCGTTACCATCGGTACGATTATTATCGTGTTGTTGGTCGTTGCCTTTTGGTTGTGCTGACTCATTATCGCCCTCCAATAACTGAGCTCTATTCACAACATCTGAATATAAACAAAGTTTGTGAGAAATAAGATATTGATGTATCTCAGGTTTCAAACCTCTTAGAAACATTCGTGTCATTCGCTCCTCATTATCGACCAAATGGGATGCAAACCGGGACAACTCTACAAATTTAGCCTCATACTGCGACACGGTCATATTATTTTGCTCCAGCTTGATAAACTCCACCTCCTTCATGTGACGAATACTTTCGGGAAAGTACTTGTCGTTCAACCGCTCTTGGAACTTCTCCCAAGACATCTTGAGTGCGTCAGTCTGAGTACGTTTTACAGATTCCCACCAATGATCTGCTTCTTCACGCAACATAAAGGTGGCAAAGGAAACCTTTTGCTCCTCGGAGCATCCCAAGACCTCAAATATCTTGGTGATCTGCTTTAACCACGTCTCCGCCTTAAGTGGTTCTGGCTTTCCCAAAAACTCCGGTGGTCCCAGCTCCTTGAACTGCTTAGCGGTGACCAACCGTGGGTTGCCATTGCTTCCTCCTGCATTATGAACAGGACCCGCATTCGCCTGATGTTGCATGAATTCTAAAAAGCTCCTAAATGTACCGTCGTTCGTCAATTGATTAGTGTTGTTGTTTACAGGAGGATTATCGACATCCTGTTGCACATTGTCCTGATTATTGATCTGTAGAGACTCAACGGTCTCCTGTGCTCCATTGCTATTCTCAACATTCTCGGATGTCATTTTCAAACACTGCCACAAAACAAGGGTTAATTAACATATCACATATTATCCCTATACTCCTACGTCGACTAATTAAATACCAAATAAACTTAGGTAGGTCATACTAATGAAGGAATTCCCCCTCTCTCCCTCTTAGTTCTTATCTCACATCTCACCGGGGATCATATCCTAAGCTTTGATACCAACTATGACGCCCCAAAATAGGTATACATCACCTATTCGAGTTGTCAAATACATGGTACGTAATACAAATACAACTTAATTATACAACCGTATCGTGTAAAGTACGACAAAACATAAGTCGTGAGTTTTAATACAAATATTGTCGCTTCTAGACAATATTCAAACTCAAATTCAATATTATTACATTTATTTTCCACTATTTCACGAGAATAGTGAGGACTACTAATACTATCATCTAGTCCGGCCACTCCGCTTCCCGACTAGTCCTCGCTACGTTCTCATTTCACAAGAGAAATAATAAAAGTAAAAGGGTGAGCTCAACAAACCCAAAGAGAAAATATTATGACTAAGATAATGCAGAATATATTATCATTAGCCTTCAAATGTGTTAAACTGATACAATGTAACAACCATCACGTTTAACTGTAGCGGAACAAGCAATCCATTAAAAGAGTCAAGTAGAGAATAAAATCTACTATCTTTTATGATTTAGAAGGTTTTCATCACTTTTATCATTGGGACTCGACAATAAATAATCCACATCATCGAATCACCCCACACTACTACTGCCAAGGATATTCTTTAGTATCACGACCACAATTATCCATGCACTACTACGGGCCAAGAATATTTGTGTATTCAATAATGGTCATGATCATGCCAACAATCGTCCATCAATGCACTACTACGGGCCAATGAGGACTTTTACCACATCATTTGTAACATTAGGGTCATGATTACAATCGAATAATCCTCGGTCATAATCATACCAAGTCCATCTATGCACTATAAGCCACAGATGACTTTCAAACAAAATATAAACATGAGGATGATGACAATGATATAAGAATTCAATAAAACAAGTTCAAGAATAAATTTATCTAGGAACTAATAACGTCCAAATTGTCAACATGATAATGCTTTGTGAGAGTAAAATTCAAGAATGCTCGGAAGAATATTTCCATGAAAGAGATCTTTGGATGAAGCGCAAATATCAAGGATATTCCACTAATTTCATGGAGTATAGAAGTCAAAACTTTAACCAACCGAGTATAATAAGGAATGAAATAACAAAAGAAATCACCAGGCATGCGATAGACCACACAGCAGCGGTTATTCCAACAAAATAATAAATAACGGAATCAGTCCCACAAAAAGCATGCAGCGGTGATATTCCAATGTAATAATAAAGATTTTATCAGTCCCACAGAAACGCATGCATGGATATTCCAACGAGTAATAATAAAGACGGAATCGTCCCCCATGAGAACGCATGATGTGATATTCCAATGAGAATAATAAAGACGAAATCAATCCCATGTAAACGCATGCATGCGGGATATTCCAATGAATAATAAAGATTTTAATCAGTCCCACAGAGAACGCATGAGCAGGATGTTCCAATGTAATGATAAAGAATGGAACAACGTAAGAATTTCACTAAGTATAGAGTAGCAGCACAGATACAAAGTTATTCCAATGTAATAATAAAGAATGGAATAACAGAAGTTCTCTTCATAGATAAGAAAGAAATAATACTCCCTACCGTTAGAAAAACTAGATACTGCAATAGTGATGTAGCAGACTTCTCTTCTTCTTTCTATAATTACTCTCTATAATAATCGCTCTAAAGCTTTTGTGAATTGGTGAGAAATGAAGGAAAAATGAGCTTCTATTTATAGAAAAATATAGTTTTGATAATTGCACATTTTGGGGCTCGAAAAATTTTAGAACAATACCTCTAACTTTTCTTTCATTTTTAATTTAGTCCTGCAAGTATTATCAAACTTACACCACCTCCCCTAATAGTAAATAATGTGAATCAATAGTAAATCATGTGAATCAATAGTTCTAGACATGTGAAAATACGAATTACAGTATAGTACCTCCATCTATACCTCCATTTTTAACTTAGTCATGTAAGTATTATCAACCTTGCACCAACTCCCCTAATAGTAACAAAAATGTGAAATAATAGTATACACATGTGAACAAATAGTTATTATCATGTGAAATAATAGCAATCAATTGCTCATTTATCCTAAGTTAAATACCGATCATCGTCAAAATAACCTCCAGACATCAATTTTTATCGAAATAAATGTCGATTTTCACTAACACAAATAATTTCAACATAATGAAACTATTTTTATCAAAAATATAAATTTTGAAATTTCAAAGTTTGACTTTTCCCAAAAAAGTCAACTATTGACTTTTTGACCAAATAGTAAAAATCGGCAAATTTTGTGTTTATAGTCAAATTTTTACTAATTTCATCGTTCCAGGACTCAAATATCACGTCCACGCTCTACAAATTCAACTCAAAGCACAACTTCAATATTAATAAAATTCATCATTAATATTATAACTCATAATATTTATCAACCGTGTCGCTCCTGTGAAATAGGGGACTTTCAATAAGGATTTCTCCCTATCATGCCAGAATTAGGTGACCAAACCTCTCTTTGATGTAACTTCTAGACATTATAAATATTGCAATTTAATAATATGAATAACTTTGTCATCTCAATTATTGACATAATAATATATCATATAATGCGAGATGATAATCGTGACAATAATCGAATCAATAATATGAGAGATATGATGCAATAATTACTATAGCAATAATTGAGTATAACCGAGTGACTTCTAACGTAAGCATCAATAATCAATACCGTAGCTACTATGCTTATGCAACCACACGACATTCTTTGTACTTTTACTATCGAGTAGTTCAACAATGATAATTAAAACTTCCGCCAGTTATTTTTAATAAAATACTTTTGTCGTTTTCTCAATCCGACAATAATTCCTTTGTGGGGTCCACCAATGATTATGCCGTCGTACGGATATTCCCCGACAAAAAGAATATTCCCCGACCAAACGAATATTATATAATAACTTGCATACTTTGAAAAAATTTATAAATACTACCCACAGCTATAATATTATCTCAAATTCACACCTTAATATTAAAAAAAATATTTCGAGAAAATTAAATCTTTATTCATAAATTTTGGGATTTTACAGGTATTGTCAGAACAGGTGCTGAAATGAGTCTTCTCTTGAGTTCTTAAAAACTCTTCTCAAATTGCTCGCTGCAACCGAATTTTGTATCTTTCTGAGTCAGCTGAGTTAATGGAGTAGTGATTCGAGAAAACCTTTCTACGAATCTCCGATAATAACCAGCTAAGCCATGAAAGCTACGTACTTGGGTAACTGACTTAGGTTGCTCCCAACTTTGAATTGCTTCAATATTTGTCAGATCAACAGATATTCCGTGATTTGATATCACGTGCCCAAGGAATGCTACTTCCTAAAGCCAGAACTCACATTTCTTCAACTTGACATATAACTTCTCTTAACTAAGCTTTTGGAGTATCAGCCTCAAGTGTTATTCATGATCTTCACGGCTTTTGGATTAAATGAGGATGTCATCAATAAAGACGACCATGCATAAAGTGATCCAAATATTCTTTGAATACTTGGTTCATCATATCCATGAAGGCAGCAGGAGCATTAATCAATCCAAAAGACATGACTAGGAATTCGTAATGCCCGTACCGAGTTCTGAAAGTAGTCTTTGGAATGTCATCAATTTTAATCTTCAACTGATGATATCCAGAACGAAGATCGATCTTTGAAAAGAACTTGGCGCCTTGCAACTGGTCAAATAGATCATCAATACGAGGTAACGGGTACCTATTTTTGATGGTAACATGATTCAACTCCGGATAATCAATACAAAGTCGCATACTTCCATCTTTCTTCTTCACGAGTAGAACTGGAGAACCCCAAGGAGATGTACTAGGACAAA
The DNA here is from genome assembly GCA_020205605.1 of Panax ginseng. NCBI lineage: Eukaryota > Viridiplantae > Streptophyta > Magnoliopsida > Apiales > Araliaceae > Panax > Panax ginseng. The sequence continues at coordinate 86,241,222 of CM035143.1, forward strand.
TGAAACCGATGTCTAACAATTTCTGTAGTTGAGTTTTTAACTCCTGAAGTTCAATAGGAGTCATTCGATATGGGGCTTTGGAAATGGGTTTTGTACCGGATTCAAGGTCAATACAAAATTCAATTTCACACGCTGGGGGTAGGTCAGAACGTTCTTCAGGGAATACGTCAGGAAATTTATTAACAATAGAAATATCATTCAAATCTGACGTATTTTTATTTAAATCCGTGACGTGAGCTAAGAAAGCTTGACATCCATTTTTCAATAAACGAATAGCTTTATGGCTTGATATGACAGTGATTGACTTTAGTGGTTTGGTTGCATGAATTCGCATAATAGGTTGATTAGGAATGTGAAAGCTGACAACCTTACGAAAACAATCAATTTTTTGCATGATGAGTAGTTAACCAATCAATCCCTAAAATCACATCAAATACAAGTATTTTTAAGGAAATAAGATCGACAGGTAATGTGAGGGTACCGAGTTGAACCAAACAAGACTTATAAACAGTTGATGTAATGAAGGTTTCTCCCAATGGAGTTTCAACAGATAAGTCAAATTCTAATTTCTCCGGAGTCAAATTTAAACGTTAAGCGCAAGTGGAAGAAATAAAAGAATGGGTAGAACCGGTATCAAATAAAGTATATACTTCACTAGAGTTTATGATTAACTTACCCATGATCACCTCGTTCGGATTCCTCGCTTTTTGGGAGGTTACAACAAACGCTCTTCCTTGAACTACCGGTTTTGTCTTTTCTAGGACGGCCTTTGATGCCTCCATCCCAGCTGGACTTGACTTCGATGCACGAAAAAATAGGGCTAGGTGACCTTCTCTTCCACAATTGTAACATGCCTTGGAATGTTGCGTACAGTTTGGACTTATGTGTCCCTCCCCTCCGTATTTGTAACATACAACCAACAGTCGTTCTCCTTCCTTAACAACAGGTGCTGGTGCTGACGTCTTTCCATCATTATTGAATTTTATCTTTTTGAAATTTCCACTTCTATTATCTTGGCCATGATTACCACTGAAATGGTTACCATATCTGGCATGTTGATTCCATTCACGTTTGTTGTCACAGCTTTGATGACTGCTACCACTGGTATTATCGATTTGTCGGCTACTCTCTCTTGGTTGGTTTGAGTCATTATCGCGCTCCAATAACTGAGCATTATATACAACATTTGAATACAAACACATTTTGTGAGAAATTAGGTATTGACGTATCTCAGATTTCAAACCTCTTAGAAACATCCGCGTCATTCTCTCCTCATTATCAACCAAGTGGGATGCAAACCGGGACAACTCGGTAAACTTAGCTTCGTATTATGACAGGGTCATATTGTTTTGCTCCAGCTTGATAAACTCTAACTCCTTTATGTGACGAATACTTTTGGGAAAGTACTTGTCGTTGAACAATTCTTGGAACTTCTCCCAAGACATCTTCAGTGTGGCAAGTTGAGTACGCTTTACAGATTCCAACCAGTAATATGCCTTTCCTCACAACATGAAGGTGGCAAAGGGAACCTTTTGCTCCTCGGAGCATCCCAAAACATCAAATATCTTGGTGATCTGCTTTATCCACGTCTCTGCCTTAAGTGGTTTTGGCTCACCAATAAACTCCAGTGGTTTCATCTCCTTGAACTATTTAGCGGTGACCATCCAAGAGTTGTCAGTGTTTCCACCTGCATTTTGAACAGGAACCGCTCTCGCCTGATGTTGCAAGAATTGCATAAAGCCTCTAAACATCCCATCATTCATCATTTGATCGGTGTTATTGTTTACCTGAGGATTATTGTCTTCCTGTTGCACATTATCCTGGGTATTGATCATTGGTGACTCAACGGTCTCATGTGCTTCATTGCTGATCTCAACATTTTCAGATGTCATTTTTAAACACTGCCACAAAAAAGGGTTAATTGACATGTCACATATTATCCCTATACTCTGACCAACCAATTAAATACCAAATAAACTTAGGTAGGTCATACTAGCAAAGGAATTCCCCGTCTCTCCTCTCCTAGTTCTTGTCTCACATCTCAGCCAGGGATCATATCCCTAAGCTTTGATACCAACTATGACGCCCCCAAAATAGGTATACATCACCCATTCTGAGTCGTTAAATACATGGTACATAAATCAAATACAAACTTTTTTTATACAATACAATAACAGCATAGCTTAAAGTTTTTACACGAATATTGTCTCATAGACAGTATTCAAACTCAAATGAAGTCATCATTACATTTATTACCACATTATTTCATAAAATGGTGAGGACTACTATAGCCACCATCTCGAACAGTCACTCTATTCTCCGACTATTCCCGGCTACGTTCTCATTTTCTGATGAGAATAATGAAAGCAAAAGGGTGAGCTCAACTAGCACAGTAAGAAATATTATGACTAAGATAATGCATAATAAATTATCGTTAGCCTTCAACAGTGTTAAACTGATAAAATAAAATAAGCATCAAGTTTAACTGCAGCGGAACAAGCAATCCATTAGAAGAGTTAAGTAGAACATGATATCTACTATCTTCTATGATTTAAAAAGTTTTTCATCAAATTTATCGCTGAGACTCAGCTTAATAAATAAATCACATCATCGAATCATCCATGCACTACGGGCCAAGGATATTCATGTAATCATCAATGGTCATGATTATATCGAATAATCCCTGGTTATAATCATACCAACAATTGTCCATCAATGCACTACAGGGTAATGAGGACTTTTACCACATCATTTTTAATATTACGAGTCATGATTATACCGAATGATCTCTGGTCATAATCATATACCAATCAACAGTCCATCTATGCACGTAAACCAAAGATGACTTTCATCATAAAATAAGCATGAGGATGATAACAATGATATAAGAATTCAAGTAAAAGAAAGCAAATGATAAATTTTTAAATATTTATAATTTAATTTATCCAGAATTCAATAATGTCAAAATTGTCAACATGATACTGCTTTGTGGAGTAAAATTCAAGAATAATATTGTATCAAAAATGATTTGGACCGCAAAGAAATCAATTTTTGTCATGAATAATTCCCCGGGTGAATAGTACCTCAAGAATAGTACTTCGGGAATAGTACCCCGTGAATAGTACTTAGTAAATAGTACTTTATGAATAGTACCCCGTGAATAGTACCCCCATGAATAGTACTTTGTGAAGAGTACTGTAAAAATGAATACTACTCATGGACAGTACTCCGGCATGAAAAACTTAAAATTTAACAAGAATGTGCAGAAAATATCATTGTGAAACGATACTAGATGAAGGGCAAATTTCAATGATATTCTACTAATTTAACGGAGTATAAAAGCAATACTTTAACAAAATGAGGGTATAATCAGGAATACGAGATGAAATAATATTACTCACATACTACAGAGTATGGAAGAAAATATTATTCCTATGAATAATGAACAAAATAATATCCCTTACCTCAGAAGAAGAATGAATACTAGAATAGTGAGGTAGCAGACTTCTCTTCTTCTTTCTCTCTATAGCTTCTCTCTCTATAATTGCTCTTGTGAGTCTTAGTGAATTGGTGAGAATGAAAGAAGAATGAGCTTCTATTTATAGGAAATATAGTTTCGATAATTGCACGTTTTGGGGCTCAAAATATTACAGTATAATACCTTCATCTTTTCCTTCATTTTTAATTTACTCATGCAAGTATTATCAATCTTGCACCACATCCCCTAATAGTATATACATGTGAATCAATAGTACACACATGTCAACAAATAGTTATAAGCATGTGAATTAATAGCAATTAATTGCTCATTTATCCGATTAATTACCCGATTGGTCAATATAACCTCCAAACATCAATTATTATCGGAATAGATGTCGATTTCACGGAGTATAGAAGCAATACTTTAACAGAATTAGTGTAGAATTAAGAATATAAAATGAAATAATATTACTCGAATACTACAAAGTATAAAAAGAAAATATTATTTCTTACGAATACTGAACAAATATAATATCTCTTACCTTAGAAGAAGACTGGATACTAGAATAGTGAGGTAGCATATTTCTCTTCTTCTTTCTCTCTATAGCTTCTGTCTCTATAATTTCTCTTGTGAGTCTTAGTGAATTGGTGATAATGAAAGAAGAATGAGCTTCTATTAATAGGAAAATATAGTTTCGATAATTGCACATTTTGGGGCTCGAAATATTATAATATAATACCTTCATCTTTTCCTTCATTTTTAATTTAGTCTTGCAAGTATTATCAAACTTGCACCACCTCCCCTAATAGTATATCATGTGAATCAATAGTCTAATCATGTGACTCAATAGTTCTTATACATGTGAAAAAAATAATTACAGCATAGTAACTTCATCTATACCTCTATTTTAAATTTAGTCATGCAAGTATTATCAATCTTACACCACCTCCCCTAATAGTATATGCATGTGAATCAATAGTACACACATGTGAACAAATAGTTATAAGCATGTGAATTAATAGCAATTAATTGCTCATTTATCCGATTAATTACCCGATTGTTCAATATAACCTCCAGACATCAATTATCGGAATAGATGTCGATTTCCACTAACACTAATAATCCCAACACAATAAAAACATCGATTTCATCTTTAATCAATACGAACTTATTCATCATTAATATTATAACTCATAATATTTAACAACCAGATCATTCCCAGGAAAGAGGGGGCTTTCCGATAAGGATTTTTCCCCATTGGCGCGCAATTAGGTGACCAAACCTTTCCTTGACAAAACTTTCTAGACATTGTCAATATTGCAAATAATAATATGAATAACTTTATCGTCTCAATTATTGATTTAATAATAATAAATATTATGTAGATGATACTGTGACAATAATTGAATCAATAATATGAGAGATATTATGCGTGAGAATTATTGTAGCAATAATTGAGTATAACCGGTGACTTCTCACGTAAGCATCAATAATCAATACCGTGCTACTACTATGCAACCACGCCAGACATCGCTTTTTTACCAACGGGTAGTTCAACGGTTTAACGGTAAAACTTTTCGCCGTTATTTTTATAAAAGATAATTACATTGCTTTTCAATAATACGACAATACTTGCGTTATGGGGGTCCACCAATGATTATGTCGTCGTACGAATATTCCCCGATCAATCGAATATTATACAACCACTTGATTACTTTGCAAAATTTATAAATATTACCCACAACTATAACATTATATCAAATCCATACCATAATATTCAAAAATATATTTCGAGAAAAATTAATCTTTATTCATAAAAGTTGGGGTCTTACACTACCACCGTGATTAAACTCCACAGAAAACAAACCTATGCTGCAATAGTTATAGGGCACAACATTAGATAATAAGCATTGTAAAATTGAACGATCAGTGGAAGAAATCGACATATAAACCCAAATCATACATACTAGAACAAATAAGGGTATTAAATTAAAACCCAAATCAACGAACAATCGTGTAGCAAATCATACATACCTTAAACCCAAATCGATATATAAACCCAAATCAAAGAACAATCAGTGGAAGAAAAAACCTAATTTGGATAATTACAGAAGTTATTCTAAGCATGTACCATAAAGAGTCCAAAAAAACACATAAGGGTGTTACATTTAAACCCAAAAAACCTTGGATTGGGCCATCAAAGATGAGTCATTTTTCCTTTTCTGTTAAAAAGCCACGTAGAAAAAAACTCACGTTCAATTTAACATAGGTGAGCTTGAGTTAACAGACTGAACCAATTATAAAATTTTAATTAGTTTAATGAGGTAATTCAAAAAATTAAAAGTTCGGTTTTGAATTAAGTAAAACTTGTCAACTATAGTGGCTAAATCATTAGTTTTGCCCACAATTAATATAGAGCAAAACGTAATACTAATGGTTGATTGTAATGTTTAGTATTGATAAGTAATTAATGTGACCCAAATATTTAAGTAGACAATTGTAAACATGTTATATTGTTATGCAACATAATAGATAAGTGCATTCTCAAGAAAATTTTGTTTATTTTAGAAACCAAAACTAATATCAATTAATTATATATCGCGCTTGCAGTTAACTTGGATTATAATTTATTTTTAATTTTTGTTTGACAGATCATCTCCCGTAAAACTTCAAGGAGCTTAATTGATGGTCCTTCTTTTCCTAGCCGGTGTATGTCCATCCAAAGCCAATGTGCAGCATATATAGCTTGTTAGCTGGTCTCTTCATTGTTTTTTATAAACAAAGACAAAACTCAAACTTAGAGTTAGCTTATTCCAACATCCTCATATATGGTTGTTCATCATAATATCCAAGGGTTGTGATTGCATTAGAGTCCGACCCTGCTGCTACTCCTTTTAGCAGCAGTCCCGAAAAATTACTGCAGTACTCTTTATTTAATTATTCACTGTCACTAGAGCATCTAGCGGCAGGTGGAAGAAGTAATTCTAGTTGATTGCTAATCAATCAATATAGGTCTCCCTTTTGCAGCCAATGACTCCCATTGTTCCTTAATGAGGTTATATATTTTTTTTTATTCGACAAGAATATTCGTATTATTATGTAATTCCATTTAACCATTCACATCCAGATAATAAATAATGCTTGGAAGAAGAAGCACCAACAGCTAGACAAATATGAAATTTCACACCTTGCATTATTAATTTTTATGTGAAATGTGAATATAACTATAGTTCATGTTGTGTTTTGTGGCTTGGCATTAGTTCAATGTTTGAATTAGTTCAATATATGATTGACGCATGTTGCTTAACATGTTTGCCAATTTACAACTTGGATTATTTTTTTCACATGTCGTTAGAGGCTCTAACGGTAATGAGTAATTAAGTGGAGGGCACTGCAGTAATTTTTCAGATAGTTAGAAAGAATAGGTCTGTCGTCGGACTCTAATTCAATCTCTAACTCTTGAATTTTATAATGAACAACAATAATAAATGTGGTTGTTGGAATAGTATCCGCAACTGTTGATGCAGATTAAAACCCATGTGGGTGTGTGTGAAATTGTCATGAAGTGAACTACTCCCTCTATCCCATTATATCTGACGTTCTAGAGTGTTTTTTTCTTTCCAAAATATTTGACGTTCTACAAAACCAAGAATATTTTGCCTATTTGTTTTTCTTTTCTACCTTTCCTTCTCCACCACCATTAATGGCTATTTTCTGATGTTGAACTGACAGTTCATACCTTACCAAATCCATCCCATTCACTTTATCGCTCCTCTTTCTCTCTCATATATATTGTGACGCCCCCAAAATAGGTATACAACACCCATTCTGAGTCGCCAAAATACATGATATAGAAAGCAAACTACAACTTTGACAATACAGATGTCGTGTAGAATACGACAATACAATTGTGAGTTTGAATACAAATATTGTCTTCTGCACAATATACACACCCAAATAAGTCCTCATTAATTATTCATACACTATTTTACGAAATAGTGAGGATGATTCAAAACATCTTCCTAGAACCATCACTCCATACCCCGACTCAATCCTCGCTTTATGTTCTCACCTCCCGAGAAGAAAAATGGAACAAAAAGGAAAAGGGTGAGCTCAACTAGCCCAAGAAAAGAATATTATGACTAAGATAATATACAACAAATTATCGTTAGTCTTCAACAGAAAAAATCTAATGTAATACAATAGACAACAAGTTTTAGATCAACAAATGCAATGAAATTGACAATCCATTAGAAGAGTCACGTAGAAAAGAATTCTCTTTGTCTTCTAAGGTTTAAAAGTCCATCATCAATAGTTTATCCTCAGTAATAACAATCAATATACATCTTTAATCATCTTTTGCACTACGTGCCAAAGATATTCATTTTATATCACCAGTTGGTCATGTTCATCTCAACACTGCTCATCTTTTTGCACTACAGCCAAAGATATTCATCGCTTAATCGTTCATCTTTGCACTACTGTGCCAAAGATATTCATTTATATCACCATTTAGGATCGAGGATGATGAAAAACATTTTTAAAGAAACGAATCCAAAGATTGAAACAAAACGACAAGGATTAAGGATTAAGGATTCGTACTTTGTTTTACCCAAGTCCAAAAATACTTGAAAATAATCATATTGGTGTAAAATTCAAGAATGATCAAAACATGGATACAATCAAAGCTAGTATCCGAATAGATATTTTGGACAAAAGAAAAATTTTTATTTTTTGGTGAATAGTTGCCGTATTCGTGAATAATGTCGTGTATCGTGAATAAAGTCTTGATATCGTGAATAAGAACCCCGACACAACAAGTTCCAAATTTGATAAAAAGTTCACCAATACTTGGCATAATGATATTGAAGAAAAATATCATTTAAGAAGAAAATAATACCCACTTACCTCAAAATAACCGTATTTCGATTTGAATTTCGATATATCTGCGACAAAAACCCGCATACCGTATAGCAACACTCAAAGTATACTCACAAGAATACGCTCGATAATTTAGAGAGAAAGAGAAAACTTAGTTTACGGTGTGATTTTCAATTCTAACTTAGCCTCTATTTATAGGAAAATGTTAGAAACGCATGAAGGAGACTAAATTAATAAATTATTATTATTTACCAAATATTCAAGCCCACCATCAAGGAATCTGATTTTAGCCACCAACCACATGTTAAAGATGCTCACCAACCTTTTAAAACGTTTTCTTGAAAATAATAATTAAAATTTTCAAAAATCAATTATTTTAACTCAAACATTAATAATTCACAATAAATATCCCTTTATCAGAAAAATTCAAATCTCGCGACTTTTATAGGAATTTCAATTCTCTACAACTTTGCAGAAGAAAATTTTTCCAAATTCCAAACAAAAATTATCCAAAATCCACAAGCGGGCAATTTTACAGTCTATAATAAATTTTCGGTCAAGAATTGTGTCCACCGACACACAAAACATATGTTAAACATTTAATGCCACAAAATACTTTACCTCCTCATATAATCATATATCCCACATTCATTATAAAAATATCACCTTAATATATTATTAAAATAATATATTTAAATGAATTATTTTATTAGAAAAAGATAAAATATTAATTTTCAACAATTGTCACATTAAAATTTTCTCCATATATATCCACATAAAATAAATATTTTCTTTATCATAATAATCAATAATTAATTATTCAAAAATAATATTACTGTAATCACAAGATCTCACAACCGGTGCCGCTCCTCAGAAAGGGGGCTTTCGAATAAGGATTTCTCCTTCTTGGCAAGAATTAGGTGACCAAACCTCTCCTTAGATAGAACTTTCTAGACATTGCCAATAATGTTATCTCGATAATATTATTCAAATAATATGAATTATTGATTTGATAATGGAAAATCTTGTGTAATGACAATTATTGAAACAACAAAGAATACAAAATATCAACGCAAAGAATTATTGAATCAATAAAATATAATATTGAGCGAAGAACTCATCGTAACAATTATTGAGTAGTGCCTTCTTACGTAAGGATCAATAATTCAATATTATTATGCAATACCGGTGTGCTCTTTATGCAACCACGCGTATTCACATCATTTTTAACCACCGAGTAACCCAACAATGATTATTAATCGTAACAATTTACGTCGTTATTTATAAAACTCAATCTTTGTCGTTTCCTTCATCCAACCGTTTTTTAGTTATGGGGCCCACCAATGATCAAGGGTCGTGCGGAGATTCCCGAAACAAAGAATATTCCACGACCAAACGAATATTCCCCGACAATAATGAATATTTTATAACCACTTGCTTATTTTGTAAACTTTGCACATTTCACCCATAACCAAAGAATTATATCAAATTAACCCTTATTAATTTAGAATAATGAATAAAGGAAAATTCAATTTTATTTATAATAAGTTGGGGTCTTACATATATACCAATACATAAATGCCTGGATCTGAAATTCAACCATTGTGGATCATAGAATAGGAAATGTACGGCGACGATGAGACCGTGAAGTTAGGAACTCTCAACACGAGGCCCATCAATCGGTGCTTCAATTTGGAGCCTGATGTCTCCGTTTCATTGTCGGTTATGAAGCAAAAAGTTGTCGCTGCCGTTTCCGTTTATCTGGTGTTAATGAAGAATTAAATGAGATCAAAATATTAATTAAAGATAAAATAGTAAAACTGCATATATTCTTAATCTACGTGAAAATATCTAGAACGTCAGATATAATGAGACGGAGAGAGTACTATTTATTTGGGGTACTACTTTTTAATTTTCAAAAAATATGATGTTCTGTAAAAGTCAAATGCACAAACACGGCCGCTAAACAGTAGTGGCGAATGAGGCCAAATTATATTGTGCTTTTTAATTTGAACATTTTTTAAGGGGCCGGGTGGGTGGACCAATTCAAATAGTAAAATAATAATGTGACCTTAAATGTGACCAATTCATAGTAGTTAAGGTTAATAAAGAATTACAAGCTACTCTGTTTATTTCGTCAACCTTAAATGTTATATATATACGGTCCGTCTCTAAAGCGAACCTTAAAGAGCGAATTAAAGACTAACAAATGCGTCTTTGGTGTCTATGGCGGCAGTTCGATCCGTCGCCATAGCCATGTAGTCTTTGGCGGCGGGCCTAATCGTCGCCATGTAGACACCAAAAACGCATGATTAAATCTTTTGATTAAGCTTTAGGTTCGCTTTAGAGCCTCCGTATATATATATATATATATATATATATATATATATATATATATATATATATATATATATATCTCCGGATCTTAAGCTCACCCCTTATCTAGCTCACTTTGCTCACCCCCACTATAGCGACGGACCGGGCGACGATTTGGTCCGTCTCTATAAGTTCGGTTTGTCGCTATATGTTGTCTGTCGCTATATGTTGTCTGTCGTTATATGTTGTCTGTCGCTAAAAGCTAAAATGACGGTTCATTTAAGGTAAGTAGACATTCTGAAATAGTATTAAAGACTTTTATCTTGAGACGGAGGGAGTATTAAAAGAAGTGATTCCACTTGTTTTCTTTTTATTTATCAAAAAACCACTCGAGGCCCCACTTGTTTTTTAAAATAATTTGCAAAACGACGTAATTTTAATAAAGGTATGTTATTTAAGAGATATAATTTAGATTCGTACTATATATATATATATATACATATATATATATATATATAATACTCTACTCCAAATCAAAATGATCCATATAATAGAAAATGTAAAAAAATAATTAAATATAAAATGCACTTTTATGATTCTTGCTTCTAAGCTTTGAAATATATATATATATATATATATATATATATATATATATATATATAATGATGCATGAATCTTAAATGTTGAAAAAATTCAATGTATGTTGCTATATCTTCCAAGAAAAGGGGGGAGAGAAATGCATAATGATAAATGTTAACTCCAAGTTTCGCCGGCGCGTTCAATTACTAAATCCACGCTCTTAACTCCTTAGCGATAACGGATCACACAGAAGCTTGACGAAATGTGTGCCACGGGGATAGCTCCGGTGTGAGAATGAGTACAGGTCGTTCACAAGGTTTAACAATGGAGGCTTTAGTGTTTAGTGCTCAAAGATGTATTACCTGTTAATTGTAGTCAAGCCTTGCATTTATAGCCATTCTCACTTCCTTAGAATCCCTCTCCGAGTCGGATTAGGACTCCTAAATATGGTAGTTACCTATATTTGGGTCCAACACAATCTCCTTAAAAGGTGTAAGTTGAATCCAATCCAAATACTACCTTTTGAGTTACTTTATTTGAATATGATTAGGACTAGAGTCCTTAACCACAAAAACTGTAAGACCCCAACTTTTATGAATAAAGATAAATTGTTCTCGAAATATATTTTTAAATATTATGGTGTGGATTTGATATAATGTTATAGTTGTGGGTATTATTTATAAATTTTGCAAAGTAAGCAAGTGGTTATATAATATTTGATTGGTCGGGAAATATTCGTTTTAACAAGGAATATTTGTACGACGACACAATCATTAGTGGACCCCACAACGGAAGTATTGTCGTAGTTAGAAAACGACAGAATTATCTTTTTATAAAAATAACGGCGAAAGTTTTACCATTAAACTGTTGAACTACCCTTGGTGGTAAAGTACAAGATGTCTGGCGTGGTTGCATAGTAGCACACGGTATTGATTATTAATGCTTACGTGAGAAGTTACTCAGTTATACTCAATTATTGCTGCAGTAATTGTTGTATAATATCTCTCATATTATTAATTCAATTATTGTCACAGTATCATCTGTATAATATTTATTATTATTAAATCAATAATTAAGACGACAAATTTATTCATATTATTATTTGAAATATTGACAATGTCTAGAAAGTTCTGTCGAGGAGAGGTATTGTCACCTAATTGCGCGCTAATAGGGAGAAATCCTTATCGAAAAGCCCTTTTTTCCTGGGAAAGATCTGGTTGTTAAATATTATGAGCTATAATATTAATGATGAATAAGTTCGTGTTGATTAAAGATGAAATTGATATTTCTATTGTGTTGAAATTATTAGTATTAGTGGAAATCGACATCTATTTCGATAATAATTGATCTCTGGAGGTTATATTGACCAATCGGGTAATCAATCGGATAAATGAGCAATTAGGTGTTATTAATTCACATGCTTATAACTATTTGTTCACATGTGTATACTATTGATTCATATGCATATACTATTAGGGGAGGTGGTGCAAGATTGATAATACTTGCATGACTAAATTAAAAATGAAGGAAAAGATGAAGGTATTATACTGTAATATTTCGAGTCCCAAAATGTGCAATTATCAAAACTATATTTTTCTATAAATAGAAGCTCATTCTTCTTTCATTCTCACCAATTCACTAAGACTCACAAGAGCAATTATAGAGAGAGGAGATATAGAGAGAAAGAAGAAGAGAAGTCTGCTACTTCACTATTCTAGTATCCAGTCTTCTTCTGAGGAAGGGATATTATTTTGTTCAGTATTCATAGGAATAATATTTTCTTCCATACTTTATAGTATGTGATTAATATTATTTTGTCTCGTATTCCTGATTATACCCTCATTTTGTTAAAGTATTGCTTCTATACTCCGTTAAATTAGTAGAATATCCTTAAAATTTGCGCTTCATCTAGTATCATTTCACAAGGATATTTTCTGCACATTCTTGTTAAATTTTAAGTTTTTCATGTCGAAGTATTGTCCATCAGTAGTATTCATTTTTATAGTACTATTCACGGGATACTATTCACAAAGTACTATTCACTGGGTACTATTCATAAAGTACTATTCACAAAGTACTATTCACAAGTACTATTCTTGGGGTACTATTCCTGAAGTACTATTCACGGGGTACTATTCACTCGGGTACTATTCACCCGGGGAATTATTCATGACAAAAATTGATTTCTTTGCTGTCCAAATCATTTTTGATACAATATTATTCTTGAATTTTACTCCACAAAACAGTATCATGTTGACAATATGGACATTATTGAATTTTGGATAAATTAAGTTATAAATCTTTAAAAAATTATCATTTGCTTTCTTTTTATTGAATTCTTATATCATTATCATCATCATCATGCTTATATTGTGATAAAGTCATATGTGACTTACGTGCATAGATGTACTATTGATTGGTATGATTATAACCAGGGATTATTCGGTATAATCATGACCGCAATGTTATAAATGATGTGGTAAAAATCATCATTAGCCTGTAGTGCATTGATGGACAGTTGTTGGTATAATTATGACTAGGGAGTATTCGGTATAATCATGACCATTGATGATTACATGAATATCCTTGGCCCATAGTGCATGGATGATTCGATGATGTGGTTTATTTATTAAGCTGAGTCTCAGCGATAAAATTGATGATAAGCTTTTTAAATCCTATAAGATAGTAGATATCATGCTCTACTTGACTCTTTTAATGGATTATTTGTTCTGCTGTAGTTAAACTTGATGTTTATTATATTTTATCAGTTTAACACTGTTGAAGGCTAACGATAATTTATTTCTCATTATCTTAGTCATAATATTTCTTACTGGGCTAGTTGAGCTCACCCTTTGTTTTCATTGTTCTCTTTAGGAAATGAGAATATAGCTGGGACTAGTCGAGGAACGGAGTGACGGTCTAGATGTTTGCATTAGTAGTCCTCGCTATTCAGTGAAATAGTGTGATAATAAATATAATAAGGACTCCATTTGAGTTTGAATACTGTCTAGAAGACAATATTCGTATTAAAACTCTCAGCTTATGTTTTGTTGTATTTTACACGACAGTTGTATAATTAAGTTGTATTTGAATTTTGTACCATGTATTTGGCAACTCAGAATGGGTGATGTATACCTTTTTTTTGGGGCGTCACATAAACCCCTTATAACTCCAGACTCTGCATATGGGTTGCCCAACTGCACAGGCCCAATCCTACCAAGCTTATATATACTGGTCTGGGCTTCGGCCCAAGGGGCTCGAAGGCCCGACCCCTAATATCACGTTCAAAACAGGACTCCGGACCAGAGGGCTCGGATATCCGAACACGACCTCCTTCAACATCCTACATGGCTTCGGCCCAATAGGCCCAATCTCCTTGGTCCCAGCCCAGGTCTTCAGCCTATATGAGGATCGGTAAAATACTCCTGAACACTGCCCCCCAGTCTCTTGTTATAATATGCTTATAATCAGAGACTTGAAAAGACATTAACTTGAAGAGTCACGCCAGGAAATGATGAGCTGCCTTGGGACCCCAAACGGTTCCTTTTCATTTTACGAACTGGTGTACGCCTCCCAAGGACCGAGCCCCACTCATCATAAACAGTCGCCCTGGGGATTCGTGCAGTCACACTATATAAACCCTTATCCTTTCATCCATGTCACTTTTTTGAGCCTTTCATCATTTCAAATTCCTTTCTCAAACTTTCCGGCAAGGGAGATTTCCGGCGAGTACTCAATTTCACCAAACTTCTCCGATTACAGCTTTCTGCTTATCACCATGTTTCAAATCTAATATTTCGTCATCATCCTTCTCGAATGACTGATTCTAGCATTCTTCCCACCTCTAGACCAATTTCAATAGTTATCTCCACCACCACTATTGCCGCCGGAGATCCGATTCTGGTCGAATTACCGGTAGCACCCATCGCAACTTCCTCCGATAGTGTCGAATTGAAGATCCGAAAGTTATACGCCTCGGAGACTGATTTCTCTCATGTCAACACCAAGTCCACCATTATATCATCCCAACTGTCCAACATTCCAACCATATTCAACATACCCAAAGAGTTCAAACTTTGGGTTCCGGAGCCGAATGAAAGGATGTTCTGGCGCCCCGAAGGCGACTGGGTCGCGATTCCCCTCTACGCTTTGAGGTATGGGTTTCGGTTTCCACTTCATGAATTTATCTCCTCTTTCCTCTGCTTTGTTGGGATCGGGTTTGCCCAGCTGGTGCCGAACTCCTACATCCACCTTATCAGCTTCATCGCCCTGTGTCAGGAGGCTGGCATCACTCTTGGGCTTGATTTCTTTTTTGTCTTATTTTTTGTTGGCCGATCCAAGGAACCCGGCCTTCGACAACTGAATCGAGTATCTGGCCGAGCCACCTTCATGAAGACCCCTTCAAGTAACAAAGGCTGGCATCCACAGTGGTTCTTCATAAAGGGGACCCTATTGTAAAAGTTACCAAATCTCCGAAGGATAGAGACGACGCCTTCAAGAAGTTTTACAAGCTATTGTCAAAAACTAATTGGGGTCTGGAGGTCGTGTATAAGGAAATCTGGCTCTACAAACACGGCCATAAGTTACAAACCTCGAACTCTTCTTACATCTGAACTTAATCTTCCACGGATTTATATTGACGGTCTCATCACTTTTTGCAGTAACCATCTTCAAACCCGAGGGGGCTGATGCGTCATTAACACCGCTACTAGTCACTACCGAACTCATCCGTCCCCCGGCCGCAAACGACTCTCCCGAGGATGAGGCCATCCCAATCGCCGAACTCTCCATCAGTTCGACATCGAGTCCGATTCCTTCAACCACTAAAGCTGAACCTTCCACGAAAAATTCTCTAAAGATGGATTGGGATGAGAAGATGGCATTGTTAAAGAAGAAGAAAAGGAAGCTTTCCTTCAAAGCCATCCCCCCGAAGACATCTTCCTCGGCCCTTTCAAAACCTACTCCACCACCACATCCAGCAGCTATCGTTGTAGATTCAGAGGAGACCAAAGAGGTTCCTCTCGAACCCCGGCCTAAGAAGCCTCAACTGACAGAGGATCCGGATCTTCAGATCATAGAGGTCGACCCTCTTCCCGCCTCAACGCTTACCTCCAAACCGACCACCGAGTCGAGTTATTCTCTTAGGACGCCGAAGACTTTTTGGCCGAGGAGTCCTTCGGAGGTCTTTCTCTTTACCCAGCTCGAACATTTTAAACTGTCCGGAGATGATGAGCGGTTTAAGGGGTATTCCTCTGAGGAGTTTTTAGTATCCTACCTCAAGGACCAATGCCAGATAAATTAGATAAATTGTAACATTTCCTATACTGATTCTAACTTCATTATAACTGACATAATTGTGTACCCAAATACAGGCCAACGTCATCCTCGTTCGAGCCATTCCGCCTCTAGCCCGGGAAACAAAGAAAGAAGCTCAAGTGAGGTCAGATGTGGCGCTTCTCGAGGCTGAGTTGCGAGGTCTGAACTTGGATCTGAAGAAGGAGAGAGACCTTCATGCCGACACTCGGAATAAAGTGACCAAGGCTGAACATCAGACTGCCGAGCTCAATGAGCAATATGCCCTTCTGCAGCAGGAGTTCGTTAGTCTTGATACTCATGCCAAGAAGGTTATCTAGGAGAATGATATCTTGTCTGAAGAAGTCAAGGATCGGGAGAGCAACATTGATGCTATTACGGAGAAGTTTTCCGAGATGATGTATCTGATTAGGGAAAACAACACCATGAAAACAGAATGTTCCGAAGTCGAGCAGTGTGCCATCAAAAAGTACGAAGAATCGTCTACTTTGACCGAGAAGATCATGGCTCAATTTGCCGACGGCTATGAAGCTTGTCGTGAAAAGGCTCGGGCTAAGATGGAAAATGTCGGACTTGATGTCTCTATCCTTGATTCTTCGGATGAAGAATCTGAAGCTGAGGATGAAGGTCCTAAAGAATAGTTTCTTTTAGGTTTTTTACTTGTAATTTTTGTAATTGTTTTCTTTTTCTTTGTTTGTAACATGCCCGATCAGTTATGTTTGTGATGTTTTACCAATCAGTTATGTTGTTTCTAACTTTTTGATCGGTTTATATCTGAAGCTTGTCTGATCGGAGTTGTAAAACTTTTTGGATATTAATGAAATATAAGAAATTTTATTTTCGATTAGTTATACTTGTGACTTTTACCGATCAGTTATATTGTTTCCAATGTTCTGTTCGGTTTGTGCCCGAAGTTTGTCTGGTCGGATTTTTAAATGCTTATGAATTTAAATGAAGTATAAATTTTCCCGAAGAGAAATTCTCATTTATTTCATTGATAAATAGCATAGATTACATAAGTAAAGGAAAGAATAGCATAGCTTTTACTGGTAATATCTTCTAAGCCTTCCAGCATGCCATGTATTCTTTACCTCCGAACCATTCATCGCTCGAAACCGGTAAGTCCCGGGCTTTGGCACCTCCACTACTTCATAAGGTCCATCCCAGTTAGGCATTAGCTTGCCAGTGTTCTGGGGGGTTGATACATGAGACGCCCCCAAAATAGGTATACATCACCCATCTTGAGTCGCAAAAATACATGGTACAGAATTTAAATACAAACTTCTTTTATACAGTACTACAAAACATAGCTGAGAGTTTCAACACGGATAATGTCTCGTAGAGAGTATCCAAACTCAAATAAAGTCCTCATTATAATTATTATCACACTATTTCACTGAATAGTGAGGACTACTAATGCAAATATTTGGACCGTCACTCCGTTCCCCGACTAGTCCCAGCTATATTCTCATTTCGTGAAGAGACAATGAAAACAAAGGGTGAGCTCAACTAGCCCAGTAAGAAATATTATGACTAAGATAATGCATAATAAATTATCATTAGCCTTCAACAGTGTTAAACTGATAAAATATAATAAACATCAAGTTTAACTGCAGTGGAACAAGCAATCCATTAGAAGAGTCAAGTAGAGCATGATATCAACTATCTTCTATGATTTAAAAAGTTTATCATCAATTTTATCATTGAGACTCGACAATAAATAAACCACATCATCAAATCATCCCCGCTACTACGGGCCAAGATATTCATGTAATCATCAATGGTCATGATTATACCGAATAATCCACGGTCATAATCATACCAACAACTGTCCATCAATGCACTACAGGCCAATGAGAATTTTTACCACATCATTTGTAACATTACGGTCATGATTATACCGAATAATCTCTGGTCATAATCATATCAATCAATAGTACATCTATGCACATAAGCCACAGATGACTTTTATCACAATATAAGCATGAGGATGATGACAATAATATAATCATTAATTAAACAAAATAAAGGATAAATATTAAAGACTTTAAATTTATCCAGAGTTTAAAAATATCCAAATTGTCAACATGATACTGCTTTGTGAAGTAAAATTCAAGAATAATATTCATGTATAAAAAAAAATTGGACAGAAAAGAAATATATTTTTCTAGTGAATAGTACCCCGTGAATAGTACCCTGTGAATAGTACTTCGGGAATAGTACCTCGTGAATAGTATCCCGGAATGAAAAGTGCCCCAAATACCCGAGTGAATAATATTCGAGTAAATAGTAACCAGGTGAATAGTAACTTGTGAATAGTATTCTGACATGAAAAGATCAATAATTATCAAGAATGCTCAGAATAATTTTTCCATGAAAAGATACTGGATGAAACACAAATATCAAGGATATTCTACTAATTTCATGGAATATAGAATTATTGATTTAATAATATAAAATATTATGCAGATGATACTGTGACAATAATTAAATCAATAATATGAGAGATATTATGCAGCAATTACGGTAGCAATAATTAAGTATAATTGAGTGACTTCTCACGTAAGCATCAATAATCAATATCGTGTGCTACTATGCAACCACGCATATTACTGTACTATTACTACCGGGTATGTAACGCCCCCAAAATAGGAATACATCACCTATTCTGAGTTGCCAAATATATGGTACAGAATACAAATACAATCTTAAATATACAACATGAGTTGTGAGTTTGAATACAAATATTGTTTACTAGAGAGTATACAAACTCAATGGAGTCCTCATTACATTTATTGTTACACTATTTAACAGAATAGTGAGGACTACTAATGCAAACATCTAGGACCATCACTGCTATTTCGATTAGTCCCATTTACGTTCTCATTTCACTCAAGAGAACAGTGAAGGAAAGGGTGAGCTCAACTAGCCCAGTAAGAAATATTATGACTAAGATAATGCAGAATAAATTATCATTAGCCTTCAACAGTATAACAACTGTTAGAATGTAATAGACAACAAGCTTTAGATCAAAAACTGCAGCGGAATAAACAATCCATTAGAAGAGTCAAGTAAAATATAAAATCTACTATCTTCTATGATTTAAAAAGTTTTCACTAACTTTATCACGAGACTCGACTTTTATAAATAATCCACATCATTAACTCATCCATGCACTACTGTGCCAAGGATATTTTTAGTATCACGACCACGAATTATCCATGCACTACGTGCCAAAGATAATCGTGTTTTCATCAATCTGTCCCCGATCATGCCATAAAACAATTCATCTTTGCACCTTGGTCAAGAGAATCCATAGCCATAATCATACCAAAACCGTCCATCAATGCACTATGGGCCAATGAGGACTTTTACCACATCACTTGTAACATTACTACCATGATTACAATCAATAATCCTCGGTCATAATCATACCAAGTCCATCTATGCACTACATGTGCCACAGA
This sequence comes from Panax ginseng, assembly GCA_020205605.1. Classification (NCBI taxonomy): domain Eukaryota; kingdom Viridiplantae; phylum Streptophyta; class Magnoliopsida; order Apiales; family Araliaceae; genus Panax; species Panax ginseng. Next base: position 86,261,259 of record CM035143.1, read on the forward strand.
TGACTTTCAACAAAATATAAACATGAGGATGATGACAATGATATAAGAATTCAATAAAACAAGTTCAAGAATTAATTTATCCAGAACTAATAATGTCCAAATTGTCAACATGATACCGCTTTATGCACAAGAAAATTCAAGAAAGCTCAGAAGAATATTTCCATGAAAAAATACTAGATGGAGCGCAAATATCAAGGATATTCCACTAATTTCATGAAGTATAGAAGTCAAAACTTTAACCAACTGAGTATAATAAATAATGGAATAACAAAAGAAATCACCATGTATGCGGTATTTCAGATGACAAGTTTATTCCAACAGAATACTAAATAACGGAACCAGTCGTCAAAGCGTAAATTCGCACCGACAGGATGTTCCAACAGAATAATAAAGAATGAAATAATAACAGAAATCACCATGCATGGGGTACTTCGCATAGACAGGTTATTCCAACCGAATACTAATAAGGACGGAATCAGGTCCGACGTAAAACACATGCAGACATGTGATATTCCAATGTAATAATAAAGATGAACCGGTCCTAGTAGAGCACGCATGCATGTGATGTTCCAACGAGAATGATAAAGAATGGAACCAGTCCCCATGCGTAGAAACGCACGTACGAGGATGTTCCAACGAGAATGATAAAGAATGGAATAACAGAAGAATTTCACCAAGTATAGGGTAGCCCGCGTATACAGGTTATTCCAATAGAATAATAAAGAATGGAATAACAAAAGTTCTCTTCATGGATAAGAAAGAAATAATACTCCCTACGAGTACAACAAATATATAATATTCCCTACCTTAAAAAAAACTGGATACTGGAATAGTGAGGTAGCAGACTTCTCTTATTCTTTCTCTCTATAATTTCTCTCTATAATAATTGCTCTAAAGCTTTTGTGAATTGGTGAGAAATGAAGGAATAATGAGCTTCTATTTATAGGAAAATATAGTTTTGATAATTGCACGTTTTGGGGATCAAAATATTACAGTATAATACCTTCCTCTTTTTCTTTATTTTTAATTTAGTCCTGCAAGTATTATCAAACTTGCACCAACTCCCCTAATAGTAAATAATGTGAATCAATAGTAAATCATGTGACTCAATAGTTCTAATCATGTGATAAAAATAATTACAATATAGTACCTCCATCTATACCTCCATTTTTAACTTAGTCATGCAAGTATTATCAATTTTGCACTAACTCCCCTAATAGTACAAGAATGTGATTCAATAGTACACACTTGTGAACAAATAGTTATATAAGCATGTGAATTAGTAGCCATTAATTGCTCATTTATCCGATAAATTACCCGATTTATCAATATAACCCCCAGACATCAATTATTATCGGAATAGATGTCGATTTTTACTAACACAAACAATTCCAACATAATGAAACTATTTTTATCAACAATATAAATTTTGAAATTTCAAAGTTTGACTTTTCCCAAAAAAGTCAACTGTTGACTTTTTAACCAAATAGTGAATCCCGGAAAAATTTTGTGTTTATAGACTATTTTTACTAATTTCATCGTTCTGGACTCAAATATCGCGTCCGCATCTCCAAATTCAACTCCGAACACAACTTCAATTTTAATAACATTCATCATTAATATTATAACTCACAATATTTAACAACCAGGTCGTTCCCAGGAAAGAGGGGGCTTTCCGATAAGGATTTCTCTTTATTGGCGCGCAATTAGGTGACCAAACCTCTCATTGACAGAACTTTTAGACATTGTCAATATTTCAAATAATAATATGAATAACTGAGTGACTTCTCACGTAAGCATCAATAATCAATACCGGTGTCTACTATGCAACCACGCCAGACATTATTATACTTTAACACACCGGTGTTTCAACAGCTAACAATAAAACTTCCGCCGTTATTTTCATAAAGTATTTTTGTCGTTTTCTCGATCCAACAATAATTCCGTTATGGGTCCACTTTGAATGATTGCACCGTCGCATTTGGATATTCCCCAAAAAAAAGAATATTCTTCACCAATCGAATATTATATAACAACTTGCGTACTTTTGCAAAATTTATAAATATAACCCACAACTATAATATTATATCAAATCCACACCATAATATTTAAAAAATTATTTTGAGAAAATTAAATATTTATTCATAAAATCTGGGTCTCACAGTAGTAGTTCAATGTTTAATCTAAAAAACTTTCACCGTTATTTTTATAAATATTTCAAATATTTTCTAACTATGACAAAGATTCCTCCGCTGGGGTCCACCAATGATTGTCTTTGTCGTCATTTAATATTCCTGTTAAAACGCGAATATTCTCCGACCAATCGAATATTCCCCGACACAACGAATATTTTATATCAACTTGCTTACTTTGAAAAATTTTCAAATGTCACCCTTAACTTTAACCTCTATCAATTTAACCATTTACTAAATAAAATAATAATTATAAGAAAATTGAATACTTTCATTTCATAAAATTCGTGGTCTTACAATCTCCCCTCCTTATGAAATTTCGCCCTCGAAATTTACGTACCTGGTAGTTTTAAGAGATGAGAATACATTGCTTTCTTTTTAGATTGTACCTTCCTGATTATTTCCTCTGTATAATGATTTTCCCATTTCTTATCTCTTGTATTTCAGATATCATTCTAGAATATAGTTTCAAAATAAGAGTTAATTGACATGCTACATATTATCCCTATACTCTGACCGACCAATTAAATAACAAATAAACTTAGGTAGGTCATACTAGCGAAGGAATTCCCCGTCTCTCCCCTCCTAGTTCTTATCTCACATCTTAGCCAGGGATCATATTCCTAAGCTTTGAAACCAACTGTGACGCCCCCAAAATAAGTATACATCACCCATCTTGAGTCGCCAAATACAGGATACAGAATTTAAATACAAACTTCTTTTATACAGTACGACAAAACGTAGCTGAGAGTTTCAACACGGATAATGTCTCGTAGAGAGTATCCAAACTCAAATAAAGTCCTCATTACAATTATTATCACACTATTTCACTGAATAGTGAGGACTACTAATGCAAACATCTGGACCGTCATGAAAAGTTCCCCAAACACCCGAGTGAATAATATTCAAGTGAATAGTACTTGGGTGAATAGTATTTCGGCATAAAAAGATTAATAATTATCAAGAATGCCCAGAATAATTTTTCCATGAAAAGATATTGGATGAAGCGCAAATATTAAGGATATTCTATTAATTTCATGGAATATAGAAGTAATACTTCAACAAAATGAGTGTAGAACTAGGGATACGAAACGAAATAATATTACTTATATACTACAGAGTATGGAAGAAAATAATATTTCATACGAATATTGAACAAAAATAATATCCCTTACGAATACGAAAGAAATAATACCCCTTATCTCAGAAGAAGACTGGATATTGGAATAGTGAAGTAGCAGACTTCTCTTCTTCTTTCTCTCTATAGCTTCTCTCTCTATAATTGCTCTTGTGAGTCTTAGTGAATTGGTGAGAATGAAGGAAGAATGAACTTCTATTTATAGGAAAATATAGTTTCAATAATTGCACATTTTGGGGCTCGAAATATTACAGTATAATACCTTCATCTTTTCCTTCATTTTTAATTTAGTCCTGCAAGTATTATAAAACTTGCACCACCTTCCCTAATAGTATATCATGTGAATCAATAGTACAATCATGTGACTCAATAGTTCTATACATGTGAAAAAAATAATTACATTATAGTACCTTCATCTATACCTCTATTTTTAATTTAGTCATGCAAGTATTATCAATCTTGCACCACATCTCCTAATAGTACATGCATGTGACTCAATAGTACACACATGTAAAAAAATAGTATAAGCATATGAATTATTAGCAATTAATTTCTCATTTATCCGATTAATTACCCGATTGGTCAATATAACCTCCAGACATCAATTATTATCGAAATAAATATCGATTTCCACCAACACTAATAATCCCAACACAATGGAACTATCAATTTCATCTTTAATCAACACAAACTTATTCATCATTAATATTATAACTCACAATATTTAACAACCAAATCATTCCCAGAAAAGAGGGGGTTTTCCGATAAGGATTTCTCCCTATTGGCACGCAATTAGGTGACCAAACCTCTCCTTGACAAAACTTTCTAGACATTGTCAATATTACAAATAATAATATGAATAACATTGTCATCTCAATTATTGATTTAATAATATAAAATATTATGCAGATGATACTGTGACAATAATTGAATCAATAATATGAGAGATATTATGCAGCAATTATGGTAGTAATAATTGAGTATAATTGAGTGACTTCTCACGTAAGCATCAATAATCAATATCGTGTGCTACTATGCAACCACTCGTATTACTGTACTTTTACTACTGGGTAGTTCAACAGTTTAACGGTAAAACTTTCACCGTTATTTTTAAAAATATTTCAGTCATTTTCTAACTACGACAGTACCTCCGTTGTGGGGTCCACCAATGATTGTACCGTTAAAACGAATATTCCCCGACCAATCGAATATTTCCCGACACAACGAATATTTTATATCAACTTGCTTACTTTGCAAAATTTTCAAATATAACCCTTAACTTTAACCTTTATCAATTTAATCATTTACTAAATAAAATAATAATTATAAGAAAATTGAATACTTTCATTTCATAAAATTCGGGATCTTACAATGCCTCTGACTCCCGAAGCGTCAAATCTCCAACTTCGAACCTTCTTTGTTTGACTTTTTGGTTATAGTGTCGGGCAGTGCGCTTCTGATAAATAGCTAGTCGCACCAGATCTGACTCCCGAACTTCTTCCAATAGGTCCAAGTTGAGGCGTAGGCCGTCATCGTTGTACATGTCTTTATACTGACTGACCCAAAGTGTAGGGGATCCGATCTCAACAGGTATGAGTGCATCGGTCCCGAAGGCTAATCTGAATGGTGAATCTCCCGTCGTTGTTCTTAGTGTAGTCCGATAGGCCCACAAAACACTGAGTAACTCTTCTGGCCAGCACTCTTCAGCTCATCCAACCTCCTTTTGATCCCGTTAAGTAAGGTTCGGTTGGTGACTTCTACATGCCCGTTCGACTGAGGGTGCGCTACCAAAGTCTTTCTATGTTGAATTCCCAATTCTTTCAGAAAACTTTCGAACTTCGATCCCACAAACTGTCTGCCATTTTCCGAGACCAATGCCATCGGGATATCGAATCGATAGACAACCCCTTCTTTGAAAAATTGCAGACATTCATGTTCGGTGATCTTTTGTAGACGTTTGGCTTCGACCCATTTGGTCATGTAGTCAATGGCTACGATCACGAAACTCACTTGCCCCTTGGCCTTCGGTAAAGGCCCCAGGATGTCGATTCCCCATATATATAGCAAACAGAATTGGGGATAAGACCGAATACAGCTCTTCGGGAGGTTGATGTGGAATGGCACTGTTCAGCTGACACTTGGGATTTTTTTGACAAAGTCTTTTGCTTCCTAATAAATGGTTGGCCAATAATATCCATGCCTCAGAATCTTGTGTGCCGATGACTTTGCTCCCATGTGATCCCCACAAATTAATACCTTCGTGCACTTCCCGAAGTGTGTAATTTGCTTCTGACGGTGTCAAACACTTGAGAAACGGAGAGCTAAAAGATCGTCGGTATAGATCCCCGTCAATAAGAATGAAGTTTGAGCTCCGGTGCTTGATCTTTCTTGCTAAGATGTGATCCGAAGGTAAAACCCCATCGGCCATGTAGGAGATGTATGGCGTAAGCTAGCAGTCGAGTTGATCCAGTGCTAGCACCTCCACCTTCGGAACGCTTAGTTGTTCCAGCACCTCAAGATATACCGAACCGTTAAATGAACTTGTTTCGGTGGTTGCCAATCGGGCCAAAGCATCTGCCACTGTATTGTCTGACCGATCAACTCCCTGACAGCTGAGCGAAGTGAAGTACGATAGTTTTTCCTTTACCTCGGCTAAGTACCTCGTCATTCTTGCCCCCCCCCCCCCCCCGAGCCTCATACTCCCCGATATCTGTTTGACAACCAGTTGAGAATAACTATAGATGACTAATTTCTGCACCTCCAGGCTTCGGGCCAACCGAAGTCTAGCTAGGATGGCCTCATACTCCGCTTCATTATTGGTGGCTTTTAACTGAAATCGGATGGCTTGTTGGACTTTGAACCCTTCGGGACTCGTCAGTATAACCCATGCACCGCTGATGTCTGAAGTTGATGATCCATCCACATAAAGCGTCCATGAAGTTTGCGCATGCCGTGTTTCAGTGACCAATCCCACATCTGGTTCGGTGAAAGAACATTCCACAACAAAGTCCGCCAATGTTTGTCCCTTAATTGCTGTTCGGGGAAGATACTCTAAAGCAAACTGCGTCAATTCCATTGCCCATGCAGCAAGCCGTCCTGAGACCTCTAGCCTGTGCAGTACTTTCTTCAGCGGCTGATCTTTGTAACCCACCACCAACCGACCCTGAAAATAATGCTGAAGTTTCCTGCTTGCGATGATCAAAGCGTAGGCAAATTTTTCCAGGTTCGGGTATCGAGTTTCTGCATCTCGAAGTACGTGGCTGACGTAATATACCAGGAACTGATTTCCCCCTTTGTCGCGAACTAATGCCGCTCTCACCGCCATCGAGCTTGCAGCCAAGTATAAATATAAAGGTTCCGAAGGGATCGACTTCATCAACAAAGGTGATGAGGACAAATATTTTTTGATCCCTTGGAACGCATCTTCGCACTCCGACGTCCACTGAAAACTCTTATCATTTTTAAGCCCTTTCAAGGTGTCGAAGAATGGTAGGTATCTCTCTGCTGACTTTGAGACAAACTGTCGAAGAGCTGCGATCCGACCCGTCAATCTCTGAACATCCTTGTACGACTTTGGAGATTTCATATCCAGGACCGCCTGAATCTTCTCGGGATTCGCTTCGATTCTCCTTTTGCTGACCAAATATCCTAAGAACTTTTCCAATCCCAATCCGAACGTGCACTTGGTCGAGTTCAACCGCAATTTACGTCTCCTGACTATTTCGAAACAATTTTTCAGATCTTCAAAATGGTCACGGATGGACATACTTTTAACACGTAGACTTCCATGCTTCGTCATAACTGCTTCGTGAACATTGGCGCTCTTAACCTTTATATCACCTGACCTTTCATTTGAAATAGTCCAAGAAATTGAGGTGAATTTAGAGCTTGGTGACATTAATTAATAGATCTTTTGATCCTAGCTATATGTTTCTAGTTTCTAAAAGAAACTGAAAACAAAAAGTAAAGAAAAACAAAATAAAATCATCATATGCATGGGCTTCATCTTCCACCTATTGAAAAGTTTTAAAGAACATTATTACAAAATATCATAGACAGCTAAAGAGATGATATGGTATGTTATGTAGGGTTCATAGCCATACCTCCATACCATTTCTAAGATCGATATCATATCAGCTTCTGCTTAGATTAATAATATCTCAAAATCTTAATCATATCCTAGCCTCCTCAAAATAATACTGCAACCACTAAAGGGGAACTTAATAATTAGCCCCACCCCACCCCATACATATATTATTCATCATTTTTATGCTTTAAGAAATCATAAATTCTTTATCAATTTCAAATTATAACAACATTATACACTTTTAAAACTCCATTGAAAATATTTTCAAACTTAAAAATTAAAATGATTCATCAGAAATTATAAAATATTAAATCTTATAAGAAGCAATAATAAAATAATCCAAATTGTATATCTACGTACACATCTAAATTATATATCTAAAGCCACGCTCAAGTGTAAAATAATAATAAAATATTTTTCTCTCCTTACTCCACAGCACTTTTTGTCTTTCCTCATTTACTACTATTTTATCCTTGAGTGTGTTTTTAGATGTACAATTTGAATATTTACATAGATATATTCTTACAATTTATCATTACTGTACTAACTTAATTTTATAAAAAAAAATCATGTCAATTTTGAATTTAATAAATATTTTATGTTAATTTTAAAAAATTAATAATAATTTTATATTTTAAAATGAAAAGAATAATATGTATGCATGGACCCGGTATGGAATCATCCACGGTTTTTTTTTTTTTTTCTTTGTAATTATTATTATTTTTATTTTTATTTTTATTTTTTTGCTAATTTGTAGAAGGTTCTCCTAGATATTTCATGGCATTTTACCATGCATGATTACTTGGTCATGGAGGGAGGTAACATTTTTGAAAATAAAAGAAGGAAAGTGGAGTCCATAGTAAGCTTTAAAAGAGGAATAAGTCTAGCCGCACAGGAAATTGGGATCCGAAAATTGAACCGGTCCAATTTTTTATTTTTTTTTATTAAAATTTTTAAAAAATATAACAATTATATTATGTAATTTTTTATAAAATATAATAATTTTAAATTTTTCAGGTGTATCTAAATTATACCCAAATTACTTCTCAGATAATCCTCAGATATTTTATATCTATCCAAATTACACTCAAAACATTATATTTTCAGTTCAAATTTACATTAAATAAATACTATTCATTTTTAAAAAACATCCAAAAAAAAAAATTTAACCGGTCCAAAATAAAAGAAAGAAAATCCTGTCCGCGTAGAAGGACTGTTAAAAAAGTTAACTTTATTCGTAGATCGAGGATCGTCACCGTCAATATTCACGATTAGAACGTTAAATACCTAAATTACGAAAGTCTCCTCTTCTCTCCTTGAAGCTAAAAGCTGGTAAAATGGGGATAAACAACTATTTTGGTTCTTATACTCTATAATTGATTTTAATTTGTACAATTTTTCTTCATAATAGTTTTTGTATTTTAAGATGGAGGAATAATTTAGTCATTTTCAAAAAAAATTATAATGATGTGGCTTTTAAAAAAAATATAAATAAGTGTCAATGAGGATAAACTTTTTTTTAACAAGGATAAACAAGTCTTTTTATCCAATTTTTTTAATTAAGTGATGTTTTAAAGTTCTATTTTTTCCCCAAGTAATATATTTATAAATTCATACTTATTTTTCTCTACAATTTAACCATGTCTTTGTTCCTCATTGTTTAGATTCTTATATGACTTATGGATCCGGACACGTAGAAAGATATCACATTTTGGCTTGTTTGTCGATATTGTATTGGTCAATTGACCAAAATTAATTTCATGCTAACCGCTCCCGACTTTCATACTCTCTAAAATGTACATATGAGACTAATTATTTTTTACATTTCTACACTATTAGATTACTTGAGAATTTGCAACCGTACAAAATAATAAGCATAAACTTCAATTCATTTTGTTTTTAATGATTTAGTGATCATAACACCCAATGACAATATAAAATAATGACGTTATAAACGATGAACACCCAAAAAAATAATATTATAAACAATAAACATGCATGTATAAAAAATAAAACAATAAACATGAGATTACATGCACAAGAGTAAATTAAGAAATATAATTTATTCTATAAAGAGCAATATAAATGTAAGTCTATCTAAATTAAAAAAAAAATTGATTTAGCAAGAATTGCTACTCAATTTTATGTTTATTACATTAAATATCACAATAAATAAATTCAAAGACTTTGAATTAAATGTCCAAAAAATACCACTTATTAAGTTTAGAACTTGAGATTTAACAAGAATTACTATCATATGTATACTCAGAGGCGAAACTAGGGGGGGGAGGCCAGCAAGCGCCGATTGCGACTACAAAAGGGGCAAAAAGCAAGTATCAAGGAAGATACTATAATTACATGAATGCCAATGGCAGCAGATCTTAACTTTTCGTTGGTTCTTTAAGTTTTAGTTACAGAGCAAATATGGCCGATGCATTATTTCCGAGAAGAAGAGGGAAGAGGGAGGTCAACTATTATTGCAAAAGATAGCTAGGGCGGTAGGTATTGAATACTACTAGTGGTAGTAATTATAAATTCGTGGGTCCTGCTCTATAAATTCAATCATCTTTCTACACCCAAGACAACTCATATTTATTTTAGGAAATTATTAAATCTACAATAAGAATGTCGCTATAGATATGATTTTTATCATCGCTATATATTTACAGCGACACTTTTGTTATGAAAATAATAAAAAAGCGTTGTGAATTTAATAATTTCCTTATTTTATTTTATTTTTGTTTCTTTGTAATAATTTAAATTAATCTTTTGTAATTTTTTCGTTTTCTTATAATAATAAATGTTGCATGCATAATTTTTTTTATTCAAATAATAAGGCCTTTATATGCATGTATGCAGTAATGAAAAGTCCCAAATGATATACCTCTTTTTCTACAATATATATATATGGGCACAACTATGTAATACTTAAAATATTAATAATTATAAATATTTAAAATATTAATAATTATAAATTTATTATTTTCAAAAAATAAATAAATTATGGCAATTCTAAATTTAAAAGTATCTCATGTTAACATTTATATTGGTAGCCAATGGACGATGGGTTTTTTTATTTATCAAATACTAGTTCTCTATCTTGACTTTCATCTACAGTACTTTTGCAAGAGAAATTTTTTCGGATCGAATTGTATTGTAGTTCGTATCGCCGCCGTCGTGATTTTGCAAATATATTTTGACTCTCTTCTCAAAAGTTTCTGATTCCGCCACCGTGTATACTATTAGTTTGCCCTATCCCTATCATAAGCCTTGAGACATTTTTTTTCTTTCAAATAAATTTGTACAGAAAGAGACCGTTAACGCTGTTAATATGAAAAATGGCCGTTAAATACTCTCGGGTCAAAATAACACTCCAGAAAACCAACGGCTATAATTCCGTTCACGGTCTCTGATCACCGTAGTCATTTTCCCCGACACAAAAATCAGGCCTAAAATTCGAATTTCTTGATGACTCGGATGATAAATAGCAACGATAAATATGGCTATTTTTGGAAAGTGAAGTGAAAAAATCGGAATCGTCATTACTGAAACATTTTCTCTCCGATATAAACTCCATTTTTTTTTTCATCTCATCTGCTTTCGATTCTTTCCGCAGGTAAGAATGTAGGCCTTGTGAAAAAGATTTCACAATTTTAATTGTTGTGTTCAATCTCTTTCGCATTCTTATTGTACGCACTTTCTATTGGGGATTGAATTTGAAAAATTGAACCTATTTAGCAAAAATAAAAATTAAAAAAAATTCAACCTTTTTTTGTTTGAAGAAGTTCAATTCAGATCGGTCAGTCTTTTGAGCTTCTCGATCTTCACAATCCTTCCAGTTTGACAGGATTTGTTAAGGGCATTTCCCAATCATTAGGGTTTTGCTCTTGGGTTTGTTGATTATAGAAGTGAAAGCTTCAAACCGTGAAGTTCCTCCGAGTGCATTTAGATTGTTTTTTAAAAGTTTTATTTGTTTAGAATTTGTATTGTTTAGATATTCCTGGGTTATATATATGTTCATTTTCTTTTGTATTGTGCCTATCAGATGATGAATTTGGGATAGGTATGGTATGTTCTGAATTGGATTACGGGGAAAAAATTTAGAAGAAAAAAAAGTCCGGAGTTATTGAGGGTAAGGCCAAGTAGGATCATAAAATGTCTGTTGCTGATGTTACTTTGAGTCAGATTGAGAAAGAGTCAGTAAGATCTGCCGGTTACATATGTAGCGGGTCGGATTTTTTCTCGAGTGAATCTATTGTTATTTACCTCACTGTCGCCGGTTCTGTGATTCCCTTGCGTGTCTTGGAGTCCGATTCGATTGCTTCAGTGAAACTTAGGATCCAAACATGTAAAGGGTTTGTAGTGAAGAGACAGAAGCTAGTTTTTGGAGGTAGAGAGTTGGCAAGGAATGATTCTCTTGTTAAGGATTACGGTGTCACCACCGGGAATGTTCTGCATTTGGTCCATAGGCTTTCTGATCTCCTTGTCATCTCAGTTAGGACTGCCTCTGGGAAGGAATTCGAGTTTCATGTTGATCGTTGTCGAAATGTTGGATATCTTAGGCAACAGATAGCCGAGAAAGGGAAAGGTTTTGTTGATCTTGGGGAGATTGAACTTGTATGCGAGGGCGAGAAGCTTGATGACCAGATACTCATTGATGATATTTCTAAGAATAGATATGCAGTGATTCACTTGGTTGTCCAGAATTCTGCAAAAGTTCAGGCCACCCTTGTTGAGAAAGATGTTGAGCTCTCGGTTGTGGTAGCAAATTGGAACGAAAAGAAAAATGAAGGCGAGAAAATATCCAAGGAGCGCCAACTTGTATCAAAACAGCTACCACATAGGGATTTTTTGTTGGAATCAGTTACTGTTAACCCAGAGGTTGAGTGGCCTTCAGTTGTATGGCATATGATTAAATCCACAATTGATGGGTTGGAGAAAGGTAAACGACCGATCAGATCTTCTGAGGGTACTGGAGGAACTTATTTTATGCAAGATGCTTCAGGCAACAAAAAGGTTGCGGTTTTTAAGCCCATGGATGAGGAACCGTTGGCTGAGAATAACCCTCAAGGGCTACCTTTATCATCAGATGGTGAAGGATTAAAACGGGGAACAAGAGTTGGAGAAGGTGCATTGAGGGAGGTTGCAGCATATTTACTGGATCATCCAAGAAATGGGAGTCACAAAAGTGGGGAGATGGGGTTTGCTGGTGTACCCCCTACTGTAATGGTTCAATGCTTGCACGAAGGATTTAACCATCCAGAGGGGTATGAGGGTGCACCAAAGAGCATTAAAATGGGATCCTTGCAAATGTTCATGAACAACTATGGAAGTTGTGAGGACATGGGTCCTCGGGATTTTCCAGTGGAGGAGGTGCATAAGATCAGTGTGTTTGATATCAGAACAGCAAATGCAGATAGGCATGCTGGGAATATTCTAGTGGGCAGAGAAGGTGAAGAGCTCCGGATTGTACTTATTCCAATTGATCATGGCTATTGCTTGCCAGAGAATGTAAGGGTTTCTCTTTCTTTTTCTTCCTTACCTGATTATGCTACATTTATTGCCATGTTAATTCTGCATAACTTTCATGATCTGGGTGTTTTTACTATAGTTTGTATGAAACCGTCAAAATTGTAAATTTTGTGTTGCTGTTTTATGCAAATGCCTATAGTGGTGGATAAAAAGGTATCTAAGCCCATAACTGAAAAAGGAAAGAAAATGTGTAGCAGCTTTACTTGATTTTATTACCAAATATTTATTTGCATCCATTTTAGACAGTAAATTCCAGGATGTTTATGTGCTTGTCTTGGTGAGACAAAACTGCTACACCTAATGTGAAACATTTGTTCAATATGCTTTAGAGTCTATGGGTGGTCATCTAGATAAGTGTTGCCTTGTCAATGGTTCGTGCATTTTGCATTCTTATGTCTGCAACATGTATGAGCATTCAGCCTTAAGTGACCTGATTCTTTACTTAAATTTACATGTTAATCATCTAAGCTATAACTGATGCATGCCTACCCTTTTTGTTTTGTTTTGTTATTTTTTTGTTTCAGAAGCCTGTCAATCTGAAATTGTTAGTTGTTGTATTTTTTTTGCGGGACTACTGATTTATTCACATATACACTCTACTAAGCATTGAAACTTGTATTTTACTCCTGCAGTTTTATGAAGTCCATTTATATATCTCAGACAATTAACCTCGCATTTTCATTCCCTATTCAGTTTGAAGATTGCACCTTTGATTGGCTTTACTGGCCACAAGCGAAGCAGCCTTACTCCCCAGAGACCATTGACTACATAAAGTCGCTCGATGCTGAAAAGGACATTGCACTGTTGAAGTTATACGGATGGGAGCTCACCCTCGAGTGTGCCCGCACACTCCGAATCTCCACCATGCTTCTGAAGAAAGGGACCGAGAGAGGACTCAATCCCTTTGCCATTGGAAGTATCATGTGCAGAGAAACCTTGAACAAAAAGTCCTTACTTGAGGAGATCATTCATGAAGCTGAGGATTTCATGCTCCCCGGCATGAGTGAAGCAGCATTTGTTGAAACAGTCTCCGAAATCATGGAATTCCGACTTAATGGCCTAAAGAAGTGAGTATATAAAATTATAAAAATATATGTATATATAGATCAAATTACCAGTAGTCCATTTCGATGGACTGAGGGCTGTAGGTACCAAAGGGTTGATGACTTCTTTTCTTGTCATTGAGCCTGTACCTTTTTTATTCCACTTCTGTTCTTATGACTCTTAACTTCCAGTGTTCTGATGGTGGACAGAAGATGAAATCATGAATAAAGGATTTGATTTGGTTATAATTTTGGGATTTGCTGGACTTTCTAGTGCTCCCTCCTGTCTCATGTTTTACCTGCTTTTAATTGGTACCAAGACTAGAAACATTGTCATTTTGTGAGCCCAACCGATCAACTTCCAGACCCTTCAAACCTTCTATTCTATGCATTTTCTTATTATCTACTCCCTCCGTCCCAGGATAAAAGTCCTGGTGGACTTTTCACGCATATTAAGATGAATAAAATGACAAAATTGCCTATAATAATGTCATTAAATATGGAGAGAGAATTAGAATAAGAAAAGTATGAGATATTTAATTCTACGGGTATAATAGGAAAATATATGTAAAAGTTTGGTTATTAAAGGAAAGTAGACATTTAACATGGAACTACCCAAAATAATAAAATAATACTCCCTCCGTTCCTAAAAGATTGTCGTTTTAGAAAAAAAAATTTGTTCCAAAAAATTTGTCGTTTACAACTTTTCGAGGAGAATAAATTATTTACTTTCCTATATTACCCCTACCTTCTCTCATTGTCTCAAGAAATTGTCTCTCTTGTATTAATAGTTTTCAACTTCCCATAAAGGGGTAGTGATGGAATTTCAAACAATTTTTTGTTGGTAAATGATACTTTCTTAATCCATGTGCCAAAACCTTAAACGACAATCTTTTAGGAACGGATGGAGTAATAAAGACTTTTATCATGGGACGGAGGGAGTATAATTCACCATGATTCTTTTGGGTGGCTACCAAAATGTCACTTGACAAGTGTTGGCAAAAGTATGAATGCCTTTGTCACTTATGCTACGTTTGGATCGATGGAATAGGAGGGAGAATGGAATGATAAAAATGTTGTTTGGTTTGTTTATTCCAACGGAATAATGTATTCCTAGTGGAATAATGCTATGTTTGGATTGAAAGAATAGAATAGAGTATGGAATGGAATAGATGAGGGAATGGAATAAGGAATGGAATAGAATGATTTTTTAATATTCCATGTACATGTGTGGTTGATGTTATGAATACATCTAAGAATGAAATAAATAATTAGAAAGTGACCTAAATATCTCCAAATGTTCAAATTTAACTTAAATTCAATTTATATTAAAAAATTAACACATATTTCTCTAGATTTTTTTATAATTATTATATTCTTCTTTTTTTTTACTATACTTTTTCATATAATTTTTCATATACTTTTTCATATAATTTTTTTGGGGTGGTGGGTGGGTGGGGGTGGGATGGTGGTAAGGGGTGTATACATAATCACATAATATTATTTTTTTTTTTTTTTAGGTGGGGGTGGGGTGGGGGTAAGAGGTGTAAACATAATCACATAATATTATTTTTTTGGGTGGGGTGGGGGAGATGGGGTGGGGGGTGGGGTGGGGGTGGGGGTGGGGGGGGTGGGGTGGGGTAGTGGTGGGTGGGGTAAGAGGTGTATACATAATCACATAATATTATTTTTTTGGGTTGCATGGGGTGGGGCGGGGTGGGGTGATGGTAAGGTTGTATACATAATCACATAATATTATTTTTTTTTGGGTGCGGGGGTGGGGTGGGTGGGTGAGTGGGGTGGGTGGGGTGTATACATAATCATATAATATTATTTTTTTTGGGTGGGGGTGTGGGGGTGTGTGGGGTGTGGGGGTGTGGGTGTGCGTGGGGTGAGAGTGGGGGTGTGGGTGGGGGGTGAGGGGTGGCTCTGCTCCTCTTTCGATCGCCTCTGCTCCTCCTCTTTCGCAGATCGATAGATTGATTGAATGAAAGAACATGGAACCCTATTTTATTTTTAAGAGGCATATTTGTCAATTACTTCAAAATAATAGATGGAATAAGTTATTCCTGACCCCCCTTCCAAGAATAAAAATTATAATTTTAAGTTAACACTTATTCCACTATGAATACATTATTCCGTTGGAATAAACAAACCAAACAATATTTTTATCATTCCAATGGAATGATTCATTCCATTCTCCCTCCTATTCCATCGATCCAAACGTAGCATAAGTGTTAACTTAAAATTATAATTTTTATTCCTGGAAGGGGGGTCAGGAATAACTTATTCCATCTATTATTTTGAAGTATTTGACAAATATGCCTCTTAAAAATAAAATAGGATTCCATGTTCTTTCATTCAATCAATCTATCGATCTGCAAAAGAGGAGGAGCAGAGGTGATCGAAAGAGGAGCAGAGCCGACCCCCACCCACACCCCCCACTCCCACACCCCCACACCCCACCCCCACCCCCACACCCCCCACCCCACCCACCCACCCACCCACCCCACCCCACCCACCCCCACCCACACCCACACTCACACCAAAAATATAATATTATGTGATTATGTATACACCTTTACCATCACCCCACCTCACCCCACCCCACCAAAAAAAAATAATATTATGTGATTATGTATACACCTCTTACCCCCACCCACCCCCCACCCCCACCCCAAAAAAATAATATTATGTGATTATGTATACACCCCTTACCCACCCCACCCCACCCCACCCCACCCCACCCCATTCCCCCACCCCACCCAAAAAAAAATAATATTATGTGATTATGTTTACACCTCTTATCCCCCACCCCACCCCTCCACCCAAAAAAATAATATTATGTGATTATGTATACACCCCTTACCACCATCCCACTCCCACCCAAAAAAAATTATATGAAAAATTATATGAAAAAGTATAGTAAAAAAAAAAGAATAATATAATAATTATAAAAAAATCTAGAGAAATATGTGTTAATTTTTTAATATAAATTGAATTTAAGTTAAATTTGAACATTTAGAGGTATTTAGGTCACTTTCTAATTATTTATTTCATTCTTAGATGTATTCATAACATCAACCAAACATGTACATGAAATATTAAAAAATCATTCAATTCCCTTCCTTATTTCATTCCCTCATCTATTCCATTTCATTCCATACTCTATTCTATTCTTTCAATCCAAACATAACATTAATATTCCAATGAAAGCAAGAAAAGTCTTTCCTTTCATACTTTTGTCTACAAACTACCTCCTTTCACTTCCGTCCTATTTTCTTTCGGAAAAATCAAGTCACCTGCATTCGGATATTATAACAACACTTCAATGCATAATATTCCATACTTTTTATGAGGATAACTCGGCTTTTCTACTTATTAGTACTTTTTTGTTTTAAAATTAAAAATACATTATTTATAAAATATTAAAAAGTGAAATTAATATGAAGTTATTTAATTTTGATACAAATAAATAATAATTGTAAACTAATTATAAAGTATTATTAATTATTACTTTTAATTTTAAAATTTTAAAATGTAACTAAGGTTATGTTTATACTCACCCCCCACACTACATCCAAACGCCCTTCTCTCTTCTCGTTCTCTCTCACTAAATTGAGGAAATTGAAGGTATGGGCAAGGCAGTGAAGGCTCAAACGAAAGATGAACAATGGTGAGTTTCTTTCAAGAATCCTTCTACGGAGACAGGGAATTCCAACTGGGGTGCCGTTTGGTCGGAAATTTATTTTTTATTTTTTATTTTTTACTCTTGACTTCTAAATAATTAATGTGCTTTATTAGAATTGTAATTAGATGTTATTTTGGATACATATAAAAAATATAAATAAATAAATATGTGGCCGGTCGCCACCCGGCTGTAGACTTATTGTTCTTTCTATCTTTGACTGGGTGGTTGGGACAATGCTGCTAATTCCTGTGTATCAGTGTGTGGTGTTTTGATCAATCAATGCAACACCATCAATAAAATATTTAATAACTCTACGTGGACATAAAAATTTTATTGAAAAAATAAAATGAATTTATTCTAGCGAACAAATAAATTATACTGTTTAATTATTCGTCGGAATAAATTTATTTTGTTCTTCTGGTCCAATTTTTCTGTTCAAAATTTCTGTCCGCGTAGAAAGCAGCCTAAAATACTTGCAGTTTAGTGGGGTAAGTTTGCAGGAAACAACGGTAGACTAATGGGGTATGGGAGTTTTTTAATTGAAGAAAGAAAAGATTAGGGGGAGAGGAGGAAATTTTAATTTTTTTTTTCAACTTTATTATCGAAAATGGCTCAAAAAAAATGCTTACTTTCGTTCAATGTTTTTTTTTTCCTTTCAACTAAAATTCCAAGATCCCTTTCTACCTTAATATTTTATTCGTTTTTCTTCAACTAAAAAACTTAAGATTTTCCCCTTATTTTATTTTATTTTCTCTAAATTAAAAAAATAAATCTTCTATCACATCTATTGCCGCCACATACACTGACTTTACACGCGTATTTTGATTTTACGCGTGACAGTTGTATGTGATACTGATAATAGACTTACTGAAATTAAAACTCCAAAAACAAAAAATACTAGCATTGAAAATATATGTTCCAAATTTTAAGCAGAGAAGTCATTGTTGTGCAACTTACTAATTTCAAATCTTAGAATTGTAATATAGCATCAAATTTTGAGCTAAATTCTAACTATATGAAATTGTACATGTGATATTTCAATTCTAATTTTGAATTTCGAATTGAGTAGCATGTTAAGGAGGGAGAAGTGGTCCCATTTGGTGGTCTGGTTGCTGTAAGTATCAAGAAGAGAGATATATTGTGTATCTCATAGAATGTGAACAATATAAAGTTAACACACATTTTACTTTTACTAAATTTGGAAAATCAAATGGAAAATCAAAGTTATTGTTTACGCGAATGGAAACTCTACGTCTTACACGTTATTCATGGAGAACATAAGTGCAGTGCGGTGTAGATTTCTTCATGTGTAGTAGTTATTATAGACGCAATATGTCACACCAAGAGTTTCACTTGCATCTTATATTTGAGTAATGCCACTGGTGAATGCCATGAGCTTGTTTGAAGCTTTCAGGAGTTCAATTAACTGGTAGATTGGCCCAAGGAATGAGGTGCAGTGGCTCTTCTGAATCTTTCCCAATTGCACTCATAAGCAAACCATAAAATGACGGTACAAACGGATCCGGTTATCATAAAATTAACTTTATGATAAGTTGATCAATTAACCAATACAGTACTGACATACAAAGAAAGATATTACCTCCAAGCCTGCGTGTCGATACTTTGTTGATCAATTGACCAAAATTAACTTCATGCTAACCACTCCTAGCACAAACAAAGTAGTTATAAAATAATGCTTGCTTAACTAAACTTCTTATTATAAGATCCCTAGCCATACCTGCAAAAGAAAGAACCTTTACAAAAGCTCCACCTTTGATACTACTTACCAACCTGGTATACGAGGCTGCTTTATCCTAGCAAGACCGACTCATTAAAGTTAAAGTTGAGAAAAGAAGGTTTTCTTATAAATTTTTTTCTACAATATCATCCTTATTGCAACTCTAAAACTACTCTGCAAAACCTAAACTGAAAAGCTTCCCTAAGATGTGCGATTGATCAACAAAGCAGCAAGGGAGGCATAGGAACTGCAGACAAAAATGATACGCTAAGGTGTAAGCGCTACAGTCAGTCAAGCATTAGGTTTTGGAGGTTCATAGCCATATGGATTCTTGCTGGCCCAGTTCCACTGATCTTTGCACATGTCATCTATGCCATACTTTGCCCTGCAAAAACCCCAAAAGTATTATTTAGAAGTCAAGATGAGTATGACAACAATGAATTACTATTATTACTTCTACCATTTAATTCCACAATCTCGCAACATATCACCTAATCTTCTTTTTCTTTCAATCAATATTACTTTTTCATTATTTAGTAAGCAGGTAATGCAAGGGTATCACAAATGAAAAGGCATAACCAGAACATAATAAGCTCGAAAACAGAATTCTAAATCTTAAAACATTACCAGGACAATTATTTGCAGTAAAATCAGATAACTTACTTCCAATCTAACTCGTGTTCTGCTTTCACCGTTGATGCATACACAATCTCAGCATCACCAGGACGCCGCCCAGCCATCACCAAAGGAATTTTCTAGAACAAGCAGAACAAGAAGGTTATAGAGTTAATTAGTAGCAGTTTGTTGCTATCTTTGGTCCGAGAAAGTCCAATTTTGAACCGACAGAATATAAGGTGCAACTAGGAGGGAGGAAGGGTGGGAGGGAGAGAGATTAATGGCTAGAACAAATCATCTAGATAACTACCTAAAACTTGAGAATGAACTTCATTTGCACATCAAAATGTATAAAAGATTTTGCATATTGAACCATTGAACCATATCTTACAACAATATCAATTCGTTTGTGGTAAAGTCTAATTACAATTCCAGACCTACCCAACTCGACAAATTCCCTTGTACTCGGATAGTAAACAACCTCAAACATCGTGGAACCAAGTTATATAGACTAACGTCGATACTGAATTATAAAAACTTATTCGTCAAACAGCAAACAACATATACCACAAACTTTCATTCATTTCCAAATTTTGGCTCCTTAGAATACTGGACACAAGTTTAGAAGTTCAATACCTTTCCAGATGCCTTCTCAAATGCTGCAACCATTTCCAGAACTGATGTTCCTTTCCCAGTTCCCAAGTTGTACACTTCACAAGCTACAGTAACACAATTAATCGGAACCAAAGAAACAAATTAAAGAATTATGGAATATTCAATCTACAGCTGCAAGAGAAACATATTACATCAAATTGTACAAGTATAACCAGTGGCGAAGCCACATGCAGCTCTATGGGATCAATCGCCCCCACTGGAAAAAAAAATTTGTTTTAGAATGTAAGGTAAGTATTATATATAAATTGACCCCACTAAAATTTTATAAATTTTCTATTATACGGGGTCAAATTAAAAATTTATAACTTTGTCAATCAAATTTTAATCACATATGACTCATATCCTCTTAATATATTTATCTCTATAATATTTTAAATTAAATAATAATCTAATTTATATTATTTTTAAAAATAAATAATAAATTACTTACTTACGAACAGTTGTGATTAAAAAAGTCTAGTATGAGTCAATATAGTGTATATATACCATATATTACTACTCATTATATTTTCATTGTAATATAGTATATATATATACGGTAAAGATCAAGAGCATTCTCCTTAAATAGCATTCCGTCTTAAATAGCATTCTTTTATCAAAAGCAGCGTAGTTTTTGGAGGACGCGTGGCAT
The DNA here is from genome assembly GCA_020205605.1 of Panax ginseng. Classification (NCBI taxonomy): domain Eukaryota; kingdom Viridiplantae; phylum Streptophyta; class Magnoliopsida; order Apiales; family Araliaceae; genus Panax; species Panax ginseng. The sequence continues at coordinate 86,282,601 of CM035143.1, forward strand.
TTTGTAAATACAATGCCACCGCGTATTTACAAAAATGCCACGCGTCCCTCCAAAACTACGTGTTTTGATAAAAAAATGTTATTTAAGCGAATGCTATTTAAGAGAATGTTCTGATCTGACAATCATATATATATATATATATATATATATACTCGAAAGTATAAAGTATTAAAAAAATTTGGCTCGGGGGCGCTGTATTTATTTGTACCTCAGTAATAAGTTCGACCCCATTGACAAAAAATACTGGCTTCGCCACTGAGTATAACATCATATCTTTAAATAAATGGCACAACAAGGACTAGTAGAAAGATAACCAGAATATTGGTCCAACAACAAGTAAATAAGAGATGGTTGTCAAAGCTTTTTAGAGAAATGTATCATATAAAGGATGTGCTACACTGAGTATAACTGCATGAACGGTCATAGATATGAGATTGTGCTATGATGTTTCTTGCTACTGTTTTTTAGTTACAACTATACTTTGCGTATTAGTCGTTTTATTCTGAGCAGTTTATTTACAATTTTGTGACATAACTATTGATAAACAACTGCCTGTTTAACACCAATCAAGGGGAATAAAAATAAAAAGTGGAAAGTGGAAACAGGCATACTGATCCATGGAAACAGAGACCGGAAAAAATATCAGATCACCTCAGACGTACCTATAGAAGGATCAGATAACTTTCTCAATGCAGAAATGTGCCCATCAGCTAAATCCACAACATGGATGTAGTCACGTACCTGAGAAGTAGAAAGCTGAAATGTTAGACCTAAGCTGAAAGCATATTGCAAATGAAAAATAATAATAAGACGATACCAATAACACTCTAATCCTTAACTAGTCAACATGAGCATATGTACCATAGAATTGCACAAATATCACTTTGGTGCATCGAGGTTCTTGGAGTGGATAGTTTAGACTTTAGAAAGATAACCTCCTTTGGTAATTGTTCGAGAATTTTTATTTTATTTTGTGTTTTTATCAACCAAGCATTACCCATATAAAAGGTGATAGTCCCTATTGTTTAGATAAACAATAGCAACTGATGCTATGCATTTTAACTCTTACTCCATTTTTAAATTAGAAGATCTTTACCGTGCAATTTACCAATCCAAGCATCTATATTACAATAGAAATATGAACCCAATAAAAGCTAAACACTTCCACAGCAAATCCAGATTGATGCGCATTTTCAACATTTAAGAGCTTAATATTTCCTTCAAAAGCAACTAGAGGTTCATAAGAAGTAAAAACACACACACACACATCAGGGAAGATTGATTCAACATTAAGAGCATAATATTTCCTTCAAAAGAGACTAGAGGTTCATAAGAAGTTTTAAAAACACACACACATCAGGGAGACGGGTAATGGGGCTTACTTAAATTCACATGGCAATCATTGCAAAATGACAAGATTTGGCACACAAGTTCAAAGGAAAATAAAAATCAAGTCAAAGAAATGTACTGAGAAGACAGATCAAGCATGCTCTACTGAGTGTTTAAGGTCATCAGAAAATAAACCAATAAATAAAACAATAACTTGTCTAAGAGGAACTGCTAAGAAGGCCTACCCCTGTACCATCATTAGTTGAGTAGTCAGTTCCAAAAACAGTCAACGCAGGTCTCCTGCCAACAGCCACTTGCTGCACAAAGGGCATAAGATTATTTGGGATTCCTCGAGGATCCTCACCAATATTTCCACTAGAATGTGCACCAACTGGATTGAAGTATCTCAGCAATATAATTTTCCATTCTGAGTCCGATTGGTAGATATCACGGCATATTTCTTCAATAAAAAGCTGAAATGATTGACATCAAAAAGGTATTAACTATCACTATGTGAACCACACAATGGAGCAGCAGAAATATAAACAAATGTCAGAAGTTTTGGTACAGGTAAGAAAAGTCTGCAATAATATGGAGAGATTATCTACTACCCTGCTAGCAAGTATAATCAAGCTCTAAAATAACATGAACGTGATACATAACCCAAATTATACCTTGGTTCGCCCATATGGATTTGTTGCAGATAGTGGAAACTCCTCTGTGCATGGCACCTCCTTTGGCCAACCATAAACAGTAGCTGATGATGAAAACACAAGCTGAAATGTTTGACAAAATAATTTAGACCTAACAACTAAATTATAATATCTCATGATGGAAATTTCAAGGAGCAAGGGGGAATGTGTCATCATCTAAATGCTCAAAACACATCCACATACACCAGAAGAAATTTAAGAGATGAATAAAATAATATTCTAACCTGAATTTTGTTGAACTAATAAACAACCCATACCAAAACGATATAAAGGTCATTGTTAGATAATTCAGAATTACCAAAAAAAAAACTGGTGATGAAGGACTCGGGATTCATATTAAATTGGACCTTCAGGCAGGGGAAAGTGCCCTTTTAGTTTAAGTGAAAGGGTTATGCAAATATGTTTTATATCAACATAGTAAAATATGACTTAATGTGCATGCTTAATCAAGAAAAATATAAAGCACCGTAAGAAAAATACCTTCTTGCAGCCATGAGCAGCCATGACTTCCAATAGAGTAATTGTACCAATAATATTATTGTTATAATACATCAAAGGTTTCTGAACACTTTCACCAACTGCTTTTAAACCAGCAAAGTGAATAACAGCATCAAACCTGCAGATCAAGCAGATGGATAAAAAAGAAGAAGATTTCACTGATAAAATGAGGCAGAATTGAACTAAAGAAATTCCAAACTTTAGCAATCATAGTATCGTATTCCTGGTGTAGATATTTTCGAGATATGCAAACAAAATCATTATATTTGGCCTCACAACCTAAACTCATCTCAAAGATTATTAGTTAAAATTAGCGGTCTAATTTGCATAGAAGCCTAAAATCAGAAGGTTGGCTTTAGCCCACAAGTTTATAACATGGTAAAATGAATGTTTGTAAAATCCAATCATATGAGGGGAATTGGAAAAAGCTTACTTTGTTGAAGCAAAAAGCTTTTCAAGTTCAGGCATATTCCGGATGTCAATCTGCATGTGCAACAATTATTATAAATGGAGGGTCGTTAAATAAAATTTAAAGGAAAAACCACAAAATTCTCATGGGTCCCAATACAGATGTATCCAATTGATTACAATTATCAACTAACATCACATAAAAAACAGTTTTACACATTTCAATTTCCAATAGAACAATCAAAATTTGAGAGGCTGCAAACCCAGAAACATGATAAATCAACATGTTCATAATGCAATCCATCACAGAAGCATCATTAAAAAAAAATATTCTAAAAGTTAACAGGCATGAAATTACAAGTAGCAAATAACAAATAAAAAAATAAAACAGAAAATTTTCCAAATTTAAAATAATAATAAGAAAAAAATAAAAAACTTATCAATTTCTGGAATAACTTCACACGGTAAATTCACCGATAAAAATCCAATCTTTGCAACAATTCAGGAAAAAGGCCATCAAAACAAATAAATGAAAACAAAATAAGGATTAAGGAAAGGAAAAACTCGCCTTATGAAAAGAAAGGTTTGGGCCAAATTTACCAGCGAGTTCCTGCACTCGCTTGATTGCAATTTCAGAAGAATTGTCTAAATTATCAACCACCACTGCCTTAAATCCCCCTAATAACAATTGAAGCACCGTGTGGCTTCCAATATATCCTGCTCCCCCAGTCACCAAAATACTCTGCTGCGCCATAATAATCTATTAATCCACCGAAATACCTACCTAAATACAAAATATATGAACACAGAATTAATTGCGTGGGAATGAATATAAATATACTCCTAGTTCTCTTATCTGAAGAAGCAGAAGAAGGGAATAAAGCGAAATTGGTTTTACAGGTGTAGAATTTGATCAGAAACGCTCTACATAAGGTAAGGAATGAGGCCGAGGAAGAAGAATGTGGATCAGAAATACCAACGCACAATTTTATACTACTACTACTACTACTACTATTTTAATTTAATCAGCTGGGACACGTGGAAGAAAGTAGTAATATTGCGACTTTGGATGCAAACTTAACGGCGTTTACTAGAAGAATGCCCTACCAATTACCAAAGGATTATTGTTGTTATTATGACTCGTTAAAAAGATTAGCAAAAAACAATTTCCACATATATTAAAAATAAAATAAAATAAGGTAAATTTATCGACTCACAAAATTATATAAAATAATGAGTATTTTTAATTTTTTTATACTAATAGACCTTGTTAAATTAATAATATATTTATCCTTCATTTTATATATTTTATCTCATTTTTCAAAATAAAAAAATTATATTTTTAATCATAATTTTTGATTATGATGTGATTTTATTATTTGTTTTAAATGTGATGTTAGTGATTATTATTATTTTACCATGTGTTATATCTATTGTGGCATCTTTGAATCCATGCTTGATGTTGACATATAAAATAATTATAACTATAAATAATAATATTCTTCAGATGTTGACTGTTATTTGTGTAAATACAAAAGTGAAATCTTTTTTATTTATGATTTTACCCTTTAAAGTTAATAATTATCTACCAAGGAGAGCTAGAGGAGAGGAATCTTGAATTTCTGAAAATAATAATTGGCAAATGCGTGTGTAAGGATATTAATTAGTCTCCTTGGTGTGAGCTTTAAAAAAAATATTACTACCTCCGTCTTATGATAAGTGTTTTTTTAACTTAAATTACATATATCAATATATAAGTTAAAATGATAAAAATATCTTTAATATATTTTTTTTGAAGTTAAAGAGTTAATGAGTGTCATTTAATTGTAGTGATGGTAAGATGCAATAAATACCATTGAATGCATAAGGGCATATATGAGAAAATATTGTAAAAATTATATTGGAGTTTTAACACATCACTTATTTTGAGAAAAAATATTAAGCCTAAAAAAGCACTTATTGTGGGACGGATGTAGTACTATTTTTATTTTTTTGGTAAGTAGGAGTTTAATTTTGAGTGAATTGTATTCATATATCATATACTATATTTCAGCACTTAATTCTCGACTGAATTCAGGTGGTATTACTTTTTCAAAGCTTAATTATATAAAAAGAGATTTGATTTAAGTGGGTGAACAACTTAATCGGCATTGAAGCAGGCCCTTAGACCAGCTATAATTAAATTTTTTTTTATGTAATTTTGGAATAAAGTGATAGTTATTGTTGAAAATAATTAACATGAAATTAATTATAATTAATTAATTAATATAATGTTGACAGACAAATCAAGTGATGTTACGTGTCAAATCCCCCCTTTTACAAAATCTTATCCGTAAAAGACTACTCCACTGATCAAATATAGACGTAAGATTTTAAAAGACCGGAGAAATCAGCAAAAACTTACGTGAGTTAGTTTCGACTGTCCCAGTCAGTCTCTTGGTGGGTTGTCTCACGTGATAAATAACGTTTTGGTCACTGTACTAAGGTCTAATTTTTATTGTAATTATTGAATTTTTTTTTTATTACAATCGAATAACTGTAATTTCAAATATTATAAAATGATCATTAATTTTAATTTCTGTTCAAAAACCAAACGTTGCTTAGTAGACTAACAGAATCTACGTGGCACTGAGGTGGCACGTAGGGTCCACTCCCACGTGGATCTGTAGTAAAATGTAATACACTTTTTGGTTACTGTACTAGGGTCCGATTTTCATTGTGGTTACCGAAACTTTTTTTGTTACAATCGAATAACTGTACTCTCAAAAATTACAAAATGATCATTACTTAAAAATTATTATTATTTAAAAATTATTATTATTTAGAAATTATTATTATTTAAAAATGTTGAAAGTCAATGTTGAAATTATTATTACTTAAAAATTATTATTACCTAAAAATTATTGTTATTTAAAAATTATTATTATTTAGAAATTATTATTATTTAAAAATGTTGAAAGTCGATGTTGAAATTATTATTACTTAAAAATTATTATTATTTAAAATTACTATTATTTAAAAAATATTATTATTTAAAAATTTTGAAAGTCAATGTTGATCAGATTCATCAGAATCAAGAAAAGAAAGGGATTTTTCTTTTTAAAATAATAAAATCTTGTGGCGCCCCCAAATTAGGTATACATCACCCATCTCGAATTAAATGGGATACATGATGCAAATTCAAATACAACTTAATAATACAACCGTAGTGGTATAATAATACGACAAAACATAAATCTGTGAGTTTGAATACAAATATTGTCTACTTAGAGTATACAAACTCAAAAGGAGTCCTCATTACAATTATTATCACACTATTTCACGAATAGTGAGGACTACTAATGCACCATCTAAGACCATCACTCTTGTTCCCACTAGCTAGTCCCATTCGTTCTCATTTCTCAAGAGAATGAAAGAAAAAGTGAGCTCAACTAGCCCGATAAGAAATATTATGACTAAGATAATGCGAGAATAATTTATCGTTAGCCTTGAACGAGTGTTAAGCGATAAAATATAATAACTATCAAGTTTAACTGCAGCGGAACAAGTAATCCATTAGAAGAGTCAAGTAGGGAATAAAATCTACTATCTTCTATGATTTAAAAGGTTTTTCATCACTTTTATCGCTGGGACTCAACTTAATAAATAATTTACATCATCGAATCACCCCTGCACTACGGCCAAGGATATTCTTTAGCATCACGACCACAAATTATCCATGCACTACGGGCCAAGAAAATTCATGTATTCATTAATGGTCATGATCATGCCAACGACTGTCCATCAATGCACTACGGGCCAATGAGGACTTTTACCACATCATTTGTAACGTTACGATCGCCATTACACGAATAATCCACAGTCATAATTATACCAAGTCCATCTATGCATTACAGAATACACGATGACTTTCAACAAAATATAAACATGAGGATGATGACAATGATATAAAGAATTCAATAAAATAAGTTCAAGAATTAATTTATCTAGGAACCGATAACGTCCAAATTGTCAACATGAATCTTTGCTTTGTAGAGTAAAATTCAAGAATGCTCAGAAGAATATTTTCATGAAAAGATACTGGTTGAAGCGCAAATATTAAGGATATTTCACTAATTTCATGGAGTATAGAAGTCAAAGTTTTAACCAACTGAGTATAATAAAGAATGGAATAACAAAAGAATTCACCATGCATGCGATAGACCGCGCAAGCATGTTATTCCAACAGAATAATAAATAACGAAACCGGTCCGCGTAAAAACGCACATACATGATATTTCAACGAATAATAAATCTGGAACCCGGTCCGGCGTAAAACACATGACGGGATATTCCAACGAGAATAATAAAAAACTTTAATAATGAAGAATGTCACCAAGTATAGGGTAGTATGCTGCGTATCTTTGGTTATTCCATGAGAATAATAAAGAATGGAATAACGAAGTTCTCTTCATGAATACAAAAGAAATAATACCCCTTACGAATTACAACAAATAATATTCCCAAGTAAAGAAGAGTATTATTATTTGGTAGGCGAGGTTATTATTGAAGAAAACTTCCTACCCTCATAGCTTTCTAAAACTCTAAAATAAGCTCAAGATTATAGAAGAAGAATTTCTCTGGATTTCTGGTATGGTTTTCAATTCTAACTAAGCATCCTATTTATAGGAGAATGGAAGGGCACTGTGTAAGGAAAATATCACAGATGCAATAATTATGCAATCAGGGATGAGAACATTTTGTAATTCACCGATGCATATTTTCAATCACTCAACCAATAAAAACAAAGCAAGAATATAATATATATATATATATAATACTCCCTTTTTCCACCATTAATATATATCCACTACCAATTTTTTTCTCCACTTCCGACACACACACACACACACACTAACTAAATAACATATATATATAATAAGACAAACACTTCCCTCATCATTTCAATACTCCACCAAAATCCACTAACATATATAAATATATAAAATACCTCATAAAAATCACATTAATAATTTTAACAATATTTATCACCTTTATTATAATTCACAATATTAATCGACCGAATTCGTTCCCGGAAAGAGGGCTTTCGATAAGGATTTCTCCTATTGGCGCCTGATTAGGTGACCAAACCTCTCCTTGTGAAACTTACTAGATATCGTTAATATTGCAAATAATAATATTAATAACTTTATCGTCTCAATTATTGATTTAATAATATATAAAAATATAAACCAATAATTGAATCAAATAACGTGAGATCTTATCAACAATTACTATATCAATAATTGAACAAAAGCGAGTGACTTCTCACGTAAGCATCGATAATCAATCTGGTGTCTTCTTGTGCACTACACAGCGTATTCTTGTACTTTTAATCTAAGATTGTTTGACGATTTAACGGTAAAACTTCCATAGTTATTTTCATAAAAAGTATTTTTTATGCGTTTTCTCGAATCGACAATAATTCCGTTGTAGGGTCCACCAATGATTTTCTGGTTATGCGAATATTCCTGTTAAAGCGAATATTCCCAGAGCCAATCGAATATTATATAACAACTTGCGTACTTTTGCAAAATTTATACATATTACCCACAATTATAACATTATATCAAATTCATTCCATAATATTCAAAAATGATAATTATAGAAAATTCATCTTTATTCAAAAATTGGATGAATTTTCTATAATTATCTTTTATAATAATAAATAATGATGAATTTTATATAATTGATGATTTTCAGTAAGTAATTTGATTCAATTATTGTCGAATATTTTCATATATTATTAAATCAATAATTGAGATAACAAAGTTATTAATATTATTATTCATATATTATTAAATCGATGGTCAGAGTTAACAAAGAGAGGTTTGGTACCTTTTTGCAATATTAACGATGTAAAGTTACGCGAGGAGAGGTTTGAAATCGTAATAAAAACCCCTTGAAACCCCTCTTTCTGAGGAACGACACTGGGTCGATTAATAATGTAAGACCTCAACTTTTTGAATAAAGATTAAATTTTCTCGAAATATATTTTTGAATATTATGGTGTGGATTTGATATAATGTTATAGTTGTGGGTAATATTTATAAATTTTGCAAAATGCATGAAGTTGTTATATAATATTCGATTGGTGGGGAATATTCGTTTTAACGAAAAATATTAGTATATATCTGAGCACAATCATTGGTGGACCCCCACAAATGGAATTATTATCGAGAATGAAAAAACAAAAAAATACTTTATGAAAATAACGGCGAAGTTTTACTGATAATCTGTTGAACTACCGGTAGTAAAAGTAATCGATGTCTGGCGTTGGTTGCGTAGTAGCACTGCGGTATTGATTATTGATGCTTCGTGAGAAGTCACTCGGTTATACTCAATTATTGCTACGATAATTCTTTGCATCATATCTCTCGTATTATTGATTCGATTATTGTCATAGTATCATCTCAGTAATATGTTATTTTATTAAATCAATAATTGAGGCGACAAAGTTATTCATATTATTAAATTGCAATATTTACAATGTCTAGAAGTTACATCGAGGATAGGTTTGGTCACTAATTTGCGGCGATAGGGAGAAATCCTTATTGAAAAGCCCCCTATTTCCTGCGAATGACCTGGTTGATAAATATTGCGAGTTATAATATTAATGATGAATGTTATTATAATTGAAGTTGTGTTCGGAGTTGAATTTGGAGACGCGGACGTGATATTTGAGTCCGGAACGATGAAATTAGTAAAAATAGTCTATAAGCACAAAATTTTCTGGAATTCACTATTTGGTCAAAAAGTCAACAGTTGACTTTTTTGGGAAAAGTCAAACTTTGAAATTTCAAAATTTATATTTTTATAAAAATGGTTTCATTGTGTTGGAATTATTTGTGTTAGTGAAAATCGACAATTATTTCGATAATAATTGATGTTTGGAGGTTATATTGACCAATCGGGTATCTAACCGGATAAATGAGCAATTGATTGCTATTATTTCACATGATTATAACTATTTGTTCACATGTGTATACTATTGTTTCATATTCTTGTTACTATTAGGTGAGTTGGTGCGAGATTGATAATACTTGCATGGTAAGTTAAAAATAGAGGTATAGATGGAGTCTTATCTTTGTAATTAGTATTTTCACATGTCTAGAACTATTGATTCACATATTTACTATTGAATCACATTATTTACTATTAGGGGAGGTGGTGCAAGTTTGATAATACTTTCATGACTAAATTAAAAATAAAGGAAAAGTTGGAGGTATTGTCTTTCGTAATTTTTCGAGCCCCAAAGCGTCTGATTATCGAAACAATATTTTTCTATAAATAGAAGCTCATTCTTCCTTCATTTCTCACCATTTCACAAAAGCTTTAGAGCAATTATTATAGAGATAAATTATAGAAAGAAGAAGAGAAGTCTGCTACCTCACTATTCCAGTATCCAATTTTTCTAAGGTAGGGAGTATTATTTCTTTCTTATCTATGAAGAGAATTTATGTTATTCCATTCTTTATTATTACATTGGAATAAAGCGTATCTGCTGGCTACCCTATACTTTGTGAAATTCTTACATTGTTCCATTCTTTATCATTACATTGGAACATCACATGCATGCGTTCTACCTTGGGACTGATTAAAATCTTTATTATTACATTGGAATATCACATGCATGCGTTCTACGGGGACTGATTCCGTCTTTATTATTACATTGGAATATCACATGCATGCGCTTTTACTGTGGGACCTAATTCCGTCTTTATTATTACATTTGGAATATCACATGCATGCATTTCTGTAGGACTGATTCCGTTATTTATTTATTATTCGTTGAATAACTTTTGCTGAGCTGGTCTATCGCGCGTGCTGGTGATTTCTTTTGTTATTCCATTCCTTATTATACTCATTTGATTAAAGTTTTGACTTCTATACTCCTTGAAATTAGTGGAATATCCTTGATATTTGCGCTTCATCCAATATCTTTTCATGAAAATATTCTTCTGAGCATTCTTGAATTTTACTCTACAAAGCTACATGTTGACAATTTGGACGTTATTAGATCCTGGATAAAATAATTCTTGAACTTGTTTTATTGAATTCTTATATCATTGTCATCATCCTCATGTTTATATTTTGTTGAAAGTCATTTGTGGCCTATAGTGCATAGATGGACTTGGTATGATTATGACCGAGGATTATTCGTGTAATCATGGCCAGTAATGTTACAAATGATGTGGTAAAAGTCCTCATTGGCTCGTAATGCATTGATGGACGATTGTTGGCATGATCATGACCATTATTGAATACACAAATATTTTTTGGCCCGTAGTGCATGGATAATTGTGGTCGTGATACTAAAGAATATCCTTGGCTAAGTAGTAGTAGGTGATTCGATGATGTGGATTATTTATTAAAATTTGAGTCCCGGTGATAAAAGTGATGAAAACCTTCTAAATCATAAAAGATATTAGATTTTATTCTCTACTGACTCTTTTAATGGATTGCTTGTTCATTGCGAGCTTAAACTTGATGGTTGTTATATTGTATCGCTTTAACACTTTGAAGGCTAACGATAATATATTCTGCATTATCTTAGTCATAATATTTCCTACTGGGCTAGTTGAGCTCACCCTTTTACTTTTATTGTTCTCTTCAGGAAATGAGAACGTAGCAGGGTCTAGTCAGAGAACGGAGTGACGGACCAGATGATAACATTAGTAGTCCTCACTATTCAGTGAAATAGTGGAAAATCTTGGATAAGAAGGAACATATTCTACCCTCCAAGGTTATTCCTCAAGTCAAAGTTTTGTGGAGAAACCACGATGTTGAGGAAATGACCTGGGAGTTAGAATCTGAAATGAAATCAAAGTATCCTCAACTCTTCGACATACCAGGTACGCACCCTAATTTCGAGGATGAAATTTCATAAGAAGTGGAGGTTGTAAGACCCCAACTTTTTGAATAAAGATTAAATTTTCTCGAAATATGTTTTTGAATATTATGGTGTGGATTTGATATAATGTTATAGTTGTGGGTAATATTTACAAATTTTGCGAAGTACGCAAGTTGTTATATAATATTCGATTGGTCGGAGAACATTTGTTTTAACAGAGAATATTAAATGCTAATGACACAATCATTGGTGGACCCCCCATTAACGGAATTATTGTCGGATTGAGAAAACGACAAAAATACTTTATGAAAATAACGGCGGAAGTTTTACCGTTAAGCTGTTGAACTATCGATAGTAAAAGTAAAGAATGTCTGGCGTGGTTGCATAGTAGCACAATTTGTATTGATTATTGATGCTTACGTGAGAAGTCACTCGGTTATACTCAATTATTTCTCAAGATAATTGTCGTGCATCATATCTCTCATATTATTGATTCGATTATTGTCGTAGTATCATCTGTATAATATGTTATTTTATTAAATCAATAATTGAGACAACAAAGTTATTCATATTATTAAATTGCAATATTTACAATGTTTAGAAGTTACATCGAAGAAGAGGTTTGGTCACCTAATTGCGGCGCCATAGGGAGAAATCCTTATTGGAAAGCCCCCTATTTCCTGGGAACGACCTGGTTGATAAATATTGCGAGTTATAATATTAATGATGAATGTTATTAAAATTAAAGTTGTGTTCGGAGTTGAATTTGGAGACGTGGATGTGATATTTGAGTCCGGAACAAGAAATTAGTAAAAATAGTCTATAAACACAAAATTTTCTGGAATTCACTATTTGGTCAAAAAGTCAACATTTGACTTTTTCGGGAAAAGTAAAACTTCAAAATTTCAAAATTTATATTTTTTATAAAAATGGTTTCATTGTGTTGGAATTATTTGTGTTAGTGAAAATCGACAATTATTTCGATAATAATTGATGTCTGGAGGTTATATCAACCAATCGGGTATCTAACCGGATAAATGAGCAATTGATTGCTATTATTTCACATGATTATAACTATTTGTTCACATGTGTATACTATTATTTCACATTCTTGTTACTATTAGGAGAGTTGGTGCAAGATTGATAATACTTACATGACTAAGTTAAAAATGGAGGTATAGATGGAGGTACTATACTGTAATTCGTATTTTCACATGTCTAGAACTATTGATTCACATAATTTACTATTGAATCACATTATTTACTATTAGGGGAGGTGGTGCAAGTTTGATAATACTTTCATGACTAAATTAAAAATAAAGGAAAAGTTGGAGGTATTGTACTGTAATTTTTCGAGCCCCAAAGCGTGCAATTATCAAAACAATATTTTTCTATAAATAGAAGCTCATTCTTCCTTCATTTCTCACCAATTCACAAAAGCTTTAGAGCGATTATTATAGAGAGAAATTATAGAAAGAAGAGAAGTCTGCTACCTCACTATTCCAAAGATCCGGTTTTTCTAAGGTAGGGAGTATTATTTCTTTCTTATCTATGAAGAGAACTTCATTATTCCATTCTTTATTATTCTCATTGAATAACTCAGATATCTGTGAAGCTACCCTATACTTGGTGAAATTCTTACATTGTTCCATTCTTTATCATTCATTTGAACATCACATGCATGCATGCGTTCTCTGGCGGGACTTGGTTCCGTCTTTATTATTACATTGGAATATCACGTCATGCATTTTACAATTCGACTGATTCCGTCTTTATTATTACATTGGAATATCCTGCTGCATGCGTTCTACGCCGGGACTGATTCCGTCTTTATTATTACATTTGGAATATCCTCGTCATGCATGCGTTTCTGTTTGGACTGATTCCGCCTTTATTATTACATTGGAATATCCCATCTCTGCGTTTCTGCCGGACCGATTCTCATTATTTATTATTACGCTGGAATAACTCTACCATGTGCCTCTCGTGCATGCACGGTGATTTCTTTTGTTATTCCATTCCTTATTATACCCAGTTGTTTGAAGTTTTGACTTCTATACTCCATGAAATTAGTGGAATATCCTTGATATTTGCGCTTCATCCAGTATCTTTTGAAGGAAATATTCTTCTGAGCATTCTTGAATTTTACTCTACAAAGCAGTATCATGTTGACAATTTGGACGTTATTAGATCCTGGATAAAATAATTCTTGAACTTGTTTTATTGAATTCTTATATCATTGTCATCATCCTCATGTTTATATTTTGTTGAAAGTCATCTGTGGCCTATAGTGCATAGATGGACTTGGTATGATTATGACTAGGGATTATTCGGTTAATCATGGTAGTAATGTTACAAATGATGTGGTAAAAGTCCTCATTGGCCCATAGTGCATTGATGGATAGTTGTTGGCATGATCATGACCATTATTGAATACACAAATATTCTTGGACCGTAGTGTATGGATAATTGTGGTCGTGATACTAAAGAATATCCTTGGCTGTAGTGCAGGGGTGATTCAATGATGTGGATTATTTATTAAGTTGAGTCCCAGCGATAAAAGTGATGAAAAACCTTTTAAATCATAAAAGATTGTAGATTTTATTCTCTACTTGACTCTTTGAATGGATTGCTTGTTCCACTACAGTTAAACTTGATGGTTGTTATATTGTATCAGTTTAACACTGTTGAAGGCTAACAATAATATATTCTGCATTATCTTAGTCATAATATTTTCTACTAGGCTAGTTGAGCTCACCCTTTTACTTTTATTGTTCTCTTCAGGAAATGAGAACGTCGCAGGGACTAGTCGGGGAACGGAGTGACGGACCAGATGATAGCATTAGTAGTCCTCACTATTCAGTGAAATAGTGGAAAAATAAATGTAATAATATTGAATTTGAGTTTGTATATTGTCTAGACGATAATATTTGTATTAAAACTCACAGCTTATGTTTTGTCGTACTTTACACGACAGTTGTATAATTAAGTTGTATTTGTATTCTGTACCATGTATTTGGCGACTCAGAATATGTGATGTATACCTATTTTGGGGGCGTCACAAATAGTGTGAATAATAATAATGATGATGAGTTTTGTTTTATTAGTATTATTAATGAAATAAAACAGAAAAGCTTTTTATATAAAACAGAATACTTTTATAAAGTTATTCGTTTTATTAGACTATAAATAGAATATATAATATTCTATTATGCATAGTGTTTTGCATAGTAAATTTTTTTTATATAAAACAGAATACTTTTATAAAGTTATTTGTTTTATTAGACAATAATTAGAATATATTATATTTTATTATGCATAGTGTTGCATAGTGCTATGCGTAGTGTTTTGTATAGTAAAATCTTTTTATATAAAATAAAATACTTTTATAAAGTTATTAGTTTTTATTAGATTATAAATAGAATATATTATCTTTTATTTAAAAGATTTTGTTTTAAATCTGGACCGTCTGTTTAAAGTAAATCAATTTGGACCGTTCATGAATTAATTCTTATCTGGCACCATTCTTACATAAATAGAAGCTCATTCCTTCATTATTTCTTACGAATTTACTAAAACTCTAGAGAGAAAGAAGAAAAGTGTTCTGCTACTTCACTACTTCTATATCCAGTACTCTTCTTTCTAATGTAAGGGGTATTATTTCTTTCGTCTTCATGAAGAGAACTTCTGTTATTCCATTCTTTATCATTATGTTGGAATAACCTATCTATACGAAGTACCGCATGCATGGTGATTTCTGTTATTATTCCGTTCTTTATCATTCCGTTGGAACATCCTGTCTATGCTTTATGCATGACCTGGTTCCATTCTTTATTATTACATTGGAACATCACATACGTATAGCTTTACGCATGACTTTGGTTCCGTTATTTATCGCTCGTTGGAACATCCACATACATACGTTTATGCATGACCTGGTTCCGTTATTTATTATCCTGTTGGAATAACCTGTCTGTGCGGTCTATCGCATGCCTGGTAATTTCTTTTGTTATTCTGTAAGACCCCAAATTTTATGAAATAAAAGTATTCAATTTTTCTATTCAGTAAATAGTTAAATTGATAAAAATTTTAAAGTTAAGGGTGATATATGATTTTTTTAAAATACGTAAGTGGTTATAAAATATTCATTGTTGTCGGGGAATATTCGTTTAGTCGTGGAATATTTTTTCCGGTTTGGGAATATTAGTATGATGGCCAGCAGACCATTTATGGGCCCCATAATGAATAATAAGCGTTGTGGCGCCCCAAAATTAGGTATACATCACCCATCTTGGGTCGCCAGATACATGATGCAGAATTCAAATACAACTTACTAATACAATCGTCAGCAATACGACAAAACATAAACCGTGAGTTTGAATACAAATATTATCTACTAGAGATTATACAAACTCAAAAGGAGTCCTCATTACAATTATTATCACACTATTTCATAGAATAGTGAGGACTACTAATGCTATCCTCCGGACCATCACTCCGCTCCCAGACTCGTCCCAAATATATTCTCATTTCACGAAGAAACGGTGAAAGAAAGGGTGAGCTCAACTAGCCCGATAAGAAATATTATGACTAAGATAATGCGAAATAAATTATCATTAGTCTCCAACAATGTTAAACCTGATAAAATATAATAGACATCAAGTTTAACTACAATGAACAAGCAATCCATTAAAAGAGTCAAGTAGAAAATAAAATCTACTATCTTTTATGATTAAAAAGGTTTTTCATCATTTATTATCACGAGACTTAGCTTAATAAATATTCCACATTATTTAATCACCCACACTACTACCAAGGATATTCTTTAGTATCACGACCACAATTATCCATACACTACGGGCCAAGAATATTTGTGTATTCATTAATGGTCATGATCATGCCAACAATCGTCCATCAATGCACTACGGGCCAATGAGAACAATTACCATATCATTTGTAACATTACTATCATGATTACAATCGAATAATCCACTGGTCATAATCATACCAAGTCCATCTATGCACTACAAAGCCACAAAATGACTTTCAACATAATATAAACATGAGGATGATGACAATGATATAAGAATTCAATAAAACAAGTTCAAGAATTAATTTGTCCAAGAACTACTAATGTCCAAATTGTCAACATGATACTGCTTTGTAGAGTAAAATTCAAGAATGATCGAAGAATATTTCCTTGAAAAGATCTTCGGATGAAGCGCAAATATCAAGGATATTCTACTAATTTCATGGAGTATAGAAGTTAAAACTTTAACCAATTGAGTATAATAAAGAATGTAATAACAAAAGAAATCACCATACATGCGGTACTTCGTATAGACAGGTTATTCCAACAGAATACTAAATAACGGAACTGTGTCGTGAAATTGCACCGCGTGATGTTCCAATGTAATAATAAAGAATGGAATAACAACAAATCACCATGCATGCGGTACTTGCTTAGACGAGGTTATTCCAACGTAATACTAATAAGGACGGAATCGGTCCCACGTAAAAACGCATGCATGTGATATTCCAAAATAATAATAATAAAGACGGAACCAGTCCGCGTAAAAGCGCATGCATGTGATATTCCAATAGAATAATAAAGATGGAATCAGGTCCGGTGTACAACGCACAAACAGGATATTCCAACAGAATAGTAAAGACGGAATAATAGAAGAATGTCACCAAGTATAGGGTAGACCGGCAGATACAAAAGTTATTCCAATGTAATAATAAGCAATGGAATAACAACAGTTCTCTTCATGAATAAGAAAGAATAACACCCCTTACCGTAAAAGAAACTGAATATAAAAGTAGTTAAGTAGCGAATACTTTTCTTCTCTCTCTATAGTCTCTCTCTATAGTTTCTCTCTTTAGAGTTCAAATGAATTAAGTAAGAAAATAATGAAGGAATGAGCTTCTATTTATAGGAAAATGGAATGCATAAGTAACTAATCCATGAACGGTCCAGTTGACTTACTTTAATCTGACGGTCCATATTTAAAGCAAAATCTTTTAAAAAAAATATAATATATTCTATTTATAATCTAATAAAATGAATAACTTTATAAAAGATTTTACTATGCAAACACTATCAGCACCTTTATGAAAACACTATGCATAATAAAATATAATATATTCTAATTATTGTCTAATAAAACAAATAGCTTTATAAAAGTATTACATTTTATATAAAAAGTTTTTATTATGCAAAACACTATCTGAGACCTTTATGCAACACTAAGCATAATAGAATATAATATATTCTATTTATAGAATAACTTTATAAAAGTATTACATTTTGTATAAAAAGATTTTCTCAGATTATTACATTAATAATACCAACAAAAGCGAGTGACTTATCACGTAAGCATCAATAATCAATACCGGTATTACTCTTATGCAACCACATAATTCATGTACTTTTAACAATCGGTGTTTCAGCAGTTAACGGTAAAACTTCTGCCGTTATTTTCATAAAGTATTTTTGTCGTTTTCTCAATCTGACAATAATTCCGTTGTGGGGTCCACTAATATTCCCTGTTAAAATGAATATTCCCCGACCAATCGAATATTATATAACAACTTGCGTACTTTGCAAAATTTATAAATATTACCCACAACTATTATATCAATTTCACTCCATAATATTCAAAATTAATAGAAAATTCATCATTATTAAAAAAATTGGGGTTTTACAATCTCCCTTTCTTATGAAATTTCGCCCTCAAAATTAGGGTACGTAACTGGTATGTCGAAGAGGTGAGGATACTTTGATTTCATTTCAGATTCTAACTCCCAAGTCATTTCCTCAACATCGTGGTTTCTCCACAAAACTTTGACTTGAGGTATAACCTTGGTGCGTAGAATATGTTCCTTCTTATCCAAGATTTGAACAGGAACCTCTTCATACATCAAATCTTCCGCTATTTCGTCCGGTTCCAACTCAATAATGTGGTTCGGGTCTTCCACATATTTACGTAACATGAATATGTGAAAAACGTTATGAACACGAGACATACTTGGCAGTAAAGCGAGTCTATAGGCCACAGTTCCTACTCGATCAAGGATTAAAAATGGCCCGATGAATCGAGGATTGAGATTTCCTTTCTTTCCAAATCTCGTAACTCCTTTCCATGGAGCAACACGTAACAACACATGATCTCCTATATCGAATTCCACGTCCTTTCGATGAAGATCAGCATAACTCTTTTGTCGATCTTGTGAGGTTTTTATATGTTGCCGGATCGTTTGAATCTTTTCCGTAGTCATACGTACCAACTCTGGTCCCAACAACGTTGCTTCACCCACCTCATCCCAAATCTTTGGAGAGCGACACTTTCTTCCATACAACGCTCAATGGAGCCATGCCAATACTTGCTTGATAACTGTTGTTGTAGGAAAACTCCACCAATAGTAAGAACTTGTCCGAACTTTCCTTGAAATCAAGGACACAGAGTCTTAATAGATCTTCAAGAGTTTGAATAGTCCTCTCGAATTTGTCGTCAAAATGCATGCGAGGATGATATGCCGAGCTAAATCGTAAATCTGTGCCCATAGCTTTTTGCAAACTAACCCAAAATCGCGAAGTGAATCTTGGGTCTCGATCAGAAACTATGGATACTGGCATACCATGCAATCTTACAACCTCGTTTATGTACATACGAGCAAGACGTTCAAGTGTATAAGTTTCTCGTATCGGTAAGAAATGAGCAGACTTGGTCAATCTATCAATAATGACCCAAATCGCATCTATGCCTTGAGAAACTTTGGGAAGACCAGTAACGAAATCCATGGTAATGTGCTCCCACTTCCATTCTGGAATTTCAAGTGGTTGCAATGGACCTTTTGGTACTTGATGCTCCGCCTTGACTCGTTGACACGTTAGACACCTTGAGATAAACAATGCTATCTCTCTCTTCATATTGCCCCACCAAAATGTATGTCGAAGATCATGATACATTTTGGTACTCCCAGGATGGATTGTAAACGGTGTGTTGTGCGCCTCCATCATGATTTTATACTTTAAATCAGGGTTGTTAGGAACACAAAGTCTGGAGTTGACTCGAAGTATTCCTTCTTCATCGATTCTTGCTTCCGACATCGCACCTTCTTGCACTTTCTTCCTCATACGCATCAGCTCCGGATATGTAACTTGAGCAGCTTTAATTTTATCAATTAAAGTCGGTTCTACTCGTATATTTGCCATCATCACGTGGGTCCCTGGAGTCTTTATCTCTATCTCCATCCTTTGCAAGTCATACAAAATAGGCCTTTGCGTTGACAATATTGCACTCGTACTCGCATATAATCTTCTACTCAATGCATCAGCTACCACGTTCGCTTTTCCAGGATGGTATTGGATGGTATGATCATAATCTTTCAACAGTTCAAGCCAACGTCATTGTCGCATGTTAAGTTCCTTTTGAGTGAAGAAATATTTGAGGCTTTTATGATCCGTAAAGATCTCCACTTTCTCCCCATACAAGTAATGCCTCCAAATCTTTAGTCACGAAGATAACAAACTGCCAACTCTAGATCATGAGTAGGATAATTCCTCTCATATTCTTTGAGTTGTCGTGAGGCATAGGCTATGACTTTGCCATGTTGCATGAGAACACATCCTAACCCTTTGCCTGAAGCATCACTGTAGATGACAAATCCCTCCGAACTAGATGGTATTGTTCCGAGGCTTCATGCAATTCATGCAACATCAGGCGAGAGCGGCTCCTGTCCAAAATGCAGGTAGAAACACTTGCAACTCTCGGACGGTCACTGCCAAACAGATCAAGGAGTTGGGACCACCGGAGTTTATTGGAGAGCCAAAACCACTTAAGGCGGAAGCATGGATAAACCAGATAACCAAGATATTTGATGTCTTGGGATGCTCCGAGGAACAAAAGGTTCCCTTCGCCACCTTTATATTGCATGAAGAGGCGATTCATCGGTGGGAATCTCTAAACGCACCCGACTGGACTTTTCAAGATGTCTTGGGAGAAGTTCCAAGAGTCGCTTCAACGACAAGTACTTTCCGAAAGTATTCGTCACATGAAGGACGTGGAGTTTATCAAGTTGGAACAAAACAATATGACCGTGTCGCAATACGAGGCTAAATTTGCGGAGTTATCCCGGTTTGCATCCCATTTGGTTGATAATGAGGAACGAATGACCCGAATGTTTTTAAGAGGTTTGAAACCGGAGATACGACAATATCTTATTTCTCATAAATTGTGTTTGTATTCAGATGTTGTAAATAGGGCTCATTTGTTGGAGCGCGATAACGAGTCAACGCAACCAAGAGAAAGCAGTCACCATAATGAATACCAGTGGTAACAGTCATCGAAGCGGTGACAACAACGTGGAGGGAATCAACATGCCAGAAATGGTAACCATTTCGGTGGTAATCATAGCCAAGACAAGAAAAATGGATATTTCAAGAAAAGGAGATTCAACAATGATGGAAAGACGTCAGCACCAGCACCCGTTGTTAAGGAAGGAGAACGACGACCTATCATATGCTTCAAATGCAGAGGGGAGGGACACATCAGTCCAAACTGCGCGATGCCGTCCAAAGCATGTTATAATTGTGGAAGAGAAGGTCACTTAGCTCGATTTTGTCGTTCACCGAAGACAAATTCAGCTAGGATGGAGGCACCAAAGGCCGTCCCAGAAAAGTCAAAGCAAGTAGTGCAAGGGAGAGCGTTTGTTGTGACCTCCCAGAAAGCAAGGAACCCGAACGAGGTTATCACGGGTAAGCTTATCATAAACTCTAGTGAAGTCTATACCTTATTTGATACCGGTTCTACCCATTCTTTTATTTCTCCGACTTGCGCTCAACGTTTAAATTTGACTCCGGAGAATTTAGACTTTGACTTATCTGTTGAAACTCCATTAGGAGAAACCTTCATTACATCCACTGTTTATAAGTCTTGTTTGATTCAAATCGCTAACCGCACATTAACTGTCGATCTTATCTCTTTACAATACTTGCATTTGACGTGATTCTAGGGATTGATTGGTTAACTACTCATCATGCTAAAATTGATTGTTTTCGTAAGGTTGTTAACTTTCATATTCCTAATAAACCTATTATGCGAATTCAAGCAACCAAACCATTAAAATCAATCACGGTCATCTCAAGCCATAAAGCTATTCATTTATTGAAAAACGGATGTCAAGCTTTCTTAGCTCATGTCACAGTTTAAACAAAAATACGCCGATTTGAAGGATATTTCTATTGTTAATAAATTTCTGACGTATTCCTCAAGAACTTCCCGCCTACCCCAGGCGTGAAGTTGAATTTTGTATCGACCTTGAACCCAGTACAAAACCCATTTCCAAAGCCCCATATTGAATGGCTCTTATTGAACTTCGAGGAGTTAAAGACCCAATTGCGGAATTGTTAGACATTGGTTTCATTCGTCCCAAATCGTCTCCTTGGGGTGCTCTGTTCTATTCGTGAAGAAGAAAGATGGGAGTATGCGACTTTGTATTGATTATCGGGAGTTGAATCATGTCACCATCAAAAATAGGTACCCATTGCCACGTATTGATGACTGTTTGATCGCCATAAGGAGCACAATTTTTTTCAAAGATCGATCTTCGCTCGGATATTATCGGTACCAAGGTTAAAATCGAGGATATTCCAAAGATCGCCTTGAAACTCCTATGACGGGCATTATGAATTCTTAGTCATGTCTTTTGGATTTACTAATGCTCATCTTTGCCTTCATGGATATGATGAACCGAGTATTCAAGGAATATTTGGATCACTTTGTGGTCGTCTTTATTGATGACATCCTTATTTATTTTAAAAGCCACGAAGATCATGAGCAACACTTGAGGTCGATACTCCAAAAGCTTCGTGAATATAAGCTTTATGCCAAGTTAAAGAAATGCGAGTTCTGGCTTAAGGAAGTAGCATTCCTTGGGCACGTAGTATCAAGTCATGGAATATCCGTTGACCCGACAAAGATTGAAGCTATTCAAAGCTGGGAGCAACCCAAATCGATGATCAAAATCGTAGCTTTCTCGGTTTCTTGGTTATTATCGGAGATTCGTGGAAGGATTTTCTCGAATCGCTACTCCATTAACTCAAATGACTTTTAAAGATACAAAGTTCGGTTGGAGCGAGGAATGTGAGAAGAGTTTTCAAGAACTCAAAGGAGACTCATTTCAAAGACTGCTACGACAATACCATCCGGTTCGGAGGATTTGTCATCTCAATGATGCTTCGCAAAAGGGTTAGGATGTGTTCTCACGCAAAATGGGAAAGTCATAGCCTATGCCTCAAGACAACTCAAAGAATATGAGATGAATTATCCTACTCATGATCTAGAGTTGGCAGCTGTTGTCTTCGCACTAAAAATTTGGAGGCATTACTTGTATGGAGAGAAAGTGGAGATCTTTACGGATCATAAAAGCCTCAAATATTTCTTCACTCAAAAGGAACTCAACATGCGACAACGACGTTTGCTTGAATTGTTGAAAGATTATGATCATACCATCCAATACCATTCTGGAAAAGCGAACGTGGTAGCTGACGTATTGAGTAGAAGATCATATGCGGGTACGAGTGCAATATTCACAACACAAAAGCCCATTTTGTGTGACTTGCAAAGGATGGAGATAGAGTTAAAGACTCCAGGGACCCATGTGATGATGGCGAATATACGAGTAGAACCGACTTTAATTGATAAAGTTAAAGTTGCTCAAGTTACAGATCCGGAGCTAATGCGTATGAGGAAGAAAGTGCAAGAAGGTGCTATACTGGAAGCAAGAATCGATGAAGAAGGAATACTTCGAGTCAACTCCAGACTTTGTGTTCCTAACGACAATCATTTAAAGTATAAAATCATGATGGAGGCGTACAACACACCGTTTGCAATCCATCTTGGGAGTACCAAAATGTATCATGATCTTCGACATACATTTTGGTTGGGCAATATGAAGAGAGAGATAGCGTTGTTTATCTCAAGGTGTCTAACATGTCAACGAGTTAAGGCGGAGCATCAAGTACCAAAAGGTCCATTGCAACCACTTGAAATTGCAGAATGGAAGTGGGAGCACATTACCATGGATTTCGTTACCAGTCTTCCCAGAGTTTCTCAAGGCATAGATGCGATTTGGGTCATTGTTGATAGATTGACCAAGTCTGCTCATTTCTTACCGATACGAGAAACTTATACACTTGAATGTGTTGCTCGTATGTATATAAACGAGGTTATAAGATTTCATGGTATGCCAGTATCCATAGTTTCTGATCGAGACCCAAGATTCACTTCAAGATTTTGGGTTAGTTTGTAAAAAGCTATGGGCACGGATTTACAATTTAGCTCGGCATATAATCCTCAGACGGACGGGCAGTCGGAGAGGACGATTCAAACTCTTGAAGATCAATTAAGACTCTGTGTCCTTGACTTCAAGGGAAGTTGGGACAAGTTCTCACCATTGGTGGAGTTTTCCTACAACAACAGTTATCAAGCAAGTATTGGCATGGCTCCATTCGAGGCGTTGTATGAAAGAAAGTGTCGTTCTCCAGTATGCTGGGATGAGGTGGGTGAAGCAACGTTGTTGGGACCAGAGTTGGTACGTATGACTATGGAAAAGATTCAAATGATCCGATAACATATAAAAACCTCACAAGATCGACAAAAGAGTTATGCTGACCTTCATCGAAAGGACGTAGAATTCGATATTGGAGATCATGTGTTGTTACGTGTTGCTCCATGGAAAGGAGTTACAAGATTTGGAAAGAGAGGAAAGCTCAATCCTCGATTCATTGCCCCATTTTTAATCCTCGATCGAGTAGGAACTGTGGCCTATAGACTTGCGTTACCGCCAAGTATGTCTCGTGCTCATAACATTTTTCACAAATCCATGTTACGTAAATATGTGAAAGACCCGAACCATATTATTGAGTTAGAACCGGACGAAATAGAGGAAGATTTAACGTATGAAGAGGTTCCTGTTAAAATCTTGGATAAGAAGGAACATATTCTACGCTCCAAGGTTATACCTCAAGTCAAAGTTTTGTGGAGAAACTACGATGTTGAGGAAATGACCTAGGAGTTAGAATCTGAAATGAAATCAAAGTATCCTCACCTCTTCGACATACCAGGTACGTACCCTAATTTCGAGGATGAAATTTCATAAGAAGGGGATGTTGTAAGACCCCAACTTTTTGAATAAAGATTAAATTTTCTCGAAATATATTTTTGAATATTATGGTGTGGATTTGATATAATGTTATAGTTGTGGGTAATATTTATAAATTTTACAAAATACATGAAGTTGTTATATAATATTCGATTGGTCTGGGAATATTCGCTTTAACAGGAATATTAGTACAACGGCACAATCATTGGTGGACCCCCACAACAGAATTATTGTCGGATTGAGAAAATGACAAAAATACTTTATGAAAATAACGGCGTAAGTTTTACCGTTAACTGTTGAACTACCCGGTAGTAAAAGTACAGTAATATGCGTGGTTGCATAGTAGCAAACTGTATTGATTATTGATGCTTACGTGAGAAGTCACTCAGTTATACTCAATTATTGCTACAGTAATTGCTGCATCATATCTCTCATATTATTGATTCGATTATTATCATAGTATCATCTATATAATATATTATTTTATTAAATCAATAATTGAGATGACAAAGTTATTAATATTATTAAATTGCAATATTTACAATGTTTAGAAGTTCTGTCAAGGAAAGGTTTGGTCACCTAATTGCGCGCCAATAGGGAGAAATCCTTATTGGAAAGCCACCTCTTTTCTGGGAACGACCTGGTTGATAAATATTGCGGGTTATAATATTAATGATGAATGTTATTAAAATTAATGTTGTGTTCGGAGTTGAATTTGGATACGCGGACGTGATATTTGAGTCCGGAACGATGAAATTAGTAAAAATAGTCTATAAACATAAAATTTTCCGGAATTCACTATTTGGTCAAAAAATCAACAGTTGACTTTTTCGGGAAAAGTCAAACTTTGAAATTTCAAAATTTATATTTTTGATAAAAATGGTTTCATTGTGTTGGAATTATTTGTGTTAGTGAAAATCGACAATTATTTCGATAATAATTGATGTCTGGAGGTTATATTGACCAATCGGGTATCTGACCGGATAAATGAGCAATTGATTGCTATTATTTCACATGATTATAACTATTTGTTCACATGTGTATACTATTGTTTCACATTCTTATTATTATTAGGGGAGTTGGTGCAAGATTGATAATACTTGCATGACTAAGTTAAAAATGTAGGTATAGATGGTGGTACTATACTGTAATTCGTATTTTCACATGTCTAAAACTATTGATTCACATAATTTACTATTGAATCACATTATTTACTATTAGGGGAGGTGGTGCAAGTTTGATAATACTTCCATGACTAAATTAAAAATAAAGAAAAAGTTGGAGGTATTGTACTGTAATTTTTCAAGCCCCAAAACGTGCAATTATCGAAACTATATTTTTCTATAAATAGAAGTTCATTCTTCCTTCATTTCTCACCAATTCACAAAAGCTTTAGAGAGATTATTATAGAGAGAAATTATAGAAAGAAGAAGAGAAGTCTGCTACCTCATTATTCCAGTATCCAGTTTTTCTAAGGTAGGTAGTATTATTTCTTTCTTATCTATGAAGAGAACTTCTGTTATTCCATTCTTTATTATTCTGTTGAAATAACTTTTGTATCATGGGCTACCCTATACTTGGTGAAATTCTTACATTGTTCCATTCTTTATCATTACATTTGGAACATCCATCACATGCGTTCTACGGACTTGGTTCCGCTCTTTATTATTACATTGGAATATCCTCATGCATGCATTTTACACCGGACTGATTCCGTCTTTATTATTACTCGCTGGAATATCACATGCATGCGTTCTACGCCGGACCTGATTCCGTCTTTATTATTCTGTTGGAATATCCTGTCTGTGCGGTCTATCGCATGCCTGGTGATTTCTTTTGTTATTCCATTCAAGTTTTGACTTCTATACTCCATGAAATTAGTGGAATATCCTTGATATTTACGCTTCATCCAGTATCTTTTCATGGAAATATTCTTTTGAGCATTCTTGAATTTTACTCTACAAAGCAGTATCATGTTGACAATTTGGACGTTATTAGATCCTGGATAAAATAATTCTTGAACTTGTTTTATTGAATTCTTATATCATTGTCATCATCCTCATGTTTATATTTTGTTGAAAGTCATTTGTGGCCTATAGTGTATAGATGGACTTGGTATGATTATGACCGAGGATTATTCTTGTAATCATGACCGTAATGTTACAAATGATGTGGTAAAAGTCCTCATTGGCCCGTAGTGCATTGATGGACAATTGTTGGCATGATCATGACCATTATTGAATACACAAATATTCTTGGCCCGTAGTGCATGGATAATTATGGTCGTGATACTAAAGAATATCCTTGGTAGTAGTCTGCGCAGGGTGATTCGATGATGTGGATTATTTATTAAGCTGAGTCCCAGTGATAAAAGTTATGAAAACCCTTCTAAATCATAAAAGATAGTAGATTTTATTCTCTACTTGACTCTTTTAATGGATTGCTTGTTTCGCTACAGTTAAACTTGATGGTTGTTATATTGTATCGCTTTACCTTTGTTGAAGGCTAACGATAATATATTCTGCATTATCTTAGTCATAATATTTCCTACTGGGCTAGTTGAGCTCACCCTTTTACTTTTATTGTTCTTTTCAGGAAATGAGAACATAGCAGAGACTAGTCGGGGAACGGAGTGACGGACCAGATGATAGCATTAGTAGTTCTCACTATTCAGTGAAATAGTGGAAAATAAATGTAATAATATTGAATTTGAGTTTGTATATTGTCTAGACGACAATATTTGTATTATAACTCACGACTTATGTTTTGTCGTACTTTACACCTACGCGGTTGTATAATTAAGTTGTATTTGTATTCTGTACCATATATTTGACGACTCAGAATAGGTGATGTATACCTATTTTGGGGGTGTCATAGTTGGTATCAAAGCTTAGGGATATGATTCCTGGCTAAGATGTGAGACTAGAACTAGGAGGGAGAGAGACGGGGAATTCCTTCGCTACTATGACCTACCTAAGTTTATTTGGTATTTAATTGGTCAGTCAGAGTGTAGGGATAATATATTTCATGTCAATTAACCCTTGTTTTGTGGCAGTATTTGAAAATGGCATTCGAGAATGTTGAGAACATCAATGGAGCACAGGAGACTATTGAGTCTCCACAGATCAATAACCAGGACAATGTGCATCAAGAAGGCGATAATCCTCATGCAAACAACAACACTGACCAAATGATGAATGATGGAATGTTTCGAGGCTTCATGCAATTCATGCAACATCAGGCGAGAGCGGCTCCTGTCCAAAATGCAGGTGGAAACACTGGCAACTCTCGGACGGTCACTGCCAAACAGATCAAGGAGCTGGGACCACCAGAGTTTATTGGAGAGCCAAAACCACTTAAGGCGGAAGCATGGATAAAGCAGATAACCAAGATATTTGATGTCTTGGGATGCTCCGAGGAACAAAAGGTTCCCTTCGCCACCTTTATGTTGCGTGAAGAGGCAGATTACTGGTGGGAATCTCTAAAACGTACCCAGCCTACACTCAAGATGTCTTGGGAGAAGTTCCAAGAGCTGTGAAACGACAAGTACTTTCCCGAAAGTATTCGTCACATGAAGGAGGTGGAGTTTATCAAGTTGGAACAAAACAATATGACCGTGTCACAATACGAGGCTAAATTTGTGGAGTTATCCCGGTTTGCATCCCATTTGGTTGATAATGAGGAGCGAATGACCCGAATGTTTTTAAGAGGTTTGAAATCGGAGATACGACAATATCTTATTTCTCATAAACTGTGTTTGTATTCAGATATTGTAAATAGGGCTCAGTTGTTGGAGCGCGATAACAAGTCAATGCAACCAAGAGAAAGCAGCCGGCAGAATAAAAATATCAGTGGTAACAGTCATCGAAGCGGTGACAACAAACGTGGAGGGAATCAACATGCCAGAAATGGTAACCACTTCGGTGGTAATCATAGCCAAGACAATAAAAATGGACATTTCAAGAAAAGGAGATTCAACAATGATGGAAAGACGTCAACTTTTGAAAGACCTGTTAAAGGAAGGAGAACGACCACCTATCATATGATTCAAATGTGGAGGGAGGGACACATCACCAAACAAAGCTATGCGATGCTCAGTCCAAAGCATGTTATAATTGTGGAAGAGAAGGTCACTTAGCTCGATTTTGTCGTTCACCGAAGACAAATTCAGCTAGGATGGAGGCACCAAAGGCCGTCCCAGAAAAGTCAAAGCCGGTAGTGCAAAGGAGAGCGTTTGTTGTGACCTCCCAGAAAGCAAGGAACCCGAACGAGGTTATCACGGGTAAGCTTATCATAAACTCTAGTGAAGTCTATACCTTATTTGATACCGGTTCTACCCATTCTTTTATTTCTCCTACTTGCGCTCAACGTTTAAATTTGACTCCGGAGAATTTAGACTTTGACTTATCTGTTGAAACTCCATTAGGAGAAACCTTCATTACATCCACTGTTTATAAGTCTTATTTGATTTAAATCGGTAACCGCACGTTACTTGTCGATCTTATCTCCTTAAAAATACTTGCATTTGACGTGATTCTAGGGATTGATTGGTTAACTACTAATCATGCTAAAATTAATTGTTTTCGTAAGGTTGTTAGCTTTCATATTCCTAATAAACCTATTATGCGAATTCAAGTGACCAAACCATTAAAATCAATCACGGTCATCTCAAGCCATAAAGCTATTCGTTTATTGAAAAAAGGATGTCAAGCTTTCTTAGCTCATGTCACGGATTTAAACAAAAATACGTCAGATTTGAAGGATATTTCTATTGTTAATAAATTTCCTGACGTATTCCCTGAAGAACTTCCTGGCCTACCCCCAGAGCGTGAAGTTGAATTTTTTATTGACCTTGAACCCGATACAAAACCCATTTCCAAAGTCGCATATCGAATGACTCCTATTTAACTTCAGGAGTTAAAGACCAAATTGCAGGAATTGTTAGACATTGGTTTCATTCGTCTTAGTACGTCTCCTTGGGGTGCTCCTGTTCTATTCGTGAAGAAGAAAGATGGGAGTATGCGACTTTGTATTGATTATCGGGAGTTGAATCATGTCACCATCAAAAATAGGTACCCATTGCCACGTATTGATGACCTGTTTGATCAGTTACAAGGAGCACAATTTTTTTCAAAGATCGATCTTTGTTCTAGACATCATCAGCTGAAGGTTAAAACTGAGGATATTCCAAAGACTGCCTTCAGAACTCGGTACAGGCATTATGAATTTTTAGTCATGTCTTTTGGATTGACTAATGCTCCTGCTGCTTTCATGGATATGATGAACTGAGTATTCAAGGAATATTTGGATCACTTTGTGGTAGTCATTATTGATGAAATCCTTATTTATTCCAAAAGCTGTGAAGATCATGAGAAACACTTGAGGCTGATACTCCAAAAGCTTCGTGAATATAAGCTTTATGCCAAGTTAAAGAAATGCGAGTTCTGGCTTGAGGAAGTAGCATTCCTTGGGCACGTAGTATCAAGTCATGGAATATCCGTTGACCTGAAAAAGATTGAAGCTATTCAAAGTGAGAACAAACCAAATCGATGATCAAGTCGTAGCTTTCTCGGTTTAGCTGGTTATTATCGGAGATTCGTGGAAGGATTTTCTCGAATCGCTACTCCATTAACTCAGCTGACTTGGAAAGATACAAAGTTCGGTTGGAGCGAGGAATGTGAGAAGAGTTTTCAAGAACTCAAAAAGAGACTCATTTCAGCACCTGTTCTGACAATACCATCTGGATCGGAGGGATTTGTCATCTATAGTGATGTTTCGGGCAAAGGGTTAGGATGTGTTCTCATGCAACATGGGAAAGTCATAGCCTATGCCTCAAGACAACTCAAAGAATATGAGATGAATTATCCTACTCATGATCTAGAGTTGGCAGCTGTTGTCTTCACACTTACTGGAAGCAAGAATCGATGAAGAAGGAATACTTCGAGTCAACTCCAGACTTTGTGTTCCTAACGACCCTGATTTAAAGTATAAAATCATGATGGAGGCACACAATACACCGTTTACAATCCATCTTGGGAGTACCAAAATGTATCGTGATCTTTGTCATACATTTTGGTGGAGCAATATGAAGAGAGAGATAGCGTTATTTATCCATAGTTTCTGATCGAGACCCAAGATTCACTTCAAGTTTTTGGGTTAGTTTGCAAAAAACTATGGGCACGGATTTACGATTTAGCTCGGCATATCATCCTCAGACGGATGGGCAGTCGGAGAGGACGATTCAAACTCTTGAAGATCTATTAAGACTCTGTGTCCTTGACTTCAAGGGAAGTTGGGACAAGTTCTTACCATTGGTGGAGTTTTCCTACAACAACAGCTTATCAAGCAAGTATTGGCATGGCTCCATTCGAGGCGTTGTATGAAAGAAAGTGTCGCTCTCCAAAGATCTTTGGGATGAGGTGGGTGAAGCAACGTTGTTGGGACCAGAGTTGGTACGTATGACTATGGAAAAGATTCAAATGATCCGACAACGTATAAAAACCTCACAAGATCGACAAAAGAGTTATGCTGATCTTCATCGAAATGACGTAGAATTCGATATTAGAGATCATGTGTTGTTACGTGATGCTCCATGGAAAGGAGTTACAAGATTTGGAAAAAGATGAAAGCTCAATCCTCGATTCATTGCCCCATTTTTAATCCTCGATCGAGTAGGAACTGTGGCCTATAGACTTGCGTTACCGCCAAGTATGTCTCGTGTTCATAACATTTTTCACAAATCCATGTTACGTAAATATGTGAAAGACCCGAACCACATTATTGAGTTAAAACCGGACGAAATAGAGGAAGATTTAACGTATGAAGAGGTTCCTGTTAAAATTTTGGATAAGAAGGAACATATTCTACGTTTCAAGATTATACCTCAAGTCAAAGTTTTGTGGAGAAACCACGATGTTGAGGAAATGACCTGGGAGTTAGAATCTGAAATGAAATCAAAGTATCCTCACCTCTTCGACATACCAGGTACGCACCCTAATTTCGAGGAAGAAATTTCATAAGAAGGGAGGTTGTAAGACTGAACTTTTTGAATAAAGATTAAATTTTCTCGAAATATATTTTTGAATATTATGGTGTGGATTTGATATAATGTTATAGTTGTGGGTAATGTTTACAAATTTTGCAAAATCACGAAATGTTATATAATATTCGATTGGTTCAGAATATTCGTTTTAACGAGGAATATTAGTACAATGGCACAATCATTGGTGGACCCCCATTAATATAATTATTGTCGGATTGAGAAAGCGACAAAAATACTTTATATGAAAATAACGGCGGAAGTTTTACTGATTAAGCATTGAACTACCCTAAGAGTAAAAGTAATGCAAGAATCTGGCGTGGTGGCATAGTAGTACACGGTATTGATTATTGATGCTTACGTGAGAAGTCACTCGGTTATACTCAATTATTGCTACGATGAATTCTTTGCATCATATCTCTCATATTATTGATTCGATTATTGTCATAGTATCATCTGCATAATATTTATTTTATTAAATCAATAATTGAGACGACAAAGTTATTCATATTATTAAATTACAATATTTACAATGTCTAGAAGTTCTGTCAAGGAAAGGTTTGGTCACCTAATTGCGCGCCAATAGGGAGAAATCCTTATTGGAAAGCCACCTCTTTTCTGGGAACGACCTGGTTGATAAATATTGCGGGTTATAATATTAATGATGAATGTTATTAAAATTAATGTTGTGTTCGGAGTTGAATATGGATACGCGGACGTGATATTTGAGTCCGGAACGATGAAATTAGTAAAAATAGTCTATAAACATAAAATTTTCCGGAATTCACTATTTGGTCAAAAAATCAACAGTTGACTTTTTCGGGAAAAGTCAAACTTTGAAATTTCAAAATTTATATTTTTGATAAAAATGGTTTCATTGTGTTGGAATTATTTGTGTTAGTGAAAATCGACAATTATTTCGATAATAATTGATGTCTAGAGGTTATATTGACCAATCGGGTATCAAACTGGATAAATGAGCAATTGATTGCTATTATTTCACATGATTATAACTATTTATTCACATGTGTATACTATTGTTTCACATTCTTGTTACTATTAGGGGAGTTGGTGCAAGATTGATAATACTTGCATGACTATGTTAAAAATGGAGGTATAGATGGAGGTACTATACTGTAATTTATATTTTCACATGTCTAGAACTATTGATTCACATAATTTACTATTGAATCACATTATTTACTATTAGGGGAGGTGGTGCAAGTTTGATAATACTTTCATGACTAAATTAAAAATAAATGAAAAGTTGGAGGTATTGTACTGTAATTTTTCGAGCCCCAAAACGTGCAATTATCGAAACTATATTTTTCTATAAATAGAAGCTCATTCTTCCTTCATTTCTCACCAATTCACAAAAGCTTTAGAGCGATTATTATAGAGAGAAATTATAGAAAGAAGAAGAAAGTCTTCACCTCACTATTCCAAAGATCCAGCTTTTTTAAAGTAGGGAGTATTATTTCTTTCTTATCTATGAAGAGAACTTCTGTTATTCCATTCTTTATTATTCTGTTGGAATAAAGTGTATAAGCGGGCTACCCTATACTTGGTAAAATTCTTTTGTTGTTCCATTCTTTATCATTCTGTTGGAACATCCTGTCCGTAGGTTCTACGCCGGACACGATTCCGCCTTTATTATTCTCATTGGAATATCTTGTTGCATGTGTTTTACGTGGGACTGATTCCGCCTTTATTATTATGTTGGAATATCACATGCATGCGCTTCTTACGGACCTAATTCCGTTATTTATTATTACATTGGAATAACCTACCGTATAGGCCTATCGCATGCTCGATGATTTCTTTTGTTATTCCATTCCTTATTATACTCAGTTGGTTAAAGTTTTGACTTCTATAATCCATGAAATTAGTGGAATATCCTTGATATTTATGCTTCATCCAATATCTTTTCATGAAAATATTCTTTTGAGCATTCTTGAATTTTACTCTACAAAGCAGTATCATGTTGACAATTTGGACGTTATTAGATCCTGGATAAAATAATTCTTGAACTTGTTTTATTGAATTCTTATATCATTGTCATCATCCTCATGTTTATATTTTGTTGAAAGTCATCTGTGGCCTATAGTGCATTGATGGACTTGGTATGATTATGACCAGGGATTATTCGGTGTAATCATGACCGTAATGTTACAAATGATGTGGTAAAAGTCCTCATTGGCCCGTAGTGCATTGATGGACAGTTGTTGGCATGATCATGACCATTATTGAATACACAAATATTCTTGGCCCGTAGTGCATGGATAATTGTGGTCGTGATACTAAAGAATATCCTTGGCCGTAGTGCAGGGGTGATTCGATGATGTGGATTATTTATTAAGGTGAGTCCCAGCGATAAAAGTGACGAAAAACCTTCTAAATCATAAAAGATAGTAGATTTTATTCTCTACTTGACTCTTTTAATGGATTGCTTGTTCATTGCAGATTAAACTTGATGGTTGTTATATTGTATCGCTTTAACATTGTTGAAGGCTAACGATAATATATTCTCGCATTATCTTAGTCATAATATTTCCCATCTTTGGGCTAGTTGAGCTCACCTTTTACTTTTATTGTTCTCTTGAGAAAATGAGAACGTGGCGAGGACTAGTCGGGGAACGGAGTGACGGACCAGATGATAGCATTAGTAGTCCTCACTATTCAGTGAAATAGTGGAAAATAAATGTAATAATATTGAATTTGAGTTTGTATATTGTCTAGACGACAATATTTGTATTAAAACTCACAGCTTATATTTTGTCGTACTTTACACGATAGTTGTATAATTAAGTTGTATTTGTATTCTGTACCATGTATTTGACGACTCAGAATAGGTGATGTATACCTATTTTGGGGGCGTCACAGTTACTATTCATGAGTTACTATTCACGAGTTACTATTCACGGGGTACTATTGATCACCCGTAAAATATATTTCTTTTCGGTCCAAATCATATTTGGGTACAATATTATTCTATGAGCAGATGTGCTAATTTATCAGACCGTTGGTTGAAGATATAACCGTGAATCAATATGGACCGCTGGTGGAAAGTTATAATAGTGAAACAATATGGATCGCTGGTTTAAACTTTTAATAGTAAATCAGTATGGACCGTTGCTTTAAGTTTTTATAGTAAACCAATCTAGATCGTCCATTTAAAGTAAATCAATCTGGACCGTTCATAAGTTAGTTACTATGCATTCAATTCTTCTATAAATAGAAGCTCATTCCTTCATTATTTCTTACGAATTCACTGAAACTCTAGAGAGAGAAATTATAGAGAAACTATAGAAAAGTATTCTGCTACTTCCTTACTCTTATATTTAGTTTCTTTTACGGTAAGGGGTATTATTTCTTTTGTATTCATGAAGAGAACTTCTGTTATTCCGTTATTTATTATTCTGTTGGAATAACCTGTATACGCGGGCAACCCTATACTTGGTGAAATTCTTCTGTTATTTCATTCTTTATTATTATGTCGAATATCCTCATCCGTAAGTGCGTTCTTGGGACCGGGTTCTATTATTTATTATTCTCATTTAATATCCATGCGTGCGCGCTTCTGGGACCGGGTTCCATTATTTATTATTCGTCGTAATATCCTCATCTGCAGAGTTTCTGGCGGGACTGGTTCCATTCTTTATTATTCTATTGGAATATCACATCTATCATGCGGTTTCTGTTTGACCGGTTTCGTTATTTATTATTCTGTTGGAATAACCTGCCTGTGCGGTCTATCGCATGCATGGTGATTTCTTTTGTTGTTCCATTCTTTATTATACTCAATTGGTTAAAACTTTGACTTCTATACTCCATGAAATTAGTGGAATAGCCTTGATATTTGCGCTTCATCCAATATCTTTTCATGGAAATATTCTTCTGAGCATTCTTGAATTTTACTCTACAAAGCAGTATCATGTTGACAATTTGGACGTTAGTTCCTAGATAAATTAATTCTTGAACTTGTTTTATTGAATTCTTATATCATTGTCATCATCTTCATGTTTATATTATGTTGAAAGTCATCTGTGGCCTGTAGTGCATAGATGGACTTGGTATGATTATGACCAGGAATTATTTGGTATAATCATAACCGTAATGTTACAAATGATGTGGAAAAAGTCCTCATTGGCCTGTAGTGCATTGATGGACAGTTTTTGGTATGATTATGGCTATGGATTCTCTTTGGCCGAAATGCAAAGATGAATTGTTTTATGACATGATCAGGACCGTTGATGAAAACATGATTATCTTAAGCTGTAGTGCATGGATAATTCGTGGTCATGATACTAAGGAGTATCCTTGGCCGTAGTGCAGGGGTGATTCGATGATGTGGATTATTTATTAAAATTTGAGTCCCAAATGATAAAAGTGATGAAAAACCTTTTAAATCATAGAAGATAGTAGATTTTATTCCCTACTTGACCCTTCTAATGGATTGCTTGTTTCGCTGCAGTTAAACTTGATAGTTATTATATTTTATCAGTTTAACACTATTGAAGGCTAACGATAAATTATTCTCGCATTATCTTAGTCATGATATTTCTTCTTGGGCTAGTTGAGCTCACCTTTTCTTTCACTTTTTCTTCTTGAAATGAGAACGTGAATTTGGGACTAATCGGGGAACAGAGTGATGATCTAGATGGTGCATTAGTAGTTCTCACTATTCGTGAAATAGTGTGATAATAATTGTAATGAGGACTCCTTTTGAGTTTGTATACTCTCTAGTAGACAATATTTGTATTCAAACTCACGCTTTATGTTTTGTCGTATTGTACACTGACAGGTTGTATTATTAAGTTGTATTTGAATTACATACCATGTATCTGGCGACTCAAGATGGGTGATGTATACCTAATTTTGGGGGCGTCACGGTTGGTATCAAAGCTTAGGGATATGATCCACGGCTAGGATGTGAGAATAGAACTAGGAGGAGAGAGCGAGGAATTCCTTCGCTAGTATGACCTACCTAAGTTTATTTGGTATTTAATTGGTGGTCGAATATAGGGATAATATGTTACATGTTAATTAACCTTTGTTTTGTGGCGATGTCTCAAAATGACATTCAAAATGTTGAGAATAGCAATGGAGCACAGAGACCGTTGATTCTCCACGCATCAATAATCGTGACAATGTGCAATAGGATGACGATAATCCTCCTATAAACAACAACACTGATCAATTGACGAATGACGGTACGTTTAGGAGCTTTTTAGAATTCATGCAACATCAGGCGAAGGCGGCTCCTGTGCATAATGAAGGAGGAAACAATGGCTACCCACGGTTGGTCACCGCTAAGCAATTCAAGGAGCGTGGACCACCAGAGTTTTTGGGAAAGCCAGAACCACTTAAGGCGAAGACGTGGTTAAAGCAGATCACCAAGATATTTGATGTCTTGGGATGCTCCGAGGAGCAAAAGGTTCCCTTTGCCACCTTTATGTTCTGTGAAGAGGCAGATCGCAGTACGAAGCCAAGTTTGCCGAGTTGTCCCGATTTGCGTCCCACTTGGTTGATAATGAAGAGAGAATGACGCGATGTTTTAAGAGGTTTGAAGCGGAGATACGTCGAATATCTTATTTCTCATAAACCGTGTTTTGTATGCGAGATGTTGTAAATAGGGCTCGATTAGTGGAGCGCGATAACGAGTCAACGCAACCAAAAGAGAGCGGTACAAAAATGATAACACTAGTGAGAACGAATCATCAAAGCGGTGACAATAAGCATGGAGGAATCAACATGCGAAAATGGTAACCACTTTGGTGGTAATCATGGTCAAAACAATAAGAATGGACATTTCAAGAAGAGAGATTCAAAATGATGGAAAGACGTCGGCACCAACACCCGTTGTTAAGGAAGGAGAACGACCACCTATCATATGCTTCAAATGCGGAGGGAGGACACATCGGTCCAAATCTGCGCGATGCCGTCAAAGCATGCTATAATTGTGGAAGAGAAGGTCACTTAGCCCGATTTTGTCATTCACCGAAGACAAGTTCAGCTAGGATGGAGGCACCAAAGGCCGTCCCAGACAAGTCAAAGCCAGTGGTTTAAGAGAGAGCATTTTTTTTTGTGACGAGGAACCTGAATAAAATTATCACGGGTATGTTAGTCATAAACTCTTACGAAGTCTATACCGTGTTAGATACCGGTTCTACCCACTCTTTTATTGCACCTAGTTGTGTTCAATGTTGGAAGTTAACTCCGGAGAAGTTAGACTTTGATATATTATTGGGTAAAATCTAATTACACACAACACGCAAGTATACGTGGTCAACAAGTTTTTGGCGTCGTTGCCGGGGAATTAATTTAATAATTATTTACCAATATTAATTTCAATCAAATTAGCCTTAATTTAAACATTTTTATTTTTATTTTTAATTCTCTTCCTATATTTCTCTCTTTTCAGGTACCATGGATGACTTTGCGTATCAATGGCCATACACAAACATGACTCAACCAAGGGAAACGAGGATTGATAGACTTAATGCATTTTCCGCAATATCAGCACATATTGAAGAACTTTCGAGGAAGTTGGACATTTTTGCAGCCCAAAGGAGTCGAAGGATGGCAGTTATGTGTGACTATTGGGCTGGCAATCACCCGAGTAATCAATGCACCATCAATCTTGGGCCGGTACAGTATGGTGGTAACTATCTCAACAACTATTCTTATCCCAGTTATCATCAAGTTTGGGGGTATCACTCGGATTCGTCATGGAGCTATACTTATGAAG
Organism: Panax ginseng; assembly: GCA_020205605.1. NCBI lineage: Eukaryota > Viridiplantae > Streptophyta > Magnoliopsida > Apiales > Araliaceae > Panax > Panax ginseng. The sequence goes on from CM035143.1 coordinate 86,321,399, forward strand.
ACCAATACTATGCTCCAAATCCAACATATCCATCAAATTTCTCAAATCCACCTCCAATGCAACAAGAAGACAATTCAGATTTCAAGGAATTCATGTTAAGAATTATAGCAGAAAAAGAAGAGATGATAATGAGTCAGGAGTTATCAACCCAAAATTTTAATAATCGAATGGAACAACTCGTCACTACCTCAACCAATGGTCCTCAATACATGGCTTCCGAGAATAAAACAGAAAATTCAAGGCTGGGGAAATTATTGTCCAAGTTCATAGTAGCTGAGGAGAAGATGAGTAATCAAGCGAGGTCAAGTCAAAATCCTGCGGATCAGATAGAGCAAATGACCAACGCTGTAAACAACCTTCCTCCAAACAATTGGCTTTATGATATGGATGATGAAATTGATGGAGAACCCGAACCAAATCTGCAACTGGATGAGCCACAAGATATCGAAAGTGTGGAGACAATCGGGGATAATGAAATAGAGGTCGACGAAGATCTAAATGGGTCTCCACCAAAGATCAACGAGTCGGTCAGTTGCAAAAATCATGCCCACTTGGTAGTCATGTGTCGTCGTGAAGCTCTTGATGACAAAAGAGCGAATACAATTTTGAATCCATGGTGGGACAAGAAAGAGAAGATAGATGAAGAGCCCATTGTGTGTGACAAGCTTCCATGCCCCAAAGTGATCACATGCACAATGGAGAAAACACCTAGCTGTGGTACGTTCTTGATTGAGATCATACCGAGTCAGAGCATGCTAGGTGACTTTGATGTTATGACCATCGCTTGTGGGAACCTCCCAAAGAATTATTTGCTACTGATGGATGGAGGGTTCCTCAACTTTCGAAGAGGAATAGGATAGCGTTGACCAGACAAAGTCTGGCTGAAAGACTATAAATCAAGCGCTTCTTGGGAGGCAACCCAAGCTCTAAACTCTATCTCTTACTTACATTTAAATTTTTAGTTATAGCTTAGTCATTAGAAGGTATACTTGAGAGTAACAAAATCTCTATAATTGCAGGGAACCCCGGCGAGGAAGCGATCAAACAACAACATTATAGAAACACGAAGAACAAAAGACCCGTGGTGATCAAGGCGCTAGAACCAAATACCGATCAAGGCTACCAAATCGATTTCCAAGACCACCCGTGGCGACAAATACCACAAAGAAGTATGAACCACGCCATCAACATCTAACTCAACCCGGATCGCACGCTTAACAAAGACCGATCGAACCAACATATTGCGCACAACGGTGCTAACAAACACAGAGGATCGGTCTTGGACCGTCTATATAAGGGTCGATAACTATAAAACCATCGAGGCGATCCACGACGGCTGAGTGCCTTTAAGCGAACAATGATCGATCACAACAAGATCGAAATTCTACAACTAAAGAGGCGTGTTTGAATTGAATAACCCCACCTCTCCACCTCTCTATTACATCAATACCACTCCTCCACTTCTCCTACACCTATTGCACTTCCTAATCCCCATAACCCCCATTACACCATCTTTACTTCTCCTTCTCCTTTTCAACTTCCATTCCCATTAAACCCATCCATCCCCAACTTCCAATCCACATTGGTTTTCAATTTCCGCGCCGCTCAGAAATCCCAAGCTTTGCAATGTTAGTCAAGTCCAACTCAAGTGTGGTGCCCGATTCATTCCAATGTGCTTAACCTATTCTTCAAACTTCACAGACAAGGAGATAAATTGCTATATGTCAGGGAAGTCCTCTCTTTTAATTTTTCCTATCTTAGCCATTGAGGACAATGTCTGTTTTAAGTTTGGGGGTATTTATCAGGTTTACTATTTACTTGGGCAATGTTTTGATGGAATTTGATTTTGGCCAATGATAAGTGGGTGGTTGATATTGTTAACTCTTGGAGAATTGATGAGCATGCTTAGTCTATATTTTAACTAGTTAGTTGGGTTTCACATTACTTGCGAATTTTTTGAAAATTTTTACACATATCCATTTGTTTAGCCAGTTGGGATTGAAATTTTTTTGTCTAAATGCTTATGAAAGATACCATTGCAACTTGAGATATCTTATTTGAGCATCATTCGAAGTGAAAATTAGGCACTCACATAAGTTTGGGGGAAATCTTGGGGTATTTATGAAAAAAAATTATTGGAACCTTCCCGAGTTGAATAATTGAACCTTGTGGTGGGTCGAGATGGAGTGTAAAACGCACTCCCCATAAACACAGGCACGAGATGGAGCGTAAAACGCACTCGTTCTATGAAAAATGGAAAGTGAGATGGAGCGTAAAACGCACTCACTAAATAGAAAAAAGAAAATATGTATGTTTGAAATACTTGGGAAGGGTTCTTACGTGCTTAAAAGTTTAAATATCCAGTTGATCCTCAAGAAAAATTTGTGTTATGTCTATATTAGCGGTGATTGATGTGATAAGAAGTTTTAAAAGTCGTTTTTGAAAATCTTTTATGAGTATTGGTTGATTTAATCTAAATCATGACTGGATTGAACACATGGATGCACACACACACTTAAAGGATCAAGAGTAAATGTGAATCTAATGACAGTTGTTGAAATTTTAGACATGACATTGTTTTGAAATTTTCTACGGGTTATTATCTGTTGTAACCTTTGAGGCCATTGATCGAATTCATATTGATTCATTGTTTGGGTGGATCATTGCTAGAGGATGAATCTGTCTAATTCGTGTTTTTGCTTGAGGACAAGCAAATGTTTAAGTTTGGGTGTATTTGATAAGTAGGTTTTATACACAACTTTGCAAAAGAACGACATTGGAGATCAAGCTTGGAGGTCTAGAGAAGAAGGAATAACTTCACGAAAATTGCAGGAATTGAATTCAGAGAAGGGTGGTGTTTTATTATTCTTCCTTAATTTTTATTATCTGTAATTGGGATGATGTCTCCTTTTATTTATTCAGTAGTTAATTTATTTATTATGAATTAATTATCTTTTTAAGCGATTGATGGATCTTTGAGTGGAACAATGGTTTATTAGCTTTAATTCTCAGTTTAATAAAATATTCAATGGTTTATCTATATTGATTTGAGCTTGAATTTGTGAATTGCCTGATCAACAATTCTTTGTGGATTTGAATAGATTCGAGAGAAGATGTTTAAATCTAGACTTAATTGATATAGCATGTGTTCATGAATTTTGTGAATAGCAGAATTGTGATGAATGTTAAGGTAGAGATACGCTTAACATTGCATGTAATCGTTAGAGAACTTAATCTTAAACTTGTTGGGTAAAATCTAATTACGCACAACACGCAAGTATACGTGGTTAACAAGTAATAAAGTGATAAGTTGAGTATCGTTCCCACAGAGAATTATTTAATAAAAATCACCAAGTACTAACTCGTAATCAACTCAATCTTATTTAAACAAATGATTTAATAATTTAATTTAAAATAATTAAATAAACTATTACTAACTATCCCTAGAATGAAACAAGATATTGAAGACTTGAGATTACAATTTCACTTATTGTTACATTTAAATCAACACACTTCCTGTTAAGCCAAATTATTTATACTAGATTGTTAATCAAGAACATGAAAGTGAAATATGGCCATGTCTCAATGCACCATACTCATATCAAATCAAATTCATAGATGATAGAATCAATTTGAACACCTTAATTAACTAACCCACTATATCTCTATATGAATTACAATTAAAAAGGGTTTAAGTTCAAGTTCTTATTAGACTACATATGGCGTAAAGGCATATCTCTATCCTAAACACAAATCATGAATTCCATCTATGCAGAAATCACAAACATATGCTATCATGATCAGATCTAAATCTATACTTCATCTCTCGAGTTCATATAGATTATCACGGTAATTGTTAGCTAGACAATTACGCAATTCATTACAAATCATAATAGACAATCCAAATATAGCTAATAAGACTAACAAAGAAGCATATCAAAGTAAACTACACAATAAGATCCATAGTAATCTCAAAAGAGAGTTTAATTCATAAATAAACTAGAATCCATCATCCACAATTGATTAAACATTAAAAAGATACAAATAAATAAGAAAAGAAATTAGAATTGAGATAAACAAATCTGCATTCTCTTGCTTCCAATCTGATTCTCCAATGATAATCAATAGCTTTAATCTTCAATTCTAATCTAATCTAGGGTTCCTAATCTAAGAAAGAAATTAAATAATTCGCTTATTGAAATATATCCCAAGAGGGATTTAATAGAGTCTTAGAACTAGCCTCCCAATCCAAGTTAAACTCAAGTATTTAGAGTTCTAATGGACATCCTAATAAGTTAGGCAACTAAGAATCCTATTTTAGCTCAATTTGGACATCAAATAACACATTTTTACTCCTTTCCATACCCTAAGCGCGATCATTGTACCGTGTACTAAGCCTTTTCAAGGCGCGATCCGCTATAAGGGCGATGGCTCATTCTTTGGCCTAGCGCGATCCGCGCCACTGCTTTTCTCTAACTGCGACGTCCTTTGGTACAAAAGGCATAACTTTTGATCCTCTTGGAGTTACGAGGCCTGCCACCTATCAAATCGAAGATAACGACGATATCTACAACTTTCATTCTTTGAGATTTGACAAATTCGAATTCCATAAAGGCGGAAATCGGGCTTGAAGTAGATGCTATGTAAATGGCAAACATGACAACTCTTAGCTTTGATCTTCGTTGATAAAAAGGCCATAACTCTCACATCCGAGCTCCGATTGGGATTATTCAAGATGTTCCGGAAAGATAAGAAGTATAGATACCATATAATCCAAGTTCCAAGCTAAGAACATGCATCTAACTTGGTGTTAAAAGTCCTTCAATATACCCTTATTGCACTTGCTTGCGTATTTTAGTCCAAAAGATGTCCGAATTGCTTTCCCTTGCTTCTTCATGCCAATGTCATGTCATAGCCTACAAAATAACATAAAATGTATGAAAAGTAACTAAGAACATGAATATAAACAACTAATTCAAGTAACAGATACCGGATAAGTAGGTATAAAACCTACTTATCATATATCTGTTTAAACTCAGTTGGGAGAAACCTTCGTTACCTCCACTATTTATAAATCTTGTTCAAATCAACACTTTCACGTTACCTGTCGATCTTATCTCTTTGAAAATACTTGCCTTTGATGTGATTTTTGGAAACGATTGGTTAACTAATCATCATGCTTTTCGTAAGGTTGTTAGCTTTCATACTCCTAACCAACCTGTTATGCGAATTCAAAGAAACCAAACCACTAAAGTCAATCATTGTAATATCAAGCCATAAATAAAGATCCCCGATTCTTTTGTTGTTGACTTTCTTGTGTGGAATGCACCGAAGCTAGACTTTCTGTAGGCAAAGTCGTGAATGACGATAGCAAGTTGATAGGTATCAATGTGACGTGCTATCCAAGTCTTGGATGAGAGTCACAGTTTTGAATGATATTTCTATTGTTAATAAATTTCCTGACGTATTCTTGAAGACTTCTTAGCCTACCCCTAGAGCGTGAAATCAAATTTTGTATTGACCCCAGTACAAAACCCATTTCTAAAACCCTCAAATATTTTCTTCACCTAAAATGAACGTGTAATGTGCGAAAGACGCGTTGGCTCGAATTGTTGAAGCTTACGATCGTATCATTCAATATCATCGTGGGAAAATGAACGTGGTAGGTACGCGCGATGAGTAGAAGATCGTATGCGTTTACGAGTGTGATGTTGTTAACACAAAGACCCATTTCGTATAACTTACAAGTGATGGAGATAGAATTAAAGACTCTAGGGACCCACGTGAAGATAACGAATATACGATTAGAATAGACTTTAATCGATAAAGTTAAAGCTGCTCAAGCTACATACTCAGAGCTGATGAATGTGAAGAAGAAGGTTCAAGAGGGCGTTATTCTAGAAGCAAGAATCGATGAAGAGAGGAAATCTCAACCCTCGATTTTATTGGCCCATTTGAAATCCTTGATCGAGTAGGTACTGTGGCCTATAGACTCGTTTTACCGCCAAGTATGTCGCGTTTTCATAACTTTTTTTTACGTATCGATGTTACGTAAATATGTGGACGATCCGAACCACATTATTGAATTAAAACTAGACGAGATAGTAGAAGATTTAACGTATGAGGAGCTACGTGTTAAAATCTTGGATAAGAAGAATCGTATTCAACACTCAAAGGTTTTACCTCAAGAGTTAGAATTTAAAGTGAAGTCAAGGTATCCTCACCTATTCGACATACCAGGTACGTATGTAAATTTCGAGGGAAAAATTCCATAAGGAGTGGAGATTGTGAGACCCTAGATTTTATGAATAGAGATTTAATTTTCTCGAAATAATTTTTTTTTATGGTGTTGATTTGATGTAATGTTATAGTTGTGGGTAATATTTATAAATTTTGCAAAGTAAGCAAGTGGTTATATAATATTCGATTGGTGGGAATATTCTTTTTGTTTCGGGGAATATTAAATGCGACGATACAATCATTAGTGGACCCCTACAACGGAATTATTGTCGATTAAGAAAAGCGACAAAAATATTTTATAAAAATAACGGCGGAAGTTTTACTGATTAATCTGTTGAAACACCCGGTGTTAAAAGTACAATGAATCTGGCGTGGTTGCATAGTAGTACGATATTGATTATTGATGCTTATGTGAGAAGTCACTCAGTATTTTTCAATCGGGTATTCAGGACACTTTTCATATCGAAGTACTATTCACGAGTTACTATTCATGAGTTACTATTCATGAGTTACTATTCATAAGTTACTATTCACGGGATACTATTGATCACCCATAAAATATATTTCTTTTCGGTCCAAATCATATTTGGGTACAATATTATTCTATGAGGAGATGTGCTAATTTTTCAGACCGTTGGTTGAAGATATAACAGTGAATCAATATGGACTGCTGGTGAAAAGTTATAATAGTGAATCAATATGGATCGCTGGTTTAAAGTTTTAATAGTAAATCAGTATGGACCGTTTGTGATGCCCCCAAAATAGGTATACAACACCCATTCTGAGTCGTCAAAATACATGGTACATAAACAACTACAACTTTATTAATACAACATAAAAACTGTGAGTTTAAATACAAATATTGTCATCTAGACAATATCCACGCTCAAATAAGTCCTCATTACAATTATTGATACACTATTTTATAGAATAGTGAGGACTACTAGAACCACTTCTAGAACCATCATTCCACACCCGACTAGTACTCGCTACATTCTCGCCTCCTGAGAAGAAAAATGGAACAACAAGAAAAAGGGTGAGCTCAACTAGCCCAGTAAAGAATATTATGACTAAGATAACATAGAACAAATTATCGTTAGTCTTCAACAGGGAAAAATCTAATAGAATACAATAGACAACCAGTTTTAAATCAATCTTCGCAGCGGAAATAATAATTCATTAGAAGAGTTAAGTAGAGAATGCAAACTACTATCTTCTATATATGAATTTAAAAGTTCTTCGTCGATATTTTAACCCTGTAACATCAATCAACATATATCTGGAATTAAATATTCATCTTTGCACTACAGGCCAAAGATATTCATCAGTTGGTCATGTTCATCTAAACACCTGTTCATCTTTGCACTACGGGCCAAAGATATTCATCAGAACTTATTCATTTTTGCACTACAGGCCAAAGATATTCAGTCATATCATCATTTAGGACTGAGGATGATGAAAAATATTTTAAAAGAAAAAGAATCCAGTGAAACAAAAGAATAAATATTAAGGATTCGTATTTCAGCTATTCCTTGTCCAAAAATACCTCATAAATAATCATAGTGGAGTAAAATTCAAGAATGATCAAAACATGGATACAATCAAAGCTAGTATCCAGAATAGATATTTTGGACAAAAAGAAAAAAAATTTATTTTTCTATTGAATAAAGTCATATTAAGTGAATAGTCTTGATATGTGGATAGTATCGTATACGTGAATAGTAACTCCAAACACTAAAAGATAGAAATTTCACAAAAAGATCATTATGCTTTGTGAATAGTAACTCGTGAATAAGTAACTCATGAATAATAACTCGTGAATAGTAACTCATGAATAAGAACTCATGAATAAGAACCCCAGACATGAAAAAGTTCCAAATTTGATAAAAAGTTCCAACCAATATTTCGGCATAATGATATTGAAGAAATAATATCATTTGAGAAGAAAATAACATCCCTTACCTTAGCTAGAATAGTACTTCTGGTTGGAATATCAGATATAATGCTGAAGGAACTTGCACCGTATAGCAACACTCAAAGTATAAAAATACTCACAAAATACGCTCGATATTATAAAGAGAGAAAGAAAGAGAAATCTGTAGTTTCTGGTGTGATTTTCAATTCTAACCTATGCACCCTATTTATAGAAAAATGCTTAGAACACCAAAGCAGAAAATTGAATATAATAATAATATATATAACCAAATTTCTTACGCCCACTCTTAGATCTGAAATCAGCCATTTACATCACATGCAAGACCCAATTATATGACCAAAAACGTTTTTGTAATTATAAATATTTAAAACTTCCAAAATCAATTATTTGAACTCTTGAACTTCAATAATTCATAATAAATAGCTCTTTCATCGGAAAATTCAATCTCATGAATTTTTATAGGAAATTCAATTCTCTACAACTTTGCGAAGAAAGTTTTTCCAAATTCCAAAATGAAAATTGGCCGAATCCACAAACGAAGGCGATTTTACAAGCTATAATCAAATTTCAAATCGAGAAATGGGTCCACCAACATGTTTAACATGTTTTTAGTATTTATTGCAACAAAAATACTCCTCCTCATTTACTCATATATCTCACATTCATTGTAAAAAATATCATCATTATTATATTATAATAATATAATAAAATATTATTTTATCAAAAAAGATAAAATATCGATTTTTCAACAATTGTCACTTTAAAAATTTTCTACATCTATATCCACATAAAATCAATATTTTCCTCATCATATAAATCAATAATTAATTATTCACAAATAATATTACAGAATCACAATCTTCGGTAACTGTAGTTCCTCGAGAAAGAGGGGCTTTCGATAAGAATTTCTCCTTACTGGCTCGCAATTAGGTGACCAAACCTCTCCATAGACAGAACTTTCTAGACATTGCCAATAATGTTTTCTAATAATATTATTAAGATAATATGCATTATTGCTTCGATAATGGAAAATACTGTGTAGTGACAATTATTGAAACAACAGTAATATAAAATATCAACGCAAACAATTATTGAATCAATAAAATAAAATCTTTGAATAAGAATTCTTCGTAACAATTATTGAGTAGTTCCTTCTTACGTAAGAATCAATAATTGGTGCAATATCGTGCCATCTTGTGCAACAACACGTATTCGTGTTTTAACCACCGGGTATTCCAACAAGATTAACGATAACAATCGCTACCAGTTATTTATAAACAACTTATACTTGTCGCTTTTCTTCATCCAATCACTTTCCGTTATGGGGCCCACAAAAGACCGCTGCCAAATGCATTTAATATTCCCATATTCGACAATGATGAATATTTTATAACCACCGCTTATTTAAAATATTTGTGCATTTTACCCATAACTAACCACATTAATCAAATCAACCCTTACTATTTCAAAATAATAAATAGAGGAAATTTAAATTTCATTTATTAATAATTCGGGGTCTTACACCGTTGCTTTAAGTTTTAATAGTAAACCAATCTGGATCGTCCGTTTAAAGTAAATCAATCTGGACCGTTCATAAGTTAGTTACTATGCATTCTATTCTTTTATACTGTTGGAATAACCTGTATACGCGGGCAACCCTATACTTGGTGAAATTCTTCTGTTATTTCATTCTTTATTATTCTGTCAGAATATCCTGTCTGTGCATTTACGTCGGACCTGGTTCCATTATTTATTATTCTGTCGGAATATCCTCTCTGTGCGTTTACACCGGACCTGGTTCCATTCTTTATTATTTTGTTGGAATATCCTGTCTGTGCGGTTTACGCCGGACCTTGTTCAGTTATTAATTATTCTGTTGGAATAACCTGCCTGGGCGGTCTATCGCATACATGGTGATTTCTTTTGTTGTTCCATTCTTTATTATACTCAGTTGGCTAAAACTTTGACTTCTATACTCCATGAAATTACTGGAATAGCCTTGATATTTGCGCTTCATCTAGTATCTTTTTATGGAAATATTCTTCTGAGCATTCTTGAATTTTACTCTACAAAGCAGTATCATGTTGAAAATTTGGACGTTAGTTCCTAGATAAATTAATTCTTGAACTTGTTTTATTGAATTCTTATATCATTGTCATCATCCTCATGTTTATATTATGTTGAAAGTCATCTGTGGTCTGTAGTGCATAGATGGACTTGGTATGATTATGACCAGGGATTATTCAGTATAATCATAACCGTAATGTTACAAATGATGTGGAAAAAGTCCTTATTGGCCCGTAGTGCATTGATGGGCCGCTTTTGGTATGATTATGGCTATGGATTCTCTTTGGTAGTAATGCAAAGATGAATTATTTTATGGCATGATCGGGATAGTTGATGAAAACATGATTATCTTAAGTAGTAGTGCATGAATAATTAAGTGGTCGTGATACTAAAGAATATCCTTGGTAGTAGTCAGCGGGGTGATTCGATGATGTGGATTATTTATTAAGTTGAGTCCCAGCAATAAAAGTGATGAAAAACCTTTTAAATCATAGAAGATAGTATATTTTATTCTCTACTTGACTCTTCTAATGGATTGCTTGTTCCGCTGCAGTTAAACTTGATAGTTATTATATTTTATCAGTTTAACACTGTTGAAGGCTAACAATAAATTATTCTTCATTATCTTAGTCATAATATTTCTTACTGGGCTAGTTGAGCTCACCCTTTTTTCCACTGTTCTCTTCAGGAAATGAGAACATAGCTGGGACTAATCGGGGAACAGAGTGATGGTCCTTGATGGTGCATTAGTAGTCCTCACTATTCTGTGAAATAGTGTGATAATAATTGTAATGAGGACTCCTTTTGAGTTTGTATACTCTCTAGTAGACAATATTTATATTCAAACTCACAGTTTATGTTTTGTCATATTGTACACTGACAGGTTGTATTATTAAGTTGTATTTGAATTACATACCATGTATCTGGCGACTCAAGATGGGTGATGTATACCTAATTTTGGGGCGCCACAATTACCCCAGAGCGTGAAGTTGAATTTTGTATCGACCTTGAACCCTGCAGACAAAACCCATTTCCAAATCCCCATATCGAATGGCTCATATTGAACTTCGTGAGTTAAAGACCCAACTGCGAGGAATTGTTAGACATTGGCTTTATTCGTCCTAGTACTTCTCCTTGGGGTTCTCCTATTCTATTCGTGAAGAAAAAAGATGGGAGTATGCGACTTTGTGTTGATTATCGGGAGTTGAATCATGTCACCATCAAAAATAGGTACCCATTGCCACGTATTGATGACCTATTTGACCAGTTGCAAGGCACCAAATTCTTTTCAATGATCGATCTTCGTTCTGGATATCATCAGCTGAAGGTTAAAACTGAGGATATTCCAAAGACTGCCTTCAGAACTCGGTACGGGCACTATGAAATTTTAGTCATGTCTTTTGGATTAACTAATGCTCCTACTGCCTTCATGGATATGATGAACCGAGTATTCAAGGAATATTTGGATCACTTTGTGGTCGTCTTTATTGATGACATCCTCATATATTCCAAAAGCCATGAAGATCATGAGCAACACTTGAGGCTGATACTCCAAAAGCTTCGTGAAAACAAGTTTTATGCCAAGTTGAAGAAATGCGAGTTCTGGTTTGAAGAAGTAGCATTCCTTGGACACGTAGTATCAAGTCATGGAATATCTGTTGACCCGGCAAAGATTGAAGCTATTCAAAGCTGGGAGCAACCTAAATCAGTGACCGAAGTACGTAGCTTTCTCGGATTAGCTGGTTATTATCGGAGATTCATGGAAGGATTTTCTCAAATCGCTACTCCATTAACCCAGCTGACTCGAAAAGATACAAAGTTCGGTTGAAGCGAAGAATGTGAGAATAGTTTTCAAGAACTCAAGAGGAGACTCATTTCAGCACCTGTTCTGACAATACCATCTGGCTCGGAGGGATTTGTCATCTACAGTGATGCTTCGAGCAAAGGGTTAGGATGTGTTCTCATGCAACATGGGAAAGTCATAGCCTATGCCTCAATCTAGAGTTGGCAGTTGTTGTCTTCGCACTTAAAATTTGGAGGCATTACTTGTATGGGGAGAAAGTGGAGATCTTTACGGATCATAAAAGCCTTAAATATTTCTTCACTCAAAAGGAACTCAACATGCGACAACGACGTTGGCTTGAACTGTTGAAAAATTATGATCATACCATCCAATACCATCCTGGAAAAGTGAACGTGGTAGCTGACGCATTGAGTAGAAGATCACATGAAAGTACGAGTGCGATATTGTCAATGCAAAGACCCATTTTGTGTGACTTGCAAAGGATGGAGATAGAGTTAAAGACTCCAGGGACCCATGTGATGATGGCGAATATATCTGAGTAGAACCGACTTTAATCGATAAAGTTAAAGTCGCTTTCGCTGCTTCTGGACACGGAGTGATGCGTATAAGGAAGAAAGTACAAGAAGGTGCTATCACGAGAAGCAAGAATTGATGAAGAAGGAATACTTGAGTCAACTCCGGACTTTGTGTTCCTAACAACTCTGATTTAAAGTATAAAATCATGATGGAGGCGCACAACACACCGTTTGCAATCCATCCTGGGAGTACCAAAATGTATCGTGATCTTCGTCATACATTTTGGTGGAGCAATATGGAGAGAGAGATAGCGTTGTTTATCTCAAGGTATCTAACTTGTCAACGAGTCAAGGCGGAGCATCAAGTACCAAAAGGTCCATTGCAACCACTTGAAATTCCAGAATGGAAGTGGGAGCACATTACCATGAATTTTGTTACTGGTCTTCCCAAGGTTTCTCAAGGCATAGATGCAATTTGGGTCATTGTTGATAGATTGACCAAGTCTGCTAAATTTTTTACCAATACAAAAAACTTATTCACTTGAACGTCTTGCTCATATGTACATAAACGAGATTATAAGACTGCATGGTATGCAAGTATCCATAGTTTCTGATCGAGACCCAATATTTACTTCATAATTTTGGGTTAGTTTGCAAAAAAAGCTATGGGCACGGATTTACAATTTAGTTCAGCATATCATCCTCAGACGAACGGACAATCAAAGAGGACTATTCAAACTCTTGAAGATTTATTAAGACTCTGTGTCCTTGACTTCAAGGGAAGTTGGGACAAGTTCTTACCATTGGTAGAGTTTTCCTACAACAACAGCTATCAAACAAGTATTGGCATGGCTCCATTCGAAGCGTTGTATGGAAGAAAGTGTCGTTCTCCAATATGCTGGGATGGGGTGGGTGAAGCAACGTTGTTGGGACCGAAGTTGGTACGTATGACTACGAAAAAGATTCAAACGATCCGACAACGTATAAAAACTTCACAAGATCGACAAAAGAGTTATGCTGATCTTCATCGAAAGGACATGGAATTAGATATAGGAGATCATGTGTTGTTACGTGTTGCTCCATGGAAAGGAGTTACGAGATTTTGAAATAGAGGAAAATCATTCCTCGATTCATCGGCCCATTTTTAATCCTCGATCGAGTAGGAACTGTGGCCTATAGACTCGCTTTACCGCCAAGTATGTCTCGTGTTCATAATGTTTTTCACATATCCATGTTACGTAAATATGTGGAAGACCCGAACCACATTATTGAGTTAGAACCGGACGAAATAGCGAAAGATTTAACGTATGAACCGGATAAAATATAATACTTTTATAAAGTTATTTGTTTTATTAGACAATAATTAGAATATATTATATTTTATTATGCATAGTGTTGCATAGTGCCTGCATAGTATTTTGCATAGTAAAATCTTTTTATATAAAACAGAATACTTTTATAAATTTATTCATTTTATTAGATTATAAATAGAATATATATTATATTTTATTTAAAGATTTTGTTTTAAATCTGGACCGTTCGTTTAAAGTAAATCAATCTGGACCGTTCATGAATTAGTTACTATGCAGTCCATTCGTCTATAAATAGAAGCTCATTCCTTCATTATTTCTTACGAATTCACTGAAACTCTAGAGAGAGAAACTATAGAGAGAAAGAAGAAAAGTGTTCTGCTACTTCACTACTTCTATATTCAGTACCTTCTTTTTAATGTAAGGGGTATTATTTCTTTCGTCTTCATAAAGAGAACTTCTGTTATTCCATTCTTTATCATTATGTTGGAATAACCTGTCTATGCGAAGTACCGCATGCATGGTGATTTCTGTTATTATTCCGTTCTTTATCATTCCGTTGAAACATCCTGTCTGTGCTTTATACATGACCTGGTTCCGTTCTTTATTATTCTGTTGGAACATCCTGTCTGTGCGTTTACGCATGACCTGGTTCCGTTATTTATTATTCTGCCGAATAACTCATCTGCATCTGGCTTATCGAATGCCTGGTGATTTCTTTTGTTATTCCATTCTTTATTATACTTAGTTGGTTAAAGTTTTGACTTCTATACTCCATGAAATTAGTGGAATATCCTTGATATTTGTGCCTCATCCAGTATCTTTTCATGAAAATATTCTTCTGAGCATTCTTGAATTTTACTCCACAAAGAAGTATCATGTTGACAATTTGGACGTTATTGGTTCCTGGATAAATTAATTCTTGAACTTGTTTTATTGAATTCTTATATCATTGTCATCATCCTCATGTTTATATTATGTTGAAAGTCAACTGTGGCCTGTAGTGCATAGATGGACATGGTATAATTATGACCAGGGATTATTCGGTGTAATCATGACCGTAATGTTACAAATGATGTGAAAAACGTTCTCATTGGCCCGTAGTGTATTGATGGACAGTTGTGGGCATGATCATGACCATTAATGAATACACGAATATTCTTGGCCCGTAGTGCATGGATAATTTGTGGTCGTGATACTAAAGAATATCCTTGGTCGTAGTGCATGGGTGATTCAATGATGTGGATTATTTATTAAGCTGAGTCTCAGCGATAAAAGTGATGAAAACCTTTTAAATCATAAAAGATAGTAGATTTTATTTTCTACTTGACTCTTTTAATGGATTGCTTATTCTGCTGCAGTTAAACTTGATGTTTGTTATATTGTATCAGTTTAACACTATTGAAGACTAATGATAATTTATTCTGCTTTATTTTAGTCATAATATTTCTTACTGGGCTAGTTGAGCTCACCCTTTCTTTCACTGTTCTCTTCAAGAAATGAGAATGTAGCAGGGACTAGTCGGGGAACGGAGTGACGGTCCAGAGGATAGCATTAGTAGTCCTCACTATTCTGTGAAATAGTGTCTTAATAAATGTATTGAGGACCTTTTATTCGAATCTCACGAATTTTTATAGGAAATTCAATTCTCTACAACTTTGCAGAAGAAAGGTTTTCCAAATTCCAAATAGAAATTGACCGAAATCCACAAACGGGCGATTTTACAAGCTATAATCAAATTTCAGTCAAGAAATGGGTCCACCATGTTTAACATGTTTTTAGTATTTATTGCAACAAAAATACTCCTCTTCCTCATTTACTCATATATCCCACATTCATTGTAAAAAATATCATCATTATTATATTATAATAATATAATAAAATATTATTTTATCAGAAAAGATAAAATATCGATTTTTCAACAATTGTCACTTTAAAAATTTTCTCCATCTATATCCACATAAAATCAATATTTTCCTCATCATATAAATCAATAATTAATTATTCACAAATAATATTACAGAATCACAAGATTTGGTAACTGTGTAGCTTCTGGAAAGAGGGGGCTTTCCAATAAGAATTTCTCCTTACTGGCTCGCAATTAGGTAACCAAACCTCTCCTTAGACAGAACTTTCTAGACATTGCCAATAATGTTTTCTAATAATATTATTCAGATAATATGCATTATTGCTTCGATAATGGAAAATCTTGTGTAGTGACAATTATTGAAACAACACAGAATATAAAATATCAACGCAAAGAATTATTGAATCAATAAAATAAAATAATCGAATAAGAATTCTCGTAATAATTATTGAGTAGTTCCTTCTTACGTAAGAATCAATAATTGGTGCAATATCGTAATCTTCTTATCGCAAGCAACAACGCCAGACATCGTGTTTTAACCACCCAGGTATTCCAACAAGATTAACGATAACAATCTACCAAGTTATTTATAAACAACTTATACTTGTCGCTTTCTTCATCCAATCACTTTCCGTTATGGGGCCCATAAAAGATCAATTGCTAGTAAATGCATTTAATATTCCCCGACAACAATGAATATTTTATAACCACCTGCTTATTTAAAATATTTGTGCATTTTACCCATAACTAACCACATTAATCAAATCAACCCTTACTATTTCAAAATAATAAATAGAGGAAATTTAAATTTCATTTATTAATAATTCGGGGTCTTACACCGTTGCTTTAAGTTTTAATAGTAAACCAATCTGGATCGCCCGTTTAAAGTAAATCAATCTGGACCGTTCATAAGTTAGTTACTATGCATTCTATTCTTTTATAAATAGAAGCTTATTCCTTCATTATTTCTTACGAATTCACTGAAACTCTAGAGAGAGAAATTATAGAGAAACTATAGAAAATTATTCTCGCTACTTCCTTACTCTTATATTCGGTTTTACTTTACGGTAAGAGGTATTATTTCTTTTGTATTCATGAAGAGAACTTACATTATTCCATTATTTATTATTCATTGGAATAACTCATCTACGTGAGCAACCCTATACTTGGTGAAATTCTTACATTATTTCATTCTTTATTATTCGTCGAAATATATCACATGCATGCGCTTACGCCTAAACTCGGTTCCATTATTTATTATTCTCGCTTAATATCACGTCTGCATTAGTTTTTACGCGGACCGGGTTCCATTCTTTATTATTACTCGCTGGAATATCCTCGTGCATAAGGTTTCTGCCGGATCCGGTTCCGTTATTAATTATTCATTGGAATAACTCATCTGCATGCGCCTATCGCATGCATGGTGATTTCTTTTGTTGTTCCATTTTTATTATACTCAAATATTGGTTAAAGTTTTGACTTATACTCCATGAAATTAGTGGAATAGCCTTGATATTTGCTCTTCATCCAAAGATCTTTTATGGAAATATTCTTCTGAGCATTCTTGAATTTTACTCTACAAAGCAGTATCATGTTGACAATTTGGACGTTAGTTCCTAGATAAATTAATTCTTGAACTTGTTTTATTGAATTCTTATATCATTGTCATCATCCTCATGTTTATATTATGTTGAAAGTCATCTGTGGTCTGTAGTGCATAGATGGACTTGGTATGATTATGACCAGGGATTATTCAGTATAATCATAACCGTAATGTTACAAAAGATGTGAAAAAAGTCCTCATTGGCCCGTAGTGCATTGATGGACAGTTTTTGGTATGATTATAGCTATGGATTTTCTTTGGCCGTAGTGCAAAGATGAATTGTTTTATGGCATGATCAAGACCGTTGATGAAAACATGATTATCTTAAGCCGTAGTGCATGGATAATTCGTGGTCGTGATACTAAAGAATATCCTTGGCCGTAGTGCAGGGGTGATTCGATGATGTGGATTATTTATTAAGTTGAGTCCCAGCAATAAAAGTGATGAAAAACCTTTTAAATCATAGAAGATAGTATATTTTATTCTCTACTTGACTCTTCTAATGGATTGCTTGTTCCGCTGCAGTTAAACTTGATAGTTATTATATTTTATCAGTTTAACACTGTTGAAGGCTAACAATTAATTATTCTGCATTATCTTAGTCATAATATTTCTTACTGGGCTAGTTGAGCTCACACTTTCTTTCACTGTTCTCTTCAGGAAATGAGAACGTAGCTGGGACTAATCGGGGAACAGAGTGATGGTCCTAGATGGTGCATTAGTAGTCCTCACTATTCTGTGAAATAGTGTGATAATAATTGTAATGAGGACTCCTTTTGAGTTTGTATACTCTCTAGTAGACAATATTTATATTCAAACTCACAATTTATGTTTTGTCATATTGTACACGACAGTTGTATTATTAAGTTGTATTTGAATTTTGTACCATGTATTTGGCGACTCAAGATGGGTGATGTATACTTAATTTTGGGGGCGTCACAGCTACCCCCAGAGCGTGAAATTGAATTTTGTATCGACCTTGAACTCGGTACAAAACCCATTTCCAAATCCCCATATCGAATGACTCATATTGAACTTCAGGAGTTAAAGACCCAACTGCAGGAATTGTTAGACATTGGCTTTATTCGTCCTAGTACTTCTCCTTGGGGTTCTCCTGTTCTATTCGTGAAGAAGAAAGATGGGAGTATGCGACTTTGTGTTGATTATCGGGAGTTGAATCATGTCACCATCAAAAATAGGTACCCATTGCCACGTATTGATGACCTATTTGACCAGTTGCAAGGCACCAAATTCTTTTCAATGATCGATCTTCGTTCTGGATATCATCAGCTGAAGGTTAAAACTGAGGATATTCCAAAGACTGCCTTCAGAACTCGGTACGGGCACTATGAAATTTTAGTCATGTCTTTTGGATTAACTAATGCTCCTACTGCCTTCATGGATATGATGAACCGAGTATTCAAGGAATATTTGGATCACTTTGTGGTCGTCTTTATTGATGACATCCTCATATATTCCAAAAGCCATGAAGATCATGAGCAACACTTGAGGCTGATACTCCAAAAGCTTCGTGAAAACAAGTTTTATGCCAAGTTGAAGAAATGCGAGTTCTGGTTTGAAGAAGTAGCATTCCTTGGACACGTAGTATCAAGTCATGGAATATCTGTTGACCCGACAAAGATTGAAGCTATTCAAAGCTGGGAGAAACCTAAATCGATGGATCAAGTATCGTAGCTTTCTGATTAGTGGGTTATTATCGAGAGATTCATGGAAGGATTTTCTCGAATCGCTACTCCATTAACTCAACTGACTCGGAAAGATACAAAGTTCTGTTGAAGCGAAGAATGTGAGAAGAGTTTTCAAGAACTCAAGAGGAGACTCATTTCAAAGACTGCTCGACAATACCATCCGCCTCGGAGGGATTTGTCATCTACAGTGATGCTTCGAGCAAAGGGTTAGGATGTGTTCTCATGCAACATGGGAAAGTCATAGCCTATGCCTCAAGATAACTTAAAAATATGAGAGGAATTATACTACTCATGATCTAGAGTTGGCAGTTGTTGTCTTCGCACTTAAAATTTGGAGGCATTACTTGTATGGGGAGAAAGTGGAGATCTTTACGGATCATAAAAGCCTCAAATATTTCTTCACTCAAAAGGAACTCAACATGCGACAACGACGTTGGCTTGAACTGTTGAAAAATTATGATCATACCATCCAATACCATCCTGGAAAAGTGAACGTGGTAGCTGACGCATTGAGTAGAAGATCACATGAAAGTACGAGTGCGATATTGTCAACGCGAAGGCCCATTTTGTGTGACTTGCAAAGGATGGAGATAGAGTTAAAGACTCCAGGGACCCATGTGATGATGGCGAATATACGAGTAGAACCGACTTTAATCGATAAAGTTAAAGCTGCTCAAGCTACAGACCTGGAGCTGATGCGTATAAGGAAGAAAGTAAGAAGGTGATATGCCGGAAGCAAGAATTGATGAAGAAGGAATACTTCGAGTCAACTCCAGACTTTGTGTTCCTAACAACTCTGATTTAAAGTATAAAATTATGATGGAGGCGCACAACACACCGTTTGCAATCCATCCTGGGAGTACCAAAATGTATCGTGATCTTCGTCATACATTTTGGTGGAGCAATATGAAGAGAGAGATAGCGTTGTTTATCTCAAGGTATCTAACTTGTCAACGAGTCAAGGCGGAGCATTAAGTACCAAAAGGTCCATTGCAACCACTTGAAATTCCAGAATGGAAGTGGGAGCACATTACCATGAATTTTGTTACTGGTCTTCCCAAGGTTTCTCAAGGCATAGATGCAATTTGGGTCATTGTTGATAGATTGACCAAGTCTGCTCATTTCTTACCAATACGAAAAACTTATACACTTGAACGTCTTGCTCATATGTACATAAACGAGATTGTAAGATCAAGATGGGTATGCCAAGATCCATAGTTTCGATCGAGACCCAAGATTCACTTCACGATTTTGGGTTAGTTTGCAAAAGCTATGGACACGGATTTACGATTTAGTTCAAAGATATCATCCTCGCATTTAACGAACAATCGTAGAGGACTATTCAAACTCTTGAAGATTTATTAAGACTCGTGTCCTTGACTTCAAGGGAAGTTGGGACAAGTTCTTACCATTGGTGGAGTTTTCCTACAACAACAAATGCCTATCAAGCAAGTATTGGCATGGCTCCATTCAAGCGTTGTATGGAAGAAAGTGTCGCTCTCCAATATGCCGGGATGAGGTGGGTGAAGCAACGTTGTTGGGACCGGATTCGGTACGTATGACTACTAAAAAGATTCAAACGATCCGATAACGTATAAAAACTTCACAAGATCGACAAAAGAGTTATGCTGATCTTCATCGAAAGGACATGGAATTCGATATAGGAGATCATGTGTTGTTACGTGTTGCTCCATGGAAAGGAGTTACGAGATTTGGAAAGAGAGGAAAAATCAATCCTCGATTCATTGGCCCATTTTTAATCCTCGATCGAGTAGGAACTGTGGCCTATAGACTCGCTTTACCGCCAAGTATGTCTCGTGTTCATAATATTTTTTACATATCCATGTTACGTAAATATGTGGAAGACCCGAACCATATTATTGAGTTAGAACCGGACGAAATAGCGAAAGATTTAACGTATGAAGAGGTTCATGTTCAAATCTTGGATAAGAAGGAACATATTCTACGCTCCAAGCTAGGTTATACCTCAAGTCAAAGTTTGTTGGAGAAACCACGATGTTGGGGAAATGACCTGGGAGTTAGAATCTGAAATGAAATCAAGGTATCCTTACCTCTTTGACATACCAGGTATGTACCCTAATTTCGAGGGCGAAATTTCATAAGAAGGGGAGGTTGTAAGACCCCAACTTTTATAAATAAAGATGAATTTTCTATAAATATCATTTTTGAATATTATGGAGTAAATGTTATAGTTGTGGGTAATATTTATAAATTTTGCAAAGTATGCAAGTTGTTATATAATATTCGATTGGTCGGAGAATATTCGTTTTAACAGGAAATATTCGTACAACGACAAAATCATTGGTGGACCCCACAACGGAATTATTGTCGAATTGAGAAAACGACAAAAATACTTTATGAAAATAACGGCGGAAGTTTTACCGTTAACTGTTGAAACACCTAGTGTTAAAAGTAAAGTAATACGCGTAGTTGCATAGTAGCACACGGTATTGATTATTGATGCTTACGTGAGAAGTCACTCAATTTTGATTCAATTATTGTCGATATTTTTATATATTATTAAATCAATAATTGAGATAACAAAGTTATTAATATTATTATTTACAATATTAACGATGTCTAGAAGTTCTGCCAAGGAGAGGTTTGGTCACCTAATTGCGCGGCTGATAGGAGAAAAATCTTATTGAAAACCCCTCTTTCACGGGAACGACACAGTCGATTAATAGTGTGAATAATAATAATGATGATGAGTTTTGTTTTATTAGTATTATTAATGAAATAAAATGAAAAGCTTTTTATATAAAAAAGTAATACTTTTATAAAGTTATTCGTTTTATTAGACTATAAATAGAATATATAATATTCTATTATGCATAGTATTTTGCATAGTAAATTTTTTTTATATAAAACATAATACTTTTATAAAGTTATTTGTTTTATTAGACAATAATTAGAATATATTATATTTTATTATGCATAGTGTTGCATAGTGCCTACATAGTATTTTGCATAGTAAAATCTTTTTATATAAAACAGAATACTTTTATAAAGTTATTCGTTTTATTAGATTATAAATAGAATATATTATATTTTATTTAAAAGATTTTGTTTTAAATCTGGACCGTCTGTTTAAAGTAAATCAATCTGGATCGTTCATGAATTAGTTACTATGCAGTCATTTCTTCTATAAATAGAAGCTCATTCTTTCATTATTTCTTACGAATTCACTGAAACTCTAGAGAGAGAAACTATAGAGAGAAAGAAGAAAAGTGTTCTGCTACTTCACTACTTCTATATCCAGTACTCTTCTTTCTAATGTAAGGGGTATTATTTCTTTCGTCTTCATGAAGAGAACTTTTGTTATTCCATTCTTTATCATTATGTTGGAATAACCTGTCTATGCGAAGTACCGCATGCATGGTGATTTCTGTTATTATTCCGTTCTTTATCATTCCGTTGAAACATCATGTCTGTGCTTTATACATGACCTGGTTCCGTTCTTTATTATTCTGTTGGAACATCATGTCTGTGCTTTACGCATGACCTGGTTCCGTTCTTTATTATTCATTGGAACATCCTATCCGTGGCTTTTACGCATGACCTAGTTCCATTATTTATCATTCTGCCGAACATCCTGTCTCGCAATGCGTTTATGCATGACACTGTTCCGTTATTTATTATTCTGTTAGAATAACCTTTATGCATCGGATCTATCGCATGCCTGATGATTTCTTTTGTTATTCCATTCTTTATTATACTCGGTTGGTTAAAGTTTTGACTTCTATACTCCATGAAATTAGTGGAATATCCTTGATATTTGCGCTTCATCCAAAGATCTTTTCATGGAAATATTCTTCCGAGCATTCTTGAATTTTACTCCACAAAGAAGTATCATGTTGACAATTTGGACGTTATTGGTTCCTCGGATAAATTAATTCTTGAACTTGTTTTATTGAATTCTTATATCATTGTCATCATCCTCATGTTTATATTATGTTGAAAGTCATCTGTGGCACAGAGTATGCATAGATGGACTTGGTATGATTATGACTGTGGATTATTCTTGTGTAATCATGACGGTAATGTTACAAATGATGTGGAAAACGTTCTCATTGGCCCGTAGTGTATTGATGGAAAGTTGTTGGCATGATCATGACCATTAATGAATACACGAATATTCTTGGCCCGTAGTCATGGATAATTTGTGGTCGTGATACTAAAGAATATCCTCGGTCGTAGTCGTGGGTGATTCAATGATGTGGATTATTTATTAAAATCGAGTCTCAAATATAAGTGATGATGAAACCTTTTAAATCATAAAAGATAGTAGATTTTATTTTCTACTTGACTCTTTTAATGGATTGCTTGTTCCGCTGTAGTTAAACTTGATGTTTGTTATATTGTATCAGTTTAATACTATTGAAGACTAATGATAATTTATTCTGCTTTATTTTAGTCATAATATTTCTTACTGGGCTAGTTGAGCTCACCCTTTCTTTCATTGTTCTCTTCAAAAAATGAGAATGTAGCAGGGACAAGTCGGGGAACGGAGTGACGGTCCAGAGGATAGCATTAGTAGTCCTCACTATTCTGTGAAATAGTGTCTTAATAAATATTTTGAGGACTTATTTTGAGTTTTAATGTTTTCTAGAAGATAATGTTTGTATTAAAACTCACAGCTCATGTTGTATATTTAAGATTGTATTTATATTCTTTACCAAGTATTTGGCGACTCAGAATAGGTGATGTATACCTTTTTTGGGGGCGTCACAACATTTGACTACAGATCCACGTGAGAGTGGACCCTACGTGCTACCTCAGTGCCACGTGGATTCTGTTAGTCTACTAAGCATTTTCATTTGGTTTTTGAACGGAAATTAAAATTAATGACCATTTTATAATATTTGAGAGTACAATTATTCAATTGTAATAAAAAAGTTTCGGTAACCACAATAAAAACCGGACCCTAGTACAGTGACCAAAACATTATTTATCCCGTTGTCTCACCTATTCCTATTCCTATTCTTATTCCTACTGAGCCTTAAATTAGTACTAGTAGTACAATACTCCATCCGTTCCTTAATATAAGTCGTTTTAGAGAAATATTTTTGTTCCTTAATATAAGTCGTTTTAGAATTTCAAGTAAGCATTAATTGCTTAGTTTCCAATATTATCCCAAGTATTAAATGTAACTTTGGTTCTCTCACTATTTTCTATCTAATAAATAACAATCTCTTCATCCAATACAAGGGCAAAATAGACAATTGATATTATAGTTAATGCTATACAATCATTTCCTTAATATTTGTGTACAACTCTAAAACGACCTATATTAAAGAACGGAAGGAGTACTCCCTCCGTCTCTACGTTTTAGAGGTGGACACAAGAATTAAGATAATGATTAAAAAAATATTAAATATAGTACTTAATTGTCTATAATACTCTTAAATATTTTATTGGGATAAGAAGAGTTTTGTTGGGATAAGGAAAGAGAAATAATTTAAAGTATCAAAAAATAGGTAGAGTAATGAGGGGTAATTTTAGAAAAATTGTCATTAATTATCCTAGATTTGAACAAACGTCAAATAATTAGGGACAAATAAAAAATTTTAAAACGTCAAATAATTAGAGACGGAGGGAGTATAATACTATAAAATAAATGAGACCGACGTAAGTATATATTTAATGCATGCATACGTTAAATTTATTACTACTATAATATTAATTAATGGTTCAATGCATTTGCTTATTCACAAGAATCTGGCCACACCACAAACAGATCATATCTTATAGCATGTGTATGTGACATGTAAAGGGATTGGTCCCTTTCAATTTCTTACAGCTGGCCCATTCAAAAAATTAAAACAGAATATTAAAAAAAAATTTATATTTTTTTCAACTTCTTTTAAGAGACTTACACCATCGTAAGATTTTGGATTATTACAATAAGTCTACCATGACATATAACCACTCACATATAAAAGTAAGTTAGATGAGTCATGTCAATATTCATGTGAGTGTATGTAAGCGGTTGTAAATTTATTTGGATTATTATTATTATAAGAATTTGGAGAGTATAACAATGGAAATTAAGGTTGCAATTTTGGCACACTTTTTTTGGAGTAGTTGATAAACTCTTATTCCCCTCTCTCTCAATTATTAAGTCGTAATTTCTTGTAGCAGCTGCAAAGATAATCAAGTTGCCACTACGTACGTACTAAACCATTGATGAGCTAGCTAGCTAGCTAGCAAGAATGCAAGATGGCCAGGTCACAAACAAATTATTCCCTTCAACTTGCTTTAAAAATATTATGCCAAACTAAAAGATTTTTGCCAGTTTATTCTAAAATATTAATAACAACGTAGGGGTAAAAAGCTATGACCAATTCATAATGTAGTAGTAAACTTTGGGCTTGGCTTGAGCATGTAGCGTAACCTCACATGCTTGGGGGAGGGGGGAGGGGGGGGACTTTCACTTCTGGATATCATGTCAAACTCTAGCTCGTGCAGCAGAATTGTATAATCTATTCCACATCAATTCATCACCAATGCAACGCACACCTGTGTATTACGATTCATCTGGCTGTTAGGTTGAGGCTCCACCATGCTTATTTACTCATCTACACTCTTGAATTTATCCGATGTGAGATTCATGTGAAATATCTCAACAGCTCGTATACAAACATTCATCACAACATGATTCAAGTTCAATAGGACAGAAAACCATAGCAACTATATTCAATTGCGTGTAGAGAAACTGCAAATTGAGTAGCAAATATGAGAGCTTTTTGTTTCATTCAATAGTGTAGACCCAAGAGAAATGAATAGCTGATACTCCAATAAAGAAAATTCCATACATCGATCAATTTCAGTGCCTCTAAACTTTAACTTGAAAGCTAACACAAACACTCATTCATTGTTTCTTGTATAAAGCCGAGCAGGATAAGTTCCTATCAATTGCCAAATTAAGCGACCTCTTCCCCACTGCTGTCTTTGCTGGCCACCACCTCCATTATTCTGTTGGGATAACACCCTTATTCTCTGTACGTTCCTTCATGTTTGCAAATAAAAAGTCCAGCGTTTGAGGCCTCTGCTTCGGCAACACCTTCACTTTCTGCACACAGTAACAACTCTTGTAAATGTCTCTGATTGATAAAGCTAGTGAACCACATGGCCGGCCATGGAACTCTTTGCTCGATAAATATTGAATAAAACCTAACAAACGGGAAATGTATCATTCATCTTTCCAACTTTCAGCAGAATATAAGGAATGATACCTTCATAACAAACCCTAGCTCCATGTACAGCCCTCCTCTGAACTGGTGGAGCTCCAACCCTGCAAGCAAAAGTAAACCACAATTGGAGGATGTTACTGAGAATTAATTGTTCTTAGTTTCACTGGTAGTACCAAAAACTGCCAGCAACATCACTGACAAGTTTTTACACCAACATACTTTTACATTAGCTCTGATGGAATTTCCTACGATCGATCATTTTATTAATCCATTTAACATAATTACAAGACAAGCCACAAGACACTAGTTGAAGACTGTATATCTTGAAGAAAATTTTCCAGTTGAGGAACCATTCTTAACTTCACTGGACGTAACAAAGAACTGTCAGAACAAACAACAACACACAAGCTGAAAGATCTTCGATCTTGCAGAAAATCAATGGGTCACTAATCCCTCCTATATAGGAGGGGGCAACCATTTTATTCATTCAAATTCACAAGCATTCTAGTCTTCTATTATTCTTCATTTCATAATTCAGTTAGATCAGAGCATTTATATTGGTTCGTTGAGTATACTATTTGGAGTGCTACTATATAGTATATCATGTCATTTAGATCCCCGGAAGACAAGTCTTATCGACTCTGAAGACCGCCGTCACGGAGGACATAATTGTCTTAATGACATAGTATCAAGTACTAGCCTTGACAAATTATTTTCTACAGTTTGAGATAAGTTAATATATATATATAGTGTCAAATAATTTTCGATAACACCAACTTGGCATGCAACTCATAGGAAAATTTTACCGCAGAAGAAAGAATTTTTCCAGGCACATATGGAACGAACTTTAACCAGAGGTTCCCCAGGCGACTACCAAATTTTATCGGAAAAAGACGATTTGAATTTTCCCAGGTACAAATGGAGATAACTTGACAAAAATGTGTACCTCGAGGAAACAAAAATTCAAACACAACAAATGTATCTTGTAGCAATCAAAAGTTCCTGATTTGATATGATGTGGAATATAATAACCTCACTTATTCCAAGGATTCTAAAGATCTCTCCCAATGCAACAGTGGCCATACTACAAGAGATTGGACTAATGTTACAGGCGTATGAACAACTTATATCAAAATCCCAGTGTTTACTAGAGGAGTAGAGGAAGAATATATAATGACATACTAACACAAGAAGAGAAGACGAAACTTAGTGCCTTACTTAAATCCTGAATTATTTTCATCCTTTATAGAATGACAATGCACAATCCAGCAACGAAAGCTTGTGTGTCAGAGTGTTGCATAGGGGATAGTTAAAGCAGAATGAATGGACCAACCCGGCATAAGCCTACAAATAATGAAAGCCACAGATCTCAACAAGTGAAAGTTAAATATCTCAACCTATTATTTTTTTAAACTTAATTAATTAAAACAAGTCTAATTGGTTATATAATTAAACCAATGTGATTAATTATTTAAAGTCCAACATAAGTAGGGGTGCTCATCGGTAAAAAACTGAACCGATACCGAAAAAACAGAACCGGTACCGATCCGAAATTATCGGGAAAACAAGAACTGAAACCGGTACCGGTTCGGTAAAAAATTGGTTCCGGTTTTTTCGGTTCCGTTGTCGGTTATACCGCATGGTAATATATATAATTATTAATAATAATTAAATAATTTTTTTTAATATATTAATTTTTTTTTAAAACTAAGAAATCATATATAAAACAATTAATACAGATTACAAAATAATTACAGCAAATGCAAAAACAAATAAAGAAACAATTTATGTTTTTGGTTTATAAATTATTTTAAAAATACATGTTTATGGAAGCAAATAAAGAAACAATTTATGTTTCTGCTTTATAAACAAAAAACAAAAGCAAAAACAAAGAAATTTTATGGAAGTGTATAGGCTGCAAAACAATTAAAACTTTACATCATTTCCGTCTTTAAGACTTTCACCCAGCCAATCAAAACAATTAATAACTATGTATTTATTTATTTATTTGTTTCCATAAAAAATAATTTATTTATTTGTTTATGTGATTATTTTAAAAATACATGTTTATGGAAGCAAAAACAAAAAATACATGTTTATGGAAGCAAAAACAAAATTAATTTATGTCATTATTATTGTGTATAATACATATATGCACTGAAGTCTGAAGAAGAGCATGTATCATGTATGTACTGAAGAGGAGCACCTCCTTTATTTCTTTAGTTCATAATACAGAGTAACATACTACTCCCTCTATTCTTAAATAAGTGACGTTTTAGAAAAAAAAATTTGTTTCAAATTATCTGTCGTTTACAACTTTCTAGAAGAATAAATTATTTACTTTCCTATATCACCCTTACCTTCTCTCATTGTTCCAAGAAATTATCACCCTTAGTATTAATAGTTTTTAACTTCCCATAAATGGGTAGTGATAGAATTTTACACATATTTTAATTATTAAATGATAGTATTAAATGATTTTCTTAATCCATGTGCAAAAACTTTAAACAACACTTATTTAGGAATGGAGGGAATAACATATATGCACTGAAGAGGAGCACGGAGCACCTCCTTTAACTTTTAAGTATCGCTCGGTTTTTCGGTATTTTGGTTTTTTACCGAATGCACAAAGGTAAGTACCGCTACTGCATGCAAAAGTATAAAAATCGAAAAATTCCAGATCGAAAAAAATCGGACTTAAAATACCGATACTACCGCTTTCCAAGATCAACCGGTTCGGTAAATAACCGAAAAAATCGAATTTTTTTAGCACCCCTAAACATAAGTGGTTTAGTAACACTAATTAAATAAGAAGGGGGTAATAAAATTAAGGAACAATTACACTTTCTATTACATTTTAAATAATATTTACAATAATAGTGCACTCATAAAATATTTACACAATTAATGCATTTAAATATTTTATTTACAAAATTAACGTATTTATTATCCCTTTAATTTAGGTGGGTATTTTAAATATCATCTTCATTATTGTCATTATCATCATCATCAAAAATAAACACTTCAGATTTGCAACCTACACCGCCATCTCCTCCCCCCCGACCCGATCCGCTTCCCCTTCGCCATCTCATCCTCCACCGCCTCCTCCTCCTCCTCCTCCACTGCCATCTCCTTCCCTCTCGATCTGCTTCCCCTTCGCCATCTTCCTCCCCTCCCAATCCGTTTCTCCTTCCGCCGCCACCTTCACCTCCTCCTCCGCCGCCTCCATTTTGGTTGCCTCCTCCTCCGCCTCCACCACCTCCGTTATGACCACCTCCGCCTCTATTATTGTCACCTTCCGCCGCCACCTCCACCTCCACCTCCACCTCCTCCTCTGCCACCTCCACCTCCTCCTTTGCCGCTTCCATTATGACCGCGTCCTCCTCCGCCTCCATTAACCATCTCCTGAATTTTTTTTTTCCATAGTGCAGTTGGTAGCCAAACCTCCATACTGAGGTAACCTATTCAGTTTTATTAGGTTGCCAATTTATTTTGAATGTGATGCAGTTGGTAGCCAAACTTTCATACTAAGGTAAGGTTGCCAATTTATTTTGAATGTGATGCAGTTGATAGCCAAACTTTCATACTAAGGTAACCTATTCAGTTTTATTAGGTTACCAATTTTATTTTGAATGTGATGCAGTTGGTAGTCAAACCTTCATGCAGTTGGTTGCCAAACCTTCAGACAAAGGTAATCAATTCAGTTTTATTAAGTTACAAATTTATTTTGAATGTGATGCAGTTGGTAGCCAAACCTTCATATGTAACCAAATTGTTAAAAAAAATTCAGAACAGTAACTCAGGTAAATGACATCCACATTAACATAAATACAAAAATGGAATCATTTAAAAACTAGTAACCGAGTTACTAAATCAACATATTACAAATGTAAAAGAGATTAAAAAGGAAGTAAGTGCTCATATCAGCAAAAAAGTGAACTTAATATCAAGCAAGCAGCACTAGAAATAAGCAGAATATCCATATAAATATTTTGATTTATAACAAAGAGTTCTATAGTAGCCTTAAGCTACAAGACTGACTTGATTTATAACACACAGTTCTATAGTAGCCTTTAAGCTACAAGACTGGCATGATTGCACGAAGATCTAGTACTAGTGGATAATTTAACGCAAGTAAAATATTAGCTTAATTATTCTACACACAACATATATATATAAGAAACTTATGCAACTATATGCTGGAAAAATATTGAATATTCAGTCAAAACAAGAAGTTTAAAAGGAAAGATGTAAAACTACTTAACTTGTCAAAAATAAAAAATAAAAAGGTGATATTTACTTAAACAACCTAACTATATAATAGTATACTAGGATAGACTTGAAATTCAACAAATTGCCCTTTAACAACAAAATGTAAAACTAGACTAGATTTTCCAGCTCCAACATCTCCAAGCATCACCTGAAATACAAATCAAAAACTAGATATTTTAGCAATACACATATCTAATAGAGAGAAAGACAAACAATATACTGATAAATTAAAAAAAATACAAATGGGACTTATTTTGAGCATAAAAAATGGCTAAATAGGATCCTTATTATGGAAGGGAGGGAATAACAAACAAGATTATAACATATACAAGTCTAACGAAAAACATATTAAAGGAAGAAACACACATGTTCAATTCAGCACAATAGTTACTCTTTATTTGATCCTTGTAATTGTAAAGCTGGAATTTAGCTGTATACTAAACGCAAGCAAAGAAATCTAAAGAAAATCAGTAAATTAAGCAAAATTCTGGTCAACTTAAACCCACATCAAAATTGGAATGAACAAGTTGAAAACGAGACAAGTAATCTATAAACCCACATCAAAATTCTGGTCAACTAGAGGTAAACCCACATCAAAATTGAAATAAAAAACTTATCGAATAAATGCTGATTAGATTGATTTAGAACACAAATTCGATAATTGAGAAACCCTAATTGAACATCGCAGCAGGTTTTTTGTTCCAATTCCATTACATGAGTGCACAGACCCTGCCCCAATTCGAGTGAAATCGCGCGAAACCCTAATTGAAAATTGCTTTTTGCCCCAATTCAATTATACGATTTCACAGACTCTGCCCCAATTCGAGAAATATGTGTTGGAGTTCTGTCCGCTAGTTCAACTAGTGGACGAGGTTTAAAAAATGGATCTTAGTCTTGAATTGGGGGCAATTTGGTCCAAAAAATGTTTTTTTTGTCCGCTAGATGAACCGGCGGTTGGCGAAATTTTGTTTTAAATCTGAGCCCTTAATTTATGTAATGGATGGTTATGATGTTATTTGCCCATTTTTCATCCATAGCAAATACATGCTATAGATCATTTCTCTCTCTCTCTCTCTCTCTCTCTCTATATATATATATATATATATATATATAGGCATGTAAGTATATGTGGGCCCAAGTGCAAAATTAGGGTTCACATGACCAAATTAAATTAAGTGCACAATTAGGGTTCCACGACCTCATTAAATGCGCAAATTAGGGTTCACATAACCTAATTAAATGAAGTCGGAGAAGTCAGAAATAAATATGCTAGCGTGTCCCGAGGCAGAAGACTCGTGGAGGCAGCTCGTTTTGAGAATTGATTGAGGGATTGGATTGGTGGCTAGAAGGACAAAGCAATATGTGTATTACTCTGATGATTAAAGGGTATTTATGGAATTTCCCTGAAAGCATGTGCCTGGCACATGACCACTTTTTAGAAAACCCTATAAATACCCCTTTCATTCCATTGGGAAGAGGACCTCTCTGGACAGACAGGACTTGAACTCTTTTGGTGACTTAAGGCTTGGATATTCCACCTAAAAGCACTAAAGGGTTTGGACACTCTCTCTCAACTCAAAGGACTCAAAAAGAAGGCCCTTGGAATCTCAATAACCCCAACACGGTTCCCGGATTCTAAGAGTTCTGCCACGTGTTGTTGGAGTAATCGCTCACCTGTTCTTCTCCCCTCTTCAATCAATCAACTAATTCCGTGCTCTTCGTGGATTTCTCTCTTTTTCAGCGAATACAAAATCCTAACCCTAACAAGGTACAATTTCCTTGGTCACAGTATACAATTTAATTAGTGGAATGTTAGGTGTTGACCATGCATTATTTCTAAGTGACACCTAACTAAGACATGTAAGGAAGTTATGGGTTAACTTTGATTTGGTGGTATAATTGAATATATACATACATATAATATATGCATGGGGAGATGTAGATTTTTTTGTGGTTAAATAAAAAGCATTGTAAAAGAAGCATGGGTTCATTGGTGGTATAAATATATACATACATATACTATATGTATAGGTTTTGCAAGACTTAGCTGGTTCTATAACTTCTCCCACAAATAATTATATTGCATTCCTTTAGTCACTTCCACTTCCACTAAGTCTTGTTGTAAAGACAAACAAGAGCGAATACTTGTGAGAAATGAGAAATATTTGAGAGATAGAGAATTAGAGATAAAGAGGAGGCAATTTTCGGATTCACCAAGGAAGAGAGGAAGGCAAGATCTAGAAAGTCATCAAAGAGGAAGAAGATAAAAAAAGTTTAAAAGTTCTCTAGAATTAAAGACTTTAGTTTAAAATTTTTGCTTTGTTAGTTTTGTTATAGCATGTTTGGTTGTGGGAGTTTGTTTGTGATGGGGAATCATGGTGGATTCCGAAGTACAAGGCAGTTTTGTAGGAGATTATGTGTTATTATTGTTGTAACCTGTTTTGTAGTTTGATTTAAAAAAACAATATTATTGTATGAATTAAATGGTTGACCACTCTTTCCTTAACATTATATTCGCCCCTTACTTTTGTTACACACCTTACTGCTAATTAGTCTCCCAAGATAAGACATGTCCATATTTTACTCTGTACTAAATTTGTTGTGTAGAAACAAATGTAGTGCAAAACTATAAATGAGAGAAAAAAAATATAACAAGAAAAATTATTCAGAATGATAATTTTTCTAAAAATTTGAAAAGAATTTTGAATGATTTTTTTTTGAAGTACTTGTTTGTGTAAATTTGGAACCTATTTATAGGTTTCTAAACACCCCTTTAAAGAGGTATGTTAATATCCAAACAGCCCTTTGAAGAGGTGGCATCCTAATTAATTAATTAACTAATTAACCAAACACCCATTTGAGGAGTTGGCATCCTAACGCTGCTTGTTTGGAATCCTAACTTGCAATTACCCGTTGTTATGTTGTCCTAATTAATTAATCAAATAATTAATTAGTTAACCTTATTTGGTTAGACTGGCATCCCGACTTGCAATTACCGTTGGCAACTTAATTGTCGTTACATTCATGCAACGATCTAATTTTAATTGGCACAAAATAATTCATGCAACGGTCCAATAATAAAAAAATACAATCTGTAATTTTGCAATGCTAGGAATTAAACCCATGACATCATAGTTGAAACACTCCAAGTCATGCCAATTGTACCAAACCATTTGTTAGTTATATAGAAAGTATATAATATATTTACTATATACTTTTTAGATTTAAAAATATCCAACAATCATTCCCTATTTTAATAATCTTTCAATTCTTTTCCTTTGAACTTCTTCTTTCTCTTACTAGATATAACATACATAAGTAAGAGGTGTCTTTAGACTTGAACCTTTACGTATTCTATATCACAAAATATCTGAATTCTTAGTAGCGTTAGCCTTGAACTAAGAAATCTTAAAGTGATATCTTACTTAATAGAAATATATTATATCTCTTATAGTTTAAAGAATCCCAACACATTTATGGTCTTGTGTTTTCCTATTGGGTTTCGTAAGTGACTTAGAGACAAGTCTTAAGTCTCGCAGAAGCAGCCCTACTTCCTTCATTTACATAAGTGAATCTAATTAGATACACTTGTTTGACCTGCATCCTCCAAACCGAACATAGATTTATTAAAGGTTTACCTTACCCTTTTTGTTCTCCATACAAACTTACACAAAATTTGAGATGGTTTCGAAGAATTTCTTCTTCATACTTGTCTAGTGTATAAATGGTTATTATTATAAGTATTTTCCATTAAACTAATATACTAGATGTTACTCTAGTATTTAGTTGGTTTCCACTTATAGTTTACCTCTTTAAACCTATTTCCCTGGAAGTCTTGCATATTACATCCTTACTTAGGCCTTTTGTAAAAGGATCTACCAAATTTTCCTTTGACTTAACATAGTTAAAGGTAACAAGCCCTTTATTGATTTGATCCCTTACATAACTATGCCATAAACTTATATTTCTTGACTTCTCGTTATAAACCTTATTATAAGACCGTGATAATGCTGCCTCATTATCACAATATATTGAGATAGTTGTCATTAACTTGAGCCAAAGTGGTATCTCAAATAATAAATTCTTAATTTATTCGACTTCTTTTACAACAGATGATAATGCAACAATCTCAGATTCCATAGTTGAATGTGTTATCAAGGTTTGTTTTTTGAAACCCCAAGAAATTGCCCCTCCTCCTAAAGTGAATATTCATCCATTTGTAGATTTTATTTCATTCGAATCCGTTATCCAGTTTGCATCCGTGTACCCTTCTACCACAGTTGGGTATCCTGTATAGCATATCACATAGTTCATTATGCCTTTAAGATATTTAATTATCCTTGATACTGCATCTCAAAGAACCTGAACTGGATTATGAGTAAACCTACTCAATAATCCAACCGCAAATGTTATATCAGGTCAAGTACACTGCATTGCATACATTAGACTACCAATTACACTTGCATTTTCTTACTGAGATATGTTATTCTCTTTATTTGGAAATAACTTAATAGAATGATGATATGGGGTAGAGGTTATCTTGTAATTCTCGTAATTAAACTTTTTTTTAACAACTTCTCAATATAATGAGACTGAGTTAAAGAAATGGTATTCTGAGACTGCACAATTTTAATACCTAAAATTACATTAGCCTCCCACATATCTTTCATATCAAAAGTAGCAGACAAGAATGCTTTAATTTCTAATACTACTTTTTCAGTAGTGCCAAAAATAAGCATATCATCAACATATAAACAAATTATAACACCAAAATATTTACTAAACTTTGAATAAACACATTTATCCGATTCATTTATTTTAAATTCGTTGGAAATAATCATTTGGTTAATTTCTTCATGTCACTGCTTAGGTGCTTGTTTTAGGCTATATAAAGATTTAACAAGTTTATAAACTTTTCTTTCTTGACCTTTCAAATCAACCCCTTCTGGTTGTTCCATATAGACTTCTTCTTCTAAATCACCATTTAGAAAAATAGTTTTAACATCCATTTGGTGTATAACAAGTTTATGAATTGATGCTAATGCAATTAATAAGCTAATGGTACTAATTCTTGCTACTGGAGCATATGTATCTATGTAATCAATTCCTTCCTTTTGCATAAAACCTTTGGCTACCAGTCTAGCTTTATACTTATCTATGGATCCATATGATTTTCTTTTCCTTTTAAAGATCCATTTACAGCTAATAGGTTTACAACCAGGAGGTAAATCCACCAAGACCCAAGTCTTATTACCTATATATGATAGAATCCATTTCATCATTAATGGCTTCTTGCCAAAAACCTGAATCTTGAGAGAACGTGGCTTCTCTAAAAGTCAATGGATCTCTATCACTAGAATCATGCTCAGTCACAAAAACACTAGAAGAAATAATATCATTATTTTTTTTCTTTCTGCTACGTATATATAGAAATCAGGGCCATAGGATTTTTCTATCATTGTTCTCTTACTTCTTGGTTCTATTTCTTCAATAGATATAGTAAGTTCCATTTCATCATTTGTTTCATGATGAATTTTTCTTTGATCCTCTTTATTAAAATTTTCTCTTGACCATTTCCTAAATAATGAATTCTCAAAGAACTCAACATCTCTAGTCTCTAAAATTATATTTAGGCTAACAGAATCTGTGGATTTCATGGTTAAGAATTTATAGCCTTTGTTATTTTGTGCATAGCCTATAAAAGCACACTCAATTGCTTTAGCTCCAAGCTTAGACCTTTTAAGATCAGTTAACCTTACTAATGCCCTACATCCCACACCCTTAAATGGTTAAGAGAAGGTTTTCTCTTTTTTCACAATTCATAAGGTGTAATGTGTGACACCCCCAAATCCTAGCACTCAAATTTCTCACAGGTTTGGTGTTCACTCTCCAAAATAACAACATCTAACTACCCATAGATAAGGATATAAATGAAACTCATAACTTAAATAGAAATCTTCCCATTAAAGGGTTACAACATCATAAATAAATCACAGGTCATTTAACCTTAAATACATCAAATGCGGAAACATAACATAATTTAAATAATTCTAATAACATAAACATTCTCAAATAAAAGTAAACAAGTCTTCATCACTTGTTCATCTTGCCCTTGCCTTTACTAGTTGAAGGCTCGTCGGTTCTTTCGACTTTAGCTGCAATGTTATTATGCAAGAGTGAGCAAACGATTGCCCACAAGTATAAAAATAATAACAACAATAACATGCGAGTAATCAATGGATACTGAATAATATAAAGCTTGGCTTTTGAATCAAGATTAGAAAACATGATTAAAAGTACATCTGAGGGTCACAAGATCATGAACTATGTCCTAGCTTGTCATGTATTTCTACTTTAAACCTTCAACAGTCAAAAGACTATATGGACCTTTCTTCTCTTACTTAGGGGGATCAGTCATTTGTACCATGTATTGTGCACAAACATCTTAACGCTATCGCGTAATATAATCCCCTATAATAGGGTTATTCATCTCAGTTTTGACATAAGAGTTCGCACCAAAGGAAGTTTGGTTTGGATAACTTCAACAATAGTTCTAGAAATTTGAACGCTTATTAACTATGTACTAGTCAAATCAATAAGAGCTCACTAGCCATCCAAGGTTTCAATACGATACTGTAATCGATATTTAAGTCAAAGATTGAATCTCAACTTTATACAATTGAATAAACATTGTATAACATGAGTAATACTTCAAAAGAGTTAGGAAATTTCATTTGGAATCATGAAATTGAATAATTAAGCTTTGAACAACTAGAAATAAGAATATGAAAATCGTTCAATAAGATTAGGTTTTGGAACTTGCACAATGTAAAAATAGAGTTTAAGAACTTGCGTAACAATAACAAGTTAGGGATAGGAAACTTGCCTCGTGCGTAAGCTAAACAATTATAACTTGTTCCCAATTATCCTACACATATAATATGGAACCACAATACCGGTTAATGATATTACAATTATCGGTTCACTTTCCATTATACTTAACTTAGTCACTTTAGCTTTCATAACTTTTATCTTTAGTTAAACATACTGCCTCATACCATGAACATTTTCATAACTTTTATCTTTAGTTAAACATACTGCCTCATACCATGAACATGAAAATCTTTACTAGCATGTAACATTAGTTTAATCATTAAACTATGTTACCACACTTAATTAATATCAAGATTAAGTGTTATATAATCTACTTAATCATAGCTTATAATCATCCATTATATGATTATCACATGTTAATACATCTTATAGTCATGTTTTACACCTCATTATAATCTTTTATTAAGGTTATATAAGCATTCCTAGAAGTTGTACAATCAAAAGCTCGTCACTTGGTCATTCGCGCTAGTGGTATTTAGCAAATACCTTAAAATGTTAGCGATCCATAAATACTATTACTACTGGCCATAACATCGAAAACAACTGAACAGCAGCAGTGCATGTAATAAGCCTTCTAAGAAGAGCTGCAACGCGATGCACCAGATTTAAAATCTATAATTCGCAAATAACACAGAACATGGCCATAAACTTCCAATTTTTTTTTCCATACAACAATTTAAGCCTACCTAGACCCTGAAATTCATACAGAATCGTAACCCAACCTTTCTAGCATGATTCTAACATTATAAATCACATAAACCATCAATTTAAGAACCAAAAATTAAGGTTTTTGCCATTTTATCAAAGTTTCTTCAAATTTAATGAAATTACACATAACGGATTTGTTATTACACCAAATCAATCCATTAAACTTCCATTCCTTCCAATTCTTAATGTATAAACATAATCAATCATCAATTTATCGTTTAACATATAATTTAAGCATCAATTCTTATAGATATAATTCATATTCATATATTTTTCTCTGTAACTAAAAAACTTCCTTTTTAAACATAATTTTATGGATTTGATTACTCTAAATCACATGTAAATCATATAAGAATAGATTATGCATACTCATAACCATCTATAATCAATTTCTTAATAAATTAACTATAAAAATTCATTTACAGAGAACTAAAAATGACTTTTCAGTTAATTCACGAGGAACACAATTTAAAGCTTGAGATTGAGAATTTACCCTTAATTTCTTTGTTTAGATTACACAAAGATAATGTAGAATTGCTTGTTTGCACTCCTTGATTCTTCAATTTGGCTCCTCAACTTCACAGGCTCTCAATTTCTCTGACTTAGCAAATGAATTGACATAACTTAATATACGTATATAATGTAATGGGCATATACATGGGTATCAGTTGAGCGCATCATGGCCTTAACTGATCCCATGTTCTCAAGGTCATGTTCGGCTAGCCTTTAAAAGGCTCCTTTTTAGTTTATTTTAATTAACTAACTTATTATATAGTTTATTTGTCACACTTTAATTAATCAAATTTTAATATTTAAATTTAATTAAATTAAGTTCAATATAACGCATTAAATTAAATTACCACATAATTATAATTCTTATTTATTAATTATAATTTCACTTAACAATTTATTAATTCTCTAATTTAATTAGAACAACTCATTTAATTTAATTATCCCAATTAAATTAAGACTTGAACTATAAATTATCCAACATTAATTTAATTAATATGTTGTATGTAATTAAATTAATCTACAACAATTCTATCAAAAATTTATTTAACTCAATAAATAAATCAACAAAATATTTATTTAATTCAATAAATATTTAAAATCGAATACAAAAATCTCGTTCGTTACATCTTTCTTTCCTTAAAAGGATTATGGCATCAGAATCACGACTCAATTACTTCGTCCCATTACATTCACCCCCCCTTACAAAGATTTTGTCTCCAGAATCGCTACACACAAATTAAGCAAATAACTGAGGGTAATTTTTCATAATTTGATCTTCGAGTTTCTACGTAGCTTCTTCAGCGTTGTGGTTCCTCCAGATTAACTTAACAGAAGGTATTACTTTATTTCTGAGTATTTGCTCTTTCCTGTCGACTATCTGAACAAGAAATTATTCGTAAGATAAATCTTTTTCAAATTGCAGGGGTTCATATTCTATAACATATATGCTTGTAATCGGGTTTATATGGTCGTAATACCGAAACATAGAAAATGTTATGGATGTGTTTTAATACCGGAGGTAAGGCTACCTCATAAGCCACTTCGCCTACTATTTGCAAAACTTCAAAGGGTCCAATGAATCTCGGGCTCAATTTTCCCTTATTAAATCGATTTTTCCCTTCTAGGGAGACAATTTCAAGAAAAAGAAGCTACCATATTCGAATTCTCAATTCTGTCGGTGTTGATCAACATATTTCTTATGTCTGTCCTGAACAGCTATAAATCTCGCCCTAGCCACTTTGAAGATTTTGGCGGTCTGTTGTACCAATTCTGGCCCTAGTTGACATTCACCAACTTCATCCCAACACAACGGAGTCCTGCATTTTTTGACGTACAACGCTTTGTAAGGTGGCATGCCAATACTTACGTGGCAACTATTATTGTAAGCAAATTTCACCAACGATAGATGATCATCCTAATTTCCTTTAAAATCCATGATGCAAGCTCTTAACAT
Source organism: Panax ginseng (assembly GCA_020205605.1). Lineage (NCBI taxonomy): Eukaryota > Viridiplantae > Streptophyta > Magnoliopsida > Apiales > Araliaceae > Panax > Panax ginseng. The sequence continues at coordinate 86,361,507 of CM035143.1, forward strand.
ATATTCCAATGTTTGGATTGTCCTCTTGCTCTATCCATCTATTTGAGGATGATATGTTGTGCTCATTCTCAGTTGCGTTCACATGCATTCCTGTAGTCGTTTCCAAAAGCTTGATGTGAAACGCGGATCTCTGTCTGATACAATTGATACTGGTACACTGTGCCTTGAAATAATCTCCTTCACATATAATTTCGCCAACTGATCTAAATTAAATCTAATCTTGATCGGTAATAAATGTGTTGATTTTTTCAGGCGATCCATAATAACCCAAACTGCGTCGAAACCTTTCTAAGTCGTTGGAAGACCTACCACGAAATCCATTGTGATACACTCCCATTTTCATTCTGGTATTTCTAACGGTTTTAATAACCCAATCGGTCTCTGATGTTCTGCCTTAACTTTCTGACATGTCAAACACTTGGCCACACAATCGGCAACGTCCCTTTTTATATCCGGCCACCAGAAATGCTGTCAGAGATTCTGGTACATCTTCTTAATCCCCAGGTGAATCGAATACCTTAAACTATGAGCCTCTTTCAAAATTTCCTCCTTTACCTCTGGTACTGGCGGAACCCAAACTCTTCCCTTGAATCTCAATAACCCTTCTGTATCAACTTTGAATTATAACCCTTCACCTTCAGACACTCTTTTCCTTATTTTCTCATATTCATTATCCTAAAGTTGTGCTTCCTTAACCCTATCCACCAAAGTCGGGCCAGTTCCTATTTGAAACAGTTTTTCATCTGAATCCTTCGAATTTTTAACTTCCAACTTCAAATTAGCCATTTCATTTACTAACTGCTCCTAAGCAGTCAACAACATCAATTTCTCCCGACCCTTTCTACTTAAGGTATCGTCAACCACATTAGCCTTACCCGGATGGTATAAAATCTCACAATCATAGTCCTTTATCAATTCTAACCATCTCCTCTGACGCATGTTTAAATCCTTCTATGTGAAAATATATTTTAGACTCTTATGGTCTATATATATCTCACATTTCTCCCCATAAAGATAGTGCCTCCATATCTTCAGAGTAAATACAACTAAAACCAATTCTAAGTCATGGGTCGGATATCCATTCTCGTAGTCCTTCAATTGTCACGATGCATATACAATGACTTTGCCATTTTGCATAAGCACACAACCTATTCCTTTATGTGATGCATCATTATACACCACAAAATTTCATGTGCTATCCGGTAAAGACAACACATGTGTCATACTCAACCTCTTCTTCAATTCTTGAAAACTCTCCTCACACTTCTCCGTCCAAACGAACTTCACCGCCTTCCTAGTCAAATTCGCCAATGGAGTTGCAATTTTGGAAAAATCCTAGATGAATCTTCTGTAATAACCTGCCAACCCTAGGAAACTCCTTACTTCCGACGGTGTCTTTAGCTTATCCCAGTTCATCACAACGTCGACCTTTGATGGATCTACCAAAATTCTATCCTTGTCAATCACATGTCCAAGAAATTTCACACGCTCTATCCAGAATTCGCACTTTGAAAACTAGGCGTACAACTTCTCTCTTCTTAATGCCTCCAATGTCACCTTCAAATTCTCCACATGCTCCTCCTAAGATTCTGAATTCTAAACTTATTTTGTTAAGTATTGCTTCTATACTCCTTGAAATTAGTAGAATATCCTTGAAATTTACGCTTCATCTAGTATCTTTTCACAAGAATATTTTTCTGAACATTCTTGTTAAATTTTGATCTTTTCATGTCGGGGTACTATTCATGGAGTACTATTTATGGGGTACTATTCACTCGGGTACTATTCACCCAGGGTTCTATTCACGACAAAAATTGATTTCTTTTCTGTCCAAATTATTTTTGATACATGAATATTATTCTTGAATTTTACTCCACAAAGCAGTTATGATGTTGACAATTTGGACATTTTTTTAACCTCTGGATAAATTAAAAATCTTTAATATTTATCATTAATTTCGTTTGATTGATGCTTATATCATTGTCATCATCCTCATGCTTATATTGTGATGAAAGTCATCTTTGGCCTGTAGTGCATAAATGGACTGTTGATTGGTATAATTATGACCAGGAATTATGTATCGGTATAATCATGACCTGTAATATTACAAATGATGTGGTAAAAGCCCTCATTGGCCCGTAGTGCATTGATGGACAGTTGTTGGTATGATCATGACCATGGGTTCTCTTCGGTCAAGGGTGCAAAGATGAATTGTTGCTTGGCAAGATCATGACCATTGGTGATAATAACGAATATCCTTGGCCCGTAGTGCATGGATAATTCGTGGATGTGATACTAATAAATATCCTTAGCCCGTAGTGCATGGATAATTCGTGGATGTGGATTATTTATTGAAATATGTTACAGAGAAAATATTGATGATAAACTCTTAAATCATAGAAGATAGTAGATATCATGTTCTACTTGACTCTTCTAATGGATTGCTTGTTCCGCTGCAGTTAAATTTTTTGTCTATGGTATTCTATCAGTTTTTATACTGTTGAAGGCTAAGGATAATTTATTCGGCATTATCTTAGTCATAATATTTTTTACTGAGCTAGTTGAGCTCACCCATTTCTTTCATTGTTCTCTTCAGGAAATGATAATATAGCTGGGACTAGTCGGGGAATGGAGTGACGGTCCAAGATGGTTGCTATAGTAATCCTCACTATTTTATGAAATAGTGTGATAATAATTATAATGAGGACTTCATTTGAGTTTGGATATTGTCTACGAGACAATATTCGTGTTAAAACTCAGCTATTGTGTTGTCGTATTTTTGCACTGACAGGTTGTATAAATTAAGTTTGTATTTAAGTTATGTACCATGTATTTGACGACTCAGAATGGGTTGTGTATACCTATTTTGGGGGCGTCACAGAGGTGATCCACCAAGGAAGAACAAAAATTCAAGAAGATGGGTGTTTTGGCAAAACCCTAGTTTTTTCTATATATATAGATAAAGGGTGTACTCTCCAACTGTTGGAATCACGTATTATTTTAGTGTGACGCCCCCAAAATAGGTATACATCACCCATCTTGAGTCGCCAAATACATGGTACAAAATTCAAATACAACTTAATTATACAACAGTCGTGTAAAATACGACAAAACATAATCTAAGAGTTTTAATAAGAATATTATCATATAGACAATATCCACACTCAATGGAGTCCTCATTACATTTATTGTCACACTATTTTATAGAATAGTGAGGACTACTAAAACAACCATCTGGACCGTCAATCCGTTCCCCGACTCATCCCAGCTATATTCTCATTTCTTGAAGAGAACAATGAAAGAAAGAGTGAGCTCAACTAGCCTAGTAAGAAATATTATGACTAAGATAATACAGAATAAATTATCCTTAGCCTTCAACAGTATAACAACTGATAGAATATAATAAACAACAAGTTTTAGATCAACAACTGCAACGGAATAAACAATCCATTAGAAGAGTCAAGTAGAGCATAAAATCTACTATTTTCTATGATTTAAACAGTTTTTCATCAACTTTATCGCTGAAACTCAGCTTAATAAATAAAATCGAATCATCCATGCATCACGACCGAGGATATTCATGTAATCATCAATGGTCATGATTATATCGAATAATCCCTAGTCATAATCATACCAACAAATGTCCATCAATGAGCTACAGGCCAATGAGGACTTTCACCACATCATTAATCACATTACGCTCATGATTATACCGAATAATCCCTGGTCATAATCATACAAAGTCCATCTATGCACGTAAGCCAAAGATGACTTTCATCACAATATAAGCATGATGATGACAATGACATAATAATTCAATAAAACAAGTTCAAGATAAATTTTAAAAATTTGTAATTTAATTTATCCAGAAATTAATAACGTCTAAATTGTCAACATGATACTGCTTTGTGGAGTAAAATTCAAGAATGCTCAGAAGAATATTTCCATGAAAAGATACTGGATGAAGCGCAAATATCCAGGATATTCTACTAATTTCATGGAGTATAGAAGCCAAAACTTTAACCAACTGAGTATAATAGAATATATGAAACTGCAAATTGATTTTTGCCCGCCATGCGGTAATCCACGTAGACATATCATTTCCACAATTTAATAAAAAATGAATACGAAGGATCATTCACCATGCATGCGGTAGACCACATAGACAAGTTATTCTAACAAAATAATAAAGAATGAAATAACAGAAGAATTCACCATGCATGCGGTAGCCCGCATAGACAGGTTATTCCAACAGAATAATAAAGAATGGAATAACAAAAGAATTCACGAGGCATGCGATAGACTGCACAGACATGTTATCCCAATAGAATAATATAGAATGGAATAACAACCCTTACGAGTATTGAAAGAAAATAACTCTCTTCATGAATATGAAAGAAATTATACCCCTTACCTTAGAAGAAACTGGATACTGGAATAATGAGGTAGCAGACTTCTCTTCTTCTTTCTCTCTATAATAATTGCTCTTGTGAGACTTAGTGAATTGGTGAGAATGAAAGAAGAATGAGCTTCTATTTATAGAAAAATATAGTTTCGATAATTGCATGTTTTGGGGCTCGAAATATTATAATATAATACCTTCCACTTTTTCTTCATTTTTAATTTAACCTTGCAAGTATTATCAAACTTGCACCACCTCCCCTAATAGTAAATAATGTGAATCAATAGTACACGCATGTGATCACATAGTTATAAGCATGTGAATTAATAAGAATTATTTGCTCATTTATCCGATGAATTACCCGATTGGTCAATATAACCTCCAGACATTAATTATTATCGAAATAAATATCGATTTCCACTAATACTAATAATTCCCACACAATGGGTCTTACAACCTCCCCTTCTTATGAAATTTCTTCCTCGAAATTAGGGTCCGTACCTGGTATGTCGAAGAGGTGAGGATACCTTGACTTCATTTCAAATTCTAACTCCCAGGTCATTTCCTCAACATCGTGGTTTCTCCACAAAACTTTGACTTGAGGTATAACCTTGGAGCATAGAATATGATCCTTCTTATCCAAGATTTTAACAGGTACCTCTTCATACGTTAAATCTTTTGATATCTCATCCGGTTCTAACTCAATAATGTGGTTCGGGTCTTTCACATATTTACGTAACATAGATATGTGAAAAATGTTATGAACACGAGACATACTTGGCGGTAAGGCGAGTCTATAGGCCACAGTTCCTACATGATCGAGGATTAAAAATGGGCCAATGAATCGAGGCTTGACCTTTCTTCTCTTTCCAAATCTCGTAACTCTTTTCCGTGGAGCAACACGTAACAACACATGATCTCCAATATTGAATTCCACGTCCTTTCGATGAAGATCAACATAACTCTTTTGTCGATCTTGTGAGGTTTTTATACGTTGTCGGATCGTTTGAATCTTTTCCGTAGTCATACGTACCAACTCTGGTCCCAACAATGTTGCTTCACCCACCTCATCCCAGCATACTGGAGAACGGCACTTTCTTCCATACAACGCCTCAAATGGAGCCATGCCAATACTTGCTTGATAACTGTTGTTGTAAGAAAACTCCACCAATGGTAAGAAATTGTCCCAACTTCCTTTGAAGTCTAGGACACAAAGTCTTAATAAATCTTCAAGAGTTTGAATAGTCTTTTCCGTCTGCCCGTCCGTTTGAGGATGGTATACCGAACTAAATCGTAAATCCGTGCCCATAGCTTTTTGCAAACTAACCCAAAATCTTGAAGTGAATCTTGGGTCTCGATCAGAAACTATGGATACTGGCATACCATGCAATCTTACAATTTCGTTTATGTACATACGAGCAAGACGTTCAAGTGTATAAGTTTCTCGTATCGATAAGAAATGAGCAGACTTGGTCAATCTATCAACAATGACCTAAATCGCATCTATGCCTTGAGAAACCTTGGGAAGACCAGTAACGAAATCCATGGTAATGTGCTCCCACTTCAATTCTGGAATTTCAAGTGGTTGCAATGGACCTTTTGGCACTTGATGTTCCGCCTTGACTCGTTGACAAGATAGACACATTGAGATAAACCCCGCTATCTCTCTCTTCATATTGCTCCACCAAAATGTATGTCAAAGATCATGATACATTTTGGTACTCCCATGATGGATTACAAATGGTGTGTTGTGCGCCTCCATCATGATTTTATACTTCAAGTCAGAATCGTTAGGAACACAAAGTCTGGAGTTGACTCGAAGTATTCCTTCTTCATCGATTCTTGCTTCTGGAATAGCACCTTCTTGCACTTTCTTCCTCATACGAATAAGCTCTAGGTCTGTAGCTTGAGCAGCTTTAACTTTATCGATTAAAGTCGGTTCTACTTGTATATTCGCCATCATCACATGGGTCCCTGGAGTCTTTAACTCTATCTCCATCCTTTATAAGTCATACAAAATGGGTCTTTGCGTTGAAAATATTGCACTCGTACCCGCATATGATCTTCTACTCAATGCATCAGCTACTACTTTCGTTCTTCCAGGATGGTATTGGATGGTATGATCATAATCTTTCAACAACTCAAGCCATCGTCGTTGCCGCATGTTGAGTTTCTTTTGAGTGAAGAAATATTTGAGGCTTTTATGATCCGTATAGATCTCTACCTTCTCTCCATACAGGTAATGCCTCAAAATATTAAGCGCAAAAACGACTGCTGCCAACTCTAGATCATGAGTAGGATAATTCCTCTCATATTCTTTGAGTTGTCGTGAGGCATAGGCTATGACTTTCTCATGTTGCATTAGAACACATCCTAACCCTTTGCCTGAAGCATCACTGTAGATGACAAATCCCTCCGAGCCAGATGGTATTGTTAGAACTGGTGCTGAAATGAGTCTTCTCTTAAGTTCTTGAAAACTCTTCTCAAATTCCTCGCTCCAACCGAACTTTGTATCTTTTTGAGTCAGCTGAGTTAATGGAGTAGAGATTCGAGAAAATCCTTCCACGAATCTCCGATAATAACCAACTAAGCCGAGAAAGCTACGTACTTCGGTCACTGACTTTGGTTGCTCCCAGCTTTGAATTGCTTCAAACTTCACAAGGTCAACATATATTCCATGATTTGATATTACGTGCCCAAGGAATGCAACTTCCTTAAGCCAGAACTCACATTTCTTCAACTTGGCATAAAGCTTGTTTTCACGAAGCTTTTGAAGTATCAGCCTCAAGTGTTGCTCATGGTCTTCACGGGTTTTGGAGTATATGAGGATGTCATCAATAAAGACGACCACAAAGTGATCCAAATATTCCTTGAATACTCGGTTCATCAAGTCCATGAAGGAAGCAGGAGAATTAGTCAATCCAAAAGACATGACTAGGAATTCATAATGCCCGTACCGAGTTTTGAAGGCAGTCTTTGGAATGTCATCAGTTTTAATCTTCAACTGATGATATCCGGAACGAAGATCAATCTTTGAAAAGAATTTGGCTCCTTGAAACTGGTCAAATAGGTCATCAATGCGAGGCAATGGGTACCTATTTTTGATGGTGACATGATTCAACTCCCGATAATCAATACAAAATCGCATACTTCCATCTTTCTTCTTCACGAATAGAACAGGAGCACCCCAAGGAGACGTACTAGGTCGAATGAAACCGATGTCTAACAATTCCTGCGATTGGGTTTTAACTCCACGAAGTTCAATAGAGTCATTCGATATGGGGCTTTGGAAATGGGTTTTGTACCGGTTCAAGGTCGATACCAAACTCGATTTCACGCTCCGGTAGGCCAGAAGTTCTTGAGGAATACGTCGAAATTTATTAACAATAGAAATATCATTCAAATCTGACGTATTTTTGTTTAAATCTATGACAAGAGCTAAGAAAGCTTGACATCCATTTTTTAATAAATGAATAGCTTTATGGCTTGAGATGACCGTGATTGATTTTAATGGTTTGGTCGCTTGAATTCGCATAATAGGTTGATTAGGAATATGAAAGCTAACAACCTTACGAAAACAATCAATTTTAGCATGATGAGTAGTTAACCAATCAATCCCTAGAATCACGTCAAATGCAAGTATTTTTAAGGAGATAAGATCGACAGGTAACGTGCGGTTACCGATTTGAATCAAACAAGACTTATAAATAGTGGATGTGATAAAGGTTTCTCCCAATGGAGTTTCAACAGATAAATCAAAGTCTAATTTCTCTGGAGTCAAATTTAAACGTTGAGCGCAAGTAGGAGAAATAAAAGAATGGGTAGAATCGGTATCAAATAAAGTATAAACTTTGCTAGAGTTTATGATTAGCTTACCCGTGATCACCTCGTTCAAATTTCTCACTTTTTGGGAGGTTACAACAAACGCTCTCCCTTGAACTACCAGTTTTGTCTTGTCTGGGACGGCCTTTGATGCCTCCATCCCAGCTGGACTTGACTTCGGTGCATGACAAAATTGGGAAAGGTGACCTTCTCTTTCGCAATTATAACACGCTTTGGATTACTGCGTACAGTTCGGAATGATATGTCCCTCCCCTCCGCATTTGTAACATACAATTGGCTGTCGTTCCCCTTCCTTAACAACATGTGCTGGTGATGACGTCTTCCCATCATTGTTAAATCTCTTCTTCTTGAATTTCCACTTCTATTATCTTGGCCATGATTACCACCGAAGTAGTTACCATTTCTGGCATGTTGAATCCCTCCACGTTTGTTGTCACCGCTTCGATGACTGCTACCACTGGTATTATCATTTTTTCGGCTGCTCTCTCTTGGTTGAGTTAACTCGTTATCGCTACTCCAATAATCGAGCCCTATTTACAACATCCTAATACAAACACGGTTTGTGAGAAATTAAGTATTGACGTATCTCGGGTTTCAAACCTCTTAGAAACATCCGCGTCATTCTCTCCTCATTATCAACCAAGTGGGATGCAAACCGGGACAACTCTGCAAACTTAGCTTCGTACTATGACACGGTCATATTGTTCTGCTCTAGCTTGATACATGTGACGAATACTTTCGAAAAAGTACTTGTCGTTAAACAGTTCTTGGAATTTCTCCCAAGACATCTTCAGTGCGGCAGGTTGAGTACGCTTTACCGATTCCCACCAGCAATTTGCCTCTCATCGCAACATAAAGGTGGTAAAGGGAACCTTTTGCTCCTCGGAGCATCCCAAAATATCAAATATCTTGGTGATCTGCTTTATCCACGTCTCCGCCTTAAGTGGTTTTGGCTCTCCAATAAACTCTGGTGGTCCCAGCTCCTTGAACTGTTTACCGGTGACCGTCCAAGTGTTGCCAGTGTTTCCACCTGCATTTTGAATAGGAGTCGCTCTCGCCTGATGTTGCATGAATTGCATGAAGCCTCTGAACATCCCATCGTTCACCATTTCATCGGTGTTATTGTTTACCTGAGGATTATTGTCTTCCAGTTACACATTATCCTGGGTATTGATCGTTGGTGACTCAACGGTCTCATGTGCTTCATTGCTTATCTCAACATTTTTGGATGCCATTTTCAAATACTGCCACAAAACAAGGGTTAATTAACATATCACATATTATCCCTATACTCTGACCGACCAATTAAATACCAAATAAACTTAGGTAGGTCATACTAGTGAAGGAATTCTCCGTCTCTCCCCTCCTAGTTCTTGTCTCACATCTCAGCTAGGGATTATATCCCTAAGTTTTGATACCAACTGTGACGCCCCCAAAATAGGTATACATCACCCATCTTGAGTCGCCAAATACATGGTACAAAATTCAAATACAACTTAATTATACAACGATCGTGTAAAATACGACAAAAACATAATCTAAGAGTTTTAATAAGAATATTGTCATCTAGACAATATCCACACTCAATGGAGTCCTCATTATATTTATTGTCACACTATTTTATAGAATAGTGAGGACTACTAAAACAACCATCCGGACCGGCCAACTGCTCCCCAACTCCTCCCAAATATATTCTCATTTCCTAAAGAGAACAAAGAAAGAAAGGGTGAGCTCAACTAGCCCAAAGAAGAAATATTATGACTAAGATAATGCGAATAAATTATCCTTAGCCTTCAACAAATATAACAACCGATAGAATATAATAGACAAACAAGTTTTAGATCAACAATCTGCAATGAATAAGCAATCCATTAGAAGAGTCAAGTAGAGCATAAAATCTATTATCTTCTATGATTTAAACAGTTTTTCATCAACTTTATCGCTGAGACTCAGCTTAATAAATAAAATCGAATCATCCATGCATCACGACCGAGGATATTCATGTAATCATCAATGGTCATGATTATACCGAATAATCCCTGGTCATAATCATACCAACAACTATCCATCATTGAACTACAGGCCAATGAGGACTTTCACAACATCATTCGTCACATTACGGTCATGATTATACCGAATAATCCCTGGTCATAATCATACCAAGTCCATCTATGCACGTAAGCCAAAGATGACTTTCATCACAATATAAGCATGAGGATGATGACAATGACATAATAATTCAATAAAACAAGTTCAAGATAAATTTTAAAGATTTATAATTTAATTTATCCAGAAATCAATAACGTCCAAATTGTCAACATGATACTGCTTTGTAGAGTAAAATTCAAGAATGCTCAGAAGAATATTTCTATAAAAAGATACTAGATGAAGTGCAAATATCTAGGATATTCTACTAATTTCATGGAGTATAGAAGCCAAAACTTTAACCAACTGAGTATAATAGAATATATGAAACTGTAAATGGATTTTTGCCCGCCATGCGGTAATCCACGTAGACATATTATTTCCACAATTTAATAAGGAATGAATACGAAGGATCATTCACCATGCATGCGGTAGACCACACAGATAAGTTATTCCAACAGAATAATAAAGAATGGAATAACAGAAGAATTCACCATGCATGCGGTAGCCCGCGTAGATAGGTTATTCCAACAGAATAATAAAGAATAGAATAACAAAAGAATTCACCAGGCATGCGATAGACCGCACAGACAGGTTATCCCAATAAAATAATAAAAAATGGAATAACAACCCTTACGAGTATTGAAAGAAAATAACTCTCTTCATGAATATGAAAGAAATAATACTCTTTACCTTATTAGAAGAAACTGTATACTGGAATAGTGAGGTAGCAGACTTCTCTTCTTATTTCTCTCAATAATAATTGCTCTTGTGAAACTTAGTGAATTGGTGAGAATGAAAGAAGAATGAGCTTCTATTTATAAGAAAATATAGTTTCAATAATTGCACGTTTTGGGACTCGAAATATTACATTATAATACCTTCCTCTTTTTCTTCATTTTTAATTTAGCCCTGCAAGTATTATCAAACTTGCACCACCTCCCCTAATAGTAAATAATGTGAATCAATAGTACATACATGTGAACACATAGTTATAAGCATGTGAATTAATAGCAATTAATTGCTCATTTATCCGGTGAATTACCCGATTGGTCAATATAACCTCCAGACATTAATTATTATCGAAATAAATGTAGATTTCCACTAACACTCATAATTCCCAGACAATGGAACTATCAATTTCATATTTAATCAACACGAGCTTATTCATCATTAATATTATAACTCACAATATTTAACAACTAGGTTGTTCCCAGGAAAGAGGGGGCTTTTCGATAAGAATTTCTCCTTATTGGCGCGCAATTAGGTGACCAAACCTCTCCTTGACAGAACTTCTAAACATTGCCAATATTTTAAATAATAATATGAATAACTTTGTTGTCTCAATTATTGATTTAATAATATAAAATATTATGCAGATGATAGTGTGACAATAATTAAATAATTAATATGAGAGATATTATGCAGTAATTATTGTAGCAATAATTAAGTATAACTGAGTGACTTCTCACGTAAGCATCAATAATCAATACCGTAGCTACTTATGCAACCACGCCAGACATCGTATTTTTACCACCCGGGTAGTTCAACATGTTTAACGATAAAACTTTCGCCGTTATTTTTATAAAAATATAATTCTGTCGTTTTCTAACTACGACAATACTTTCGTTGGGGGGTCCACCAATGATTGTGTCTGTAAGACCGCAAATTTTATGAAATAAAAGTATTCAATTTTCCTATTTAGTAAATGGTTAAATTAATAAAAAAGTTAAAGTTAAGGGTGATATATATAAATTTTTTTCAAAATAAGCAAGTGGTTATAAAATATTCCTTTTGTCGGGGAATATTCGTTTGGTCGTGGAATATTCTTTTTATCGGGATTATTCGTACGACGGCGCAGCCATTTGTGAGCCCCATAACAGAATAACTGTCGGATGAAGAAAACGACAAATTTGAGTTTTTATAAATAACGGCGTAGTTATTACTGAATTAACAATCGTTGGAATACCCGTGGTTAAAATACGATCACACGCGTGGTTGTCAAGATAGCACGATTTTTCACGCAGATTGTTGAATTATTGATTCTTACGTGAAGAAGGCACTTTACTCAATAATTGTTACAATAATTACCGCTCAATATTTTATTTTATTGATTCAATAATTGCTTTGCGTTGATAGTTTATATTATTGTTGTTTCAATAATTATCATTGCAAAGATTTTCCATTATCGGATCAATAATTCATATTATTTGAATAATATTATTAGATAGCATTATTAGAAATGTCTAGAAAGTTCATCGAGGGATGTTTGGTCACCTAATTGCGCGCGCCATAAAGGAGAAATCCTTATTGGAAAGCCCTCTTTCCCCGAACCACCTGGTTGTCATTATTGTGATTACGTAATATTATTTGTGAATAATTAATTATTGATTTATATGATAAGAAAATATTTATTTGATGTGGATATAAATGATGGATTTATTTATGTGGTTATAAATGAAGGAATTAATGTTGAGGTGTTTTATCGATTATTTTTTTTGCCGGATTGGAGGTATTAAAATATCAAATCTGTGTTCTTAAAGCTCTATTATGTGAGTTATAATTTTAATCCGACCGTTGGATCGTTGTGATTTTTGGATATGTTATACATATATAAGTTGAGTATATATCCACAAATTTTGAACTGTTGAAAATTAACGCATGATTTGTTATGAATTTTAAAAGGTGTTAAAACGGTGTTTAAAATCATCCGCTTTGTGGATTTCTTGATATTTTCTGTGCGGAATTTGAAAAAATTTCTTACTGCAAAGTTTTAGAGAATTCGATTTAGTGTGGAATGGACATAAAATTCAGTATTTTTCCGATAAATGGGCTATTTTTTATGAATTGTTGAAGTTTCGAAAAAATAAAATAATTTTATTAAATTTTGGGTGGGACCCATTTTGTTTTAACACATGTGGGTCATGCGATTTTTTTTTTCAGACTTGGCATGCTTTGATGGCTGATGGTTGGTGCGTAGAAAATAGAGAATAAATAATATTAATTTATTATTTTAGTCTCCTATGGCATTCTAGCATTTTCCTATAAATAGGCGCTTAGGTTAGAATTGAAAATCACACCAGAAATATAAGTTTTCTCTCTCTATATTATCAAACATATTTTTGTGAGTATTTAGATATCTTGAGTGTTGCTATACGGCGCAAGTTCGTTCAGCGTTATATCTAATATTCAAGTCAGAAGTACTGCTCTTTTGAGGTAAGGAATTTTAAGGGTTATTATGTTTTTTAGTTTCGTAGTTTTTTCGACTCTCAAAAATTCTAGAAAAATTTGAAATGATATTTTGATGAGTTTTACTGATTGTGTCCGAAAATGGTGATTTTTGGATGTATAGATTAAGAGTTATGAATTTTATGAGAAAATACTATTTTAAAAATAACCGCTTATAACTCCTCGTGGTTAACTCCAATATTATTTGTGAATAATTAATTATTGATTTATATGATAAGAAAATATTTATTTGATGTGTATATAAATGATGAATTTATTTATGTGGTTATAAATGAAGGAATTAATGTTGAGGTGTTTTATCAGTATTTTGTCGGATTGGAGGTATTAAAATATCAAATCGGTGTTCTTAAAGCTCTATTGCGTGAGTTATAATTTTAATCCGACCGTTGGATCGTTGTGATTTTTGGATATGTTATACATATATAAGTTGAGTATATATCCACAAATTTTGAACTGTTGAAAATTAACGCATGATTTGTTATGAATTTTAAAAGGTGTTAAAACGATGTTTAAAATCATCCGTTTGTGGATTTCGGATATTTTCGGTCTGGAATTTGAAAAAATTTCTTCTGCAAAGTTTTAGAGAATTCGATTTCGTGTGGAATGGACATAAAATTCGTATTTTTCTGATAAATGGGCTATTTTTTATGAATTGTTGAAGTTTCAGAAAATAAAATAATTTTTATTAAATTTTGGGTGGGACCCAGTTTTGTTTTAACACATGTGGGCTGCTGCAATTTTTTTTTCCAGACTTGGCATGCTTTGATGGCTGATGGTTGGTGCGTAGAAAATAGAGAATAAATAATATTAATTTATTATTTTAGTCTCCTATGGCGTTCTAGCATTTTCCTATAAATAGGCGCTTAGGTTAGAATTGAAAATCACACCAAAAATATAAGTTTTCTCTCTCTATATTATCAAGCATATTTTTGTGAGTATTTAGATATCTTGAGTGTTGCTATACTCTGGTATAAGTTCGCTTCAAATATATATCTAATATTCAAGTCGTCTTTTCTTTTTTTTGGTAAGGGATTTTAAGGGTTATTATGTTTTTTAGTTTCGTAGTTTTTTCGACTCTCAAAAATTCTAGAAAAATTTGAAATGATATTTTGATGAGTTTTATTGATTGTGTCCGAAAATGGTGATTTTTGGATGTATAGATTAAGAGTTATGAATTTTATGAGAAAAGACTATTTTAAAAGTAACCGCTTATAACTCCTTGTGGTTAACTCCAAAATTGATAAAGTTTTTATTGGGAGTACATCTATATAACATCAGTATACTCTGTGAATTTCGGAATTTTTGGAGAAAAGTAAAATTTATGATAAATGTCTAAATATTCAGCGGTTTTGGGCATATTAAAAATAGTAAATGAATTTTAAAAATTCCGAGAAAAATATATGTTCAATATGAGACTATATTCTGATAAATCCCAGGAAAAAAATATTTTTGGAACTGATTTGGTATTTTTTATGAAAATGGTCTAGTTATGAGTAAATGAATTAAATATGTTATGTGAAGTAAGAAAATTGGAAAAAATGATTTTATAGCTTGAGAATCATATATGAGTTATATGCAGATTTTTGATGAGGGTTTTTGTTATTGGTGATGATATCTTAAGAGTTTGGCATTTTATGATGATTAAATGCATTAATTAGTAATGTATAAACAATTTAAATAAATTGTTTATAAGTTTAAGAAATTATTAAATATTGTTGTAATATTAATAATATTAAGATTATTGATATTATTAAGTGATTTATAACATTTGGATTAAGGTGTTATAAATATTGATATGGATTTCATTGTGAAACTTTACCTTTTTGTGTCGGGATTACTATTCACGAATACAACACTATTCACAAATACGGCATTATTCACCGACAATAAAATTTTCTTTTTTGTCCAAGATGTCTATTATGGTTACTATCTTTGATTGAATCCATGTTTTGATAATATTGTTTTTATTATCATATATAACATTTTTATAATCTTGGTGAAGAAATTTCTCTTTGACTTGAGTGTAAAGATGGGTAGATTTTTGGTATGATCGTGACTATGGGTTCCCTTTGGCCAATAGTACAAAGTTGAATTATTGACTGGTATGATCATGACCATTGAATTTATAATTGAATATCTTTAGCTTAAGTGCAAAGGTGAAATGATCAACATGGTTATAATTATTGTTTATATAAATTACGAAATGATTATATATTTCTTTGAAATATTAATATCTTTATTTGTAGTAGTGAAGATGATCTCATTGTTGAATATCTTTGGCCTGTAGTGCAAAGATGATCGTAGTTGAATATCTTTGGCGAAGAGTGCAAAGATGAATCTGTTGATTTAATATCTTTGGCCCGTAGTGCAAAGATGAATTTATTAGTATGATTATGAACATGAATTGTGATTTGGTATAACCATGAGCTTCGATGTTTCAGGTAAAGATAGGTGATGAAAATTATCTTCGTCCTGGATGAGAAGAGAAATTTAGAACCACAATTATGATTATGAGTTATTCATATGATTGTGGACCGTAATCTGATTGATGTTACAGAGGATAAAACATTGTTGGTGGATTTTTAACATGGAGAAGATAATAGACTTTATGGTCTATTTAACTCTTATAATGGATTGCTCGTTCTGCTGCAACTATGGTTGAAAAGTGTTATCATCTCCCATATGTTCTAAATCTCTGATTTATTACTGATGAAGGCTATTGATAGTTTAATTATTTTTAGTCATGATATTCTTTACTGGGCTAGTTGTGCTCACCCTTCTGTTTCACAATTCCTTTCAGGTAATAAGAGTGTAGCTGGGTCGAGCGGGGGTAACAAGGGAATAGAACGGTGGTCATCATTTAGTAGTTATATTTGGTGAATCAAATGGGTGAGGCAAACCCAATGTTGAAAGGGTGTTTTGCCACTATCATACAAGATGTCTAATGACATACAACCTCGTGTCATCATAAGACAGGGTTGTGCACATCCACTTGCTGCGAATATTTACGAGCACTACCTATATAATCTTGGTGTTTGTTTGAAATATAATTCTCAATTAGAGACAGTGGAGATAATGATATGTCAAGAGAAGACTCACCATTCGAAAGAATAAGATAGTAATCTTCTCGTTTTTCTTTGGGGTCAATAGGGTCAACCAAGGATAATTCTGTGGACATATGATATTTATAATAACCTAGATGCATGGCCTCCCATGTACGAAGGTTTCTTTGAGTATTTTCCAAAGATTCTAATTTCTAAAACAGTTTTTGACTATACCTTTATGTAAGGTGCCATTGTGACGTGCTATCCAAGGTTGGGATTAGAGTCACAGTTGGTATATATTTGTATCAAAACTCACAGCATATTTGTTATTGTATTTTGCAAGACAATTGTTGTAATAAAGTTGTAGTTATTTTCTGTACCATGTATTTGGCAACTCAGAATAGGTTGGGTGTTGTATACCTATTTTGGGGCGCGCACGATTGGTATCGAGCTTAGGGATATGATCTCCAAGCGGAGATCGGGGAATAGAACTAGGAGGGGAGAGATGAGTAAATCCTTCGCTAGTGTGTCCTACCTAAGCTTAATTGTTGGTCAGTCATAATATCGGGATATTATATGATATGTTAATTTGTTTAATTAATCCTTGTTTTGAAGCTGTATTCTAGAATGATATCTGAAATACAGGAGATGAGCAATGGAAAAATCATGATGACATGGAAGATGGAATCTGAAATGAAAACAAGGTATTCTCAACTCTTTGAAATGCCAGGTACGTAAATTTCGGGGACGAAATTTCATAAGGAGGAGAGATTGTAATACCCCCAATTTTATGAAATAAAAGTATTCAATTTTCCTATTTAGTAAATGGTTAAATTGATTAAAAAGTTAAAGTTAAGGGTGATATATATAAATTTTTTTCAAAATAAGCAAGTGGTTATAAAATATTCCTTTTGTCGGGGAATATTCGTTTGGTCGTGGAATATTCTTTTTGTCGGGAATATTCGTACGACGGCGCCGCAAACCATTTCATGCCCCCATAATAGAATAACCGCTTGGATGAAGAAAACGACAAATTTGAGTTTTTACAAATAATCTGGCGTAGTTATTACTGCTAACAACTTTGTTGAATACCCAAAGGGTTAAAATACGATGTCTACGCGTGGTTGCCAGCAATGAAGACACGGTATTGCATGATTATTGAATTATTGATTCTTACGTGAAGGCACTACTCAATAATTGTTACGAGAATTACCGCTCAATATTTTATTTTATTGATTCAATAATTGCAGCGTTGATAGTTTATATTATTGTTGTTTCAATAATTGTCATTGCACAAGATTTTTCCATTATCGGATCAATAATTCATATTATTTGAATAATATTATTAGATAGCATTATTGGCAATGTCTAGAAAGTTCACATCAAGGGAGGTTTGGTCACCTAATTGCGTGCGATGAGAGAAATCCTTATTGAAAAGCCCTTCTTTCTTTCCTCGGAACCGCTGGTTGTCATTATTGTGATTCTGTAATATTATTTGTGAATAATTAATTATTGATTTATATGATAAGAAAATATTTATTTGATGTGGATATAAATGATGGATTTATTTATGTGGTTATAAATGAAGGAATTAATGTTGAGATATTTTATCAGTATTTTGTCAGATTGGAGGTATTAAAATATCAAATCGGTGTTCTTAAAGCTCTATTGCTTGAGTTATAATTTTAATCCGACCGTTGGATCGTTGTGATTTTTGGATATGTTATACATATATAAGTTGAGTATATATCCACAAATTTTGAACCGTTGAAAATTAACGCATGATTTGTTATGAATTTTAAAAGGTGTTAAAACGGTGTTTAAAATCATCCGTTTGTGGATTTCAGATATTTTTGGTCTGTAATTTGGAAAAACTTTCTTCTGTAAAGTTGTAGATAATTCGATTTCGTGTGGAATGGACATAAAATTCGTATTTTTCTGATAAACAGGCTATTTTCTATGAATTGTTGAAATTTCAGAAAATAATATAATTTTTATTAAATTATAGGTTGGACCCACTTTTGTTTTAACACATGTGGGCTGCTGGGATTTTTTTTCTGACTTGGCATGCTTTGATGGCTGATGGTTGGTGCGTAAAAATAGAGAATAAATAATATTAATTTATTATTTTAGTCTCCTATGGCGTTCTAGCATTTTCCTATAAATAGGCGCTTAGGTTAGAATTGAAAATCACATCAGAAACATAAGTTTTCTCTCTCTATATTATCAAGCATATTTTTGTGAGTATTTAGATATCTTGAGTGTTGCTATACAGTATAAGTTAGATTCAAATATATCCGATATTCAAGTCAAGATCTTTTTTTTTTTGTGGTAGGGGATTTTAAGGGTTATTATGTTTTTCAGTTTCGTAGTTTTTCCGACTCTAAAAAATTCTGGAAACATTTGAAATGATATTTTGATGAGTTTTATTGATTGTGTCCGAAAATGGTGATTTTTGGATGTATAGATTAAGAGTTTTGAATTTTATGAGAAAAGACTATTTTAAAAGTAACCGCTTACAACTCCTTGTGGTTAACTCCAAAATTGATAAAATTTTTATTGGGAGTACATCTATATAACATTAGTATACTCTGGGAATTTCGAAATTTTTGAAGAAAAGTACAATTTATGATAAATGTCTAAATATTCGGCGGTTTTGGCCATATGAAAAATAGTAAATGAATTTTAAAAATTCCGAGAAACATATATGTTCAATATGGGACTATATTCTGCTAAATCCCAGGAAAAAAATATTTTTGGAACTGATTTTGTATTTTTCATGAAAATGGTCTAGTTATGAGTAAATGAATTAAATATGTTATGTCAAGTAAGAAAATTGGAAAATATGATTTTATAGCTTGAGAATCATATATGAGTTATAGATTTTTGATGAGGGTTTTTGTTATTGGTGATGAAATCTTAAGAGTTTGGCATTTTATGATGATTAAATGCATTAATTAGTAAAGTGTAAACAATTTAAATAAATTGTTTATAAGTTTAATAAATTATTAAATATTGTTGTAATATTAATAATATTAAGATTTTTATATTATTAAGTTATTTATAACATTTGGATTAAGGTGTTTTAAATATTGATATAGATTTTATTGTGAAACTTTACCTTTTTGTGTCGGGGTTACTATTCACGTATACGGCACTATTCACGAATACGACACTATTCACCAAAAAATAAAATTTTCCTTTTTGTCCAAGATGTTTATTATGGTTACTATCTTTGATTGAATCCATGTTTTGATAATATTATTTTTATTATCATATATAATATTTTTATAATCTTGGTGAAGAAATTTCTCTTTGACTTGAGTGTAAAGATGGGTAGGTTTTTTTGTATGATCATGACTATGGGTTTCCTTTGGCCAGTAGTACAAAGTTGAATTCTTGACTGGTATGATCATGACCATTGAATTTATAATTGAATATCTTTAGCTTAAGTGCAAAGGTGAAATGATCAACATGGTTATAATTATTGTTTATATAAATTCTGAAATGATTATATATTTCTTTGAAATATTAATATCTTTGGCCTATAGTGCAAAGATGATCTGTTGTTGAATATCTTTGGCTTGTAGTGCAAAGATGATCTGTTGTTAAATATCTTTGGCCTGTAGTGCAAAGATGATCTGTGGTTGAATATCTTTGGCCAGTAGTGCAAAGATGAACTGTTGACGAATATCTTTGGCCCGTAGTGCAAAAATGAATTTATTAGTATGATTATGAACATGAATTGTGATTTGGTATAACCATGAGCTTCGATGTTTCAGGTAAAGATAGGTGATGAAAATTATCTTCGTCCTGGATGAGAAGAGAAATTTAGAACCACAATTATGATTAAGTTATTCATATGATTGTGGACCAGAACTGTTGATTGATGTTACAGGGATAATGTAAGACCCCAAATTTTATGAAATAAAAGTATTCAATTTTTCTTATAATTACTATTCAGTAAATGGTTAAATTGATAAAGTTAAAGTTAAGGGTGATATATGAAATTTTTTCAAAATACACAAGTGGTTATAAAATATTCATTGTTGTGTTTGGAATATTCGTTTGGTCGTGGAATATTCTTTCGTAGGGAATATTCGCACGACGGTAGCGACCATTTGTGGGCCCCATAATGTAATAACTCGCTGATGAAAGAAAACGACAAAATTAAGTTTTTATAAATAACGGTACGTAATCGTTCATCAATTAACATCGTTGGAATACCTTGGTTAAAATACGAATACGCTGCGTGTTTGCACGATGTACCTACCGGTTTTACATATTTTTTTGAATTATTGATCCTTACATAAGAAGGCACTACTCAATAATTGTTACGTATAAATTCTTTATTCAATATTTTATTTTATTGATTCAATAATTGCTTTGCGTTGATATTTTATATTATTGTTATTTCAATAATTATCAACGCATAAATATTCTCATTATCGGATCAATAATTCATATTATTTGAATAATATTATTAGATAGCATTATTGGCAATGTCTAGAAAGTTCTCATCAAGGAGAGGTTTGGTCACCTAATTGCGTGCGATGAGTGAGAAATTCTTATTGAAAGCCCCTCTTCCTGAGGAACGGCTTTGGTTGTCATAATTGTGATTCTGTAATATTATTTGTGAATAATTAATTATTGATTTATATGATAAAGAAATATTTATTTGATGTGGATATAAATGATGGATTTATCTATGTGGTTATAAATGAAGGAATTAATGTTGAGGTATTTTATCAAGATTTTTTTTTGAATGAAGGTATTAAAAATTAAACTAGTGTTTTTGAGATATATTAAATGAGTTATAATTTTAATCCAACAGTTGGATCGTTGTAATTTTTGGATATGTTATACATATATAAGTTGAGTATATGTCCACAAATTTTGAACCGTTAAAAATGAACGTATGATTTGTTATGAATTTTAAGAGGTGAATAATTCAGAAATTATTGAAGTATCCGAATTTAGCATTTTGGTAGAAAATTCTAGAATTGAGTGGGCCCCACTTGTGGTTGGTGAAGAAATGTGCTGAATTTTATTTCAAATGTGGTGGGTGGTAATAGTAGCAGGTAAAGCCAACAAGTTGCATGTCAAGTCTGCTAAAATTTTCCTATAAATAGAGGGCTAAGTTAGAATTGAAAATCACACCAGAAATAAGTTTTCTTTCTCTCTATATTATCAAGCATATTTTTGAGAGTATTTAGATACTTTGAGAGTTGCTATTTAATAGAAGTTTCCTTCGGTTTATCATTCGATATTCCAGCTTAAATACTTCTTTCTTACGAGGTAAGGATTTTAAAGGTTATTATGTTTTTCAGATTCAGACTTCTTCCGACTTTCGAAAAATTCGGAAAACTTTGAAATGATATGTTGATGAGTTTTATTGATTGTGTCCAAAAATGGTGATTTTTGGATGTATAGATTAAGAGTTATGAATTTTATGAGAAAAGACTATTTTAAAAGTAACGCCTTATGGTTAACTCCAAAATTGATAAAATTTTTATTGGGAGTACATCTATATAATATCAGTGTACTCTGTGAATTTTGGAATTTTTGGATAAAAGTACAATTTATGATAAATGTCTAAATATTCGGCGGTTTTGGCCATATGAAAAATAGTAAATGAATTTTAAAAATTCTAAGAAAAATATATGTTCAATATGGGCCTATATTCTGCTAAATCTCAGAAAAGAAATATTTTTGGAACTAATTTGGTATTTTTCATGAAAATGGACTAGTTATGAATAAAAGAGTTAAATATGTTATGTGTAGGAAGAAAATTGGAAAATATGATTTTATGGATTGAGACTCATATATGTGGTATTTGCAGATTTTTGATGAGGGTTTTGGTTATTGGTGATGAAATCTTATAAGTTTGGCATTTTATGATGATTAAATGCATTATTTAGTAAAGTGTAAACAATTAAAATAAATTGTTTATAAGTTTAAGAAATGTTATTCTTTCAATATTATTATACCGAAATATTGATATGGATTTTATTGTGGAATTTCTACCTTTTTGTGTCAGGGTTACTATTCATGAGTTATTATTCATGAGTTACTATTCACGAGTTACTATTTACGAATTACTATTCACGGGTACTATTCACTACAAAATTGGATTCTTTTTCTAACCAAATTATCGTTGATTTATGAATATTGCTCTTGAGATTAAGTGCAGTTGTTGATCATATTATTTTTATTATCATATATAATATTTTTATAACCCTGATGTTGAAATTCTCTTTCACTGGAGTGTAAAGATGAGTAGATTATTGGTATGATCATGACTAGGGTTCTTTTTGGCCAGTAGTGAAAAGTTGAATTGTGACTGGTATGATCATGACCATTGAATTTATAATTGAATATCTTTAGCTTAAGTGCAAAGGTGAATTGATCAACATGGTTATAATTATTGTTTATATAAATTCTGAAATGATTATATATTTCTTTGAGATATTAATATCTTTGGCCTGTAGTGCAAAGATGAATTGTTGATGAATATATTTGGTCAGTAGTGCAAAGATAAACTGTTAATGAATATCTTTAGCCCGTAGTGCAAAGATGACCTGTTGTTGAATATCTTTGGCTAGTGGTGCGACGATGAACTGTGGATGAATATCTTTGGCCCAGAGTGCAAAAAGATGAATTTATTAGTATGATTATGAGCAGGCTGTGATTTGGTATAACCATGATCTTTGATGTTTCGTAAAGACATGTGATGAAAATTATATTCGTCTGCAGGTGCGAAGAGGAATTTAGAATCACAATTATGATTATGAGATATTCATATAATTGTGGAAAGGAACTGTTGATTGATGTTACGGGGATAAACCATTGTTGGTGGACTTTTAACATGGAAAAGATAATAGACTGTATTATCTATTTGTGTAAGACCCCGAATTTTATGAACTAAAAGTATTCAATTTTTCTTATAATTACTATCCAGTAAATAGTTAAACTGATAAAAGTTAAAGTTAAGGGTGATATATGAATTTTTTTTCAAAATACACAAGTGGTTATAAAATATTCATTGTTGTTTGGGAATATTCGTTTGGTCGTGGAATATTCTTTACGTGCAGGAATATTCGTGACGACAAATACAACCCATTTGTGGGCCCTATAATGTAATAACCGCTTGATGAAGAAAACGACAAAATTAAGTTTTTATAAATAACGCGTAATCGTTACAGATTAACACTTGTTGAATACCCTTGGTTAAAATACGATGTCTGCGTGTTTGCATAAGTAGCACACGGTTTTACGGTATTTTTTTAAATTATTGATCCTTACATAAAAGGCACTACTCGATAATTGTTACAAGAATTCTTATTCAATATTTTATTTTATTGATTCAATAATTCTTGCATTGATATTTTATATTATTGTTGTTTCAATAATTATCAACGCATGATATTTCTCATTATCAGATCAATAATTTATATTATTTGAATAATATTATTAGATAGCATTATTGGCAATGTCTAGAAAATTCTGTTAAGGAGAGGTTTGGTCACCTAATTGCGCGCCAGTAAGGAGAAATTCTTATTGAATGCCCTCTTTCTGGGAACGACTTTGGTTGTCATAACTGTGATTCTATAATATTATTTGTGAATAATATATTATTGATTCATATGATAAGGAAATATTTATTTTATGTGGATATAAAGGATGGATTTATTTATGTGGTTATAAATGAATGAATTAATGTTGAGGTGTTTTATCAGTATTTTGTCGGATTGGAGGAATTAAAAGATCAAATCGATGTTTTTAAAGCTCTATTGCGTGAGTTATAATTTTTAATCCGACCGTTGGATCGTTATTATTTTTGGATATGTTATACATATATAAGTTGAGTATATGTCCACAAATTTTGAACTGTTAAAAATGAACGAATGATTTGTTATGAATTTTAAGAGGTGAATGGTTCAGAAATTGTTGAAGTATCCGAATTTAACATTTTGGTGGAAAATTCTAGAATTGAGTGGGCCCCACTTGTGGTTGGTGAAGAAATGTGCTGAATTTTATTTCAAATGTGGTGGGTGAGAATAGTAGCCAGGTAATGCCATCAGGTTGCAGGTCAAGTCTGCTAAAATTTTCCTATAAATAGAGGGCTAAGTTAGAATTGAAAATCACACCAGAAACATAAGCTTTCTCTCTAGATTATTGAGTGTATTTTGTGAGTATTTAGATACTTGGTGAGTTGATTTTCATCAGTGCAAGTTTCCTTCAGCATCATATCCGATATCTAGTCAGAAGTGCTGCTCTTTTGAGGTAAGGGATGGTAAGGGATTTTAAGGAATGTTATTTTCTTCATAATGATGTTATTCTTTCAATATCATTATACTGCAATATTGGTATGGATTTTATTGTGGAATTTCTACCTTTTTGTGTGTCGGGGTTACTATTCATGTATATGTCTACTATTCACGTGATACTGGTCTTATTCACCTATACTGCACTATTCACGTGATCTGAAGACTATTTATGTATATGACATTATTTACGTATACGGTACTATGTACAAATACGGAGTACTATTCATGAGTTACTATTCACGAGTTACTATTCATGAGTTACTATTCATGAATTACTATTTAGGAGTTACTATTCACGAGTTACTATTCATGAGTTACTATTCATGAGTTATTATTCACGAGTTACTATTCACGGGTACTATTCACTATAAAATTGGTTTCTTTTTCTGACCAAATTATCGTTGATTTATGAATCGTACTCTTGAAATTAAATCCATGTTTTGATGTTATTGTTTTTATTATCATATATAACATTTTTATAATCTTGGTGAAAAAATTTCTCTTTGACTTGAGTGTAAAGATGGGTAGATTATTGGTATAATCATTACTATGGGTTCTCTTTGGCCAGTAGTGCAAAGATGAATTGTGACTAGTATGATCATGACCATTGAATTTATAATTGAATATTTTTAGCTTAAGTGCAAAGGTGAATTGATCAACATGGTTATAATTATGGTTTATATAGATTTTGAAATGATTATATATTTATTTGAGATATGAATATCTTTAGCTTTTGTAGTGTGAAGAGATGATCTGTTGTTGAATATCTTTGGCCGTAGTCTGCAAAGATGACCGTTGTTGAATATCTTTGGCCCAGAAAAGTGCAAGATGAACTATTGATTTAATATCTTTGGCTCGTAGTGTAAAGATGAATTTATTAGTATGATTATGAACAGGAACTGTGATTTAGTATAACCATGATCTTTGATGTTTCAGGTAAAGACATGTGATGAAAATTATATTCGTCTTGGATGGGAAGAGGAATTTAGAATTAAAATTATGATTATGAGTTATTCATATAATTGTGGAAAGGAATTGTTGATTGATGTTACGGGGATAAAACATTGTTGGTGGACTTTTAACATGGAGAAGATAATTAATTTTATGGTCTATTTGACTCTTCTAATGGATTGCTCGTTCCGCTGAAACTATGGTTGAAAAGTTTTATAATCTACCATATGTTCTAAATCTCTGATTTATTATTGATGAAGGCTATTGATAATTTAATTATCTTTAGTCATGATATTCTTTATCGAAGCTAGTTGTGCTTTCACCCTTTTGCTTCACAATTCCTTTCGTGTAATAAGAGTGTAGCTGGGTCGAATGGGGTAACAAGGAATAGAATCGGTGGTCTCTAGTCAGGGAATTCTCCCTAAACAAAGATAAACAAGTGTGTTGTATACATCTTTTAGTAGTTATATTTGGTGAATCATATAGGAGAGGCGAACCCAACGTTGGTAGGTGTTTTGCCACTATCATACAAGATGTCTAATGACATACAACCTCGTGTCATCATAAGATGTGGGTTGTGCTCATCCACTTCTTTGAGTATATTTACGAGAACTACCTATATAATCTTGGTGTTTGTTTGAAGTATAATTCTCAATTTGAGATAAAGGAGATAATGATAAGTCAAGATAAGACTCACCATTGGGAAGAATATTATAGTAATCTTCTCGCTTTTCTTTGGGGTCTATTAGGTCAACCAAGGATAATTCTGCGGGCCATATGATATCTATCATAACCTAGAAGCATGGCCTCCCATGTACGAAGGTTTCTTTGAGCACTTACCAAAGATTCTAATTTCTAAAATAGTTTTTGACTATACATTTATGTAAAGTGTCATTGTGACATGCTATCCAAGGTTGGGATGAGAGTCACAGTTGGTATATATATTTGTATCCAAACTCACAGTATATGTGTTGTTGTATTTTGCACGACAATTGTTGTAATAAAGTTGTAGTTGTTTTCTGTACCATGTATTTGGCAACTCAGAATGGGTTGGATGGAATGGACCTATTTTGGGGTTGTCACATTTGGTATCAGAGCTTAGGGATATGATTTCTGGCGGAGATCGGGGAATATAACTAGGAGGGGAGAGATGAGTAAATCCTTCGTTAGTGTGTCCTACCTAAGCTTATTTGTTGGTCAGTCAGAATATCGGGATATTATATGATATGTTAATTTGTTTAATTAACCCATTTTTATAGCAGTATTTGAGAATGGCTCCTAAGAATGTTAAAAATGGAGTGAATGAGACCGTGGGGATACCTCTAATCACTAACCATGATAATGTGATATCAGACGAAGAAGAAATTAGAGATATCCATGTGGTGAGTGAAGAATTGATAGTTGCACCCGAGATAATCATAGAGGTAACAGCTGAGAGTGAGGAAGAAAAGGTACCTGAGGAGAGTTTATTAGAGGTATTATATGATCAAAATATAGAATTTCAAAATCGTATTCATGAGTTAGAAGAAATCAAGAAAGCGGCAATGATGCGTGGAACAAAAGGATGCAACAATTCAAGCTTGTGTTACCCGATATGTGATGCTTGAACAGAAGCATTCTTTGGCAGAGTATAAGATGATAAAGATGGAATCTGAGCTGAAGGAAGAAAAAATTAAACGAGTAAGAATGAGTGATGCATGGGTAAAAGCCACACGACATGTGGATATTGTGGAAAGAGATGTCCGATCTAAGAAGGCTAAAATAGATGACATCAATTTTTCTTTTTGGTAAGCAATTGGGAGAACCCAACATCGAGTTTTGAATTACCACATATAGCGGCGCCAACTGAATTCGATATGGATCAAGATTGATGATTCAGATCATGAAACAGGAGTACGACGAGGCAGTTGAGGGAGGAATATGTCCTATAGAAAAATATATTCCAACGGTAGTGATGACGCCAAATGCTGCCCCAGACAAGTCAAAGCCGGGTAGTTCGAGGGATGACGGTTGTCATGACTTCCCAACAAATGAGGAACCCAAAAATTTTGGAAACTTTTGAAATGATATTTTGATGAGTTTTATTGATTGTGTCCGAAAATGGTGATTTTTGGATGTATAGATTAAGAGTTATGAATTTTATGAGAAAAGACTATTTTAAAAGTAACCGCTTATAACTCCTTGTGGTTAACTTCAAAATTGATGAAATTTTTATTGGAAGTACATCTATATAACATTAGTATACTCTGTGAATTTTGAAATTTTTGGAGAAAAGTACAATTTATGATAAATGTCTAAATATTCGGCGGTTTTGGCCATATGAAAAATAGTAAATGAATTTTAAAAATTCTGAGAAATATATATGTTCAATATGGGACTATATTCTGCTAAATCCCAGGGAAAAAATATTTTTGGAACTGATTTGGTATTTTTCATGAAAATGGTCTAGTTATGAGTAAATGAATTAAATATGTTATGTGAAGTAAGAAAATTGGAAAATATGATTTTATGCCTTGAGAATCATATATGAGTTATATGCAGATTTTTGATGAGGGTTTTGGTTATTGGTGATGAAATCTTAAGAGTTTGGCATTTTATGATGATTAAATGCATTAATTAGTAAAGTGTAAACAATTTAAATAAATTGTTTATAAGTTTAAGAAATTATTAAATATTATTGTAATTAATAATATTAAGATTTTGATATTAATAAGTAATTTATAACATTTGGATTAAGGTGTTTTAAATATTGATATAGATTTTATTGTGAAACTTTACCTTCTTGTGTCGGGATTACTATTCACGTATATGGCACTATTCACCAATACGACACTATTCACCGAAAAATGAAATTTTCCTTTTTGTCCAATATGTCTATTATGGTTACTATCTTTGATTGAATCCATGTTTTGATAATATTGTTTTTATTATCATATATAACATTTTTATAATCCTGGTGAAAAAATTTCTCTTTGACTTGAGTGTAAAGATGGGTAGGTTTTTGGTATGATCATGACTATGGGTTCCCTTTGGCCAGTAGTACAAAGTTGAATTCTTGACTGGTATGATCATGACCATTGAATTTATATTTGAATATCTTTAGCTTAAGTGCAAAGGTGAAATTATCAACATAGTTATAATTATTGTTTATATAAATTCTGAAATGATTATATATTTCTTTGAAATATTAATATATTTGGCCTGTAGTGCAAAGATGATATGTTGTTGAATATCTTTGGCCTGTAGTGCAAAGATGATCTGTTGTTGAATATCTTTGGCCTGTAATGCAAAGATGATCTGTTGTTGATATCTTTGGCCTGTAGTGCAAAGATGATATGTGGTTGAATATCTTTGGCCAGTAGTGCAAAGATGAACTGTTGACGAATATCTTTGGCCCGTAGTGCAAAGATGAATTTATTAGTATGATTATGAACATGAATTGTGATTTGGTATAACCATGAGCTTCGATGTTTCAGGTAAAGATAGGTGATGAAAATTATCTTCGTCCTGGATGAGAAGAGAAATTTAGAACCACAATTATGATTATGAGTTATTCATATGATTGTGGACCAGAACTGTTGATTGATGTTACAGGGATAAAACATTGTTGGTGGATTTTTAACATGGAGAAGATAATAGACTTTATGGTCTATTTAACTCTTATAATGGATTGCTCGTTCTGCTGCAACTATGGTTGAAAAGTGTTATCATCTCCCATATGTTCTAAATCTCCGATTTATTACTGATGAAGGCTATTGATAATTTAATTATTTTTAGTCATGATATTCTTTACTGGGCTAGTTGTGCTCACCCTTCTGTTTCATAATTCCTTTCAGGTAATAAGAGTGTAGCTGGGTCGAGCGGGGGTAACAAGGGAATAGAACGGTGGTCATCATTTAGTAGTTATATTTGGTGAATCAAATGGGTGAGGCAAACCCAATGTTGAAAGGGTGTTTTGCCACTATCATACAAGATGTCTAATGACATACAACCTCGTGTCATCATAAGACGTACAGTGCACATCCACTTCTTCATGAATATTTACGAGCACTACCTATATAATCTTGGTGTTTGTTTGAAATATAATTCTCAATTAGAGACAGTGGAGATAATGATATGTCAAGAGAAGACTCACCATTCGAAAGAATAAGATAGTAATCTTCTTGTTTTTCTTTGGGGTCAATAGGGTCAACCAAGGATAATTCTGTGGACATATGATATTTATAATAACCTAGACGCATGGCCTCCCATGTACGAAGGTTTCTTTGAGTATTTTCCAAAGATTCTAATTTCTAAAACAGTTTTTGACTATACCTTTATGTAAGGTGCCATTGTGACGTGCTATCCAAGGTTGGGATTAGAGTCACAGTTGGTATATATTTGTATCAAAACTCACAGCATATTTGTTATTGTATTTTGCAAGACAATTGTTGTAATAAAGTTGTAGTTATTTTCTGTACCATGTATTTGGCGACTTAGAATAGATTGGGTGTTGTATACCTATTTTGGGGGCGTCACAGTGTCGTCGTACGAATATTCCCTGTTCAAATGAATATTCTCTGACCAATCGAATATTATATAACTACTTGCTTACTTTGCAAAATTTGTAAATAATACCCACAGCTATAACATTATATAAAATCCACACCATAATATTCAAAAATATATTTCGAGAAAAATAATCTTTATTCTAAAAAGTTGGGGTCTTACATTTAGTATCTGATTTAAGACTCCTCTTATATTGATATTAGTCAACCCTTCTAATCTAATTAGAAATAGGATTATATTTAATTAATTAAATCCTTTTAATTAATTAAGCTCCCTAATTTTATTAAGGATAATTAATTAAACTTTTTTAATTAATTAGGCTCTATGATCTTATTAGGAATAATTAATTAAACTCTTTTAATTAATTTGTCTCCCTAATCATATTAGAAATAAATGAGAAGTACTTATATTAATTAATTCCCAAACTCCTTTAGGAATTAAATAATAATGATAGTAATAATAATAATAAGACTCCTCTTATTAATTTATATTTAATATTTCTAAAATATTAAATAATAAATATTAAGCTATTTAATTTATTCTATCACCATAGATTAAATTAAATATACTTAACTTATTATTACGATTATGCAATTTGCTTCTTAAATAAATATTCTCCCTTTTACGGTGTGACCCTTTAGGTTCTCCGTATTAAATCGGTTGTGAATAAATCAATTAGAATAATTATAATCTTATTTAAATAAATAAATTAAACTATTAATTTATTTAATTAAATAGTATTTATTCTACAATAGGGATAAGCCTCCCTAGCAATTAACGACTTTCTAGATAATATAGATTTCAACATTAATCATAAAAGAAACTTTCAGTAAATAGTTATCGTACAATTCAATCCTTCCACCATACAATGTCCCAATTAAATATAAGACATGGAATTACTGTCAAGTCGTATTTTATTTAATTACATATATTTCGATTATTAAATGCACAACTCCAAATAATGCAAATTAGAAACTCCTTTCTAATTTCATTCTACCTTGGCCAAAGACTACTGGGTTATAATTTATCGAATCACATAGGACATATCTCTTCTTTTACTAGAAGCGGTAGATTCTTTATTGATCATACATTATCTCCATGTACAACTTATTATACCCAAGCATACCTGTGACGCCCCCAAAATTAGGTATACATCACCCATCTTGAGTCACCAGATACATGTTACAGAATTCAAATACAACTTAATAATACAACTGCTGCAGTACAATACGACAAAACATAAACTGTGAGTTTGAATACGAATATTGTCTACTAGAGATTATACAAACTCAAAAGGAGTCCTTATTACAATTATTATTACACTATTTCACAGAATAGTGAGGACTACTAATGCACCATCTAGGACCATCACTGCTTCCCCGACTAGTCCCACCACGCTTCTTATTTCCTGAAGAGAACAATGAAAGTAAAAGGGTGAGCTCAACTAGCCCAAAGAAGAAATATTATGACTAAGATAATGCGTAGAATAAATTATCGTTAGCCTTCAATGATGTTAAACTGATACAATACAACAAACATCAAGTTTAACTGTAGCGGAACAAGCAATCCATTAGAAGAGTTAAGTAGAGAATAAAATCTACTATCTTCTATGATTTAAAAAGTTTTTCACCAACTTTATCATTTGAGACTACGAATTAATAAATAATCCACATCATTAACTCATCCCTGCACTACAGGCCAAGGATATTTTTAGTATCACGACCACGAATTATCCATGCTCTACGGGCCAAAGATAATCGTGTTTTCATCAACGGTCCTGATCATGCCATAAAACAATTCATCTTTGCACCCTTAGCCGAAGAGAATCCATAGCCATAATCATACCAAAAACTATCCATCAATGCACTACACAGAGGCCAATGAGGACTTTTACCACATCATTTGTAACATTACGGTCATGATTACACCAATAATCCTCGGTCATAATCATACCAAGTCCATCTATGCACTACAGAACCACAGATGACTTTCAACAAAATATAAACATGAGGATGATGACAATGATATAAGAATTCAATAAAACAAGTTCAAGAATTAATTTATCCAGAACTAATAACGTCCAAATTGTCAACATGATACTTCTTTGTAGAGTAAAATTCAAGAATGCTCGTAAGAATATTTCCATGAAAAGATCTTTGGATGAAGCGCAAATATCAAGGATATTCCACTAATTTCATGGAGTATAGAAGTTAAAACTTTAACCAACCGAGTATAATAAGGAATGGAATAACAAAAGAAATCACCGGGCATGCGATAGACCGCACATGCGGTTTATTCCAACGAGAATAATAAATAACGGAATCAGTCCCACAGAAAAGCGTGATGCATAGAATATTCCAACGTAATAATAAAGACTAATCAATCCCAGACCTAAAACGCATGATAGGATATTCCAATGTAATAATAAAGAGCGGAATCAGTCCCCACAAAATGCATGAATGGATATTCCAACGTAATAATAAAGAATGGAATAATGAAGTTTTCTTCATGGATAAGAAAGAAATAATACTCCCTACGAGTACAACAAATAATATTCCCTACCTTAGAAAAATTGGATACTGGAATAGTGAGGTAGCAGACTTCTCTTCTTCTTTCTATAATTTCTCTCTATAATAATCGCTCTAAAGCTTTTGTGAATTGGTGAGAAATGAAGGAAGAATGAGCTTCTATTTATAGAAAAATATAGTTTCGATAATTGCACATTTTGGGGCTCGAAAAATTACAATCTGAATACCTCCAACTTTTCTTTTATTTTAATTTAGTCATGGAAGTATTATCAAACTTGTACCACCTCCCTAATAGTAAATAATGTGATTCAATAGTAAATTATGTGAATCAATAGTTCTAGACATGTGAAAATACTGAATTACGAAGATAAGACTCTCCATCTATACCTCCATTTTTAACTTAGTCATGCAAGGATTATCAATCTTGCACCAACTCCCCTAATAGTAACAAGAATATGAAACAATAGTATACACATGTAAACAAATAGTTATAATCATGTGAAATAATATCAATCAATTTTGCTCATTTATCCGGTTAGATACCTGATTGGTCAATATAACCTCCAGACATCAATTATTATCGAAATAATTGTTGATTTTCACTAACACAAATAATTCCAACACAATGAAACTATTTTTATCAACAATATAAATTTTAAAATTTTGAAGTTTGACTTTTCCCAAAAAAGTCAACTGTTGACTTTTTGACCAAATAGTGAATTCCGGAAAATTTTGTGTTTATAGACTATTTTTACTAATTTCATCGTTCCGGACTCAAATATCACGTCCGCGTCTCCAAATTCAACTCCGAACACAACTTCAATTTTAATAACATTCATCATTAATATTATAACTCACAATATTTATCAACCAAGTCGTTCCCAGGAAAGAGGGGGCTTTCCAATAAGGATTTCTCTTTATCATAGCAAGATTAGGTGACCAAACCTCTCCTTGATAGAACTTTTAGACATTATAAATATTTCAATTTAATAATATGAATAACATTGTCGCCTCAATTATTGATTTAATAAAATAACATATTATGCGGATGATACTTGTGACAATAATCGAATCAATAATATGAGAGATATAATCGAAGAATTATCGTAGCAATAATTGAGTATAAGCTGAAAGTGACTTCTCACGTAAGCATTAATAATCAATACCGTGTCTTTACTATGCAAACACGCCAGACATCGTATTTTTTACTACTTTGGTAGTTCAACAGTATTAACGGTAAAACCTCCGTCGTTATTTTCATAAAGTATTTTTGTCGTTTTCTCAATCCGACAATAATTCCGTTGTGGGGGTCTACCAATGATTGTACCATCGTACGGATATTCCCCGACAAAAAGAATATTCCCTGACCAAACGAATATTATATAACAACTTTTGTACTTTGAAAAATTTATAAATATAACCCACAACTATAACATTATATCAAATCCACACCATAATATTTAAAAAAATTATTTTGAGAAAATTAAATATTTATTCATAAAATCTGGGGCCTCATAATCTCCCCTCCTTATGAAATTTTGCCCTCGAAATTTATAAACGTACCTGGTATGCTGAAGAGGTGAGGATACCTCGTCAGATTCTAACTCTTGAAGTATAACCTTTGAGTGTTGAATACGATTCTTCTTATCCAAGATTTTAACACGTATCTCCTCAAACGTTAAATCAGCCGTTATCTCATCCGGTTCTAAATTAATAATGTGGTTCGGGTCGTCCACATATTTATGTAAATTCGATACGTAAAAAAAACGTTATGAACACGCGACATACTTGGCGGTAAAATGAGTCTATAAGCCACAGTTCCTACTCGATCGAGGATTTCAAATGGGTTAATTAAATCGAGGGTTGAGATTTCCTCTCTTCATCGATTCTTTCTTCTAGAATAACGCCCTCTTGAACCTTCTTCATTCATCAGCTCTGAGTATGTAGCTTGAGCGGCTTTAACTTTATCGATTAAAGTCAATTCTAATCGTATATTCATTATCTTCACGTGGGTTCCTAGATTCTTTAACTCTATCTTCATCATTTGTAAGTCGTATGAAATGGGTCTTTGTGTTAACAACATTGCACTCGTAAACGCATACGATCTTCTACTCAACGCGTCAGCTACCACATTCACTTTCCCACGATGGTATTAAATGGTACGATCATAATCTTCAACAGCTCGAGCCAACGTCTTCGACGCATGTTACGTTCGTTTTAAGTAAAGAAATATTTGAGGGTTTTAGAAATGGGTTTTGTACTGGGGTCAATACAAAATTCGATTTCACGCTCTAGGGTAGGCTAAGAAGTCTTCAAGAATACATCAGGAAATCTATTAACAATAGAAATGTCATTCAAAACTGTTACTCTCATCTAAGACTTGGATAGTACGTCACATTGATACCTATCAACTTGCCATCGTCATTCACGACATCACCTACAGAAAGTCTGGCTTCGGTGCATTCCACACAAGGAAGTCAACAACGAAAGGCTCGGGGCTCTGTACTTATGGCTTGATATGACAGTGATTGACTTTAGTGGTTTGGTTACTTAAAAAGTTAGGAATATGAAAGCTAAAAACTTTACGAAAAGCATGATGAGTAGTTAACCAATCGATTCCAAAAATCACATCCATGCAAATATTTTCAAAGAGATAAGATCGACAGGTAACGTGAAAGTGTTGATTTGAATCAAACAAGATTTATAAATAGTAGAGGTAACGAAGGTTTCTCCCAACTGAGTTTCAACAGATAAATCAAAGCCTAACTTCTCCGGAGTTAAATTCAAACATTGAACACAACTAGGTGAAATAAAAGAGTGAGTAGAACCGGTATCTAACACGGTATAGACTTCGTAAAAGTTTATGATTAACTTACCCGTGATAATTTTATTCAGGTTCCTCATTACGAAAAGATGCTCTCTCTTAAACTACCTGTTTTGGCTTGTCTGGGACATCCTTTGGCATCACTATCCCAGCTGGGCTTGACTTCACCATACGATAAAATCGAGCTAGGTGACCTTCTCTTCCGCAATTGAAACACGCTTTGGATTGTTGCGTATAGTTTGGACGGATGTGTCCCTCCTGTCCGCATTTGAAACAAACGACCGATGATCGTTCTTCTTCCTTTGAAACGGGTGCTGGTGCTGCTGTCTTTCCATCATTATTGAACCTTCTCTTCTTGAAATTTCCACTTATATTATTTTGGCCATGATTACCACCAAGTGTGGTTATCATTCTTAGCATGATAATTTCCCCACGATGGTTATCATTGTTCCGATGACCGCTTGCCAATTTGTATGATTATTATCGTGTTGTTGGTCGTTGCCTTTTGGTTGTCTTGACTCATTATCGCTCCCAATAATCGAGCCTTATTCACAACATCTGAATATAAACAAAGTTTGTGAGAAATAAGATATTGACGTATCTCAGGTTTCAAACCTCTTAGAAATATTCGCATAATTCGCTCCTCATTATCGACCAAATGGGATGCAAACCAGGACAACTCTGTAAATTTAGCCTCATACTGCGACACGGTCATATTATTTTGCTCCAGCTTGATAAACTCCACCTCCTTCATGTGACGAATACTTTCGGAAAGTACTTGTCGTTGAATGACTCTTGGAACTTCTCCCAAGACATCTTGAGTGCGTCCATGCCTGGGTACGTTTCAGATTCCAACCAATGATCTGCTTCTTCACGCAACATAAAGGTGGCAAAGGAAACCTTTTGCTCCTCGGAGCATCCCAAGACCTCAAATATCTTGGTGATCTGCGTTAACTACGTCTCCGCCTTAAGTGGTTCTGGCTTTCCCAAAAACTTCGGTGGTCTCAGCTCCTTGAATCGCTTAATGGTGACCAACCGTGGGTTGCCATTGTTTCCTCCTACATTATGAGCAGGGGAGTCACCCGCTTTGATGTTGCATGAATTCAAAAAAAGCCTAAACGCACTGGCTGTTCGTCACCGATCGGTGTTGTTGTTTACAGGAGGATTATCGCCATCCTGTTGTATATTGTCATGATTATTGATCTGTGGAGACTCAACGGTCTCCTGTGCTCCATTGCAATTCTCAACATTCTCGGATGTCATTTTCAAACCTTGCCACAAAACAAGGGTTAATTAACATAACACATATTATCCCTATACTCTGACCGACCAATTAAATACCAAATAAACTTAGGTAGGTTATAGTAGCGAAGGAATTCCCCGTCTCTCCCCTCCTAGTTCTAGTCTCACATCTTAGCCAGGGATCATATCCCTAAGCTTTGATACCAACTGTGATGCCCCCAAAATTAGGTATACATCACCCATCTTGAGTCGCCAGATACATGGTATAGAATTCAAATACAACTTAATAATATAACTATCGTGTACAATACGACAAAACATAAACTGTGAGTTTGAATACAAATATTTTCTACTAGAGATTATACAAACTCAAAAGGAGTCCTTATTACAATTATTATTACACTATTTCACAGAATAGTGAGGACTACTAATGCACCATCTAGGACCATCACTCTGTTCCCCGACTAGTCCCAGTTACGTTCTCATTTCCTGAAGAGAACAATGAAAGTAAAAGGGTGAGCTCAACTAGCCCAGTAAGAAATATTATGACTAAGATAATGCAAAATAAATTATCGTTAGCCTTCAACAGTGTTAAACTGATACAATACAACAAACATCAAGTTTAACTGCAGCGGAACAAGCAATCCATTAGAAGAGTCAAGTAGAGAATAAAATCTACTATCTTCTATGATTTAAAAAGTTTTTCACCAACTTTATCGCTGAGACTCAGCTTAATAAATAATCCACATCATTAACTCATCCCTGCACTACATGCCAAGGATATTTTTAGTATCACGATCACGAAATATCCATGCTCTACAGGCCAAAGATAATCGTGTTTTCATCAACGGTCCTGATCATGCAATAAAACAATTCATCTTTGCACCCTTGGCCGAAGAGAATCCATAGCCATAATCATACCAAAAACTGTCCATCAATGCACTACGGGCCAATGAGGACTTTTACCACATCATTTGTAACATTACGATCATGATTAACCAATAATCCCAGTCGTCATAATCATACCAAGTCCATCTATGCACTACAGGCCACAGATGACTTTCAACAAAATATAAACATGAGGATGATTACAATGATATAAGAATTCAATAAAACAAGTTCAAGAATTAATTTATCCAGGAACTAATAACGTCCAAATTATCAACATGATACTGATTTGTAGAGTAAAATTAAAGAATGCTCAGAAAAATATTTTCATGAAAAGATACTGGATGAAGCGCAAATATCAAGGATATTTCACTAATTTCATGGAGTATAGAGGTCAAAACTTTAACCAACCGAGTATAATAAGAATGGAATAACAAAAGAAATCACCAGGCATACGCGATAGGCCTCAAGATGCGTGTTATATTCCAATAGAATAATAAATAACGGAATCAGTCCGGCGTAAAATGCATGCATGACAAGGATATTCCAACAAAATAATAAAGATTTAATCAGTCCAGATGTAAAAACGCATGCATGGGATATTCCAACAAAATAATAAAGATTTTAATCAGTCCTACAGTAAAACACACGAGATGGATATTCCAACATAATAATAAAGATGGAATCGGGTTCGGCTACAGAAAAGCGTCTGCAGACAAGATATTCCAACAGAATAATAAAGAATGGAATAACAGAAGTTCTCTTCATGGATAAGAAAGAAATAATACTCCCTACGAGTACAACAAATAATATTCCCTACCTTATAAAAATTGGATATTGGAATATGAGGTAGCAGACTTCTCTTCTTCTTTCTATAATTTCTCTCTATAATAATCACTCTAAAGCTTTTGTGAATTGGTGAGAAATGAAGGAAGAATGAGCTTCTATTTATAGAAAAATATAGTTTCGATAATTGCACGTTTTGGGGCTCAAAAATTACAAAGACAATACCTCCAACTTTTCCTTTATTTTTAATTTAGTCATGGAAGTATTATCAAACTTGCACCACCTCCCCTAATAGTAAATAATGTGATTCAATAGTAAATTATGTGAATCAATAGTTCTAGACATGTGAAAATACGAATTACAGTATAGTACCTCCATCTATACCTCCATTTTTAACTTAGTCATGCAAGTATTATCAATCTTGTACCAACTCCCCTAATAGTAACAAGAATGTGAAACAATAGTATACACATGTGAACAAATAATTGTAATCATGTGAAATAATAGCAATCAATTGCTCATTTATCCGGTTAGATACCCGATGGGTCAATATAACCTCCAGACATCAATTATTATCGAAATAATTGTCGATTTTCACTAACACAAATAATTCCAACACAATGAAACTATTTTTATCAACAATATAAATTTTGAAATTTCGAAGTTTGCCTTTTCCCAAAAAAGTCAACCGTTGACTTTTTGACCAAATAGTGAATTCCAAAAATTTTTGTGTTTATAGACTATTTTTACTAATTTCATCGTTCCGAACTCAAATATCACGTCCGCGTCTCCAAATTCAACTCCGAACACAACTTCAATTTTAATTACATTCATCATTAATATTATAACTCACAATATTTATCAACTAGGTCGTTCCTAGGAAAGAGGGGGCTTTTCAATAAGGATTTCTCTTTCATTAGCAGCGCGATTAGGTGACCAAACGTCTCCTTGTAACTTTTTAGACATTGTAAATATTGCAATTTAATAATATGAATAACTTTGTCGCCTCAATTATTGATTTAATAAAATACCATAATATGCGAGATGATCTTATGACAATAATCGAATCAATAATATGAGAGATATGATGCGGAATTATCGTAGCAATAATTGAGTATAACCGAGTGACTTCTCACGTAAGTATTAATAATCAATCTGTAGTGCTACTACGCAACCACGCCAGACATTCTTTGTACTTTTACTACCGGGTAGTTCAACGATATTAATTAAAAACCTCCGTCGTTATTTTCATAAAGTATTTTTGTCGTTTTCTCAATCCGACAATAATTCTGTTGTGGGGGTCCACTAATGATTGTACCGTTGTACGAATATTCCCCGACAAAAAGAATATTCCCCGACCAAACGAATATTATATAACAACTTGTGTACTTTGTAAAATTTATAAATATAACCCACAACTATAACATTATATCAAATCCACACCATAATATTTAAAAAAATTATTTTGAGAAAATTAAATATTTATTCATAAAATCTGGGGTCTCACAATACCATTTGATACACCCTAAGGGTATTAAGGAATAAGTCAAAGTATAACTCATCATACACAAGATACTATGATGAACTTAAATCCAAGGATCACTTGTACTACTATCACTACAGGAATTCCTATTGACATACAAGTAAAACTCCATTAGATATTCCTTAGCGAGTCATGTTCAGTGAACGTATTCTCCAATAAGCACCTACATACTTGCTTTAGTGTCTCCACACAAATGATCATGAGATCAATCATCCTCATCCAATGATCAAGCAACGTATGTACCAATCTATCCGGATTCATTAATCCCCTTCTTAGTAATTCATCGATTGGGAACATTTTAGTTTTTAAGCTATCTAAAAATTTAGATCTCATTAGCATGATCCCATCATGATTCTAAAAGCATTGCTTAAAACTATGAGTTTATCACATATTATTAAAACAGCACCATGTAGATAAATTAAAGCCTTTAATTAAATAATTCTTTTATTAATAAATAAATAAGATTATTACAAAGTATATGATTTATCATCAACATGATTAGCTTGTGTGCATACTAGCTAATTTCAAAAGAGCCTTTCTCCGTTAAGGGAGACACAATGACATCAAGTGAGTCAAATAAGAGAAGTGATTTGTATGTAGATTCATTTTAGTCCAATTTGCCCTAAAAAATTATATATTGGATATAATTGGAAAAAAAGGGGAAGAAAGGAATGGCGAAGAGGTAGAAGTTGAAATTTACATATTCCATGCCCTTAAAGAGCCATTAAGTGAGAAGGCACGAAACAATGGAAATTATATTGCTAATTTACACAAGTCTCTTATTTATTTTTTAAAGTCAGTTTAGCCTTGTTAGTATAAATAATAAATAGATAAGTAATGTATTGTGAAAGACATCAAGAAAATATATCAATTTACTTTTTGCTTATGTTTATGTTTATTATTCTTTTTTCTCAACCGTTTCCTTTATAATTCCCTTTATTGTTTCTCAACCATGAATTTCTTTCCAAATTTGAGATCCTATTATGACAATGAAAGTAGTATACTCTCAAGCCAATCACATAAGATGTGATAAGCATTTACTTTGTAATATTGTTCATTTATTAATAAAAGAATTCATTTATATAAAGGCATTTATTTATCCATGTTTAATTGGTTGAATTTATTAATGTTATAAACCCATATTTTTAGAGTAATACTTTTAGAATCATGATGATGATCATGCTTATGAGATCTAAATTATAAATCAATTAAAACTAAAATGTTCCTAATCATAGGATCACAAATATAGGGTTAGTGGATCCGGATAGATTAGTACATATTAAATTTACTCTATTGAAGAGAATGATTGATCTCATAATCATTTATGTGGAGACACTAAATCAAGTATGTAGGTGCTTATTTGAGAATAAGTTCACTGAACGTGACTCGCTTAAGGAACACCTAATGAAATTTTATTTGCCTGACAATAGGAGTTCCTATAGTGAAAGTTGTACACGTGATCATTGGATTTGAGATCATCATAATACCTTATATTTTCTGAATTATATTTTGTCATATTACTTAAGACTCTTTGGGTATATCAAAGAGCTTGTTCGGGTATAATAAAGTGTACATGGAGGTAGGTGAATGATCAACAAAGGATCTACCACTTCCTGTAAAGAGATATAATGTCATATGTGATTCGATAGATGACAACTCATAAATCCTTGGCCAACGTGAATGGAAATTAGAAAGGAGTTTCTAATTTATATTAACTAGAGTTGTGAATTTAGGAATTGAAATGCATATAATCAAATAAATAAAACTTGACAATAATTTCATATTTTATATTTGATCAATACATTTTATGGTAGAAGGATTGAATTATACGGTAACTGATAGACACATAATTTACATCATGTTGGCCTCCAAGATGATGCACAAGTGGTGATCCACAGTTGGCTCAATGCATCATATACTCTATAGTTCTTATGTGATTTTAAATTAATTAAGAAGTTTTGATAGATTATTGTTAAGATATGAGTTTTTCATAATCTATGCTTGCTCGAACAAGTTTTGATGGGTTATAGTTAATTCTTAAATTTTCATAGTCTATGTTTACCCACATTAATTGTAAAATTACTAAATTTTAGGGAAGTGAGATCAAAACTATATTTGAGTTATAAAAATAGAAGAGATTGAATTATATGATTTGTTTATTGTTTAATAGATTCGGATTCCTACATTGCTTACTTATTATTAGTCAATTTAGTTATAGTTAATCGAATCTCAATCTTTATTTCTAATTCTCTTGAAATAAATATTAAGGATACATTAAAATTAATCTAGTCTCTGTGGGTTCGACCTGTAATTGTTAGTTATTCAATTTAACATTGTGCACTTGCAGTTATATTTTTTATCACATCAAGTTTTTGGCGCCGTTCTCGAGAACTAGAATTAATTTTTATTCCTTAATTTTTATTTCTTCGAATTAGATTTTAAATCTAATATGTTAGTTCCCGGAGGCACAATAGTTATCTAGAAGGGGGGGTTGAATATATATTTAAAAATCTTTTCGTATTACTTTGTTAGAGTGATGATGATTAAAACACAGCGAAATTAATATTTGTTTTAATCTCCCTTAAGATAGTGAGTTAATGAGACTGAGGCATCAGATATAGCAGTTATAACAGATATAGCAGTTATAGCAATAATATAATAGACACAGTCGTTTTAAGTGGTTCAGAGCACTTAAAGCTCCTAGTCCACTCTTCTACTCCTCGAGTAGAAAATCCACTAAGGATGTCTTTTACACTTTACGAATCACATGATTCCTTCTGAGACCCGGTGATCAGAACTTCTTAGTTCACTCTTGAACTCTTCAATTCCAGCAGACTTGGCTCTTCACAGTTCACTTAGAACTCTTTAAGTCCTTCTGACTTGGAACTCTTTAAGTCCTTCTGACTTGGAACTCTTACTTCAGTTGATTGGTAGTTGTTGAGTTCTTGATTGGTGCTACTCAGTTGCTGTTTAAGCACTTGTTCGAAAGAACTGAGTAGCTGAGCAAGCTTTTCTTTTTCTCAGATCGTAGAGTTGAGCGTTGAGTGTTCTTGTGCATTTTGTTTAATGCTTGCTTGATTCTATCATCTGCATATGTTTTGCATATATGTGATCTTGAAATCTATCCGTTTGATCCATCCATTGAAGCATTAAATGCATTTGACATTTCTGTACTTTGATGGAGACTTTTCTGCACATCTTCTAAATTGCATTCTGGCCCACTAACACAGCAGACTGCTTTCTCACCTAACACCTAAAAATGTATTTTTCTCTTACCAATGGTACTTTCCTTAGCTTCTTCAATACACTTCTTTGTTGCATACTAAGGATATCTTTTGTACCGTTGGAACTGGTGAGGACATCAACGTTTGAAACCCATTCCATATTTACTGGAATTTGTTTCCAAACACAAGGTAGGGTTTGATGCTTCTAACACAAGGCAGATGATACTCTACGATCCACATCATGGTGTCTTGTCACCTTGGTGTTTGATCTGATGCTCTCAAATAAGAGCACTACAATTTCTCTTAAAGACCTGCACACTACGATCTTCACTTGCTGACTTTGCAAGCTCTATATTTTCGAGAGCACACTAAGATCTCTGAGTTGGCTCGAAAAACGTAGGTATCACTCTACGATTTCCGAAGAGGCCCTTAAGGCAGACACACTATGATCCTCGAAGCTCTACGTTCTGCCTTGGCTTATGTAATCTTGATCAGCTTG
This sequence comes from Panax ginseng, assembly GCA_020205605.1. NCBI lineage: Eukaryota > Viridiplantae > Streptophyta > Magnoliopsida > Apiales > Araliaceae > Panax > Panax ginseng. The sequence continues at coordinate 86,405,553 of CM035143.1, forward strand.
ATACACTACGATCTCTTCGAAGCCTATCTATTACATCTCAAGATCAACCTAACAAGTTTGATCTTCTTTTCTATACATTCATTTACAGAATGATATACATTAAGAGTTTAGATCAACCTAACAAATTTGATCTAACACTAAGTCCTTATACAAATATTCCTTGAAGGACTTTACAAATAATCATGAGCATTTATATTTAAACATCAAATCAAAATATGCACTCTCCCAACAATCTCCCCCTATTTGATCTTGACATAACCAAGGAGATTTGTTGTCATGATTATTAGTTTCTAGATGCAATTAAAGGAAAGTAAACATGACTTAGTATTTCAGTGAGCAGCTGCAATTTCTAGAGAATAAGCACCAATTTATTGATGTTCGAAGAATATTACAATTTAGCTTTACATCAATAAGAATTTAAACTTTCACTTATCTCTATTTCCTTGATCTTTTGCGAGGTGGATTGGCATACTCCTCAGCTCTTCTTTTCCTGCTTGCTTCATCCCACCTGGCTAGATCTTCCAGCTCACTAGGGCTTAGCCTAGGATTTTGATCATGCCTATTCATGAATGCAGGATCTCCAGTTGGCATTCTAAGGCCTGTGGTGGTGACATTTTGTGAGCTGGTAGCTGGCCTTATACTCCTTATTGGCTGAGCCATTAAAATTTCCTGCTGATCAGGTCGTTGAGTCTGATGGCTGGATCATGGAGTCTGTTGGTGGAGTTTCCTTGTAGGAGGACTCCTTTCCTTTTCTCGGCACTCCTCTTGAACTCCTCTGAACTCTCACCTCCTTACTCCTCCTTCTCATTTCACTTTATTCTCCCCCTTTATGTCAGCATCAAGGGTTTGAATGTCTTCGGATAGTCGAGTCACTCCTTGGACGAGCTCGTTGAGTTGGCTTTGAGTTTGAGCAATGTCCTCTCAATTTTCCTTTATCGAGCTTGGATCGAGCTTCCTATTTTTGAGAAATCTTAGGCTAGAACATTGTCGGTTTGATGTCCTTGGTTTACGTAGGCTTGTTGAAATTCTTTGGTTGCAGTTTTCAAGCGATGATGTTCTTCAACATAAGCTTATTACAGGCTTCTTGAGTGTTACGTGAATGCAAGAACAACATCTTTGTGTCTTTTAGCGGCTATGAAGTGAATATCATCCACATCCTTTATGCTTTTAATCATTTCTCTTGATAATCTCCCTCGACTTCTTAGTAAGCTCGGCGTTTAGGGTGCACAGGAGATTATTTGCGTGATGATCATTTTTGTCGATCCGAGATGAATGAATTTCGAGTGAGCTTCAAGGCTATCATCGATGTCCTTGATCATTTTCTTGGACACTTCATTCAACTTCGACTTTGGTGGGCGAATCGAGAGTAGTTCACTGAGTTGAGGATTGTTTAAAGGAGGGGATGTTTTCTTGAATTGATCTTGCAAGGAGTAGAGGGCAATATCAAGGTTTAAGTATTCATTTGTGGATGAAGAGGGAATATCTGATGGAGGGGCTGTGTTTGGGTGTCCAGGTAGGTGGCTCTATGATTTCTCCTTGGGACTCTACGATGGGGCTAGAGTCGATGATCGTAGAGATGATGGGAGTTGGGATCAATATGAAGTTTGGCACGTTTGGTTCATCGATTCTGAAATTTTGGGATTACATGGCTGAGGATTGACTTGGTGGATTTAGAACCACTTCCAACCAAACTTGGAAATTCATAAAATTGGTTTGGAAAAAGGCGGTGGATAGTGATTCACTCTATAAAGAATTGGGACGATTAATACCTCATGCACCATTCTTGAGGAGGGCCATTTGTGTTGAGCTTCTTGGCAAAGTTGAAGTTGCACAGAAATCCATGGGCTATACGAGAGATGGTTTGGATATTCCTTGAAGCTCCAAAACATGTGGCTCCAAGAATTTAGGATTTGAGCTTGATGATATGGCATCATGGGTAGATAAGAGAACAGCTAATTGTAGATATAACTCCTATATCCATCACGACCCACACCTGTGATCTCAAGTTCATCATCATCTTCTTCTTTCTTTTCTTCTCTATCTCCTTTTGGGGATTCCAATATTTCAATAACTTCATTTTGTCCTTGCTCTGGTTCTTCATTTTCTGCAGGAGCATCTTCTTCTGTCATGGGGATGTCATGAGGCTCCCCCTTAGCATGATCATCCACCTGTAGGACTAGTAGCTCCCCCTCAGTTAGGGCATCTTCTAAGGTGAGAACTTCAGGTGTCTCCCCCTCAGCTAGAGCATTTTCTAAGGTGAGAACTTCAGGTGTCTCCCCCTCAGCTTGAGCTATGTCCTCTTGGCTTTCTTTGTTCAGTTCCTTTTTAGCATCCATCTTTTTGTCTTCCTCCTTGAGTACTCCTTCATTGATAAGGATGTACTTCTTAACCAATTTTCGTCTTGGTTTTTTAGGCTGAACCACAGCCTTAGGACTTTCTTGACTTGACTCTGTCTTGATGATCGGCCCGGACTATCTCGGTGTAGCGAAGCTTCCTTGCTCGAGGTGTTGATCTGGTCTCTACGATCGGTAGAGATTCTACGATTGAAAGAGCAGAGATGGCCTCTTGGACTTGTGGTGATTTTGTTCTTCTTGGCCATTTAGCTATATGGTAGCTCTATCCTCATTTGCCTCAGCCTGCTTTTCTTTTCTTCTTAGGATCCTCAGAGTCTCCATATCAGAGGACTCTATAGGAATGTCAGTGGTAGACCCTTGAGGTTCCTCTACTATCCTAATTTTTAGCTTCCTCTTACTCTTGCTTTTTCTGATAAGGGTAGTGGGTTCTCCCTTATTGGTCTCTTCCTCTTCTTCTGCAGTCTCTTTGACGACTGACATGTTTCCTGGAATCCCTGATTCCTTTAGATCACCAATTCTTCCACTGGACTCAGTCATCATGCGTACATACTCAGCTGGATTCCTTTTCCAATTCTTAAATAGTTGTTGGGTCATTTGTCTGTTTGGATTGATGGACTGTCCTTCATCGTCCCCAATCTTATCACCCAGAGCAGATTGTAAGATGATGCTTATAAATCGCCTGTAGAGCATCTTTTGAGATCCCTTTGTCTTCTTCCAGTTGAGAATCCATTTTCCTATCCATTCCAGCAGTAGAGCTCCATAGTTAAGCTGTATCCCACAGCTTATGGCAGTCATGAGCTTTAGTTGCACCTCATTTACAGAATCGTGCCTAGTGCTTTTACAACATATACACTTCCCAATAATGTCAGTCAGAAATTCGTTTCTCTGAGGAAACTCCTTCTTCTTGTATCCTTTGACAGTGGGGGATTTCTTGTGATGCATCTTCTTAAGCCCTACATGGAAATCGATGTCATCTAAAAACCAAAAACCTTCGGATTTGAAGCCTAGGGCTAGGTTGATGTTCTCAGCCTTTAGCTTGATTTCCACGTCCTTGACTCTCGTCGTGAGGACTTCATTTTCGTATACTCCATTTCTGTAAAACTCCTTTATTAACTTTGGGTAGATCCATGTGCTCGCACCCAGAGCTTCTTCGAGACCAGCCTTCTTTAATAATGTCAGAATCTTGTGAAATTTGGGTTCAGCAATTTTGAACTCATCAAAGCATAGTTTGTAGCCAGAGATGACGTTGGAGGCTGCCATTTCTATCGTTGAAGGGAGTATGGTTGTTTGAGCTTTCTTTGGGGTTAGGGTTTCTGCTTGTAGAGAGAAAGAAAGGAGATAGGCCTTTTGAACTTTTGATTTCAAAAAGGCATTTTCGAACTGTACTTGTAGTTTCCCTCTCTCCATTTTTGTTTAGTGAGGCAGGTGTCAAATTCTTCTTGGCTCTACGAATTTGACTGAGGAGGATTGTACTGATTTGCCCTTAGCTCCTTCAGAGCTAATGTGTATTTAGGGAGGACTACGATCGTTGAGGTAGTTGAGTCTGCTTTTCGTTAAATCGAACTCGACTCGATCGTACGATCGTCGAGTCTATCCGGTGATCGTCGATGTAAGCTATCGTGAGTCGTCTATCGATCGATGTCGAGTCCTATCGTCGAGTCGGCCGGATCCTTGTGATGAGTTTTTGACTTAGTATTCTTTTAAGGTAGCTCAGGAAGGGCCAACCTCTTAGAGTGAGTCAAGGGTTAGGTTTGTTCCTGAGGCGCTTATCAGAGAGATTGCTTTCTTTTGAAACTTATCATCCCATGATGCTCCTGTTGTTTTGTTGATGGGGTTCTGCTATCGTTGAGTCTGCACTGTGATTGTTGAGTCTATCTTCGATCGTTGTCTTTTCATGTCACTTGACTCTCTGATCGTGGACTTCCTTTTGATCATGTCTACGATTTCAACCATTGCCTTTGTATCTGTATGGTTAGCACATACTAGAGAATATATTTCATGGTTGTAAATTAAGCATTCCTAGCTCACTTATTAACTTGTTAAACCTGGATTCATCTAGAGGTTTTGTAAAGACATCAGCAAGTTGATTTTCAGTAGGGATATATTGTAAAGATATAGTTCCATTTTGCACATGATCCCTAATGAAGTGATACCTTATTTCTATATACTTAGTCCTAGAATGCATGACAGGATTATGAGTTATTGCTATGGCATTTGTGTTATCACAGTGAATGGGAATGGATTTGAAATCAAACCCATAATCAGCTAGCTGATTTTTCATCCATAGGATCTGAAACCGCGGAAATTGCCAAAGACAATGTATTCACTTACTGCGGTTGAAGTAGATATTGAGTTTTGCTTCTTGCTAAACCAAGACACAAGTCTATTTTCTAGCAATTGACAGGTGCCACTGGTACTCTTTCTATCTATTTTACAGCCTGCAAAATCAGCATCTGAGTATCCTGTTAGTTCAAATGAGGACTCCTTGGGGTACCAAAGCCCTAAGTGAGGTGTACCCTTGAGATACCTGAAAATCCTCTTTACAGCAGTTAGATGTGATTCTTTAGGATTAGCCTGAAATCTGGCACATATACATGTTGTAAACATTATATCTGATCTACTGGCAGTTAGATATAGAAGAGAGCCTATCATACCTCTGTATTGAGTTATCTCAATACTTTTACCTTTTTCATCTTTGTCAAGCTTGGTTGCAGGAGCAATTAGGATTTTCATGGGAGAGGCTGATTCCATGCCATAATTCTTAAGTAAATCTTTGATGTACTTGGCTTGGTTTATGAATATTCCTTCATCAGTCTGCTTTACTTGTAGTCCAAGGAAGAAGTTCAGCTCACCCATCATGCTCATTTCAAACTTGCTCTTGCATAAGCTTGGAGAATCTCTTACATAGCTTTTCATCGGTGAGAACCAAAAATAATATCATCAACATATATTTGAACCAATAAGACTTTGTCTTTATGCTTTCTAAGGAATAATGTGGTATCTACTCTACTCTAGTGAATCCATTTTCGTTTAGTTAGACCATATAAGGCTTTTTAAGACTATAAGGCTTTTTCTAATCTATAAACATAATTAGAAAGAGATGGATTGATGAAACATGGAGGTTGCTCTACATAGAATTCTTCTTGAAGTTCACCATTCAGGAATGCACTTTTGACATCCATCTGAAAGACCTTGAATTTCATGTGAGCAACAAAGGCAAGGAAGATTCTGATGGCTTCTAGTCTGGTAACAGGTGTAAATGTCTCATCGTAGTCAATGCCTTCTTCCTAAGAGTAGCTCTTGGCCACTAGTCTTGCCTTGTTCCTAGTTATTACTCCATCTTCATCCAACTTTTTTCTGAAGACCCACTTGGTTCCAATGACAAGTTGACTCTTTGGTCTTGGTACCAATCTCCATAATTTGCTTCTTTCAAATTGGTTGAGTTTTTCCTGCATGACTTCTATCCAGCTGGAGTCTTCCATAGCATCCTCTATCTTTTTAGGTTCCATTTGTGACAGGAAGCTTAGATAAAAACATTCATTCTGGGTGGCAGCTCTTGTTTTGACTCTTGCACTTGGATCTCTAATGATTAGATCTTGAGTGTGATCTCTTGCCCATCGGTTTCCTGTTGGGACATCTGTCCTTATGCCTTCTTGTCTTAGGCCTTCAAGATCTATTTCTTCTCCTTGGTGTGGAGGTTCGTTGTCTGGCACAGGCCTCTCTACGATCTCATTTCTTTGCTCAATGATTTCATTATCTGGCACTACGATCGTAGTGTTGAGCTCGACGGCCTCGTTCGTAGTGTCTAAATTGTCGGTCGTAGTGTCTTGAAGCACTGGTTTGTCCAAGTCTGTTTCATCAAAGATGATGTGAATCGAGACTTCAACACTCAGTGTCTTCTTGTTGAACACTCTGTAGGCCTTTATGCATGGCATATCCAAGAAAGATTCATTCGTCGACTTGGGTTGAAACTTTGTCAAATCTTGCTTTCCATTGTTGAGAATGTAACATGCGGCATGAATACATGAAAGTAGGCGACACTTGGCTTTCTTCCTTTCCACGGTTAAGTAGGGTGTCTTCTTGATCGTAGAGTGTATCGGTGATACATTACTGCGTGTAGTATGCGATGTTGTTGACGGCTTACGCCAAGTAAGTATTCAGGTAGATGGGCTGCTACTAGTAACATTCTTCCAGCCTCTATCAAAGTTCTATTCTTTCTCTCTGCTACTCCATTTTGTTGAGGAGTTCGTGGAGCTGAGAAGTTATGGTGATGTTATTATGCATGCGAGAATGGTCCATTTACGAGAAGTCAAATTCTCTACCATGAGCACTCCTTATAGCCTTGATTTTCTCTCCTTTCTCGTTCATCACCAGCCTGAACATCTTGATCAGTTGGGAGCTAGTTTCATCCTTTGAGGTTAGAAAGAACACCCATGTGAACCTGGTGTAATCGTCAACTATAACCAGTGAGTATCTTTTCCCTCCGAGACTTGTAGTTGGAATTGGCCCAAATAGATCCATGTGCAGCAATTGCAGGGGCTTGTCAATTGAGTTGGCAGTTTTGCTCCTGAATGAACTTCTAGTCTGCTTTCCGAGCTGACAGGCACTGCATAGCCTTTCTTTGACGAAGCTGAACTTGGGTAGACCTGCAACAAGATCTTTTGAGGCCAGTTTAAACATGCTCTTGAAATTGAGATGAGACAGTCTTCTATGCCAAAGTCGGCTCATTTTTTCAGATGCTTTAGCCAAAAAGCATATTGTCTCATCTGAGCTTAGTTGTCCAAGATTTACTGTGTAGACATTTTCTTATCTTGTTCCGGTAAGCTTTACAACAGATGTCTTTAAATCTCTGACTTGACACTGATTGTTGAGGAATGTTACTTGATGGCACTTGTCGTAGAGTTGGCTAATGCTCAGAAGATTGTGTAATAGTCCTTCCACATAGGCCACTCTACTGAAGGACACTGCTTTATTTCCAGCTGAGCCATATCCTCTTGTCTTGCCGGAGCCGTTGTCTCCAAAGATGACTGAGGGACCCTCCTTCTCTATGTAGTTGGACAGAAGGGCTTTATTCCCAGTCATGTGCCTTGAGAATCCACTGTCCAGATACCAGGTTGTGATCGTGGAGCTCTTTTCCTATGACAACATTAAACCTTCATCTTGGTACCCATATTTGCATGGGTCCTACTTTGTTAGTGCCCTTGGGGACCCAAATTTGCTTGATTTTGGGTCTCACATGCATGGAGTTATAATAGCACTTTGCAGCCTTGTGACCAACTCTATTGCACACAAAACACTTAGTATGATGCATGCCTGTGTGTGTGTCAGAATTCATCCTCCATTTGGACTTTTGTGGTTCTTTAGTCATCCTTCTGTTAAACTGGTTTTCCTTCTTCTACATGTCCTTGGGTCTCATGAAATGTGAGGAGTGTATCTTACCTCTACTATACCTTCCCAGTTGGTTCATAGAGTTGGTTTTATTTGACTCTACGATCCTTAGAGGTTGGTGAGAGAGAATGAGTTACTCTTCTCTTTTCTGAAGCCTAGGCCAGCATGAGATCCTTTACTCCTTGGAGTTTGGATGGAAACAGATGAAACGAGGTTGAAATTTGGTTCTTCCTTCTGTGAGGATTTCATAAATGTAATGCCTCTACTAAAACTTGAAGCATTACTAGTGCTAGTTTCCTTTATCTTTTCCACACATGGCTCTGAGGTGGATTCCCCAAAGCCTAAGCATGTTCTGTCAAATGTACTTCTCTGACTAGAGAGCAGGGAGTCCATGGATAATGAGGATTTATTCCATGTAGAGATAGTCTTTTCTAGCTCCTCAATTTTAGAGGTTAGATTGGACTCTCTTTGTGCATTGAGCTCATTAGTGCGTGCTTTTAAGATCTCATTCTCGACCTCATGCTTGGAGAAAGTTAGTACTTAGAAGAGCTGTTTCTAGCTCTTCTTGAACTTTCTTTTTCTCCTCTTGAAGAAGTGAATAATCCTTCGACAAAACTCTGAACCACTTCATGTATTGATGCAGATCAGTTGTTATGTCATGCAGTGCAGTTCTCAAATTATTAATGTCTACATCAGGAGAGTTGAAGTCAAATACCTCATCGATACTTACTTCATGTATGTTGGAGTTCATTTTGTCCTTTGTATGTTTGGCCATTAGGCACAGATTAGCCATTTGAGGATCTTCATCATCTCCAGATTCAGAATTTGAGTCATTGTCTGAATCACTCCACGATCCTCCAGCTACAAGGCCTTTTTCTTTCTTCTGAGGCCTTTTGTTACCTTTGTATTCATTCTTTGCATGTGATTTCTTCTTTAGTTCTTCTCTAAGAGGTTTGTTGCAGTTGGAAATGAAATGGTCAGGCTTCTTGCAGTTGTAACATAGATCATTCATTTGCTCTTGGCTGCTGTAGTTGTTGACCTTCTTTGGCTTGCTGGTTTTGCCTTGACGTATGAACATTATTAGTCTTTTTACCAGCATTGCAAAGTCCTCATCATCATCTTCATCATAGTCAGAGTTAATTTCAGTGTTGACCTTTAAGGTAATTTCAGTTGCCTTGAGAGCAACACTCTTATCCTTCTTTCTTCCTTCTGATAGAGTTTCTGCTCGTTGAGTCAGCTCCAATTCGTATGTCAGAAGGTTGACATATAGCTGTTGAACAGTCATCTCATGGAGATTCTTTGACTCTCTAATAGCAGTGGTTTTGGCATCCCACCTACTTGGTAAGGCTCTCATGAACTTTATGATTAGATCTTTGTTTGGATAGATCTTCTCATAGGCTCATAGAGAGTTGAGTAGAACGTTGAATCTCTCATAGGTGGCAGTGACGTTTTCACCTTGAACATGAGCAAACATCTCATATTGCTATGTTAGGAGAGACTGTTTGGTTTCTCTTACTTCTTTCGTTCCTTTATGCATGATAAGTAGTGTTTCCCAAACTTCCTAGGCTGTTCTGCTGTTGACCACATTTTCGAATAGATCATCTTCTAATGATTGAAACAAAATATTCTTGGCCTTCTTGTCGAGTTGAACAACTCTTTTCTCATTGTATGTCCACTCCTCTTTGACTTTGATTTGTGTTCTGTTTGGGTAGTCTGTAGTTGGTGCAAGCTTTGTTGGAACGTAGGGTCTATTCTGAACAGTTTCGAATAGATCTTCATCAATGGAGTCCATGTACGCTTGCATCCAAACTTTTCAGTTTGCAAATTTATCTTTATTGTACATTGGTGGCTTACTACCTCCTCCAGTCCTTGATTCACTTGGTAAGTGTGCCATTGGATCTACTTAAGCTTTGTAGGCTATGTAATAGAACCTGCTCTGACACCAATTGTTAGTTCCCGGAGGCACAATAGTTATCTATAAGGGGGGGTTGAATAGATATTTAAAAATCTTTTCGTTTTACTTTGTTAGAGTGATGATGATTAAAACACAGCGGAATTAATATTTGTTTTAATCTCCCTTAAGATAGTGAGTTAATGAGAGTGAGGCAGATATAGCAGTTATAGCAAGAATGTAATAGACACAGTCGTTTTAAGTGGTTCAGAGCACTTAAAGCACATAGTACACTCTTCTACTCCTCGAGTAAGAAATCCACTAAGGATGTCTTTTACACTTTCTGAATCACACAGATTTCTTCTAGACCAGCAGTCTAGGAACTTCTTAGTTCACTCTTGAACTCTTCAAGTCCAGCAGACTTGGCTCTTCACAGTTCACTTAGAACTCTTTTAAGTCCTTCTGACTTGGAACTCTTACTTCAGTTGATTGGTAGTTGTTGAGTTCTTGATTGGTGCTACTCAGTTGCTGTTTAAGCACTTGTTCAAAAGAATTGAGTAGCTAAGCAAGCTTTTCTTTTTCTCAGATCGTAGAGTTGAGCATTGAGTGTTCTTGTGCGTTTTGTTCAATGCTTGCTTGCTTCTATCATCTGCATATGTTTTGCATATATGTGATCTTGAAATCTATCCATTTGATCCATCCGTTGAAGCATTAAATGCGTTTGACATTTTTGTACTTTGATGGAGACTTTTTGCACATCTTCGAATTGCATTACGGCCTTGACACGGTGTTTTGCTTTCTCACCTAACACACGAAAAGGTGTTTTCCTCTTACCAATGGTACTTTCATTAGCTTCTTCAATACGCTTCTTTGTTGCATACTAAAGATATCTTTTGTACCGTTAGAACTGGTGAGGACTTCAACGTTTGAAACTCATTCCATATTTGCTGGAATTTGTCTCCAAACATAAGGTAGGGTTTGATGCTTCTGACACAAGGCAGATGATACTCTATGATCCACATCGTGGTGTCTTGTCACCTTGATGCTTGATCTGATGCTCTCAAATAAGAGCACTACGATTTCTCTTAAAGACCTGCACACTACGATCTTCACTTGCTGACTTTGCAAGCTCTACATTTCAGAGAGCACACTACGATCTCTGATTTGGCTCGGCAAACGTAAGGATCACTCTACGATTTTCGAAGAGGCCCTTAAAAGCGTGACACACTACGATCCTCGAGCTTTCTACGCTACGCCTTGGCTTCTGTAATCTTGATCAGCTTGATACACTATGATCTCTTCGAAGCCTATCTATTACATCTCAAGATCAACCTAACAAGTTTGATCTTCTTTTCTATACATTCATTTACAGAATGATATACATTAAGAGCTTAGATCAACCTAACAAATTTGATCTAACACTAAGTCCTTATACAAATATTCCTTGAAGGACTTTACAAATAATCATGAGCATTTATATTTAAACATCAAATCAAAATATGCACTCTCCCAACATAATATTTTTTTCAGGATTATCGAAGCGGATCGACGAAACGAAAAGATAAATATTTTGTTACTGCCCTTTTCTTGGAATTTTGTATCTCCATTTTTTTATTAAAAAAACAAAACAAAACAAAAATTAATAGTTTAGTTTTTTATTATTTTTAGTTTTAAATTCTCGCATTCATGCATTCACTCACGTAGAGCACATCATGTTTAGATTTTTATTTTATTTATTTTTTGTCAAATATAAACTGTGGTGATTGTTGGATGATTGAGATACGTCAAATTTCTCCTTCTTTCGTAATTCACATAGTTTTAAGGCATTTTATTTGATTATAATTTTTTTGGTGCATTTTAATCATTAATCTAACATTAAGGGCAAAAACCTATAACAAGATAAGATGGAGATTTCATCATTCTTCCTTGGCCCATAAACTACCCATTCATTTGGCATAACATTGCCTTAATAAAATCAAGTAGACGTTGGCCCCTAGGAATTTCGATCTCAAATAGGAAAAGGGACTCCAAGAAGAGGCTAAATTTTAAATTAATCAAACTACTACTGTCTAGGAAAGTGGTTCAAAAGGCGAACGCCTTAAGAACGTGTGGTTATTCAACTAGTCATCGTACCCTTGGAGAGACTCCCACCGTTCTTACACTTACCTAGATAGTGGTGTGATTAATTTTGAATTTTGTGGATCTTAAGGTGTAGCTTGAAACAGTTAGGTGTTGTCTAAATTTTATTTAGGTTAACCGTAGAATTAGGATTTTTATTTTATTTTATTTATTTATTTATTATGTGACTTTCGTGATTAGTTGTTTATTTGTTTTGTGATTTGTGGAAAGATGTACTCTTATTATAGTTGGAATAATAATTTTGCTTGGAATCAAGAACCCTATGAAAATTTTAATGAAAATCAATTTTAATGAACCCTATGAACCATAATAATGTAAATCATTTTTTTCCAACTTATGAAAATCCTTATTTAAGTTCATATTCATATCCATATTTGGATTTAGAATCTCAATATCCATTAGAATTTTCAAATGAAGAAGAAAGATTAAGTACGTTAGAGAAAACTATGAAAGTTTTAATTTAAACTCATTTTAATTTATGCAAAACACGAATCAAGTTATATCTCATTTAGAAATTCAAATGAGTTGGTTAGTCACCATAGTAAATGAACAAGATGTGGGTGAATTTTCTAGTGATTCTGAGATTAATTTTGAAAATCCTAATGGTTATGAAAATGATGAGAAAAATAAAAACTATGGATTTAATTCTACACACTTTGAGTCAAAACCAATTTGAGGAGTTAAACAATTCTGAGTTGATTGATCATGTCACATTTAATCAGTCAGTTGAAAAAATCAAAAAAGTCTACAAGCTTAAAGTTGTATACTCTAAAAGACTTATTCCTAGAAAATCACCTAGTGATTTTTTGGACCAAAACATAAAAATAAACATGATCCAAGAATTGTCCATAACCCAAGAAATAATTGATAATAGACTCTTGATTGGAAAAAATCCAATTGTTTTTTTCTTAAATCACCTTGACCAAAATTGGGATGAATTTGAATATAAAGATAAGTTTAATGAGTTGTTGAGATCCACTACATATAAGTCACCTAAATTGGAACATACATTTGAACCAATTCGTCCACACTTTGAGCATATTAGTAAATATTTTCCTGAGGTAGACTTTAAGCTCACTTCTGATGAACTATTTTCAATTTCCTAGACATCCGAAAAATTATGAAAAGACCACACTCATTTTCCATATGCATAACTCTTTTATCATAAATGTGTTTTAGGATTTATGAAATTCGTAAGTATGTACATTTGTTTTTCTTCTCACCACATTTTCTTGCAGAACAAATATTCTGCATACAAGGTACTATTCTTTCACATCTTTGTTCTATTTTCTTTATTTTCTTTATTTGCATACATTGAGGACAATGCATGATTTAGGTATGGAGGGAGTTTGTTTGTATTATTGTATTATATTTGTTTTTCTTTTATAGGAAAATATAGTAAAAAACACAAAAATAATAAAAATAAATTGAAATTTTTGTTTGACTTTTTATAAGTTGGATTAATTCTAATAATTGTCTGTGGAGCAAAACTCATGAGTAAGATTGAAAGATTAAGACTCTTGAACCTTTGATAAAATACTAAATCTTAGTTTGAAACAACATCTGGGGTAAAATAAAGTTCATATGCATTTTTCAAATATACATTTGCACTAACTCTTAGTTGTGGATATAAGATATGAGTCAAGCAATTTCAAGAAAAAAGAAATTTTTTTTTTTAAAAAAAGAAATAAATAATTGTTTCAATGTCTATTGAACGAAATAACTGAGTATCAAAGCGTGAGGAAGCATCGATATTTACGCTAAAAAGTGTGATGGATAAAAGCAGCTTGACTAGTTTAGTTTTGTAACTTTTGTTACTCTAGTTAGTAATCCCTTAAGGGTGTCTCTATACCTATTGTCCTAAAGCCAATTGGTTTGGGAGTCATAATTGTAAGACCCCAAATTTTTATAAATAAAATCAAATTTCCTCTAATTATTATTCTTGATTAATAAGGTGGTAATTTGATTAATGTGGTTAGTTATGGGTAAAATGCGCAGATTTTACAAAATAAGCAAGTGGTTATAAAATATTCATTGTTGTCGGGGAATATTCGTTTGGTCGTGGAATATTCTTTTTGTTGGGAATATTAAATTTACTGACATGCAGCGATCATTGGTGGGCCCCATAATGAATAACTATCGGATGAGGAAAACGACAAGTATGTGTTTTTATAAATAATCTGGCGTAAATTATTACCGAATTAACAATTGTGGGGTTACACGGTGGTTAAAATACGATAATATCGTGGTTGCACAAAGAAAGATTACCAGGTATTGCACAAGATTGTTGAATTATTGATCCTTACGTAAGAAGGCACTACTCAATAATTATTACAAGAGAGAATTCTTTATTGAATATTATATTGATTCAATAATTGCTTTGCGTTGATATTTTGTATCATTTGTTGTTTCAATAATTGTCATTACACGTGATTTTCCATTATCAAATCAATAATTCATATTATTTGAATAATATTATCGAGATAACATTATTGGCAATGTCTAGAAAGTTACATCTAAGGAGAGGTTTGGTCACCTAATTGCGGCGCCCGATGAGGAGAAATCCTTATTGAAATCCCCTCTTTCTCAGGAACTACCGGTTGTCGATCTTTGTGATTCTTAATATTATTTTTAAAAATAATTAATTATTGATTATTATGATAAAGAAAATATTTATTTTATGTGGATATAGATGGAGAAAATTTTAATGTGACAATTGTTGAAAATTAATATTTTATCTTTTTCGATAAAATAATTCATTTAAATATATTATTTTAATAATATATTAACGGTGATATTTTTATAATGAATGTGGGATATATGAGTATATGAGGAGGTAGAGTATTTTGTGGCATTAAATGTTTAACATATGTTTTGTGTGTCGGTGGACACAATTCTTGTAGAAAATTGATTATAGATCGTAAAATCGCTCATTTATGGATTTAGGATAATTTCTGTTTGGAATTTGGAAAACTTCCTTCGCAAAGTTGTAGAGAATTGAATTTCCTATAAAAAAAACTGCGAGATTCGAATTTTCTCGACAAAAGGCTATTTATCATGAATTATTGAAGTTAGGAGTTCAAATAATTGATTTTGGAAGTTTTAATTATTTTATATAAGAAAAACATTTTTGTGGTTGTTGGCACATGGGTGGCTGATGTTTTTGACCAAAGAAGGCATGCTAGAGATTTCAAAATATGTGGGTAGGAATTTTGAATAAATAATAATATATTTTATTAATTTAGTCTCCTTTGGCGTTCTAACATTTTCCTATAAATAGAGGGCTAAGTTAGAATTGAAAATCACACCGAAACTAAGTTTTCTCTCTTCTCTCTCTCTATATTGTCGAACGTATTCTTGTGAGTATATTTTGAGTGTTGCTATACGGTGAAGTTTACATCGACTATATCTAAATTCAATCGAAAGTACGGTTATTTTTGGTAAAGGATGTTATTTCTTTATGAATGATATTATTTTCTTCAATATCATTATGCCAAAATATTGGTTGAACTTTTTATCAAATTTGGAACTTTTTCATGTCGAGGTTACTATTCATGAGTTACTATTCACGAGTTACTATTCATGAGTTACTATTCACGAGTTACTATTCACGAGTACTATTCACGAAGCGTGAAGATGTTTTTTTTGTGAAATTTCTATCTTTTTGTGTCGGGGTTACTATTCACGTATACGACACTATTCATAAATATGACACTATTCAATTAAAAATGAAAATTTTTCTTTTTTGTCCAAGATGTCTATTTCTGCTTACTATCTTTGATTGGATCCATGTTTTTGATCGTTATTTTGAGTTACGCTTCAAAATCGTTTATTATGAAGTATTATTGATCTTGGATAAACTGTTGTATGCGAATCCTAATATTTGTCCTTCTATATCCTTTGGATTCGTTCTTAAAATGTTTTTCATCATCCTCTCGATCCTTAATGGTGATACTTGATGAATATCTTTGGCACAGAGTGCAAAGATGAATGATTAAACTGATGAATCTCTTTGGCCCGTAGTGCAAAGATGAACAGGTGTTGAGATGAACATGACCAACTGGTGATACAAATGAATATCTTTGGCCTGTAGTGCAAAGATGATTAAAGATGTATATTGATTGTTGTTACAGGGATGAAATATTGATGATGGACTTTTAAACCTTAGAAGACAGTAGAATTCTTTCTCTACGTGACTCTTCTAATGGATTGCTGTTTCCGCTGCATTTGTTGATCTAAAACTTGTTGTCTATTGTATTCTATTAGATTTTTCCCTGTTGAAGACTAACGATAATTTGTTGTGTATTATCTTAGTCATAATATTCTTTACTGGGCTAGTTGAGCTCACATTTTTTCTTGTTGTTCCATTTTCTTCTCAGGAGGTGAGAACATAGCAGGATCGAGTCGGGGTATGGAATGAAGGTTCTAGAGAGAGTTGTTTAGTAGTCCTCACCATTTTTGTAAAATAATGTATCAATAATTATGATGGGGATTTATTTGCGTGTGGATATTGTCTAGACGGCAATATCTGTATTTAAACTCACAGTATGTATTGTCGTATTTCACACGACATGTGTATTATTGAAGTTGTACTTATTTCTGTACCATGTATTTGGCGACTCAGAATGGGTTGGGTGGAATGGACCTATTTTGGGGGCGTCACAATAATTGGTCTAACGCTCGCTACATGAGTAACTCTAAAAAATCTAAGAAAAAGAAACATTGCATAAGTCAAGAAAAAAATTCAAAAAAAAGGGTTCAAAAAAGAAGGAAAAAATAGAAAAAGAAAGAAAAATGAGTTTACTTGATTTTCATAGTAAACATTCCTACTAAGAGTTACATCACATTCACATGTATGCATCACATGTAATTAATTTTATGAAGGATGATGTCTAGAATGAAGATAAAGTATTTTTAACAAGGTAAAAGTGTAATTTTGAATTGAATCTTTCTTATGTATAATGTCCATGTATACTTAATAGTTTTCTTTCAATTTCATAACTTGTTGAACCCAAAAATAATTTTGAATTTTGTGGGTATATTCACTGCAAAACCATCACGAGATACAACTCGTCCACTTAGGATAACATTGGGGTTTAAAGGCTTGTTGCACATGCTAAGTGCAATCATGTTTCCTACAAAAATGAGGTGGTTCTAGTTTTCTTTTCTTTTCTTTTTTCTTTATTTTACTCACGGACGAACAAAAGTTAGGTATGGGGGTATTTGATAGACATATAATTTATACATTTTATTATACTTAATTTTGTTCTTTTAATTATATTAGTTTAATAAATTAATATGTTTTAAATATTTTGTTTTGTAGGATTTAATATTTTGTTGCAATAAAGTCAAAATCTTGGTGATCAAATAATATTTAATACTCTTATTCATGTAAGAAAATATCCAAGAAGAATACTACAACGAGAAGTAAGGAGGTGAAACAATCTTGGTGTGCAAGTCAAATCCAATTAAAAGAAGAACATTTCATCTAGAAGATCTCTTTGAAGGAAGTTGATTGTCACTAGGAAGTTAATTCCTAGAAGGAATTAATTGAGCCTTAATGCCTATAAATAGAGGATTACCAAGATAGATTCATGTATTACAAATATTAGGTTTTTAATGTATTAGTTGAGGTTAGGAGTAGGAGTAGGAGTAGAAGTAGATTAAATTACTTCTTCATTGTACGCTTGTTGGAAAATCGTTAATAAATGGAGTTTTCATATTTTATTTTTAATCTTTTTTTTCTTAATCTTAGTTAATTTATATATTTTTAATGTCTAGCTAATTTTTGTATATCTATGATGAAGATTAAATTAAATAATTATTCATGACAATATTTTTTATCTCTTATATTATTTATGCTTTTATGCTTAATTGATTACGCCTTCGTGTTTTGTTATCGAAATACCTTCGTTTTATAGTTCTTATGTGACTTTAAATTAATTAAGAAGCGTTGATAAATTATTGTTAAGATATAAGTTTTTCATAATTCATGCTTGCTTGAAAAAGTTTTGATGGGTTATAGTTAATCCTTAAATTTTTATAGTCTATGTTTGTCCACATTAATTGTAAATTTACTAAATTAAAGGGAAAATAGATCAAAACCATATTTGAGTTATAAAAATAGAAGAGATTGAAGTATATGTTACGTTTATTGTTTAATGGATTCATATTCCTATATTGTTTCCTTATTATTAGTTAGTTTAATTATAGTTAATTGATTCTCAATCTTTATTTCTAATTCGCTTGAAATAGATATTAATGATACATTAAAATTTATATAGTCTATGTGGGTTCGACCTGTAATTGACAGTTATTCAATTTGACACTGTGCACTTACAGTTACATATTTTTATCACATCAGTAACTATTCACGAAATATGTTCTTTGTGATTAAAAGTTGATTTCATATTATTCAGATAGTCGTGATATGCTGAGAGGTATTACTCATGATGTATTATAAATATTATTTATGTACATTTGAGTTAAATGAGTTTAATTCAATATAAATAATATTTGAATAGTTTTTATTTATGGCAAAAAGCACTTTTACCCAACTGTGGTTATTGTGTTTTAAGCAATTAGTCACTGTGCTTTTAAAATATTCAATTAGCTCACTGTACTTTTTAAAAATGTTCAATCAAACCATTCCGTCCAATTTCTTGGACAGACATTAAAAAAATCAGCTTGGATTGCTTGTAGCTTTTTGAAAAAAAAATAAAAAATTACGTGGCATATGGATTTTCAATCAGACCATTACGTGGCTTTTTTTAACAAATTTTCTTTATAATTTTTTATTCTCAAACAAAAAAATAAAATAATAAAATTAGTATGTGGTAAAAATAATAATTAAAATAATAATAAAATTAAAAAAAATATTTTAATTCATTTTTTATAATTTTTCTTTTCCTTTTTCTTTTCCTTTCTTTTAATAATTATTTCTATTTTAAAAATTAATTCCAAATAATACAAATAATATATCAAAATTTTATATCAATGTGATCTATAACAATATTATATTAATTCCTACAAAAAAATTAAAA
Organism: Panax ginseng; assembly: GCA_020205605.1. NCBI lineage: Eukaryota > Viridiplantae > Streptophyta > Magnoliopsida > Apiales > Araliaceae > Panax > Panax ginseng. Next base: position 86,424,368 of record CM035143.1, read on the forward strand.
TAAAAATCATTAATTACGTGAAAAAAATAATTAAAATAATAATAAAATTAAAATAAATATTTTAATTCATTTTCTTTATTTGTATTCTTTTCTTTTTTTTTTCCTTTCTTTTAATAATTATTTTTTATTTAAAAATTAATACTAATATATATTTTAATGATATAAAAAAGGTAAGTACATAATTAACATAAAATAGGAAATTTGATACAATTTGCAAAAATTAGTTAAACAAATGACATAAAAATTAAAATTATTTATATAATCAAAACCACATTAATTTTTTATAATTTATTCTTTTCCTTTATCCTTTTCCTTTCTTTTAATTATTTTAATTCTAAATAATACAAATAATCAATCATTGATTATGTGACAAAAAATAATTAAAATAATAATAAAATTAAAATAAATATTTTAATTTATTTTTAATAAGTTTTTCATTTCCTATTTTCTTTCTCCTTCAAAATGAATAAATAAGCCTAAAATAAAATAATAAATAAAAATATAATTTTGCCATCTACATTACATGTTGACTTTATATTTGACAGTAAAAGACTAAAATTTTTTTTTTGAAATTTTTAGACAAAAAGAAATAATGCAAATTACAAACATAAATAAATAAAACATTATTAATTCTACTGTTTATCTTCTTCTCTAAATAAACCCTACTGTTCATCCTCTTCCCTAAACAAACATAAGAAATATGCAGAAAACAAAGCTCAATCACCGCCGTCGACGACTCCTCCCGGCTCACCACAAAGCTCAATCTCACTATCTCCTCCACAAATTCCAACAAAAAGCGGATTTTGGATACCCAAGTGAGCCACCACAGTGGAAAAATTTAAGAACATAGACCGTTACATCATCTCTAATATCTAACCAAAATTGCATGAAAAATCCGTGGAAACCCATCGGGTTCCTGAGCTTGAGGAGCCATCCGAGATAAAGCAATTTCTACTTGAGCACAGGTGAATAGCCTATCCAAACTATGACAATTTATCGGGATTAATTTTCTTACTCCAATCCACAAAGCACTTATGCACATTCCTCACGCCGAAGGCATAAATAACATCTTGAAGAAATAGTGCTCATACATTCCAAATTCGATCTCCAGCAGCCATGGTCACGCCTGCGTATGAAGTTTGGGTTTTTATTTTATTTTAATTTTATTATTATTTTAATTATTTTTTGCTACATAATCAATGATTGATTATTTGTATTATTTAGAATTAAAATAATTAAAAGAAAGGAAAAGAGATAAAGGAAAAGAATAAATTATAAAAAAAATAATGTGGTTTTGATTGTATAAATAATTTTAATTTTTATGTCATTTGTTTAACTAATTTTTGCTAATTGTATCAAATTTCCTATTTTATGTTAATTATGTACTTACCTTTTTATATAATTAAAATATATATTAGTATTAAGTTTTAAAATAAAATAATTATTAAAAGAAAGGAAAAGAAAAAGGAAAAGAATACAAATAAAGAAAATGAATTAAAATATTTATTTTAATTTATTATTATTTTAATTATTTTTTTTACCACATAATGATTTTATTATTTTATTTTTTTGTTTGAGAAAAAAAAATTATAAAGAAAATCCATTGAAAAAATTATAAAGAAAATTATAAAGCCACCTAATAGTCTGATTGAAAATCCATATGCCACGTAATTTTTTATTTTTTTTAAAAAGCCACGTAAGCAATTCAAGCTGATTTTTTAACGTCCGTCCAAGAAATTAGACGGAATGGTCTGATTGAACATTTTTAAAAAGTACAGTTGGGCTAATTGAATATTTTAAAAGCGCAGTGGCTAATTGCTTAAAACACTATAACCACACATAAAAGTGTTTTTTACCTTTTATTTATTTATTCTAAGTACTACTGACTTAATATTGAACCTAAAATGTCACAACATAAAAAGAGAAATATAATTTTAAAAGTAATTGACTTAATAATAATAAGGTATATTTAATTTATTGGTGGAATAAATTAAATAACTTAATATTTATAATTAAGTATTTAGAAATACTAATTATAAATTAATAAGAGAAGTCTTATTATATTATTATTATTATAATCATTATTATTACTATTATTATTATTATAAATAATTTTGTTCCTAAATAGTTTAGGAATTGAATTAAAACCCTAAGTACTAAAGAGTTTAGGGGAGAGAAAAAATCTATAAAGTAAGACTAGCCACCCAAGTTCTTGTAGAACCTAAATTTACTTATTCAATCAATATACTCTTGGTGGATCACCGTTATAGTGATGCACATTTGAGTAGCAAACATTTGATCAATGGATTCGAAGAAACATGGATGACCAAAGGATTGAAACTTGAAGATCAATCAAGGAGTTGAATTATCTTCATAAGGTATATCTTTTATCATTTCTCAATTAATAATATCGCATATATGGTGATTCCTGGGATTATAAAAAAAAAAAATTATGTCAAACTTCCGCTTTATTATAATTGCATCGTATGTATGTTCTTAAATCTACAAACTAACAGACAATAAATTTCATTGAAAAAAAATAATAGATAGCAAAAGGCTATATATATATGACGTTCGCTCAGAAGATCAAGAATCTTTTTCTTATTCTTTTCTTTTACTTTTTTTTTTCTAGTAACCACAGGACACAGAAAAATACATCAACCCTACGTGGTGAAATCATCGTTAACGTCTATATAATTTTTTTTTGAAAAGAACGATTTTAATTTGTTAGGGAAATGAGCAAGTGATACTAGGAGTATCCGATGTAAACGTTCCGTGAGCATTAAAGCATTCAGTAGTAAGTGTTTTCTGAGGGTTTGAGGAAGTCAAGTGTACATCCAATACATTAACATTTGTGCATGGTACACTCTTGCTGCATCTCAAACTAATGGCTTTCTCCGTCGCAGATGTTCCTTTTACTCCTCTAAATGTCACGTTGCTTATTACCACTGTCGATGTCTTCACATTAACCAAAAAGACAAAAAAAAATATATTAATTAATTGATAAGTAAGATATCAAGTAAGAAATAAAATTTATCTTCCTTAATTAGGGGAATTGACATCTTAAATGCAAAAACTCCTATCTTTAATACATATGTTACATTTGATCATCTATATTGCATCATTTTCTTTGTAGTGAATTTGACTAAAATATAAAATTGATCCATGTTTGTGCTCACATGATATATTCGTCCTTAAGATTGGTTAACTAGCAAACTCATCCCTTAATACGTACGAATATTAATATAAAATTGTACCTTAGAAAAATTGATCCAAAAATACAATTTTGAATAAATAATTATACATTAAGAGAGAGTTTGGGCTAGTAACTAAACTCATGAACGCAAACTTAAAAATGGATAAAATGAAGTGACAGTTTTACAATTTAGTCGGTGAGATTTCTTGTTCTGAGAATATCAGCTTCCTTAATTTGGCTTGAATTTTTTTTTTTTATAAAAATGTCAGCTATTATTTGACGTGAGGTGAACTTTTTTACCTGAGTACTGCAGTCAACCGCATTTTCACAATAGAACTGATCAATTATAATAGGGTTGCCGGAGTCCAAAATTATGAGATCTTCAAAGTTGATGTTCCTTGCATATCCTGATCCTCCCTGAAAAAAAAATTAGAGATAAATAGAAAGAGATAAATATTTGGTTAATTTTTGTAATGTAGTAGAAGCTATATGTAATTTAATTCAGCAACTACCTGCCAAGTTTTAATCCTTGCTCCATTTAAAGTTCCTTTAAAAGTGCAATTCCATACATGCACCTCTTCTACCGTCTCGGTAATTCCATGTCGTCCAAGGCTTCCAATACTTTATATATATAGAGAGATAGACTCATAACCAATCAGAGAAGAGAAAGAAAAACTCTATACGAAATTGTAAATCACTCGTATCCAAATTTCATATTCAATTATCATGTCTTCATAGAAAAAATATACATGCGGTGATCGTACATATAAACAATATTTTCTTCTTTTATTTCACTAAGGATATTTATGTCATTTCATTAGCATACTTCATCTATTTTATAAAAGGAGAGCTATGAAAATAATTGTCTCCCTGGAAGCTCTGTCACATTTAAGTTCTAATTTCTTCTTTTTTTCTCCTCTTATATCCATACAATATCTCTCCTATATTTTCTAATTTTTAATTAAAATTTATATATTTATTTCAATTGCACACACAAAATTTGTGCCATAAGTAGTATATTATAAAGGGAAAGGGAGAAAAGTAAATTGTTTTCTTGAGGTTGTGTCACATATAACTTTCTTTCTCTTCCCCAAAATTTATAAATTATTATACCTTCTCAATTTTTTTTATTCTATTTAATAAAAGCCATTTATCTTTACGGTAATTGCACATACAACAACTCGTATGCCACCAAGACTAGTCGTTTTAAAGGGGGAAACCCAAGTACTCCAACTACAATTAAAATTTGTAAATAAATAAAAGAAATTGATAAATCTACAACAGAAAATGATATTATCACATGAAAATCATCGCTATAAATCCTATAACAACGATTTTCACCGTCGCTATACATCTATAGCAATAATTTTTATGTGAAAATATCTAAAAATGCCATGAAAATATCAATTTCATAAATAAATAACTATCTTCAACAGATCGCATCATTTTTACTTGTTTAATAGTTAATTGCTTGTTTTACAGTCCAATTTACGAACCTGATGCCATGACCGGGGCCACATGTGATCTTGGAAATGTTAATGTACGAAGATCCACCATTGATGGCAATACAATCATCACCTGCACATATTATAGGAGACAAGGGATGAAATTTTACAAAGAACATAATAAGAAATATTAGTAATGGTAAGAGCCTATCAATTACCAAAATATAACAAGGTAAATATTAAGTTATTTTTGTTGGCTCAGTTTAGTGACTTGGTAGTCCAAAATCTTTCTGTTTTTTTTTTTTAATTTTTCTATCTTCTTGGTCTGAGTCAACTCAGTTTGGATAGTCCAAAAGTTTTTTCTTTCTTTTTTTCCTTCTTTCTTTATTTTCCCATCTCCTTGATTATAAATTTTAGTATCCCCAAATTAGCTCAAAGGTCAACATATTATTCAATAAATTACTTGTCTTCGGCCCCACATAAAAAACTAAGGTGCCACATCACATAAAAAAACTCTTTAATTATAAATTTCAAATAAAACTAAGTAGTTTTACTAAATAACTTTAGTCAAACTTTGTTTAAGAGTATTGATACACTTACAAAGAATTATTACAAAAACTAACTTATAAAAAAATAACATGTCAAAGTGGGACTCTTATATTGGGACTAATTTATGTATAGAGATAGTTTAGTTACCTGTTGCAATGTATGAATCGTGAATATAAACATGGTTTGAGACGGCAATGTCGATTCCATCAGTATTAGGGCTATCTTCTGGTGCAATTAGATTAACCCCTGATATGCTTACTTGGCTACACCCATCCAAAGAAATATGGTTTCTTGGGCTGTTAAGGTGAGTTAAACCACTTATTTCAACATTTTTGCAACTATCCATTCGTAGAGCCTGCGCCAAATATAGTTTACTTTAGTGTCATTTCAGAGGTCTTATTGACAAAAAATCGCTAACATCTGACGTTAGTCATGAATCTTTTTTTATATATAATATATATTTGGGAAATGATCCATAGTCACGAATCCGGTTAGCATGAAGTGAACTTCATGATAAGTTCACTTTATACTCAATACAGTGCTGACACACAGGCGGAGAGAGTAATCTTTCAGTCAGCGTGTTAGTACTGTATTGGTCATGAAATGAACTTATCATGTTCACTTCATAATAAGCACTTCCCATAATCACAGTAGTTGTAAGAATAATCATATTCTTACAACAGATTTTTACCGTCTAAATTGTAATAGAATGACTTAGTGATCACCGACTGCAATTTAGGTTGGGAGACTGTAACAAATTAAACATCCAAACTAAACTGCGAACACAAGTCAAATTTGTCAAATCATATTCTTACAACAGATTCTTACCGTTGGGCGCGTGCTGGCAATGTAGCCCACCTACATGTTTAATTTCAAATATTTTGAGAAATTGAATTGAATAAAGAATATATATATAGGAAAAAAATTATGAATATTAAACATGAAGATATTAGGTACCCTTGTTTTGGGCCACCAAATTGAACCACGGCCATCTATTTGACCCGTTCCATTTAAAATGAGACCATCCACATCCTTGAAATTTAGCCACCCACTATCTGTATAAGTTGTTTTGGGTGCTACCATATTTCCCAAAATCTGTCCCAAATTCAAGAAACATTTGGTGCTAAAATCAGATTGCTTAATTCTGTAAAGTAATTTATTATATTTTAAGTATTTCTACACAATAAAAAATAAAAGAATAATTATTTTAAAAATTACGTGCATAAATAATCAATGGGAGTATAAATTACCTGAAAATTTATCTGAGTGGACTTGCATGGACCCTGGAACTTAAGTGAATTTACTAAAAAAGTCTTCCCTGATGGCACATTAAGAGTAGGGAGGCCTCCAATATTTGCTGCACACAATTTTTCCCATCCTTTCTGAAATGCCTTTTGTTGCATACATGTTTAATAAATCATACACAAGCAAAAATAATTGATTAGGATCCTTCTCCAATACACATTTAACGTCACAAATATTACATTTAGCGACATTTATGAAATTGTTTCTATTGATATTTTACTTATTAAGCAACACTTATTACTTTGCTAATATTATTTATGATTTAGCAATATTAATCGTCTTTTATAACATATATAATTATGTTAGCAGGAATGAAACATGCATGCATAACATATAATTATGATTTGTCACCAAAACTTTCATGAAATATTTACTTGAGAATCATCAGTTTGGCCATCTCCAATGGCACCATAATCAACCACGTTGAAGATATTCTGTGCATTTCCTTCTAATACTCCAACAGATAGAAATGCAATTGATGCAATAGCAATACAAATAGAAAGTTTGGCTGATATTTCCTGCATAAAATATAAATTAAAAAAAAGAGATATATATTTAACAAATTATATATATACTATACATAGGAAAGAAAGCAAAATAGAGGTGATTATTATATACTACTTTTTTTTCCAGAGCAGCAAAACGTACGTTCGGAGAATATGAAAGTATATGGTCTACATATTTATACTAAAAAAATAGACTGTTAGTCTACTAATAATAATGTAAGAAGAGTTCAATACGTTCTCACGTGGAAAATATCACTCAATTATCGAAAATTATGACTTTTTTTTAGGGTTAATTTTTTTCTAAGCCATGAATGTTAATTATATATTTCTCATTTAGACAATTATTAGGTTAAATTTTTCTTTTCTTTTTTTTTATAAACATCATGTAGTGCCTAACTATTTTATGTATTTGTTTTAATTATTTTTATTTTATAGTTATTATTATGTGTAATAAAAAAAGGTCAAAAAATGATAAATAAGTGAATTGGATCTTATTTATTAAGGACAAATTAGTAATTTAACTATATTTAGATGTGCAACTAGCAATCTAGGATGTATATATATCACTACCCTTTTCAAATGTCTTAGGGTATGTTTGATTACTAGCGTTTAGAACGTTTGGACTTTGGAGCGGTAGCGTTTGGTGCATTTAGAAGTCCAAGCGCACCGCACCACTTTTGGAGCGTTGCGTTTGGATTTCAAACACAACGTTTGTGAGTTAAATAAATTACGTTTAAAATAAATTATTTGTAAACAAATAATATTCTCAACGTTATAAACATAAGCAATTAGTGGAATCACATTTTAACAAACAACTTATATCTGTTAAAAATAAAAAAAAAAGCAAATAACTTATATATGGAACATCTTTTTGAAAATGCTTCAAATTTGGATGTATTTGTATAAAACAGCATTTATTATATTAATTGCTAGCTTTTATGTAAAAATAAATTAAGGACATAAAGTTGTTATTAGTTAATCTAAATCGCCACATATTTTTTTTGTCTAACCTATGGTAATTTCTTAAAATAATGCATCAGGTAAATTGGCATATAAGCTATATTTTTTGAGTTATAGAAAGGAACCTAATCAAAAGAAAAATGACATAATATATTCGAAGAATTAATTAAGGATCACATTAATTCATATATCTAGAATTACGAGTATCAAGCATTTAATATTATCCAATATATACTACCTTATAAAAGAATAAAACGAAGATATAATTAAGAAAATTGATATTTCCATAATACATTTTGATATTTCAACATTAAAAGTGTTATAGGTATATAGCGACGGTTTTTCCTATAGCAACGGTTTGGACTTTTTAAAATCAATTCACGTAACCCTAAATTTCAAAATTAATTAATACAACATTATTTTGTCTCAATGCAAACAAATATAAAAAATTTAAACTAACTATAAAATACTACTAATTATTTCAAAATGTTGTTTAATTTAATTAGAACATGATTACATGAATTATAAATCGAACACAGACTACAAATCGAAGCTGTTAATGAACTTCATACGACTATATATGTGTGTTAGAGAAATAGTTAAAAAATAAACCTGAGTATATAAAAAAGAAGGTACATGGGAGACGCTGTTGCAGTTCATCCTAATTCTTATGCGTTTACACAGAGCTGGCTGCAGTGATCTTCTTCTTCTTCTCTTTAGCCTAAACTCTGAACAACTATATATATATATATATATATATATATATATATATATATATATATATATATATATATATATATAATGCGTTTAAATTGTGGGGAAAATGGTTATTAATTAGGAGCATGAAAATTAAATAGTCATAAAGTAACAAGGCAGTTTATTTGAGTACTACGGTTAAATATTTGTACTTAATTGAGGAAGGAGATATATAGATAGTAATAGTTCAGTAATAAGGGTATTAATTAATTAAAGAGTCTTTAAGTTATTAAAACCATTTTAGTTTTCACATGCTTTACTTAATACTGTGTTTGGATTGAAGAAATGGAATGGAGTACGAAATGAAATGATTTTAAGGTATTTTAAGTATATGTTTGGTTGTTGTCGTATAATGACAAAATTATCACATATATTCATTTCATTGGAATGTATTTTATTCCACATTCTTCGCATGAAATAAAAAAACATATCAAATAGGATGTATATATGTTATACATATCAATGATTTTAAGGTATTTTAAGTATATGTTTGGTTGTTGTTTGAAATGGTTTATCCTCCAAAAATATCATCCAATACACTATTTCTATTTCATTCATTTACCTATTTTATTCCCTCGATCCAAACTTAGCATAAAAGAAACTAGTATATAACCGTGCATAGCACATATCAAATAGGATGTATATATGTTATATTTTTTTAATTAGAAGATTAAAAATTAATAGATCACAAAATTATTAATTAAACTAAAAGTATTCCTTTCGTAATTTTTATTACAGATATTTTCATTTACTAAAATGCAGTATATAATTACTTGAAAGTCTAAAAATATTTACTAAAAGTTGAAAATAATAGTTCAATAATAAGGGAATTAATTAATTAAAGAGTTTTTGTGACATCTCCACCAAATTAGGGTATTCTCATACTCGAATCTAAGTGCAACATAAATGGTTCATCCATTCACCAACACCCATATACTTTTTAAATACATTTAGCTATATAATTCGATCATCATAAATGTAATTACTAGCTATTACAAACATAATTTTACAACTCCCACGTTCTCAGATCTTAAATATTTAATACTTGATATTGTATATAATATTAATACAATCATTCTAATTATTACAAATAGTAATCTTCTTCTACTCGTTCATCTTCTGTTTTCCTTTGTCCTTACCCGAATCTCCGTGTCGTTTTAGCTCTACTGAAAAGAATTTATTTCAAACAAAGGTGAGCATTTGATTGCTCAGCAAGTATTCACATTAATGAATATCAAAAACAATATCAAGAATCAAACATCTTTTATACATCAAACTTCAAATACTGAACACAAGTTGTGAAGGCAATTCGAATCATTTTGAATAACAAAACTTCTCCTTAAACAAATTTTTTGAAACTACATATTGAGCAGTCACAAGACCTTGAATTTTTTTTAAGTTAATCGATTCTCAATCTTTATTTCTAATTTACCTGAAATAGATATTAATGATACATTAAAATTAATATAGTCTATGTGAGTTCGACATGTAATTGACATTTCTTCAATTTGACACTGCACTTACAATTACTCTCTCCGTCCTAGGATAAAAGTATTTATTACTATTTCAGGTAGTCCCAAGTTAAATGTATACTTAATACCCTTATTATTAATTGTTATATTTCTATTCTCTATGCATATTTATGAAGCATCACTAGTAATGTGCAGAAAATTATGTAATTAAATGAGAACTTAAATATGGACAATTTTATCATTTTATTCTCTTTCTTAATATTTACAAAAAATCAACCAGAACTTTTATCTTGGGACGAAGGGGGTATATACTTTTATTACATCAGTAACTATTCACAGAATAGGTTCTTTGTGATTAAACGTTGATTTCATATTATCCAGATAGTCATGATATGTTGAGAGGTATTCCTCATGATGTAGAATAAATATTGTTTATTTACATTTGAATTAAATAAGTTTAATTGAATATAAATAATATTAGAATAGTTTTAATTTATTTATTATACTACTGAATTAATATTGAACCTAAATTAAAGGTCAAACCATAAAAGAGAAAATATAATTTTAAAAGTAATTGAGTTAATAATAATAAGTTAAGTATATTTAATTTATTGGTGGAATAAATTAAATAGCTTAATATTATAATTAAGTATTTTAGAAATTCTAATTATAAATTAATAAGAGAAGTATTATTATTATTATTATTATTATTATTATTATTATTAGAAAAGTTCGATTTTAAAAGTAACATGACCCTTGAAATTAGAAAAGTTCGATTTTAAAAGTAATTGACTTAATAATAATAAGTTAAGTATATTTAATTTATTGGTGGAATAAATTAAATAACTTAATATTTATAATTAAGTATTTTAGAAATACTAATTATAAATTAATAAGAGAAGTCTTATTATTATTATTATTATTATTATTATTATTATTATTATTATTATTATTATTATTACTATTATAAATAATTTAGTTCCTAAATAGTTTAGGAATTGAATTAAAACCCTAAGTACTAAAGAGTTTAGAAGAGAGAAAAAGTCTATAAAGTAAGACTAGCCACCCAAGTTCTTGTAGAACCTAAATTTACTTATTCAATCAATATACTCTTGGTGGATCACCTTTATAGTGATGCACACTTGAGTAGCAAACATTTGATCTATGGATTCGAAGAAACATGGATGACCAAAGGATTGAAACTTGAAGATCAATCAAGGTGTTGAATTACTTCATAAGGTATATCTTTTATCATTTCTCAATTAATAATATTGCATATATGTTGATTCCTGGGATTATAAAAAATAATAATTTAATTTATGTCAAACTTCCGCTTTATTATAATTGTATTGTATGTATGTTCTTAAATCTACAAATTAACAGACAATAAATTTCATTGAAAAAAAATAATAGATAGCAAAAGGCTATATATATGACGTTTGCTCAGAAGATCAAGAATGTTTTCCTTATTCTTTTCTTTTAACTTTTTTTCCTAGTAACCACAAGACACGGAAAAATACATCAACCCTATGTGGCAAATCATCGTTAACGTCTATATAATTTTTTTTTTGGAAAACAAGCGATTTTGTTAGGGAAATGAGCACGTGATACTAGGAGTATCCGATGTAAACGTTCCGTGAGCATTAAAGCATTCAGTAGTAAGTGTTTTCTGAGGGTTTGAGGAGGTCAAGTGTACATCCAATACATTAACATTTGTGCATGGTACACTCTTGCTGCATCTCAAACTAATGGCTTTCTCCGTCGCAGATATTCCTTTTACTCCTCTAAATGTCACGCTGCTTATTTCCACTGTAGATGTCTTCACATTAACCAAAAAGGCAAAAAAAATATATTAATTAATTGATAAGTAAGATATCAAGTAAGAAATAAAATTTATCTTCCTTAATTAGGGGAATTGACATCTTAAATGCAAAAACTCCCATCTTTAATACATATGTTATTACATCTGATCATCTATATTGCATCATTTTCTTTGTAGTGAATTTGACTAAAATATAAAATTGGTCCATGTTTGTGCTCGCATGATATGTTCGTCCTTAAGACTGGTTAACTAGCAAACTCATCCCTTAATACGTACGAATATTAATATAAAATTGTCCCTTAGAAAAATTGATCCAAAAGATACAGTTTTGAATAAATAATTATACATTAAGAGAGAGTTTGGGCTAGTAACTAAACTCATGAATGCAAACTTAAAAATGGATAAAATGAAGTGACAGTTTTACAATTTAGTCGGTGAGATTTCTTGTTCTGAGAATATCAGCTTCCTTAATTTGGCTTGAATTTTTTTTAAAAAAAAATGTCAGCTATTAGGGGACGGGAGGTGAACTTTTTTACCTGAGTACTGCAGTCAATCGCATTTTCACAATAGAACTGATCAATTATAATAGGGTTGTCGAAGTCCAAAATTATGAGCTCTTCAAAATTGATGTTCCTTGCATATTCTGATCCACCCTGAAGAAAAAATTAGAGATAAATAGAAAGAGATAAATATTTGGTTAATTTTTGTAATGTAGTAAAAGCTATATGTAATTTTAATTCAACAACTACCTGCCAAGTTTTAATCCTTGCTCCATTTAAAGTTCCTTTAAAGGTGCAATTCCATACATGCACCTCTTCTACCGTCTCGGTAATTCCATGTCGTCCAAGGCTTCCAATACTTTATATAGAGAGATAGACTCATAACCAATCAGAGAAGAGAAAGAAAAACTCTATACGAAATTGTAAATCACTCGTGTCCAAATTTCATATTCAATTATCATGTCTTCATAGAAGAGTTCGGGAAAAAGACAAAAATGTACGCGATGTGATTGTCTTGAATTTTATACAAGTGGAATCAAGTTGAAGTGAAAAATAATTCTTCATGTATCTCTACTTCCTCTCTAAAATATATTTTCACCTCATATTTTCCAACAGATTGCACAATCTTAATATTTTCAAAAAATATACATGCGGTGATCGTACATATAAACAATATTTTCTTCTTTTATTTCACTAAGGATATTTATGTCATTTCATTAGCATACTTCATCTATTTTATAAAAGGAGAGCTATGAAAATAATTGTCTCCCTGGAAGCTCTGTCACATTTAAGTTCTAATTTCTTCTTCTTTTTTTCTCCTCTTATATCCATACAATATCTCTCCTATATTTTCTAATTTTTAAATAAAATTTATTTATTTATTTCAATTGCACACACAAAAATTGTGCCATAAGTAGTACAAATAAAGGGAAAGGGAGAAAAGTAAATTGTTTCTTTCTCTTCCCCACAAGTTTAGCTTTATTATACCTTCTCAATTTTTTTTATTCTATTTAATAAAAGTCATTTATCTTTGCAGTAATTGCACATACAACAACTCGTATACAACCAAGACTAGTCGTTTTAAAGGGGGAAACCCAAGTACTCCAACTACAATTAAAATTTGTAAATAAATAAAAGAAATTGATAAATCCACAACAGAAAATGATATTATCACATGAAAATCATCGCTATAAATCCTATAACAACGATTTTCACCGTCGCTATACATCTATAGCAATAATTTTTATGTGAAAATATCTAAAAATGTCATGAAAATATCAATTTCATAAATAAATAACTATCTTCAACAGATCGCATCATTTTTACTTGTTTAATAGTTAATTGCTTGTTTTACAGTCCAATTTATGAACCTGATGCCATGACCGGGGCCACATGTGATCTTGGAAATGTTAATGTACGAAGATCCACCATTGATGACAATACAATCATCACCTGCACATATTATCGGAGACAAGGGATGAAATTTTACAAAGAACATAATAAGAAATATTAGTAATGGTAAGAGCCTATCAATTACCAAAATATAACAAGGTAAATATTAAGTTATTTTTGTTGGCTCAGTTTAGTGACTTGGTAGTCCAAAATCTTTCTGTTTTTTTTTTTAATTTTTCTATCTTCTTGGTCTGAGTCAACTCAGTTTGGATAGTCCAAAAGTTTTTCTTTATTTTTTTATTTTTTTCTTTATTTTCCTATCTCCTTGATTATAAATTTTAGTATCCCCAAATTAGCTCAAAGGTCAATATATCATTTTTCTTTAAAAATATTAATATAACAAGGTAAATATCTCTTTTTTTCAAATATTAAGGATTTTCAAGTATGCACTTAAATAAACTTATATATAGGAAAATGTTATCTAATATATGATTTAGACAAGTTTGACTAAGGTTACGTAATTTTATCTATAAGGATTTTTCATTTTAGAGTTTTATATAATTAAAAAAAAAAAAAACTCTTTAATTATAAATTTCAAATAAAACTACGTTGTTTTACTAAATAACTTTAGTCAAACTTAATTAGTTTAAGAGTATTGATACCTACAAAGAATTATTACAAAAACTAACTTATAAAAAATAACATGTCAAAGTGGGACTCTTATATTGGGACTAATTTATGTATAGAGATAGTTTAGTTACCTGTTGCAATGTATGAATCGTGGATATAAACATGGTTTGAGACAGCAATGTCGATTCCATCAGTATTAGGGCTATCTTCTGGTGCAATTAGATTAACCCCTGATATGCTTACTTGGCTACACCCATCCAAAGAAATATGGTTTCTTGGCCTGTTAAGGTGAGTTAAACCACTTATTTCAACATTTTTGCAACTATCCATTCGTAGAGCTTGCGCCAAATATAGTTTACTTTAGTGTCCTTTCAGAGGTCTAACATCTGACGTTAGTCATGAATCTTTTTTTATATATAATATATATTTGGGAAATGATCCATAATCACGGATCCGGTTAGCATGAAGTGAACTTCACTTCATGATAAGTTCACTTTATATTTCAATACATCTTGACAATAATTGGGAGGGTAATCTCTCGTACCAAGGCGTGTTAGCACTGTATTGGTCATGAAATGAATTTATCATGTTCACTTCATAAAAAGCATTTCCCATAATCACAGTAGTTGTAAGAATAATCATATTCTTACAACAGATTCTTACCGTCTAAATTGTAATAAAACGACTTAGGTGATCACCGACTGCAATTTAGGTTGGGAGACTGTAACAAATTAAACATCCAAACTAAACTGCGAACACAAGTCAAATTTGTCTTCTGTACAGAGTTTAATTTGGCGGATAAATAATTTTTGTTTGTAGATTGATTATGCGAATGATAATTACTTTTTATAGAGGGATTTTTAATTATATGGCGTTTAGATTATTGGATCAAATTTTGAATATGGAGAAGAAAAGACATAAGTAACCTACCGTTGGGCGCGTGCTGGCAATGTAGCCCACCTACATGTTTAATTTCAAATATTTTGAGAAATTGAATTGAATAAAGAATATATATAGGAAAAAAATTATGAATATTAAACATGAAGATATTAGGTACCCTTGTTTTGGGCAACCAAATTGAACCACGGCCATCTATTTGACCCGTTCCATTTAAAATGAGACCATCCACATCCTTGAAATTTAGCCACCCACTATCTGTATAAGTTGTTTTGGGTGCTACCATATTTCCCAAAATCTGTCCCAAATTCAAGAAACATTTGGTGCTAAAATCAGATTGCTTAATTCTGTAAAGTAATTTATTATATTTTAAGTATTTCTACACAATAAAAAATAAAAGAATAATTATTTTAAAAATTATGTGCATAAATAATCCAAACTTGCACAAAATTAAGAAATTTATATATTTTACCTGAAAATTTATCTGAGTGGACTTGCATGGACCCTCGAACTTAAGTGAATTTACTAAAAAAGTCTTCCCTGATGGCACATTAAGAGTAGGAGGCCTCCATTAAGACCGAAAGCAAGAATCAAAATTAAAATCAAATCGTACTAAAAAGCGCAAAACAAATCAAGATTCACCAATTAAAACCGCACTAACGGTTCCGGGCGATGTTATGGTTTTAGGTTGATTGAATAACCAAATTTATGGTTCGATTTGGTTACTTAGTCAAAATCACAACCATAAAAACCGAAACCGCATTATGTGTGTATGTATGTATTCACCATTCACATGCATCTGTCTTGAATTTGGGAGAAGTGAGTTTGGTACTATCTTGTGTAGCTTAATTAGTATCTCTCGTCCAACCGTAGTAGTACTTGGTGGTTTAATTTTACATAACAGTATGCACTTCTTAATGATGAAGGTGGGCATTGTGCAATGAAATCAACTCAAAATTACTATACTAATTTTTTATTTATTTATTGTACGTACTTGTTTTCCTCTCATTGATGGCATTTTCCCCCTATTTTATTTATGTATGTATGGGTGTGCAAACATTATGGATGGAACATGGAACATAACTTTCTGGCATTCATATAAGTGTTGATAAGACTGAGAAAAGTCCAACACCTACTCCTGCATTCAAGAAATTAAAAGACATGCACAGAGGTTAATTGCTCATTTTGTATTTTGATTTAGAAAATATTCCACAGTTTTCATGTAATGAAGAAGTTGCTGCAGAAAAAATTTACATTTTAGATAGTTTATAGTTTTCATTGTTGTATTTGTCTACATTAATGAACTTATATCAATTTCGAAAACAGAGAGCTTATTTTATATCAATTGTTGTTTCAATTGGTTTTGAAACCGAAACCGCACCAAATGAAACCGCACCGCACTTTTAAAATCGCACCGCACCAATCACAAGCGGTTTCATGTGCGATTTTGGATTTATCAAACCGTACCTAAGCGGTTTCGAATGCGGTTTCGACTTCAAACCGCACCATGCTCACCCCTAGGCTCCATTATTTGCTGCACACAATTTTTCCCATCCTTTCTGAAATGCCTTTTGTTGCATACATGAATAATAAATCACACACAAGCAAATAGTAAGCAAGTATATAATAAAAAAAGGTGGTTGATATTGTCTTAGCAAAATTAATTGATTAGGATCCTTCTCCAATACACATTTAACGTCACAAATATTACATTTAGCGACACAGTAAAATTTGTCAATTCATAACAAACAATTGTGTCACTGGTACTATCACTAAAAACAATATTTGCTTCGCTAAATGTGTATTAACAGAAATTGATCATAAAAATATTAATGAATGAGTTCTAGTCTTCCAAAAACTATGTTCTCGGAGCAAAATATATTTAGCGACACTTGTGAAATTGTTTCTACTGATATTTTACGTATTAAGCAATACTTATTACATAATCTGCTAATATTATTTATGCTTTAACAATATTAATCGTCTTTATAACATATATAATTATGTTAGCAGGAATGAAACATGCATGCATAACATATAATTATGATTTGACACCAAAACTTTCATGAAATATTTACTTGAGAATCATCAGTTTGGCCATCTCCAATGGCACCATAATCAACCACGTTGAAGATAATCTGTGCATTTCCTTCTAATACTCCAATAGATAGAAATGCAATTGATACAATAGCAATGCAGATAGAAATTTTGGCTGATATTTCCTGCATAAAATATAATTTTTTTAATAAAAGATATATATTTAAGAAATTATATATACTATAGGAAAGAGAGCAAAATAGAGGCGATTATTATATATTTTACCATTCTTTTTTCCATAGCAACAAAACGTAAGTAAGTAGAATATGAGAGTATATGGTCTACATATTTATACTAAAAAAAATTATTGACTTTTAGTCTACTAATAATAATTTAAGAAGAGCTCAATATTTTCTCACGTGGAAAATATCACTCAATTATTGAAATGGTATACGATAGGTAGCATAAAACTTTCAATTAAGAAATCAATTAGTTAATTAGATCTTTGTAGTTAGCATAAAACTTTCAATTAAGAAATCAATTAGTCAATTAAATCTTTCTAGTTAGCATAAAACTTTCAATTAAGAAATCAATTAGTCAATTAAATCTTTGTAGTTAAGAAATCAATTAAATAATGAATATTTTCAGTTTTAAAACTATTAGAGCTATTTAAACCATTTAATATCCGTGACACTATTTTTAGATAAATCAACAATTTAATCCCCCTTTTTGAGCATAAATCTTTGTAGTTTGGATAAGTAATTGATTAGTTAATTAATTTTTACACTTGATTTGAAAACTAATTTACCGAATTAACTCGCTCTTTGGTAGCATAATTTAGAGCATAATTTTAGGACATGTTGCTCTTTGGTTGCCTAAATTTGTAGTGATATATGTGCACCCTAGATTACTAGTTGCACACCCAACTATAATACAACATTTATGTATGATGGAATCAAACAATACATAATGCTTATCAAAAATAAAAAAGACAAGAATATCTCATAATTGCTTCCCTAAAAATATAAAATATTCATGTCTTAGAAGAAACTAGACAAAAAAAATATCATCCTTTTTTTAATAATAAACTAAAAATCTCATTATCTAAATAAATAAACTAGTGAATGAGTGTAAGATAAATAATTGTTTATTTTATCGAAAATTATAATGACTTTTTTAGGGTTAATTTTTTTTAAAGCCATGAACGTTAATTATATATTTCCCATTTAGACAATTATTAGGTTACATTTTCCTTTTCTTTTTTTATAAACATTATGTAGTGCCTAACTATTTTATGTATTTGTTTAAGTTATTTTTATTTTATAGTTATTATTTGTAATAAAATAAAGGTCTAAACTTGAAGATGATAAATAAGTGAGTTGGATCTCATTTGCTAATATTATTTATGCATGCATGCATAACATATAATTATGATTTGACACCAAAACTTTCATGAAGTATTTACTTGAGAATCATCAGTTTGGCCATCTCCAATGGCACCATAATCAACCACGTTGAAGATAATCTGTGCATTTCCTTCTAATACTCCAATAGATAGAAATGCAATTGATGCAATAGCAATACAAATAGAAATTTTGGCTGATATTTCCTGCATAAAATATAAATTAAAAAAAAAGAGATATATATTTAACAAATTATATATATACTATAGGAAAGAAAGCAAAATAGAGGTGATTATTATATACTCTTTTTTTTCAGAGTAGCAAAACGTACGTACGGATCAGAATATGAAAGTATATGGTCTACATATTTATACTAAAAAAATATTGACTTTTAGTCTACTAATAATAATGTAAGAAGATATTATCGAAAATTATGATGACTTTATTTTAGGGTTAATTTTTTTCTAAGCCATGAACGTTAATTATATATTTCTCATTTAGACAATTATTAGGTTAAAAAAAAAATTTCTTTTTTATAAACATCATGTAGTGCCTAACTATTTTATGTATTTGTTTAAGTTATTTTTATTTTATAGTTATTATTATGTGTAATAAAAAAAGGTCAAAAATGATAAATAAGTGAATTGGATCTTATTTATTAAGGACAAATTAGTAATTTAACTATATTTAGATGTGCAACTAGCAATCTAGGGTGTATATATATCACTACCCTTTTCAAATGCTTAGGGTATGTTCGATTACTAGCGTTTAGAGCGTTTGATGCATTTAAAAGTCCAAGCGCACCGCACCACTTTTAGAGCGTTGCGTTTGGATTTCAAACACAACATTTGTGAGTTAATTATAAGTTACGTTTAAAATAAACTATTTGTAAATAATTAATATTCTCAACGTTATAAATGTAAGCAATTAGTGGAATCACATTTTAACAAATAACTTATATTTGTTAAAAATAAAAAAAGAAGCAAATAACTTATATATGGAACATCTTTTTGAAAATGCTTCAAATTTGGATGTATTTGTATAAAACAGCATTTATTATATTAATCGCTAGCTTTTATGAAAAAATAAATTAAGGACATAAAGTTGTTATTAGTTAATCTAAATTGCCACATATTTTTTTTGTCTAACCTATGGTAATTTCTTAAAATAATGCATCAGGTAAATTGGCATATAAGCTATATTTTTTGAGTTATAGAAAGGAACCTAATCTGAAACAATCCGGGTCAAATTCTGAGTTCGGAACAAATCTTAGGTTAAATTTCAAGTCCGAATCGAATCAAATCCATCCAAATAAGGCCTCAACCCATCGGCCCAATAGTATCTTCTTGGGTCATCTAGCCCACCACAGAGCTCCCAAAAGGTCACGACTTGAAGGTCTTATTGGTAGTAACTTATTTCCTTATATCTTGAGACAAATTTTCCCTATCTTTCAATGTGGACCTGGGTGTTACAAAATCGCCCCACTTAAATTTCAGCGACGCTCCGTCAAACCGATCACACACACTACCAAAGATCTTTGCCTCTCTAGCCATTGTCAGGGATAATACTGG
Source organism: Panax ginseng (assembly GCA_020205605.1). Lineage (NCBI taxonomy): Eukaryota > Viridiplantae > Streptophyta > Magnoliopsida > Apiales > Araliaceae > Panax > Panax ginseng. Next base: position 86,444,809 of record CM035143.1, read on the forward strand.
TGCTTCGTGTCCCCACCTCCCGACCTTCATCTCCCATTTGGGGATAATACCACCGATCTTCGTGTCCCCACCTTCAAGAACTCGATCGGATGACCCACCAGAGCTTTGAGTCGACTCACGATACCATATGAAACAACCCGGGTCAAATCCCAAGTTCTGAACAAATCTTGGGTCAAATCCCAAGTCCGAATCGAATCAAATTCATCCAAATAAGGCCCCTCAAACCACTGGCCCAATAGTATCTTCTTGGGTCATCTAGCCTACCACAGGCTCCCAAAAGGTCATGACTTGAAGGTACTATTGGTAGTAACTTATTTCCTTATATGCAGACAACTTTTTTCCCTATCTTTCGATGTGGGACTGAGGTGTTACATAATAAAAAAAAATGGCATAATATATTCGAAGAATTAATTAAGGATCACATTAATTCATATATCTAGAATTACGAGTATCAAGCATTTAATATTATCCAATATATACTATCTTCTAAAAGAATAAACGAAGATATAATTAAGAAAATTGATATTTCCACAACACATTTTGATATTTCAACATTAAAAGTGTTATAGATATATAGCGACGGTTTTTCCCGTCGTTAAAGGATCTATAACAACGGTTTTCATATGAAAATATTATTTTTTGTTGTGAATTTATCAGTTTTCTATAATTAACTGCGACAAAATATTTTATTGAGATTTTACAAAATATCATAAAACATTTGCATGTGTATTGAGTGTTGATATATCCATATCCTAAATTAATAGTTGCACACCCAAATATAAGGAAATGACTAAATTATCCTTAATAAATAAGACTCCAATTTACTTATTATTCACCATCTACCCATATTGCCCATGAGCCTATCAGTACATATAATAATTACAAAACAAAACATCACTTATTTTTACAAGTATAATTGCATGGTTATATAAAAAAATTAAAAACACTTGCTCAAATATTTTATTTTTGCTTATTTGGAGTACTTCATATATTATGCTAATGAGTGGATTTGCATACACATTGATAGTTACTAGATAATTTGTGTCGACTTTAGAGATGTACAAATCTATACATGCAAAAAATACCACTAGGACTATAAATATATTTTAACTTTTTGAAATCAATTCACGAAATCCTAAATTTTAAAATTAATTAATACAACATTATTTTGTCTCAATGCAAACAAATATAAAAAATTTAAACTAACTATAAAATACTACTAATTATTCTATTTGTTTGTTTTCAAAAGTTACATTTTCGAATTTTAAGATTTCCCAAATTAACTTAAAAAATTCAAAATGTTGTTTAATTTAATTAGAACATGATTACATGAATAAATCGAACACAGACTACAAATCGAAGCTGTTAATGAACTTCATATGACTATATATGTGTGTTAGAGAAATAGTTAAAAAATAAACCTGAGTATATAAAAAAGAAGGTACGTGGGAGAAGCTGTTGCAGTTCATCCTAATTCTTATGCGTTTACACAGAGCTGGCTGCAGTGATCTTCTTCTCCTTCTCTTTAGCCTAAACTCTGAACAACTATATATATATAATGCGTTTAAATTGTGGGGGAAATGGTTATTAATTAGGAGCATGAAAATTGAATAGTCATAAAGTAACAAGGCAGTTTATTTGAGTACTACGGTTAATTTGTACTTAATTGAGGAAGGAGATATATAGAGAGTAATAGTTCAGTAATAAGGGTATTAATTAATTAAAGAGTCTTTAAGTTATTAAAACCATTTTAGTTTTCACATGCTTTACTTAATACTCTGTTTGGATTGAAGAAATGGAATGGAGTACGAAATGAAATGATTTTAAGGTATTTTAAGTATATTTTAAGTATATTTCAAGGTATTTCATTGGAATGAATGTTATTCCACATTCTTCGCATGAAATAAAAAAACAAAGGAATATAATGAATTTTCATTATAATGAATTTTCATTCCATTGGAATGGTTTATCTTCCAAAAATATCATCAAATACATTATTTCTATTTCATTCTTTTACCTATTTTATTCCATCAATCCAAACTTAGCATAAAAGAAACTAGTATATAACCGTGCATAGCACATATCAAATAGGACGTATATATGTTATATTTTTTTAATTAGAAGATTAAAAATTAATAGATTACAAAATAATTAATTAAACTAAAAGTATTCCTTTTGTAATTTTTATTACAAATATTTTCATTTACTAAAATGCAGTATATAATTACTTGAAAGTCTAAAAATATTTACTAAAAGTTGAAAATAATAGTTCAATAATAAGGGAATTAATTAATTAAAGAGTTTTTGGGACACCTCCAAATCAAGGTATTCTCAAACTCGAATCTGAGTGCAACATAAATGGTTCATCCATTCACCAACAAGTATATACTTTTCAAATACATTTAGTTGTATAATTTAATCATGATGAATGTAATTACTAGCTATTACAAACATAATCTTACAACTCCCACGTTCTCAGTTCTTAAATGTTTAATACATGATATTGTATATAATATTAATACAATCATTCTAATTATTACAAATAGTAACCGTCTTCTACTCGTTAATTCATCTTCTGCTTTCCTTTGTCCTTACCTGAATCTCTGTGTCGTTTTAGCTCTGCTGAAAAGAATTTATTTCAAGCAAAGGTGAGCATTCGATTGCTCAGCAAATATTCACATTAATGAATATCAAAAACAATATCAAGAATCAAACATCTTTTATACATCAAACTTCAAATACTGAACACAAGTTGTGAAGGCAATTCGAATCATTTTGAATAACAAAACTTCTCGTTAAACAAATTTCTTGAAACGACATATTGAGCAGTCACAAGACCTTGATTTTTTTTTTTCATTTTCATGAAGGGTTTTAACAAAAATTCATGTGTAAACCGTCATTTTCTAGGTACGCTAGGGGATTAACCTATTGTACTTATGATGTGCACAACCTATTGCTTTTAAAAGACTATATGTGTTAGACCGCGAGGGCCAATCAGAAATCCAACCAAAAATTTCCCTAATAATGGGTTGTTCATCTCAGACTTAAGTCAGAGTCTGCACCGATTTAATTTGGTTTGGATAGCATTTAAAATTTAACAAAATTCAAATCATATCTTAACATGTGTCTAGTCGAAACAAAAAGACATTGACATAATTTTATAATAGTTCATGAATATTAGAACATAAAATTTCATCAACATGCGTTATAGCAAAGCTTTAACAGTTTATACAAGTACCGAGAGATTTACATAAGTTAGATATTCACACAATATATAAGTATTGCGTAATCAAAACCACAATCATACACACGAAATGGTCACATAGTCAAATGAGCATAATCAAACGAACATCAAAGTTTGTACACAAAAAATATTGTACAAGATTAAAAGTAATTGACATTCAATATACAAAAATTGAATGGAGTTAAGATACTTACATAATATAGGAAACTTGCACAAATATATAAAAATTTGGGCAGGTTAGGAAACTTGCCTTCCACGTTCATTAGCAATTTACTTTAAAAAAGTCCTTCAAATGTCCTACACATTTAATTAATAATAACATACCAATTAGTCACATGAAGGCTTCATATATTGTTTTAACATCACATTATTATTCATTTTATGTTGTTCGCGTTTTATAATTAAAGTAATGCGACAGCCCTTCAAAAACGTCTCACAGCATCGCGGTGTTCGGGGATGCCACGCCCCTCTTAACGACCCCCTACGGTGGTCTATATTCATTATTTTTCATTTTATAGAATTCATCTTTTATAACTTGGAACATTTTAGAACTATGTCAAAAATATTGCATGGGGTCGCGAAACGGCTTCTACGACACTCACTGGTGTACGCCTTGGCGGTCGGCCAGCAACCAAAAGAATAACACCCAAATACCGTCCCCTCCTTGCCCGTAAGTAGCCCACATTATAGAAGGCTACCGCTTAGCAAAGCACACATTTTTAGTTTCGACATGACTACTTTTGGGCTTCATAACTCGATTATCCCAAGTCGAAATGTGTCCTTTCTTGAGCCCTTTTCTAGATGGTATTGCACTCTATCAAACCCCAGAATATCACAATTTTCCAGCAACTCTAACTACCCAAAACAGTCCCACAAAAATCAGTGGTACTTCCTAATTTGTACTGTTTTTCAGCATTGACAATTTTAACGCACCTACTTCCGAACGTCATAACTTACTTGTCTGATATCAGAATGAGTTTGTTTTTACGTCATTTTCTTACTTGTAACATCTTCTACAAATCCTCCCTAGTGAAAATTTTTTCCAAACTTATTATCGAACCAAAACAGTTGCACGAAAAAAATTTCGTTAACTAGTTTTCTACTTTGACAGATTCGACGTTTATACCTTTTTCCAAACATCATAACTCCTTCCTTCGAAGTCGGAATGAGATCGTTCTTAAGCCTACAGATTCCTTGTACTACATACTAAACAATCCCTGAGAATTTAAAACAAAATTTCCCAGAGACCACAACTTCCCAGAAAACTGACTCAAAAGTCGGCGCACAAACTATTTTTCAATTTTTAACTAGTTTTACAAAAAAAATCATCATGACTTCATTACAAAGCTTTTTCCTTCGTTCCAATTGGGTGATGTTCATTAATCATAAGAGTATAACATAACACCCTATAACTTAATTTTTGAACTTGGAACACCACAACAAAATGTCCCTAAAACAGCCCTTAATAGAGTCCAGTACTATTAGTCATTATCCATTATTTATGCATAGGCTTGTATTTTGAATTTTTTGGTTCCACTTTTAATGTTATTTATCAATATTTTAGCATATATATCATCATTCACTACCTTATAACTTTAAGATCCTTCATGATCTTCTGTAAATCAACCACCAACAAAGCCTTTATAAAAGCTTAAAATAAAAGAAAGAATGAAAACTAGGGTTTTCATTGTTACCTATTGATGATCTTCTTCTTCTTTCTTCCTCTTGATCAAAGCTTGCTAGTTTTTCTTTTTCTTCCAACTCTAATTTTGTGGTTCTCTCTTTCTCTCTCTATTTCTCTCAAGCTTCTTTTTTTAACGTAGAAGTTTTAATAAAATGAATAAAGGAGAAAATGCAAGTGTATTTGCATTGGTTTATTTAAGAGAATTAACCATACCCTAATTAAATCTCACCAACTTCACATCCTTTACTAACCAATTCCTAGCTAACCTAAGCAAAACACAATCAACTAACCAAAGGAAGACAAAAAACTAGATATCAAGCTTTTATTGGCTAATACTCCCTACGTCCCATAGTTATAGGCTTATTTTCCATTTTGAGATGTCCCAATATATAGGCTACTTACTATTTATAAAATTTAGTTGATTCATTATTTTACTTTTATGCCCTTATAATAAATATTCAACCATTACTCTTTTTTTGAAGAAACAACATTCAATGTCATTATTTTTATCACCACATTTAATGTTGTTGTAATCTCTTTGATTAAAGTTTATGGATTTTAATGGTCAATACACGTCAATCAATGAAATTGAGAGTTCCAGTGTGATAAGTAAGGAGTAATTGATTTGTTCATTAATTCCATATTAAGGGGTATATGTAGAAATTTATGTTAAAAATTGCCACTTAACTGATTTTCTTAAAGTATGTGCCAAAAGAAATCAGCCTATAACTATGGGATGGAGGGTGTAAGGCCCCAATTTTTTATAAATAAAGATTTAATTTTCTCTAATTATTATTTTGAAATAGTAAGTGGTTGATTTGATTAATGTGGTTAGTTATGGGTAAAATGCGCAAATATTTTAAATAAGCAAGTGGTTATAAAATATTCATTGTTGTCGGGGAATATTCGTTTGGTCGTGGAATATTCTTGCTGTCGAAAAATATTCGTATGACGGCGCAACCTTGTGTGGGCCCCATAACGAAAAGCGATTGGATGAAGAAAACGACAAATATAAGTTATTTATATTAACGGCGTAGTTATTCAAGTATTATCGTTAGAATACACGTGGTTAAAATACGATGAATACGCGTTGTTGCATGTGAAAGCATACACCAGTATTGCACTAATTATTGATTTTTACGTAAAAGGCACTACTTTCAATAATTGTTACAATAATTACTTATTCAATATTTTATTTTATTCATTCAATAATTGTCATATTGATATTTTATATTATTGTTGTTTCAATAATTATCACTACACAATTTCCCATTATCGGATCAATAATTCATATTATTTGAATAATATTATTAGATAGCATTATTGGCAATGTCTAGAAAGTTACGCTCTAAGGAGAGGTTTGGTCACCTAATTGTGCGCCAGTAAGGAGAAATCCTTATTGAAAGCCCCTCATTCCCGGGAACGAAAATTGATTGTCGATGATTGTGATTCTGTAATATTATTTATGAATAATTAATTATTGCTTTATATGATAAGGAAAATATTTATTTTATGTGGATATAGATGGAGAAAATTTTTAATGTGACAATTGTTGAAAATTGATATTTTATCTTTTTCTGATAAAATAATTCATTTAAATATATTATTATATTATAATAATGGTGATATTTTACAATGAATGTGTGATATATGAATAAATGAGGAGGAAGAGTATTTTTGTTACAAAAAATGTTTAACACATGTTTTTTGTGTTGATGGACCCTATTTTTGACTGAAATTTGATTATAGCCTGCAAAATCGTCCGTATGTGGATTTCGGTCAATTTCTGTTTGGAATTTGGAAAAACTTAAACTTACAAAGTTGTAGAGAATTGAATTTCCTATGAAAAGACATAAGATTTGAATTTTTTTTGATAAAAGGGCTATTTATTATGAATTATTGAAGTTCTGGAATAATTGATTTTTGAAGTTTTAAACTTTTTTTTAATAAAAATATTTTTGTTATGGTTGGTGAGCCCCACTTGTTGTTAAACATGCTGAAATTGAATAATTCAAGGTGGGCGTAGAAAATTTAATATATATATTAATATTTTATTAAATTTTCTGTTTTGGTGTTCTAAACATTTTCCTATAAATAGGGTGCTTAGGTTAGAATTGAAATCACACCAGAAACTGAAGTTTTCTCTTTCTATATTATCGATCGTATTTTTGTGAGTATTTAGATACTTTGAGTGTTGCTATACGGTGCAAGTTCCTTCAGCACTATATCCAGTATTCCAGTCAGAAGTACTGTCTTTTTGAGGTAAGGGATGTTATTTTTTTATAAATGATATTATTTCTTTCAATATCATTATACTGAAATATTGGTAAGATTTTTCTTGTGAAATTCTTATCTTTTCATGTCAGGGTTACTATTCATGAGTTACTATTCATGAGTTACTATTTATGAGTTACTATTCATGAGTACTATTCACGAAGCATGATGATTTTTCTTGTGGAATTTCTACCTTTTAGTGTCAGAGTTACTATTCACGTATACGGCATTATTCACGTATACGACACTATTCACAGAAAAATTTAATTTTTTTTTCTGTGTCCAAGACTGTCTGTTATGGTTTCTATCTTTGATTGGATCTATGTTTTGATCTTCATTTTTGAATTCTGCTCCACAATAGTTTATTATGGAGTATTTTTGAACATGGATAAACCGAAGTATGAATCCTTACTATTTATTCTTTTGTCTCACTGGATTTGTTTTCTTTAAAATATATTTTTCATCATCCTCAGTCCTAAATGATGATATTACTGAATATCTTTGGCCTGTAGTGCAGAGATGAATGATTTCTTGATGAATATATCTTTGGTCCGTAGTGCAAAGATGAACAGGTGTTGAGATGAACATGACCGACTGATTAATATCTTTGGCCTGTAGTGCAAAGATGACTATTTGATTCAAGATATATATTGATTGATGTTACAGGGATAAAATATCAATGATAGACTTTTAAATTCATAGATGGTAGTAGATTTCATTCTCTACTTAACTCTTCTAATGAATTGTTGTTTCTGCTGCAGTTGTTGATTTAAAACTTGTTGTCTATTGTATTCTATCAGATTTTTCCCTGTTGAAGACTAAGGATAATTTTTTGTACATTATCTTAGTCATAATATTCTTTACTGGACTAGTTGAGCTCACCCTTTTCCTTTTTGTTCCATTTTTCTTCTCAGGAGATGAAAATATAGAGGAAACTAGTCGGGGTGTAGAGTGATGGTTCAAGACGGTTGTTTTAGTAGTCCTCACTATTTTGTAAAATAGTGTATCAATAATTGTAATGAGGACTTATTTGAGTGTGGATATTGTCAAGAAGACAATATTTGTATTTAAACTCACAGTTTATGTGTTGTCGTATTTTGCACGACAATTGTATTAATGAAGTTATAGTTATTTCTGTACCATGTATTTGGCGACTCAGAATAGGTTGGGTGGATTAGACCTATTTTGGGGGTGTCACAGTTGGTATAAGAGCTTAGGGATATGGTCTCTGGCGGAGATTGTGGAATAGAACTAGGAGGGGAGAGACGAGTAAATCCTTCACTAGTGTGACCTACCTAAGCTTATTTGTTATTTAATTGGTCGGTCAGAATATAGGGTTAATATGTGGCATGCCAATTAACCATTGTTTTGTGACAGTAAAATGGACTCTGAAGATGTTGAGATAAGCAATGGAGCACATGAGACCGTTGAGTCACCACCGATAAATACCTGTGATAAGGAAGGCAATAACCCTCCTCAAACAATAACACCACCCAAATGACGAGCGATGGTATGTTTAGGAACTTTCTAGAATTCATGCAAAACTAAACGAGAGAGACTACTGTTCAAAATGCAGGTGGAAACACTGGCAACTCATGGATGGTCACCGCTAAGCAGTTCAAGGAGTTAAGACCGCCAGAGTTTTTGGGAAAGCCAGAACCACTTACGGCAGAAACGTGGATAAAGCAGATCACTAAGATATTTGATGTCTTGGGATGCTCAGAGGAGCAAAAGGTTCCTTTCGCCACCTTCATGTTGCGAGGAGAGGCAGATTATTAGTGGGAATCCATAAAGCGTACTCAGCCTGCCGCATTGAAGATGTCTTGGGAGAAGTTCTAAGAATTGTTCAACGACAAGTACTTTCCCGAAAGTATTCGTCACATGAAGGAGGTAGAGTTCATCAAGCTGGAGCAAAATAATATGAACGTGTCGCAGTACGAAGCTAAGTTTTCCGAGTTGTCCCGATTTGCATCCCATTTAATTGATAATGAGGAGAGAATGACGCGAATGTTTCTGCGAGGTTTGAAACCCAAAATACGTTAATACCTCATTTCTCACAAACTTTGTTTATATTCAAATGTTGTGAATAGGGCTCAGTTATTGGAGCGCGATAATGAGTCGGCTCAACTGAAGAATAATGACCAATAACTCGATGATAATCGTACCGGTGGTAACGATCATCGGAACAATGATAACCATCGTGGAGGAAATTATCATGCCAGAAATGGTAACCACTTCGGTGGTAATCATGGCCAAGATAATAGGAAAGGTGAGTCAAGTGGAAATTTCAAAAAAAGAAGATTCAACAATGACGGGAAGACGTCGACACCAACACCAGCAACGAATTCTAGGGGAGGAGAAAGATCGCCAGTTAGATGCTACAGATGCGGAGAAGAGGGACACATAAGTCCAAACTATTCATAACCTTCCAAGGTATGTTTTAGTTGTGGAAAAGACGGTCATATAGCTCGAGATTGTCCTGTAGCGAAACCAAGTCCAGCGAGGATGGTGACTCCAAAGGCTGTCCCGGACAAGTCAAAGTCAGCGGTTCTTGGAAGAGCATTTTTCGTGACTTCTCAAAAAGCGAGTAACCCGAACGAAGTTAGCACGGGTTAGTTAATCATAAATTCTTGCGAAGTTTATACCTTATTAGATACCAGTTCTACCCATTCTTTTATCTCTCCTACTTGTGTTCAACGTTTGAACTTGACTACTGAGAAATTAGACTTTGACTTATTGGTTGAAACTACGTTAGGAGAAACTTTTGTTACATCCGCTGTTTATAAATTTTGATTGATTCACATTTGTACCCTCACCCTATATGTTGATCTTATATCTTTAAAAATTCTTGCATTTGATGTGATCTTAGGGATTGATTGGTTAACCACTCATCATGCTAAAATTGATTGTTTTTGTAAGGTTGTTAGTTTTCATATTCCTAACCAACCTGTTATGCGAATTCAAGTAACCAAACCACTAAAGTCACTCACTGTCAAATCAAGCCATAAAGCCATTCGTTTATTGAAAAATTGATGTCAAGCTTTCTTACCCATGTCATGGACTTGAATACGTCATATTTGAATAATATTTTGTTGTTAGTAAATTTCCTGACGTATTTCCTGAAGAACTTCCTGGCCTACCCCAGAGCGTGATATTGAATTTTGTATCGACTTTGAACTCGGTACAAAACCCATTTCTAAAATCTCATATCGAATGGCTCCTATTGAACTTCAGGAGTTAAAAACCTAACTACAGGAGTTAGTACCTTAGCCTCTATCTGGTAACTTCCTTTGTGGAATGCACTAAAACCAGACTCTCTGTAGGGGACGTCATATTCGTGCGGTGAGTAAACTGATAGATGCCATTGTGACGTGCTATCCAAGATTGGGATATGAGTCACAGTTAAGAGCAACCTAAGTCAGTAATCAAAATAAGTAGCTTTCTAGGCTTAGCTGGTTACTATCGGAGATTCGTGGAAGAATTTTCTCGAATCGATACTCTATTAACTCAGCTGACTCGAAAAGATATAAAATTTGAATGGAGCGAGGAATGTGAGAAGAGCTTCTAATGTAAGACCCCAACTTTTATAAATAAAGATGAATTTTCTATAAAAAAATCATTTTTGAATATTATGGAATAAATTTGATATAATGTTATAGTTGTGGGTAATATTTATAAATTTTGCAAAGTACGCAAGTTGTTATATAATATTCGATTGGTCGGAGAATATTCATTTTAACAGGGAATATTCGTACAACGGTACAATCATTGGTGGACCCCACAACGAAATTATTGTCGAATTGAGAAAACAACAAAAATACTTTATGAAAATAACGGCGGAAGTTTTACCGTTAACTGTTAAAACACCCGGTGTTAAAAAGTACAAGAATACGCTGTAGTTACACAAAGAAAGACACCAGTATTGATTATTGATGCTTACGTGAGAAGTCACTCAGTTTTGCTTATTTTATAGACACCCATTTACCCGTTTTTCAAAATAATCGGTAGAAGATTATACAGCATATATATATATATATATTATACGTGTGTGAGTGTGATGTGTGTACATGTGGATATGTGTGTGTGTGTAAAGAAGAAAAAATGAAGATGGTGGGTGAATTATTATGCTGGGATGATATATATATATATATATATATATATATATATATATATTTTGAAAAGTTGACAAAGTGGAAGGCTAGCTTAACTTGGTCGGGAGGGAGTTTATGATTATATATATATATATATATATATATATATATATATATATATATAAAGGTGCCATGTGTTAGCTAATATATTATATATATATATATATATATATGATTGAATGCAAGTGGGGAGGAGAAGAATTTGAGGCAGTCACGGAGGGAGTTATGTATTATTGTTATATTTATATATTTTATAAATAGAATATATTATATTTTATTTAAAATATTTTGCTTTAAATCTGACCGTCCGATTAAAAGTAAATCAATCTGGACCGCTCATGAATTAGTTACTATGCGTATCCATTCTTCTATAAATAGAAGCTCATTCCTTCATTATTTTCTTACGAATTCAATTGAAACTCTAGAGAGAAAATTATAGAGAGAGAAGAAGAAGAGAAGTTTGTTAACTTTCTTTTCCTATATCCAGCTTCTTTTTACTAGTGAAGGGTATTATTTCTTTTGTATTCATGAAGAGAACTTCATTATTCCATTATTCTCGTTGAAATAACTCAGATACGCTGGCTACCCTATACTTGGTGAAATTCTTCCATTATTCCATTCATTATTATTCGTTGGAATATCCTGTTTGTGCATTTTACTGTGGGACTGATTCCGTCTTTTATTATTACATTGGAATATCCTCATGCATGTGTTTTACGCCGGACCGGCTCAGATTAATTATTATTACGTTGGAATAACTTTTGCAAGTGATCTATCGCATGCTTGGTGATTTCTTTTGTTATTCCATTCCTTATTATACTCAGTTGGTTAAAGTTTTGACTTCTATACTCCATAAAATTAGTGGAATATTCTTGATATTTACGCTTCATCCAGTATCCTTTCATGGAAATATTCTTCTGAGCATTCTTGAATTTTACTGCACAAAGCAGTATCATGTTGACAACTTGGACATTATTAGTTCCTGAATAAATTAATTCTTGAACTTGTTTTATTGAATTCTTATATCATTGTCATCATCCTCATGTTTAAATTTTTTTTGAAAGTCATCTCGTGGCACAGAGTGCATAGATGGACTTGGTATGATTATGACCAGGGATTATTCGGTATAATCATGACCGTAATGTTACAAATGATGTGGTAAAAGTCCTCATTGGCCCGTAGTGCATTGATGGACAATTGTTGGCATGATCATGACCATTGATGAATACACGAATGTCCTTGGCCCGTAGTGCATTGATAATTGTGGTCGTGATACTAAAGAATATCCTTGGTCGTAATGCATGGGTGATTCGGTGATGTGAATTATTTATTAAGTCGAGTCCCAAAGATAAAAGTGATGAAAAACCTTTAAATCATAAAAGATAGTAGATTTTATTCTCTACTTGACTCTTTTAATGGATTGCTTGTTCATTGCTGCGCAGCTAAACTTGATGTTGTTATATTTTATCGGTTTAACATCATTGAAGGCTAATGATAATTTATTACGCATTATCTTAGTCATAATATTTCTTCTCGGGCTAGTTGAGCTCACCTTTTTCTTTCACTTTGTTCTCTTGAGAAATGAGCGTTACAGGGACGAGTCGTGGAACGGAGTGATGGTCCTGGATGATAGTATTAGCTAGTAGTCCTCACTATTCAGTTAAATAGTGTGATAATAAATGTAACGAGGACTTATTCTAAGAGTGGATATTGTCTAGAAGACAGTATTTGTATTTAAACTCACAGCTCTCTTGTTGTATAATTAAGATTGTATTTATATTCTGTACCATGTATTTGGCGACTCAAAATAGGTGATGTATACCTATTTTGGGGGTGTCACATCTAAGATCTCAACATGCGAAACAACGTTAGCTCGAGCTATTGAAAGATTATGACCATACCATTCTGGAAAAGCGAACGTGGTAGCTGACGCGTTGAGTAAAATATCATATGCGTTTACGAGTGCGATATTGTTAACACAAAGACCCATTTTGTACGACTTACAGAAGATGGAGATAGAGTTAAAGATTCCAAGAACCTGCGTGAAGATAACGAATATACGATTAGAATCAAATTTAATCGATAAATTTAAAGCTGCTCAAGCTACAGACCTGGAGTTGATGAATATGAAGAAGAAGATGTAAGAAGTCGTTATTCCAAAAGCGAGAATCGGCGATGTGAGGAAAGCTCAAACATTTGATTTATTAGTCCATTTGAGATTCTCGATCAAGTAGGAACTGTGGCCTATAGAAACATTTTACTGCCAAGTATGACGCGTGTTCATAACGTTTTTCGCGTATCGATGTTACATAAATATGTGGACGACCCGAACCATATTATTGAGTTAGAACTAGACGAGATAGCAGAAGATTTAACGTACATAGGAAGGAGCATGTCCTACGCATGTCAATTTCGAGGACGAAATTTCATAAGGAGGGGAGGTTGTAAGGCCCCAATTTTTTATAAATAAAGATTTAATTTTCTCTAATTATTATTTTGAAATAGTAAGAGGTTGATTTGATTAATGTGGTTAGTTATGGGTAAAATGCGTAAATATTTTAAATAAGTAGGTGGTTATAAAATATTTATTGTTGTCGGGGAATATTAGTTTGGTCGTGGAATATTCTTGCTGTCGGGGAATATTCGTATGACGGTGCAACCTTATATGGGCCCCATAACGGAAAGCGATTGGATGAAGAAAATGACAAGTATAAGTTGTTTATATTAACGACGTAGTTGTTACCGTTAATACTGTTGGAATACCCGGTGGTTAAAATACAGTAATACGCATTGTTGCACAGTAGCACACGATATTGCACCAATTATTGATTCTTACGTAAGAAGGTACTACTCAATAATTATTACAGTAATTACTGTTCAATATTTTATTTTATTGATTCAATAATTGCTGCGTTGATATTTTATATTATTATTATTTCAATAATTGTCAGTACACAGTATTTTCCATTATTAGATCAATAATTCATATTATTTGAATAATATTATTAGATAGCATTATTGGCAATGTCTAGAAAGTTCTTTCTAAGGAGAGGTTTGGTCACCTAATTGCGCGCTAGTAAGGAGAAATTATAAGACCCCAACTTTTTATAAATAAAATTGAATTTCCTCTAATTATTATTCTTGATTAATAAGGTGGTAATTTGATATAATGCTTTGGTTATGGGTGAAATGTGCAATTTTTGCAAAATAAACAAGTGGTTATTAAAATATTCATTTTTGTCGGGAATATTCGTTTGGTCGTGGAATATTCTTTTGTCGGGAATCTCCCGTACGACGGCGCAGTCATTTGTGGGCCCCATAACGAAAAACAGATGGATGAAAGAAAACGACAAAGATTGAGTTTTATAAATAACTACGTAAATTGTTACCGAATTAACACCGTTGGGTTACACGGTGGTTAAAATACGAATCGTGTGGTTGCACAAGTAGCACACAGGTATTACATGAAGATTGTTGAATTATTGATCCTTACGTGAAAGTACTACTCAATAATTGTCACATGAATTCTTGCTCAATATTTTATTTATTGATTCAATAATTCTTTGCGTTGATATTTTATATTATTGTTGTTCAATAATTGTCACCGCACACAATATCTCCATTATCGGATCAATAATTCATATTATTTGAATAATATTATTAGATAACATTATTGGCAATGTCTAGAAAGTTACATCGAAGGAGAGGTTTGGTCACCTAATTTCGCTTAATAAGGAGAAATCCTTATTGGAAAGCCCTACATCACTGAACCTGCGATTGTCAATAATGTGATTCTATAATATTATTTGTGAATAATTAATTATTGATTTATATGATGAGAAAAATATTAATTTTATGTGGATATAAATAAAGAAAATTTTTAATGTGACAATTGTTGAAAATTAATATTTTATCTTTTTCGATAAAATATATTATTTTAATAATATATTAATGGTGATATTTTTACAATGGATGTGGGATATATGAATAAATGAGGAGGAAGAGTATTTTGTTGGATTAAATGTTTAACACATATTTTTGTGTGTCGGTGGACACAATTCTTGATGAAAATTTATTATAGGTAGAAAATCGTAGTTTGTGGATTTTGGTCAATTTTTGTTTGGAATTTGGGAAAACTTCCTTCTGCAAAGTTGTAGATAATAGAATTTCCTATGGAAATTCGCAAGTTTCGAATTTTCTGATAACCGAGCTATTTTTTATGAATTGTTAAAGTTTCGGAGAATAAAATGATTTTTATTAATTTATGGGTGGGACCCACTTTTTGGTTGGTGTGGAATACACATGTGAGCTGCTATTTTTGTTCAAAGATGGCTGATGGCTTTCAAAATTGGTTGGTGAAGGTTGGTGTGGAATAAGAAAAAGAAAATGATATTTTATTATTTTAGTCTCCTTTGGCGTTCTAGCATTTTCCTATAAATAGAGGACTAAGTTAGAATTGAAAATCACACCAGAAATAAAGTTTTCTCTCTTTCTCTCTCTATATTATCGAGCGTATTCTTGTGAGTATACTTTGAGTGTTGTAATACTGGTATGCGAGTTTACATCAACCTTATCTGAAAATTCAAATCGTAAGTACGGTTATTTTGAGGTAAGGGTTGTTTCTTCTTAAATGATATTATCTTCTTCAATATCATTATGCCGAAATATTGTTCTGAACTTTTTATCAATTTGGAACTTTTTCATGTCGGAGTTACTATTCATGAGTTACTATTCACGAGTTACTATTCATGAGTTACTATTCACGAGTTACTATTCACGAGTACTATTCACGAAGCGTGATGATATTTTTTTGTGAAATTTCTATCTTTTTGTGTCGGGGTTACTATTTACGTATACGACACTATTCACGTATACGGAACTATTCACAAATACGGTACTATTCACCCCAAAAAATGAAATTTTCTCTTTTTCTTTCAGATGTCTTTTATGGTTACTATCTTTGATTGTATCCATGTTTTGATCTTTATTTGTGAATTCTTCTTCACACTTGGTTATTATGGAGTATTATTGAATTTGGATAAACCGAAATACGAATCCCTAATATTTGTCCTTCTGTCTTACTGGATTCGTTCTCTAAAATATTTTTCATCATCCTCAATCCTTAATGGTGATACTTGATGAATATCTTTGGCCTGTAGTGCAAAGATGAATGATTAAACTGATGAATCTCTTTGGCCCGTAGTGCAAAGATGAACAGGTATTGAGATGAACATGACCAACTGGTGATACAAATGAATATCTTTGGCCTGTAGTGCAAAGATGATTAAAAATATATATTGATTGTTGTTACAGGGATGAAATATTGATGATGGACTTTTAAATCTTAGAAGACAGTAGAATTCATTTTCTACGTGACTCTTCTAATGGATTGTTGTTTCCGTTGCATTTGTTGATCTAAAACTTGTTGTCTATTATATTTTATCAGATTTTTTCCTGTTGAAGACTAACGATAATTTGTTGTATATTATCTTAGTCATAATATTCTTTACTGGGCTAGTTGAGCTCACCCTTTTCCTTGTTGTTCCATTTTTCTTCTCAGGAGGCGAGAATGTAGCGAGTACTAGTCGGGGTATGGAATGAAGGTTCTAGAGAGAGTTGTTTAGTAGTCCTCACCATTTTTATAAAATAATGTATCAATAATTATGATGGGGATTTATTTGCGTGTGGATATTGTCTAGACGGCAATATCTGGTATTTAAACTCACGGTTTATATGTTGTAATAATAAAGTTATAGTTATTTCGTACCATGTATTTGGTGACTCGTAAATGGGTTGGGTGGAATGGACCTATTTTGGGGGCGCCACAGAAATTCTTATTGGAAAAGCCCTCTTTCCTCGGAAACAACTCAGTTGTCGATGATTGTGATTCTGTAATATTATTTGTGAATAATTAATTATTGATTTATATGATAAGAAAAATATTTATTTTATGTGGATATAGATGGAGAAAATTTTTAATGTGACAATTGTTGAAAATTGATATTTTATCTTTTTCCTGATAAAATAATTCATTTAAATATATTATTATATTATAATAATGGTGATATTTTACAATGAATGTGTGATATATGAATAAATTAGGAGGAAGAGTATTTTTGTTACAAAAAATGTTTAACACATGTTTTGTGTGTTGATGGACCCCATTTTTGACTGAAATTTGATTATAGCCTGCAAAATCGTCCGTATGTGGATTTCGTCAATTTCTTGTTTGGAATTTGGAAAAACTTAAACTTACAAAGTTGTAGAAATTGAATTTCATATGAAAAAAAGACATAAGATTCAATTTTTTTTGATAAAAGGGCTATTTATTATGAATTATTGAAGTTCTGGAATAATTGATTTTTGAAGTTTTAAACTTTTTTTTAATAAAAATATTTTTGTTATGGTTGGTGAGCCCCACTTGTTGTTAAACATGCTGAAATTGAATAATTCAAGGTGGGCGTAGAAAATTTAATATATATATTAATATTTTATTAAATTTTCTGTTTTGGTGTTCTAAACATTTTCCTATAAATAGGGTGCTTAGGTTAGAATTGAAAATCACACCAGAAACTGAAGTTTTCTCTCTCTATATTATCGAGCGTATTTTTGTGAGTATTTAGATACTTTAAGTGTTGCTATACGGTGCAAGTTCCTTCATCTTATATCCAGATATTCAAATGTAAGTCTTGTCTTTTTGAGGTAAGGGATGTTGTTTTTTTATAAATGATATTATTTCTTTCAATATCATTATACCGAAATATTCGTAAGATTTTTCTTGTGAAATTCTTATCTTTTCATGTCAGGGTTACTATTCATGAGTTACTATTCATGAGTTACTATTTATGAGTTACTATTCACGAGTTACTATTCACGAAGCATAATGATTTTTCTTGTGGAATTTCTACCTTTTAGTGTCGAGTTTCTTATTCACGTATATTTACACTATTCACGTAAAAAATTAAATTTTCTTTTCTGTGTCCAAGATTGTCTGTTATGGTTTCTATCTTTGATTGGATCTATGTTTTGATCTTCATTTTTGAAATTCTGCTCCACAATACTTTATTATGGAGTATTTTTGAACATGGATAAACCGAAGTACGAATCGTTACTATTTGTTCTTTTGTCTCACTGGATTCGTTTTCTTTAAAATATATTTTTCATCATCCTCAGTCTTAAATGATGATATTACTGAATATCTTTGGCCTGTAGTGCAAAGATGAATGATTTCTTGATGAATATATCTTTGGCCCGTAGTGCAAAGATGAACAGGTGTTAAGATGAACATGACCGACTGATTAATATCTTTGGCATGTAATGCAAAGATGACTATTTGATTCAGGATGTATATTGATTGATGTTACATGGATAAAATATCGATGATGGACTTTTAAATTCATAGATGATAGTAGATTTCATTCTCTACTTAACTCTTCTAATGAATTGTTGTTTCCGCTGCAGTTGTTGATTTAAAACTTGTTGTCTATTGTATTCTATCAGATTTTTCCCTGTTGAAGACTAAGGATAATTTGTTGTACATTATCTTAGTCATAATATTCTTTACTGGGCTTGTTGAGCTCACCCTTTTCCTTTTTATTCCATTTTTCTTCTCAAGAGACGAAAATATAGCGGAAACTAGTCAGGGTGTGGAGTGATGGTTCAAGACAGTTGTTTTAGTAGTCCTCACTATTTTGTAAAATAATGTATTAATAATTGTAATGAGGACTTATTTGAGTGTGGATATTGTCTAGAAGACAATATTTGTATTTAAACTCACAGTTTATGTGTTGTCGTATTTTGCACGACAATTGTATTAATGAAGTTGTAGTTGTTTCTGTACCATGTATTTGGCGACTCAAAATAGGTTGGGTGGATTGGACCTATTTTGGGGGCGTCACAGAGGGAGTACATTTTAATGGAGGGAACCAAACATTAAATGTTTTATTTCTTTGTCCATTTTACTTAACCATAGGTGACTCATCCCTTTCCCCCCACACATACATGATGAGTGTCCCCCCCCCCCCCCCTTTTTGCCTCATCCACTCTTTCATATCATCACATGTTTAATTTTCCAACATGTGACACATGTCCTTCAAGACTTTGGGGACTTTGGCTCCAAGTATTTAAATTTTAACCCTAGGTTTGAGCCTTAGCTCCAACCTAGTTAATTAAGTCACCCAAAACCTTGGCTCAACCCTTAGCCAGGTTATTCAAACCCTAGACTCAACCTTAGGTTAAACTTTTGGTTCAACACTAGGCAAGTCCTACAGATCCTAACCAAGCCTTTAAAATCCTAGTCTTAGTTAATTCAACTAAATTTAATTAGTCATTTCTTTTCTAGTAAGTATTTGAGCTTTTTCAGTTACGTCTCGTAACCTCTTGATTAGTCGAAAAATCGACTTTTATTTTTCGAAAAAAAAATTATTTAACTTTCCGTCCCCATTTCCTGAATAAACTTTATGTCGTAATTCGAAAAGTCGAAAAAAAAATGAAAAAGTGTTTTTCGCGTAAGTTTTTTTACGTCTTTTTTCCAAAAATAACTTTTATTAGAGATTTCATCTCTCCTTCTCAAATAAACGTTATTAAGTAATTCAAAATTTTCAAAAATAAACGTTTATTAGCATTTTTTGCGTTGATGAATGGTGTTTTAGTGTTTTTCTCAAAAAAATTTATTTTCTTCTTTAGAACCCTAACCACATATATTCACTCACGTAACAAATATCTAGGTCATATTGCGACCTTAAATCACTTAAAACAAAATATTATTCATAAAAATTTATTTTTATTAAATAATATTCATAAAACCTTATTTTTAAGGTAAATCAAAATTCTCGATCGTCACAGTCTTTAAGTTATTAAAAACCATTTTAGTTTTCAAATGCTACTTAATACTGCGTTTGGATTGAAAAAATGAAATTGAGTACGGAATAAAATGATTTTTAACGTATTTTAAGTCTATATTTTGTTGTTGATGGTGGTCGGTATTGTCATATAATGACAAAATTATTACATATATTAATTCTACTGGAATGAATTTTATTCCACCTTCTCCACATAGAATAAAAAATAAAAGAATTTAATGAGTTTTCATTTCATTGGAATGGTTTATCCTCCAAAAATATAAACAAATACACTATTTTTATTTCATTATTTCATCTATTACATTCCTTCAATACAAATGTAGCATAAGAGAAACTATAATATAATTAACGTGCATAGCACAGATCATATAGGATGTATGTTATATTTTTTTAATTAGAAGATTAAAAATTAATAGATCACAAAATTATTAATTAAACTAAAAGTATTCGTTTTGTAATTTTTATTACAGATACTTTCATTTACTAAAATGCAGTATATAATTACTTGAAAGTCTCAAAATATTTACTAAAATTTGAAAATAATTTTTTTCCAATATTGCTTCTCCCTGCTTAACTTTATTAGGGTTATTTTTTTTTAACCAAGTCAATGTTCTGTCAAAATGTTTTGCTAGGTTTTAATATTTTGAAATCTATAAGACCAATATATAATATAAAAAAATTGATCTTTCACAAGCAAATTTCTCTGCATGTGGCTCTTCCATGATAACTTCTTCAAATTTGTGTGAACTAACTAGCGGTTAAGTCTAGTAAATATTTTGAGTTTAGAATAATATTGTATTCTTATACTCGGGTAGTTGTTAGTGTATTAATTAAAGAGTCTTATAATGACAATGTCTGTAAGTATGACTGTACTAATTATAATGACAAAATATAGTAATATATAACACGGACCCTTGAATAAATTGTTTAAAACTTGTATAACATAATTCATATTACTAAACTTTAATTGGTATAATTTATGTTATACTTTATTGAAAATAATGACAACTGTGACGCCCTCAAATCCGAGTTACCTGACCCCCAAGTTTGGTGCTTACGATCCAACATATAAATAACATTTAACTATCCATTTATTTATGAATATAAACATACATATCATTAACTGATATTGTTAATACATTACCCCAGGTTCTCTAACCTTAACATTACAAACATACCCTTAGATATACAAAAAGGGTTATACAAATCAACATAAATATTAATTTTTATCACTACTACTCCAACAATACACCTTTGCCTTTGCTCTTCTCTGCCCCTCCGACTTCTTCGTTTCTAGCTGAAATATTTTATTTAGAAAGGGTGAGCAACAAATTTGCCCCGCAAGTTAAGTCATACAATGAATGTATAAGAATCAAGAATAACAGACTATCTATTTCGATAGAATGACACCAAAGTTCGGAGAACTTTGAAATAGCTGAACAAATCGTTAATCACTAACACGTCTTCTCGCATCATATGCAATACAATAATTTGATAATGAAAGAGTACAACGCTTTCAAAGTTTCTACGATATTCAATTGAATAATCAAGAATCAATTCTACGCAATAACAAAGTGAAATATTTTCCAAATTTATGCTGAGCGATCCTTTGGATCTCTAACTTTCTCTTTCTCGAGTAACTATCAAAGGTTTTACTTTGATATACACATGTGTATCAGATAACCATAAAGATTAAATCATACACCTCAGCAAGTATAATAAGTGATCAGCTTCATTATACCATATATTATGCATAATACTTAAACGCGCGCAACAACCGAATATACGACCACAAAGTTCCCTTTTTATAAAAGGTTGTTCTTCTCATTCTTACAACAAGAATACAACAACGAAATACTATGATTTCAATATCTAATCGCTTTCTCGATCTAGCCGAAACAATTGGCATCGACTTATCAATAATAATTGAGTTTTTTTTCCGAACTTATCAAGTTCTAATAAAAGTTCGTCTAACCAGAACAATTAGCTAAGACATATCTCAACACGATTCAACAATAGACAGGAATTATGTAAGACCTCAACTTTTTATAAATAAAATCGATTTTTCTCTAATTATTATTGTGAATAATAAGGTGTTAATTTGATATAATACTTTGGTTATAGGTGAAATGTGCAAATTTTGCAAAATAAGCAAGTGGTTATAAAATATTCATTGTTGTCGGGGAATATTCGTTTGGTCGTGGAATATTCTTCACATGGGAGAATATTCAATGACGATGGCGCAAATGACCATTTATTCGACCTATAACGAAAAAAAAACGTTCAGATGAAGAAAATGACAAATTTGATTTTTTTACAAATAACGACGTAGTTGTTACCATTAACACTGTTGGAATACACGGTGGTTAAAATACAGTAATCCGTTGAACTCCTCGCGAAAGACAGGAGTAGGATTAGGCTGACCAGATGTAGCCATGTTTGGCTGTATGCTTATTGCCTTTTTGGATTTGGAATAGGTAACTGGACCAATTATTTCCCTACAAAAAGACTTATGTATTTTAGTCTTAAGGAAACATGGAAATGTTACATGCTATGTAATGTGTCCGTTTTTAGGAGTGTTATCCTAAAAAATGGATGTCAGCTGTTTTAATGACAGGATAGCATGACAGGTTTTGATATGAAAAGGGAATGCATGTTCACATAGTCCTTTATATTTTCCATTACATTGAGATTGACATGGAAATGAAATTACAAGTAATTTGAAATTACAAGTAATTGAAATGGGAAGGTATGAAGAGACTTCCCTCCGCGTTTTGGTTTATGAGAGGCTGACCTATCTTAGGCTACTCTCGCGGATTTTTGGCATGAAGGTTCCCAGATCATCGCAATTTACTCGATGGGAAATTAATCCAATCTTTCAACTGGAGCGAATCTGGGTGGTGCCTTTCCTAAGCCTCGTTGGAATTAGTCTCCCTACGAGTCCAGTAATCAAACACCGATAGGAAACCTCCTGGTGGAGGCACCACACAACATACATTCACATACATTGCATCTCACCGTATGGAAATGATGACATGTGCGAAGCACCAATATCACATTCAGATATGGTGCAAAACACTAAGTGCAGTAAGTAAAGTATTAGTATACATTCATTCAAATGTAAATGCAACATCCACACACAAGCAGATAAAAGTTTTGAAAAGCTTTGATAGCGGCTTAAGCCCTCTTACTGGTGTCCCCAGTAGAGTCGCCACCTGTCGATGTCGGGATTTTTATTTGTCCCTTTTGTTCTTGTCTTTTGGTGTTCTCATGTTAGGTGAGATTTTTTGAAAAATAAGTTTGAAAAGGTCCGACATGTATATGTCGAAGATTTGACTATAAGAGTCGCCAGTTGATATTTTTAAATGTTTGCACCAACTCAACCGAGAAATGGTTTGCACATAGACCTAGTGATGTGACACTTTTTAACTGGTCTGCAAAACCGAAATTCGTTAGGGTCCGGGGGCTTGATTAAACAGAGGGAAGGTGTTAGGCACCCCCCAACTTTCGTGATAACACGGTTACCTCCACTTTTCAATTCAAACATTTATCTGAATGTGTGTGTATGTGTAGATCTATGTACAGTTGTCTGAAAGTAGTGATATGCCTCGTTTGCACCTATATACAAAGGGTTTCACTTTTGTATAGCAATGATGTTTTATAAAATAGGTTTTTCAAACCCTTGTGCTCAATAGTAATTGAGGCCTTTGATACTTCCATTTTATTATGTGTTCGGCTGGATTGTTTTTATTATTTTTGAGATGCGAAGCATCTTCGAGAAAATAAGATACATAGCAGCGCCGAACTCCTTATGGGCATGAGAGCCATATAAAGGAAATTCAGACACCGTGAATAATTTACAAGTTGGATGCAGCTGAAAATGTCCATCACAAGAACCAAATCTAGATTCAGGAACTGAATCTGTGATCACATGATTTCTAGGCTCACATGACAAAGCAATATGCAAAAAAGCTAAAACAAGAACTAGATTTCAATAAATCTAAACTATTTCAGCTTCATCGGTTCTACTTTAGTCACCATGAACCGGTTAAAGTGTGAAATAGCTAGATTGAGACAAATCTATCCCCTAGCAAAAGCTAGAAAAATAATTAGATTTGAGTAAATCTAAGCATTCCAGCTTCAACGGTTCTAGTTTAGTCACCATGAATGGGTTAAAGTGAGAAATAGCCATATTTAGGCAAATCTAACCTGCAGGCTGATAAATATTTATATATATATAAGATGTAAATATATACATATATATATAAGCGATAAATGGCCACGAAGTGGTCTCCAGGCCTGACGGAAATGTATATATATATAAAAGTTGTAAATGCACCGGATATCACACCCAAGCTCAATCAAACAGAGTTCGATAACAGTATATATATATATATATATATATATATATATATATATATATATATGTGTGTGTGGTAAACGCACCAGATGTATATCCAGGCTCAATCAAACAGAGTTTGATGATAAGATATATATATATATATATATATATATAAATACTTATATATATATATATAAGTATTTATATAAGTATTTATATATATAAAAGTAGTAAACGCTCCGAATATTATATTCGGTTTCAACACGACACGACTCTCAACGTGAATAGATATGTATGTATGAAAGTGAAAAAAAACTTTAAAATATGAAATATCTTACTGTGGGCTGCCAAGAAGACTTCAGATAGCTTTTGATACCTGAAAACTCGGTTTCCACCGGTTAAATTTCAGTATGATGTAAAACACGAGCTCGCAAGTGTTTAAAAAAAAGAAGCATTCAATTTGGAGCACTATAGAAGTGTGTACAAAGTGAAATAGACAGGGTTTCCTCGCCTTTTTTCTCTTGAAAATGGCCACCCCAAGCCCTCTATTTATAGAGGGAGGAGCCGTGGGTCTACCTACGGCTGCCCGGGATGCCCCAGGCTCTGCGGGTCCCGCCGTCTCGAAGAACATGCACTCGTCCAACGCGTTGTCCGCTTGAACCTTCATAACTTCCAATTCGGGCATCCGATTGAGGCGTGTTATACCTTTCCGGAATGATGTTGTCAAGAGCTACACAATGACATGGGATAAGAGGTTGTACAAAGCTGGGAAGATGGGTCCATGACCAGATCTTTAAGTTTTCAAATTATATCTGATGTGCTGTCTTCCGTAGTAGTCACTCGGGATTTGATTTATGGTTCTTGTGGGACACTTCTGTGTGAAATGTGTATTGAATTGATGTTGAGAGGGCGTGAATTTAGCATCGAGGTGGCAAAATGATGATTTTGCCCCTCACAGGGGTTATCTCCGGCTCTAGGCTGATGTAACAGTCGCTGCTTAGGGTTATCTCTGAGATTGGGCAGCTGTGAGTGTTGAATGTCCTTAGGGGTGTTTTTGAGGTGTGCTCGACCTCCCAGGGTTATCTCCAAGGTTGGAACTGAGTGCCTCCGGGTTGTCTCCGAGGTTGGAACTGACTATTCCGGGGTTATCTCCGGAACTGGAACTGTTTCCCTCGGGGTTATCTCCACATATATCATATTTTTATGGATTAAATTACTCTAAATCATATAAAAATAGTTTATGTCAACAAATTAGTATATACAACCCATATAATCAACAATTAATCATTCATATAAATTTTATAGATAATTTTCGAATGAAAAGAGAACTACAACTTAGAGGCTAAGATTATACCTTTGATTGTTAACTTAAACTTTGTTAGAAGATAAGAATGATATTTCAACTCTCTTTTTCCTTATCTAGTTCTCCAATTTGTCCCCAACTTCTAAAACTCCTTACTTTCTCTCAAGTTTTTCTCTGAGTTTTTCCTTCTTTCTCTTCTCTATTTCTTTCTCTTTTCCAACTTAACGCAAAGGAACAATATAACTGATATAATATAATTATTATTACGCATATAAAAACTGACAACATAATGTACCCTTAATTAATTGATATCAGTTATATATTTTTTTAATTCAAAAGTCACTAAGGCCTATTTGGCAAAATTAATTTAAAAATAAAGACTTAAAAGCCTTAAGCCTTGTTTGGTAAAACTAAATTAAAACTTCTTTTTTAACTTATTTTAATAACTCACTTACTATATAGTTTATTATCACACCCTATTTAATTAAATTCCCATATTCAAATTTAATTAAATTAAAGCTAACAACAACTTATTAAATCAAAATGGCACATAATCAAATTGTCACAAAATTATAATTTTTATTATAATTTTATTTAATAAATTATTACATTTCTTTTAATTACTAAATTAAATCAAAATAACATTATAACAATTCATTTAATCCTTATCAACTCTCTAATTTAATTATTAAATTAAATTAAAATATTATCACATATTAATTAATTCATCACTCTTTTAATTTAATTAACTTCAACATATAAAATTACTGAATATCAACTTAATTAACATATTACACTTAATCAAGTTAATTCCCAACAACTCATAAATTATTTATTTAACTAATAAATAATCAAATTAAACAAATATTTATTTAACAATAAACACATCAACTAAAATATTTATTTTATTTAATAAATATTTGAAATTACATATAAAATTCTGGATTGTTATATCCTTCCCTCCTTACAAGGATTCTGTCCCCAGAATCACAACTCAAACAATTCATTCATCACATTACCTGTGGGCTTCACTCCCTTGAAGTACATACCAAATAGATTAAATTTTCAGTTCCACCAAAATAATAACCACTATATGAAATAATAAAATAGAAATAACCAAGTAGAAGAAATCAAGATTTATTCGTGGAAAATCCTCTAAAATTAAGAGGTAAAAATCACGGGATGATCTCCGAAAAATCCACTATAATAAACTAAGAGAATACGAAGATATCTTAATTTGAGTAAACATTCAAATTAAATCACCACAATAACCCTGCGATGGAACCCAAATAACACACTTAGTTGTTTAATCTTTTTCTCTTGGCTCTTACTTGGTTTTTTTTCTCTATTCCACCTTTTTCTCTCGGATGGAATTTCTAAATTTCCCACCCTTCCCTCAGATGAGATTTCTCACTCTTCCACCCCTTTCTCAAATGGGATCATTTCTGGGATATATTTTCATTTAGCAACCTTGGGTATTAAATAAGTAAAGGACCTATGTCCTTTTTCTCTCTCTTGCAGCATGTATGTATGTGTGTATATATATATAAGACCCCAACTTTTATGAATAAAGATTTAATTTTTTCGAAATATTTTTTTAGTATTATGGTGTGGATTTGATATAATGTTATAATTGTGAGCTATATTTATAAATTTTGCAAAGTAAGCAAGTTTTTATAAAATATTCTATTGGTCAGGAAATATTCATTTTATCAGGGAATATTCGTACAACGGCACAATCATTGGTTGACCCCTTAAATCTAAATTACATCATCGGAGTTAAAAAAACGATGTAAATATCTTTTTATAAAAATAACGACAAAAGTTTTACCGTTAACTGTTGAAATACCCAGTGATAAAGTACAGTAATACGCGTGGTTGCATAGTAGCACACGTTATTGATTATTGATGTTTAAGTGAGAAGTCACTCAGTTTTATTCAATTATTACCACAGTAATTGTTGCATAGTATCTCACGTTATTGATTCAATTATTGTACAATATTTTATATTATTAAATCAATAATTGAGACGACAAAGTTATTTATATTATTATTTGCATTATTGACGATGTGTAGAAAGTTCTGTCAAGGAAAGGAGTTTGGTCACCTAATTGCGCGTTAATAGGGAGAAATCCTTATCGAAAAGCCCCCTCTTTCCTGGGAATGATCTGATTGTTAATATTGCAAGTTATATTATTGATGAATAATTGTTGTTTAAAAATGTGTTTTGTGAAGCCAAGTAAATTGAGTTAAATAGAGGGGATTTGTATGAAGTATTTATTACTCCCTCCGTCCCAGGATAAAATTCCTGGTGGACTTTTCACGCATATTAAGAAGAGGAATAAAATGACAAAATTGCCCATAATAATGTCATTAAATATGGAGAGAGAATTAGAATAAGAAAAGTATGAGATATTTAATGCTACAGCATAATAATAGGAAAAAATGTGTAAAAGTTTGGTTATTAAAGAAAGAGGACATTTAACATGGGACAATCCAAAATAGTAATAAAGACTTTTATCCCTGGACTAGGAGGGAGTATAAATTTTGCTTATTATATGGACCCCCATTTACCCAATTTTAAAAATAATCTAGAAATTTATTCAAATATATATATATATATATATATATATATATATATATATATATATATATATATATATATGAATGACCTGGGGAGAATTGGAAAGTTCACTTGGGAAGTATTAGTATTAGTATTATTATTGTTATTATATATATATATATATATATATATATATATATATATATATATTATAATAAGTTTTGTTTTTTATGTAAAAATAGAATATATATTTTATTTTATTATGCATAGTGTCTGCATAGTTTTTGTATAGTAAAATCAGAAAATTCGTCAGAAAACCCGTGATTCCTACTGTGCAAACCGTGATTTTTTCTTTACTGTGCATCCAAATAGCATCATGTCAGAGAATTCTTCTATAATATTGAGCGTATTTTTTTAGAGTTTAAGGAAGCTTTGAGTGTAGAAAATAATGCAAGTTTTCTTCAAGAATATATCCGCTATATCAGTCAGAAATACTCTTCTTTTGAGGTAAGGGGTATTATTTATTTCATATTCGCTTACGATATTATATTTCATATTTGTAAGAAATTTTATTTCGTTCAATATTCGCAAGAAATATTATCTTCGTTTAATATTCGTAAGGAATATTATCTACGTTCAATATTCGTAAGGAATATTATTTTCGTTCAACAGTTGTAAGGGATGTTATTTTTGTTCAATATTCGTAAGTAATAATATTTTCTTACATACTTTGTAGTATGTAAGTAATATTATTTCGTTTCAAATTCTGAATTCTACACTAATTTTGTTAAGTATTGCTTCTATACTCCTTGAAAATAGTAGAATATCCTTGAAATTTGCGCTTCATCTAGTATCGTTTCACAAGGATATTTTTCTGAACATTCTTGTTCATTTTTAAGCTTTTCATGCTGGAGTACTATTCATGGATACTATTCATTTATACGGCACTATTCATACGTACAGAACTATTCATACGTATGGGTACTATTCACGAAGAACTATTCACATGGTACTATTCACCCGGGGTACTATTCATGACAAAAATTAATTTCTATTATGTCCAAATCATTTTTTATACAATACTATTCTTGAATTTTACTCCACAAAGCAGTTATCATATTGACAATTTGGACATTTTTAAACTCTGGATAAATTTAAAGTCTTTAATATTTATCCTTGATTTCGTTTGATTAATGCTTATATCATTGTCATCATCCTCATGCTTATATTGTGATAAAAGTTATCTTTGGCCCGTAGTGCATAGATGGACTGTTGATTGGTATGATTATGACCAAGGATTATTCGGTATACTCATGACCTGTAATGTTACAAATGATGCGGTAAAATTCATAATTGGCCCATAGTGCATTGATGGACAAATATTGGTATGATCATGATCATGCGTTCTCTTCGGCCAAGGGTGCAAAAATGAATTTTTGTTTGGCATGATCATGACCATTGGTGATAACACGAATATCCTTGGCCCGTAGTGCATGGATAATTCAGTGATATGGATTATTTATTAAGCTGAGTCTCAGCGATAAAATTGATGAGAAACATTTTAAATCATAGAAGATAGTAGATATCATGCTCTACTTGACTCTTCTAATAGATTATTATTTCCGCTGCAGTTATTGATCTAAAACTTGATGTCTATTGTATTCTACCAGTTGTTATACTGTTGAAGGCTAACGATAATTTATTCTGCATTATCTTAGTCATAATATTATTTATTGGGCTAGTTGAGCTCACCCTTTTCTTTCATTGTTCTCTTCGGGAAATGAGAATATAGCTGGAACTAGTCAGGGAATGGAGTGATGGTTCAAGATGATTGCTATAGTAGTCCTCACTATTCTATAGGAATACTGTGATAATAATTGTAATGAGGACTTATTTTGAGTTTGGATATTGTCTAGGAGATAATATTCGCATTAAAACTCACAGCTTATGTTTTGTCGTATTCTGTACGACACTTAGCAGTTGTATAAATTAAGTTTGTATTTGGATTATGTACCATGTATTTGGTGAATCAGAATGAGTGATGTATACCTATTTTGGGGGCTTCACAATATATATATACAAAAGTGTGTGAGTCACCAAGTTTTAAAGAAACCAAAAGACAAAAGCCCTTTTCCTTTTTCCATAAAACTTGTGCCACCCCCATTTCCTTTTCTCAAGGCAGCTAACTTACTTTTCTTGCCACCTCATCATGTGTGAGGACCCACAAGAAACCTAAAACTTGTTACATATGTTGTCGAGGTCCTAGATTACTACAAGGCTCTAAATGTTGAGGATCCTAGATTGTCGAGTTCTTGAATGAGGTTTTGTGTTCAATTTGGAATGTCATAAGGAAGTTTGAAATAAGTCACACAACATTCAATACTATCAATCTCTCCAGTAAAGTTTTCATGATAAAGAGTCTTTCTCCATTAAGGGAGACACAACAACATCAAGTGAGTCAAATAGGAGAAGTGATTCATATGTAGATTCATTTTAGTCCAATTTGCCCTACAAAATTTATATATTGGATATAATTGGAAAATAAGGGGAAGAAAGGAATGGTGAAGAGGTAGAAGCTGCAATTTACATCTTCCATGCCCTTAAAGAGCTATTAAGTGAGAAGACACGAAACAATAGAAATAATATTTACACAATAGAAATTATATTGCTAATTTACACTTGTCTCTTGTTTTTTTTTTCTAAAGTCAGTTTAGCTTTGTCAGTATAAATAGATAAGTAATGTATTGTGAAAGACATCAGGAAAATATATCAATTTACTTTTTGCTTATGTTAATTATTCTTTTTTCTCTACCTTTTCCTTTATAATTCCCTTTATTGTTTCTCAACCATGAATTTCTTTCTAAATCTGAGAACCTATTATGACAATGAAAGTAGTATACCCTCAAGCTAATCGCATAGGATGTGATAAGCATTTACTTTGTAATATTGT
Organism: Panax ginseng; assembly: GCA_020205605.1. Classification (NCBI taxonomy): domain Eukaryota; kingdom Viridiplantae; phylum Streptophyta; class Magnoliopsida; order Apiales; family Araliaceae; genus Panax; species Panax ginseng. Next base: position 86,476,181 of record CM035143.1, read on the forward strand.
TCATTTATTAATAAAAGAGATCATTTATTTATCCATGCTTAATTGGTTGAATTTATTAATGTGATAAACCCATAGTTTTGGAGTAATAATTTTAGAATCGCGATGATGATCATGCTAATGAGATCTAAATTCTAGATAACTTAAAACTAAAATATTCCTAATCATATATAGTATCACAAATATGGGGTTAGGGGATCCGGATAGATTAGTACATATATATATATTATGTTTACTCTGTTGAAGAGAATGATTGATCTCATAATGTGGTGACACTAAAGCATGTATATAGGTGCTTATTTGAGAATAAGTTCACTAAACGTAACTCGCTTAAGGAACACCTAATGGAATTTTACTTGCTTGACAATATGAGTTCCTATAGTGATAGTTGTAAAAGTGATCCTTGGATTTAAGATCATCATAGTACCTTGTGTTTTCTGAGTTATATTTTATCATATTCCTTAAGACTTTTTTGGTATATCAATGGGCATGTTCGGGTATAATAAAGTGTACATAGAGGTAGGTGAATGATCAACAAAGGATCTACCACTTCCATTCAAGGGAGATAATGTGCTATGTGATTCGATAGATGACAACTCAGAAATCATTTGCCAATGTGAATGGAAATTAGAAAGGAGTTTCTAATTTACATTAACTGAAGTTGTGAATTTAAGAATTGAAATGCATATAATCAAATAAATAAAACTTGATAGTAATTGATCCATGTTTTATATTTGATCGTGACATTTTATGGTAGAACTATTGAATTATACGATAACTGATAGACACATAATTTACATCATGTTAGCCTCCAAGATGATGCACAAGTAGTGATCCACAGGTGGCTCAGTGCATCATATACTCTATAGTTTTATGTGATTTTAAATTAATTAAGAAGTTTTGATAGATTATTGTTAAGATTTGAGTTTTTCATAATCTATGCTTGCTCGAAAAAGTTTTGATGGGTTATAGTTAATCCTTAAATTTTCATAGTATGCTTACTCACATTAATTGTAAAATTACTAAATTAAAGGGATGAGAGATCAAAACTATATTTGAGTTATAAAAATAGAAGAGATTGAATCATATGTTTTGTTTATTGTTAAATAGATCCGGATTCCTACATTGCTTTCTTATTATTAGTTAGTTTAATTATAGTTAATCGATTCTCAATCCTTATTTCTAATTCTCTTGAAATAGATATTAAGGATACATTAAAATTAATCTAATCTCTGTGGGTACCTGTAATTGTCAGTTCTTCAATTTAACATTGTGCACTTGCAATTATATATTTTTTTATCACATCAAGTTTTTGGCGTCGTTCTCGAGGACTAGAATTAATTTTTTATTCCTTAATTTTATTTTTTCAAATTAGTTTTTAACTCTAATATTTTTTTCCCAGGATTATCGAAGCGGATCGACGATACAAAAATTTAAAGATTTTGTTGATGCCCTTTTCTTGGTACTTTGTATCTCCATTTTTTATTAAATAAAACAAAAATTAGTAGTTTAGTTTATTTATTATTTTTAGTTTTTAATTGCCGCATTCATGCATTCACTAATGTAGAGCACATCCTGCCGCATTCATGCATTCACTAACGAGCAATGGCGAAGGCTTTCTCCATTTCTTTGATCCATGTTTGAGCTATGATAGGATCGGTAGTACCTACGAATTCCGAAGGTCCTACGCTCCTAAAATCCTTAAAGTTCGTAACTGGAACAACTTGAGAGTTATGTGGTATTCGTTCGTTATTTCTTCCCTGCAGGGCCTCTCCTAACAAATCTACTAGCCTTTGAATAGGGTCAACTTGTCCTCTCTCATTATTGACCGACTCTTCCGGGGTCGTTATTCTACGTCTGGGCGGCATTTTTTGCATCACAAAACTTCATTCTTTTTATTTAATTATTTACTTATGTACTTTTTTGTAAAAGGGAAACAAAATTTCATGACACATTTTCTAAAATAACGACATTTATATTCATATGCCAAATCATTACATTTACATGATCATTCCTAGCATACTTCTATAAATGTTAACATTCATCCCCAATATCACAAAAGATGGGGAAACACTAATATACTATCCCTTTAACATGAACCTACTCAGGGTTTACATAACTGTCCCATTCATTTAATATAAAAGATTGGGATTACATTTCATTTACAACAAACCTACACTACTGGACACTGAACCAATAAGTTATCCCTACATCCCACGATCCACGGCGCTCTTGTACTCAACCTAGATCATGTGAACCATCATTTCCCTGCTCAAGGTGTGGCGGGTCTGCCCTTGTTCCGCTGGATAATGGTACATACCATCAATCAGCCTCTCCATAGCTGTGCGGAAAGCATAGCTCATTTGGTTCATCTTCCTTCTCTTACACCTTACCTCTTCTTCTAGGTCTCCTACCCTATCATTAACTTCTTCCCACTTTTCCTCGAAGTGGATTCTATCCATAACCTCCATCTCTAACTGGGTACGAAGAACCTCATTCTAAGATTTCTTAGTCATTTCCCTCTGCCCGGACTCCTCTAGCTGCCTGACAACTCAACATTCATGGCTATCGCTCGATGGAAAAGGGTTCCCATATACACGCTTGCCTCCTTGCGATATGCAAGTTCTACCTCCAACTCCTATATCTCCAGCTTTCTCTTATAGTCTTCCTCCTTCAGCCTCTGCATCTCAATTTCTCTCTCCTAAGCCCGCGTCTCTAGTTCTTCAACCCGACACTCGAACTCCAAAATTTGCTCCTCGTATTCCCCCAACATCCAATCCTTGAATGTCGCCTCGTCGGAATCTTCCACGGGCTCATCTTCTATGGGATCTTCCTCGGAATCTGACTCTACGACGATCGACTCCATCTCTTCATCCTCATCCTCGTCATCTATAGAGGCTACCGTCGAGATGGGCTCTGCTATCAGAGGTGCCTCATACACTACGTGTATGTCATGTGGCTCCTCCTCCACCACTCTAATGGGTCCTCCCAAATCCGACATCCCACAACCATAAACATAAGACAACAAACAACAACTCCATTAAAATGTCAAAATCAAACATAATTTCATTGTATGGAATGAAAATATATTTCATAATGTTACTAAATCTTTAGGAAAACTCTATATGAGTTTTATCTCCTTCTATCCTCTAAGTTCTTCTAAGGTTATAGTCTAAGGATTCTCGCTCATAAGGTTTATAACCTAATGCTTTGACACCAATATATGACGCCCCCAAATTCGGACCACTCACGTCACTAATTCGGTTCGCCACGTGCTACAATTCTAATGACTAAATATCATCTCATGCAACGAAAATAACAGAATAAATTACATTTATTTAATATAATCATTCTTGTCCCGAGGTTTTGTAACCGTTACTACAACATTACAACTTAACTTAAACATAACTTATTACAACATAGTAACTAAGTCTTCATACAACACAATAATAATAAATTCCTAATACTAGGAAATAAAGCTATTTTGAAGCCTTCTCTTTACCATTGTCTTTGCCCGAGGGTTCACCACGTTCTGCCTTAACTGAAAGTTTTAAGGAAAGTAAGGATGAGCAACAAGTTTGCTCAGCAAGTAATATAGCAATAAGGCTGTTCAAAATAGTGATAAATTCTCGAGAGTACATCAATAATGATAGTTCAAGGATAGCAAGAAGTATCAATGGTTCTCAACAATAGTAGCTAAGGATAGAAAAATATCAATAAGATTTAATACTTAATCAATTTGAGATTTGAAAACATTGAATACTGAGCAGTCACTAAGGACTATGAACTTCTACTATAATTAACAGTATTATACTGAAAATCCAACAAAAATGAGTACAACAGGTGATCAGCCTAAAGTACCCTACATTATGCATAATATTTAATCATACTCATATGCGCACGTCGGTCTCCCGATAATTATATAGTTTCCCCTTCAAGGAGGGTTGTTCATCTCGGTCAATTATAAGAGTCCTCACCAAGTTAATTTGGTTTGGATAGCTTTCTATCATACGATAATGGTCTAGCCGAATTAATGGCTTAGACAGCTTTTATAATGCATATAAGAACTATAAGTTCAATGCTTGCAACAATCGTCAAATATCAATGATTTCTGAATATTAATATATATTTGTTTGAAATAAATATGGTTGATATGGCAACAATTCAAATTATACAATATATATATATAGTGTAAAGAACTTAGGAAACTTGCATTCAATATGAGAATCAAATGAAGTTCGAGAACTTGCACAAAATCCAAAGTTGTGTAAGTTAGAAAACTTGCCTCAAGCGTAGTTTACCAAAGTATAGTTTATCTAACATAGTTACGCGTATAGGATATTCATTAGTTACGTATACTCATACATGATATGTAAGTTTAAATGCATACATAAGAGTCTAAATTTGTCGTATAATTCCATACGTACGTCATCACATATCTTACATACACATAACACAAAATCAATTTGTAAGACACTATGAAATCAAATAACATAGTTCGTAATCATCTTTCGACTTAATGTTTAAACACTTATCCAATCTATGATTCCATCGTTAACATGCTTATGACACTTTAAATATTGTATTTAGACATTTATTACAGATTAAGATAACAATACAAGCATGCATCAAATCTCAGATCACAAATAGAATAAGCAGATTTCATCATAGGCGGCAAGAAATTGCTACCGTTAGATTAGATTAGGGCAGCCTTGCCTCTGTTTGTCCCCGGCCCGACTGCAGTTAAGCTTTGCACTTCCTAGTTTTGTCCCATTCTTTAACATACTAAGACCTTAATACCTATCATACATACATGCTAGAGGACTTTACATACATGTACGACCATTCTAAATTCATTTTTATACAACATGGTCTTAGTTTAAGATTTCTTAAGGAAATTGACCAATTGAGGTCATGCATCACACGTGATATTATTCTCACTATGTATACACATAAGATAGTCATGAAATCAGTTAGTATGAATGTTCACAAAAATCTTCATCCTATGCGTATAACTAGCATCAATTATTTCCTTAAAACACCCCTAGCTCATGCTTGAGTAACTTTCAATGCTTTTAACCCAAAATGGACATATGTATGTAACATGTGTGGTCACATAAGAAGTATAAATCATACATGCTTTAAGTGCAGATAGTATATATCATCAAGCTCACAAAATCAGAAATGAGTCGTTAATAGTTTCATCAAGGTCTACTATTAAAGTTCAAGTCTTCTCTAATTACACCCTAAAGCAAGTTAAGGTAATCATGTTATGCAAAAAGAACTTAAGTTCATAAATCATGTCTGTTTTCATGTATAGCTAAGCTAATCCTTCATGTTAGAAACACCACGTATCAATGAAGCTTTAATCGTTTCTGGGAACGGCAGCAGCCTACGTCTGCCGCACTTAGAACAAACCGGCGCAATTGCCGCTTCTTTCCTTAATCGATGTAACCAAAAAGAGCTCTGTTCTACAGAGTATCAAACCAAAGTTGGATTTCTTCATTATAAACATGCTCAAGCTCAATCTTAACACTACTAGAAATTCGACATATAGCGACGAGCTATAGCGACGGTCGGAACGGAACCGTCGGTATAGAGGTTTTTTTTATTTAAGATAAATCCCTTCCACTTTCCCCTAAATCATTTCAGTATCTTCACTCTTTTTCTCTCATTACAGACGAACGGACCAGAGCGATCGTGACCAGAGCGAACAAGGGTATAATATGTGCGATGGTGAGACGGAGCGATTGTGACCGGAGCGAATAAGGGTATACCATCATCGATCTCTATCTATATCTGTATCTTTCTCCATACCCATATTTCTCTCCTTTTTACATCTTTACTCTTTTATTCCAAACCCTAATTATTACAGCTGCTTTATCGATTCATTCTTTTTTGGGACTTCTGCAGTGCATCTTAATAAGCTTTGTTGTTGTATCTTAATATTACTCGTCACACTAGAGTGTGTTGGTATGAATGATTTAGGGTATGAATGATTTTTATTAAAAAGGATGTAGAAATTTTGGGTATGAATGATTTTGGGTATGAATGATGTAGAAATTTTGAATTAGTGGTATGAATGATTTTTATTAAAAAGATGCAGATTATAATTGTATGTAGTTATTTGATATTTTGATTCTCTAGCTCTCAGTCCTATCAGATTTTGCTGAGCATAGAGTTGTTAAAGTTTGTGGGTACTAAAAAGTTGCAACTCCTTCCATTAAAGCAGGTCCAGGTTTTTTGTCTCCTAATTAGTGGGCACATCCTGGCTGGTGTACTTTCATTTTTCTTTTTAGCTATGCCATTTTTCGTTCCAAAGTGATCTTGTGATTACATGAGATTTGCAGGTCCAGGTTTCCTACTTTAAAAGATTGAGGACATGTTTTAGCTGCACCTTACCATGAATTTGTGTACATGTTTGTTTGGTGCTGACCTAACAGGTATTTTCAGGGACTCGTTGGGAGGAGTTGAGAAAAAGCCTTCACTTTTGATGAAACTATGTACTTACATATGTTCTGCACTATGTGTCCATGTTAGGGATGGTAATTTTTGCTCTTGCATTCGGATTTTCCTTTCCTTTCATTCTTTAAAAAACTTTAGCCAAGTGTTATTTAATGCAAGAAACTATGTTAAGAATTATGGTCTAATTTATAGTTAATGGTTTGTTTAGCTGTTAGTCTATTACATGGTGTTCCATTTTCATAGCTGCTAGCCTCTTGCTAAGGTCATTCCAGCTACTTGAGGGAGTAAAGTATCTTCACAATAATTGGGTTCTTCATCGAGATTTGAAGAATTCAAATTTGCTTTTAAATAATCGCGGTGAGTTGAAGATATGTGATTTTGGGTTGGCTCGTCAATATGGTAATCCATTGAAACCACACACTCGATTAGTTGTTACTCTTTGGTTCTGCTTATGGCATTTAGTAATCTACTGCCAGAGTTGTTTGACTTAGTTACATATATGGCAATTGTTGTTGCTATCATTTATTTTAATTTTTGTTGGTTTAAATCATGGTAGACATGTTTCTTTCTTGAATTTTAGCCGTGTTGATCAATTTGGAATCAAAGTTTGAAATCTACTAATGCTAACACTTGATTGTTTCAAAGTTATGAAATTAAATCACAATGGCAAATTGGCAATGACTGCTATTTTTTGTGGTCAATGTGTTGCTCTTATTTTCTGTACATATATGTTCTTGGCACGAAATTAAGAAGGACTCGGTTACACCATATACTTCATTGAATTTAAATTATCTCAAATGATTCTTCCAGTGTATCTTCTCTTCTATATGGCCTATATGCAGGTCATTCTGTCATTCTAGCAAACCACTGTCATTAAATGAGACTATAAAATGATGTTAGGTTTCTATCATTCTGGCGGCGAACCATTGTCAGTAGATGAGTGACTTCTTCGGTAAAATATTATCAAAATATGTGGCTGAGCCTCTACTAAGGATGTGGGTGAGCAACTTTGGTATACTTTCAACAACGTTTCCTAGGTAATTCCTCAAACTTCTCCAGAAATTGTCCCAAATCTTATTCAATTTTTCCTCTATAATTGCACTCAAGATGCAATTTTGTTAACTTCTTTATTATTTTTTTATTAATAACTTCTTTATTGTTATGATTGATTTGTAACATGTTAGTTAATTTGTTCTTGAGTTTTGACTTAAAACTAAGTTTATCTTTCTTATTGCAGGGACTACTTTGCATCTACATCAGCATCAAAAAAATTAGTCTTCCAAAAGGAGTGTTTTTGCACAACATCCTGTTGGGTTTTTGTTTATTTTGTTACTTTTATCTTAGGTGTTCTTATTATCTTTATGTTTCTTCTTTTTTTAACGCAACCATGTTCTGGGAATTGGCATATGCTAGATGTTACGTATTGTAATGTTGTAATGTGAATGATTTTAAATGATGTATATAATATTTTTTATGTTTTATTTTATATTGTACTTGTGTTTGTTGAATAAATGTACATTATTAATTATTATTTTTTTGAAATCTAAAAAGTCTATAGCGACGGTCGTAAATAATCATCGCTATAATCTTAAAGACCGTCATTATAGAGTTTACCTGACTGACTTCTATGGCGACGACATTTGCCAAGAAGTCGCTAAAGCCTATAGCGACGGTCTTTTTATATATATGACGGTCGTCCATAATCGTCGCTATAGGCTCCCATTTTCTAGTAGTGTAAAGGTTCCATACATGTATACAAACTTCATAAACACTTTGATAGCAATTTCCAAATCAAATTTACAAGAAATTTAGAGAATTTCTATGATTTACCAAAGTTTGAAATTAAGGATTCAAACAAGAATTTTACCTTCTATGAAGCTTAGTTTGCTTAGTTTTTACCTTCTACAATTGTTGGACTCCTCCTTAAACAACAAGCAACTCACACTCTAATTCTTGGAAATCGACAGGCAATTTACAGTAACGGGAGAATGAAAATGGAGCTGCTTTCTTATAGGGCAATGGTGGACTGGTTAATGGGTTTACACTAAGGTTGGAATCCATGGTGTAGAAGAAGAAAACAATGGATATATATCAAAGGGTTTCTCATCTACCACTCCTCAGCCATTTGCCTAGCCAATCATCACCTAGTTATAACTACTGTACACAACTCGGTAGTTTACCAGAAGATATGGAACACTGTTTGGCAACTGAATTTGGAACAAGGCTTTTAAATCCTCAGCATTTGGTTCAATTGTGGTTAACTTAATTCTTTTTTGGTTCCCCCATATAGTTTTAATGTACAAATGTTACTACATAATGAAAAGTTAGGGATTAAATATGTACCCATATCATATAATCCATGTATACTGGACATAATTTAATATTTAATGTAGATAAAGTAGTGCAGTTAGGTATTACTAACCGAGTATTCCCCATAAATATTATTGATGCACATATATCAATATTTTAACATTATTCAATATTAAATGTCTATTTTAAAACATTTAATCCTTTTTTGAATTTCTGAGATGCATAGTTAATTAATGATTCGTGTAATAAAAGATCACACATGATCTTATTGCTACTTGGTACTACATACCATTAAATGCACTTTTATCATATGATTATAATAATGTCACACATTACAATAATGTCCCATTTAATTCCTACAATAATAACCAACTTTCCCAGACTGGCCATTGGCGCAATTTATATGCTTAGTTTATCTTCGCAGAAGGGCACAATCATACTTGGGGTCCTTGGCAATGCAAACCGTAATTATACAATTACACATAGAGAATCTCTCTTTTATTAAACTATTTTTCATCTAATTTACTTAGTGAATTTCTTAGTTCCTCATTATGCCACACTAGGCAATCCTTATGACGCCCCCAAAATAGTTATACATCACCCATTCTGAGTCGCCAAATACATAGTATAAAATTTAAATACAACTTAATTATACAACTGTCGTGTAAAATACGACAAAACATAAGCTGAGAGTTTTAATACGAATATTATCTTCTGGCAAAGATTCAAACTCAAATGGAGTCCTCAATACATTTATTATCACACTATTTCACCGAATAGTGAGGACTACTAATGCAAACATCCGACCGGCCACTCTATTCCCCTACTAGTCCCAGCTATATTCTCATTTCTTGAAGAGAACAATGAAAACAAAGGGTGAGCTCAACTAGCCCAAGAAGAAATATATTATAACTAAGATAATGCGTAATAAATTATCGTTAGCCTTCAACAAAGTTAAACCGATAAAATATAATAAACATCAAGTTTAACTGCAGCGGAACAAGCAATCCATTAGAAGAGTCAAGTAGAGCATGATATCTACTATCTTCTATGATTTAAAAAGTTTATCATCAATTTTATCGCTGAGACTCAGCTTAATAAATAAATCACATCATCGAATCATCCCTGCACTACGGGCCAAGGATATTCATGTAATCATCAATGGTCATGATTATACCGAATAATCCCTGGTTATAATCATACCAACAACTGTCCATCAATGCACTACAGGCCAATGAGGACTTTTACCACATCATTTGTAACATTACGGGTCATGATTATACCGAATGATCCCTAGTCATAATCATACCAATCAATAGTACATCTATGCACGTAAGCCATAGATGACTTTTATCATAATATAAGCATGAGGATGATGAAAATGATATAAGAATTCAATTAAAAGAAAGCAAAGGATAAATATTTGAATATTTATAATTTAATTTATCCAGAAATCAATATTGTCCAAATTGTCAACATGATACTGCTTTGTGGAGTAAAACTCAAGAATAATATTGTATCAAAAATGATTTGGACAGCAAAGAAATCAATTTTTGTCATAAATAATTTCCCAGGTGAATATTACCCGAGTGAATAGTACCCCGTGAATAGTACTTCGGGAATAGTACACCGTGAATAGTATTTTATGAATAGTATATATGAATAGTACTTTCTGAATAGTACCCATGAATAGTACTTTGTGAATAGTACCCGAGAATAGTACTTTATGAATAGTACCCCGTGAATAGTACTTTGTGAATAGTACCATAAAAATGAATACTACTCATGGACAGTACTCCCGCATGAAAAGCTTAAAATTTAACAAGAATGTGCAGAAAATATCCTTGTGAAACGATACTAGATGAAGTGCCAAATTTAAGGATATTCTACTAATTTCACAGAGTATAGAAGCAATACTTTAACAAAATGAGGGTATAATCAGGAATACGAGATGAAATAATATTATTCACATACTAAAGAGTATAGAAGAAATTATTATTCCTTATGAATACTAAAAAAAAAAATATCCCTTACCTCAGAAGAAGACTAGATACTGAAATAGTGAGGTAGCAAAATTCTCTTCTACTTTCTCTCTAAAGCTTCTCTCTCTATAGCTTCTCTTTCTATAGCTTCTCTTTCTATAATTGCTCTTGTGAGTCTTAGTGAATTGGTGAGAATGAAAGAAGAATGAGCTTCTATTTATAAGAAAACATAATTTCGATAATTGCATGTTTTGGAGCTCGAAATATTACAGTATAATACCTTCATCTTTTCCTTCATTTTTAATTTAGTCCTGCAAGTATTATCAAACTTGTACCACCTCCCCTAATAGTATATCTTGTGAATCAATAGTACAATCATGTGAATCAATAGTACAATCATGTGAAAAAATAATTATAGTATAGTACCTTTATCTATATCTCCATTTTAAATTTAGTCATGCAAGTAGTATCAATCTTGCACCACCTCCCCTAATAGTACATACATGTGAATCAATAGTACACATATGTGAACAAATAGTTATAAGCATGTGAATTAATAGCAATTAATTGTTCATTTATCCGATTAATTACCCGGTTGGTCAATATAACCTCCAGACATCCATTATTATCGAAATAGATGTCGATTTCCATTAACACTAATAATCCCAACATAATGGAAATATCAATTTCATCTTTAATCAATACGAACTTATTCATCATTAATATTATAACTCACAATATTTAACAACCAGATCATTCCCAAGAAAGAGGGGGCTTTACGATAAGGATTTCTCCCTATTGGCGCGCAATTAGGTAACCAAACCTCTCCTTGATAGAACTTTCTAGACATTGTCAATATTGCAAATAATAATATGAATAACTTTGTCGTCTCAATTATTGATTTAATAATATAAAATATTATGCAGATGATGATGTGATAATAATTAAATCAATAATATGAAAGATATTATGCAGCAATTACTGTAGCAATAATTAAGTATAACTGAGTGACTTCTCACGTAAGCATCAATAATCAATATCGTGTGCTACTATGCAACCACGCGTATTACTGTACTTTTACCACCGGGTAGTTCAATAGTTTAATGGTAAAACTTTCGCCGTTATTTTTATAAAAAGATAATTCTGTCATTTTCTAACTACGACAATACTTCCGTTGTGGGGTCCACCAATGATTGTGCCGTCGTACGAATATTCCCTGTTAAAATGAATATTCTCCGACCAAGCGAATATTATATAACCACTTGCTTACTTTGCAAAATTTGTAAATAATACCCACAACTATAACATTATAGCAAATCCACACCATAATATTCAAAAATATATTTCGAGAAAAATTAATCTTTATTCATAAAAGTTGGGGTCTTACAACCTCCCCTTCTTATGAAATTTTGTCCTCGAAATTAGTGTGCGTACCTGGTATGTCGAAGATGTGAGGATATCTTGACTTAATTTCAGATTCTAACTCTCAGGTCATTTCCTCAACATTGTGGTTTCTCTACAAAACTTTGACTTGAGGTATAACCTTGGAGCATAGAATATGATCCTTCTTATCCAAGATTTAATAGGTACTTCTTCATACGTTAAATCTTCCGTTATCTCGTCCGGTTCTAATTCAATAATGTGGTTCGGGTCTTTCACATATTTACGTAACATAGATATGTGAAAAACGTTATGAATACGAGACATACTTGGCGGTAAAGCGAGTCTATAGGCCAAAGTTCCTACTCGATCGAGGATTAAAAATGGGCCATGAATCGAGGATTGAGCTTTCCTCTCTTTCCAAATCTCGTAACTCCTTTCCATGGAGCAACACATAACAACACATGATCTCCAATATTGAATTTCACGTCCTTTCGATGAAGATCAGCATAACTCTTTTATCGATCTTGTGAGGTTTTTATACGTTGTCGGATCATTTGAATCTTTTCCGTAGTCATACGTACCAACCCCAGTCCTAACAACTTTGCTTCACCCACCTCATTCCAGCATACTGGAGAACAACACTTTCTTCCACACAACGCCTCAAATGGAGCCATGCCAATACTTGTTTGATAACTGTTGTTATAGGAAAACTCCACCAATGGTAAGAACTTGTCCCAACTTCCTTTGAAGTCAAGGACACAGAGTATTAATAAATCTTCAAGAGTTTGAATAGTCCTCTCCGACTTCCCGTCCATTTGAGGATGATATGCTGAACTAAATCGTAAATTCGTGCCCATAGCTTTTTTCAAACTAACCTAAAATTGTGAAGTGAATCTTGGGTCTCGATCAGAAACTATGGATACTGGCATACCATGCAATCTTACAATCTCTTTTATGTACATACGAGCAAGAAGTTCAAATGTATAAGTTTCTCGTATCGGTAAGAAATGAGCAGACTTGGTCAATATATCAACAATGACCCAAATCGCATCTATGCCTTGAGAAACCTTGGGAAGACCAGTAACGAAATCCATGGTAATGTGCTCCCACTTCCATTTTGGAATTTCAAGTGGTTGCAATGGACCTTTTGGCACTTGATGCTCCGCCTTGACTCGTTGACAAGTTAGACACCTTGAGATAAACCCTACTATCTCTCTCTTCATATTGCTCCACCAAAATGTATGTCGAAGATCACGATCCATTTTGGTACTCCTAGGATGGATTGCAAACGGTGTGTTGTGCGCCTCCATCATGATTTTATACTTCAAGTCAAAATCGTTAGGAACACAAAGTCTGGAGTTGACTCGAAGTATTCCTTCTTCATCGATTCTTGCTTCTGGAATAGCACCTTCTTGCACTTTCTTTCTCATACGCATCAACTCCATGTCTGTAGCTTGAGAAACTTTAACTTTATCGATTAAATTCGGTTCTAATCGTATATTCGCCATCATCACATGGGTTCCTGGAGTCTTTAACTCTATCTCCATCCTTTGTAAGTCATACAAAATGGGCCTTTGCGTTGACAATATTGCACTCGTACATACATATGATCTTCTACTCAATGAGTTAGCTACTACATTCACTTTTCCAAGATGGTATTGAATGGTGTGATCGTAATCTTTCAATAGCTCAAGCCATTGTCATTGTCACATGTTGAGTTCCTTTTGAGTGAAGAAATATTTGAGGCTTTTATGATCCGTATAGATCTCCACCTTCTCTCCATACAAGTAATGCCTCCAAATCTTAAGCACAAAAACGACAGCTGCCAACTCTAGATCATGAGTAGGATAATTCCTCTCATATTCTTTGAGTTGTCATGAGGCATAGGCTATGACTTTCCTATGTTGCATGAGAATACATCCTAAACCCTTGCCTGAAGCATTGCTGTATATGACAAATCCCTCCGAACCAGCTGGTATTGTCAAAACAGGTGCTGAAATGAGCCTCCTCTTGAGTTCTTGAAAACTCTTCTCACATTCCCCGCTGTAACTGAATTTTGTATCTTTTTGAGTCAGCTGAGTTAATGGAGTATCGATTCGAGAAAATCCTTCCAAGAACCTCCGATAATAACCAGCTAAGCCGAGAAAGCTACGTACTTCGGTCACTGACTTAGGTTGCTCCCAGCTTTGAATTGCATCTTTGTCGGGTCAACAGATATTCCGTTATTTGATATTACGTGCCCAAGTAATGCTACTTCCTTAAGCCAGAACTCGCATTTCTTCAACTTGGTATATAACTTGTTTTCACGAAGCTTTTGGAGTATCAGCCTAAGGTGTTGCTCATGATCTTCACAACTTTTGGAGTAAATGAGGATGTCATCAATAAAGACGACCACAAAGTGATCCAAATATTCTTTGAATACTCAGTTCATCATATCCATGAAGGCAGCAGGAGCATTAGTCAATCCAAAAGACATGACTTGGAATTCGTAATGCCCGTCTTAGAGTTTAAAAGCGCCTCTTTGAATTTCATCGCTTTTAATCTTCAACCGATTTATATCCGAAATGAAGATCGATCTTTGAAAATAATTTGGCGCCTTGCAACTGGTCAAACAGGTCATCAATTACCTATTTTTGATGGTGACATGATTCAACTCCCGATAATCAATACAAAATCGCATACTTCCATCTTTCTTCTTCACGAATAGAACATGAGCACCCCAAGGAGACGTACTAGGTCGAATGAAACCGAAGTCTAACAATTCCTGTAGTTGGGTTTTTAACTCCTAAAGTTCAATAGGAGCCATTCGATATGGGGCTTTGGAAATGGGGTTTTTACCAGGTTCAAGGTCGATACCAAACTCAATTTCACCCTCCGGGGGTAGGCCAGGAAGTTCTTCGGGGAATACATCAAGAAATTTATTAACAATAGAAATATCATTCAAATCTGACGTATTTTTGTTTAAATCTATGACATGAGCTAAGAAAGCTTGACATCCATTTTTTAATAAACGAATAGCTTTATGGCTTGATATAACAGTGATTGACTTTAGTGGTTTGGTTACTTGAATTCGCATAATAGGTTGGTTAGGAATATGAAAGCTAACAACCTTACGAAAACAATCAATTTTTACATGATGAGTAGTTAACCAATCAATCCCTAAAATCACATCAAATGCAAGTATTTTTAAGGAAATAAGATTGACAGGTAATGTGAGAATACCGATTTGAACTAAACAAGACTTATAAACAGTGGATGTAATGAAGGTTTCTCCCAACGGAGTTTCAACAGATAAGTCAAAGTCTAATTTCTCCGGAGTTTAATTTAAACGTTGAGCGCAAGTAGAAGAAATAAAAGAATGGGTAAAACTGGTATCAAAAAAGGTATAGACTTCGCTAGAGTTTATGATTAGCTTACCCGTGATCACCTCGTTCGGATTCCTCACTTTTTGGGAGGTTACGACAAACGCTCTCCCTTGAACTACCGGTTTTGTCTTGTCTGGGACAACATTTGATGCCTCCATCCCAGCTGGACTTGACTTCGGTGCACGACAAAATTGGGCAAGGTGACCTTCTCTTCCGTAATTATAACACGCTTTGGATTGCTGCGTAGTTCAGACTGATATGTCCCTCCCCTCCGCATTTGTAACATACGATTGATTGTCGTTCCCCTTCCTTAACAACAGGTGCTGGCGATGACGTCTTTCCATCATTGTTGAATATTCGCTTCTTGAAATTTCCACTTCTATTATCTTGGCCATGATTTCCACCGAAGTGGTTACCATTTCTGGCATGTTTTCCCTCCATGTTTGTTGTCACCGCTTCGATGACTGTTGCCACTAGTATTATCATTTTATCGGTTGCTCTGTCTTGGTTGGGTTGACTCGTTATCGCGCTCCAATAACTTAGTCCTATTTACAATATCTGAATACAAACACAGTTTGTGAGAAATTAAGTATTGACGTATCACGGGTTTCAAACCTCTTAGAAACATCCACGTCATTATCAACTTAGTGGGACGCAAACTGGGACAACTCGGCAAACTTAGCTTCGTACTGTGACACGGTCACATTGTTCTGCTCCAGCTTGATGAACTCTACCTCCTTCATGTGATGAATACTTTTGGGAAAGTACTTGTCGTTGAACAATTCTTGGAACTTCTCCCAAGACATCTTCAGTGCGGCAGAGAGTACGCTTTACCGATTCCCACCAGTAATCTGCCTCTCCTCGCAACATAAAGGTGGCAAAGGGAACCTTTTGCTCCTCGGAGCATCCCAAGACATCAAATATCTTAGTGACCGGCTTTATCCATGTCTCCGCCTTGAGTGATTTTGGCTCTTCAATAAACTCCGGTGGTCCTAACTCTTTGAACTGTTTAGCGATGGATCATCCGAGAGTTGCCGTGTTTCCACCAAAGATTTTGAGCATGAGTCGTTTCTACTGATGTTGCATGAATTGCATAAAGCCTCTGAACATCCCATCGTTCATCATTTGGTCAGCATTATTTTTTTTCTGTGGATTATTGCCATCCTGATGCACATTATCCTGGGTATTGTTCGTTGGTAACTCAACGGTCTCATGTGCTTCATTGCTTATCTCAACATTTTTGGATGTCATTATCAAATACTACCACAAAACATGGGTTAATTGACATGTCACATATTATCCCTATACTCTGACCGACCAATTAAATACCAAATAAACTTAGGTAGGTCATACTAGCGAAGGAATTCCCCGTCTCTCCCCTCCTAGTTCTTATCTCACATCTCAGTAAGGGATCATATCCCTAAACTTTGATACCAACTGTGACACCCCCAAAATAGGTATACATCACCCATTCTGAGTCGCCAAATACATGGTATAAAATTCAAATACAACTTAATTATACAACTGTCGTGTAAAATAAGACAAAACATAAGCTGAGAGTTTTAATACGAATATTATCTTCTAGACAGTATTCAAACTCAAATGGAGTCCTCAATACATTTATTATCACACTATTTCACTGAATAGTTAGGACTACTAATGCAAACATCTGGACCGTCACTCCGTTCCCCGACTAGTCCCAGCTATATTCCCATTTCTTGAAGAGAACAATGAAAACAAAGGGTGAGCTCAACTAGCCCAGTAAGAAATATTATGACTAAGATAATGCAGAATAAATTAGCGTTAGCCTTCAACGATGTTAAACTAATAAAATATAATAAACATCAAGTTTAACTGCAGCGGAACAAGCAATCTAATAGAAGAGTCAAGTAGAGCATGATATCTACTATCTTCTATGATTTAAAAACTTTATCATCAATTTTATCACTGAGACTCAGCTTAATAAATACACAACATCATCGAATCATCCCTGCACTACGGGCCAAGGATATTCATGTAATAATCAATGGTCATGATTATACCGAATAATCCTTGGTTATAATCATACCAACAATTGTCCATCAATGCACTACAGGCCAATGATGACTTTTACCACATCATTTGTAACATTATAGGTCATGATTATACCGAATGATCCCTGGTCATAATCATACCAATCAATAGTACATCTATGCACGTAAGCCACAGATGACTTTTATCATAATATAAGCATGAGGATGATGAAAATGATATAAGAATTCAATTAAAAGCAAGCAAAGGATAAATATTTAAAGATTTATAATTTAATTTATCCAGAATTCAATATTGTCCAAATTGTCAACATGATACTACTTTGTGGAGTAAAATTCAAGAATAATATTGTATCAAAAATGATTTGGACAGCAAAGAAATCAATTTTTGTCATGAATAATTGCCCGGGTGAATAGTACCCGAGTGAATAGTACCCCGTAAATAGTACTTCGAGAATAGTACCACGTGAATGGTACTTTATGAATAGTACCCATGAATAGTACTTTGTGAATAGATGAATACTACTCATGGACAGTACTCCGACAAGAAAAGTTTAAAATTTAACAAGAATGTACAGAAAATATCCTTGTGAAACGATACTAGATGAAGCGCAAATTTCAAGGATATTCTACTAATTTCATGGAGTATAGAAGCAATACTTTAACCAAATGAGGGTATAATCAGGAATACGAGACGAAATAATATTACTCACATTGTGACGCCCCCAAAATAGGTATACATCACCCATCTTGAGTCGCCAAATACATGGTACATAAATCAAATACAAACTTCTTTTATAAAATACGACAATAGCGTAGCTTAGAGTTTTTACACGAATATTGTCTCATAGACAGTATTCAAACTCAAATAAAGTCCTCATTACATTTATTATCAAACTATTTCATAAAATAGTGAGGACTACTATATCCACCATCTCGGACCGTCATTCTGTTCCCCGACTAGTCCCGGCTATATTCTCATTTCCTGAAGAGAACAATGAAAGCAAAAGGGTGCGCTCAACTAGCCCAGTAAGAAATATTATGACTAAAATAATACATAATAAATTATTGTTAGCCTTCAACAGTGTTAAACTGATAAAATATAATAAACATCAAGTTTAACTGCAGCGGAACAAGCAATCCATTAGAAGAGTCAAGTAGAGCATGATATCTACTATCTTCTATGATTTAAAAAGTTTTTCATAAACTTTATCGCTTAGACTCAGCTTAATAAATAAACCACATCATCGAATCATCCCTGCACTACAGGCCAAGGATATTCATGTAATCATCAATGGTCATGATCATACCAACAACTGTCCATCAATGCACTATGGGACAATGAGGACTTTTACCACATCATTTATAACACTATGTTCATGATTATACCGAATAATCCCTGGTCATAATCATATCAATCAATAGTAAATCTATGCACGTAAGCCATAGATGACTTTTATCACAATATAAGCATGAGGATGATGATAATGATATAAGAATTCAATTAAAAGAAAGCAAAAGATAAATTTTTAAAGATTTATAACTTAATTTATCCAGGATTCAATAATGTCCAAGTTGTCAACATGATACTGCTTTGTGGAGTAAAATTTAAGAATAATATTGTATCAAAAATGATTTGGACAACAAAGAAATCAATTTTTGTCATGAATAATTCCCCGGGTGAATAGTACCCGAGTGAATAGTACTCCATGAATAGTATTTTGGGAATAGCACCCCGTGAATAGTACTTTATGAATAGTACTCGTGAATAGTACCCATGAATAGTACTTTGTGAATAGTACCCCGTGAATAGTACCGTAAAAATGAATACTACTCATGGATGATTACTACGGTATGAAAAGCTTAAAATTTAACAAGAATGTGTAGAAAATATCCTTGTGAAACGATACTAGATGAAGCGCAATATTCAAGGATATTCTACTAATCTCACGGAGTATAGAAGCAATACTTTAACAAAATGAGGGTATAATCAGGAATACGAGACGAAATAATATTACTCACATACTACAGAGTATGAAAGACAATATTATTCCTATGAATACTAAAAAAATAATATCCCCTATGACCGTTGAACGAAAATAATATTCCTACAAATATTGAACGAAGATAATATTACTTACGAATATTGAACGAAAATAATATTCATACGAATATGAAAAATAATATCTCTTCTGAATATGTAATAAATAATACCCCTTACTTCAGAAGAAGACTGGATACTGGAATAGTGAAGTAGCAAACTTGTCTTATTCTTTCTCTCTATAACTTCTCTCTATATAGCTTCTCTCTCTATAATTGCTCTTGTGAGTCTTAGTGAATTGGTGAGAATGAAAGAAGAATGAGCTTCTATTTATAGGAAAACATAGTTTCGATAATTGTACGTTTTGGGGCTTGAAATATTACAGTATAATACCTTCATCTTTTCCTTCATTTTTAATTTAGTCCTGCAAGTATTATCAAACTTGCACCACCTCCCCTAATAGTATATCTTGTGAATCAATAGTACAATCATGTGAATCAATAGTACACACATGTAAACATATCGTTATAA
This sequence comes from Panax ginseng, assembly GCA_020205605.1. NCBI lineage: Eukaryota > Viridiplantae > Streptophyta > Magnoliopsida > Apiales > Araliaceae > Panax > Panax ginseng. The sequence continues at coordinate 86,496,285 of CM035143.1, forward strand.
GCATGTGAATTAATAACAATTAATTACTCATTTATCCGATTAATTACCTGATTGGTGATGTCAATTTCCATTAACACTAATAATCCCAACACAATGAAAATATCCATTTCATCTTTAATCAATATGAACTTATTCATCATTAATATTATAACTCACAATATTTAACAACCAGATCATTCCCAAGAAAGAGGGAGCTTTCCGATAAGGATTTCTCCCTATTGGCGCACAATTAGGTGACCAAATCTCTCCTTGAAAGAACTTTCTAGACATTGTCAATATTGCAAATAATAATATGAATAACGTTTTCGTCTCAATTATTGATTTAATAATATAAGATATTATGAAGATGATATTGTGACAAAAATTGAATCAATAATATGAGAGATATTATGCAGCAATAATTGAGTATAACTGAGTGACTTCTCACGTAAGCATCAATAATCAATATCGTGTGCTACTATGCAACCACGCGTATTACTGTACTTTTACCACCGGGTAGTTCAACAGTTTAACGGTAAAACTTTCGCCGTTATTTTAAAAAATATTTTAGTCATTTTCTAACTACGACAGTACCTCTATTGCGGGATCCACCAATGATTGTGTCGTCGTACGAATATTCTCTATTAAAACGAATATTCCCCGACCAATCGAATATTCCCCGACACAACGAATATTTATCAACTTGCTTATTTTGCAAAATTTTCAAATGTCACCCTTAACTTTAACCTTTATTAATTTAACCATTTACTAAATAACATAATAATTATAAGAAAATTGAATACCTTCATTTCATAAAATTTGGGGTCTTACAATCTCCCCTCCTTATGAAATTTCGCTCTCGAAATTTACGTACGTACCTGGTATATCGAAGAGATGATGATACTTCGTCAGATTCTAACTCTTGAGGTATAACCTTTGAGCGTCGAATATGATCCTTCTTATCCAAGATTTTAACACGTATCTCCTCATACGTTAAATCTTCTGTTATCTCGTCTAGTTCTAGTTCAATAATGTGGTTCGGGTCGTCCACATATTTATGTAACATAGATATGTGAAAAACGTTATGAACACGAGACATACTTGGCGGTAAGGCGAGTCTATAGGCCACAGTTCCTACTCGATCAAGGATTTAGAATGGCCCAATTAAATCGAGGGTTAAGATTTACTCTTTTCATCGATTCTTTCTTCTAGAATAACGCCATCTTGAACCTTCTTCTTCACATTCATCAGCTCCGGGTGTGTAGCTTGAGCGGTTGTAACTTTATCGATTAACATCGATTCTACTCATATTATTTGACATCATCACGCGGGTCCCTAGAGTCTTTAACTCTATATTTATAATTTGTAAGTCGTACAAAATAGGTATTTGTGTTAACGATATCACACTCGTAAACGTATACGATCTTCTACTCAATGCGTCAGCTACCACATTCGTTTTTTCCACGATAATATTGAATGGTATGGTCGTAATCTTCAACAGCTCGAGTAAAATACTTTGGCGCATGATACATTCGTTTTGGGTGAAGAAATATTTGAGGGTTTTGTACGGGGTTCAAGGTCGATACAAAATTTAATTTCACGCTCTAGGGTAGGCTAGGAAGTTCTTCAGGGAATACGTCAGGAAATTTATTAACAATAGAAATATCATTCAAATCTGACGTATTTTTGTTTAAATCAGTGACATGGGCTAAGAAAGCTTGACATCCGTTTTTTAATAAACGAATAGTTTTATGGCTTGATATGACAGTGATTGACTTTAGTGGTTTGGTTGCTTGAATTCGCATAATAGGTTGGTTAGGAATATGAAAGTTAACAACCTTACAAAAACAATCGATTTTAGCATGATGAGTAGTTAATCAATCAATCCCTAAAATCACATCAAATGCAAGTATTGTCAAAGAGATAAGATCGACAGGTAACTTGCGGTTACCGATTTTAATCAAATAAGACTTATAAATAGTGGAGTTAACGAAGGTTTCTCCTAACGGAGTTTCAACCGATAAGTCAAAGTCTAATTTCTTCGGAGTCAAATTTAAACGTTGAGCGCAAGTAGGAGAAATAAAAGAGTGGGTAGAACCGGCATCTAATAAGGTATAGACTTCGCTAGAGTTTATGATTAATTTACCTGTGATAATTTCGTTCGGGTTACTCGCTTTTTGAGAAATCACGAAAAATACTCTTCCTGAAACCACCGACTTTCTTTTGTCCATATCCTCCTTTGGTGCCACCGTCCCAGCTGGACTTGATTTCGCTATAGGACAAAATTGAGCTATGTGACCGACTTTTCCATAATTGTAACATGCCTTGACCGGTATGTGTCATATTTGAATCGATATATCCCCCCTCGCATTTGTAACATACGAATAAATACCGTTCTCCTTCCTTAACAACAAATACTGGTGCTGATGTCTTTCCATCATTATTAAATTTCCTCTTCTTGAAATTTCCACTTCTATTATCTTGGTCATGATTACCACCGAAGTGGTTACCATTTTTGGCATATTGATTCCCTCCACATTTGTCGTTACCGCTTCGATGACTACTACCACTGGTATTATTGATTTGTCGACTGCTCTCTCTTGGTTGGGTTGAATCATTATCGCGCTTCAATAACTGAGCCTTATTCACTACATCTGAATATAAACACAATTTGTGAAAAATGAGGTATTGGCATATTTCGGGTCTCAAACCTTGCAGAAACATTCGCGTCATTTTCTCCTCATTATCAACCAAGTGGGACGCAAACCAGGACAACTCGGCAAACTTTGCTTCGTACTGCGACACGGTCATATTGTTTTGCTCCAGCTTGATAAACTCTACCTCCTTCATGTGACGAATACTTTCGGGAAAGTGTACTTGTCGTTGAACGGTTCTTGGAACTTCTCTCAAGACATCTTCAGTGCGGCAGGTTGAGTAAGCTTTACAGATTTCCACCAGTAATCTGCCTCTCCTCGCAACATGAAGGTGGCAAAGTGAACCTTTTGCTCCTCGGAGCATCCCAAGACATCAAATATCTTGGTGATCTTCTTTATCCATGTCTCCGCCTTAAAGTGGTTTTAGCTCTCCCAAAAACTCCGGTGGTCCCAGCTCCTTGAACTGCTTAGCGGTGACCATTCGAGAATTACCAGTGTTTCCACCTGCATTTTGAACAGGAGTCTCTCTCGCCTGATGTTGCATGAATATCATAAAGCCTTTGAACATCTGATGATTGGGTAATATACCCATGAATTGGAGATACTTGAGCTTAAATTTGTGTATTCTCAAGTCTTTCAGTAGTATATTTACTGTGTTTAAGTTTTGTTTTGCAGATTTAGGACGGTGGGAGCAAACGGGAGATTTTAAGCTAAAAAGGGCAAAATGGTAAATTTTGGCAGGCCAGCGCCGGGGCGCTATAAATAGTGTTAATCCCAGCGCCGGGGCGCTGGGTCGAGCTGTTCATTGACTGAGGACGCGCCTTTGACCGTCCGTTGACTTGGTTTGGCACATGGAATGCAAAGTTGACTTGGACTTGGAGTGGGGAGCATTAGGGGAAGTATATAAGGTTTATGTTGCTGAATTAAAAGGGGACATTATCATTCATTCATTCATTGGAGGCTACACAAAGGATTACTTGAAGACTAAGGATTGGCTAAAGAGTTTTCTTCTTCTTCTCCTTATTTTCAATTTGTAATTCTTTAAGGATGATTTGCAAACGATTATTTGTTTTTATTTTCGTTATGAACTAATTCTTTAATTAAGATTTCAATTGAACCTTTTATGGCTATAAATTAGTTAATCAGTTTATTTCAATTATTTATGTTGAAGTGAGTTGTTTATCATGACTTGCATCTATTGATTAATTATTTGGCCAATAATTACCTTGTTACCTTAGAAGGAATTGAAAGAGGAATTCTAGGGTTAGAACTGGGTTTGATAACGTGTGATTTATTTATTTGCATAGTGAATAATTAGGTTTGTGAATTGAATGGAAATATCTTTTCACCGCATGTAACACATAAGGAATTGGAATTGAAGGAGTTTAATTCACTTGTTTTGCATAGGAATATAGCAAGATTAATCTAGATATGTTGTGTTGCATAGGAATATTGCATAGGAATATACGTTGTGTGCCATATGAAGAGATGGACAACATACTGAGTCATTGCCACTCCTCAGATTATGGAGGTCATTATTTCGGCGATCGTACAGCAGCAAAAGTGCTACAATCGGGATTTTTCTGGCCTTCTTTATTCAAAGATGCTTACCTCTATGTGCTGAGATGCGATCGGTGCCAACGTGTAGGTAATATCTCCAAGCGCAATGAAATGCCACTCAATTCAATCTTGGAGGTAGAACTGTTCGACGTATGGGGAATTGATTTTATGGGACCTTTCCCATCATCTTTCAACAATCAGTACATTTTGTTGGCAGTCGATTATGTTTCCAAATGGGTAGAAGCCGCAGTGTTACCCACAAATGATGCAAATGTTGTCCTCCGATTTTTAAAGAAAAACATCTTCACACGATTTGGGACGCCGAGGGCGATAATAAGTGATGAGGGGACTCATTTCTGTAATAACAATTCACTAAATTGCTTGTAAAGTATGGGGTTCGTCATAAAATTGTTGCCACATATCATCCCCAAACCAATGGTCAAGCGGAGGTCTCGAATAGGGAGGTCAAGCGAATTCTGGAAAAAGTGGTCAATCCGTCACGAAAAGATTGGTCATTGCGTCTTGACGATGCTCTATGGGCATATCGAATAGCGTACAAAAATCCGATCGGCATGTCACCTTACAGAATGGTATTTGGAAAGGCGTGTCACCTTCCGGTCAAGCTAGAACACAGTGCACACTGGGACATTCGGAAACTGAACTTTGATCTAGAAGCGGCGGGTGAGAAAAGGTTACTACAGTTAAACGAGATGGACGAATTTCGGTTCAATGCCTACGAGAACGCAAAGCTTTACAAAGAGAAAGTCAAAGCCTGGCATGATAAAAAAATTCTTGATCGGACATTTGAACCGGGCCAACAAGTATTACTGTTCAACTCCCGCTTGCGTCTATTTCCTGGGAAATTAAAATCCCGGTGGTCCAGGTCGTTCATGATTTTATCTGTCGCTCCACACGGAAACATTGAGGTAGAAGAACCGAATTCAAAATGAAAATTTAAGGTAAATGGTCAGTGACTCAAACATTACTGGAGTGGACCCATCGAACGTCAAGCCACGACCATGTACCTCTCCGAACCGGCGATCAGCTGAGCAGCACCGAAAAGTCGGACCGACGACTATAAACCAAGCGCTTTAGGGAGGCAACCCCACAAGTTTTACTTTATCGTACTTCATTTTTCTTCATTTTATAGATTTAGTATATATTATATTCCAATCTTTATTAGTCGTTCGCGCATGTTCCGCCTAACATTCTCCCTGTATCATGTCTCGCTGTTGTAAGTTGAGCCTTCATATATACTCATTGCCACACGAAGTGGAGGAGGAGACAAATACCAAATACATATTTGCATTACACAACAGTCAATACCGGCCACTAGCCTCCAAAGAACTCCTGCCGAGACATAGCGCCCCGGCGCCCAAGCAACATAGTCCACAATACCCGGCCACGCTTCCAAATAACTTCGGCCCGATTCGGTCCCGGCGCTCCTCACAAGTCATTCCACAGCGCCCGTGGCTTGCAAGCCTCTCAAACCTCGACCCCAGCGCCCGGCGCTCGATCTAATATAAACGCTAAGCGCCCGGTAATATTGTCTCCGTGTTTGAAATTCCAATTTACGTTATAAGTCTATTCGGTTCATTCCTCCCTGTAACCCATATACACGTTCCACTTCTTTCGCACCATATTCGATTTTCTCTGTTAACTACCTCCCCAATCCATCTTCATATATCTAATTAATCCTTCAAGTGTTTCCACATCTGCAACCCGGTCATTCTCGTGCCAATCAATTTTGTCTGTTACACACATCTCCAAGGTATGCTCTGTATTAAGTTCCACTTTCTGTTGTATCATAATCTCTGAATCGCATAGGATAATGGCACAATTGTGAGTTAATATCCACTTTGATTCATCTTCTCTTTAACTATTGTGCACATTATCGCTATTCGGGTCGCTATTTCCTTTGGTAATTGTGCAAATCACTTCCGATTGGGATGCTTATGTTGTATACACATGGTGATGGAATAATGTAGGGTTGGATCGCTATAATATTAGGATTTTTCAAATAGACTTATAACATGCTCACAAAGTGTTTGATGTATGGCCTCAATGAAATTGAATGCTATTTCCCTTGTTAAGGCATATATATCCCTTGTGAACGTGTACTTGCTTGCTCTAATTGTTACACACCAAATCTCGTGGGTATCTCACGCACTTCACACCTGTTTTTTATCGTTTGGGGGTGGTCACGTGTGTAAGTTTTACATATTCACCATACACTCAAGTCTAATACATGTGCCTATGAATTTGTGCAGAATTTTTCTACATGGCTTCCAAACGACAACGTGGCGAAGGTTCAGGCACCGCCTCGGCCCCGCCAAGAGTTGATAGCCACCGATTTGTCTCCGCCGAAGCACAAGAACGCCACTCGTTCATTTGTCCCCGAACGTGGTTTAAGGCCCGATCAAACCAAAGATGGAGAAATAGCGGTAATGATAGCTGAAAGAAACTGGTTCTCCCTAATTGAACAACCTGACCCAGCGGTGATTGCTGTCGTGAAAGAATTCTATGCCAACGTTTCAGAACACAATCACTATGAAGTGTTTGTGAGGGGGAAAAACTGTGGAAATCGGTGAAGAGGACATCAATGGGGGTTACCAACTGAATTTGGAAGAGGTTAATGATGAGTATGCCGGTCTTCTGAGCCAAGGTCCAGACTACGAGAAAATAATCCGAGAGCTGTGTCAACTGGGCACCACATGGACAGTGCATGAACGTGGTAGCATGACCTTCCCCCACTCTCATCTCAGTCTGTATGGGAAGGCATGGTATGCCTTTATTTGTGCCAAACTCATGCCATGCACACATGTGAGCCATATCACAAAAGAAAGAGCGGTGCTGCTATATTCTATCATTCAAGGCTTGCAAATAGATGTCGTTCACGTGATCCAGCAGTCCATTCTCCGAGCATCTCAAGGTGGAACCACAGGAGGTTTACCCCATCCATCGTTAATTTGTGTTCTATGTGCCAAGTTTGGGGTGAAATAGAAATCGGACTAGATGATTCAAACGCCTATGCCCGTGTTGGACCACAAGTTGATCAGCAGGTATAAAGTGTGGATAGGTGGGGCAAATCACCCTAGGGGATTGGGTTTCATAATTCCCCAAGTTGAAGCTTCTCAAGCTCCACCACCTCAGGCTCCACCTACTTATGGCCCATCTGCAGCAGCTCATCGTGGTGTGGTTCCCAAAGTCATCCAATGAAATAGACATACCGGTTTTACAACATGGAGTCCCAGAATATATGCTTGTCTGAACGTCAAGATGTGATTTTCAAATTCTTAATTGACCAATTTGCAGCACAGAATGCACTAACCGTCCAATTACATCCGGGTGTTCACCTTAGCCAGTTCCCAACTGCTCTTGTTCTGCTAGTGTTTCCCCCTTCCGATCAAGAGATGAGCGAGGATGAGGACGCTCCACCTGAGGAATAAGCTCGTCAGGGAAGTCCTCTGTTTTATTTTGTTATATTTTTCGCATGAGGACATTGCTCTAGATTAGTTTGGGGGTAGTTATTTTTATTTCTAAGGTGTAGTTTGTTATTAGTTTGTGGATTTGGATTGTTATTGTTTAAACATTGCATTTAGGATTGCATGATAATTCCAGCGTTTGATAGTGCATTTATTTGGGGGCCAATGATGAAATTAGAATTGCATGAACAAGTTTAGTAAGGAGTGTTGAGCTAGTGAGATAATTTTCATGACATGAATTGAATCTTTATCTGTTTGACATCGATATTATAGGAAAGCACTTTGAAAAATGACCATGTTGGCTATGATAGTTTAAATGGATAGATAATAGAGTTCTAAAGGATGATTGCTAGTGAAATGCAAGGACAATTTGAATAGCTAGAGAAGACTGAATTTAGACATATACTCAAGTTTGGGGGAAAATATTTGGAATATATAAGCTTAAAAATAATAATAATAAACACCGTGGCATGCTTGTCTAGTTTTGTGGCCTTTGTTACTTGAGTAAGTAAGCCCGAGGGGATTGTCTTTACACCTAGCGCCCTAAGGTCTTAATGGTTTGGGAGTCGTTGGTCGAAAGCTCGTTAAGGTAACACTGAAAAGCCTAAGGGAATAAGACAATGCATAGTCATGAGATAAAAAAAATACAAATAAAGCGGGAAAAGTGCAAAAATCCCCCGTTATAAAAAAAAGAGAGAAAAGAAAAGCATAAGTATTCCATTTTGACTCTTGAATTCGAGTAATTGTTTGATTTCAGTTGAAACAAGTATATTTGATGAGTTCTCAAGTTTACACTGTATGATGCTTACTAAGAAATTTATTATCTTTCATATTTTTGCCTTTCATGGGTTAGCATGGTTGTTGAACTTACACTCACAATATCAGTAATAACAGATTTAGATTCATTGATTGTTGGAATATTATTGAGCTGTAGTAACATGGTGTATTAGCATGTTTGTGGGATTTTTCTGAGGCCTAATGAATATTTTTGTGCTATTGGATAGCTGGAAGTAAGGACATATAGTTTGTTTGCATGTTGCATAATGTTTAGTTTTTTGTGTTGTTTATGTTTTGTTGCTTGAGGACACGCAACGATTAAGTTTAGGGGTATTTGATGATTGGGTAATATACCCATGAATTGGAGATACTTGAGCTTAAATTTGTGTATTCAAAAGTCTTTCAATAGCATATTTACTGTGTTTAAGTTTTGTTTTGCAGATTTGGGACTGTGGGAGAAAACGGGAGATTTTAAGCTAAAAAGGGCAAAATGGTAAATTTTGGTAGGCCAAATATTGTAAGGCACTATAAATAGTGTTAATCCCAAATATCGGTATTGGGTCGAGTTGTTCATTGACTGAGGACGCGCCTTTTACCGTCCGTTGACTTGGTTTGGCACATGGAATGCAAAGTTGGCTTGGACTTGGAGTGGGGAGCATTAGGGGAAGTATATAAGGTTTATCTTGCTGAATTAAAAGGGGACCTTATCATTCATTCATTCATTGGAGGCTACACAAAGGATTACTTGAAGACTAAGGATTGGCTAAAGAGCTTTCTTCTTCTTCTCCTTATTTTCAATTTGTAATTCTTTAAGGATGATTTGCAAACGATTATTGGTTTTTATTTTCGTTATGAACTAATTCTTTAATTAAGATTTCAATTGAACCTTTTATGGCTATAAATTAGTTATTCAGTTTATTCCAATTATTTATGTTGAAGTGAGTTGTTTATCATGCCTTGCATCTATTGATTAATTTTTTGGCCAATAATTACCTTGTTACCTTAGAAGGAATTGAAAGAGGAATTCTAGGGTTAGAACTGGGTTTGATAACGTGTGACTTATTTATTTGCATAGTGAATAATTAGGTTTGTGAATTGAATGGAAATATCTTTTCACCGCATGTAACACATAAGGAATTGGAATTGAAGGAGTTTAATTCACTTGTTTTGCATAGGAATATAGCAAGATTAATCTAGATTAAATAGAAGTCAGTTGATTACTTGGAAAAGGACTTTTGACATTTGAGAATTTCTGTTAACAATTCCGTAGACATAATAATTGGGATAATTGGGTAATTGAGTTATAGTTCATAATTAGGGATATTGAAGTCTTAATCCTTATTTATCGAAAATCATTCATTCAAATCTTAGTTTATTTATTTATCTATTTTAGAGTAATATCTTTAATTGTTTAATTTAGTTTCAATATTTCAGAAAATCATAATTTATCATTGTTTAAATAAAATTGGGTTGATATAGTGCTAGTAGTTGGAATTTATTAATTAGAATTCTTTGTGGGATCGACACTCTATTTTATCACTTTATTACTTGTTGACCGTGTATACTTGCACGTATTCATTGATTGCGAAATCGACCAACAACATCCCATCGTTCATCATCTGATCGGTGTTGTTGTTTACCTAAGGATTATTGTCTTCTTGTTGCACATTATCTTGGGTATTGATCATTGGTGACTCAACGGTCTCATGTGCTTCATTGCTTATCTCAATATTTTTGGATGCCATTTTCAATACTGCCACAAAACAAGGGTTAATTAGCATGTCACATATTATCCCTATACTCTAACCAACCAAATAAATACCAAATAAACTTAGGTAGGTCATACTAGCGAAGGAATTTCCCGTCTCTCCCCTCCTAGTTCTTGTCTCACATCTTAGCCAGGGATCATATCCCTAAGCTTTGATACCAATTGTGACCCGCATCCAGGACTTGGATAGAACCTCACAATGATACCTATCAACTTATCACCGTTACTCACGGCGTCCCCTACGAAAAGTCTGGCTTTGGTGCATCCCAAGACTTGGAAGTCACCAGATAAAGGCTCGGAGCACTTTTTTATGGTTTTGATACCAACTGTGACGCCCCCAAAATAGGTATACATCACCCATCTTGAGTCTCCAAATACATGGTACATAAATCAAATACAAACTTCTTTTATAAAATACGACAACAGCGTAGCTTAGAGTTTTTACACGAATATTATCTCATAGACAGTATTCAAACTCAAATAAAGTCCTCATTACATTTATTATCACATTATTTCATAAAATAGTGATGACTACTATAGCCACCATCTCGAACCGTCACTCTGTTCCCCGATTAGTCCCGGCTACGTTCTCATTTCCTGAAGAGAACAATGAAAGCAAAAGGGTGAGCTCAACTAGCCCAGTAAGAAATATTTTGACTAAGATAATACATAATAAATTATCGTTAGCCTTCAACAGTGTTAAACTGATAAAATATAATAAACATCAAGTTTAACTGCAGCGGAATAAGCAATCCATTAGAAGAGTCAAGCAGAGCATGATATCTACTATCTTCTATGATTTAAAAAGTTTTTCATCAACTTTATCATTGAGACTTAGCTTAATAAATAAACCACATCATCGAATCATCCCTGCACTACGGCCCAAGGATATTCATGTAATCATCAATGGTCATGATCATATCAACAACTGTCCATCAATGCACTACGGGCCAATGAGGACTTTTACCATATTATTTCTAACATTACGGTCATGATTATACCGAATAATCATTGGTCATAATCATACCAATCAATAGTACATCTATGCACGTAAGCTACAGATGACTTTTATCACAATATAAGCATGAGGATGATGACAATGATATAAGAATTCAATTAAAAAAAAGCAAAAGATAAATTTTTAAAGATTTATAACTTAATTTATCCAGAATTCAATAATATCCAAATTGTCAATATGATACTGCTTTGTGGAGTAAAATTCAAGAATAATATTGTATCAAAAATGATTTGGACAGCAAAGAAATTAATTTTTGTCATGAATAATTCCTCGAATGAATAGTACCCAAGTGAATAGTATCCCGTGAATAGTACTTCGGGAATAGTACCCTGTGAATAGTACTTTATGAATAGTACTCATGAATAGTACTTTGTGAATAGTACCCATGAATAGTACTTTGTGAATAGTACCCCGTGAATAGTACTTTGTGAATAGTACCATAAAAATGAATACTACTCATGGACAGTACTCCTACATGAAAAGCTTAAAATTTAACAAGAATGTGTAGAAAATATCCTTGTGAAATGATACTAGATAAAGCGCAAATTTCAAGGATATTCTACTAATTTCACGGAGTATAGAAGCAATACTTTAACAAAATGAGGGTATAATCAGGAATACGAGATGAAATAATATTACTCACATACTACAGAGTATGGAAGACAATATTATTCCTATGAATACTAAAAAAATAATATCCTTTACGAGACTGTTGAACGAAAATAATATTCCTATGAATATTGAACGAAGATGATATTCTTTACGAATATTGAACGAAAATAATATTCATACGAATACGAAAAATAATATCTCTTCTGGATATGAAATAAATAATACCCCTTACTTCATAAGAAGACTGGATACTGGAATAGTGAAGTAGCAAACTTGTCTTATTCTTTCTCTCTATAACTTCTCTCTATATAGCTTCTCTCTCTATAATTGCTCTTGTGAGTCTTAGTGAATTGGTGAGAATGAAAGAAGAATGAGCTTCTATTTATAGGAAAACATAGTTTCGATAATTGTACATTTTGGGGCTCAAAATATTACAGTATAATACATTCATCTTTTCCTTCATTTTTAATTTAGTCATGCAAGTATTATCAAACTTACACCACCTCCCCTAATAGTACATCTTGTGAATCAATAGTACAATTATGTGAATCAATAGTATACACATGTGAAGAAATAGTTATAAGCATATGAATTAATAGCAATTAATTGCTTATTTATCCGATTAATTACCCGATTGGTCAATATAACCTCCAGACATCAATTATTATCGAAATAGATGTCGATTTTCATTAACACTAATAATCCCAACACAATGAAAATATCCATTTCATCTTTAATTAATACGAACTTATTCATCATTAATATTATAACTCACAATATTTAACAACTTTGATCATTCCTGAGAAGAGGGGCTTTCCGATAAGGATTTCTCCTATTGACGCGCAATTAGGTGAATGAACCTCTCCTTGGATGTAACTTTCTAGACATTGTCAATATTGCAAATAATAATATGAATAATTTTGTCGTCTCAATTATTGATTTAATAATATAAAATATTATGCAGATGATACTGTGACAATAATTGAATCAATAATATGAGAGATATTATGCAGCAATTACTGTAGTAATAATTGAGTATAACTGAGTGACTTCTCACGTAAGCATCAATAATCAATATAGTGTGCTACTATGCAACCACGCGTATTATTGTACTTTTACCACCGGGTAGTTCAACAGTTTAACGGTAAAACTTTCGCCGTTATTTTTAAAAATATTTTAGTCATTTTCTAACTACGACAGTACCTCTGTTGCGGGGTCCACTAATGATTGTGTCGTCGTACGAAATATTCTTTGTTAAAACGAATATTCCCCGACCAATCGAATATTCCCCGACACAACGAATATTTTATATCAACTTGCTTACTTTACAAAATTTTCAAATGTCACCATTAACTTTAACCTTTATTAATTTAACCATTTACTAAATAAAATAATAATTATAAGAAAATTGAATACCTTCATTTCATAAAATTTGGGGTCATACACACATACTACAGAGTATGAAAGAAAATATTATTCCTTATGAATACTGAAAAAAAATAATATCCCTTACCTCAGAAGAAGACTGAATACTGGAATAGAGTGGTAGCAGACTTCTCTTCTGCTTTCTCTCTAAAGCTTCTCTCTCTATAGCTTTTCTTTCTATAATTGCTCTTGTGAGTCTTAGTGAATTGGTGAGAATGAAAGAAGAATGAGCTTCTATTTATAGGAAAACATAGTTTCGATAATTGCACATTTTGGGGCTCAAAATATTACAGTATAATACCTTCACCTTTTCCTTCATTTTTAATGTAGTCCTGCAAGTATTATCAAACTTGCACCACCTCCATTAATAGTACATCTTGTGAATCAATAGTACAATCATGTGATTCAACAGTACAATCATGTGAAAAAAATAATTACATTATAATATCTTCATCTATACCTCCATTTTTAATTTAGTCATGCAAGTATTATCAATCTTGCACCACCTCCCCTAATAGTACATGCATGTGAATCAATAGTACACACATGTGAACAAATAGTTATAAGCATGTGAATTAATATCAATTAATTGTTTATTTATCCGATTAATTAGTCGATTGGTCAATATAACCTCCAAGACATCTATTATTATCGAAATAGATGTCGATTTCCGTTAACACTAATAATCCCAACATAATGGGAAGTATCAATTTTATCTTTAATCAATACGAACTTATTCATCATTAGTATTATAACTCATAATATTTAACAATCAGATCATTCCCAGGAAGGAGGGGGCTTTCCGATAAGAATTTCTTCTTATTGGCACGCAATTAGGTGACCAAACCTCTCCTTGACAGAACTTTCTAGACATTGTCAATATTGCAAATAATAATATAAATAACTTTGTCGTCTCAATTATTGATTTAATAATATAAAATATTGTGCAGATGATATTGTGACAATAATTGAATCAATAATATGAAAGATATTATGCAGCAATTACTGTAGCAATAATTGAGTATAACTGAGTGACTTCTCACGTAAGCATCAATAATCAATATCGTGTGCTACTATGCAACCAAGCGTATTACTTTACTTTTACCACCGGGTAGTTCAACAGTTTAACGGTAAAACTTTCGCCATTATTTTTTATAAAAAGATAATTCTGTCATTTTCTAACTACGACAAAACTTCCGTTGTGTGGTCCACCAATGATTGTGCCGTCGTACGAATATTTCCTATTAAAATGAATATTCCCTGACCAATCGAATATTATATAACCACTTGCTTACTTTGCAAAATTTGTAAATAATACCTACAACTATAACATTATATCAAATCCACACCATAATATTCAAAAATATATTTCGAGAAAAATTAATCTTTATTCATAAAAGTTGTGGTCTTACAATCCTCATAACTTTATGTTAAGATTTTCACCAGTCTCATCACAATGCTTCGCTATCATATAGATCTCAATACTTATTTGATTGAGTCGAGGTTTTATAACTCATGCCACAACAATACTTAATTATATTCAAATAAATATTCGACTTTCATTTATTCATTAATAATATTTAGAAATTCTCAGGTATTACATATTAGGTTTCTTATGTATTAGTTGAGGTTAAGAGTATGAGTATATTAAATTACTTATTCATTGTACACTTGTTGGAGAATCGTTAATAAATGGAATTTTCATATTTTATTTTTAATCTTTTTTTTCTTAATCTTAGTTAATTTATTTACTTTTAATGTATAGCTAGTTTTTTTATATCTATGATGAAGATTAAATTAAATAATTATTCATGACAATATTTTTTTTATCGCATATATTATTTATGTTTTTATGTTTAATTGATTACACCTTCATGTTTTGTTATCGAAATACGTTCGTTTTATAGTTCTTATGTGATTTTAAATTAATCAAGAAGTATTGATAAATTATTGTTAAGATATGAGTTTTTTATAATTCATGCTTGCTCGAAGAAGTTTTGACGGGTTATAGTTAATCCTTAAATGTTCATAGTCTATGTTTGTCACGTTAATTGTAAAGTTACTAAATTAAAAGGAAGAGAGATCAAAACCATATTTAAGTCATAAAAACAGAAGAGATTGAAGTATATGTAATGTTTATTGTTTAATGAATTCATATTCCTAGATTGTTTCATTATTATTAGTTAGTTGAAGTATAGTTAATCGATTCTCAATCTTTATTTCTAATTTACCTGAAATAGATATTAATGATACATTAAAATTAATATAGTCTGTGTGAGTTCGACATGTAATTGATAGTTCTTCAATTTAACATTGTGCACTTACAATTACTCCCTTTGTCACAAGATAAAAGTCTTTATTACTATTTTAGGTAGTCCCAAGTTAAATGTCTACTTAATACCCTTATTATTAATTGTTATATTTCTATTCTCTATGCATATTTATGGAGCATCATTAGTAATGTGCAGAAAACTATGCAATTAAATGAGAACTTAAATATGGACAATTTTGCCATTTTATTCTCTTTCTAATTAATATGCGCAAAAAGTCAAGCATGCATGACTTTTATCTTGGGACGGAGGGAGTACATATTTTTATTACATCGATAACTATTCACGGAATAGGTTCTTTGTGAATAAACGTTGATTTCATATTATCTGGATAGTCATGATATGTTGAGAAGTATTCCTCATGATGTAGAATAAATATTATTTATTTACATTTGAATTAAAGGAGTTTAATTCAATATAAATAATATTAGAATAGTTTTTATTTATTTATTATACTACTGAATTAATATTGAACCTAAAAGGTCAAACCATAAAAAGAAATATATAATTTTAAAACTAATTGACTTAATAATAATAAGTTAAGTATATTTAATTTATAGGTGAAATAAATTAAATAGCTTAATATTTATAATTAATTATTTTAGAAATTCTAATTATAAATTAATAAGAGTATTATTATTATTATTATAATTATTATAAATAATTTAGTTCCTAAATAGGTTAGGAATTTAATTAAAACTCTAAGTACTAAAGAGTTTAGGAGACAAAAAGTCTACATAAGAGAGGTGCTATGATAGATTAGGGTTTACACAATTGTGAGTATTTGGATACTACGTAAGAAATCTCTAAAGTAAGACTAGCCACCTAAGATTTTGTAAAACCTAAATTTATTTATTCAATCAATGTACTCTTGGTGGATCACCTTTATAGTGCTGCACACTTGAGTACCAAACGTTTTATCTATGGATTCGAAGAAGCATGGATGACCAAAGGATTGAAACTTGTAGATCAATCAAGGAGTTGAAGTATCTTCATAAGGTATATCTTATATCCTTTCTCTATTAATAATATCCCATATATAGTGATTCTTGGGATTA
Organism: Panax ginseng; assembly: GCA_020205605.1. Taxonomy (NCBI): domain Eukaryota; kingdom Viridiplantae; phylum Streptophyta; class Magnoliopsida; order Apiales; family Araliaceae; genus Panax; species Panax ginseng. The sequence goes on from CM035143.1 coordinate 86,512,951, forward strand.
TAAAAATAATTTAATTTATGTCAAATTTCCGCTTTATTATAATTGTATTGTATGTATGTTCTTAAATCTACAAACAAACAGACAATAAATTTCATTGAAAAGAAATAATAGATAGCAAAAGGCTATATATATGACGCTCGCTCAGAAGATCAAGATTCTTTTCTTTTACTTTTTTTTTGTCTAGTAACCACAGGACATAAAAAATTACATCAACCCTACGTGGCAAAATGACTGTTAATGTCTATACAATATATTTTTTATGAAAAGAAGCGATTTTGTTAGGGAAATGAGCAAGTGATACTAGGAGTATCCGATATAAACGTTCCGTGAGCATTAAAGCATTCAGCAGTAACTGTTTTTTGAGGGTATGAGGATTTCAAGTGTACATCCAATACATTAACATTCGTGCATGGTACAGTCTTGCTACAACACAAACTAATGGCTTTCTCCGTCGTAGATGTTCCTCGTACTCCGCTAAATGTCACGCTGCTTATTTCCACTGCCGATGTCTTCACATTAACCAAAAATTAGGCAAAAAAAATATTAATTAATTAAGATATCAAGTAAGAAATAAAAATTATCTTCCTTAATTAGGGGAATTGACATCTTAAATGCAAAAACTCCTATGTTTAATACATATGTTACATCTGATCATCTATATTGCATCATTTGCTTGGTAGTGAATTTGACTAAAATACAAAATTGATCCATGTTTGTGCTCGCGTGATATATTCGTCCTTAAGACTGGTTAACTAGCAAACTCATCCCTTAATATGTACGATTATTAATATAAAATTGTACCTTAGAAAAATTGATCCAAAAGATACAATTTTGAATAAATAATTATACATTAAGAGAGAGTTTTGGCTAGTAACTAAACTCATGAACGCAAATTTAAAAGTGGATAAAATGAAGTGACAGTTTTACAATTTAGTCGGTGAGATTTCTTGTTCTGAGAATATCAGCTTTCTTAATTTGACTTGAAATTTAAAAAAAATGTCAGCTATTAGGGGACAGAAGGTGAACATTTTTACCTGATTACTGCAATGAACCGCAGTTCCACAATAGAACTGGTCAATTTTAATAGGGTTGCCGGAATTCAACATTATGAGATCTTTAAAGTTGATGTTCCTTGCATATCCTGATCCACCCTGAAGAAAAAATTAGGGATAAATAGAAAGAGACAAATATTTAGTTAATATTTGTAATGTAGTAGAAGATATATGTAATTTTAATTCAGCAACTATATACCTATACCTGCCATGTTTTAATCCTTGCTCCATTTAAAGCTCCTTTAAAGGTGCAATTCCATACATGCACCTCTTCTACCGTTTCAGTAATTCCATGTAGTCCTAGGCTTCCAATACTTTATATAGAGAGATAGACTCATAACCAATTAGAGAAGAGATAAAAGGAAAATTCTATACGAAATTGTAAAGCACTCATATCCAATATTCATGTTCAATTATCATTTCCTCATAGAAGAGCTCGGAGCAAAAAGGAAAAGACAAGAATGTACGTGAGGTGATTGTGTTGAATATATGGAGTGTCAAAATTTATAGTACATGAATATATTTAGAAGTGTGTACATCGTGACATGTTATGTATATGTATCATGTCAATTAATAATAATTAGAGTCTAAATACAATTAAAATTTGTAAATAAATAAAGGAAACTGATATATTCACAGCAGAAAATGATATTTTTCATATGAAAATCATCGTTATAGATCCAATAGCGACGGTGAAAAATAGCGACACTTTTCATGTAAAAATATCTAAAAATGTCATGAAAATATCAATTTCATAAATAAATAACTATCTCCAACAAATCGCATCATTTTTACTTGTTTAATAGTTAATTGCTTGTTTTACAGTCCAATTTACGAACCTGATGCCATGACCGGGGCCACATGTGATCTTGGTAATGTTAATGTACGAAGATCCACCATTGATGGCAATACAATCATCACCTGGACATATTATCGGAGATAAGGGATGAAATTTTACAAAGAACATAATAAGAAATATTAGTAATGGTAAGAGCCTATCAATTAATACCAAAATATAACAAGGTAAATATTAAGTTATTTTGGTTGGTTATGAGTCAACTCAGCGTAGTGACTTGGTAGTCCAAAAGTTTTTTTTTCTTTCTATCTTCTTTGACTGAGTCAACTCAGTTTGGCTAGTCCAAAAGTTTTTCTCTCTTTTTTATTTTTCTATCTTCTTGATTATAAATAAAAAAGTGGGACTCTCATATTGGGACTAATTTATGTATGGAGATAGCTTAGTTACCTGTTGCAATGTATGAATTGATGATAGTAATATGGTTTGAGGCGGATATGTCGATTCCATCAGTATTAGGGCTATCTTTTGGTGCAATTATTATAGCCCTGGACATGAGTACTTGACTACACCCAACTAAAGAAATATGGTTTCTTGGACTATTAAGGTGAGTTAAACCACGTATTACAACATTTTTGCACTTATCCATTCGTAAAGCCTGCACCAAATATAATTTACTTTAGTGTCCCTTCAAAGGTCTTACTAATATAAAATCGCTAACATCTCACATTAGTCATGAATCATTATATATATATATATATATATATATATATATATATATATATATATATATATATATATTTGGGAAATGATCAAATTTTGAATATGCAGAAGAAAAACAAAGAGGAGACAAAAGTAACCTACCGTTGGGCTCGTGACGGGATTGTATCCCACCTACATGTTTAATTTCAAATATTTTGAGAAATTGAATTGAATAAATAAAAAATATATATAGGAAAAAAGTTATGAATATTAAACATGAATAGATATTTGGTACCTTGTTTTTGGGCCACCAAATTGAACCACGGCCATCTATTTGACCCGGTCCATTTAAAATGAGACCATCCACATCCTCGAAATTTAGCCAGCCACTACCTTGATAAGTTGTTTTGGGTGCTATCATTTTTCCCAAAATCTGTCCCAAATTCAAGAAACATTTGGTGCTAAAATCAGATTGCTTAATTCGGTAATTATGTAAAGTAATTTATTATATTTTAAGTATTTCTACACAATATACAAAGATAAAAGGATAATTATTTTAAAATTTATGTGATAAATAATCATATAATTTACCATATAAAATTACACCGATTAATTAGAATCCTTTCAATTACCATATAAAATTACACCGATTAATTAGGATCCTTTTAATGATGCCAATCCTCTAATTTCTCTACATACATACAACGACACAAAAATTACATTTAGCGACAAAATAAAATCCGTCCCAAATAATTAGCGACACATAAAATTCGTTACAAATAAATGTGTCGCTGAAAGCGTCACTAAAGCAATATTTGCATCGCTATATGTGTACTTGGGAAAATTAGAGGATATGTATACGGTCCGAATCTTAAGCTTACCTCTTATTTAACATATATTGTAGACCTCCCTTTAGCGATGGACCAGGCGACGATTCGGTCCGTCGTTATATATAGAACTGTCGTTTTAACTTTTAGCGACAGACAACATATAACAACGGATTGAAACTATAGCGACGGACCAAATCGTCGCCCGATCCGTCGTTAAAGGAGGAGGTATGCAAGGTATATTAGATAAGGGGTAAGCTTAAAATCCGGACAAAATATGTATAATATAAGGGATTATAATCCAAACTTGCACAAAATTAAGAAATTTATATATTTCACCTGAAAAATTATCTTAGTGGACTTGCATGGACCCTGGAACGTAAGTGGATATACTAAAAAAGTCTTCCCTGATGGCACATTAAGAGTAGGGACGCCTCCATTATTTGCTCCACACAATTGTTCCCATCCTTTCCGAAATGCCTTTTGTTGCACACATATATAACAAATAATACACAAGCAAATATTAGGCAAGTATATAATAAGCCCATAACGTAAATCATTTCTCTAATAATAAAAAAAGGTTTGTTGATATTTTCTTAGCAAAAATAATAGATTAGGATCCTTCTCCAATACACCCTTCATCTAATTTTTTACCATACATATTTAACGTCACAAATATTATATTTAGCGACACAATAAAATTCGTCAATTTGTGTCACTGGTACTATCACTAAAAACAATATTTATTTCGCTAAATGTGTATTAACAGAGATTGAAAAAAAATATTAATGAATGAGTTCTAGTCATCCAAAAACGATGGTCTCAGAGCAAAATATATTTAGCGACACTTGTGAAATTGTTTCTACTGATATTTTACGTATTAAGCAACACTTATTACGTAATTTGCTAATATTATTTATGCATGCATGCATAACATATAATTATGATTTGACACCAAAACTTTCATGAAGTATTTACTTGAGAATCATCAGTTTGGCCATCTCCAATGGCACCATAATCAACCACGTTGAAGATATTCTGTGCATTTCCTTCTAATACTCCAATAGATAGAAATGCAATTGATACAATAACAATACAAGTAGAAATTTTGGCTGATATTTCCTGCATAAAATATAATTTTTTTTTATAAAAGATATATATTTAAGAAATTATATATACTATAGGAAAGAAAGCAAAATAGATGCGATTATTATATATTTTTACCATTCTTTTTTCCAGAGCAACAAAACGTAAGTAAGTAGAATATGAAAGTATATGGTCTACATATTTATACTAAAAAAAATTATTGACTTTTAGTCTACTAATAATTTAATGTAAGAAGAGTTCAATATTTTCTCACGTAGAAAATATCACTCAATTATTGAAATGGTATACGATAGCTAGGATAAAACTTTCAATTAGTAATTAATTCAACGGAAATGATTTATATATCAATAAATTTTACGACAAAGTTTGATTGCGATAAATATAAAATTTTAAGCGATAAAATATAATAAATTAATTAATATGTGACCCTTTTTACTATCGACATATATTTGTCGTCATATATAGCAAACTCTTTTAATCCAATGGAATACCAACAGAATAAAAACGAATTAACAATTTAATTATAACAAATAAACTAAAGCTCTTTAAAGTAGTTAAATCTTCTTTTTAAAGGTAAATGTATTCTTTTTTTGGTGTCTAAATCCTTGAATTTTGGACATTAACAAATAACCAAGTACGTAGACAATGAAATTTCCAGTTTAAAGCTAATAATTAAATTCTTTTATTCTAATAGTAATTAGTGGCATTATTTGTTACCGTAAATTAAAGTTTGCATATACTATAACTCTTAATTTATTCCTATTTTGGTGCATAAATCTTTGTAGTTTGGAAACTAAGAAATCAATTAGATAATGAATATTTTCGGTTTTAAAACTATTAGAGCTATTTAAACCATTTAATATCCGTAACACTATTTTTAGATAAATCAACAATTTAATCTCCCTTTTTGAGCATATATCTTTGTAGTTTGGATAAGTAATTGATTAGTTAATTAATTTTTGCACTTGATTTGAAAACTAATTTACCGAATTAACTCGCTCTTTGGTAGCATAATTTAGAGCATAATTTTAGGACATATTGCTCTTTGGTTGCCTAAATTTGTAGTGATATATGTGCACCCTAGATGACCAGTTGCACACCCAAATATAAGTAAGTGACTAATTTACCCTTAATAAATAAGATAAGAAAAGAATTGGTGCATGGAGTAGCTGGAAAGAGGGATTACACAGGAATTTGTGAAGCGAAGTTAAACTAAAGTTTATATCAATAGCCAACAGATAAGACAATTTTCTCAGTCTATTTCTGTGTTTACATGTTTTATGTTTACAAGTATATAAGCATGTATGCAGGGGCGGACATGGGGTAGGGCAGGGGGGCACCTGACCCCACTGAATTTTTAGGGGGTTAGGAGGGCATATTAGAAAGAAGGAAAAAGAAGAGGTGTTAAACTGAAATTTCATATATAATATGTATACTAATTACTAAGTCAGTAAGTCACCCAAACCTTTTTCTCCACTAAGACTATCCCACCTTTTCGGCTTTTCCAATCCTTTTTTCTCCACTAAGTCAGTAAGTCAGTAAAGTCATTATCCCACCTTTTCAATTCTTCTATTCGGCAAGCGACGCAACAACATCAGAGAAACAGAACAGAGCAAGTGATCAAAATTTGACTCTTTCTCGACATTTGACAATAAAAAATTAATTGAATTTGTCAAACTTTACCCTTCAGAATTTGATGATATGAAACTTTTGGTACTTGATGGTCAACTCCAAAATTATATTGTGGATATGAGAAACGATTCCAATTTTTCGAGTATAAAAGGAATTGGTGAATTGGCTCAAATGTTGGTTCAGAAAAGAAAGGATAATGTGTATCCCCAAGTCTATTTGTTGTTAAAATTGGCTCTACTTTTGTCCGTTGCTACTGCAACTGTTGAAAGAATATTTTCAGTCATGAATATCGTGAAGAATGAACTCCGTAACCAAATGAGAGATGAATGGATGAATGACTGTTTAGTAACATACATTGAGCGTAATATTTTTGTAACTATTAAAAATGAGGCTATCATGCAACAATTTCAAGCAATGAAACCTCGAAAAATGTTATTATAGATAATATTTGAGGATTGTTTAGTTTTGTAAGTTATTTTATAAAATTTTTATTTGTAAGATTTTTTTTTGAGTTTGACCCCACTGAATTATCAGTCTGGATCCGCCCTTGCATGTATGATTTGCTTTATAATACTTCGTGAATAATTAAAGTCAATATATGACTAAGGTGATTTGAGTTATTGAACTCAGTTTGTTTAAAGCATGTGTTATGCTGATAATGATAAGATGATAATATGAAAGATATATTTTGAATATGAAACTATGCGCTATGTGATGCATGATAATCTGTTAAATTTACTGAGATGTCGAGCTCAATCTTGCAAAAATAAACTTTTATAGGTTCAAGATTCAATGCTATAACATATGTTATCTGGATAATATGGATAAGAGAACGAGTAAGGGAGTATTGTTTCCTTTGACTGAAATTTAGATAGTACTATGATAATGTTGTACAGGATACAGATGTGTAAATTTCTGAAATATTGAATAAATGTAGAATATTTATTTGGAGTATGTTGTGATGATTACTTTATAATGTAAAGCATTATAATAGTAATATTATACAAGATAGATTGTATATTAAGAATGAGTTTGCAATTACTCATAAGTACACTGATAAAAGGTATCATTCAATAAAAATGATTCCGCAATATATATAATTGTAAAGGTTGCGATTCAGAGAACGCATAAAAGACATGAAGAAAAGTTTTTAAGTATTCCGTATTTTTGGCTATTATCTCATATTGTTATGACATAAAACTGAATCAATATACTTTTGACCAATAAGGTCGAGCTTACATTAGTCCTGATTTGGATTAAGTTGGTCTCGATTTTGGGGTCGTCACATGCACATTTGAGTAGCAAACGTTTGATCTATGAATTCGAATAAGTAATTAAGTATGGATGACCAAATGATTGAAACTTGAAGATCAATCAAGGAGTTGAATTATTTTCATAAGGTATATCTTTTATCCTTTCTCAATTAATAATATCGCATATATGGTGATTTCTGGGATTATAAAAAAAATTAATTTTGATTTATGTCAAACTTCCGCTTTATTATAATTTTATCGTATGTATATTCTTAAATCTACAAACTAAAAAAGAAATAATAGATAGAAAAAGGTATATGACACTCGCTCAGAAGACCATGAATCTTTTCCTTATTCTTTTCTTTTACTTTTTTTTTCTAGTAACCACATGATATAGAAAGTTACACCAATCCTAAGTGGCAAAATCATCGTTAACGTCTATATAAAATTTTTTTTTTGAAAAGAAACGATTTTGTTAGGGAAATGAGCAAGTGATACTAGGAGTATCTGATGTAAACGTTCTGTGGGCATTAAATCATTCAGTAGTAACTGTTTTTCGAGGGACTGAGGAGCATATGCGGAACAAGCCCCCCACCTTGGAATTTTCGGAAGTTATTTGTTTTTCTTTTCCTTTCTTTTTTTTATGTATTTTCTTTTCTCCTTTATTTTTTTTGTTTTTGTTTTATCATCAAAGTGAGGCAAAAAAAGTGGTCACAATTCTCTCTGTAAACTAATATAAAAAGCTAAAGAAATAAAACAATTTTTTTTGAATCCTACTATAATGACCATAAGTTCACCATAGTTCTATCCTATCAAGATTATTAAATCTCTATTCTTTTCTCTCTTTTTTTGTTGGAATTCATTCTTTCAAGCTAATTAATCTCATGGACCACAATATAAGGTTTTGAATATATAATATTATAATTTGTAATTTATTTATAAAAGTTGCTAATCAGTTGACTAAAAATTTCAAATTCTGATTAATAGTCTCATAGTTCAGGAAAAATTATATATATATATATATATATATATATATGTGTGTGTGTGTGTGTGTATGTGTGTGTGTGTGTATTTAAAACTATACTCACAACTCAAAAGTTGACAATGGTTGGAATAGAATATTGTGAAATATTATAATTGGACAAACTGAATTTAAAAGGACTTCAAGCATTAATAAATAATTTTTTTTATTGATGTATTTTGACCCCCCTCCCCTAAAAATGTTACGGTTCATAACTCTTTGAGGAGGTCAAGTCTACATCAATACATTAATATTTGTGCATTCTACACTCTTGCTGCATCTCAAACTAATAGCTTTCTCCGTCGCAGATGTTCCTTGTACTCCTCTAAATGTCATGCGGCTTATTTCCACTGACGATGTCTTGACATTAACGAAAAAGGCAAAATATATATATATATATATATATATATATATATATATATATATATATATATATATATATATATATATTAATTGATAAGTAAGATATCAAGTAAGAAATAAAAACTATCTTCCTTAATTAGGGGAATTGACATCTTAAATGCAAAAACTCCTATGTTTAATATACATATGTTACATCTGATCATCTATATTACATCATTTGCTTTGTAGTGAATTTGACTAAAATATAAATTGATCCATGTTTGTGCTCGCGTGATATATTCGTCCTTAAGACTGGTTAATTATTAAACTCATCCCTTAATACGTAGGATTATTAATATAAAATTGTACCTTAGAAAAATTGATCCAAAAGATACAGTTTTGAATAAATAATTATACATTAAGAGAGAGTTTTGGCTAGTAACTAAACTCATGAATGCAAACTTAAAAATGGATAAAATGAAGTGACAGTTTTACAATTTAGTCGGTGAGATTTCTTGTTATGAGAATATTAGATTCCTTTATTTGGCTTAAATTTTTTTAAAATAAATGTTAGCTATTAGGAGACGGGAGGTGAAATTTTTTACCTGGTACTGCAGTCAATCGTATTTTCACAATAGAACTGGTCAATTATAATAGGGTTGCCGGAGTCCAAAATTATGAGCTCTTCAAAGTTAATGTTCCTTGCATATCCTGATCCACCTTGAAGAAAAAATTAAGGATAAATAGAAAGAGACAAATATTTGGTTAGTTTTTGTAATGTAGTAGAAGCTATATGTAATTTTAATTCAGCAACTACCTGCCAAGTTTTAATCCTTGCTCCATTTAAAGTTCCATTAAAGGTGCAATTCCATACATGCACCTCTTCTACCGTCTCGATAATTCCATGTCGTCCAAGGCTTCCAATACTTTATATAGAGAGAGACTCATAACCAATCAGAGAAGAGAAAAAGAAAAACTCTATACGAAATTATAAAGCACTCGCGTCCAAATTTCATATTCAATTATCATGTCTTCATAGAAGAGTTCTGGACAAAAAGAAAATGACAAAAATGTACGTAATATGATTGTCTTGAATATATTGAGTATAAGTTTATAGTAGCTTTGTAAATCAATAATTTTATATAAATTATAATAGTTTTGTAAATCAATCATTTTATACAAGTGATACGCGTGAAATACAAGTGGAATCAAGTTGAAGTAAAAAATAATTCTTCATGTATCTCTACTTCCTCTCTAAAATATATTTTCACCTCATATTTTCTAACAGATTGCACATAATCTTAATATTTTCAAAAAATATACATGTGGTGAACGTACATATAAGCAATATTTTCTTCTTTTATTTCACTAAGGATATTTATGTCATTTCATTAGCATACTTCATCTATTTTATAAAGGAGAGCTATGAAAATAATTGTCTCCCTCGAAGCTCTGTCACATTTAAGTTCTAATTTCTTCTTTTTTTCTCCTCTTATATCCCTACAATATCTCTCCTATATTTTCTAATTCATATTTTCTAATTTTTAATTAAAATTTATTTATTTATATCAATTGTACACACAAAATTTGTGCCACAAGTAGTATATTATAAAGGGAAGAGGAGAAAAGTAAATTGTTTTTTTGAGATTGTGTTACATTTAACTTTCTTTCTCTTCCACTACAACAAAAAGGGTTATTTCCGACGGAATATTCCGTAGGAATTAAGCATAATCCGTCGAGGTTATGATAATATCGACGAAATATTTGGTCGGAAATGCAGTCGGATATAAGCTCGTCGAAATTAAGTTCGTCGATATTTTAGTCGGAGATATATAACCTCGATCGAACTAACCTCGACAGAATATTCGGTCGAGTTTAACATATGGTCGACTGAATTTCATCCGTCGAGAATATTCGGTCGATACTAAACATGACACATGGCATTCCACAAAAAATTAGAAGTTGTTTAACCTCGACGGAATATTTGATCGAGATTAACATATGGCCGACTGAATGCATCCATTGAGAATAGTCGGTCGACACTAAACATGACATGTGGAATCCCAAAAAAATTTAGAAGTGTCTTAATCTCGACGGAATTCCGTCGAGGATTGTGTTATTCCGTCGACTTTAGCCCTTTTTAAATTATTATTTTTCTATTTTGGCAATATCCAAGGTAATAATACCCACATTTTTCGTACCTATAAACCTGCTTTTTTCCCAACAGCACATAACACACAAATATAATCCAATGCCAATAATAATGACCAACATGAATATTAATTACCAAGGCCAACTTGAATATGAAATTAAACTGAAGTTTTAATCAACCAAAGTATATCAAATATGCATTTAAACTAACGTAAATATGTCAGACTAAAGTAATGATAAATAAAAGCTACAATATGTCAAAAATCAGCTAAACTATTAAAATTTACATCACATTAAGCTAAAAACTAAGTAAATATGTACAATATAAAATACAGTTAAAGATATCTAATTAAATGAAAATTACATAACATGCAGAATAGAATTATATTATGAATAGTATACCTGAGTAGTCGAGGGCTGACTCAGCAACGTCCCAAACGCGTTCAGTAGTAAGGTAACCACCATCCGAACAATCTCGTCGCGTAGAGCGGCGAACTGCTCCGGAGTGATACCCGTACTCTCAACGGTGGCACCAGCTGCAATGTCATGCGCAAGCTGATGGAGAAGAACGGCTGGGCAGGTCCCGACGACTGAATAGTCGATCCGTCTCAAACCTCTTTGAGAAGGCAGCCACAACCCGCTGGAACAAAGCATCGTCTAAGCCAGCGCCTGTATGTAATGGTCCCACAGGGGCTCTCGTACGCAGACGCTGGCTAAAGCCTACAAAAATAAATATAACATGAATAATATTATAATTAATTTTACTTTATTCATAAACAAGAATTAAACTAAAATATTATACCTCCGAGCACCTTGATAAATTTGGTATCCTCAAGAACCCCAAAGACTCGATACCATTAGTAGTGCTAGTGAGAGTATCCTGAGACGCGACCTAAAGAGCCGTCTCCTCATCCTGAGATAAACTAATCTCGGGCGGAGGGACGGTGGGATCAGCCGTCTCAACATCGCCCCTAGTAGCCTGCAACTCTGCTATACGCTGGCTGCGGAGCTTCTCAAACCGGTCCTGTAATTTAATATATGTACATGTGAGGTAACTTTGTATCATCCTATAAATTACGTAATATGATCCTAAATTACAAAGATTATAGTAAATGTAATACCCGTATAGCGAGTGTTGCTGGAAATCGTCGACCCAGAAGTAGAATCCTTCGGCGTATGGACTCTATCCCAGAACTCCATCTTAGTAGGAGGTCAGCCCAAGCTACTCCGCATAGCCTAAATCATGTACATTAATTATTATTACATTACTTTACTATAGTTGTAGTTTAATATTAAATTAAACTAAATATAAATACATACCGACTTAACCTTCTGATACGACTACGAGCCAGAAGTGTGTACAACTCGTAGCTGACCTCGATTCTTCTTCATCTGCTCAGACTTGGTCTTGAAGGCAGCATCATCCCAATATGTACACATGGCATTTTCTGTGCCAGATCCGACATCTTCGCAATCGATGTTGGCGTATAGAAGTCTCGGGCGTTTCTTCTACTACCCAGACTGCCCTCATACGCATCTCGTACAGCCAGCCAGAATAGTTCTTCGAGATATGCGCAATAATAATGGCATCACCATCTGCCTCAGTGATGATGGGATCGTATCTATATATAATACCTCTATCAAGCGAACATAACGTACGTATAATTAATTATTTGAACAATATGTAAATAACTTAAACCTTGATTTAGTATATGTAATTCAACTTATGCGAAAATCCCGCAACACTGTCACCATAAAGCTGGCATCGTAACGTGAGTACTGGCTAAATCGCATCGACCCGATGGGAGATCGCTAGATATATATATGGTAATGTACTGGTATGCTTAGCGATCGAATCCATAATACTAGAAAATAAAATTTGTATGGAACATTTTAATTTATTAATCATATAATAACATCATTCTATAATTGAACATAAATATAGTAAAGTTAAAACCTACCATGATGACCCGATATCAACGGGGCATATTTCGGGAACCGCTGGCAGATGACCTAATCGACCGAGGTTAGGCCCTCACTGACGCTGACGTCTAGCATCTATATGTTTAATATAGTTATGACATCGATATATTATAGTAAATGAATGTTTAATATAGTTATGAAACAAAGTGTTAACTCACTAGCTGCCGAAGACGACCCGTCTTGGGAGCCATCACCCAATCCATCGCGGCCGCCACCACGGTCGCCTCCACCGCTATGTCTAGGCATAGTTGTACTACTGAAATAACAAACATAAATTTTCATTAGTGAAATTTCATTGCAATTATTCTAATGATTTGTTTTAGTGGTATAATATTTACAAAACACCAAGTTCTGAAGAAGTGGTATGTCGTCAAACTCGTCAGAATCAAAATCATTTTCATCCTCTGATTATGTCTCTTCCTCTTCTGTATCAATTTCTTCCTCAGTATCATCTTCTACCATCACGTACGAACTCACAACCACATCTTCCACTTCGTCGACATCGGGTACATCAACAACATCATCTACCAACATGTCGCCATCATATTGCAAAACATGGCTGGGATTGCTAACTTCTTCTTGCAACGGGTCATCCGTTCCAGATAGATTACTACCATCAAATGATCTTGTCTTTGTTGTCACAGCTGTATAACAGGGGCTTCTATAATTTACGACATTAGGGGCGTAGTACACTTGAGTTGTTTGGCTGGCTAACACAAATACGTCATTAGACTGTAACTTGGATTTTATATCTACTGTGACGATTCTATTATGATCAACTTTAACACCCTTTGCAGTATCAAACCAGCGACACTTAAATGTAACGACCTTTTTGGGCCCTAGATAATTGAGCACAACAACTTCATCTAATCTTCCATAGTAATTAGACTCAGAATCTCCATAACAACTTCCCAACACGACAACGCCAGAGTTGACGAATTTCAATTCATTCACGTCATCAACCTTGAATCTATACCCATTCACGATGCAGCCTGAAAATGAACTAATAAGTTTGTACGGGCCTAAAATGACATCTCTAAAACGCTCATACGTGTTTTCTTCTTTGAACCTTCTCTTAAACCACTGGTGAAAATTTGCATTAGTGAATGCTTTCATCTGTGATGTAGTCAACCCTGGGTTAGAAGCATGCGCTTCCAATTCGAATGAACTGCGTATAATAATATGGCAATTGTTTAATTGTTGATTAAGGTTAGATAAATCATTTTCAACTTGTAATAATACATACTTGATGTACGACGATAATTCAGGCATATTTAGAAGCACGTATGTAGAGACAATCTTTAAATCTTTATCGGTTGTTGTAACCCGCTTTGCAGTTTGATTTTTTAAAAAATTATTATCGCTTGAATCGAATGGTTGACCACTCTTTCCTTAAGACTATATTCGCCCCTTACTTTTGTTATACACCCTACTGCCAATTAATCTCCCAAGATAAGACATGTCCATATTTTACTCTGTACTAAAATTTGTTGTGTAAAAATAAATGTAGTGCAAAACTATAACTGATAGAGAAACAAAATTATAAAAAGCAAAATTATTCAGAATGATATTTTTTCTAAGAACTTGAAAAGAATCTTTTTAAATGATTTTTTTGTTGTTGAAGTACTTGTTTAGGTAGATTTGGAACCTATATATAGATTTTTAAATACCCCTTTAAAGAGGTATGTTAATATCCAAACACCCCTTTAAAGAGGTAGCATCCTATTTAATTAATTAACTAATTAATCCATGCAGCGGTCCAATAATAAAAAAATACAATCTGCAATTTTGCAATTCTAGGAATTAAACCCATGACATCATAGTTGAAACACTCCAAGTCATGCGAATTGAACCAAACCATTTGTTAGCTATAAGAAAGTATATAATATATCTATTATATAATTTTTAAATTTGAAAATATTCAACAATCATTTCCTATTTTCATAATTTTACAATTCTGATACTAGGAAAATGAGCAAGGAATACTAGGAGTATCCGATGTAAACGTTCCGTGAGCATTAAAGCATTCAGCAGTAACTGTTTTCCGAGGATATGAGGAGGTCAAGTCTACATCCAATACATTAACATTTGTGCATGGTACACTCTTGCTGCATCTCAAACTAACGGCTTTCTCCGTCGCAGATGTTCCTCGTACTCCTCTAAATATCACGCTGCTTATTTCCACTGCTGATGTCTTCACATGAACCAAAAAGGCAAAAAAAAAAAATAATTAATTAAGATATCAAGTAAGAAATAAAAATTATATTCCTTAATTAGGGGGATTGACATCTTAAATGCAAAAACTCCTATATTTAATACATATGTTACATCTGATCATCTATATTGCATCATTTGCTTTGTAGTGAATTTGACTAAAATACAAAATTGATCCATGTTTGTGCTCTCATGATATATTCGTCCTTAAGACTGGTTAACTAGCAAACTCATCCCTTAATACGTACGATTATTAATATAAAATTGTACCTTAGAAAAATTGATCCAAAAGATATAGTTTTGAATAAATAATTATACATTAAGAGAGAGTTTTGGCCAGTAACTAAACTCATAAACGCAAACTTAAAAGTGGATAAAATGAAGTGACAATTTTACAATTTAGTCGGTGAGATTTCTTGTTCTGAGAATATCAACTTTCTTAATTTGGCTTGAAATTTTCTTTTAAAAAAATGTCGCTATTAGGGGACGGGAGGTGAACTTTTTTTACCTGATTACTGCAGTCATCTGCATTTTCACAATAGAACTGGTCAATTATAATAGGGTTACCGGAGTCCAAAATTATGAGCTCTTCAAAGTTGATGTTCCTTGCATATCCTGATCCACCCTGGAAAAAAAATAGGAATAAATAGAAAGAGACAAACATTTAGTTAATTTTTGTAATGTAGTAGAAGCTATATGTAATTTTTATTCAGCAACTATATACCTATACCTGCCAAGTTTTAATCCTTGCTCCATTTGAAGTTCCATTAAAGGTGCAATTCCATACATGCACCTCTTCCACTGTCTGAGTAATTCCATGTTGTCCTAGGCTTCCGATACTTTATATAGAGAGATAAACTCATAACCAATCAGAAAAGAGATAAAAAGAAAATTTTATACGAAATTGTAAAGCACTCATGTCCAATATTTATGACGTGATGTGATTGTGTTGAATATATGGAGTGTCGAAGTTTATAGTACATGAATATATTTTGAAGTGTGTACATCGTGACATGTTATGTATATGTATCAGGTCAATTAATAATAATTAGAGTGACTCTAACTACAATTAAAATTTGTAAATAAATAAAGGAAATTGATATATCCACGAAAGAAAATGAAAATTTTCACATGAAAATCATCGTTATAGATCTAATAGCGACTGTTTTCACCGTCGCTATACATCTATATCGACACTTTTTATGTAAAAATGTCATAAAAATATCAATTTCATAAATAAATAACTATCTCCAAGCATCATTTTTACTTGTTTAATAGTTAATTGCTTGTTTTACAGTCCAATTTACGAACCTGATGCCATGACCGGGGCCACATGTGATCTTGGAAATGTTAATGTATGAAGATCCACCATTGATGGCAATACAGTCATCACCTGCATATATTATCGGAGATAAGGGATGAAATTTTACGAAGAACATAATAAGAAATATTAGTAATGGTAAGAGCCTATTAATTAATACCAAAATATAACAAGGTAAATATCAATTTAAATATGCATTTATTATTAAAATGTAAGACTTTTTTATTCGTTTAAGCCAGACGACAAGAGTTGGGTCATATTAATTTTATGAAGTGTATGTAATGTAGATATGATCATGTTTCCTTGAATCAACTATATTTAGAAACAGATGATTTTATTGTCAAAGTCAAGTGGAATAAATAAAATACAAAAACAACACCGATATTATCCTAATAGAAGAAGAGGTGCATATTTTTTTTCAATATATTAATCAATAAATTAAAATAGCATATTATATTGATTTTAATTTGAAATTACACAAATAATTATTATTATTATTATTATTATTATTATTATTATTATTATTCAAATAAGACGCTTTCAATTTATCCGTTTGCACGGGATATAAAACTTGTATATGATGACAAAACATGAATATAAAAAAATGAATACAAATACAATAATTACAATCAAATACAACCATACACATTATTTTATATATCAAAATTTTTGTATCCAATTTTAATCACCAAACCACCGTCCACTATATATATAGGATTTTCAAGTATGATTTAGACACGTTTGACTAAGGTTACGTAATTTTATTCATAAGGGTTTTTTATTTTAAAATTTTATAAAATAAAATAACTCTTTAATTATAAATTTTAAGTAAAATTTTACTAAATAACTTTAGTCAAACTTAAAATAAGAGTATTGATAAGGGTTTTTCATTTTAGAATTTTATAAAATAAAAATAAAATAACTCTTTAATTATAAATTTCAAGTAAAACTATGTCATTTTACTAAATAACTTTAGTCAAATTTAAAATAAGAGTATTACATGTCAAAGTGGGACTCTTATATTAGGACTAATTTATGTATAGAGATAGCTTAGTTACCTGTTGCAATGTATGAATCGTGGATATAAATTTGGTTTGAGGCAGCAATGTCGATTCCATCAGTATTAGGGCTATCTTCTGGTGCAATTAGATTAACCCCTGATATGCTTACCTGGCTACACCCATCCAAAGAAATATGATTTCTTGGGCTATTAAGGTGAGTTAAACCACTTATTTCAACATTTTTGCACTTGTCAATTCGTAGAGTCTGCGCCAAATATAGTTTACTTTAGTGTCCTTTCAGAGTTCTTACTGACAAATTTATATATAAAATAAATATATATTATATATATTTATTAAATAAATTTAGTCATGAATCATTTTTTATATATAAAATATATTTGGGAAATGATCAAATTTTGAATATGCAGAATAAAAGCAAAGAGGAGACAAAAGTAACCTACCGTTGGGCTCGTGTCGGGATTGTATCCCACCTACATGTTTAATTTCAAATATTCTGAGAAATTGAATTGAATAAAAAATATATATATATAGGAAAAAAGTTATGAATATTAAACATGAATAGATATTAGGTACCTTGGTTTTGGGCCACCAAATTGAACCACGGCCATCTATTTGACCCGTTCCATTTAAAATGAGACCATCCACATCCTTGAAATTTAGCCAGTCACTATCTTTATAACTTGTTTGGGGTGCTACCATATTTCCCAAAATCTGTCCCAAATTCAAGAAACATTTTGTGCTAAAATCAGATTTCTTAATTCGGTAATTATGTAAAGTAATTAATTATATTTTAAGCATTTCTATACAATACAAAGATAAAAAGGATAATTATTTTAAAATTTATGTGCATAAATAATCATTGGGAGTATTCAAAATGAAAATTTGTGGATGGAAGAAGTGTGAAATTATATGTGAATAATCTCCTACTAGACTACAATTTACCATATAAAATTACAACGATTAATTAGGATCCTTCTCCAATATACATACAACGACACAAATATTACATTTAGCGACAAAATAAAATCCGTCCCAAATAATTAGCGACACATAAAATTCGTTACAATAAATGTGTAGCTAAAAGCGTCACTAAAGCAATATTTACAACAATGTGTATTGAGGAAAATTAAAAAAATTATATATTTCACCTGAAAATTTATCTGAGTGGATTTGCATGGACCCTGGAACTTAAGTGGATATACTAAAAAAGTCTTCCCTGATGGCACATTAAGAGTAGGGAGGCCTCCATTACTTGCTGCACACAATTCTTCCCATCCTTTCTGAAATGCCTTTTGTTGCACACATATATAACAAATCATACACAAGCAAATATTAAGCAAGTATACAATAAGCCCATGCATGCATAACATATAATTATAACATATATAATTATGTTAGCGGGAATGAAACATGCATGCATAACATATAATTATGATTTGACACCAAAACTTTCATGAAATATTTACTTGAGAATCATCAGTTTGGCCATCTCCAATGGCACCATAATCAACCACGTTGAAGATAATCTGTGCATTTCCTTCTAATACTCCAATAGATAGAAATGCAATTGATACAATAGCAATGCAGATAGAAATTTTGGCTGATATTTCCTGCATAAAATATAATTTTTTTTAATAAAAGATATATATTTAAGAAATTATATATACTATAGGAAAGAGAGCAAAATAGAGGCGATTATTATATATTTTTACCATTCTTTTTTCCATAGCAACAAAACGTAAGTAAGTAGAATATGAGAGTATATGGTCTACATATTTATACTAAAAAAAATTATTGACTTTTAGTCTACTAATAATAATTTAAGAAGAGCTCAATATTTTCTCACGTGGAAAATATCACTCAATTATTGAAATGGTATACGATAGGTAGCATAAAACTTTCAATTAAGAAATCAATTAGTTAATTAGATCTTTGTAGTTAGCATAAAACTTTCAATTAAGAAATCAATTAGTCAATTAAATCTTTCTAGTTAGCATAAAACTTTCAATTAAGAAATCAATTAGTCAATTAAATCTTTGTAGTTAAGAAATCAATTAAATAATGAATATTTTCAGTTTTAAAACTATTAGAGCTATTTAAACCATTTAATATCCGTGACACTATTTTTAGATAAATCAACAATTTAATCCCCCTTTTTGAGCATAAATCTTTGTAGTTTGGATAAGTAATTGATTAGTTAATTAATTTTTACACTTGATTTGAAAACTAATTTACCGAATTAACTCGCTCTTTGGTAGCATAATTTAGAGCATAATTTTAGGACATGTTGCTCTTTGGTTGCCTAAATTTGTAGTGATATATGTGCACCCTAGATTACTAGTTGCACACCCAACTATAATACAACATTTATGTATGATGGAATCAAACAATACATAATGCTTATCAAAAATAAAAAAGACAAGAATATCTCATAATTGCTTCCCTAAAAATATAAAATATTCATGTCTTAGAAGAAACTAGACAAAAAAAATATCATCCTTTTTTTAATAATAAACTAAAAATCTCATTATCTAAATAAATAAACTAGTGAATGAGTGTAAGATAAATAATTGTTTATTTTATCGAAAATTATAATGACTTTTTAGGGTTAATTTTTTTAAAGCCATGAACGTTAATTATATATTTCCCATTTAGACAATTATTAGGTTACATTTTCCTTTTCTTTTTTTTATAAACATTATGTAGTGCCTAACTATTTTATGTATTTGTTTAAGTTATTTTTATTTTATAGTTATTATTTGTAATAAAATAAAGTTCTAAACTTGAAGATGATAAATAAGTGAGTTGGATCTCATTTATTAAGTACAAAATAGTGATGTAACTATATTTAGATGTATATATATATCACTACTCTATTCAAAAGTCTTGGGATATGTTCAATTACTAGCGTTTAGAGAGCTTGGACTTTGGAGTGGTAGCGTTTGGTGCATTTAGAAGTCCAAACGCAACGCACCATTTTTGGAGCGCTGCCTTTGGACCCCAAACACATCGCTTGTGAATTAAATAAGATGCGTTTAAAATAAACTATTTATAAACAAACAATATTCTCAACTGAATTTGGTGCGTTTAGATCATTCAAAAGTTATAAATGCAGGTAAAAAAACAAGCAATTAGTGGAATCACATTTTAACAAATTTTTATTATTTTACCCCTCTGAAAAATTCAAAATTATTGTAAATTTATTTAATATTACTTAATATAATAGTTAATATTGTAAAAAATATATATTCATTCATCCGTCATTCAAATTTATTCAAATGAAAAAAAAATGGAACTTGGTAATTCAAATTAAATGCAAGGCAACCGATTCAAATTATTCGATTTATTTTATTTAAAACAAACGCACTGAATGACTAAATCGATCAGTCATTTAGTTCTAATCAAATAGTCCCTAAGTACAAAAGACAACGAGTTAGTATTTTTTCTATTAAAATAGGTACACATTTGTGAAGTATTTTTTTATTGGAATATATATATATATATATATATATATATATATATATATATATATATATATAATATATATGTGTGTGTGTGTTTTTTTATGGTCTAGTTCTTTTTAAGAAAAACATGATAATTTTTTTTTTTTTTATATAGACGAATATGATTTATCTTTATATTTTGATAAGATTTATGTAGTATGGATCTAATTAATATTATGTTTGTATTTATTTATTTTTGAAAATTGTATTTTTTTTTTCCTTGTAGTTATTATGGTTGGTAATAGGTTCAAGGCTAAAATACACAAAAGATAATTTAGTGACTTGAGGTCCCATCTATAAGGATAAATTAGTAACTTCTTATATTTAGGTGTACAACTATCACGTGAGAGAGTGCATATATGATATATCAACACCCAAAAAAGTATAATAATGCCAGAGGGTCTCAAAAAAAAAATGTTCTCAAATATTAATGATGAGATATTGTATATGATACTCCATTCCTCCTAAATTAATTGCTCAGTTTTGATTTTTTAAAATTAAATTGACCATTTTTAAAACTAATTTTTTTACTATTTTTGCTGAAATATAGGTGAAGAGATTATAACCAAAAGAAAGTATATACAATTTATTACTAATCTTAATTTTTAGAATTTTAGAAATATATTTATATATGCTTAATTATTAATTCTAAAAATAGTCAATTTGACTTAAAAAAGTCAAAACTGAGCCATTAATATAGGACGGAAGGAGTAAAAGGTAATTTATGAAAAACGCCTCATAGAAATTAAGCACATAATAAACCTATGCATGCAAAAAAATACCACTATGTCAATTACTGGACTAGAAATATATTTTAACTTTTTGAAATCTATTCATCGAACCTTAAATTTCAAAATTAATACAACATTATTTAGTCTCAATGCAAACAAATATAAAAAAAATTAAATTAATTATAAAATAATACTAATTATTCTATTTGTTTGTTGATGAGTGAGTTTTATACTCATAATTGAGTGCGTTTGAACTTAATATTTTAGATGTTTTTAAGTGTTTATGTCTATTCATGCATATTTTATGTTGTTTTGTAGGAATTGGGACAAAAGTTACTTGGATCGACGTTTGGGAATGGCTAGATCGCTGCTTTCGAACTTGCCATTTACACAAAGATCACTTCAGAGCCAATTTGAGTATTGCTTGGGACCTTATTTCGAAACACTTAAAGAATGAAAGTTGTAGATCTACATCTCCTCTTTCCGGAACATCTTGAATCATCGAAATCAGAGTTCGGACGAAGAAGTTATAACCATTTTCCCAAAGGACGTCGGAGTAGAAAATTTCCAAAAAAGGGATCAGCGCCGGGGCGCCCAAACAAGGCTCATTTCCAGCGCCGGGGTGCTAGGAGGCAGAATCCCAGTGCTGGGGCACTGGGGAAGAGTTTGGTCAAGCTTAGACGCGTTTTGGGGCGAATTTTGACACTTTTCTGACTCCAAATTGGATTGGGTTTGTTCCAAAGCTAAAAATTGGACTTATAACTTATAAATACATGATGTAAGGCATAAAATAAGGGGAGATTACATAGATTAGATTAGAGATACACTCCATTAGATTAGATATTAACCCTAGTTCTTATTAGTTTTAGAGATTGAAGCAGCTTGGAGAACACTGAAGATCAAGAGCAAGAGCAAGAGCAAGAGCAAGAGGGGAGCATCAGATTTGCTGACAACAGATTCTATTCTCTTCTCTTATCATACTTTTATCTTTTAATGTATATTCAGTTGTGGATTCTTGGTTTCCATTCATTAATTATGAACTAACTCTTTTATTAAGATTTCAATTGAACCTTTTATGTCTATAAATTAGTTATTTAATTTATTCCAATTATTTATGTCAAAGTAAATTGTTTATCTTGTCTTGAGCTTATTGATTAATTATCTGATCAGTAATTACTTTGTTACTCTAGAATGAATTGAAAGAGGAATTCTAGGGTTAGAACTGGGCATGATAACATGTGACTTAGTTATTTGCATGGTGAATAATTAGGTTTGTGAATTGAATGAAAATATCTGTTCACCGCATGTAACACATAAGGAATTGGAATTGAAGGAGTTTAATTCAATTGTTTTGCATAGGAATATAGCAAGATTAATCTGGATTAAATAGAAGTCAATTGATCACTTGGAAAAGGACTTTTGGCATTTGAGAATTCATGTTAACAATTCAGTAGGCATAACAATTGGGATAATTGGATAATTGATTTATAGTTCATAATTGGGGATATTGAAGTCTTAATCTTTATTTATCTGAATTCAGTTATAAAGCAATTCAGTTTAATTAGTTAATTTAGTTTTCTTAATTAAAAAACTCACGATTTGAGATTGTTTAAATAAAATTAGTTTGGTTAAGAATTGGTACTTGGTGATTTTTATTAAATAATTCCTCGTGGGAACGATACTCTACTTTCACTTTATTACTTGTTGACCGTGTATACTTGCACGTATTCATTGATTGCGAAATCGACCAACATTTGTTTTCAAAAGTTACATTTTTAAATTTAAAATTTCAAAAATTAACTTAAAAAACTCAGAATGTTGTTTAATTTAGAACATAACATGAATAAATGGAACACAAACTACAAATCAAACAAGTTGTTAATAAACTTTGTAGACACTCGAAATTTTGTGTTCTTGTTACTAACCATGCAGAAGGGCAGAATTGTCTTTTATCTTTTAGAGACAACCCTAGAAGTCAAAATCATCAAGTTAAACCCCAGAGACAACCCCGGAAGATCAAGACAACACCCCGGTGACAATCCCGGGAGATCAAATCAACTTAAGAAACAACCCTGAAGACAAACAGCAGGCCAACCTCAGAGATAACCACGAGAAAGAAAGATGTCGCCGCGTCAAGCTAAGAATCGACAAAGAAGGGCAAAATAGTAATTTTTTCAACTCAACATCAATTAAGCCCAAATTACTGCAAAAGAGGTCATGCAGAACCATAACGTCAATCCCGATTGAAAACATCACAAGACAGCTCAACGGATGAACTGCGAAGACTTGAAGATCTGGTCATGGACCAGCTTCCTGGATTTAAAAAATGTCAAATCCCATGTCACTGTGTAGCTCTTGAAAAGGGCTTTCCGGAAAGGTATAGCACGCCTCCATCAGATTCATGTATTGAAAGTTATGAAGGTTCGAGCGGACAGCGCGTTGATCTGAGTGCACGTACTTCGAGACAACGGGACCCGAGCCCATTTGTCATCGCGGAATAGAACCCGACTACTTTTGTGGCGCCCAAAAACAGTATACATCACCCATCTTGAGTCACCGATCTACAAGGTAATCAATACAAATACAACTTAATTATAAAACAAATGTAAAATACGACAAAATATAAAGTCGTGAGTTTTAATACAAATATTGTCATCTAGACAATATTCACACTCAATGGAGTCCTCATTATATTTATTATCACATTATTTTACAGAATAATGAGGACTACTAATGCACCATCTAGGATCATCACTCTATTCCCGATTAGTCCCATTTCACGCTCTCATTTCCCGAGAGAATAAAGAAAGAAAAGGGTGAGCTCAACTAACCCAATAAGAAAGATTATGACTAAGATAATGTAGGATAAATTATCATTAGCCTTCAACGGTGTTAAACTGATAAAATATAATAAACATCAAGTTTAACTGCAGCGGATCAAGCAATCCATTAGAGGAGTCAAATAAAGTATAAAATCTACTATCTTCTATGATTTAAAAAGTTGTTCATCAACTTTATCGCTGAGACTCAGCTTAATAAATAAAATCGAATCATCCCTGCTCCACGACCAAGGATATTCATGTAATCATCAACGGTCATGACTATACCGAATAATCCTCGGTCATAATCATACCAACAACTCGTCCACCAATGAACTACAGCCAATGAGGACTTTTACCACATCATTCGTCACATTACTATTAATGATTATACCAATAATCCTCGGTCATAATCATACCAAGTCCATCTATGCACGTAAGCCAAAGATGACTTTCAACATAATATAAGCATGAGGATGATGACAATTCAATAAAACAAGTTCAAGAATATATTTTAAAGATTTATAAGTTAATTTATCCCAACTCAATAACGCCCAAATTGTCAACATGATACATCGCTTTTATGCAATGAAAATTAAAGAATGCTCGTAAGAATATTTCCATGAAAAGATACTAGATGAAGCGCAAATATCAAGGATATTCCACTAATTTCATGGAGTATAAAAAGTCAAAGCTTTAACCAACCGAGTATAATAGAATATATGAAACGCAAATGGATTTTCGCTTCGCCATGCGGTAATCCACGTAGAACGGATCATTTCCACAATTTAATAAGGAATGAATACGAAGGATCATTCACCATGCATGTGGTAATCCACATGTATGTGTTATTCCAATGTAATAATAAAGAATGGAATAACGTAAGATTCACCATGCGTGCAATAGATCGCATGCATGTGTTATTCCCAATGTAATAATAAATAATGGAACCAGTCCCAAGAAACGCACGCATGAGGATATTCCGACAAAATAATAAATAATGGAACCAGTCCCAAAAGCGCGCACGCATGTGATATTCCGACATAATAATAAATAATGGAACCCGTGTCCTGCGTAAACGCATTGCATGTGATATTCCGACGAGAATAATAAAGAAAGAAATATTAGAAGAATTTCACCATGTATGCAGATTTCAGATAAACAAAGTTATTCCAATGTAATAATAAGAATGGAATAATGTAAGAATTTCACCATGTATGCGATACTTAGCATATATACAAAGTTATTCCAACATAATAATAAAGAATGGAATAACGTAAGTTCTCTTCATGAATACGAAAGAAATAATACCCTTACAATTACAACAAATAATATCCCCTACCTTAGAAGAAACTGGATATTAGAGTAAAGTGAAGTAGCGTAGAATACTTTTCTTCTTTCTCTCTATAGTTTCTCTCTCAGAGTTTCAATGAATTCGTAAGAAATAATGAAGGAATGAACTTCTATTAATAGGAGAATGGACTAATAAGAACTAATTCATGAACTATCCCAGATTGATTTACTTTTAAACGGACGGTCCATATTTGTTTACTATTAAAACTTAAAGTAACTATTCCATACCGATTTACTATTAAAACATTAAACCAAATGATCCATATTGATTTACTATTATAACTTTCCACCAGCGGTTCATATTGATTTACTATTATATCTTCAACCAACGGTCTGAAAAATTAGCACATCTCCTCATGGAATAATATTATACCCAAAAATAATTTGGACCGAAAAGAAATATATTTTACGGGTGGATAGTACCCCGTGAATAGTAACTCGTGAATAGTATCTCATGAATAGTAACTCGTGAATAATACTCCGACACAAAAAGTGTCCCGAATACCCGATTGAACAATATAACCTCAAGACATCAATTATTATCGAAACAAATGTCGATTTCCACTAACACAAATAATTTCAACACAATGAAATAATCAATTTCATCTTTAATCAACATGAACTTATTCATCATTAATATTATAACTCACAATATTTAACAACCGTGTCGCTCCTGTGAAATAAGGGGCTTTCAGATAAGGATTTCTCCTTATCATAGCCGCAATTAGGTGACCAAACCTCTCTCGATGTAACTTCTAGACATTGTTAATATTGCAAATAATAATATGAATAACTTTGCCGTCTAAATTATTGATTTAATAATATATCATATTATGCAGATGATACTGTAACAATAATTGAATCAATAATATGAGAGATATGATGCAGTAAGTACTGTAGCAATAATTGAGTATAACTGAGTGACTTCTCACGTAAGCATCAATAATCAATACCGTGTGCTACTATGCAACCACGCGTATTATTGTACTTTTACTACCGGGTAGTTCAACAGTTTTAACGGTAACACCTCCGCCGTTATTTTTATTGAAAGATAATTTTGTCGTTTTCTAACTACGACAATACTTCCGTTGTGGGGTCCACCAATGATTGTGCCGTCGTATAAAATTCCCTGTTAAAACGAATATTCCCCGACCAATCGAATATTATATAACCACTTGCTTACTTTGCAAAATTTATAAATATTATTCACAACTATAACATTATATCAAATCCACACCATAATATTAAAAAATTTATTTCGAGAAAATTAAATATTTATTCAAAAAATCTGGGGTCTCACAATCTCCCCTCCTTCCGAATTTAAGCCCTCAAAATTTACGTATTTACTGGTATGTCAAAGAGGTGAGGTATCTTGACTTCATTTCGATTCTAACTCTTGAGATATAACCTTTGAGTGTCGAATATAATCCTTCTTATCCAAGATTTTAACACGTATCTCCTCATACGTTAAATCATCCACTATCTCGTCCGGTTCTAAATTAATAATGTGGTTCGGGTCGTCCCCATATTTACGTAACGTTGATACGTTAAAAACGTTATGAACACGCGACATACTTGGCGGTAAAACGAGTCTATAAGCCACAATTCCTACTTCATCGAGGATTTCAAATGGGCCAATTAAATCGAGGGTTGAGATTTCCTCTTTTCGTCGATTCTTGCTTCTAGAATAACACCCTCTTGAACCTTCTTAATTCTTCACATTCATCAGCTCCGGGTGTGTAGTTTGAGCGGCTTTAACTTTATCGATTAAAATCGATTCTAATCGTATTTTTGTTATCTTCACGTAGGTTCGTATATTCGCACTTGTAAACGCATACGATCTTCTACTCAACGCGTCAGCTACCACGTTCGCTTTTTCACGTCTTTGGCGCATGTTACGTTCCTTTTAATTGAAAAAATATTTGAGGGTTTAAGAAATAAGTTTTGTACTGGGGTCAATACAAAATTCGATTTTACGCTCTAGGGGTAGACTAAGAAGTCTTCAAGAATACGTTGAAAGTTTATATTATGTTGAAAGTCATCTGTGGCCTGAAGTGCATAGATGGACTTGGTATGATTATGACCAGGGATTATTCGGTGTAATCATGACCGTAATGTTAAAAATGATGTGGAAAAAGTCCTCATTGGCGCGTAGTGCATTGATGGATAGTTGTTGGCATGATCATGACCATTAATGAATACACGAATGTCCTTAGTCATTGTAGTATAGATAATTTGTGGTCGTGATACTAAAGAATATCCTCGGTCAGAAGTAGTGCATGGGTGATTCGATGATGTGGATTATTTATTAAGTCGAGTCCCAAATGATAAAAGTCATGAAAAACCTTTTAAATCATAAAAGATAGTAGATTTTATTCTCTACTTGACTCTTTTAATGGATTGCTTGTTCCGCTGCAGTTTACGAATGTCCTTAGTTGTAGTGCATAGATAATTTGTGGTCGTGATACTAAAGAATATCCTTGGCCGTAGTGCATGGGTGATTCGATGATGTGGATTATTTATTAAGCTGAGTCCCAGCGATAAAAGTCATGAAAAACCTTTTAAATCATAAAAGATAGTAGATTTTATTCTCTACTTGACTCTTTTAATGGATTACTTGTTCCGTTGCAGTTAAACTTGATGTTGTTATATTTTATCAGTTTAACACTATCAAGGCTAACGATAATTTATTCTCGCATTATCTAAGTCATAATATTTCTTCTCGGGCTAGTTGAGCTCACCCTTTCTTTCACCGTTCTTCTTGAAATGAGAACATAAGCGGGGACTAGTCGGGAACGGAGTGACGGTCCGGAGGATAAGATTAGTAGTCCTCACTATTATGTGAAATAGTGTGTTAATAATTGTAATGAGGACTCATTTTGAGTTTGTATAATCTCTAGTAGACAATAATTGTATTCAAACTCACAAATTCGTTTTTGTCGTATTGCATATGATGATTGTATTAGTAAATTGTATTTGAATTTTGTACCATGTATCCGACGACCCAAGATGGGTGATGTATACCTAATTTTGGGGGCGCACACAACTGGTATCGAGCTTAGGATATGATCCCCTGGCTAAGATGTGAGAATAGTACTAGGAGGGAGAGACGGAAATTCCTTCGCTAGTATGACCTACCTAAGTTTATGTGGTATTTAATTGGTCTGTCGTAATTTAGGGATAATATGTTACGTGTCAATTAACCTTTGTTTTGTGGCGATGTCTCGAAATGACATCCGAGAATGTTGAGAATAAAGAATGGAGCACAAAGTACGCCGATTCACCACATATCAATAATCGTGATAATGTGCATCGAGGCGCGACAATCCTCATGCAAACAACAACACCGACCAAATGATGAATGATCAAATATTCAGGGCTTTATGCAATTCATGCAACAAAGAAAGTAGAGCTCTCTCGTCCAAAATGCGTGGAAACACTGAAACTCTGGCCACACCGC
Organism: Panax ginseng; assembly: GCA_020205605.1. NCBI lineage: Eukaryota > Viridiplantae > Streptophyta > Magnoliopsida > Apiales > Araliaceae > Panax > Panax ginseng. Next base: position 86,542,237 of record CM035143.1, read on the forward strand.
TAAATGCTTCAAGGAGCCGGGACCACCGGAGTTTAAGGGAGAGCCAAAACCACTTATGGCGGAAGCATGGATAAAGCAGATCACCAAGATATTTGATGTCTTGGGATGCTCCGAGAGAGCAAAAGGTTCCTTCACGCCTTTTATGTTCTTGGGGGAGGCATTCTCGGTACTAAAGATGTCTTGGGAGAAGTTCCAAGAGTTGTTTCAACGACAAATACTTTCCCAAAAGTATTCGTCACATGAAGGAGGTGGAGTTTATCAAGTTGGAACAAAACAATATGACCGTGTCACCAACACGAGGCTAAATTTCATGAGTTATCCTTGGCCAGTGTCCCACTTGGTGGATAATGAAGAGAGAATGACACGGATGTTTTTAAGAGGTTTGAAGCGAGATACGTCGACATCTTATTTCTCATAAACTGTGTTTATATTCAGATGTTATAAATAGGGCTCAGTTAGTGGAGCGCGATAACGAGTCAACGCAACTAAAAGATAGGGTATGGTAAAATGATAATACCAATGAGAGCGATCATCGAAGCAAAGACAACAAGCGTGGATGGAATCAACAGCGAAATGGTAACCACTTGGTGGTAATCGTACAAAAAACAATAAGAATGGACATTTCAAGAAGAGAGATTCAACAATGATGGAAAGACGTCAGCACCAGCACCTGTCGTTAAGGAAGGAGAACGACCATCTATCATATGTTTCAAATGTGGAGGGAGGGCACATCAGTCCAAATCTGCCGATGCTGGTCCCAAAGCATGTTATAATTGTGGAAGAGAAGGTCACTTAGCCCTATTTTGTCGCTCATCAAGACAAATTTAGCTAGGATGGAGGCACCAAAGGCCGTCCCGTAAAAGTCAAAACCCAGTAGTGCAAGGAGAGGCGTTTGTTGTGACCTCCCGTAAAGCAAGGAACCCGAATGAGGTCATCATGGGTAAGCTTATCATAAACTCTAACGAAATCTATACATTATTTGATACCGGTTCTACCCATTCTTTTATTTCTCCTACTTGCGCTCATCGATTAAATTTGACTCAGAGAAATTAGACTTTGACTTATCTGTGGAAACTCAGCTTGGGAGAAACCTTCATTATATCCACTATTTATAAGTCTTGTTTGGTTCAAATCTGCACCTCACATTACCCGTAGATCTTATTTCATTGAAAATACTTACATTTGACGTGATTCTGTGGATTGATTGGTTAACTACTCATCATGCAAAAATTGATTGTTCTCCGTAAGGTTGTTAGCTTTCATATTTCTAATCAACCTATTATGTGAATTCAAGCGACCAAACCATTAAAATCAATCACTACCATCTCAAGCCATAAAGCTATTCGTTTATTGAAAAATGGATGTCAAGCTTTCTTAGCTCATGTCACACAGATTTAAACAAAAATACGCCGATTTTGAACGATATTTCTTTTATTAATAAATTTCTGACGTATTCTCAGAAGAACTCCCCGCCTACCCCCGAGCGTGAAATTGAATTTTGTATCGACCTTGAACCCGTAGAAAAACCCATTTCCAAAGCCCCATATCGTATGGCTCTATTGAACTTCAAGAGTTAAAGACCCAACCGCAGGAATTGTTAGACATTGGCTTTATTCGTCCTAGTACTTCTCTTTGGGGTGCTCCTCGTGTTCTATTCATGAAGAAGAAAGATGGGAGTATCGACTTTGTATTAATTATCGGGAGTTGAATCATGTCACCATAAAAAATAGGTATCCATTGCCACGTATTAATGACTTTTTTTGACCACCGCAAGGAGCCAAATTCTTTTCAAAGATTGATCTTCGCTTCCAAATATCACCAATTGAAGATTAGAACCGATGACATTCCAAAGACGGCTTTCGTAACTCAAGACGGGCATTATGAATTCCTAGTCATGTCCTTTGGATTGACTAATGCTCCTCGCCTTCATGGATATGATGAACCGAGTATTCAAGGAATATTTGGATCACTTTGTGGTCGTCTTTATTGATGACATCCTTATTTATTCCAAAAGCCGTGAAGATCATGAAAGAACACTTGAGGTCGACACTCCAAAAGCTTCGTGAATATAAGCTTTATGCCAAGTTAAAGAAATGCGAGTTCGCTCTTGAGGAAGTAGTATTCCTTGGGCACGCGGTATCAAGTCATGGAATATCTGTTGACCCAAAGAAAGATTGAAGCTATTCAAAGTGGGGAGCAACCTAAATCGATGATCAAGTCGTAGCTTTCTCGGTTTAGTTGGTTATTATCGGAGATTCGTGGAAGGATTTTCTCGAATCGCTACTCCATCGACTCAAATTAACTTCGAGAAAGATACAAAGTTCGGTTGGAGCGAAGAATGTGAGAAGAGTTTTCAAGAACTCAAGAGGAGACTCATTTCAGCACCTGTTCTGACAATACCATCTGGATTGGAGGGATTTGTCATCTATAGTGATGCTTCGGGCAAAGGGTTGGGATGTGTTCTCATGCAATATGGGAAAGTCATAGCCTATGCCTCAAGACAACTCAAAGAATATGAGAGGAATTATCCTACTCATAACCTGGAGTTAGCAGCTGTTGTCTTCGCACTTAAAATTTGGAGGCATTACTTGTATGTGGAGAAGGTGGAGATCTTTACGGATCATAAAAGCCTCAAATATTTCTTCACTCAAAAGGAAATCAACATGCGACAACGACGTTGGCTTGAACTGTTGAAAGATTATGATCATATCATCCAATACCATCCTAAAAAGCGAATGTGGTAGGTAGCGCATTGAGTAGAAGATCATATGCAAGCACGAAAGTGCGATATTGTCAACACAAAGGCCCATTTTGTGTGACTTGCAAAGGATGGAGATAGAGTTAAAGACTCTGTGACCCATGTGATGATGGCGAATATACTGAGTAGAACCGAATTTAATTGATAAAGTTAAAGTCGCTCAAGCTAAAGCCCGGAGCCGATGCGTATGAGGAAGAAAGTGCAAGAAGGTGTTATCTTGGAGCAAAAAATCGATGAAGAAGGAATACTTGAGTCAACTCCGGACTTTGTGTTCCTAACGACCACGATTTAAAGTATAAAATCATGATGAAGGTGCACAACACACCGCTTGCAATCCATCCCAGGAGTACCAAAATGTATCATGATATTCGCTATATATTTTGGTGGAGCAATATGAAGAGAGAGATAGCGATGTTTATCCCAAGGTGTCTAACTTGTCAACGAGTTAAAGCGGAGCATCAAGTACTAAAAGGTCCATTGCAACCACTTGAAATTCCGTAATGGAAGTAGGAGCACATTACCATGGATTTCGTTCTGGGCCTTCCTAAGGTTTCTCAAGGCATAGATGCGATTTGGGTCATTGTTGATAGATTGACCAAATCGCTCATTTCTTACCGATCGAGAAACTTATACACTTGAACGTCTTGCTCAGTATGTACATAAACGAGATTGTAAGATCGCATGGTATCTTAGGTATCCATAGTTTCGATCGAGACCCAAGATTTACTTCACGATTTTGGGTTAGTTTGCAAAAAGCTATGGGCACAGACTTTCACGATTTAGCTTCGGCATATCATCCTCGAGACGAGACGGACGATCGGAGAGGACTATTCAAACTCTTGAAGATCTATTAAGACTCGTGTCCTTGATTTCAAGGGAAGTTGGGACAAGTTCTTACCATTGGTGGAGTTTTCCTACAACAACAGCTTATCAAGCAAGTATTGGCATGGCTCTATTCAAGCGTTGTATGGAAGAAAGTGTCGTTCTCCAAAGATATCTTTGGGATGAGGTGGGTGAAGCAACGTTGTTGGGACCGGAGTTGGTACGTATGACTACTAAAAGATTCAAACGATCCGACAACGTATAAAAACCTCACAAGATTGACAAAAGAGTTATCTTGATCTTCATCGAAAGGACGTGGAATTCGATATAGAGATCATGTGTTGTTGTGTGTTTGCTCCATGGAAAGGAGTTACGAGATTTGGAAAAGAGAAAACTCAATCCTCGATTCATCTACCCATTTTAATCCTCGATCGAGTAGGAACTGTGGCCTATAAACTCGCTTTTACTGCTTAAGTATGTCTCGTGTTCATAACGCTTTTTCACATATCCATGTTACGTAAATATATGAAAGACCCGAACCACATTATTGAGTTAGAACCTGGACGAAATAGCGGAAGATTTGACGTATGAAGAGGTTCCTGTTCAAATCTTGGATAAGAAGGAACATATTCTACGCACCAAGGTTATACCTCAAGTCAAAGTTTTGTGGACAAACAATGATGTTGAGGAAATGACTTGGGAGTTAAAATCTGAAATGAAATCAAGGTATCCTTACCTATTCGACATACCAAGTACGTACCCTAATTTTGAGGGCAAAATTTCATAAGAAGGGGAGGTTGTAAGACCCCAACTTTTATAAATAAAGATGAATTTTTTATAAATATTATTTTTGAATATTATGGAGTAAATTTGATATAATGTTATAGTTGTGGGGTAATATTTATAAATTTTGCAAAAGTAAGCAAGTTGTTATAAAATATTACGTTTGGTGGGAATATTCTTTTGTTCGGGGAATATTCGTATGACGACACAATCATTAATGGACCCATATAATTGAAATTATTGTTTGATTGAGAAAACGACAAAATACTTTATGAAAATAACTATGAAAGTTTTTACTGTTAACTGTTGAAACACCCAGTGTTAAAAGTACGATGTCTGGCGTAGAGTTACCGCGATGAGACATGGTATTGATTATTGATGCTTACGTAAGAAGTCACTCAGTTTTGTTCAATTATTGCTACAGTAGTTGTTGCATAATATCTCACGTTATTTGATTCAATTATTGTCAATATTTTATATATTATTAAATCAATAATTGAGACGACAAAGTTATTAATATTATTATTTGCAATATTAACGATGTCTAGAAGTTACATCAAGGAGAGGATTGGTCACCTAATCATGCGCTGAACGAGGAAAAATCCTTATTGAAAGCCCTCTTCCTTGAAGCGACTGGTCGATTAATATTGTGAACAATAATAATGATGATAAATGTTGTTAAAAATATTGAGAGAATTTTTTTATGAAGTTATTGTTGTAAATTTTACTTGTTAATTGGACTCCCTATTTACTTATTTTTTAAACTGTAGAAGTTATCTCAGTTTTATTTATATAAGTTATTATTATTATTATTATTATTATTATTATATATATATGATAGTGATGGAAGTTGAAAAATGGGGGGAGGGGTTTACGGGTAGTAAAGAAGAAAAAAAGAAAGAGATGATGTGAGTGGTGGTATATATAATATATATATTTAGTATGTGAGGATTGACTTTTGGGGAGGGGGAAGAAACCGATGGATGCATGGTCGGAAGGGAGTACAATTATTATCATTATATATATAATATATATAACATATTTTATTTAAAAGGTTTATTTTATTAGAATATTTTATGGATCATCCGATTAAAAGTAAATCAATCTGGATCGTTCATGAATTATTTACTATGCAGTCCATTCTTCTATAAATAGAAGCTCATTCCTTCATTATTTCTTACGAATTCATTGAAACTCTAGAGACAGAATTTATAAAGAAACTATAGAAAAGTATTCTGCTACTTCCCTACTCTTATATTCAGTTTATTTTACGGTAAGGAGTATTATTTCTTTTATATTCATGAAGAGAACTTCATTATTCTATTCTTTATTATTACTGCTAGAATAACCAAAGATATCATGACTCTACCCTATACTTGGTGACATTCTTCTATTATTCTATCTTTATTATTATTACATTGGAATATCCATGTCATGCGTTTTTACGCCCGGACCGGGTTCCGCTCTTTATTATTATTACATTGGAATATCCCATGCATGCATTTTATGCTGAACTTTGTTCCATCTTTATTATTATTACATTGGAATATCCTCGTCAGGTGCGTTTCTGTGCACGGACTCGGGTTCCGTCAGTATTATTCTGTTGGAACATCTTGTTTGGTCAATAATTTCGCCCGACTTCGGTTTTGTTGCTTATTATTACATTGGAATAACTTTGCCTATCTGAAGCATCGCATGCATGGTGATTTCTTTTGTTATTCCATTCGTTATTATACTCAGTTGGTTAAAGTTTTGACTTCTATAATCTATGAAATTAGTTGAATATCCTTAATATTTGTGCCTCATCCAGTATCTTTTCATGGAAATATTCTTCTGAGCATTCTTGAATTTTACTCTACAAAGCAGTATCATGTTGACAATTTGGACGTTATTGGTTCATGGATAAATTAATTCTTGAACTTATTTTATTGAATTCTTATATTATCATCATCCTCATGTTTATATTATGTTGAAAGTCATCTGTGGCCTGAAGTGCATAGATGGATTTGGTATGATTATGGCCAGGGATTATTCGGTGTAATCATGACCGTAATGTTAAAAATGATGTAGAAAAAGTCCTCATTGGCCCGTAGTGCATTGATGGATAGTTGTTGGCATGATCATGACCATTAATGAATACACGAATGTCTTTGGCTGTAGTGCATGGATAATTTATGGTCGTGATACTAAAGAATATCCTTGGCCGTAGTGCATGGGTGATTCGATGATGTGAATTATTTATTAAGCTGAGTCCTAGCGATAAAAGTCATGAAAACCCTTTTAAATCATAAAAGATAGTAGATTTTATTCTCTACTTGACTCTTTTAATGGATTGCTTATTCCGCTGCAGTTAAACTTGATGTTGTTATATTTTATCAGTTTAACACTGTTGAAGGCTAACGATAATTTATTCTGCATTATCTTAGTCATAATATTTCTTCTTGGGCTAGTTGAGCTCACCTTTCTTTCAACGTTTCTCTTTAGGAAATGAGAACATAAGACGACTGACTAGTCGGGGAGCGGAGTGACGGTCCAGGAAGGATAGCATTAGTAGTCCTCACTATTATGTGAAATAGTGTGTTAATAATTGTAATGAGGACTCATTTTGAGTTTGTATAATCTCTAGTGAACAATAATTGTATTCAAACTCACAGTTATGTTTTGTCGTATTGTACCACATAGTTGTATTAGTAAATTGTATTTGAATTTTGTACCATGTATCTGACGACCCAAGATGGGTGATGTATACCTAATTTTGGGGGCGTCACAGAGATGGTAATAAATTATATTATAATATTGTTATTATAATTAAAATATATCTTTTGAGTACAAACTGAATATAGTATATTAAAATTATTAAATTTGTGAAAATATAATTTGTATGAGTTCGTAATTTAATTATATGTATTATATTTTATTTTGATAATTAGATCGAATTGAGGGAGTTTAGCGGGTGATATTTAGATTCGGCGAATTATTTTGGTACCATATTAAGGTACGAATTCCGTACTTTTTCAGCGAGACTCTTTTGAATATAATTCATTCATTTTTTATTCGTTTAAAAATTTGGTATTGCTTCTTAGGATTATTCTTTGTTGTCCAATTTATTATGACAATTTCGTTTTGGCATATACATTAAAATTCGTATTTGTACTCCTTGAACTAGTTAATCATGCCAATGATGTTTTGGAGACTTTATTCGTTTGTACCATTGTTCGTGTATATTTTCGTTCACATTCGTGGAGTCATTTTGATCATTGATATATTGTGATAATCAATAATGTTTGTATTTGATAATTGATTTCATTTGAATATGGTCATATAAGCCTTGTGATTTGAACCCTTTTGCTTACATTTTGTAGTTTGATCCTTGGGGTATACTTGATCTAACCACCGTAGGGTACCACAGCATGTCCTCTTGATACAAAGGCATGACACCTTCCGTGGCGGTGTGATCAGTCCACGGCGTATCCTTTTGTATGCTCTGGGTATGAGCTTTGGTCATTTGATATATTTTTGTTCAGGATACGTATGGGTCGACCCAGTATTTGATTTGATTTGATTTATTTGGTGGATTAGTGACGTATGTGTCGTGCGTACTATCCGATTTGATTTGTATACATCATGATACCGATGTATTTTGTTAACCTTTGGCTATTTATATTTGAGCTCAGTATGAAGTTTTCACCTTATCTCCATTTGATTCAGCCTTATTTGTTTGGAATTCTTTTAACTATAGTTGTCGATTCGACAGTGTTAATCATTTGTACCTTGTCTCACCAATTTCGATATATTCATGTTTGGTTAGTAGTTGTAATTGTTCATTCATTCAGTTCTTTTGGTACATATATATATTGTTTATATATATGCATTTTTATATCCGTACTGGGCAATTGGCTCACGCTGTGTTCTTTTTCCGGTAGGTAATCAGGGGTGATCAGGATTTGTGGGATGAGAGCTTCCTTTGATCCAAATGAGTAGATTAGCTTTTGAGATTATTATTAGACTTGGTTTTTCTAAGATTTTGTAATTGGATGTTTTGGGGCCTATTTTGACATTTATTTATTATTAGTAGAGACTATGCAAATGTGGAGTTCCTTCTATTTAAATTGGAGTATGTGACATTTGGTATTAAATTTTATTGGAGATGTTTTGAGATTTATTCGAGGTTTGTATTTATTATGTTTGTGCGTGACATTCCTTTTCCTTTTTGGGAAAGGGGATGTTACAGAGTTGGTATCAGAGCTTAGGTTATGATCTTGTAGATTGCCTTTTAGGCTTGACCTGTGAGTTATGGGTAGACCATTGGGTATTTATAAGATTTATATTGCGTTTGATTTTCGTTCTGCATAAATTTGGCCTTGATTATTTGATTTGATCTATTTGTTCTCGTCTGTTTGATTTTGTATCGTAAATGGCTCGTAAGTCTTCGAGAATTGCTGGGAGGTAGGGTAATAATGGTAGGAGGGGTCAGAGGCAACCCCAGGTTGAGGCTGTTAACCAGGGTGGAAACGATGGAAATCAGGGTAATGCAATAATAACCCCGGCTATGGTTGCAGCGATGGTGAATGAGGCGAAGCGATTCTGTGAGTAGCACACGCTATCAGGTATTCCATGAAATGCAAGGAGACCAAATCTGAATGGCATGGGGGATGATGCAGAGATACCACAACATTAACAGAATGTTCCTCCCGAGGATTAAGTGGGTCAACAAGTGCAGCCGTTGTATGTGTTATTAGAGAGGTTCATTAAGCAGAAGCCCAATTCTTTTCATTTTGCTCCAACTCCAATTGATGCGGAGAACTGGATCGCCCATTTGGAGAAGATTTTTGATGTGATTGGGTGTTCAGAAAATCAGAAGGTGAGATTAGCAGTTTATAAGCTAGAGGATGATGCTCAACGATGGTGGAAATCGTTGAAGGCTACACATGGAGATGGATTTATGGATGGGCTCATATGGAGCGGTTTTTGTGACCTTTTCTATCAGCAGTACTTCCCAAATGCTGATAGGGATGCATACATCAGGGAATTTGTGTCTATTCAGCAAAAAGAAGATGAAACCATTATTGATTTTATAGCGAGGTTTACTTAGATTGGGTCGGTTTCTTGGGTTCAATAGTTGGGACACCTGATAAGCGAGTAAAAGTTTAAATGGGCCTTGAAATATGAGTATAGGAGATCGATCATCCACACCATATTTACATACGTATCACAGGTGGCTAATGCAGCTAAGAGTGTGGAAATGGAACACAAGGACTTTCGAGCTTCCAAATCAGAAGGGAGTCGAAAGAGAGATAGAGATGACCAACAAGAGCAAGGAATGGGGTAGTTTGGCAGAAATCAGAATAGAAGGCAAAATAATTGGAATGAGCCTCCATCGGGTCAACGATTTAATCCTCGAAGGGATTTTGCTTACCCAAGGCAGCAGGGTGGTCGTGGAGGTCGCCAAGCGGTCGATGGTGGTGAGGCGATGATCAAAATAGGGGATTTCAACGAAATAAGGGTTTCCAAAGAAAATCGTAATCGTGGTCGATCGCCAATGTGGTCAAATTCAAGGGCGGTATCCAGGACCGGCAGATGGGGGCAATTCGAACCTTTTGCCACTTCCACCTGCTCCATGTGCTACTTGTGGTGGGTATCATGCTAGTAGGATGTGCTATAGAAATACATGGGCTTGTTTCTTATGTGGACAGATGGGACATAGAGCAAGGGACTGCACAGTTTAGCGTGGTAATGGGGGAGGCGGTAATGCTGGTAATGGCGGTCAGCGCAACGCCGGTGGGAGAGTATTTGCATTGACAGCTAATTAGGCGGCCCAAGCACCAGGTACTATTTCAGGCATCCTTCTTGTAGGAAATCGCGAGGCATCAATTTTGTTTGATACTGGATCTACACACTCTATTGTTTCACTTTCATTTATTCGTCATCTTGGAGTACCTTCTCATATATTAGATCCTCATTTATCTATTGCTACCCCGATGGGAAATTCTGTGATTATTTCTGAGCAATTTCGCGAGTGTCCTTTGAAGTTAGGGAGGAGGGTGTACGCAGCTAACTTACTTCCGATGGTGATGCATGATTTCGATATCATCTTGGGTATGGATTGGCTGAGTAAGCATCGAGCCACTATTGATTTTCAGGCGAGGAAGGTTATTTTTAGAACCTTAGAGGCTCCAGAATTCGAGTTTTTATGTTCCAAGCCGAATGGTGTTGTAAAGTTGATCTCAGCTTTGAAGGCGAGCAAGATGATTGCTAAGGGGCGTGAATGTTATTTGGCTTATGTGAAGGATACCTCGAGGGATGAGCCCCAACTTGATGACTATCCAGTTGTGCGAGAATTTCCTGAGGTATTTCCTAAGGATCTGCCAGGATTGCCACCGCCAAGGAAAGTTGAGTTTACTATTGAGCTCATTCCTAGAGCGGAACCTATCTCTAAGGCACCCTATAGAATGGCTCCATTAGAGTTACAGGAGTTGAAGGAACAATTGTAGGAGTTGTTAGATCGTGGATTCATTAGACCGAGTGTATCTCCATGGGGTGCTCTAGTGTTGTTTGTGAAGAAGAAGGACAAATCTATGAGATTGTGTATAGATTATAGGGAGCTAAATTGGATCACTATTAGGAACAAATATCCATTACCACGGATAGATGACCTTTTCGATCAGCTCCAAGGGGCAAAGTTCTTCTCGAAGATAGATTTGAGGTTGGGGTACCATCAGTTGAGGGTGAGGGAAGATGACATTCCAAAGACAGCTTTTCGTACTCGGTATGGGCACTATGAGTTTTTGGTGATGTCATTTGGGTTGACTAATGCTCCGGCAGTGTTTATGGGTATGATGAATCGGGTTTTTAGCGAGTATTTGGACCAATTTGTCATTGTCTTCATTGATGACATTTTGGTGTATTCCAAGTCTAAGGAGGAGCATGAAGAGCATCTTCGTACTGTATTTTGGGGGTTCTGCAAAAGAATAAGTTATATGCTAAGTTCTCCAAATGTGAGTTTTGGTTAAAACAGGTAGCATTTTTGGGACATGTCGTGTCTGCTGAAGGTATTAAGGTGGATCCTGCGAAAGTTGAGGCTATCACTAATTGGCCAAGACCTACCACGGTAACTGAAATAAGGAGTTTCTTGGGTTTGGCAGGGTACTATAGGCGATTTGTGGAAGGTTTGTCTTTGTTAGCTTTGCCATTAACTCAGTTGATGAAGAAGGGCATAAAGTTTGTGTGGAATGAGGAACATGAGAAAATTTTTGAGGAGCTTAAGAAAAGGCTTGTGTCGGCTCCAGTGCTTACATTACCGTCGGGGATAGGAGTTTATCAGATTTACAGTGATGTTTCTAAGAAGGGATTAGGGTGCGTTTTGATGCAACATGGTAAAGTAATTGCTTATGCTTCCAGACAACTTAAACCTTATGAGATGAATTATCCTACCCACGACTTGGAGTTAGCAGCAGTTATTTTTGCCCTAAAGATTTGGAGGCACTATCTATATGGAGAGACTTGTGACATTTTCACCCACCACAAGAGCCTTAAATATATTTTTTACTCGTAAGAGCTTAACATGAGACAGAGGCGTTGGTTGGAGCTTCTCAAGGATTATGATGCCGTGATTCAAAGATCACCCCTGTAGGTTAATGTGGTTGCAGATGCTCTTAGCCGGAAAAGTTCAGGGAGTGTAGCTGACTTGGTTACACAACCTCAACTTATCTCGGATATGGAGCGTGTGGGTTTAGAGTTATATGCTAGTGGTTCTGATGGGTTGGTAGCAAGTATGAGGGTGGAATCTTCTCTTATTTTGCATATCAAAGAAGCCTAAAAGGAGGATGGCGAGTTGTGGGCTGTAGCGCAGAATATGGATAAGGGTAGGCAGCCAGAGTTTCGCATTAATGAACAAGGTGTGATATGGTTTGGTAAACGGTTATGTGTTCCCGTGGATCTAATGATTCGTGAGGCAGTGTTGACTGAAGCTCATAGTTCGCCATTTTCTATTCATCCAGGGTATACAAAGATTTATAAGGATCTGAAGGAGAATTTCTGGTGGAGCGGAATGAAAAGGGATGTAGCTGAATTTGTGAGTAAATGTCTTACTTGTCAGCAAGTGAAAATAGAGCATCAGCGACCTGGTGGTTTGTTGCAATAGTTAGAGATTCCTGTGTGGAAATGGGATGACATTTCGATGGACTTTGTGATTGGGTTGCCGAGGACTCTTAAAAAGAATGATACTATTTGGGTGGTAGTGGATCGTTTAACTAAATTGGCTCATTTTTTGTCTATTCGTGAAGATTTTTCGGTAAATAAGTTAGCAGATATTTTTCAACGTGAGATTGTTAGGCTTCATGGGACACCAGTTTCTATTGTTTTGAATCGGGATCCGCGGTTTAATTCTCGATTTTAGAAAGGATTTCAACGAGCTTGGGGAGCGCGACTCAACTATAGTACAACTTTTCACCCACAGACAGATGGACAATCAGAGAGAACTATTCAGACATTAGAAGACATGTTGCGATCTTATGCTTTAGAGTGGACAGGAAATTGGGATGATTATTTGAGTTTAGTGGAGTTCGCATATAATAATAGTTGGCAAGCTAGTATTGGTATGGCCCCTTTTGAAGCATTATATGGTAAGAAGTGTCGAGCTCCGACTTGTTGGGATGAGGTTGGTGAAAGGGTAATAGAAAGAACTGATTTGGTTAGGATTACTACGGAGAAGGTAGCAGTGGCTAAAGAAAAGTTGAAAGAAGCTAGATCGCGACAAAAAAGTTATGCTAATATTCATAGGAGGGCTCTTGAATTCACACCTGGTGAACACGTGTTTTTGAAAGTTTCTCCATGGAAAGGTGTTCGAAGGTTTGGTTTAAAAGGGAAGCTTAGTCCGAGTTTCATTGGCCCTTTTGAAGTCCTTGAGAGAGTTGGAGAAGTGGCATATCGGGTGGCTTTGCCTCCACAATTATCTCATGTGCATAATGTCTTTCATGTTTCAGTGTTAAGGAAATATAATTATCATCCATTTCATGTTGAGCAATACCCGTTACATAAAATTCAAGAAGATCTTACTTGTGAGGAAGAAGCCAAGGCGATTCTAGATAGTCAAGAACAGATTATGAGGAGGAAGACAATACCTTTTGTTAAAGTCTTATGGAAAAATTATTCGGAGCGGGAAGCTACTTGGGAGATGGAGGAGTCTATTCGAGCGAAGTATCCGCATCTTTTTGAAAATTAGGTACGTTCTATTCTTTCATTCCGGGGACGGAATCCTTTTTAAGGGGAAGGTGATGTAATACCCAATAAAATAATAATAAAATATTTATGTGAGCTTTAAAATAATTAATTTGGGCTTTCCTTATGTTTGGGTCAGATTCTATTTAATTAATGTAGACCATAATAAGTAAAGGATTGTATTAATTGGGTCTTTTAATTAATTGAGTCTAAATTATGTTTGTCTAATTTTTAAATCCTATTTAAATTAGGAGTAGTAATAAAACATATTAATTAATAATTCAATAGCTAAAACCTAGTTATACTTTATTACGTATGAGGAGTTATGAGAATAGAACGGAAGAAAAAGGAGGAGGCGCAAGAGGGAACGAGGGAACGTGACTGAGATTGCAAAAGGGTTTGAGAGCAAAATCTTAGAATTTTATTCACCATATTCTTCTTCTCAAAGGTAGTTGTTGAACTATTTTTTAATACAAAACAATTATTTTGCTACTATAATTGCAATCCATTTTCTTATTGTATTTACAATCTATTTTAAAATTTTTATTATGCCATTTGATTAGTTGAATTTGTTAATGAAATTTTGATTTACAATTGGGGTAAAATATGTACGATTTGCGTTTATATATATAATTGTATAATCTGCTGCTAAATTCGTTAATTTATATATATATATATATATATATATATATATATATATATATATATATTAACTTAGTTCTTTACTTTATATATATATGATAACTTGATGTTTCTATAACTTTGATTCTTCTTAGTAGTAATATATATATATATATATATATATATATATATATATATATATATATACTTGATTCCTTTAATCTAGTTATATATATATATACACGATTCATAAATCTCATGCTAGTTATATATACATATATACCCATTTTCTATATATAAATATATATATATTGATTCGTTTATATATATATATATATATATATATATATATATAAAGATATTCGTAAATTTTAAAAGGAGATGGTAATAAATTATATTATAATATTGTTATTATAATTAAAATATATCTTTTGAGTACAAACTATATATAGTATATTAAAATTATTAAATTTGTGAAAATATAATTTGTATGAGTTCGTAATTTAATTATATGTATTATATTTTATTTTGATAATTAGATCGGATTGAGGGAGTTTAGCGGGTGATATTTGGATTCGGCGAATTATTTTGGTACTATATTAAGGTACGGATTCCGTACTTTTTCAGCGAGGCTCTTTTGAATATAATTCGTTCATTTTGTTATTCGTTTAAAAATTTGGTATTGCTTCTTAGGATTATTCCTTGTTGTCCAATTTATTGTGACAATTTCGTTTTGGCGTATACATTAAAATTCGTATTTGTACTCCTTGAACTAGTTAATCATGCCAGTATGTTTTGGAGACTTTATTCGTTTGTACCATTGTTCGTATATTTTCGTTCACATTCAGGAGTCATTTTGATCATTGATATATTGTGATAATCAATAATGTTTGTATTTGATAATTCGATTTCATTTGAATATAGTCATGTAAGCCTTGTGGTTTGAACCCTTTTTGCTTACATTTTGTAGTTGATCCTTAGGGTATACTTGAGCTAACCACCGTGGGGGGTACCACAGGCATGTCCTCTTGACACAAGGGCATGACACCTTCCGTAAGGCGGTGTGATCACCCACAGCGTATCCTTTGTATGCTCTGGGTATGAGCTTTGGTCATTTGATATATTTGTTCGTGATACGTGCATGGGTCGACCCAAAGATTTGATTTGATTTGATTTATTTGGCGGATTAGTGGCGTATGTGTCATGCGTCTTATCCGATTTGATTTGTATATACATCATGATCTGGATGTATTTTTTTGTTAGCCTTTAGCTATTTGTATTTGAGCTCAGTATGAAGTTGTCACCTTATCACCATTTGATTCAGCCTTATTTGTTTGGAATTCTTTTGACTATAGTTGTCGGTTCAACAGTATTAATCATTTGTACCTTGTCTCACCAATTTCGATATATTCATGTTTGGTTAGTAGTTGTAATTGTTCGTTCATTCAGTTCTTTCGGTACATATATATATATTGTTTATATATATGCATTTTTATATCCGTACTGGGCAATTAGCTCACGCTGTGTTCTTTTTTCGGCAGGTAATCAAGGGTGATCAGGATTTGTGGGATGAGAGCTACCTTTGATCCAAATGAGTAAATTAGCTTTTGAGATTATTATTAGACTTGGTTTTCCTAAGATTTTGTAATTGGATGTTTTGGGGCCTATTTTGACATTTATTTCTTATTAGTAGAGACTATCTAAATGTGGAGTTCCTTCTATTTAAATTGGAGTATGTGACATTTGGTATTAAATTTTATTGGAGATGTTTTGAGATTTATTCGAGGTTTGTATTTATTATGCTTGTGCGTGACATTCCTTTTCCTTTTTGGGAAAGGGGGTGTTACAAAACCTCTCCTTCGACAAAACTTTCTAGACATTTCCAATAATGTTATCTAATAATATTATTCAGATAATATGAATTATTGCTTCGATAATAGAAAATATAGTGCAGTGACAATTATTCAAACAACAGTAATATAAAATATCAACGCAGCAATTATTGAATCAATAAAATAAAATCTTTGAGCGAGAACTCACGTAACAATTATTGAGTAGTGCCTTCTTACGTAAGAATCAATAATTGGTGCAATACCGTGTACTACTGTGTAACAACGCGTATTACTGTGTTTTAACCACCGGGTATTCCAACAAGTGTTAATTGTAACAATCAAGCTACTTTATTTATAAACAACTTATACTTGTCGTTTTTTTTCATCCAATCGCTTTCCGTTATGGGGCCCACACAAGGCTGCGCCATCGTACGAATATTACCCGACAACAAGAATATTCCACGACCAAACGAAGATTCTCCGACAACAATGAGTATTTTATAACCACTTGCTTATTTAAAATATTTATGCATTTTACCCATAACTAACCACATTAATCAAACCAACCCTTACTATTTCAAAATAATAAATAGAGAAATTAAATTTCATTTATTAATAATTTGGGGTCTTACATATATATATATATATATATATATATATATATATATATAGAAATCTTTTCGTCTTTCAAAATCTACTTCTTTACTTTATTCAGAAGTTACCTAACTTACTGTAGTCCACCATGTTCATATAAGTTCATCCCTTGTAAGTCTCAGGTGCGAGCCGTGTCGGGTTATAGCGAAAAAACATAAGTGTGTGCCTATTTAAGGTAAGAGGGTATGCATGAAAAAATAAATGAATAAGAATAAATTTTGAACTTAGTAAAGAATGAATTGATTATTTAGATCTAACTCCTCATAAAGTAACTGGTCAGCTTTGCCCTCTGTGTGACGCCCACAAAACAAGTATACATCACCTATTCTGAGTCGTCAAATACATGGTACAGAATACAAATACAATCTTAAATATACAACATGAGCTGTGAGTTTAAATACAAATATTGTCTTCTAGACAGTATTCAAACTCAAAATAAGTCCTCAATACATTTATTTTCACACTATTTCATAGAATAGTGAGGACTACTAATGCTAACATCTGGACCGTCACTCCGTTTTCTGACTAGTCCCTGCTACGTTCTCATTTTCTGAAGAGAACAGTGAAAGAAAGGGTGAGCTCAACTAGCCCAGTAAGAAATATTATGACTAAGATAATACAGAATAATTTATCATTAGCCTTCAATGGTGTAAAACTTATAAAATATAATAAACATCAAGTTTAACTGCAGCGGAACAAGCAATCCATTAGAAGAGTCAAGTAGAGAATAAAATCTACTATCTTCTATGATTTAAAAGGTTTTTCATTACTTTTATCATTTGAGACTCACGACAATAAATAATCCACATCATCAAATCATCCCCTGCACTTTCTACGGCCAAGGATATTCTTTAGTATCACGACCACGAATTATTCATGCACTACGGGCCAAAGATAATCGTGTTTTCATCAACAGTCTAGATCATGCCATAAAACAATTCATCTTAACACCCTTGGCCGAAGAGAATCTATAGCCATAATCATACCAAAAAGCATCCCATCAATGCACTCACGGGCCAATGAGGACTTTTTTCCACATCATTTGTAACATTACGGTCATGATTATACCGAATAATCCACAGTCATAATCATCATACCAAGTCCATCTATGCACTACAGAAGCCACGAGATGACTTTCAACATAATATAAACATGAGGATGATGACAATGACATAATAATTCAATAAAAAAAGTTCAAGAATTAATTTATCCAGGAACTAATAACGTCCAAATTGTCAACATGATATTTCTTTGTGGAGTAAAAATTCAAGAATGCTCAGAAGAATATTTCCACGAAAAGATACTGGATGAAGCATAAATATCCAAGATATTCCACTAATTTCAAGGAATATAGAAGCCAAAACTTTAACCAACTGAGTATAATAGAATGTATGAAACTGCAAATGAATTTTCACCCGCCATACGGTAATCCACGTATACAGATCATTTCTACAATTTAATAAGGAATGAATACAAAGGATCATTCACCATGCATGTGGTAATCCACATAGACAGATTATTCCAACAGAATAATAAAGAATGGAATAATAAAAGAATTCACCATGCATGCGATAAACCGCACAGACAGGTTATTCCAATAGAATAATAAATAATGGAACCAGGTCCGGCGTAAACGCACAGACATGATATTCCGACAGAATAATAAATAATGGAACTAGGTCCGGTGTAAACGCACAGACATGATATTTCGACAGAATAATAAAGAACGGAATATTAGAAGAATTTCACCATGTATGTGGTACTTCGCATAGACAGGTTATTCCAACATAATGATAAAGAATGGAATAACAGAAGAATTTCACCATATATGCGGTACTTCGCATAGATAGATTATTCTAACATAATGATAAAGAATGGAATAACAGAAGAATTTCACCAAGTATAGGGTAGTCCGCGTATACAGGTTATTCCAACAGAATAATAAAGAATGGAATAACAGAAGTTCTCTTCAAGAATAAGAAAGAAATAATACCCCTTACAGGTACAACAAATAATATCCCTTACCTTTGAAAGAAAAGTATTCCGACTGGTAGGGCGAGGATATACTCGAAGAAACTTGCACTAAGCTCAAAGCTTTCTTAAACTCTAAAGAAATACGCTCAAGATTATAGAAGAAGAATTCTCTCTATAGTTTCTCTCTCTAGAGTTTCAGTGAATTCGTAAGAAATAATGAAGGAATGAGCTTCTATTTATAGGAGAATGGATCACATAGTAACTAATTCGAGAAACGGTCCGTATTGATTTACTTTTAATCGGACGGTCCATATTTAAAGCAAAATCTTTTAAATAAAATATAATATATTCAATTTATAATCTAATAAAATGAATAACTTTATAAAAAGTATTCATTTTATATATAAAAAGATTTTACTATGCAAGACACTATGCAACACTATGCATAATAAAATATAATATATTCTATTTATAGAATAACTTTATAAAAGTATTCATTTTTATATAAAAAGATTTTACTATGCAAAACATTATGCATAATAGAATATACTATATTCTATTTATAGAATAACTTTATAAAAGTATTTTGTTTTATATAAAATCTTTTACTGCTTTTATTACATTAATAATACTAATAAAACAAAACCGAGTGACTTATCACGTAAACATCAATAATCAATACCGTAATGCTACTATGCAACCACGCCAGTATTCTTTATTTTTTACTACTGAAAGTAGTTCAACAGTTTTAACGGTAAAACTTCTGTCGTTATTTTCATAAAAATATTTTTGTCATTTTCTCAATCAGATAATAATTCCGTTGTGGAGTCCACCAATGATTGTACCGTCGTACGGATATTCCCCGATAAAAAAAATATTCCCCGACCAATCGAATATTCAACAACTTACATACTTTTGAAAATTTATAAATACTACCCACAACTATAACACTATCTCAAATCCATACCATAATATTAAAAAAAATATTTCGAGAAAATTAAATCTTTATTCATAAAATCTGGGGTCTCACAATCTCCCTCCTTTTGAAATTTCGGTTCTGGAAATTTACGTACGTACCTGGTATGCCGAAGAGGTGAGGATACCTTGACTTCATTTCAGATTCTAATTCTTGAGGTATAACCTTTGAGTGTTGAATACGATCCTTCTTATCCAAGATTTTAACACGTATCTCCTCATACGTTAAATCTTCTGCTATATCGCTAGTTCTAATTTAATAACGTAGTTCGGGTCGTCCACATATTTACGTAACATCGATACATAAAAAAATATTCTGAACACGCAACATACTTGGCGGTAAAACGAGTCTATAGGCCACAGTTCCTACTTCATCGAGGATTTCAAATGGGCCAATTAAATCGAGGGTTGAGATTTCCTCTCTTCGTCGATTCTTGCTTCTAGAATAACGCCCTCTTGAACCTTCTTCTTCACATTCATCAGGTCCGGGTGTGTAGCTTGATTAAAGTCGATTCTACTCGTATATTCGTTATCTTCACGTGGGTTCGTATATTCACACTTGTAACCGCATACGATCTTCTACTCAACGCGTTAGCTACCACGTTCGCTTTCCCACGATGGTATTGAATGGTACGATCGTAATCTTCAACAGCTCGAGCCAACGTCTTTGGCACGTTATACGTTCGTTTTAGGTGAAGAAAATATTTGAGGGTTTTAGAAATGGGTTTTGTACTGAGGTCAATACAAAATTCGATTTCACGCTCTAGGGGTAGGCTAATTTTTCAAGAATACGCTAGGAATTTAATAACAATAGAATTATCATTCAAAATTATGACTCTCATCCAAGACTTGGATAGCACATGTAATGAAGGTTTCTCCTAACGAAGCTTCAACAGATAAGTCAAAGTCTAATTTCTTCGGAGTCAAATTTAAACGTTGAGCGCAAGCAAGAGAGATAAAAGAATGGGTAGAACCGGTATCTAATAAGGTATAGACTTCGCAAGAATTTATAATTAACTAACCCGTGCTAACTTCGTTCGTGTTACTCGCTTTTTGAGAAGTCACGAAAAACGCTCTTCCTGAAACCACTGACTTTGTTTTGTCCGTATCCGCCTTTAGTGCCACTGTCCCAGCTGGACTTGAATTTGGTACAAGACAAAATTAAGCTAAATGACCTTATCTTCTTGAAATTTCCACTTCTATTATCTTGGCCATGATTACCACCGAAGTGGTTACCATTCTTGGCGTGATAATTTCCTCCACGATGGTTATCATTGTTCCGATGGTCGTTGCCACCGGTATGATTATTATCGTATTGTTGGTCGTTACCTTTTGGTTGAGCTAACTCAACGGTCTCATGTGTTTCATTGCTTATCTCAACATTTCCAGATGCCATTTTCAAATATTGTCATAAAACAAGGGTTAATTAACATATCACATATTATCCCTATACTCTGACCGACCAATTAAATACCAAATAAACTTAGGTAGGTCATACTAGTGAAGGAATTCCCCGTCTCTCCCCTCCTAGATCTTGTCTCACATCTCAGTCAGGGATCATATCCCTAAGCTTTGATACCAACTGTGACGCCCCCAAAACAGGTATACATCACCTATTCTGAGTCGCCAAATACATGGTACAGAATACAAATACAATCTTAAATAAACAATATGAGCTGTGAGTTTAAATACAAATATTGTCTTCTAGACAGTATTCAAACTCAAAATAAGTCCTCAATACATTTATTATCACATTATTTCATAGAATAGTGAGGACTACTAATGTTAACATCTGGACCGTCACTCCATTTTTCGACAAGTCCCTGCTACGTTCTCATTTCCTGAAGAGAACAGTGAAAGAAAGGGTGAGCTCAACTAGCCCAGTAAGAAATATTATGATTAAGATTATACAGAATAATTTATCATTAGCCTTCAATGGTGTTAAACTTATAAAATATAATAAACATCAAGTTTAACTGCAGCGGAACAAGCAATCCATTAGAAGAGTCAAGTAGAGAATAAAATCTACTATCTTCTATGATTTAAAAGGTTTTTATTACTTTTCATCGAGACTCAACAATAAATAATCCACATCATCAAATCATCCACACTTACTACGTGCCAAGGATATTCTTTAGTATCATGACCACGAATTATTCATGCACTACGGGCCAAAGATAATCGTGTTTTCATCAACGGTCCTGATCATGCCATAAAACAATTCATCTTTGCACCCTTGGCCAAAGAGAATCCATAGCCATAATCATACCAAAAACTATCCATCAATGCACTACGGGCCAATGAGGACTTTTTTCCACATCATTTGTAACATTACGGTCATGATTATACCGAATAATCTCTGGTCATAATTATACCAAGTCCATCTATGCACTACAGGCCACAAATGACTTTCAACATAATATAAACATGAGGATGATGACAATGACATAATAATTCAATAAAACAAGTTCAAGAATTAATTTATCCAGGAACTAATAACGTCCAAATTGTCAACATGATATTTCTTTGTGGAGTAAAAATTCAAGAATGCTTAGAAGAATATTTCCACGAAAAGATACTGGATGAAGCGCAAATATCCAGGATATTCCATTAATTTTAAGGAATATAGAAGCCAAAACTTTAACCAACTGAGTATAATAGAATGTATGAAACTGCAAATGGATTTTTACCCGCTATGCAGTAATCCACGTATACAGATCATTTCTACAATTTAATAAGGAATGAATACAAAGGATCATTCACCATGCATGTGGTAATCCACATAGACAGGTTATTCCAACAGAATAATAAAGAATGGAATAATAAAAGAGTTCACCATGCATGCGATAAACCGCACAGACAAGTTATTCCAACAGAATACTAAATAATGGAACCGGTCCCACAGAAAGCATTATGTACGAGGATATTCAAAGCGAGAATAATAAAGAACGGAATATTAGAAGAATTTCACCATGTATGCGGTACTTCGCATAGACAGATTATTCCAACATAATGATAAAGAATGGAATAACAGAAGAATTTCATCATGTATGCGGTACTTCGCATAGATAGGTTATTCCAACATAATGATAAAGAATGGAATAATAGAAGAATTTCACCAAGTATAGGGTAATCCATGATCTGAGTTATTCCAACAGAATAATAAAGAATGGAATAACAGAAGTTCTCTTCATGAATAAGAAAGAAATAATACCCCTTACAGGTACAACAAATAACATCCCTTACGAGTACAACAAATATATCATTTACGAGTACAACAAATAATATCCCTTACATTTGAAAGAAAAGTATTCCGACTGGTAGGGCGAGGATATACTCGAAGAAACTTGCACTACGCTCAAAGCTTTCTTAAACTCTAAAGAAATACGCTCAAGATTATAGAAGAAGAATTCTCTATAGTTTCTCTCTCTAGATTTTCAGTGAATTCGTAAGAAATAATGAAGGAATGAGCTTCTATTTATAGGAGAATGGATCGCATAAGAACTAATTCAGAACGGTCCATTGATTTACTTTTTAATTGATTTATCCATATTTAAAAGCAAAATCTTTTAAATAAAATATAATATATTCTATTTTTAATCTAATAAAACGAATAACTTTATAAAAGTATTCATTTTATATAAAAAGATTTTACTATACGCAAAACACTATCTGAGCAGCACTTATGCAACACTATGCATAATAAAATATAATATATTCTATTTATAGAATAACTTTATAAAAGTATTTTGTTTTATATAAAAGATTTTACTATACAAAATATTATGCATAATAGAATATAATATATTCTATTTATAGAATAACTTTATAAAAGTATTTTGTTTTATATAAAAAGTTTTTCTGTTTTATTACATTAATAATACTAATAAAATAAAACTGAGTGACTTATCACGTAAACATCAATAATCAATACCGTGTGTTACTATGCAACCACGCCAGACATTCTTTTCTTTACTACCGAGTAGTTCAACAGTTTTAACGGTAAAACTTACGCCGTTATTTTCATGTGTGGGATCCACCAATGATTGTACCGTCATACGGATATTCCCCGACAAAGAGAATATTCCCTGACCAATCGAATATTATACAACAACTTGCATACTTTTGAAAATTTATAAATACTACTCACAACTATAACACTATCTCAAATCCACACCATAATATTAAAAACAATATTTCGAGAAAATTAAATCTTTATTCATAAAATCTGGAGTCTCACACTCTGTTCCAGACATAGTGAACCAAGAAGAACATAGTTATGAGAACATTAATCAAGTTCTGAGTAATTGGAACATACCCATGGTTTAAATTTATCAGTCAACTTTTTTAGATAATTTCAAATCTGATTATAATGTTAAAACTGTTGAAAAGGTTTATGCAATTAACAAAGAATATGAAAATTGTAGTCTTTTATCTTCCGATGTTACAAATTTACCTCACGTGATATGCACACTTAAGCACTTCCGTCACTTTTTTGGACAGAATATTAAGGAATGACTGGTTTGGAAAAAAAATTAGTATAGTAATGTGTTTGTAACAAAAAAATTCAGTAACCAAAATAAAAATTGCCCCTAGTACAGTAATCAAAACATCAATTAACCCTTTCGTCATATTTAAGTTTGAAATTTTGTTGACTAAACTTTGTGCCTAAAATAAGTTTGGGTAATGTTAGGGACTTCAAAATTTGACATGTCATCATTACATTGGTTGGATAGATCTCATGTGATTGGTTATGCCATAAAATATTAATCACTTTGTTCCAAAATTAAAGATATTTTTTTAGTTCGTTTTAAAATTGGAGATATTAAATACTAACTTTTATCTAAATACCTAGCATTACTCTTAAGGATGTTTGTTGTATGTCATGATGGATACCCACCTAAATACATATTATTGGATATCTAATTATCGTTACTAGAAAATGGTCATATTGTATCATTTCTGTTTGGTAGAAGATATGTGATTACCGTTAATCACTATTGTGAGTGCTTGGTATGAATTCAAGATTAATGTGTATATTTTTTTTCCAATATTGATATTTTACTAAAATATCCTCATACTAATTTTAGTTAAATGATCCACCCATATGATTATTGTCAAATGTAATCAACAATCATCAAAGTATTATCGAACTAATTAATTATGTATTATTAGTAAATCATATTAAAAATTTTAATATGTTTATAAAATAACAATTTATGATTTATTCAATTATTAGGCACAAAATTTTTAAATATGTCGTTAATAATAAATTAAACTTATAATAATAAATAGCAAACAACATAATATACTTTGTATGAACAATGAGTTATTTCAGTTAGACTAAACATGTCAATATAAGAAGAAAAGCTTGAAACTAAATTTTTTTAAAATAAATATAATTTATGTGACTAATAAGGATATTTTTGTCATATGATTACTGAGAATATTGACAGATTACCGGGTATCTAATTACCGAGAATGTAAAATTATCAATGTAACAAACAAGATTTATAAAAATATTGATCAGCTCATATTACTGGGTATTTAAGATGACCTTTAATAAACTCCCCCTAGAGGTGTTTATTACATGTCATGATGAATATATACCTAAACATAGATTATTGGTAATAGAAAATTGTCATATTGTGTCATTTCTGTTTGATAGAATATATGTGATTATCGGTAATTGCTATTGTGTGAGTGTTCGATATGAATTCAAGATTACTCAGTATTTTTTTTAATATTGATCTTTTACTAAAATATCCTTATACTAATTTTGGTTGAATGATTCACCTATATAAATGGTTATTGTTAAATATAATTATCAACAATCATCAAAGTACTATCAAAACTAATTAATTCGATATTACTTAGTATTAAAATTTTAATATGTTTATAAAATAACAGTTCATGATTTATTCAATTATTAAGCATAAAATTTTCAAGTATGTCGTTAATGTTGTAAAATTATACATAGTGTGTGAATGTCTAGATACATTCTTTCCCATGTCTAGATACATTCTCCTTATCTTTGATTGTAACTCCCATGTCCATTTAGTTTTGAAACTCATGTACTTTGAGTTTTGTAACCCCCTAATATTTATGTTCTTATATCTATAAATAAGAGCATTGTAAAGTGATTGAGGGATACCAAAATGAAATGAGAATACTCTCTTTTCTCTAATCTTGTTTGTTCTTTATTTTAGTAATATTTTATAACACGTTATCAGCACGATTTGCTTCTCACTTTCGTCTTAAAGCAGATAATCATATTTGGTTTGTTGGTAAGAAGTAGAAGGTATATTTATCTATTATTTATACAAATTATTAGTATACTTTTATGCATGTCTTCAATATCAGATGTTCTAGGATTCTGGTAACTATTTTTTCCATTTGAAATATACTTCTCATTTCTCTTGTCTTACATGTTTCAAATTGAATGTTACACTTTTGTTCTACTCTGCAGTTCACTTTACATACTACTGATATATATCTTATACTCTAATTTCATCTCGATCACATTTAGCTTATTGTTTAACTTATGATGTTTTGTCCATTATTACTACACATATTACAGTGGTTATCTTCTGTTAGCTATTTATGTTTGACTTGGGTGCTCTCACTAGGCCTGTGTGCTTACGATGCGGACATATTTTTTGTGTCAGTTACTTGTCCTCACATTTGCTTATTTACTGCATATTGTGACATACTTAGTGACTCCAACACTTGTAATTCTTTATATTTTTATATATATATCATTTGCACATATTTATTTGATTTATTTTCTAGCATATATTTTTTAATATACTTCAGCATTCTTTTATTTGTTTTCAGAAATTTTTAATCAAACAGAACTGATGTAGTCAATTCTATTAAAATGATGTTCTTTTAATTAGTTTTATCATGTGTATTCACTTTTAGTCGTTATAAGTTTGCTTAGCATGCTAGTTGTGTTTCTTTACATGAAGTTGTCTTTCGGTTTTTATAATACGTGTCAAAATATCAATTATAACTATCAATTTCAAAGAAGAAGAAAAAAATTAAGCATTCAAAGTGTAAACTTTCTTGATTATTTGGCCCTTGATTACTTGTCTCTTTATGGGGGTCCATAGCTCAGTGGTAGAGCATTTGACTGCATCAAGAGGAACACCCAGTTACTGTCATATCAATTTGATAATAATAGCAGTATAGTAACTAACATAAATAGAATCTTACATTGCAAAGCTCCATATCTATTTGAACCCTGCTTTGGGTCATAACAAATAGGGTTAGTAGTGTTGGCTTGTTCTTTAGTTTTAGTAGAAAATTTTAGTTTCGTATTTTACTGTATTTCTATAAATTATTTCATTATAATTAAATCTGAACATATATAATTATTTAATTTGATGAGAAATATGTTTAGTTATTTAATATTCAAATTTTATAAATTTGAATTTGTTGCCCTTGATTTATATTGAGCAAGAATTATTTGTAATAGAATCTTGATGCTGAGATTCATATAAAGGCAAAGAACCTTGGAGATATAATTAAAGTTGGCAATCATGCATCCCTGCAGGATCATGCAAAATGAATTATTTTTATTTGCTATCATCTCCATGAAAAAAAATATTGATAAAGACATGTTAGAAAAAAAAATATTTACTATATTTTATGCCTCGAATATGCTCCTGTAGTAGCAATATTGTGAGTGTAAATTCATAATATATTCCCTGAAACGATAAAGGAAACTATGTTCCCTGAAGTGATATTATATATGTCTTTTAGTGGCTATACAAAATAATGAGTTTTTGCTGAAAAATCAACAATCTTGCTCGACCGATTCTATTACATTCCCTGAAGTGAATGGAACCTCATTTGATAATCATAGAGGAAATTATGGTTGTAGTTGTGGTAGTGGACTTGAAAAGAACAATCAATATATAAAAGGGAATGTACCAAATGTCGTTCTAAACATTTGGTAGATTTGTACCAAGACTCCATAAAAGAAAAGGAAATGGAATGATCCTGAAGATCCCATGAATTATTTTGACTTTTCAAATGGAGTGGATATAACTAATTTTGATATCTATGGTTTTTTTGATGATATGTTGATAAATGTTCATACTAATTAATTATTTTTATTTCATTGTATTATGGCATTATAATAAGTATTTTTTTAATTATATGTTTTATTTATGTTTTAAGTAATAAAGTTAAATTTATGTTTTGCATATATGAAGTTGTATGGGCCAGAAGCTCATCAAACTTAATTAAAGGCTCTAGAAGAGCGATTATTCATCAAACATAATTGAAGACTCTTAAAGAGTGATTATTCATCAAATTTAATTAAAGTCTCTGGAAGAGCGATTGTAATGTTTTCAAATGGCACAAAACTTTGTATTGATGATTCTTTATATTCTTCTGAGACAAGCAGAAATTTGCTTAGTTTTAAGGATATACGTTATAATGGTTATCATATTGAAACCAACATTGAAGACAGTAAAGTAATTTCTTTATATTACTTCAATAGTATTGGGCCAGAAGCTCATATTAGAAAAGCTATATATATTTTCTCTTCTGGGATATATTATACTAAAATGAGAATAGTTGAAACAATTGTTGTAATACACCAGAAGTGTTTGGATCCAAATGTTTTTATGATTTGGCATGATCATCTAGGATCAATAATGATGCATTGAATTATTGAAAACTCCCATGAACATCCTTTAAAGAACCAGAAGATTCCTTTACCAGTTGATTATATCAAAGTAAATTAATTATCAAATTATCACATTTAATTATTGTTATTTGGTGTTCATCTTCTAAGAAAGAATTCAGAATGATATTTTTATGGTATATTTTGAGAATTATTATTTTAATAGTCTTCCCACCATTAGGGGGAGAAAAGTCGTTGCATGAAGCCGCAGCGTGAGATCATTACTGAATCACGACGGAGATTAATTGGAATGTTTCAACGTTATTTAATCTTGATCCTTATACAAATCAATATGAACTAGAAGTTCAAAGGATAATTCATTTACAATGAATTGCAAATCAATTTCCAGAATTATTCATCGATAATAAGAAAATAGTGATATCTCACATTCTAGGCTGCTAATACTACTGGCAGATTGATGTCCTCATAGGACAATTAATTAATGCAGCAGCAAAATTAAATCAAAGTCACACCTGAAACATGAAAGAATGATCGGTGTTAACGATAGAATTTCCCAGAAGAAGAAAGTATAAGAAAAATAAGTTGCAGCCTATAAAGAGGCTATACCCATGAAACATGCTACAAAATTTATCAATCTATCCAAAACTTATGAACAAAAATCTCCTGTAAATAAAACTCTTGAAGAGTTATCCCCTGAAGAGGATCAGGTACCTGAAAATAACGAGATCTCGATACATTATGTATATACAGGAGACGTATATATTGGATAGAAATAAAATCGTTGTCGACAACATATTTTCATATAAATTTGCTATAGATATTACCAGAAGTAATGATCATATATATGAACCACAAATCGTTGACAAATGTAGAAATATTTGGCCAATGTAGAAAGAGGCAATTCAAGCAGAATTAAATTCACTAAGTAAATGTAAAATTTTTGGGCCTGTAATCCGAACACCTAAAGGTGTAATGCCTGTTGAATACAAATGGGTATGTGTACGAAATAAGAAAAATAAAATTATATGGTACAAAGCGCAACTTGTAGAACAAGGTTTCTTCGCAGAGACATGGGGAAGAAACATATGCTCCTGTAATGGACGCAATTACATTCAAATTTTTAATTAGCTTGGTAGAAAGAGAAATTAATGGATGTTGTTACATCATATCTGTATGGATCATTATATAATTATATATATATGAAAATCTCTGAAGGATATAAAATGCCTGAAGCATATAATTCTACATCTCGAAATATGTATTCTATTAAGCTACAAAGATCTTTATATAGGTTAAAGCAATCCAGATGCATAATGTGGTATAATCGCCTAAGTGGATATCTTTTGAAAGAAGGATTTGAGAATAATCCAATTTGTGCATGCATTTTTATCAAAAGATCATAATATGGATTTGCTATTATTACTGTATTTATTGATGAAATATCTTGCTCCAGAAGAGTCGACAAAAACAACAATTTGAGATGAAAGATATTGGTAAGACAAATTTTTGTCTTGGACTACAAATTGAGCTATGAAATTCTTGTTTATCAATCAACATACACAGAAAAAGTACTGAAGTAACTTTACATGGATAATGTTAATCCTTTAAGTACTCCAATGATAAATTGGTCACTTGATATCAAGAAAGATCCATTTTGACCACAAGAAATTAATGAAGAAATTCTTGGTCCTGAAGTACCATATCTTTGTACAATTAGTGCTTTGATGTATATTGCAAAATTTCTCATGACCTGATATAGCATTTGCAGTTATGCACTAACTCGAAGATATTGTAATGAAATTAAACATATTTTACGTTATCTTCGTGAGACCATTGATTTGGGATTATTTAATCCAAATGGTGATAGAACCAAGCATATTAAACCAAAATTATTTTATACACATGAGCCCCAAAAGAATGGCAATATTGATCATGTGATAATTTGGTTGATATATTCATTAAGTCATTACCAACTATGATTTTGAAGAAGATGGTGCATAATATTGGCATACTTCGACTTAATGATATTTTTACCATGAACAATGGAAATTCTATGTACTTATGAAGGGGAGTAAAAAATGATATGTGCTGATTGTACTCTTTTTCCTTCGCTAAGGTTTTTTTCCCACTGGGTTTTCCTTTGCAAGGTTTTAATGAGGCAATCCCAAGGCACTAGAAGTTATACAAGAATATTGTACTCTTTTCCTTCGCCAAATTTTTTTCCCGCTGGGTTTTTATTTGGTAAGATTTTTAACGAGGCATATTCTAAGAAAATTGCTACAAAAGAACTCCATTCCTTCTATATGAAGACAATGTTGCATGTATAGCTCAATTAAAAAGATAATCTAGCAAATTTGTTCAGCATAGCATTACCAACTACAACATTTGAAGGATTGCGTCACAATATTGGAATCCGACAGCTGAAGGACTTAAGGATATATTCATAAGGGGGAGCTAATACGCGCTGCATTCTTTTTTCCTTAACCAAGGTTTTTTTCCATTGGGTTTTTCCTAATAAGGTTTTTAATGAGGCAGTTTTCAATGCATATGGCTATACAATAGACATTCAAGGGGGAGTGTTGTAAAATTATACATAATGTGTGGATGTCTAGATACATTCTTACCCATGTCTAGATACATTTTCCTTATCTTTGATTGTAACTCCCATGTCCATTTAGTTTTGAAACTCATGTACTTTCAGTTTTGTAACCCCCTAATATTTATGTTCTTATAGCTATAAATAAGAGCATTGTAAAATGATTGAGGGATACCAAAATGAAATGAGAATACTCTCTTTTCTCTAATCTTGTTTGTTCTTTATTTTAGTAATATTTTATAACAGTTAATAATATATTAAACTTATAATAATAAATAACAAACAACACTACATACTTTGTATGGACAATTAGTTATTTTAGTTAAACTAAACATGGCGACAAAATAAAAAAAACACAAAAAATTAAAAATTAAATGTAAATTATTTGACTAATAAGGATATTTATGACTCAATTATTAAATATAAAGGATATTTTGTTCCAAATAAAAATTTCAAGATAATTACTATGTGGTAATATCAAATTACCACTTATTTTTTGGTCATCTGATTACTCAAAATCTTGACACTTTACCAAGTATTTGATTACTCGAAATATAACATTACTAGTATAACAAACACAATCTATAAAAATGACCAAACATATTATTGGGTATTTAAGATGACATGTAACAAACACCCCTTTTAGTCTTAGGTGGTGTTTGTTTACCTCTTAATATATCTTAACAGCTCTACATCTGATTCAGTAAGAGGGTAAAGTTATTTAATAAAATTTTATTTGTCTCTTATATCTCTTAATCGGTAAGAAAAATATATAAATCTAAATTATTAAGAACTGTCCCTTAATGAAAATTTTAAATTTATAAAATCTCTATAAATATTGTACTCCCTTCATTTCAAATTATGAAAATTTTAAATTTATAAAATCTCTATAAATATTGTACTCCCTTCATTCCAAATTTTAAGATGCTTATTGATTTTTGACAAACATATTTGAGAAATTTTTAATTTTTAAATTTAAAACTTATTTAGATGTTTTATAGTTTTTAATTACCAAACACATTTTTAAATTCAAATTTTATTTTATTTAAATAATTTAATTTATTTAAATATACTAACGAGATCTTAATTATTTATTTTTATTAATCCGCAACTTATTCAATTAAACGGATTCATATCCCGGAGATAGAGTAATTCTCATGGTGCTGGGTTGGACCATAACATGGCGTATTTTATTCGGATTCGGATCCTCTATGAGGATTTCTCTGTAAGGATCTTGTGAGAGTTTTGTTGTAAAGTTGACAACACATTAAAAAAGAGATCTAATGGCTCGCAACTCTTTTTTTTTTGTATGTGTATCAAAACGACGTCGTTTTGATAGGAATTTTTTTTATAAGTTGACAGAAATTTGGAAACCACCAAGCGCAGTTTACTTTTACCAAACAAACAAAGTAAAGTAAAAAGAGTACATTTAAAATAGTATTTGAGTTGTGATGTGATTGTCTCCCTTGAGCAGTGGATTAAGAGAGATAAGGTAAAACGATTATTAATAATAAAAAAAGATATAAATGAATATGTAGATAATAATAATTGATAGGTCTAGAATATTTTTTTGGTTGACCCCACCGACCCAATGGTTAGAGTAAATAATAATAATATTTTTAATGGTGGGAGTAAACTCTTTTTATGGAACAGATAAATACAAATTATAATAATAATAATAAATAATAATATAAATAAACAAACAAAAACAATAATAAACGAAAAATAACTAAAGCCACATTGAAAACATTAACAATATTTATAACCGATATATTTATTCATATTTTTGAGCCAAGTTTGTAGTTATCATAATATTAATAACAAGCTAAGTTATTAAATATAAAAAAAATCATATACAAAATAATCAAGAAATTTAAAATAATTATATGTAAAAATAAACGGCGTTTGGTGGCTTCTAATTTTTTGTCAACTTCTAAAAAAAAAATTCTATCAAAACGACGTCGTTTTGATACACAGATAAAAAAAAAATTTATGAGCCGTTAAATCTTCTTTTTGATGTGTTGTCAACTCCATAACAAAACTCCCGCAAGATTCTGACGGAGAATTCCTTACAGAGGATCGTCATCCATTTTATTCACACACGTCCGTGTATGTTTCGCGTGGTCCAAACAACAATCCGTACACCGCCAGGCCGCAGCTAAATAAATCTAACGAAAACCACGTGCGCCTCAGCAACTTCTCTCTCACCGGCAACAAACTTCTACTCGGCTCCACTAACATAATTACATTTATCTCACTTCATAGATAAGAGACGGTTCCATCATTTCTTGCATTTTCTCTCTCTAAAATCTTTCTTTCTACAATGGTGATTCTATCGCCCTCGTCTTCCACGATAGTCGCCCCCAATGCTAGGGTTCCATCTTCACATTCAACGTCTTTACCAGCTTCACTTTCGTGTTTTCTTTCTCTTCGGTCGACTCTTCGGAGGCCGCCTCCGTTGGTGCTGCTATACTCCAAGGCGGCGAGAGCCGTCGCTGAGCTGGTGGACAACAATGAAGAATCTGCTGTTTCGAGTTCATACACTGAGCTCGGCAACTCGCGGACATTTCTCGATGCACGCTCCGGAGAAGGTCTCACACTCTGCCTCTAGTTCCTATTCTATCTTTTATGTTTGCTGCATTTAAAGAATGAAATTGATTTGTGACTTTAGTTTAACGAATTTTGAAATTTGTGAATCTTGCATTTGGTATAACTAGTTTTGGTTTTTTAGTTCTTTATCTTGGCACAGACGGAGATAATGTGGTTCTTTATCTTGGCGCAGACGGAGATACTGTATATTTTTGCGTCAATCTGTTTTATTTTCTTGCTTTGTTTTCTTGCATTTAATTACTGCTATATAATTAATTAATCAATGCTGTATGCTATATAAGAAACACTGAATTGTTTGAAGGCGTTAAAAGGAGATGTGAATAATATTCTAGTGCTGAAGTCGGTACCTATGTTCCAAATTAGAGATGCATATGACATTTTGAAGTCAATTTTTTAAATTCTAATTTCAAATCAATTCATTTTAAGTTTCTAATCACCAAATATGGTAATTAGTAGTGTGTTTTAGTTAGCTTGCTAATAAAATAAAGTCATTACAATTTTGAATATTAGGACTTTGCAATTTGACTTCAAAAAGTCATAAAATGTATCTATATTAATTTGTGGTTGTAGTGCAACAAGTTTTGGATTTTTAGTTCTTGCAGATAAGGTACATGGATGTGAATTCTATTATTGTTGTACTATTTTGAGTATGTTTTTGATAGTTTCTTTATTGGTTGTAACTTGTTTGATTAATTTTTAACCCCATTAGGGATGTTGACAAGTGTTCATCAATCCAAGATTGAGTGACGGGAATGCATGTTCAGAGGCTGATATTACTGTTTAGGATTTTGAGTTCCTGTATTTGGTGTGGAATTATCTTGTTTTTCTTTTTGTATGTATTAGTGTATGTTGTCTGCTGTTTTCACCATGGGTTATTCTATTTTGGATATTTCTTGATAAGATTATGGATATTGATGTGTGCTGGTAAATCCAAACTCACATGAATGAGTGAAAGTTGGTTTGTCTAGAGAGCCAAAATCTTGATGAATCAACTGTTATCATCATATGCTGGAGATAGCTTAGGCAATATTGATTTAGCTGTTATCTAGTGCCTCACGAAACTTAGAGAGCGAGGGGAAAAGTATATTTGTCAATTTAATATGTCGGCATTGTCTTGTTGTTGCCCCTTTTAGTAGCGATGGAAGTTCTTTTACTATAGTTTTTCTGATGTAAAATCAACCATGGTGGCGGTGCACCAATTTCACCACAGAGAGTATTACCACATAATTTACAACGAACAGCATGTTACTACTGATCAGCTATAAGAAAGAGATTGATATTGGCTCAAACTCCGTTTCACATGCTTTGATAAGCCCTACGTTTTAAATGAAATGGTTTGAACTAGTAAAATTAAAGACAACGTCCTTAGTTTAATCTCATTATTAGATGAGTTGCAGAATTCTCCGTTTGGAAACCATATCTGCAGGAATTTCTGCTGTGTTTTATGCATTATATGTTTCTACAGATCTGCTCTCTGTAATTCAAAGAGAAAAAGAAGCTGGAAGGCTGCCTTTAAATGTCGCTCAAGGAATGGAGGAGTTGTATCAGAATTATAGAGATGCGGTAATTATTTTTCTTTCTACTCATCATTTTCTTTCTTCTTAGGCATAAGTTACGTAAAACATCAATTCACATTGTGTTATTTAGAATAAGCCTATCTTATATGGACTCTACAATGCATCAAGTACACGTGTTCGTCTTTGGTATTTTGTTATATGGTTGACACTTACCATTGTATATGCAAGTGTGCAACTAGCTAGTGCACCAAGTAACACAAATTTATCATAAAACTATACATAACTTTTTAAAACTTTTCCTTTGATTGCATAATTGATATAGAATGGTTGAAGCACTCACTTTGAACATTATGTTACATAAACTACCATTTAATTTTAATAGGTAACAAATTAGTACGTTATTTTGTGTGTTGGGTTTCTTTTGATTTGGAGTCTCAGTTTAGATGAATCTGATGCTTGGATGCCAATCATGTGATGTACATAAGTTTATGAGTCTGCAAGTATTCTTATACTTGTGTATTGTGTTATCCTTCTTCCATTTGACAAATGTGGCCTACACTCTTTTTGTTATTGTATTAACGTACCATAGATTTTAGTTTAGAACTTTGCAGCCAAAGAAGTATAATTGAATTAGCACCTTATCCTTAAAAAATAATCCAGACTTTATAGTTCCTATACAATTAAATTATCTTTGTTCACATCTAATCTACTATCCAATGGATTGTTTTTGGGACAGAAACAAGATTTTATTAGAAAAGAGAGCGATTACAATATTATAAGCTCAGATAAGGATTGGTTCTTAGAGAGACCAGTTTACCGAGGCCGAAACCCCTCTCTCCTCCCTTGCCAGATGGTCCTTCCAAGCCTTCTCAGGCCACTGAAGCTAGATGAGAAAAAAAATAAAGTGGAATGCTAAAGTTGAATGCCGAATAGATACACTTGAATCAAAGTAATCTTATCTCAAGAGAAAGAAAGCTCCCTTCCAAAATCTAATTTCGAACCTGTTAGTCACACGCTTGACAACCAGATCCCTAAAGGTGTAGGGCTGGCAACGGTCAGCTGGTTTGGTACCATGCTTATCAAGTCGTCGCCTAGGCGACGACTAGGCGACAAGTCGGTACGAAGTTAATGGTCGTCTGGGCGACTTGGTTGGGGAGGCAAAAGGCGAGCGACCAGACAGCGACTTGGACGACTTGGGCGACTTCTGGACGACTTGGGCGACTTGGTCGTAGCAGGTATGGTCCGACCCAAAGCTTAACATGGTAAAAAAAAAAGAGAGAGGCTAAAGTTCGGCTGAAACGAAACCTAATCTATCGATCCCAAGTCGTAACTTGGGTATAGCAAAGAGGAAGAAACAAAACGAGTGAGAGAGGGAGAAACAAACCTGCTAATCAATCGATCGATCAAGCCCACTCCGACGACTTACTTAGGCGTGACTCTGAGGGAGACGACGACGTGACAATTTACAGGTATGCTTCTCTTCTTCTTCAGTTCTTCTCGTCTTCTTCTACTCTGATTTGCCGACAAAAATATGGGGCTCTTCTACTCTGCTTTAGTTCTTCTCTTCTTCTATCCTGCTTCTCGTCTTTTATCTTCTCGCCGAAAAAAATATGGGGGCTCTAATTTGGCTCTGTTATGCTCTTATACTGTTTATTACGTCACACTTCACAACTTTCACTATTTGTTTATCTTCTTTGACTGCTTTGGCTCTGCTGCCTATTTATTGTTTATGTGCTCTATTTAGTATTTATTTGACTCACGACTTGTTGTTTATTGCTTCACAGCCTGTTTTTACTTGTTGTTTATGTGCTCTGTTTGTTTATTGTTTAGTGCTTCAGTATCATAGTTATGATGGATATTTGCATTTAAAGCATTTCCTAAACTACATATGTATAAATTATACTACCTCCGTCCCATAATAAGTGTTTTTTTAGCTTAAATCACACATACCAATACACAAGTTAAAATGACAAAAATACCCTTAATATATTTTCTTTGAAGTTGAAGAGTTAATGAGTGTCATTTAATTGTAGTGATGGTAAGATGCAATAAATATCATTGAATGCATAAGGGCATATATGAGAAAATATTGCAAAAATTGTATTGGAGTTCTAACACATCACTTATTTTGGAAAAAAATATTAAGCCTAAAAAAGCACTTATTGTGGGACGGAGGTAGTAATAGTGTAGTAACTAAAAACAAGTTGCTACTTATTACATTACTAATTGTTTATATTTAATTGTTTTATCATAAATTTTTAAAATTAATCTATATATACAATTTTAAAACTTAAGAAATTAAACCTAAATTTAAGAATTATATTGAATTAAATTAAATATTACAAATGTATCGCCATTTATATAATTTGAAGTTGATACAAGTTCAAAATCAAAATCATTAGAAATATAGTAAAATTATCATTTTGACTTGATCTTATCCTTTCGGTTTACTAAGCGCTTAAGCTCTTCTTCTTGTGATTTGATATCTTTATAACTCACTGCATTTTGAATATAGAAAATCATTAGAAATATAAATATATAACATAAATATATGTATATATATAATATATAAACACACACATTACGTGGTTCAAGTGGTGATAAACTCTTCTGCTCAAAGTTGTGGTCGTGGATCTGAGCTATTACATGGCCAAACACTCAATTTTTTGTAAATTTTTTAAGCTTATAAATTTTGATAGCTTACTCCAAGTCCAAGATGAAAAAAAGTTTTATGTTCCGAAAAAAAAGAAGAAGAAGAAGATAAAGTTACTTTCTTCCCTGCTTTCATAGCTTTGAGTCATTTTTGAATACACACCGAAATATATCCTCTTCCCATTTTTAAAGTACATATATAAAAATCTTACATTTTAGGTCTCTCTTCACCTCAATTTGTGGCTTTTTTTGTGCTATAGAGGCATACAATTCAAGGAAATCCTAAGGATGGCAATAACTCACATAGCCGATTGCTATATATGGATTTTTCTTCGGCGAACCAATGGATCTGCTCAACACTAAATACTCCACACCGCAGAGGTCCGCTTTCGGCCAAGCCAGGTGGGTTTACACACCGTGTCGATGGTAACAATTCACACCGACAACACACTACTACCAAGACGGTGGATAAACCAAAAAGTTTTTTTCCCACCACAACACACTACTACCAAGGAGGCAGTATATAACCTCCGCTGTAAGGCTATGAATAATTTAGCTGGTATCGAGAGGCAATGCCCTACCCCAAATTTTGAGGGCAAATTATACTTTCCGTCAATTAGATTTCCTTGAATTGTAAGGCCCCTCTATAAAGCACAAAAAGCCACAAATTGAGGTGAAGAGAGACCCTAAAATGTAAGATTTTATATAATGTACTTTAAAAATGGGAAGAGGGATATATTTACAATTTTTTCATGTTTTAAATGACTTAATACAATCAAAAATGACTCATATATGAAAGCAGGAAGAAAGTAACTTTATCTTCTTCTTCTTCTTCTTTTTTTCAAAGTGCATTATATATACACTTAAAACTTTTTTCATCTTGGGGACTTGGAGTAAAGCTATCAAAATTTATAAGCTTAAAAAATTTACAAAAAATTGGGTAGTTTGGCCATGTAATAGCTCCGTCCCTGACCACAACTTTGAACCGAAGAGTTTATCACCCTTGAACCACATGTGTGTGTGTTTATATATATTATATATATATACATATATTTATGTATGTATATGTTCCCGAAAATTATATTAGGGATGCTGTAAATTAAGCTACATTGGTACGCTGAATTGTTTCTTTTTTCTTTGAAGTTACTTTTGTTTGATGTCTTAAAATTGATGCACGTTCTTTGGAATTTTTTTATATTTATGAAAGGTTGAAGATTAGCTGAAGACTGAACTAAAATACTAATTTGAGCTTCTCGTTGTGTTCAAAATAAATTTTTAATCCTTGGACATTTACTTCTTTTTTCTTCTTCTTTTTTTTGGTTGAGAAAACTTCGTTTGCTGTCAAAACTCTTGTTGTGAAGGTAAGTAAACTATCTTGATTTAGTGTTGTATTTGTATTTCAGAATTTCTAGTTAAGATAATTTTCTTTGATTTTCTATTTTTTTCAATTCGGGGCAGGCGAGGCGGGGAAGATAGAAAACTGGCCAGTGCAGTTTTGGTACCACAATTTCTTGAACTGAGACCGGTGCAAGTGAGGCCAGGTAGTATCAAGTCGCCGCCAGTCAGGGATCAGGCGACGCCTAGGCGCCCTCGAAAGCAGTAGCAAGCAACAAGTCGAAGGGACGACTTGGGAGAAGCATCTAAGTCGCGTGACTTGATGAAGAAATCGTCGCCTAGGCCTTGAATTTACTACCTTCTTATGCATTTATCCGGAAAAGAGAAAAAGGAAACGAAAGAGAGAAGAAAAGAAGATATCGAAGGAACGAAAAGAGAGAAGAGAAGGAGAGATCGCCACTGTCGGAAGCTTCCATCGCCGGAGTAAACTAGAGTCATCGCCGTCGCCGAAGAAACGAAGAGATCTTCTTACCAGCTGCGTTCGTTTAAGAAAAGAAAGAGGAGAGTGCTGGTTTTGTATAAGAAAAGAAAAAGGAGACCTGAAGTTAAAAAATATCTTGGGTGAAATACGCTTTAGTACCTCATATTTTTCTTAAACTTTAGATCTAATCCTCAAGTTGCAGAATTTTCATTTAAGCCCTTATTTTTCTTTCATCCTTATCTGAAGGTAGATGACAATATGATATAGGATTCTCCCGGATCCCAATAGTTGGGAAGTGACTTCACGACACAACCAATGAAGGAAACTCACACATCTAATGAGTTACTGTCCATATTAATTCCAAGAAAATTATTCTTAGCCAAGTTTACTTTAAGACTAGAGACACTCTTAAAAGATACAATAGAGATATCACATTGTAAGACGATTTTGTGCTCATGTTTATATTTGTTGCCAATTTTGTGCAAGAGCACATCTAGGCAAAACAATTTTGTGTTTGTTGAACACGTGATTTAAGCACATGTTTTTGACACTTATCAACTCCATTTTCTGATACAGAAACAGCTGTCCATATTATTGCCTATCTGTAGCATTTTCTGAGATTTCTCGAATTTTGGTGTGCAAGTGCAAACTCTTTAAATATAGATTATCTGAAAATCTTGTAACACTACGAGGCTTTCCATGTGGTATGAGTTATATGTACTTTGTTAGAAGTTTATGTTCCTTAAACCTTATAAGTTTGTTAGAGAATTTACTTTTCCATTTTCAGTTCAGATATGTTCCGGTGTTGTACATAATGTACAATACCATCTGAATGGAATATTTTGGTCCTTTTTCTAAATAAAAGAACTTTATCTTTAAGTGTTATGATTACTTTAGGGTCTCCAAAAGTTTTGAGTCGGTATTTAATTTTTTATTCAGACTAGTTTTGAAGTATCCTTCGAAGAGGATGGAGAAGATTTGTCTTCTCTTAGTTGTTATACTCCATCTTATTTATTAATTATCGATTGCTTTATATCATTCTGAATGAATTTTTTTCCAAATTTTCTTAGGCATCCTAACATACTCTGACCTTTCAGGTTTTTAAAAGCGGAGATCCCAAGGCAGATGAGATTTTTTTGTCTAACATGGCTGTTGCATTGGATCGTATTTTCATGGTTGTGAAGGTATTAGTGGATAGCCCAATCGAGTCGTCTCACTCTGTTGTTAAAGTATATGGAAGTAGTCCAATGTTATTGCAGAATCTCTCTGAAAGTAACAATAACTTTGCAGGACCCTTTTGTCTTCTCCCCGTATCACAAGGCCATTCGAGAACCTTTTGACTACTACAAGTTTGGTCAGAAGTATATCCGTCCTTTGATTGACTTCAGGTGAGTCAACAACATATATGTTTTTTTTTCTATGTTTTATTGAGTTCTTTATTTTTTGAAATATAAAAGAAAGATTTTATTGATGAATAGTGTAAAATTATACTGCATGTAGAGGACAAGAAGTCCACAACCATCAAGCTATTAGATAGTGAACAAACTGATGAAAATGAGTCTAAGGCTTCATTTGTTTTACGGAAAACATTTTTCCAAATACGTTTTCTGATTTTCTGGTGTTTGGTGAGTCATGATGAATGCAAAGTCATCTCCCAGTCAACTGAAAATCCCTTTGCTATTCCTTCAACTTTTCTGTAGAATGGCGTACAGGTTTGAAAAAAGTAAGTCCTTTTTTGGAGATTGCTCAAGTGTTATATTTCTCTTTATTCAATATAATTATTCCCTGTGTTCAAATTTTATACCTATTATGTTTTAGTTAAATTCATACTCCCTCCATTCCCACAATAGAGTCTTATTTGATCTTTTTTTCCTAGTCAAATTACGAAATCCTAAAATTCAAAATTGATGTGAATTTATATCATTTTTATTAATGTAATAATTAGTTAAAAAGTACTACTAAGTACGAATTGTTATTTCAAAAATTAAAATAAATTCGCATCACAATTTGAGTTTTAGGATTTTGCAAATTAACTAGGATCAAAGCTAAATGAGTCTTTTTTGTGGAATGGAGGGAGTATAATTTAATTTTAACTATACATGTATATTGATTTTTTGAATTTTTTTGGCATATTAAATAATATATGTTATTTTTAGATTTCATATCATTTTTATTGTGAATACAACTATTTTTTTTGTTATGAATACTATGATTTATGATAAATTTGTTTGTTTTATTTTTTATGTATAAATTAACAAAATAATTTGAATTTTTAACATATAATATTATTATAAATTGTATTTTTATACTAATAGGATAAATTTTACAATTGAAATTCAAATATGCTTGAAAACAATTGTTTTAAGCATGAATTTTATAACTAATATTGCAAATTGGTACTGATTGGATGTGCAAAAGCTAATTTTGTGAAGCCTCCAAGTTGTACAATAATATTTATATCACCCAAATTGAAGTTAGCATTTTTAATTAGATGGGTTTTCTTGATTGATGGTAGAATTAGCATTTATAAGGAGTACCCTTTATATAGCCTTATACGGTCCCTTAATTTTTTATTTCCCTCCTCAAAGGGGTGCAGAAAACCCTTGAGGTGGTTTAGAGAATTACTGCAAAGAATGATAGTTTAAAAAAGGAACACATTTGGAGGTGGATGCATAGAGAAGTACTTGAATACGTGGAGTGGGGATCATGCATAGGTTAGAGGGCGAGTACGGGTTGCCTATCTGTGGCTCAAGATGTGTGTAACAATTACTGTCATCCTTGTTTCAGGATCCCCTTTGTCTAATAGAGTTTTCAGGTATGCATTGATTCGGAACAGAACAAGAGGACTAATGGAAAGTACAGGGGAATATTAGTAAAAAGAATTTATGTTATTATCTATGGGTAAATTGATTGTTAATAGGTTATTTTACTTGATTAATAATAATATCTCTTTGTTGTAGTAGGTAGTAATAAGGAGTTTATTTCCTCGTTATATTAGGTTTCCTGAGCTATATACCCATACATTCCGGGACATATTTCCCTTTTAGCCTGACTTAATACATAGTTGAATATTGAATCGATAATTAAGGTTTTATGGCATTGTAACCTTCAGGCATAGTTCTTCTCCTTTCCTTTCTTTCTTCCTCTTTTAACTCTTCTTCAGCCATTCTAAAACTTGCCCTGCATCATGCATATTATAAGGCTAACTTAATAGGTTAATATGGAATATCTCTGTATTATTCAGTCTTTTCTCTTTATCTTTCCACTATCGGATATTATCAAAGTTTCGACTAATTGGAATATGCGGTCCAATAGTTACCTGTTAAGTTCAATCTGTTTTTTCTTCCATATTATACAATTATCAAGAATGATTAAATAATACTTTACCAGTTCACATACCCCATTATTTCTGTTGTCCTTAAACTCTTAATTTTATCTAAATGTTTCAGGAGTTCATTTGTTGGCAATATCTCCCTTTTCAACGATATGGAAGAGAAGCTTCGACAGGTAACTAGTTCTTTAGGCTTTTTATCTTTATTCCAGTTCTTGCTCCAAATTCATGTATGTTTCAAACTCGATGCCAAGCTGGTTGAAGCCGTCAAATATATGAAGGTATGATTTCCTTCTCTTTTGTAATGTAGTGTAGAAACGTAATTTCTAGCTACGCTATACCCTAATCATGGACCGGATCTTTTCTAAGTTTTTGGTTTGTAAATGGTGCGGCAAATTTGTAGGAATTTTACCTAGGGGGGTTTATTTCTGTAGATGATAGGGTATGTGCAATCTATTAGCTCTTAGTGTCGACTGTGGTAGAGCAAAATGCCAATATATACATTTTCTCAATTGCTGGCAGCATCAAAACATGTTATTTTATTTGTACGTGTCTTTCAAACAAATCTTCTAACTTTAGCTCTCTCCTTGAAGAAAATTTTCCAATCTCTCCATTAGTTATTGCACTTAATGCTCATTTAGCAGACTAAGAATCAAACCAAATATCCAACATCAGCTTTCCTTAAAGGCGTATACATATGGATTCATTTTTAGCCTACCCCAATTAGGGAGAAAAGGCCATGAGTTGAGTTGAGTTGAGCTTTCCTTAATGTCTACTGTAATCAAGTGAACTGAATCTTGGACTGGATGAAAGAATGCTATTCGTATCCAGTTCCTTACTATTTTTTGTTAAATATTGCACGAATTAAGTACAATTTCCATAGGTAATTATTAACCTTGGAAGCATTA
This sequence comes from Panax ginseng, assembly GCA_020205605.1. NCBI lineage: Eukaryota > Viridiplantae > Streptophyta > Magnoliopsida > Apiales > Araliaceae > Panax > Panax ginseng. The sequence goes on from CM035143.1 coordinate 86,585,961, forward strand.
ATAGTTAATTCATGTTTATTTAACTTTAGTCCTGTATGAAAATAGAGTCATGCTATTTTACAAAAGCTAAAGTTTGCATAGGACACCCTTTAAAATTATTTTCTCCAAATAATAAACTGTAGTTGAAATTTCATATTTAAAAAAATGAAAAATAAAAGAAAAGAAAAAAGAGTCGTGTACCTATGCAAACCTTAATACTTGTAAAAAAATATCAACAAAGAGTAGGACTCTCTTTTCCGACCTGAGGGAGTAAGATCCATGGTTCTGCTCCATCTCTTGGGCCTTTGCTTTCAACTTGCTAAAAATTTCTTTGCCATGATTGCATTTGTTTTATATGTACTTACTTATGTGGCACCAAAACTAGGCTTATCTCTTGCTTAGTTTATCACATTTTAAAAAGCCAGTAAAAGCAGAGAGAACAATGTGTTGAAGTAATCATTCAATGTTTCATAGGAAGAGTCCAATTCGGCGAATCTTACTGGTTGTTACGTAGATGATATTGTAATTACAGGTGATGATAGAGATGACATTAGTGTGTTGAAGGACTTTTTGATGCAAAAGTTCGACCTTAGGATGTGAGGAAATTGATAATATTCTTTTGGGTATTGAAGTGGCACAATTGAGAAAGGGTATCTTCTTGTCTAAGAGCAAGTATGTCTTGGATTTTCTAGAGGAGATTAGCTTATTGGGGTGTAAGGCAATTATGAGCAACACACCTATGCAATCCAGAAGTTAATGGCAGAAGGAGATCTTATAGAAAATCCAGAGAGGTATAGGAGATTTGTGTAAAACTTAATTACCTTACACTCACTCGTCCGGACATTGTGTTTCCTGTCAATGTGGTTAGCTGATCTCATCCTTTTCTAGGTCCTCATATAGCTCCCCGCATTAGATAGACAGATAGTGAAGCATCTTAAGGGTGCACCATGGCGTGGATCTGTATTTCGTGATCATGACCACATGAGAAGGGATTTTGAATGCAGGATGGGTAGGATCTCCATCGGATAAGAGATCTACTACAAGATATACCTGTGTGTTTGTTGGATGTAACCTTGTATCATGAAAGAGTACAAAGTAGAATGTTGTGTTTAGATCCAGTGTGGAATTAAAATATAGAGCAACAACTCATGTCTCTTATGATTTGATATGGTTAAAGCATTGTTGACGGAGCTGGGACAAGATTAAGAATCCTTTTTATTTCGACACAAGAAAGAGGTACAAATTTTCTCAACAAGTTGTTATCTATGCACATTTGGTGTGATAATGAAGCTGCTCTATACATTGGTTTTAATCCGGTGTTTCATGAGAGGACAAAACACATACACTATATTTGTTTATAAAAATGATTCATGGGATAAGACTATTTATACTATTTTAATGTCTTTGTGGCCTATTTTATTCCATGATTAGTCCTATATTTAATCCCATGGACTTTGTTATCATTTTTAAAGTCATTTGATACCTCAAAAGGGAGATTATATAATACCATATCCATCATCAAATGACCTTAGAAATGGAAAAAGATGGTCTATGGGATTAAGTAAAAGACAAGGCATACGATAATTAGTCCCTAAAGGTATTAAATTAGTAAAAATAGTCCTACCCCATTCATAATTTTTGCAAACAAACATAGTCATAGGATTTGACTGCCACTTTGTCATCAGAAGATACACGAAGAGATTTATCCACAAGTTATGTGAAGCCCGGAGATCAACTTATTGATGTGTTATTGAAGCTTGAGGTGCTACTGCCTACCAGAATCATCCATATCTGAAACAAGCTGGGCATGGTCAATATACATGCTCCTGCATGAGTGGGGAGTGTTAGAGAGTTCTAGAGAATTTTTGGATATAGAAATATTATTCTACAGGCATAACCATAGGGGGCTGCACTTTTGGTACTGCTTTTTTGATCTAGTGAGGGTGGACTTCTTGTCCCCAGTTTATTCTATCCTCTCTTTTAATAAATTTATTGTTTTATCGGAAAAAAAAACTAGATAGCTATCATCTCCCTCATGACTGGACACTACAAGGTGACTAAAACTATTTTAGGAGCTAGCTTTCTTCTTGACAGTTCAGCTTTAGTGCATGGTTAACTTTAATGGAAGAAGAGTAGATGTCCAGGCAGATTTTGGTGTTCTATATGGCTTTACGGATGATATATTGACTGGAAGCTTGTTTTTATTAGTGACTACTGGTTAACACTTGTCCCGAAACATGTGGAAAATGGTTACACAGAGCTACTTTTCTTTATTCTCCAGATGACTTCAGTATTTGCTTAAGTGTGCTTTCTTCTCCTGTTTTTGAATAGCTGGATTTTGATTACAAAGATACTATTTATGCGACGATTAATACTATCATACATGGCTTTTATCCTTGTTCTTGAATCTTGATGTCTCTTGTTCTGCTTGCCCTTTCTAGGATTTAATCAGTATTTCTATACCATAAAATCCAGTGTGCCTTCATCTCCTGTTTTCTTAGATTTGAATAGCTGGGTTTTGGATTACAAAGATATTATTTGTACGTGTTCTAGCCAAGACTATTGTATGTTGCTTTTATCATTGTTCTTGATGTCTGTTGTTCTGTTTGCCCTTTCTGCGTGTTCTAGCTAAGACTATCGTAAGTGACTTTTATCCTTGTTCTTGATGTCTCTTGTTCTGTTTGCCCTTTCTAGGATTTAATCAGTATTTCTATACCATAAAATCCAGGGTGACAATGTAGTCTTGATTTCTAACCACCAAACTGAAGCAGATCCAGCTGTTATTGCATTGCTTCTTGAATCAACGAATCCTGCTATTGCAGAGGACATGGTAACAATAATATTGTTTGCGCTGAGCTTACTGTTACCACAAATTCACGTGCAACAAAACTTAGTTGGTTCACCAATGTTTAAATACCGTGTTGCAGACCTATGTCGCAGGAGATAGAGTTATAACAGATCCTCTTTGCAAGCCCTTCAGCATGGGAAGGTGCTCATCTAGATTTTTGAATGTGGTCAGAAGTGTTCATTTTTTATTTTCAACCTCTTCCTCATGAACTTAATTTTACTTATTCAACTTCATATTTTCTTAGGAATCTCTTGTGTGTGTATTCAAAGAAGCACATGGGGGATGATCCCGAGCTTGTAGAGATGAAAAAGAGATCAAATACTAGGAGTTTAAAGGAGATGGCAATGCTATTGAGGTACATCTACCCTTATTTTAGCTATCCTATAATCCCTCATTTTAGTTGTACCCTTATTTTAGCTATCCTACATATAATCCCCATCTAAACAAACATATGATTATTTTTTTAAAATGATCAAGCAATTAGGAATACTAATCCTAGGACTATATTCCATGGGTTTGTAATCCCTTGAAAATAGTTTTTGCAAACAAACATAACCTAAGAGTTTATGGCCCCTTAGACTAAGGATGTCTCTGATGATTTACTTAAAGTCATACTGTGTTAACATGCTAAATTTTGTTGTAAACATCTTTTGTAACTATACTTATCTGAACCCCAGGGGTGGATCGAAAATCATATGGATTGCCCCAAGTGGTGGAAGAGACCGCCCTGATCCTGTCACAAAAGAATGGTTGTTGGTAAAATATCTCCTTCAATTCAAAAACATCTTTCAATACTACACAAACTATTTCAATCTTCATGAATATCTAGTTTTCAATATATTTACAACTAAATGATGTTATTCATGAGTAAAAGAACTGAAAACCCTTTATTTTTGCCAAGAAAAAAAGCCCTCTAGAAGGTGACCACTCTGTTATAGAATGATATAATCCTTTTCCTGTTGCTCAATTTCAGCACTCCATTTTTTGGCAAGTGCCATGCATTTTCACAGAGAGCGCTTATTATGAAATTAAAATGACTAAATGAGCTGACTAGATTGGACCAAATGAAAATTTTAACAAATTTTGAAGTAATAAAACTAGATTATGTGACTTGACATTTAACAAATTACATGAAAAAATGGCTCAAAATTTTACAAAAGTATAATTTAATCCATAAGTGTGCATGTTAATGGGTTGAGCCCAGTCCAAGTGAGGGATATTCACTTGCTCAGATTGGCTTTGTTCATAAATTGGAGCTCAAGCTTTGTCTCGTGTACATAATTCATCTGAGAGCTTATCCAACTGTTCCAAACTGTTCATGAAATGGATTGGCTAATCGGTAGCCTTACCTATTACAGTACCATGTTATATAGTATGTGCATTAGAGCATCTCTCTCTGGAATTCCTTGTATTTAGACTACACGTACAATCATTAGATGGTTTCTTATGGATCTGGGAAAGGACTCCTTTATGCCTTTTATGTGCATTTGGATAGAGAGAAGCAGGTTTAAAGCAAGCCTTCGAAACATGTTTATTCAGATTAAATTGTCCTTTTTGGACCTTCATTCTTTTGTCAAGTTTTGGACCTCTTAATAAAATAAAAAAAATAATAAATAAAAAAAAGATAAATGTTCCTATTGTATTTACATTTTGGTTCGCTGTTATGCTCGTATAGAATTAGGAACATAGGGTGAAAGCAAAACTATGCATCTTCATCTTGGACAAATAGGAAAGGCGATCAATACTGATACACTACATAAGGAGGTGTGGAGAATTTCAAAGATAAACAATTCCTCTTTATGTGTCAAGAACTAGAAAGAAGTATGATATATATATATATATATATATATATATATATATATATATATATATATATATATATATATATATATATATATACGGTCCGTCTCTAAAGAGCGAACCAAAGATTTAACCGTCATTATAGACACCAAAGACTGACGGTTTGTCTTTAGTTTGCTTTTTAAGGTTCGCTTTTAAACTCTCTCTCATATATATATATATATATATATATATATATATATATATATTGTTCACTTCGTTTATCCAATGATTCCAATATGTTTCCACTTGAGCCTTCTAAATCTAGAATTTTTCCATGTAATTGAATGAAGGGATTGAACAGGAGACTTGTGCATCATAGTGATTTCACTCTTTTATTGTACTCTTTAGAGACTTATTACATGATTACATTAATAATTAGTTATAGTATTTGCAATCTCAAATCAGTTGGAATAACGTTTTGTGAGTGATATAGATGTTTACAGTGGATTCCACTGTAGCCTTTGTAAAATTTCATCCGTCGCCATTTTTTATTTGTTTTAGCATTTTAGGTTTTTGAGCTCTTTCTGCAAGTTTTAGCTGCCACTTCATATTGCGGTCATTCTTTTATGATTTCTGATTCAATCTACTTTCCTCTTGTTGTAATGCAATCTTGTAAGTTTCATATTGATATAAGATTTTCAGGCACCCTTTGATGCTTCTTCGGTTGACAATATGAGAAGACTTGTGGTACATGCTGGTGTTCCTGGTCATATATATCCGCTAGCACTACTGTGTCATGACATTATGCCCCCTCTCCATTTCGGTTTGTTTCTTCTTTCACTGATTTGTCTTTGCCTCTCCTTCATGACTGCACTTTTCCTTCTCTAAAAATTTCTTTACAGGTTGAAAAAGAAATCGGAGAGAGACGAGTGATCAGCTTTCATGGGACTGGATTATCAGTTGCAACCCCAATAAATTTCCCTGAATTTGCTGCTTCTTGTGGGGACCCTGAGGAGGTTGGTTATATGCGTTTATATAATATAATGCACATCAAAGTATTTTTTTCATCGAACTATATATATGTATTATTTTTTTTATGATGGTGGAACCTGTACCCACTATGCTTCAAGTGTACATTTCTCTTTTTAATGAAAAAAAAGATGGTATTGGCCGACTTTTTTCTTCTTTTTTATAATTATTAACAAGTATAGAGAAAACAAGAGCTCAACAATCTCTGACCAAAAAGAAGTCAATCTTATTTGTTGTGCATAAATTGTTGTACAAAATGTAAGAGTACAATTGTGTATTCACAAACTACCACCTGTGAAGTAGGATTGCTGAGCTTCCGCGGACCCATGATTATAATGGGTGGAAAACTTTAAAGGTGGGTTACTTTAAAAACAATTTATAAAAAAGAAATATTTTTCATGAACATTATAATTCAGGACAGAATTAATTGGAGGAAAATAGTACAAAGAGACTTGTGGGAGAGGAAGATAACTTGGGACTTGGGGCTGTTTATAGAATAAGTGGTGGAAGGCAATCCGAACAGTGAAGGCCAAGTAGGATGTTGCACCATTTTGTTTGTTTATGCCTCTCTCTTTTCTTTTGCTTCCTATTGTTTTTGTTTTCCTTTTTGGTTTTCATAAATATGACTGTTTATGTGTATTATACACTATAGTATATGTTTTTTCTTTTGCTTTAACTTTTTATGAGTTATTTATTTTCTTCTTATTTTTCTACTATACACTTTCAAATGGGATTCATTGTCAGCCTACCTAAATAGTTTGGGATAAAAGGTGGAGTTGAGAACATTATAATTCAGGGCTATATTAAGCACTTGTATATTAGTATCCTTGCAGATTTATATGGTCTTTTGTGATATTTTTTAATAAGATGCAGGGCGATATCTGTTACAGGTTAAAGAGGCATATGCGCAGGCACTCTATAACTCTGTCCACCAGCAGTATGATGTACTGAAATCTGCTATACATGGGAAACAAGGTCTAGAGGCATCAATTCCACCTGTTTCGTTGTCACAACCATGGAATTAGTCTACTGCATGTCCCTCTTTTATTCTCTGTTGCTTTATAATCAGGTACTCTTTATCCTTCTAGTTCTTGTATTCTTTGTTTCTATACCAAAGCAGTGGTCGACCTTTTTATTACTTTTACTTGAAAGTTCAGTACTCCAGACATAAAATTATTATCAAGTCAATTCAAATATTATTATTCGAGTAATATTAAATATATTTCTATTTTCTATTGGGTGGATGGATATACTTAATATTACGGCGTCATTTGAAATGGTTGTCTTATGCATTCTCGTTAATACTTTCTCAATCTAATTTTCAATTTTCAACTACTATGAAGTCGCATTGTACTTTTCATTTACGTCTATAAAGAAGTCAGCTTCACTTCCTTCTGCTTATGGGTACTAGTAGTCTGGTTGGTTTGGCTCCCCGAAGTTGGAGCAAATGTTTAACCTTTTTGTCAAAAAAAAATATTATTCACTTTCAATCTTTTTCTCTTCAAGTATTCCTCAATTCAGATGCATATACTATGTGTCCATTGTATGCATACATATATTTTTGAGTGTATATATGTTTATGTATGTAAATTTGTATGATGAAAATACACTTCTTAAAAGTTGTTCTGTTTCCATATGTAGTATTAAAAGTTGACTGTTATTGTTTCTCTAGAAAATTGCGCTTAATTTTGACATGATGTATTTGCAGGCTAGACGATTCTTTTGACCTATTTGTATAGCTCCTCAATCCAGAATTGGCTCTGCATTCATTTTAAGAATACACTTATAGAAAACTTGACTTCATAATGCCGGGTACATCCAATCAAGTTTGCATTGCTCAGTTCTTTGAAGTGAAATTCATCAGAAATCAAAATTACCTCGAGAAGTATGATGCTAGTTGAGCGCTGTACAGATTTGTATTAGTTCCTGTAGAGTAAAGATAGTCATTGTCAAGCACCCCACAACAATGCATCAGAAATTAGTTCAAGCTAGTTGAACAGTTTAGTGTCTTTTAATTGATACCCAAAAGGGCAAGAACAGAACATGGTATCTCAGATACAAAAATGCTATGTGATGACGAAATGAAAAGTTTTCTGGCATGTGAAATTTACTGAGGTGATTCCACAAGATCTAATCATTCGAAATAATCTCCTGATCAATCCTGAGATCCTTTGGATTCCACGAGTCAAACTGTAAAATATTTCTAGTTTTGAATCGATTAGACACAATATCATGCACCTAAAATATTTCATGCACTCCATCGTTGGTCCGGTCCACCATTATCTCCTTCATTGACCAAACTAGTAAGAATTAAGTAATTTCCTGTTTCATGTGAAAATATTATACAGTGTGGGAATATTAATTTCCTTTTAAAAAGACGCTTTAGATGGAGATTTATTATTATTATGTTTTTTCCCTTGCACGTTTAAGATTGAGATTAGTCAAACAAATAAGCGTTTTGGGTCCTGTTAACGCCAGGATCTTTCTCCACGTCCCAATCACGTAAGACGTCACTGATCCCCGCGATAAACACACAAATCACACCGAAAGCTTGACGGCGGTTCAAAATTCCGGGGGATAGCTTCAAAGTGAGAGTTAGTATGTGTTCACAAAGTTAACAATGGAGGAATGTACTGTCTAGTGTTTTTAGAGAGATAATAATTCTCAGTCGTGTGTATATGGGAGAATCTGAAAAATCAGTATGTGTGAGAACGTACCTCTAGACGATGGCTTCCTTGCTAGGTTATACTAGGTTATACTATCTTTACTTGGATTACTGTGCCACCCACTACTACCTGACACCCCCTCTGATCTGATGGGTTCTGCCGACTGCATGGAACTTATCCACTTGCTTTTGTAATCATTGTTTTCTCTGGCCACTTGGCTATAATCCCATCCACATTAATGCATGGCGAGATATCTTGGTCAATCATCATGCTATATCATCATTACAAGTCAAAGTAATAGATATTAAGTGACCCGATGGGTTAATCCAACGAACAAATCCATTCTATAGGATTTAAATAAAGCTAACACAATGATTTGGCCCAACAAGCCCTACGACTTAATTATAAAAGCCCAATAGAATAAATTAATAAATGAGTCCAATCTACCCTACCCAAATAGGAGAAATATCATGACCCAACATTACCCCTAGTTTTTTGTTAAACAGGGATGTTTAATGGAAAACTATAAACGATCCACGATATCGTAATTTATTAGAGGTCTAAAATAGGAAATAATTGAGGCATACCCACTTTAATGCAAAAAGGGGACGAGGGATGGTCGATGCCCATAAAACAAGCCCAATTGGATAAAGGATTTGAATTTGAACAAGATGGACCAATAGTTAAAAACTCAACAGTTAGGCCTAATCGATAAGATATCCAAAGGTCGTCCCAAACATATCCCATTCAATTCTCATCATTCTTGATTTTTTTTTAATGTCTTGGCCTCGTTCCACAATATGGCAAGTCGATTATAAAAGGTAAACTTTACCAATTTTGATTTCGGTTTTACTGCTAATTTGAAATTCGAACCTTTGAGCTTTCTTCTCCTTCTCGAAATTCTCCTTTTAGCTTTGGGACCTCAACAATGGTGAATCCAGCGCCAGATTCCTTCAAGTTCCTCTCACTCAAACCCTAACGAAGAGGGTTTGAGTGCAAACCCACCATCTCCTGCCGATTTTTTTCAAGGATGGGGAACAATTTCCTCATGCCAACATCCCGTCCACCATTACGTTAACCCGAGATTCGTGCCCTCCGGATTCGATACCAGATTCCAGACAATTACGCCATAAGGGCTCCTGCTCCGGAGGAGCGAATGTACCAATGACAGACTACTGGTCGCCATGCCCTCGTACTTTCTTCTTACGGAAAAAGGATTCGCTTTACCCTTCACGTCTTTGTCATCACCCTCCTAGGATTCATAGGAGTGGGCTTTGCTCAGTTGGTGCCTAACTCTTACATCCACATACTGGCGTTCGTTTCCTCGCCGCCATGAATCGGGGTTACCCTCCGTCGACTTTTTCTTCACCCTTTTCTACCATTGGGTAGATCCCGAGAACGAGGGTTCAAGATGCTGAGCAAACAATCTCCACGCCCAAACGCTAAGTTCGAGAAGAGGCCACTGATGAGCACTCCTTCGAGCAACAAAGGTTGGCACGAGAAATGGTTCTTCATCACTGAACCAGTGATCTCTTCTCTTCCAGACTGGACCACCCTAGACCGGATCTCTGCTGACTTTGGTGACATTCCCGAAGAGCGTGTGAGGGAAATGGGAGATTTTCTGACGAAGATACCTCCACAAGAATGAAGCTTTACCTTGCTGACCAAACAAGCCTGGCTGTATGATCATAAATGTAAGTTTTGAATAACTTTGCAATATAATTTACGAGGTATTTATGTGGCAAGGATCTTAATATGTGATTATTTGCGTATCCTCGATCAAACCAACTTCTTCTGAAGTGAAAGATTTGGGAGATTTCTGGCGGGGAGGATTTCGGAGGCGAATGAAGAGCTTCCTACCGAAGAGCCTTCCCGAACCGACCCCCCTACCTCCGACCCAAAGACTCTACTCCCTTCTAATGATGAACTGAAAGCCGAAGCAGAGCCTTTCATTCCTGAAGAAGTCCTCCGACCTCGCCGAAGGAAGAAGGCTGCTAAAAAGGCCAGAACTACCCCTCGCGAGATAGATCCTGAAAGCGACGAGGAGGTTCTTCCCGAAGCAAACCCACAATCAACTCCTCCAACTGGCTCTGTCCCCACACCTTCTGAATCAGCTCCAATAAAGAGGAGTCTACTTGACATACCTTTACGATCGGTAAAGTCCTTCGTGCCAAAAATTAAGATCAAAAATAACTCCCTCACCATTTGAAGAACTCCGCGTCCTCCAACTTCAACAACCGACCCCAACCAAAAACCCAAACACACGATCTTTGAAATTTGGTTGAAGCCGACCTCTTATTGTCCCGAAAAAGAAAACATCCTTCGGACAGCCAGCCAGGTTCAACCTCTGCCCCTTCGTCCACTCCCGAGCCTACACCTGCCCGATCTCCTTCCCCAGAGGCGGTACATGCGGGTCCTTCACTGGGATTCATGATCGACTCAGTGCCTTCTCCTCCGAGACATACGACTCACCGAATTCCAAAGAGGATGCCATGGGCTCGCTTAACTATGTGGCCCCGATTCAACGCCAACTTTCCTTTCCAATCGTTCGAGGCCTTCGTCATGGAGGCCAGATGACCACCGATTTGGAAACAAAGACGAATGGGGACTTCTTGCTTGGCGAAGGCATGAGCTACTTGGCGAAGGTAAATGGCTCTCTCCTTCCTCTGCTTTCCATTCTTATCTTCGTACTAATATATCTGAAAACTGATCAAATCATACTGAACATGTACAGGCAAATGGTGTATTCGGGCGCTTGCGTCCAAGATCTCTCGAGGCTGAATCCGGAGAGGAGGCACTAAGGAAGGAGAACTCCATCCTGAAGTTTTCCTTGGCTCGGGAAAGGACCCAACGTGAAGGCTTCCTTCATACCAATGAAGGACTTCAGAAAGAGTTGGCCCAAGCCAGGAAGATGTGAAGGCCTCGAGGAAGAATCAAGTCGACTAAAGCACAAAGACATCTTTGAAATCGTTAATATGAACGCCGACCGGTTCGGAGGAGTGAAATAAGGATGAACAAGATCAAGGAGTCAAGGTCGATGCTAAGATCTTGACCAAGACGATCCATAAAATTTGGAGCGGGAAGAAACCCGTCGGAAGAATATACTACCGCAATCGAACAAGGAATCCGAGAACTCAAGGCTCTTGGGACCTTGGGCCTCCTTTTCGATCGATGCTCTTCGCAAAGAGATATGTGAAGAGTATCGGAACTCGGATGAAATAAATGGAGAAATAATGAGGATTCATACGGAAAGCTACGAGCTCTGCCGAAGTCGTGGCAAGGAAAAGCTGATCAAAGCCAACTTAGATCCATACTTGCTCGACTCTTCAGATGATGAGGATGCTGCCTGAAGCAACAACTTATGTTTCTCTTAGGTTTTATTAAAAAATACTTGTAAAAACTTTCTGTTTATTTTACCTTTTTGTAAATAAATTAGTATTAATGAGAAATGATCTTCTTCCTTATGATTTCAGTATATTTTTACTTTCTGTCAATACTTCAATATGAATTTATATGGACAAATATACAAAAACCCCTTCGAGGATTTAACTCAAATTGTTAATTAACAATTAAGCATGTCATATAACAGATAAAGTGATGTTAAAGAACGAGGCATTCCGAACTCAACACTTAAATAAAATAAAGTAACACATACTCATCGTGGTTCGAAGTGTGAGATCGGTCATTTGTTTACCACTCGGGGTAAAACAATTATATAAAAACCAAGATATAAGGATCAAGATATAAGGACCAGGATATAAGGACCAAGATATAAGGACCAAGATATAAGGAACAATTGTGACCATTGACTTACCACCCTGGTAAAATCAATATAGGATCCTTCGCTCTACCACTCTCGGGGTAGAGCGCGACAAATGGGTCGCCATCGAATGGCCAACCAAGTCCTACCATACCTCCTTACACCGTAGTGACCATAGGACAAATAGGACCGGGACCAATAGTGACCATTGATTTACCACCTGGTAAAATCAATATAAGATCCTTCGCTCACCACTCGGGGTGAGAGCGACAAATGGTTTGCCATCGAATGGCCGTGAAGTCCTACCATTCCTCCTTACAATCGTAGTGACCATATAGACAAATAGGACCAGGGACCAATAGTGACCATTGATTTACCACCACCGGTAAAATCAATATAAGATCCTTCGCCTACCACTCGGGGTAGAAACGACAAATGGGTTTGCCATCGAATGGCCAAAGAAGTCCTACCATTCCTCCTTACAATCGTAGTGACCATAGGACAAATAGGACCAGACCCGATAGTGACCATTGATTTACCACCACGGTAAAATCAATATAGGATCCTTCGCCTACCACTCTCGGGTAGAAACGACAAATGGGTCGCCATCGAATGGCGTGAAGTCCTACCATTCCTCCTTACACCATAGTGTGACCATAGGACAAATAGGACCAGGACCAATAGTGACCATTGATTTACCACCACGATAAAATCAATATAGGATCCTTCGCCTACCACTCTGAGTAGTAGAATCGACAAATGGGGTCACGCCATCGAATGGCGAAAGAAGTCCTACCATTCCTCCTTACACCATAGTGACCATAGGACAAAATAGGACCGGGATCAATAGTGAAAAAGTGTCTTTTATTGATAATGAACAATAATATCTGAGACTTAGATGAATTAACTTGATCTTTATTGAAAGTATTTAAAGCTGCCAAATAACGTGCGGTGTTTTTTGATTTGAACCATCTAATGCCCTTAGCCGATAAGTGCGGTTTTGATACTCGATCACTTCATATGGCCCTTCCCAGGTTTGGCATTAACTTTCCGTGTTTTTTGAGGTGTAGAAGCTTCGGCTTCCTCGAGGATCGAAGTCTCCTACTTCGAATCTGCGAAGCTTGACTCCTTTGTTATAATGCTTAGCTACTCTCCGTTGATAAGCAGCCAATTTAAGTAAAGCAACCTCTTTGACTTCTTCTAGCAGATTCAAATTGGCCTTCAGTCCTTCGTCATTGTATATTTCTTTGTATTGACTGACCCGAAGACTTGGAGATCCGATTTCGACAGGGACTAAGGCATCAGTACCATAGGCCAGTCGAAAAGGTGAATCCCCAGTGGTAGTCCTCGGTGTAGTCCGATAAGCCCACAACACGCTGAGCAGCTCTTCTGGCCATCTTCCTTTAGCTTCATCCAGTCTGCGCTTGATCCCGTTCAGCAGCGTCCTGTTGGTCACCTCAACTTGGCCATTTGACTGTGGATGAGCCACTGAAGTCTTCTTATGCTGAATCCCCAACTCCTTTAAAAATGCTTCAAATTTTGATCCTACGAACTGGCGTCCGTTGTCCGATATTAATACTCTAGGGATCCCGAAGCGAAACACTACGGACTCTTTTATGAACTTCAAACATTCTTGCTCAGTAATTAACCAAGTGGCTTCATTTCTACCCACTTAGTCATGTAATCAATAAGCATTACTATGACAAAGCTAACTCGACCTTTAGCTTTAGGCAATGGACCCAAAGATATCTACCCCCAGACGGGAAGGGTATAGGAGATAAAATCGAGTATAGCTCTTCCGGTTGGTGATAATGAGATCGGACCGTTGAGTTGTCACTTTTCACATTTCTTGACATACTCTGTAGCCTCTTTGAAAATTGTAGGTCAATAGTATCCTTGTCAAGTACTTTGTAAGCCAAAGATTTAGCGACCATATACGTCACCACAAATTCCCTCGTGAACCTCCAAGAAGAGCATATTTACGCCTCGGATGGGACCAGAACACTTTAATAATGGTGAAGAAAAGGCTAATCGATAAAGGTCCCCATCAATAAGAACAAAGTTGGTGCTCTTGTATTTGATCTTTTTGCCAACATCCGATCCGAAGGAAGGACGCCATCATCCGCTAAATACTCGATGTAGGGGGTCATCCAAAGAAGCTAGATCGCTTTCGATACACATCATCGCTTCATGTTGAACACTTACCGTTGTAGAACTTCCAAGTAAATGATCCATTAAAACATCTCGCATCCGTAGTAGCCAACTTCGACAATGCATCAATGATGGAATTGTCATTACGCTCTATGCCCCGAAATTAAATTTAAGCGAAATCATCAAGTCGGTCCTTTAACTCCGCCAGATACTTGATCATCCGATTTCCACGAGCTTCATAATCCCCGATAGTGCTTGACAACCAACTGAGAGTCACTCGTAGATGATAAGGTTCCGGACCTCTAGACTCTTTGCCAATCGAACACCCGCTAACACTGCTTCATACTCGGCTTCATTGTTTGTCGCTTTAAATCCGAATCTGATGGCCTGTTGAACTTTGAACCCGTCCGGACTTGTCAAGATAATTCCTGCCCCACTAACAGTTAGGGTAGAGGAACCATCTGCATATAGAGTCCAAACATTCTGATTTTGTTGAAGAACTGCAACTGCTCGATCGGTCGATTCAGCTTCCGAGAACTCTCAGATCTGCTTCGGTGAACGAACATTCTACCATGAAATTGGCCAAAGCTTGACCTTTGATAGCGGTTCGGGGGATGGTATTCGATGAAAAATGGGGACAATTCCATAGTCCATGCCGCTAGTCTCCTGGAAACTTCGGCTTGCCCATCACTTTCTTCAATGGCTGATCCATGTATAGACGACCAGGAGCCGACCTTGAAAATATTGCCGAAGCTTTCTACTAGCAATTATTAAAGCAAAGGCAAATTTCTCAATATTCGGATACCTGGTTTCAGCATCTCGCAGGACGTGACTAACATAATAGACCGGATGCTGCCTTCCACTGAACTCCCAAACCAGCACTGCTCCAACCGTTAACGAACTTGCCGCCAGATACAGATATAAGGTCTCTGTTGGAATGGGCTTCACCAATAAAGGAGCCGAAGAAAGATACGCTTTTATGCCTTGGAAGGCGTCTCTCTGAAGTCCACTGGAATGTCTTCGCATTCTTTGGCCCTTTCAATGTATCAAAGAAAGGAAGGCACCTCTCTGCGGATCTGGCGACGAACCTCCTCAAAGCTGCAATCCTGCCAGTCAGACGTTGGACATCTTTGAACGACTGAGGAGTCTTCATATCAAGAATGGCCTGAATCTTCTCCGGATTGGCCTCGATACCCCTTTGACTGACAAGATAACCCAGAAACTTCCCTGCACCGAGGCCGAAAGTGCACTTGGCCGGATTAAGTCTCAGTTGACGATGACGGACAGTCTGAAAGCACTCCTCTAGATCGTCCAAATGACTCTGAACCTGCATGCTTTTCACGATCATGTCATCGACGTATACCTCCATGTTCCTTCCCAAATTTGCCATCGAAGATGAAGTTCATCATTCTTTGGTAAGTGGCTCCAAAGCATTTATAAGGCTAAAAGTCATCTTCTTGTAGGCGTGCAATGCCGAGCGGTGTGTAATAAACGCCGGTCTTTGGGATGTCCTCTTTACGCATGGATATCCGGTGATAACTGAAAAAGCATCCATAAAGCTTAGTAATGCATACCCAAGTGGCATCGATAAAATTTGATCAATATGGGGCGGAGGGATAAAAGTCCTTCTGACAAGCTTTATTGAGGTAGGTGTAGTCGATGCAAACCCGCCATTTTCCATTCTCGCTTCGCACTTTTGACACCACATTCGCCATCCATTCGGGATAATCAATTTCATAGATGAAGTCGGCTGACCAACAACTTTCTTATTTCCTCATCAATGATTTTCTACGTCGTTCGGTAGCGAAGATCCGTCTTTTCTCGCCGAACCGAAGCTTCTTCGAGGATCTACATTCGAAGCTATGCTTTCGGCTATCTTCCGACTAACTCGGCATGTCCCTTGGTTCCCATGCAAAAATATCCGCATAGCAGCGTAAGAGTTCTATAAGGTTTGTCCGAAGAGGTTCTGGTAGACCTGAACCGATCTTCACGGTCTTGTCCGGCTTTCCAAGGATCAATTCGACCTCCTCCGTCCCTCCGTGAGAACCACCATCTGCCTCGAACTACTTTCGGTAAAGGGCTCAATCTCAATTGTCATCGCCTGCTTTTGTTTGTTGACCCCCACTCTGGAGGAAATGACAAAGATTCCTAAGTAGCATCGTCGGGCTAGATCCAAGTCCCCGCCACCTCTCCTACTCCATGAGCCGTGGGGAACTTGACTTTGAAATGAGGGATGGAGGTCACGACTTGGAGAAGCGATTAAAAGTAGGTCTTCCCAAATATAGTTGTTGTGGTGAATCAACGTGCACAACATAGAATTTATATACTATTTCAACTCACGGGTGTCTTTGTCTTAGAGATAACCGGAGTTCAATAGTGGCTCGCAACTTTAACCGGATCATTCTTGGCCGTATAAAGGAGCTTCTGCCCGACCTCCATTTTCGCCCATCAAGGTGCATCCTCCGATAGGCGTGGGCGTCTGAAATATCCAATCAAGATCCATTATCTATCATCGCGCGTTTATGTCCACCGCGCTCACATCATACTTTGTGATCACCAAGGCCCCCTCATGTGGCTCGATGGGTTCCAAGGATAGTCGGCGTCGGTAAATGATATGACAGATCCGGAAATGGTCTATCCGCCTTCGAGGGAGCATCTGTCACGATCGTGACCGAATCCGTAAGCCCTTCTCTTCCTCCCTATCAACTTCCCTGCGATCCACCGGTTATCACATCGATGACATGCCTTGGCGGCGATCTTTGAGCCCTTTGAACCGTCTCGATAAAGATGCGGTTAATGTTCTCACGATCATTTACTACCACATATCTTTGCTAACAAGCCATCTTTAATCTTCCTCTCCACAAAGTCTTTCAAATTGGAACACTCGTTAGTGTCGTGGCCAGCGGCGCTGATGATAGCCACAATACTTACGAGAGTTACCTTGCCCGATTGCCTTGGTAGTTATCACGGGTGGCTCAAAGAAAGGTTGATTTACGATTTGATCCGAATTATCGATCTATCGCTGTTTAGTTTGGTGTAGACCTTATTCACCTTCGTAGAACGAGGGATGATCGCTTCCTTCGCCGCCAGAATTATTGTATTTTTTCGAACTGCCCTATGTCCGATCATTATACCCCCCCGTTCTCCTCTGTTCAACTTCGGCCTTAGGAGCTACTGACTCTTTCACTTGACCCGAAGGAGGATGCTTCAGGCTTTTCATAGCTTCTTCCACAACGATATAGCCTTCTGCCTTGTCAAAGGCTTCGGCCAAGCTCTTCGGATGGTTGAACATCAACTTCTTCACCAACTTTTCGGACTTTACGGATCCAATCCATTCGGAATAAACCTCTACACAGAGATCATTAAGATCGGACACCGACCGATCGCTTCTTCTCGAACCTCTTTACATCTTCGCCCAAAGATTTCTTTGGTAAATCTGGGATCTGTGCGGAAGAACCCGTAGAAACTTTCCTCTTTCTTGATTTACTCCGAAACGGGCATGGAATTTATCACAAAGTTCGGTCCAAGAGGATATTGAATCCGAAGGCAAAGTTCCCAACCACTGTCTCGCATCCTTTCTCAGCGTCGTAACAAAGGTGTGGCACTTGGCAGCATCAGTGAAGTCGTAATAGTCCATTAATTAATTGAACGCCTTGCTATGGTCATAAGGATCCCCGGCCCATCGTAACTTTCCATGCGAGGCAATTTTTAGTAATATCCGCCTTTTCCTTGAGAATATCCGGAGAAAAGGGGATGCTTTCTTTCCTAACGTCCTTCACTCGCTTTGGACCTCGGCCATTGCTTTCTCGAGCTCTCTTAGCTCTTTTACTGTAAAATCAACGCCTTGCCGTGGGGAACCTCTTTATCGTGAACAACATTATGTCTCTGAGAGGATCGACCTCCTCCTGCCGATCCTACTGCCCTGGAGGGACTTCTTGATCTGCTTGATACACACTCTTTCCTTATGGTGAGAATGATCACGTTGATAGTCCATTACCACGACTTGAATGCGACCTCCTTCGACCTGCTCCTTTTGTCGATAATCATCTTGATCTTTGAGAGGTAACTACCATTATCGCCTTCTTGAGGCCACGGGAGTTCTGCTCTCGATCTCCTCCTACTTGAGAATGATCCCTAAAACACACACGGAACTTTGGCTCCTTACCCTTTCGTCGCGATTCCTCCTTATGCCCACTTCGTCCTTCTGGACCGATAATGGCTAGATGCTTCGTCCGTAATTCCGCCACCAAGCATCTGTTTCGGCTATATCTTCTCTTTCTTTTAACAGGACTTCCACGGCTCTATCTCGCTTCGTCCCGCCATCTTCGCCAACTTAGCGACTCTATCCTCCTCGGCTACTTACATGATAAATCTTGGTGGTGAGCCTTCCACCGCCCTCGACCATGATCTCGCTCCCTCATCCGCACCGAAAACCAATCTTCGTCTGCCCCACCAGAATCTTGAGACGAGATCTCCCGAATTATGCTTAGAGCCGTGCTCTCGTGAGCACTTTTGGAAGGACCCAGACGATCCTTCATCAAACACACGAAGCGTTGACGAGCTAATGACCATCGCCGCTTCTTCCAGCGTACTCATCTCTACTCCTCATCATCTTCCGAAGTAGGTTAAACGATTGTGATTGAAAATTTTAATGACACTAGAACTCAAAACCCTCCTTCTAGGGCCGCCAATGTTAACGCCAGATCTTTCTCCACGTCCCAATCACGTAAGACGTCCCGATCCCGCACAAGAAACACAATAACACCGAAAAAGCTTGATTTGCGGTTCCGTCGGGGATAAATCGGCGTGAAAGTTAGTATGTGTTCACAAAGTTAACAATGGAGGAATGTACTGTCTAGTGTTTTTAGAGAGATAATAATTCTCAGTCGTGTGTATATGGGAGAATCAAAAATCAATACGTGTGAGAACGTCTTCTGTAGCGATGACTTCCTCGCTTTGGTTATCTTATCTTTACTTGGATTCTTGTGCACCCACTACTACCGACACCCCTCCGATCCGATGGGTTCTGCCGATCGCATGGAATTTATCCACCGCTTTTGGCCATCGCTTTCATCACGTACGGCCATATAATCCCATCCACATTAATGCATGGCAGATATCTTTGGTCAACTCAAATGCTATATCATCATTACAATCAAAGAATAGATATTAAGTGACCGAATGGGTTAATCCAACGAACAAACGCGATCCTATAGGATTTAAATAAAGTTTAACACAATACCGTGGTTCCAACAAGCCCCACGACTTAATTATAAAAGTTCTCAATAGAATAAATTAATAAATGAAATCCCAATTTATCCTACCAATAGAAGAAATATCGTGGCCCAACAATTCATTTTGTGATTGGGTCGTGTGCCCACCAGGCCACCACCACCATCAAATTGCAGCCTCTTCTACGTTGCTGCAAAATGCCAAAACAGTGGCCGCCAGGCAAGAATTTAGCTGAAAGCCCGTTCCCATTTCAACACGTGGCACATATAATCCGTTTGGCTACAAAGATGATACCCATCATCAGTCAGGGTCCCACTTTCTCCACTAAGATTCTACAAAGTCAAAATCAAAAATAGACAGACCCCTCTGTAGCAATATAGCAGCTGGCAAGCAGCACAACCAGTATGACTATGACCTGAAAAATGGACCCCACGTTGCCCCTCACGTGATGTAGGATTTTAGAGTCCAGCATTAATTCAAGAGGTCCAGAAGCAGCAGAAGAAACCTACTTGTTCTATGGTCGGATTGTGGATAATATTAGTAGTATATATTTGCTGTAGTGTTTGGATGCAACGAATCTTGGGGCCAACTTGTTTGCTGATCCCTTTATTCTTGGGGGTGAGTGGTGGGACCCACGAGGAGAATTAACCAAGTGATTTGTTTACATAATCATAACCATTAGGACTGTGATAAAGAGGAGAAGAAAAATCAACACTCGGGCATGCCTTTAATTATGTGGGAAGGTTTAACTAACCTTTATTTGTTCATCTTAATCATACTCTCTTCTTTCTATAAAAAAAAACTGTTTTATTCCCAATTTTTAGAAACTTCAAAGGACATATATATATATATATATATATATATATATATATATATATATATATATATATAATTATTTTTAATGAACTAAAAACGAATAGGTTATAGCGACGGAGCATAGAAAATCGATTTTTTATGCGGGAAAAAATGTCGATATAACCGATTCGTTCTTAGTTCGCTCTTGCAGTTCGCTAGAGAGAGCCAAGTTATATATATATATAGGGATCGATCCATAGCTAATGTTGTAAAAAAGAGTATCCTTACAACAAATCGTGAGCGTTCATCCGATGATCTAACGGTATAATAAAGATCTCGTCCGCAGTTTAGTTTTCAGTATTCCGCAGTTTAATATTGTGGACGGGCTAAATGTCCAAAATACCCTCCTTGTACCGTAATATTAAACTACGAAGCGTCCTTTTTGGCTATTTGGGAAACAACACTAAGTATGACAGACCAATTGCCCAACGACGTCTTATTGACCAAATTCAATTTTTTTTAGTTTTTCTAGGCTCGGCAGTATTAAACTTCGGGCGCCAATTAAATAATTTATGATTTCATTGATTCACTCTATGATTGTGGATCAATGAAAACTAACATAAAAAAACATGTTTACTTTCTCTCTCTAAACTCATAAATCTCTAAAATGGCTCTTGAAACTCTGAATTTACAATTTTATTATGTTCTTCTTCTTCTTTTTCAGATCAAGAACATAGATTATAATTATAATTATAATTTTTTTATTTATATATTATATACAGAAATATGCGTACCGCGTACATACTATATGATACTTGTCTGTTTATTGTTTACATATACGATTTAAATTTTGGACAATTCTTTGAAAAAGGTATTAAGTGTAGTATGTCGAAGAGATGGATGCCTTCGAGTTCGAGTGACAATAAGGAATGTCTTCGGGTTCGGGAATGTTTGGAAGTTTGGCTTCAGAACAGATGATTTCGGGAGTTCAACGAATGTCTTCGGTTTCGAAACGAATGACTTCGGATTCAGATGGGGAAGGAAGAATCTATTGGTGCACACTAACTGACCTGAATGATAATGACAATGAAGAATCCATTGGTGCAGAAAATTCCATGGTGATTAGGAGGAAGCAACGACCAAAAAATAGGAATTAAAATAGCAAGCTAATCAATTCCTCATTTATTAGTTGTTGATAATAATCAATTTCTATTACCTCATAATAAAGAAAAAGTTAAAGTTGCACATGACTCCTTGGATTTGGATCAGTCTGTGATGTTCCTCTTACTAGGTGATCCAAATCCAAGGTGAAAAGATAAAATTATAAGATATAAATTAATACATGATAATTATTGTCCTGATTTGAGGCATTACAGTAGATGGATCTACATCGGATTGGCTTTAGCCAGGGACGGAGCCACGTTGGGATTGGAGGGGGCCAGGCAATAGAATATCAAGTGGGCTAATGACTATTGTGAAGATAAACATTAGCTAATGACTATTGAGCTAAATTCATTAGAATACCAAGTGAGCCTTACAAAAAATAGAAGGGTTCTTTACATAAGTATACAACTAATATAAAGAAATTACAACAATAGTGCACCAACCAAATAATTGTATTAACAGTGAAATACTGTATAATAATATCAACAATAGTGCATTCCACGTCAGTATATCCAATCCAACAAAAAAATAAAACCCTTAATTCAAGGAGAAAACTACTCCACTTATTTTGGCAGTTACTAACTAACCCAAATACTCAAAAATCACGTCGCCAATATACGAATCCGGCGAAGATCAAAAAGGAATCTTCGTAGATCATTGTAATTTGTAACAAAGGAGCAATCGAGAAGAAGCATATTCGAAGAAACAAAAATCGAAAGCAACAAGAAGCAAAAACAGAGTATCCGAACATCACATTCAAATAAGCGATCAAAAGATTTCCGGAAAAGAATCAAAAAGTATATTAATCTGAAACAAAGTAGCAATCGAGAAGAAGCATATCCAGTACAATAGAAGAAACTGAAAATCGAAAGCAAGAGGCAGCAAAAACAGAGTATCCGAACACCACATTCAAATAAACGATTCAAAGATTTCCGGAACATAATCACAAAGAAGATTCTTAGACATCGAACTGAATCTCCAACGAAACTACAAAGGCACGAAGTAATTATTCTATATAATGAAGCAACTATGATTCGGTCACCGTGAAAATAATACTAATAATCTGGAATCATTCATAAAATATTTTGGAAACCATATAATGTTGATTTGGAAACCAATAAAGTAATATTATTAATTTTCAGTAACGAGCATGGGAATTGTATTGCAAATTCATGGTTTGAAGAATTCATATAATATATTGGCTACATTAATATATAGGTTTGGTTACTTTAAATAAATGCATAATTCAATACAATTTAGTTTCGAATTTAAATGTGCATTCTTTATTATTTATCGTCCTCAAAAACATAATATGTGTTTTGTTTATAAATTTAACCAAAACAGTCTGTTACATATTCATAGATACTAATTATGTCTATTTTGGTTACTGATAATTTTTGATTCGGTCACCGTGAAAATAATACTAATAATCTGGAATCATTCATAAAATATTTTGGAAACCATATAATGTTGATTTGGAAACCAATAAAGTAATATTATTAATTTTCAGTAATGAGTGGGAATTGTATTGCACATTCATGGTTTGAAGAATTCATATAATATATTGGCTACATTAATATATATGTTTGGTTACTTTAAATAAATGCATAATTCAATACAATTTAGTTTCGAATTTAAATGTGCATTCTTTATTATTTATCGTCCTCAAAAACATAATATGTATTTTGTTTATAAATTTTACCAAAACAGTCTGTTACATATTCATAGATACTAATTATGTCTATTTTGGTTACTGATAATTTTTGATTCGGTCACCGTGAAAATAATACTAATAATCTGGAATCATTCATAAAATATTTTGGAAACCATATAATGTTGATTTGGAAACCAATAAAGTAATATTATTAATTTTCGATGTGACGGAATTGTATTGCACATTCATGGTTTGAAGAATTCATATAATATATTGGCTACATTAATATATATGTTTGGTTACTTTAAATAAATGCATAATTCAATACAATTCAGTTTCTAATTTAAATGTGCATTCTTTAGTATTTATCGTCCGCAAAAACATAATATGTGTTTTGTTTATAAATTTAACCAAAACAGGCTGTTACATATTCATAGGTACTAAGTATGTCTATTTTGGTTACTGAATAATGTTGATTTGGAAACCAATAAAGTAATAGTATTAATTTCAGTAACTATTGGGAATTGTATTGCACATTCATGGTTTGAAGAATTCATATAATTTTCATAATCTGACATCATTCATAACATAGTATGGTTACATTCGTCTATCTATGCATTATTAAATTTGATAATGCAAACAATATGTTGAAAATTTTTTATTACTAAAAATTTTACAATTGATTACTACGTGATGTTCATATACTGACTATTTACATAATTGTATTAATTTTAATGTTTTCAGTTTCCGTAACATGGATATGATTCTAGTTGTAATTTACTTCAATCCAGCATTGGAGTGACAAAGAACTAATATCAAGATTTCGAAGTTACCGGCCTACTAGTCCCTTCAACTTGTTCATTCACAGAAATGCACAACTTGATATGCAATGCATTAAGCCTAGAATGCTACACAACAGAGTTGTCAATCAAATTTCATATTAGCAGCAACATCCCTCCAATCAAGGCGACAAATGAATCAACCTTCAGATTCTATATGAAAATCAGAAGAAACTCAGGTGAACATGGCAAATATCCACTGATTATTGATTCTGAATACCACAATGGAGGAACTACAATCTTACAAAACGTGATAATTGAAGAAGAAAATATAATGCACGATGAATCACCGATTAGATTGGCACAAAGGAATTCTGATCTTGAATTGTTGGCAACACAAGAAGACCAATTTGGATCACATTTTGTTGAGCATATGGCCAGTGAAGCTGTTGATAAAGAACAAGAAAGACAACACACGGTAGATAGAACAAGTGATGAGGTCATATCAGATTCGAATAAGTTTGAAGTCAAAATCCATCAAACTTACAAAGGCAAAAGAATCTTAACACAAGCAATAAGGCTACATTCAATCAGGCAAAACAGACAACACAAGGTAGAAAGAACAAGTGGAAGAGACTTTGTTCTTGCATGCATCGACAATGAAAATTGCAAATGAAAACTAAGAGCATCAAAATTTCGGAAGACAAATATGTTCAAGGTGAGAGAATTTAATGATTTACACAGTTGTTCATCTAACATCTTCACTTGGAGATCATAGACAAGCAAAGTAGTCGATGGTTAAGTGAATGCATAATGCATAGAGTAACTAACTTCAAGAAAATTTACACACCAACTGATATTGTGGAAGATATGATGACGGATTATAATGTGTCCATCACCTACCAAAAAGCATGGAGAGCAAAAGAAAAAGCAATGGAAAGAGTAAGAGGGAATCCACACGACTACACTATTATTCCTTCATGGTTGCAGATGCTGAAAAAAACAAATCCAGGTATCAATTAGAAACTTTTCATTTATATTTTAAATATTACATTTACTCAAATTAAATGATTTGGTTGCCTATTAATTAAAGTTTGTCTACTAACTTTAATAATGAAATATAAATAAAAAAATCATTTTTGCATGGGACCATTATATACATGAAATGTAACTAATAAAAAAGCATTTTGGACACCATTTGAATACTGTGAGAAATATGAAATTCTGATTAATTGGATACCAGTAGTACTACACTTAGTGCATCCTTAACTACAAATATGGATAATATTTATTACATATATTTACATTAACCAAACTGAAAATTCTTTTCAAGAACCATCACATCCTTGCAATTGGAGAATAATGGTCGATTCAAATATCTCTTCTTTGCAATAGGAGCGTTCATTGAAGCATGTCACCATTGTTTCCCCATCATTGTAATTGATGGAACCTTCATACAATCAACCTACGGGGGTACACTTCTCATAGCAAGCACACAAGATGCAAACAGAAATATTACACCAATTGCTTTTGGAGTTGTAGATAGTGAAAATGAATTATCTTGGACATGGTTTTTCATTAATTTGAGAGATGCTTGTGGAGTAAGAGAAGGACAATGCTTTGTCTCAGATAGGCATGAAGCAATTATAAAGGGACTTAACAGTGTGTTCCCTGATGTCATGCACGGTTCATGCACATACCATATTTTGAAAAATATAAAAAATAGGTTCAAGAAGAAGGGAGAAGAAATCAAAAAAGCATACAACGCGGCTTGCAGAGCTTACATCGTTGAAGAATTCAATATACACATGGCTCAACTTGATGAAATTGATGCTCGAATAAGAAAATATTTGGAAGAAGAAGTTCATCTAGAAAAGTGCACGAGGCTCCATGGGACTGTGAGCAGATACTCAACAATGACTTCGAACACCGCCGAATCTGTGATGCCAGATATCACACTATAAAAATCAAATACCAACTTCATTTATACAACTGTTGAACTATCGTAAAGAATACAACCACAGTTAACTGTGAGTTTTAATACAATATAGTCTCATAGACAGTATCCAAACTCAAATTATTACAATGCCATATATAATACAGCAGCAAATAACGCTTCCAAAGTCGGGTTTACTTCACCCTTTTATAGTTCACCAAAATTAAATATTACGTGACGTATAAAATACGACACCCACATCTTAGGTCCTCAATACAATTATATATTGTATGTCATGCCGTTTTATAATGTATTGAGAAACTTCGACAGTCTCGAACCATCTCACTATTTCCCTGTTATCCCCGCTCGACCCAGCTACACTCTTATTACTTGAAAGGAATTGTGAAGCAAAAGGGTGAGCACAACTAGCCCAGTAAAGAATATCATGACTAAAGATAACTACATTATCAATAGTTCTCATCAATAATAAATCGTAGATTTATAACATATAGTAGATAATAAAACTTTTCAACCATAATTGCAGCGGAATCAATAATCCATTAGAAGAGTCAAGTAGAACATAATGTCTACTATCTCTTCCAAATTAAAAGTCCATCGTTAATATTTCATTCCTGTAATACTCATCAACAGTTCTTCGTTGTACCCAAGACAAAGAGAACTTTCATCACATGCCTTCACCTGAACCACTAAAGATTATAATTAAGTTCACAATTCATATTTACAATCATGTAAATCAACAGTTTCTCCTTGCCACAAAAGATTAATAGGATGTTTACTCAATATCCTTACCCCAAAGGCTGAAGATATTCAAATGTAACAACAATGATCATACCAATCAGTTTTCTATCTTTGCACTATGGGCCAAAGATATTCAACTATAAAACCAATGGTCATGATCATACCAATCAATTGCCTGTCAATGCACTACGGCCAAAGACATTCAACTGTTAACTAATGGTTATGATCCTACCCATCACATCATTGAATTATCCATGCACTACGGCCAAGGATATTCGTTAGTATCACTAGTGGTAATGATCATGTCATACACCTGTCCATCTTTGCACTACGGGTCAAAACTATCAAATAACAGATCATCTTTGCACTACAGGCCAAAGATATTCAACAACATATCATCTTTGCACTACATGCCAAGGACATACAACTATAAAACCAATAACCAACAGTATAATAAAGAATATATGAAACTGCAAATGGATTTTCACCCACCATGCGGTAATCCACGTATACAGATCATTTCCACAATTTAATAAGGAATGAATACAAATGATCATTCACCATGCATGTGGTAATCTACATAGACAGGTTATTCCAACAGAATAATAAAGAATGGAATAACAAAAGACATCACCATGCATGCGATAGAGACCGCACAGACAGGTTATTCCCAATAGAATAATAAATACAGAATAATAATTAATGGAACCAGGTACGGCGTAAAACGCATAGACATGATATTCTGACAGAATAATAAATGCGGAATAATAAATATTGGAACCAGGTCAGGTGAAATTCACATCGACATGATATTCCGACAGAATAATAAATGCGGAATAATAAAAGAAGATCACCAAGTATTGGGTAAACCGCATATAAAAGTCATTCCACCAAGTATAGGTAAACCGCATATACAAAGTTATTCCAATGTAATAATAAATAATTGAATAACAATAGACTTCACCGGTATACATGAATTCACGATATAGGTTATTCCAATGTAATAATAAAGAATGGAATAACAATAGACTTCACCAGGTATACGGTAATCCGCGTATACAGGTTATTCCAACAGAATAATAAAGAATGGAATAACAGAAGTTCTCTTCATGAATAAGAAGGAATAACACCCCTTACGGGTACAACAAATAATATCCCTTACGATAACAATATCCCTTTACCTTTCAAAGAAGAGTATTCACCTAAGTAGAGGCGAGGATATACTCGAAGGAAACTTATACTACGCTCAAAGCTTTCTTAAACTCTAAAGAAATACTCTCAAGATTATAGAAGAAGAATTCTCTCTATAGTTTCTCTCTCTAGAGTTTCAATGAATTCGTAAGAAAATAATGAAGGAATGAACTTCTATTTATAAGCTTGGTAGAGTAAGGGTAAAATAGTCTTTTCGCCATAATTTATGACATCATCGCTTACATCATCGATCATATGACATCATTGCTTACATCATCGATCAAATGACATCATTTCTTACATCATTCTTTTGATGACATCATTGTTTACCTCATCGTTCCGATGACATCATCGCTTACATCATCAGAATTCAAATTCAAATTGTTCTCTTTCACCTCATTTTACTTTTATACCATGAATTTACTATAATAATGTTACCATTCAAATTATAAAAAAAACATACTATCATATAATCACATTATACTACTATAATATAATATTATAATAATATATTTAAATGAATTATTGATTTACTAATATAATTTCAACCAACCATTCTACGAAAAATTAAAGACATCTCCCCATGGAATAATATTGTACCCAAAAATGATTTGGACCGAAAATAAATATATTGCTCGGGTGAATAGTAACTCATGAATAGTAACTCATGAATAGTAACTCGTGAATATCAACTCATGAATAGTAACTCATGAATAGTAACTCGTGAATAGTACTCTGACACAAAAAGTGTCCCGAATACTTGAGTGAATAATATTAGAGTGAATAGTAATTTGGGTGAATAGTAACCCGTGAATATTAACTCGTGAATAGTAACTCCGACACAAAAAGTGTCCCAAATACTAGAGTGAACAATACTAGAGTGAATAGTAATTTGGGTGAATAGTAACCCGTGAATAGTACTCCAACACGAAAAGTGTCCCAAATACCCGAGTGAATAATACTAGAGTGAATAGTAACTGGGTATTTTATGACAACTTGTCTACTTTGAAAAATTTTCAAATATGACCCTTAACTTTAAACTTTTATCAATTTAACTATTTACCAAAATAGAAAAATTGAATACTTTTATTTCATAAAATTCGGGGTCTCACAGAATCTATTAACAATAAAGGAAATCATAAATCTTCCAGTTGCGTCGATGATTGAATGCTTGCGTTGTATGGTTCAAAGATGGTATTTCACAAACAAACAATCAGCAATGTCATCTTTCACTACCCTTTCCACAACAGCTAAAAGAATATTGCAATCTAATATCATTGAGTCAAAGAAACTTAAGGTTAGTCATACAACTTTTAAATTTTTATGTGCATACCTACAACAAATTTGGAATAATCAAAGTTATGCAGTTTTGGTTACCAAAATAAACTGACAAATATACCAACAGTACATATGACTTTGATTATTCCAAATTACATATACAAAAAAATATTATACATACTAACTACACAATTAAATGCTATTGTAGGTTGAGACATCAAACCTAGTGATTTTCACTGTTTACGATATCGCTAAACAATTTATCGTGGACATGGAACAAAAGACATGCACATGCCATAAATTTCAGTACCATGAAATGCCTTTCTCACACGCTGCTGTTGTTATTGGCAAAAGGAATTTGAGCTGTTATGATTTTTGCTCAAAATATTATTCAAAAAAAACTTTGGTAGAAACGTATTCAACTTCCATCATGCCGTTAGATGACAAAAAGCATTGGGATGTTCCAGAAGATATTAAAAACATATGTTTCCAACCACCAAATACAAGAAGACCAGCTGGAAGACCAAAGAAAGGTATATACAAGCAAGTATCTGAAAATACAGTTCAAAATAAGTGCAGCAGATGCCAAGAAAAGGGACACAACAGGAAAACATGCAATAATCCACCAATTTTGAGACCACAAAAGGTTTGATATTATACAATATCAAAACAAATGTAACAAACTCCTTGAAGTTTACTTGGTTTACTAAGTTGTAATTCTTCCTTATGACATTCTGGTTGCACACCAACATTTAATTGGTTACCTTTGAATTCATATTTGGCAACCAACTGAATCTTATTTAGAAAAAACAATTTTAAGCGTCGTAAGTTTTTTTGTAATTTTTAAATTATTATTTTTAAAATATAGAATATAAAATGTACACATTTCTTTGTATGCTTGGCTACACTATAAACTTTAAAAAACACATAGAATTTGTTTAATTGATTTTTAAATTACTAGAACAATTTGGTTTCCAACAAATACTATTGATTGTAACATTAACCAACATTATTTGGAAACCTTTATATGATTGATTGCAACCCATCTTAACCATAAAGACAAAAACTTGAAAGAGATTATTAAGTGTCATTAAATTTGCAGTTAGCACTATTTATTTACCAACATCAACTAAAATAGTTACCTTTTTTCACAATTTGGCAACGATCTGAAACATATAAAGAACATATGCTATTACAATTGAATGTTAGTATTTATTGGTTCCCAAATACAATTAAAATTGTTACCTTTATATACGAATTCGTCAACCTACTAAACAAAAAAAAAATACAATATTATTTAAAAAATAAAAAAGCAAGACAAATAAAACAACAATTTGAACCAACAAAACAATATCATACGTGTAATCCATATAAAATCTATACATTTCTTTGTATACTTGGCTACACTGTAACCCTTAAAAACACATAGAATTTATTTAATAATGTATTAAATTACTATAACAATTTGGTTACCTACAAATAATATTGATTGTAACAGTAACCAACATTATTTGGAACCCTTTGTATGACTGATTGCAACCCATCTTAACCAAAAATAAAAAAACATTAAAGACATTATCAAGTGTCATTAAATTTTCATTTAGCACTGTTTATTTACCAACATCAACTAAAATAGTTACCTTTGTTTCATAATTTGGCAACGAACTGAAACATATTAATAACATATGCTTTAACAATTTTCTGTTAAGATTGATTGGTTACCAAATACAGTTGAAATTATTACCCTAATATACGAATTTGTCAACCTACTGAACCATAACAACATAAAAATTACAATATTATTTAAAAAATAAAAAAGTAAGACAACTAAAACAATAATTTGAACCATAAGTCAAAAAATTAAACAAAGCTTCATCAACGTAATTGTGAAACCCCAGATTTATGAATAAAGAATTAATTTTCTCGAAATAATTTTTTTTTATATTATGGTGTGAATTTGATATAATGTTATAGTTGTGGGTAATATTTATAAATTTTACAAAGTATGCAAGTTGTCATATTATATTCGATTGGTCGGGAAATATTCGTTTTAAACAGGAAATATTCTTACGACGGCACAATCATTGGTGGACCCCACAACAGAATTATTGTCGGATTGAGAAAACGACAAAAATATTTTATTAAAAATAACGGCGGAAGTTTTACCATTGATACTGTTGAACTACTCTCAGAGTAAAAAATACAATGAATACGTTGTTGCATAAAAGAAGCATACTGGTATTGATTATTGATATTTATGTGAGAAGTCACTCAGTTTTGTTCAATTATTGCTACAATAGTTGCTGCATAATATCTCACATTATTTGATTCAATTATTGTTGATTTAGAAGTTTTGTTTTATTCACGTAATAAAATAGAAACATCTTTTTATATAAAACGTAATACTTTATTAAAGTTATTCTATAAATAGAATATATTATATTCTATTATACATAGTGTTTTTATATAGTAAATTTTTTTTATATAAAATGTAATACTTTATTAAAGTTATTCTATAAATAGAATATATTATATTTTATTATACATAGTATTTGTATAGTGCTGCATAGTATTTGCATAGTAAAAATCTTTTTATATAAATAGAATATATTATATTTTATTTAAAAGATTTTTCTTTAAATATGGACCGTCGATTAAAGTAAATCAATCTGGACCGTTCATGAATTAGTTACTATATGCATTCCATTTTCCTATAAATAGAAGCTCATTCCTTCATTATTTTCTTACTTAATTCAATTTGAACTCTCTAGAGAGAAACTATAGAGAGATAGAAGAAAAGTTTTACTACTTCACTACTCTTATATCAAGTATTATTTTACTGAGAATTGGATATTATTCTTTTGTATTCCGTAAGAGAACTTCATTATTCCATTTCTTTATTGTTCATTGGAATAACTCAGATAATCGCGAGCTACCCTATACTTGGTGACATTCTTCTATTATTTTGTCTTTATTATTCTGCTGAATATCCCATGCATGCTATACGCCGACCGGGTTCCATTTTTATTATTTTGTCTTTATTATTCTCATTTAATATCCTCATGTCATGCTACTTGGGACCGGGTTCCATCATTTATTATTCCGCATTTATTATTCTGTTGAAACATCCTGTCGGTGTGAATTTCACCTGACCTGGTTCCGTTATTATTATTCTGGTGGAATAACCGTCTATACGAAGTACCACATGCATGGTGATATCTTTTGTTATTCTATTCGGTATTATATTCAGTTGTTTAAAACTTTGACTTCTATACTCCATGAAATTAGTGGAATATTCTTGATATTTGCGCTTCATCCAGTATCTTTTCATGGAAATATTCTTCTAAGCATTCTTGAATTTTACTCTACAAAAAAGCATCATGTTGACAATTTGGACGTTATTAGTTCCTGCATAAATTAATTCTTGAACTTGTTTAATTGAATTCTTATATCATTGTAATCATCCTTATGTTTTTTGTTTAAAGTCATCTATGGCCTGTAGAGCATGGATGGACTTGGTATGATTATGACCAGGGATTATTCGGTATAATCATGACCGTAATGTTATAAATGATGTGAAAATTAAAAGTCCTCATTGGCTGTAGTGCATTGATGGACAGTTTTTGGTATGATTATGGCTATGGATTCTCTTCGGCCAAGGGAGCAAAGATGAATTGTTTTATGGCATGATCAGGACCGTTGATGAAAACATGATTATCTTTGGCCTGTAGTTCATGGATAATTCGTGGTCGTGATACTAAAGAATATCCTTGGCCTGTAGTGCAGGGATGATTTAATGATGTGGATTATTTATTAAGTTGAGTCTCAGCGATAAAAGTGATGAAAAACTTTTTAAATCATAAAAGATAGTAGATTCTATTCTCTACTTGACTCTTTTAATGGATTGCTTGTTCATTGCAGCTTAAACTTGATGTCTATTATATTTTATCGGTTTAACATTGTTGGAGGCTAATGATAATTTATTCTCGCATTATCTTAGTCATAATATTTCTTCTTCGGGCTAGTTGAGCTCACCTTTCTTTCACTGTTTCTTCGTGAAATGAGAAACATAGCCGGGACTAGTCGGGAATGGAGTGATGGTCCTAGATGGTGCATTAGTAGTCCTCACTATTCTCGTGAAATAGTGTGATAATAATTGTAATGAGGACTCCTTCGAGTTTGTATAATCTCTAGTAGACAATATTTGTATTCAAACTCACGCTTTATGTTTTGTCGTATTATACACGATGCGCTTGTATTAGTAAGTTGTATTTGAATTCTGTACCATCTATCTGGCGACCCAAGATGGGTGACATATACCTAATTTTGGGGGCGTCACAGTTGGTATCAAATCTTAGGGATATGATCCCTGGCTGAGATGTGAGACAAGAACTAGGAGGGAGGCAGAATTCCTTCGCTAGTATGACCTACCTAAGTTTATTTGGTATTTAATTGGTCGGTCAAAGTATAGGGATAATATGTGATATGTTAATTAACCCTTGTTTTGTGATGTTTGAAAATGGCATCCGAGAATGTTGAGATTATCAATGGAGCACAGAGACCGCTGAGTCTCCACGCATCAATAATCGTGATAATGTGCAACGAGAGGACAATACTCCTCATGAAAACAATAACACCGATGAAATGGTGAATGATGGAATGGTCGAGGGCTTTATGCAATTCATGCAACAACAAAGCGCGAGCGCCTCATCCAAAATGCAAAGTTGAAATATCGATAACTCTCGACGGCCACCGCTTAGCGCTTCAAGGAGCTGGGACCACCGAGTTTTTGGAAAAGCCGTAAACCACTTAAAGGCGAGACATGGATAAAGCAGATTACCAAGATATTTGATGTCTTGGAATGCTCGGAGGAGCAAAAGGTTCCATTCGCCACCTTTATGTTACGTGAAAAGGAGATCATTGGTGGGAATCTGTAAAATGTACCCACCGACGCGACTCAAGATGTCTTGGGAGAAGTTCCAAGAATTATTCAACGACAAGTACTTTCCTGAAAGTATTCATCACAT
This sequence comes from Panax ginseng, assembly GCA_020205605.1. Lineage (NCBI taxonomy): Eukaryota > Viridiplantae > Streptophyta > Magnoliopsida > Apiales > Araliaceae > Panax > Panax ginseng. The sequence continues at coordinate 86,619,991 of CM035143.1, forward strand.
GAAGGAGGTAGAATTCATCAAGCTGGAGCAAAACAATATGACCGTGTCACAGTACGAGGCTAAGTTTGCAGAGTTATCCCGGTTTGCATCCCATTTGGTCGATAATGAGGAGCGAATGACGCGAATGTTTTTACGAGGTTTGAAACCCGATATACGTCAATACCTCATTTCTCACAAACTTTGTTTATATTCAGATGTTGTAAATAGGGCTCAGTTATTGGAGCGCAATAATGAGTCAGCACAACCAAAAAAGGCAACGACCAACAACACGATAATAATCATAATGCGGTGGAAATCGGTCATCTAACAACGATAACCATCGTGGGGATATTATCATGCCAAGAAGCAGTAACCATTTCTGTGGTAATCATGGCCAAGATAATAAGAATGGAAATTTTAAGAAGAGAAGGTTCAACAATAATGTGAAGACGTCGTCACCAGCACCCATTTCAAAGGGAGAAGAACGCCCATCAGTCGTATGTTTCAAATGCGGACAAGAGGGACACATCCATCCAAACTGTACGCAACAATCCAAAGCGTGTTTTAATTGCGGAAGAGAAGGTCACCTAGCTCAATTTTGTCGTATGGTGAAGTCAAGTCCAACTGGGATAGTGATGCCAAAGTATGTCCCAGACAAGCCAAAGCCGGTAGTTTAAGAGGGAGCGTTTTTTTTCCTCGTGACGAGGAACCTAAATAAAATTATCACGGATAAGTTAATCATAAGCTCTTGCGAAGTCTATACCGTGTTAGATTCCGGTTCTACTCACTCTTTTATTTCACCTAGTTGTGTTCAATGTTTGTACTTAACTCCGGAGAAGTTAAACTTTGATTTATCTATTGAAACTCCATTGGGAGAAACCTTCGTTACCTCCACTGTTTATAAATCTTGTCTGTCGGTCTTATCTCTTTGAAAATACTTAACTTTGATGTTGTTTTTTTTAAAACGATTGGTTAACTACTCATCATGTTTTTCGTAAGGTTGCTAGCTTTCATATTCCTAACCAACCTATTATGCGAATTCAAGCAACCAAACCACTAAATTCAATCATTGTCATATCAAGCCATAAATAAAGAGCCCCGATCCTTTTGTTGATGACTTCCTTGTGTGGAATGCAATGGCCGGACTTTTTAGGCGACGTCGTGAATGACGATGACAAGTTGATAGGTATCATTGTGAGATGCTATCTAGGTTAAGGGATAGAAGTCACAGTTGGTATCAATGTGACGTACTATCCAAGTTTTGGATGAGAGTAACAGTTTTGAATGATATTTCTATCATTAATAAATTTCTTGACGTATTCTTGAAGACTTCCTAGCCTACCCTAGAGCGTGAAATCGAATTTTGTATTGACCCCAGTACAAAAACCCATTTCTTAAACCCTCAAAATATTTCTTCAACTAAAACGAACGTAACATGCACCAAAGACGTTGACTCGAAATTTTGTTAAAGATTACGATCGTCTTATTCAATATCATCGTGGAAGAAGCGAATGTAGTAGGCGACGTGTTGAGTAGAAGATCGTATGCGTTACAAGTGCGATGTTGTTAACACAAAGACTCATTTCGTATAACTTGCAAATGATGAAGATAGAGTTAAAAACTCTAGGGACCCACGTGAAGATAACGAATATACGAGTAAAATTGACTTTAATCGATAAAGTTAAAGACGCTCAAGCTACATACCCGAATCTGATGAATGTGAAGAAGAAGGTTCAAGAGGGCGTTATTCTAGAAGCAAGAGTTGCTGAAGAGAGGAAATCTCAACCCTCAATTTAATTGGCCCATTTGAAATCCTCGATTGAGTAGGAACTTTGGTTTATAGACTCATTTTACCGCCAAGTATGTCGCGTGCTCATAACGTTTTTAAAATATCAATGTTACGTAAATATGTGGATGACCCGACCCACATTATTAATTTAGAATCGGACGAGATAGCGGATGATTTAACGTATGAGATCTCGTGTTTAAATCTTGGATAAGAAGAATCGTATCCAACACTCAAGGGTTATACCTCAAGAGTTAGAATCTGAAATGAAGTCAAGGTATCCTCGCCTATTCGGCATACCAGGTATGTATGTAAATTTCGAGGGCGAAATTCCATAAGGAGGGGATATTGTGAAACCCCGGATTTTATGAATAAAGAATTAATTTTCTCGAAATAATTTTTTTTTATATTATGGTGTGAATTTGATATAATGTTATAGTTGTGGGTAATATTTATAAATTTTACAAAGTATGGAAGTTGTCATATTATATTCGATTGGTCAGGGAATATTCGTTTTAAACAGAAAATATTCGTACGACGACACAATCATTGGTGGACCCCACAACGGAATTATTGTCGGATTGAGAAAACGACAAAAATATTTTATTGAAAATAACGGCAGAAGTTTTACCGCTGATCTTGTTGAACTACTCGGTAGTAAAGTACAAAGAATATGCTGCGTTGTTGCATAAGAAGCACTACCAGTATTGATTATTGATATTTATGTGAGAAGTCACCGCTTTTGTTCAATTATTGCTACAATAGTTCTTTGACAAGATCTCACATTATTTGATTCAATTATTGTTGATTTAGAAGTTTTGTTTTATTCACGTAATAAAATAGAAACATATTTTTATATAAAATGTAATACTTTATTAAAGTTATTCTATAAATAGAATATATTATATTCTATTATGCATAGTATTTTGCATAGTAAAAATCTTTTTATATAAAATAGAATACTTTATTAAAGTTATTCTATAAATAAAATATATTATATTTTATTATGCATAGTGTTTGTATATAATAGCTTTGATATAGTGTTTGCATAGTAAAAAAATCTTTTTTATATAAATAGAATATATTATATTTTATTTAAAAGATTTTTCTTTAAATATGGACCGTCGATTAAAGTAAATCAATCTGGACCGTTCATGGATTAGTTACTATGCATTCCATTTTCCTATAAATAAGCTCATTCCTTCATTATTTTCTTCTTAATTCAATTTGAACTCTGAGAGAGACTATAGAGATAGAAGAAAAGTTTTCTCGCTACTTCACTACTCTTATATCAAGTATTATTTTATGGTAAGGGATATTATTCTTTTGTATTACGTAAGAGAACTTACATTATTCCATTTCTTTATTATTCTGTTGGAATAACTCAGATATCTGTGAGCTACCCTATACTTGGTGACATTCTTCTATTATTACATCTTTATTATTCGTTTGAATATATCCGTCTGTATCTATATCGCTAGACCTAGTTCCATTTTTATTATTCTCATCTTTTTATTATTCTCGCCGTAATATCTTGTCTGCATGCTATACGCGTCGGACTGGTTCCATCATTTATTATTCCGCATTTATTATTCTCATTGGAACATCCCGCTTGGTGTGAATTTTACCTGACTTGGTTTCGTTATTATTATTCTGTTAGAATAACCGTCTATACGAAGTACCGCATTCATGGTGATATCTTTTGTTATTCTATTCGGTATTATATTCAGTTGTTTAAAACTTTGACTTCTATACTCCATGAAATTAGTGGAATATCCTTGATATTCTTCTTAGCATTCTTGAATTTTACTCTACAAAGAAATATCATGTTGACAATTTGGACGTTATTAGTTCCTGGATAAATTAATTCTTGAACTTGTTTAATTGAATTCTTATATCATTGTCATCATCCTCATGTTTTTTGTTTAAAGTCATCTATGGCCTGTAGAGCATGGATGGACTTGGTATGATTATGACCAGGGATTATTCGGTATAATCATGACCGTAATGTTACAAATGATGTGAAAATTAAAAGTCCTCATTGGCCCGTAGTGCATTGATGGACAGTTTTTGGTATGATTATGGCTATGGATTCTCTTCGGCCAAGGGAGCAATGATGAATTGTTTTATGGCATGATCAGGACCGTTGATGAAAAACACGATTATCTTTGGCACATAGTGCATGGATAATTAAGTGGTCGTGATACTAAAGAATATCCTTGGCCTGTAGTGCATGGATGATTTAATGATGTGGATTATTTATTGAGTTGAGTCTCAGCGATAAAAGTGATGAAAAACTTTTTAAATCATAAAAGATAAAAGATTTTATTCTCTACTTGACTCTTTTAATGGATTGCTTGTTCCGCTGTAGTTAAACTTGATGTCTATTATATTTTATCAGTTTAACATTGCTGGAGGCTAATGATAATTTATTCTACATTATCTTAGTCATAATATTTCTTACTGGGCTAGTTGAGCTCACCCTTTCTTTCACTGTTCTTTTCAAGAAATGAGAACGTAGCTGGGACTAGTCGGGGAATGGAGTGATGGTCCTAGATGGTGCATTAGTAGTCCTCACTATTCTGTGAAATAGTGTGATAATAATTGTAATGAGGACTCCTTTTGAGTTTGTATAATCTCTAGTAGACAATATTTGTATTCAAACTCACAGTTTATGTTTTGTCGTATTATACACGACAGGTTGTATTAGTAAGTTGTATTTGAATTACATGCACATGTGTATCTCATGCGACCCAAGATGGGTGGCGATACCTAATTTTGGGGCGCCACAAGAATTGTCGAAAATAGTAGCTAGTAAGAAGTTAAAAAGCAAGAAAATGATAGACATCCTAACTGCCTCATCATCATCATCAAAACAAGCACTCCTATAAATCCTCCCTATACTAGAACGGGTTAGAGCCTCGTTTTGAAAAAATTTCTCCACCAACCTATTTTCAATCCCCTTGAAACTACCAATTTCTTCATTTCCTTGCCAATTTAAACCGGAAATTAAACAAAATTCAGGCAATCCAAATCTTACCCTTCTCTCACCAAATAAAAAGCACATCTCCCTATCATCCCTTTGATAAACTTCCCTAATCAAAGCTTGATGGATAATCTGTGAAAACATCTGTGGTTTCCCAAACTCTAAAATTTTACCAAAATATGTCAACTTAAACTTATTCAATTGTCCCACAGATAATTTATTCTTGATAATATATGGAACCTCTTTATCACACTAATAAATTACTTTTGCTGTAAAGTTCCTATTATGCTCCTCATAAATAGATCCCAAATCTGAAAAATACAATAAATTACATTAAAAACACATTAACCAAATCAAAATACAACATCTTTAAACTTTAAAACAAAAACTATTAAATCAACAATACCCAAAAAAACACTAATACTAATAACCAAATAATATCAGTGAGTGACCAAAACCCAAATTAATCAAACTATTTAATATATAACTATTTATAAACTAACAAATTTAGAAAATAATACTAACAACACGTCCACTCGAAAACAACATAACCATTTTACCACATAGAATAAAAACATGCATCAATCTCCAACTCTATTGTAATAAAAAATACATTTTAATAATTAAGAAATAATCAGTTTCCAAACATATAAATGTTGGTAACCAAAACTCAATCAACTAGTTTCCATCAAAACATAATCAAAATGCATAATCACAAAAATGTAATCTATATACTAATCTCTGAAACTCAACACGAACTGCAAAATAAACAAACCTTAAATTGTTTTTGACAGGGAACAATTTTTCTCTTGTGAGCCTCAACTGCATCTTCTTTCGCCTCTTTTTTTGCAGAAACTTCGAAATCAGAATCGATACATACTAAAGATTTAGCCTTCTTATTCTTATGCCTCCCCAATTTCTTATCTTCAACCTCTGATTTCACCATTAACAACTTCCCCTTTTTTGAGACTTGGAAATACTATCCTTTCCCTCTACAAATATCTTTAAATCCTTTCTATAATCATCCTCCCTGAGTCGTTTACCCTTCTCATCGCTCTTCTTATGCCCCACCCCCTCCATTCTCTTCCTCGTAGACACCATCACAACCAAAACCCAAATAAATCAAAAAATATAGAACAACTGAATAAGAACACACCAAACAACTTGCAAATAATCACGAGTAAAAGAATAATAAGCAAACAACGAACCAGTTAACCAAAACGCCTAAACGAATCTCACCGGAAAGAGCGACGACCTACTGCTTAAAAAAGAAGGGTTTGGCTTAAAGAGTTCCCAAATCACATAATAAGGGTTTCTAACTGGAAAAAAGAAGACGGACAAAGATAATACCAAAATTCAAATTGAAACTCGAGCCCCCTGTCCAGCATAAATCCCGCATAAAGCGTATTCAATTTTTTTTTTAAAAAAGAAAACTGAATTGCCATGTCAGCAGCACCTTAAATAACACAAAGTAATTAAAGGGATCATTTTTTTCACTACTATTGAAAATAAAAATTTATATACATTAAAATTGTAAATATTTAATGAGTGCACTATTTTTGTAATTACTTTTTAAAATGTCATCTAAAATGTAAATGTTCCAAAATAGAATAGTCTAAAATTTTAATGTTCTAATCAGACTGGTTGTTGCTTAGTATAATAGTATTGACTAATGACTATTGTGAAGATACTTTCAGGAGTAGATATTTTCCCATTTTTCTATTTAGTATAATAGATGAATTTCGTGATTTGAAAGAACGTCGGGTGAAATTCTGACGAAACTTTGATATGTTCTAAAAGACTTTTTTTTGCTATGTTTTGTTGTCTTTGTCAAAGAAAATTATATTACTACATTATCTTTAGTAAAAATATGTTTTGTAATTGTGGAATTTTACTTTTTAGTGATGAATATATATTATGTTGTTACAAAATCCCCCCCCCCCCATATTGAATCTTGGCTCCGTCCCTAGCTTTAGCCACATCTGCAGTAATGCTTTCTTTGATATTCTCGGTACTCTATGCGAGAGAGAGGCGTCACCGGAAAGTAAACATGTTTTTTTTATTTTAGTTTTTCATTAATTTACAATCGTATAGTGAATCAATGAAAATTATTTGGCATCCACAATTTAATACTACGGAGCCTAGGAAACTAAATAAAATTTTGAATTTGGCCAATATAACGTGGTTTTCCAATTGGCCAACCATACTTAGCGTCCGCAGTTTAATACTACGAACGAAATTAGTCAACCATACTTAGCGTTCGCAGTTCTGCATGGAGACTTTTACAAAGGAGGAGTATTTTAAACATTTATCCCGTTCGCAGTTTCGAAATACTCAAAACTAAACTGTGGACGAGAGTTATATTAATCGTTAAATATTCGAATGGACGATCAGAATTTGTTGTAAAGCTAGACTCTTTTTTACAATGTTAACTATGAATCGATCCCCTATATATATATATATATATTGTAGACACTCGAAATTTTGTTTTCCTGTTACTAACTATACAGGAGGACAAAAACATCTTTTTCACACTCCAGAGATAACCCTGGAGGACCACAACATCAATTCCAACCCCGGAGATAGCCCCAGGAGATCCAGTTTCTAACCCCGAGAAATTAGTTTCCAACCCCAGAGATAACCACAGGAAAGTCAGTTACAACCCTGGAGATAACCGCGGGGGATTTAGTTCAAAGCCTGGAGATAACCCCAAGAGGTCAAGATAACCTCAGAGATAACCCTGAGGACAGTCAAAGTCAACATCAGGTCAACCTCAGAGATAACCCTGAGAAAAGACTGTTACAACTGCGCAAAAACAGGAGATAACCCAGGGAGGGTCAAAATGATCATTTTGCCAACTCAACTTCAACTCACATCAAATACACTCATTTCAACTCATATTGCTTTAATAGAAGTCCCACAAGAACCATACCTTAACTTTTGGGTGCAAACTACGCAAAACAGCTGAACAGATTACCTGACGGAAACATAGAAATGCCATTTCGATCATGGACCCATCTTCTTGGATTCAAAAAAGGGCAAATCCGATGTCATTACATAGCCCTCAGAAAGAGAATTCTGAAATGGTATGGCACGCTTCCATCGTACTACCGGATTGAAAGTTATGAAGGTTCGAGCGAACAGCGCGTTATTTGAGTGCACGTACTTCGAGACGACGGGACCCACATAGCCCGGGGAACCCCGGGCAGCCGCAGGTACACCTATTGCTGCCGCAAGCACACCTGCGGCTCCTATGACGCCCCCAAAACAGGTATACATCACTCATCTTGGGTCGCCAAATATATGGTACAAAATTCAAATACAACTTAATTATACAACAGTCGTGTAAAATACGACAAAATATAATCTAAGAGTTTTTAATAAGAATATTGTCATCTAGACAATATACAAACTCAATGGAGTCCTCATTACATTTATTGTCACACTATTTAACAGAATAGTGAGGACTACTAATGCTATCATCTGGACCGTCACTCTCGTTCCCCGACTAATCCCAACACGTTCTCATTTCACGAAGAAACGGTGAAAGAAAGGTGAGCTCAACTAGCCCAGTAAGAAATATTATGACTAAGATAATGCAGAATAATTTATCGTTAGCCTTCAGCAGTATTAAACTGATAAAATATAACAAACATCAAGTTTAACTGCAGCGGAATAAGCAATCCATTAGAAAAGTCAAGTAGAGAATAAAATCTACTATCTTCTATGATTTAAAAAGGTTTTTCATCACTTTTATCGCTAAGACTCAGCTTAATAAATAAATCACATCATCCCTGCACTACGGCCAAGGATATTCATTAGTATCACGACCATAAATTATCCATGCACTACGAGCCAAGTATATTCGTGTATTCATCAATGGTCATGATCTTGCCAACAACTGTCCATCAATGCACTACGACCAATGAGGACTTTTACCACATCATTTGTAACTTTACGGTCATGATTATACCGAATAATCCCTGGTCATAATCATACCAAGTCCATCTATGCACTACAGGCCACAGATGACTTTCAACATAATATAAACATGAGGATGATGAAAATGATATAAGAATTCAATAAAACAAGTTCAAGAATTAACGATAACACTTTCGTCGTTATTTTTATAAAAAGATAATTCTGTCGTTTTCTAACTACGACAATACTTTCGTTGTGGGGTCCACCAATGATTGTGCCGTTGTACGAATATTTCCTGTTAAAACGAATATTCCCCGACCAATCGAATATTATATAACCACTTTCTTACTTTGTAAAATTTATAAATATTACCCCCAACTATAACATTATATCAAATCCACACCATAATATTAAAAAAAATATATTTCGAGAAATTTAAATCTTTATTCATAAAATCTGGGGTCTCACAGTTCCCCCCTCTATAAATAGAGGGCTTGGGGTGGCCATTTTGTAAGAAAAAATGCGAGAAAGCCCTGTCCAATTTGCTCTGTACACACCATAAATTGAGTGATTTCTCATTTCAAACACTTGTGAGCTTATATTTGGCTATTTTTTATCGGCGGGAGCTGAGCTTTCAACCATTTAAAGCTATTGAAGTCTTCTTTAGCAGTCCACTGTAATCCTTCTTACACCATTTAAAGCCTTTTCCACACTTACATCACACATTGTTATTCACGTTGAGAGTCATGTTGTGTGCGTGTGCCCGGACTTCGGTCCTTGGCTTCTTATTTCTTTTGTATATATATATTTATATATTATATACATATACTAACATTATCGAGTTATGCCTCGATTGATCTTGGATTTATATCCGGAGCGTTTATTGATTATATATATATATATATATATATATATATATATATATATATACTTATATATATATATATATGTTGTTTCCATTAAACTCGCTTGATTGAGCTCGGATTACACATCCTATGCGTTCTAGCTTTTATATATCTATATATATACTTTCGAAATTGACATAACGAACCGAGCCTGGATCGACATATATCCAGTGCGTTTATCGTTTATATATATATATATACATACACACACACATTTCTGTTAGGCCTGGAGTTTACTTTGTGGCCTTTTACTGCTTTCTTTATATTTAGTCCCGCCTGGAGTTTACGTCATGGCGGTTGATTGGTTTTTTACTACTTTATTTACATTTTTCAATCCCCCGTGAAGGTGCTTCGTGGTGGTTTATTGTTTGTATATATATATATATATATATATATATATATATATATATATATATATTTACATCTTATATATATAATTGTTTACAACTTCCATACAAACTGCAACATCATGTGAGCCTAGGAATCATGTGATCACAGATTCAGTTTACTGAATCTAGATTCGGTTCCCATGATGGACATTTTCAGCTGTACATGGCTTGTAAATTATTCACGGTGTCTAAATGTCCTTAGATGGTTTTCATACCCACAAGGAATTCGGCACTGCTTTTTATCTTGTTTTCTCGAAGATGCTTCGCATCTCAAAAATAAAAGCAACTAAGCCGAACACATAATAAAATGGAAGTATCAAAGGCCTCAATTACTATTGAGCACAAGGGTTTGAAAAAATCTCTTTTACAAAACATCATTGCTATATCTTGTTAAAATTGAACTTTTATACAAAATTCAAACACTTTGTATATAGGTGCAAACGAGGCATAGCACTACTTCCAGATAATTGCCCATTGACCCCCCACACGCATTCATATAATTGTTTAAATTAAAAAAATGGCGGTCACCGTGGTAACACGGATGTCGGGGGGGTGCCTAACACCTTCCCTCCGCATAATCAATCCTCTGGACCCTAACGAATCTTGGTTTCATAGACCAGTTAAATAGTGTCACATCACTAGGTCAATGTGCAAACCTTTTCTCAGTTGAGTTGGTGCAACAATTTAAAAATACTAACTGGCGACTCTTACACTCCAATCGTCGACATATACATGTCTGACCTTTTCACAACTTGTTTTTTCAAATAAATCTCACCTAACACGAGAACACCAATAGACAAGAACAGAAAAGGGACAAATAAAAATCCAGACGTCGACAGGTGGTGACTCTACTGGGGACATCCAGTAAGAGGGATTAAGCCGCTATTACAAACTATTCAAAACCATTATTTGCTCGTGTGTGGATGTTGCATTTACATTTGAATGAACGTGTACAAATGCATTTACTAATTGCATTTAGTGCTTTGCACCATATCTGCTTGTGATATTAGTGCTTCGCACATGTCATCATTTTCATACGGCGAGACACGTTGTATGTGAATGTATTTTGTGTGGTTCCTCCACCAGGAGGTTATCCTGTCGGTGTTTGATTACTAGACTCGTAGGAAGACTAATTCCAACGAGGCTCGGGAAAGGCACCACCCAGATTCGCTCCAGTTGAAAGACCGGATTAACTTCCCATCTAGTAAATTGCGATGATATGGGAACCTTCATGCCAAAAAGTCGCGAGAGTAGCCTAAGATAGGTCAACCTCTGATAAACCAAACGCGGAGGGAAACCTCTTCATACTTTTCCATTTCAATTACTCGTAATTTCAATTACTTGTAATTTCATTTCCATGTAAATCTCAATGTAATGGAAAGAATAAAGGAATATGTGTACATGCATTCCCTTTTACCTGACATGCTATATTATCATTAAAACAACTGACATCCATTTTGTAGGATAATACTCTTAAACGGACACATTACATAGCATATAACATTTCCTACAAAACTAAACTACATAAGTCTTTTTGTAGGGAAGCCATTGATCCCGTTGCCCGTTCAAAATCTAAAAAGGCACTAAACAAGGCTACAAGTGCCCAACCTGATCCTTCTCCTGTCTCTCGAGAGGAGTTCGAAGGACTAAGGAATCAGATAGCAGAATTGGCTATCTTTCTAAAAGAACAAAGTAAAAACACTCGGGGCCAGACAATGCCTACTCAACTAGAGTCATTCACACCAGGGGCAGTCAGGGTATTGGCAAAAAGATGGAAACCCAGATACCTAAACCTCATTCCAATAAAGGAACCAACAAAACCCCTGAAATCACAACTCAGGGATGATCGAGAAACTGGGGATATAAGAAGGAAAGTCCAACAAATGGAGGAAACCATCCGGTCAATCAAAGGGACTGGAAACTATAGAAGTGTCACCTATTTATATCTCTGCATATTTCCAGGGGCTCGATATCCTGACAAATTCAAAATTCCAGAGTTTGAAAAATACAATGGGGCAAGCGATCCTTATATGCACCTAAAAGTGTACATTGGCGAACTGAGGTCTTATGCTGAAGATGAAAGCCTCAGAATGCAGCTTTTTCAAAAGAATCTCACTAGAGAGGCTAAAGCCTTGTATGCCCGACTTGACAATGCTAAAATCCACAACTGGGAAGAATTGGCCCACGCCTTTTTAAATTATTACAGTTTTCAGTCATAAATGGCATCAGATCTATACCAAGTGACTAAAGTCAAAAAGCAAAGTACGGAGTCTTTCCGAGAATATGCCCAAAGGTGGAGACATTTGGCAACGCAAGTCATTCCATCAATGACAGAAACTGAATTGGTGATGACTTTTATAGACATTCAAGAAGCGCCTTACTATGAGAGAATCCTAGCAGGCATAGGAAATCCATTCTCAGAAATGATTAAACACAAAGAAATGGCAAAGATGGGCCTGAAGACAGGCAAGATTAAAGACTTCACTGCCTTGGAAGTAGTTGCCAAACATATATAGACTGGCAAGTGTGCGAGCGATCCCAAGGGGGTACCCGATAAAGGCTATGAAGATGTATCCCTTGTTGTACAGGGGCAAGCTAAGAGACCAAACTACAGTCCCCCCCCCATTTGGAAAAAGCAAGACAATCTGTCATTTCAACAACATGCTACATTCAACCAATGCCAGGATAGGAAAAGAAAATTTGAAAGAACAGAAAATCGGGTGTTCACTCCACTAGGCGATTCCCTTGAAAATGTATTGGCGATATTAATGGATCATAAGAAAATTACCGAACTGGCTCTATCTCTGGAACCATGGAGCAAAAGATAAAATCCAAGCCAAAGATGTGCTTACCACTCAGGGTCTCTAGGCCACGAAACACAAGATTGTTGGTCCTTAAAGCATAAAATTCAAAATCTGATCGAAAGTGGCAGTATTGTAGTCCAACGACCCGACCAACAAAATGTCAACACCAACCTTCCGTTGAAACATGATACGGAGGAAGTAAACATGATTCGGTCAGGAAGCGCTGAAATGTATCCAAATCTTAAATGCATACGAAGGATGGAGGAATACCCCCAAGGGCACATAACAAATGTCCTAGAGTAGAAAAACTCGGAGGAGGGTATAACAGTAATGCAAAAATTAGAGACGATCCAGAATCAAGTAAATCTGCTAGCTAAGTTGATAGTGCGCCAACATCAGGATACGAGGCAATTTTTCACTCAACTATCAGAAAGCCAAGAGAAAAAGGAGGTTAACCATAATGTAAGCCCATATCTCTCCATGATGAGCCAACTAAATGAAGAAGATCAAAGCAGGCTGAAGGTACAAGGAAAGGGGAATGATAAAATTGCTAAAAGATCTCGCCGGCGGAAAAATCGCTCGAAGTAATGCGAATTCTCAAAGAAGAAAGATCAAATAACCTCAAACATAGCCCAAAAATTCACCCCTCTGAGCAAATCAAATGAAGAAATGCTACACTTTCTGATAAACGAAGGAAGGATTACTGAGTTGTTGCCTCCTATAAATCTCAAGATAAAGAGTTATGATTCCACCAAGATATGTTTCTACCATTCTAAATCACTTGGACATACGAATGAGAAATGTTGGTCTTTGCGACATAAAATCCAGGATCGCATTGAAAATAAAGAGCTGAAAATAGAAATCCTCATGACCAGAATATGCGAAAAGGAAATAAAAAGCTTAAGTTGTCCACTTAAGGCAGGCAGTTCAAAGGAGTTAAAGGCTATGAGCACCAATTCTAGAAGAACACAAAGTGGACTAATCCTAATGCAGGGAATGACAGAGGAAATAAGGGAATCCCCAAAGGAGATTCCTCCGCCAACATCAAACATCTTATGGCCCAAAGATAGCAACCACGTTCCTGATTTTATCATCTTGAATGATGAGGAGGAAATACTGATCCTTTCCAAGGAAGGAAAAGCCAAAACGGAAAGTTCCTTGCAAGAAATGCCACAACAGTTCGAGGGAGATTTCATAGTCGAATCCTCTCAAGCTCATAAAAAAGGTCAAGGAACAGACGAAGGAAAAGATGGTGAGGTTGTCGGGGAAGCTAACCCATTGAAGAATCAAAAGTTTATCCCTTCGTGCGACAGGTCCAGTATAAGCATCCCCGAGGGGTGTATTGAATCAAGAAGCGATCAATTTATGGCCATAAGTAAAGATATTCAGAACCAAGAGGTAACCTCTATCCCGAGCCATGAAGGAAATATAACCACTGACAACTGGACTATCATGCCTTAGCTAGCCAAAAAGATGTAGATCCAGAAGATACAGTTGTGAGTTCCAGGAGATGTTGGGACGATATCACTTTCTTCGCAATGTGCCTTTTATTTTCTATGCATGTAAATATCCAAAAAACAAAACAAAACAAAAAGAAAAAGAAAACAAAGAGGAAAAAAAACAAAAAGAAAAAAAAACAAAAAGAAAAAGAAAACAAAAAAAAACAAAACCATCTCTACACCTTTCTCACCACTTACAATTTTCAACCTTTCAAGCCAAGGGCCTGAACTACGAAAGACCTGATCTCACCTCATCAATGGGAGTACGTAGGCAACCATTTATGGTGCGATCAAACTAATTAAAAACCCAAAAAATCTCAAACAAACACTTCTCAAACCGGTTATCTTATTAAGCCTGAACTACGAAAGACCAGATCTCCCCTCATCAATGGGAGTACGTAGGCAACCATTTATAGTGCGGTCAAACTAAACAAAAACCCAAAAATCCCAAACAAACACTTCTCAAATCGGTTATCTTATTAAGTAGGAACTATACAGACCTGATCTGTGACGCCCCCAAAATAGGTATACATCACCCATTCTGAGTCGCTAAATACATGGTACAAAATACAAATACAAACTTAAATACACAATATGAGATGTGATTATCAATACAAATATTATCGTCTAGACAATATTCAAACTCAAAATAAGTCCTCATTATATTTATTATCACACTATTTCACAGAATAGTGAGGACTACTAATACAAACATCTAGACCGTCAATCCAATTCCCGACTAGTCCCAGCTATATTCTCATTTTCTGAAGAGAACAGTGAAAGAAAGTGTGAGCTCAACTATCCCAGTAAAAAAATATTAAGACTAAGATAATGCAGAATAAATTATCCTTAGCCTTCAACAGTATAACAACTGATAGAATATAATAGACAACAAGTTTTAGATCAACAACTGCAGTGGAATAACCAATCCATTAGAAAAGTCAAGTAGAGCATAATATCTACTATCTTCTATGATTTAAAAATTTATCATCAATTTTATTGCTGAGACTCAGCTAAATAAGTAATCCACATCATTGAATCATCCCTGCACTACGGGCCAAGGATATTCTTTAGTATAACGACCATGAATTATCCATGCACTACAGGCCAAGGATATTTGTGTTTTCATCAACAGTCATGATCGTGCCATAAAATAATTCATCTTTGCACCCTTGGCCAGAGAGAACCCATGGTCATAATCATACCAAAAACTGTCCATCAATGCACTACAGACCAATGAGGATTTTTACCACATCATTTGTAACATTACGGTCATGATTATACCGAATAATCCCTGGTCATAATCATACCAAGTCCATCTATGCGTTACGGGCCAAAGATGACTTTCATAACAATATAAGCATGAGGATGATGACAATGATATAAGAATTCAACTAAAAGAAAACAAATGATAAATTTTTAAAGATTTATAATTTAATTTATCTAGAATTCAATAATGTCCAAATTTTCAACATAATACTGTTTTGTGGAGTAAAATTCAAGAATAATATTGTACCAAAAATGATTTGGATCGAAAACGAATCAATTTTTATCATGAATAGTACCCCGGGTGAATAGTAATCGAGTGAATAATACCCCGGTATGAAAAAGTTAAAACTTATCAAGAATGCTCAGAATAATGTTTTCATGAAAAGATACTGGATGAAGCGCAAATATTAAGGATATTCTACTAATTTCATAGAGTATAGAAGCAAAAATTTTAACAAAATGAATGTAGAATTTGAAATCTGAAACGAAATAATATTACTTACATACTACAGAGTATGAAAAAAATATTATTTCATATGAATAATGAACAAAAATAACATCCCTTACGAATATTAAACGAAAATAATATTCATTACGAATATTAAACGAAAATAATATTCATTACGAACATTAAACGAAAATGATATTCATATGAATACGCAGAATAATATCTCTTCAGAATATGAAATAAATAATACCCCTTACGAGTATTGAAAGAAAATAACTCTCTTCATGAATACAAAAGAAATAATACCCCTTACCTCAAAAAAAAGAGTATTCCAACTGGTATAGCGGATATATTCTTGAAGAAAACTTTTACTATTTTCTACACTCAAAGCTTTCTAAAACTCGAAACAAATACGCTCAATATTATAGAAGAAGAATTCTCTGATTCTGGTGTGATTTTCAATTCTAAATAAGCATCCTATTTATAGAAGAATGAAAAGTATACTATTTGAATGCACAGTGTACATGTGACGCCCCCAAAATAGGTATACATCACCTATCTTTAGTCGCCAAATACATGGTACAAAATTCAAATACAACTTAGTAATACAACTGTCGTGTAAAATACGACAAAACATAAACTGAGAGTTTTAATACGAATATTGTCATCTAGACAATATCCACACTAAATGGAGTCCTCATTACATTTATTATCACACTATTTCATAGAATAGTGAGGACTATTAATACTATCATCTGGACCGTCACTCCATTCCCCGACTAGTCCCGGCTACGTTCTCATTTCTTGAAGAGAACAATGAAAGCAAAAGGGTGAGCTCAACTAGCCCAGTAAGAAATATTATGACTAGGATAATGCAGAATAAGTTATCATTAGCCTTCAACAGTGTTAAACTGATAAAATATAACAAACATCAAGTTTAACTGCAGCAGAACAAGCAATCCATTAGAAGAGTCAAGTAGAGAATAAAATCTACTATCTTCTATGATTTAAAAGGTTTTTCATCACTTTTATTGCTGAGACTCAGCTTAATAAATAATCCACATCATCCCTGCACTACGGCCAAGGATATTCATTAGTATCACAACCACAAATTATCCATGCACTACGCACGGGCCAAGGATATTCGTGTTTTCATCAATGGTCATGATCATGCTAACAACTGTCCATCAATGCACTACGGGCCAATGAAGACTTTTACTACATCATTTGTAACTTACGGTCATGATTATACCGAATAATCCCTGATCATAATCATACTAAGTCCATCTATGCACTACAGGCCACAGATGACTTTCAATATAATATAAACATGAGGATGATGACAATGATATAAGAATTCAATAAAACAAGTTCAATGATAAATTTTTAAAGATCTATAATTTAATTTATCCAGAAATTAATAACGTCCAAATTGTCAATATGATACTGCTTTGTGGAGTAAAATTCAAGAATAATATTGTACTAAAAATAATTTGGACCGAAAACGAATCAATTTTTATCATGAATAGTACCCCTGGTGAATAGTACTCGAGTGAGTAGTATTCCGTGAATAGTAATTCGGGAATAGAAATCCCGTGAATAGTACTCCTGCATGAAAAAGTTAAAACTTATCACGAATGCTCAGAATAATATTTCCATGAAAAGATACTGGATGAAACGCAAATATGAAGGATATTCTACTAATTTCATGGAGTATAGAAGCCAAAACTTTAACCAAATGAGTATAGAATTCGAAATCTGAAACGAAATAATATTACTTACATACTACAGAGTATGGAAGAAAATATTATTTCAAGCGAATATTGAATAAAAATAACATATCTTACCTTGAAAAGAAAAGTATTCCGACTTGTAGGGCGGAGATATTCTTGAAGAAAACTTTCACTGTTTTCTACGCTCAAATCTTTCTAAAACTCTAAAGAAATACGCTCAAGATTATAGAAGAAGAATTCTCTGATTCTGGTGTGATTTTCAATTCTAACTAAGCATCCTATTTATAGGAGAATTGAATGGATACTATTTAAAAAGAATATCACGGGCGAACAGTTAATAATCAGACGAAGTTCACGGGCAGAAGAAAAAAAAAATCAGACGCCCATGTTTTTTTTAATTATTAATATAATATTGATTAAAATATAATATATTCTATTTTTCATAAAAAACAAAACTTATTATAATATATATATATAATAAAAATATATATATATATATATATGATAATTATTATTATGTTAACTCCCTCCATTACACGTTACATGTCTCCCCCCCATTTTCCTTCTCTTGACTTTTTAACACACACATATATATATATACGATTACTCCTTTTTCCACCATTTATATATATACCCACCACCAATATTTCTCCACTTCCCTTAATCCTACAACACACACACACTAGATTATATATATATATATATATATATATATATATATATATATATATATTCACACACCCCACCACTCACATTCACCAACACACAAATAAATTCCCTCCACCACACGCCACTAACAATATATATATATATATATATATATATATATATATATATATATAAAAAAATCACAAGCTGCAGATACATATATATATAAGAAAAATTGAGATTACTTTTCCCCGACGATTATGAAAAATGACAAAGTGGGGGTCCAAATAATACGCCAAACTTTACAACAGATACTTCATAAAAATTCTTTCAATATTTTTAACAACATTTATTCAGCAATATTATAATTCGCAATATTTAACCATCAGGTCGTTCCCAGGAAAGAGTGGGCTTTCCAATAAAGATTTCTCCCTATTGACGCGCAATTAGGTGACCAAACCTCTCCTTGACAGAACTTCTAGATATTGTCAATATTGCAAATAATAATATTAATAACTCTGTCATCTCAATTATTGATTTAATAATATATAAAATATCGACAATAATTGAATCAAATAAAATGAGATACTATGCAACAATTATTATAACAATAATTGAACAAAACTGAGTGACTTCTCACGTAAGCATCAATAATCAATACCGTGTGCTACTATGCAACAACACGTATTACTGTACTTTTAACACCAGGTGTTTCAACAGTTAACGGTAAAACTTCCGTCGTTATTTTCATAAAAAGATATTTTTGTCGTTTTCTCAATCCGACAATAATTCTATTTGTGGGGTCCACCAATGATTGTGCCGTCGTACGAATATTCCCCGTTAAAATGAATTTTCCCCGACCAATCGAATATTATATAACAACTTACGTACTTTACAAAATTTATAAATATTACCCATAACTATAACATTATATCAAATTAACTCCATAATATTCAAAAATGATATTTATAGAAAAATTCATCTTTATTCATAAAAGTTGGGGTCTTGCAGTACAAAGGTTCACGGGCAGAATTCTAAATTCACGGACGAAGAAAAATTTTCGTATAACTTTACTATGCAAACACTATGCAAACACTATGCAAACACTGTGCAAACACTAAGCATAATAAAATATAATATACTCTATTTTTCATAAAAAAAACAAAATTTATAATAATATATATAATATATACAAACCACCCGTGAAATCCTTCCCCTGACATTTCATTTTATTTTTCTTCCAGTGGGCCCCACATGTGGCCCCCACCTTTATTATATTAAATAATTTTCTACCGATTATTTTAAAAGATGGGTAAATGGGGGTCCATAAAATAAGCAAAATTTACATCAAATACTTCATAAAAATTTCCTCAATATTTTTAACAACATTTATTCATCATTATTATTATTCGCAATATTTAACAACCAGATCGTTCCCAGGAAAGAGGGGGGTTTCCAATAAGGATTTCTCCCTATTTGCGCGCAATTAAGTGACCAAACCTCTCCTCGACAGAACTTTCTAGACATCGTCAATATTATAAATAATAATATGAATAACTGTATCGTCTCAATTATTGATTTAATAATATATAAAATATCGACAATAATTGAATCAAATAACGTGAGATATTATGCAGCAATTATTGTAGTAATAATTGAACAAAATTGAGTGATTTCTCACGTAAGCATCAATAATCAATACCGTGTGCTACTATGCAACCACGCGTATTACTTTACTTTTATCACCGGGTGATTCAACAGTTAACGGTAAAACTTTCGACGTTATTTTCATAAAAAGATATTTCTGTCGTTTTCTCATTCCGGCAATAATTTCGTTGTGGGGTCCACCAATGATTGTTCCGTCGTACGAATATTTCCTGTTAAAACGAATATTCTCCGACCAATCGAATATAATATAACAACTTGCATACTTTGCAAAATTTATAAATATTACCCACAACTATAACATTATATCAAATCCACATCATAATATTAAAAAAAATATTTCGAGAAAATTAAATCTTTATTCGTAAAATTTGGGGTCTTATATGATCTCCCCTCATTAATGGGAGTACGTAGGCAACCATCAAGGGTGCGATCGGACCCTCAAAAGAAATATTCAAACCCAAACATCAATCCCAAGACACCAAAGAACAACCCTCCAAGTCAGCGACCCATATTGAGAAGACCCAACAACACTTCAATGTCATTCCATCAAATCTGGCACAAGTCCCAAAAAGGAAGAAACATCGATACACTCAGACAACTAGTAGCGAGGACCTTCAAAGAGACGACACCCTCAATCACAAGTCTTCATCAAATCAAAAGAAAACCATCAATGCTAATTGCGAGAACAAGTCAGGAACAATGATTGAGGGCATCAAAGCCCAAATCCTCTACCTGTTCACCATCTGGTACAGAAGTAAAAGCCTCTTGCGATCTCATCATCTTATCAGCCCATCTGTCAAAGCAATTATCCCAGACAACAAGCAAGGCTGGGGAAATTTCAAAATTGGCGACAACCCGATATTGGAACCCATTGAACAAGACTGGGGCAATCTCGGAAACAACGACAAACTCAACACTGGGGCATTTATCAACCATCCTAAAGAGGAAAATGCGCCATTCAGCACCATCAGCATGGTATATCATCATCAGAGCTTCCATCACATCATCTCAATGGCAATTTGGATATTACTCACTTGCGACTTCATCAACAAAGAGAGTTTCTCCTCTGAATCCTCGGCATCAACATGCGAAAGGACTGGGGCATTATCCAATTCCAAGAAATGGAAGGAGCTTAAGGCGGGATCAAGCCTCTCATCAAAAGAAAGGGGAGAACTCCTGAAAGAAATCATGGCGACATAAGCGTGCCCCTCCAAGAGAAGGGGAAATTCTCAAGAAAGTCCTTAACTCAAGAGCAGAAGCCCAATGACAAAAGGTTTAGCGAATAAAATCCTCAACATCAAATGTGCCAACTGGCATCGAGTCCTCACAAGTCGAGGCCTCTACACCGAAGTTTAAATCTGGGGAGCGAAAGAATGAGCTGCAACCTCCAATGATGTCAGCGGAATTCAGGTCATCAGTTCAGTCGGGTTGCGAATCAAATCCTCAAGGAAATGGGGCACAAGCACCCAACAGCGAAAGGAAACCCCAAATCACCTCAAAAAGGGCGAGCGTAACATTAGGCGGAGTCTAGTAAAGCAAAACGTTGAATATTACTTCAGCGAAGGTATCGAATGATCCGGTATTCTAAACCATTGCCATCAATTCAGCGTAACATCAAGAGAGTTCAGCGATAAAAGCTTTGTATACCACAATTCGAGTGGGAGCCGAAACAGTTTGGCGATGTCAGCGTATTCAACTACCAGCAGAGTAGGATCCGTTGTCAAACTACCATCATGGTAGGCACAATTATAAACTACCAGCATATACATCAGGAAGGTCTGGTGATTTCAGAATGTCATCCCCAATAGAGATGTAGAAAATATCTCAACTTATCTTCATCAAATAAGCATCGGCAACACCGACAAAAAGCCAAACCATTGGAGTTAACACCAGCATAGGCATCAGCAATGATCGGCAAAGGTAAAGCGATTTGCAAAAATATTTTAACATTCATCATAACATTCATTACATTTTCAATTTGCGATATGCGAAATGCGATGTGCTAGTTACGAAGTGAGATTGGCCAAATGCGAAAAGCGATGTGCGATATGCGAAATGCAATGTGCAATTTACGAACTGAGATTTGCAAAAACATTTTAACATTCATCATAAACATTCATTACATTATAATTTGCATCATTAGAAATACCTTGTCATATTTCAAGTGTCTAGTAATTTTTATCATGTCCATTGTATTGCATGGACATGATAAAGATGGTCATTTGTAGACACTTGAAATTTTGTTTTCCTTTTACTAACTATGCAAGAGGACAAAAGCGTCTTTTTCACACTCCAGAGATAACCCTGGAGGACCACAACATCAATTCCAAGCCCGAAGATTGCCACGGGAGTTCCAGTTTCCAATCCCGGAGATAACCCCAGGAAATTAGTTTCTAACCCCGAAGATAACCCCGAGATAGTCAGTTTCAACCCTGGAGATAACCCCGGAGGATCAAGTTCAAAGCCTGGAGATAACCCCAAGAGGTTAAGAAAACCTCAGAAATAACCCTAAGGATAGTCAAAGTAAACATCAGGTCAACCTCAGAGATAACCCTCAGAAAAGACTGCTACAACTGCGCGAAAACCGAAAATAACCCCGGGAGGGGCAAAATAGTCATTTTGCTAACTCAACTGCAACTCACATTAGATACACTCATTTTAACTCATATTAATTCAATAGAAGTCCCATAAGAACCATACCTTAACTTTCGAGCGCAAAATAGCTCAACGGACTACCTGACGGAAATTCGGAAATGCCATTTCGGTTATGGACCCATCTTCCTGGATTCAAAAAGGGTAAATTCTATGTCATTACATAGCCCTCAAAAATAGCTTTTCATAATGGTATGGCACGCTTCAATCTGATTCCCGGATTGAAAGTTTTGAAGGTTGGAGCGAACAACATGTTGTTTGAGTGCACGTACTTCGAGACGATGTGACCCACATTGCCCGAGGAACCCCGGGCAGCCGCAGGTACACCTGCTGCTACTGCAGGTACTCCTGCGGCTCCCCTCTCAATAAATAGAGGGCTTGGGGTGACCATTTTGTAAGAAAAAAGGCGTGGAAGCCCTGTCCAACTTGCTCTGTACACACCATAAATTGAGTGTTTTCTCATTTCAAACACTTGTGAGCTTATATTTGGCTATTTTTTTACCGACGGGAGCTGAGCTTTCATCCATTTAAAGCTATTAAAGTCTTCTTTAACAGTCCACTGTAAGCCTTCTTACACCATTTAAAGCCTTTTCCACACTTACATCACACATTGTTATTCACGTTGAGAGTCATGTTATTATGTCGTATGCCTTGGACTTCTATCTCGGGTATTTTATTTTTTTGTATATATATATATATATTTATATATTATATACATATACTAACATTATCGAGTTATTCCTCGATTGATCCTGGATTTACATCCGAAGCTTTTATTACTTATATATATATATATATATATATATATATATATATATTATAAATTATTCTCGAACTTTGTTCGATGAGCCTGGATTTATATCCAGAGCGTTTAATGCTTATATATATATATATATATATATGTTGTTGCCATTAAATTCTGTTTTATTGAGCCTGGATTACACATCTGATGCGTTTATCGCTTGTATATATCTATATATATACTTTCGAAATCGACATAACGAACCGGGCCTGGATCGACATATATCCAGTGCGTTTATCGCTTATATATATATATATACATTTTTGTCAGACCTGGAGTTTATTTCGTAGCCTTTTACTGCTTTCTTTATATTTAGTCCCACCTGGAGTTTACGTCGTGGCGGTTGATTGTTTTTTTACTACTTTATTTACATTTTTAAATCCCCCGTGGAGGTGCTTCGTGGTGGTTGATTGTTTGTATGTGTGTATATATATATATATATATATATATATATATATATATATATATATATATATTTACATCTTATATATATAATCTGCTTACAACTTCCATACAAAAACTGCATCATCATGTGAGCTTAGAATCATGTGATCACAGATTGATCTCTTCAATCTAGATTGATTCCGTGATGGACATTTTCAAATTTGTAGATGGCTTAAATTATTCACGATTATCTCGAATGTCCTTAAATGGTTTTCATACCCACAAGGAATTCGACACTGCTTTTTATCTTGTTTTCTCGAAGATGCTTCGCATCTCAAAAATAAAAGCAACTAAGCCGAACACATAATAAAATGGAAGTATCAAAGGCCTCAATTACTATTGAGCACAAGGGTTTGAAAAAACCTCTTTTACAAAACATCATTGATATATCTTGTTAATATTGAACTTTTATACAAAATTCAAACCCTTTGTCACATCAAGCCCCCGGACCCTAACGAATCTCGGTTTCACAGGCCAATTAAATAATGTCACATCACTAGGTAAATGTGCAAACCTTTTCTCGGTTGAGTTGGTGCAACCATTTAAAAATACCAACTGGCGACTCTTACAGTCCAATCGTCGACATATACATGTCGGACCTTTTCACAACTTGTTTTTTCAAACAAATCTCACCTAACATGAGAACACCAAAAGACAAAAACAGAGGGTCAAATAAAAATCCCGACGTCGACATATATATTGATAATTATCTTTAAATTTATAAATGTTTAGTCTTTTAATATAATCATGTTATACTAATGTTAAGTCAAACATATTATTTCATTTTATATCATCAACAATAAAAATGAGATTTTTATTAGGCTTAAATATAATTTACTATCCTAAACTATTGGCCATATTCCACTTTTGTGATTTACCTTTCAATTTTGTTAATTAGATGATTAAACTATTAATTTTTTCCGATTACATTCAATTGGGTCTGTCACGTCATAAATTGATGATGTAGCTGTTTAAGTAGGGCATAGTTAAGCTGATGTGTAACAAAAAAAATAGTTTTTAAATTGTTTATTGAACATTTATGATATATTAAAGGCTAAAATCGTCAAACAACATTTTATCAAACATTAATAATTAATAATATTAATAATAATCAAAAACATCCAAAGTTAAGACCATCATAAGCATAATTATTGTGACGTCCCCAAAACAGGTAAACATCACCCATCTTGAGTCGCCAGATACATGGTACATAAATTCAAATACAACTTAATTATACAACAGTCGTGTAAAATACGACAAAATATAGTTGAGAGTTTAAACAAGAATATTGTCATCTAGACAATATCCACACTCAATGGAGTCCTCATTACATTTATTATCACACTATTTTATAGAATAATAAGGACTACTAAAACAACCATCTGGACCGTCAATCCGTTCCCCGACTCGTCCTAACTATATTCTCATTTCCTGAAGAGAATAGTGAAAGAAAAGGGTGAGCTCAACAAGCCCAGTAAGAAATATTATGACTAAGATAATGCGGAATAAGTTATCCTTAGCCTTCAACAGTATAACAACTGATAAAATATAATAGACAACAAGTTTTAGATCAACAATTGCAGCGGAATAAGCAATCCATTAGAAGAGTCAAGTAGAGCATGATATCTACTATCTTCTATGATTTAAAAAGTTTTTCATCAACTTTATCGCTGAGACTCAGCTTAATAAATAAACCACATCATCGAATCATCCCTGCACTACGGGCCAAGGATATTCATGAAATCATCAATGTTCATGACTATACCGAATAATCCCTAGTCATAATCATACCAAGTCCATCTCTGTACGTAAGCCAAAGATGACTTTCATCACAATATAAGCATGAGGATGATGACAATGACATAATAATTTAATAAAACAAGTTCAAGGATAAATTTTAAAGATTTATAATTTAATTTATTCATAAATCAATAACGTCCAAATTGTCAACATGATACTGCTTTGTAGAGTAAAATTCAAGAATAATATTCATGTACCAAAAATAATTTGGACAGAAAAAAAATATATTTTTCGGAGAAATAGTACTTCGTGAATAGTACCCCAGGAATAGTACCTCGTGAATAGTATCCCGACATGAAAAGTACCCCAAATACCCGAGTGAATAATATTCGGGTGAATAGTAATTTGGGTGAATAGTAACCCGTAAATAGTAACTCGTGAATAGTACTTCAAGCCACGAAAAAAGTGGCTCCGAATCTGAGAGTGAATAATACTAGAGTGAATAGTAACCGGGTGAATAGTAACCCATGAATAGTAACTCGTAAATAAAATACCAAATAAAATTATATTTCATGACGAGTACAAAAGAAATGATATCTCATACGACTGTTGAACAAAAATAATATTCCTACGAATATTGAACGAAGATGATATTCCTTACGAATATTGAATGAATATAATATTCATACGAATACGAAAAATAACATCTCTTCAGAATATGAAATAAATAATACCTCTTACCTCAGAAGAAGACTAGATACTGAAATAGTGAAGTAGCAGACTTCGCTTCTTCTTTCTCTCTATAGCTTCTCTCTCTATAATTGATGTTATGAGTCTTAGTGAATTGGTGAGAATGAAGGAAGAATGAGCTTCTATTTATAGAAAAATATAGTTTCGATAATTGCAAGTTTTGGGGTTCGAAACATTACAGTATAATACCTTCATCTTTTCCTTCATTTTTAATTTAGTCCTGCAAGTATTATCAAACTTGCACCACCTCCCCTAATAGTATATCATGTGACTCAATAGTACAATCATGTGACTCAATAGTACAATCATGTGAAAAAAATAATTACAGTATAGTACCTTCTTCTATACCTCCATTTTTAATTTAGTCATGCAAGTATTATAAATCTTGCACCACCTCCCCTAATAGTACATGCATGTGAATCAATAGTACACACATGTGAACACATAGTTATAAGCATGTGAATTAATAGCAATTAATTGCTCATTTATCCGATTAATTACCCGATTGGTCAATATAACCTCCAGACATCCATTATTATCGAAAAAGATGTCAATTTTCACTAACACTAATAATCCCAACACAATGGAAATATCAATTTCATCTTTAATCAACACGAATTTATTCATTATTAATATTATAACTCACAATATTTAATAACTAGATCATTCCCAGGAAAGAGGGGGATTTTCGATAAGGATTTCTCCTTATTGACGCGAAATTAGGTGACCAAACCTCTCATTGACAAAACTTCTAGACATTATCAATATTGCAAATAATAATATGAATAACTTTATCGTCTCAATTATTAATTTAATAATATATAAAATATTATACAGATGATACTGTGACAATAATTGAATCAATAATATGAGAGATATGATGCAATAATTACTGTAGCAATAATTGAGTATAACTGAGTGACTTCTCACGTAAGCATCAATAATCAATATCGTGTGCTACTATGCAACCACGCCAGACATCGCATTTTTTTACCAATTTGGTTATTTTATGACAACTTACTTACTTTGCAAAATTTTCAAATATCATCCTTAACTTTAACCTTTATCAATTTAACCATTTACTAAATAGAATAATTATAAGAAAATTGAATATTTTCATTTCATTAAATTTGGGGTCTCACAATTATAATATGGACCACCATAACCACCACCACCATTGTGACGCCCCAAAAATAGGTATACATCACCCATCTTGAGTAGCCAAATACATGGTACAAAATTCAAATACACTTAATAATACAACTGTCGTGTAACATACGACAAAACATAAACTGAGAGTTTTAATACGAATATTGTCTTCTAGACAATATTCAACTCAAATGGAGTCCTCAATACATTTATTATCACACTATTTCATAGAATAGTGAGGACTACTAATGCTATCATCCGGACCGCCACTCCATTTCCCGACTAGTCCCAAATACGTTCTCATTTCACAAGAGAACAATGAAAGCAAAAGGGTGAGCTCAACTAGCCCAAAGAAAAAATATTATGACTAAGATAATGCGAGATAATTTATCATTAGCCTTCAACGTTGTTATCTTGATAAAATATAACAAACATCAAGTTTAACTGCAGCGGAACAAGTAATCCATTAGAAGAGTCAAGTAGAGCATAAAATCTACTATCTTCTATGAGTTAAAAGGTTTTTCATCACTTTTATCACGAGACTCGAATTTTAATAAATAATCCACATCATCGAATCACCCCGCACTACGGCCAAGAATATTCTTTTGTATAACGACCACAAATTATCCATGCACTACGGGCCAAGGATATTCTTGTATTCATCAATGGTCATGATCATGCCAACAACTGTCCATCAATGCACTACGGGTCATTGAGGACTTTTACCACAACATTTATAACATTACGGTCATGATTATACCGAATAATCTCTGGTCATAATCATACCAAGTCCATTTATGCACTATAGGCCACAGATGACTTTCAACATAATATAAATATGAGGATGATGACAATGATATAAGAATTCAATAAAACAAGTTCAAGGATAAATTTTTAAAGATTTATAATTTAATTTATCCAAAATTCAATATTGTCCAAATTATCAACATACGATCTTCGCTTTATGGAGTAAAATTCAAGAATGATAATGTATCAAAATTATTTGACCTAAAAGAAATCAATTTTGTTATGAATAAGTACTCGGGTGAATAGTACCCTGTGAATAGTACTTGAGAATAAGACTCAAGTGAATAGTACTTTGTGAATATACTAAATGAATAATACTTTGTGAATAGTAATTTATGAATAATACTAGATATAAATGAATAAAGACTCATGGATGATACTCAACATGAAAAACTTAAAATTTAACAAGAATGTGCATAAAATATTCTTGTGAAGCGATACTAGATGAAGCGCAAATTTCAAAAATATTCTGCTAATTTCATGGAATATAGAAGTAATACTTTAACCAAATGATGGTATAATCAGGAATACGAGACGAAATATTACTCACATACTACAGAGTATGGAAGAAAATATTATTCCTATGAATACTGAACACAATAATATCCCTTACCTCGTAAGAAGAAATTTGGATCTTTGGAATAGCGAGGTAGCAGACTTCTCTTCTACTTTCTCTCTAAAGCTTCTCTCTCTATAAATGTTCTTGTGAGTCTTAGTGAATTGGTGAGAATGAAAGAAGAATAAGCTTCTATTTATAGGAAAATATAGTTTCGATAATTGCACATTTTGGGGCTCGAAATATTACAGTATAATACATTCATCTTTTTCTTCATTTTTAATTTAGTCCTGCAAGTATTATCAAACTTGCAACACCTCCCCTAATAGTACATTATGTGAATTAATAGTACAATCATGTGAAAAAAATAATTACAGTATAGTACCTTCATCTATACCTCCATTTTTAATTTAGTTATGCAAGTATTATTAATCTTGCACCACCTCCCCTAATAGTACATGAATGTGAATCAATAGTACACACACGTGAACACATAGTTATAAGCATTTGAATTAATAGTAATTAATTACTCATTTATCCGATTAATTACCCGATTGATCAATATAACCTCCAGACATTCATTATTATCGAAATAAATGTCAATTTCTACTAACACTAATAATCCCAACGCAATGGAGCTATCAATTTCATCTTTAATCAACACGAACTTATTCATTATTAATATTATAACTCACAATATTTAACAATCAGGTCGTTCCCAGGAAAGAGGGGGCTTTCCAATAAGAATTTCTCCTTATTGGCGCGCAATTAGGTGACCAAACCTGTGAGATCCCAAATTTTATGAAATAAAAGTATTCAATTTTTCTATTTTGGTAAATAGTTAAATTGATAAAAGTTTAAAGTTAAGGGTGATATTTAAAAATTTTGCAAAGTAAGCTAGTTGTTATAAAATATTCGTTGTGTCGGGGAATATTCGTTTTAACAAGAAATATTCGTACGACGGCACAATCATTGGTGGACCCCACAACGGAAGTATTGTCGTAGTTAGAAAATGACAGAATTATCTTTTTATGAAAATAACGGCGAAAGTCTTACCGTTAAACTGTTGAACTCATGGTGGTAAAAATTCGATGTCTGGCATTAGTTGCATAGTAGCATACGGTATTGATTATTGATGCTTACGTGAGAAGTCACTCAGTTATACTCAATTATTGTTGCAGTAATTGCTGCATCATATCTCTCATATTATTGATTCAATTATTGTCACAACATCATCTGCATAATATTTTATATATTATTAAATTAATAATTGAGACGACAAAGTTATTCATATTATTATTTGCAATATTGACAATGTTTAGAAGTTCTGTCAATGAGAGGTTTGGTTACCTAATTGCGCGCCAATAAGGAGAAATTCTTATCGAAAAGCCCCCTCTTTCCTGGGAACGACCTGGTTGTTAAATATTGTGAGTTATAATATTAATGATGAATAAGTTCGTGTTGATTAAAGATGAAATTGGTAGTTCCATTATGTTGGGATTATTAGTGTTAGTGGAAATCGACATTTATTTTGATAGTAATTGATGTCTGGAAGTTATATTGACCAATCGGGTAATTAATCGGGTAAATGAGCAATTAATTGCTATTAATTCACATGCTTATAACTGTTTGTTCACATGTGTGTACTATTGATTCACATGCATGTACTATTAGGGGAGGTGGTGCAAGATTGATAATACTTGCATGACTAAATTAAAAATAGAGGTATAGATGAATGTACTATACTGTAACTATTTTTTTCACATGAATAGAACTATTGATTCACATTATTGTACTATTGATTCACATGATGTACTATTAGGGGAGGTGGTGCAAGTTTGATAATACTTGCTGGGACTAAATTAAAAATGAAGGAAAAGATGAAGGTATTATACTGTAATATTTCGAGCCCCAAAACGTGCAATTATTGAAACTATGTTTTCCTATAAATAGAAGCTCATTCTTCTTTCATTCTCACCAATTCACTAAGTCTCACAAGAGCAATTATAGAGAGCAAAGCTATAGAGAGAGAAGCTTTAGAGAGAAAGAAGAAGCGAAGTTTGCTACTTCACTATTCCAGTATCCAGTCTTCTTCTGAGGTAAGGGGTATTATTTATTTCATATTCTGAAGAGATATTATTTTTTGTATTCGTATGAATATTATTTTTGTTCAATATTTGTAAGGAATATCATCTTCGTTCAATATTCGTAGGAATGTTATTTTCGTTCAACAGTCGTAAGGGGTATTATTTCTTCGTAAATGATATTATTTCTTTCAATATCATTATGCCGAAATATTGGTACGAATTTTATTGTGGAATTTCTACCTTTTGTGTCGAGGTTATTATTCACTCTAGTATTATTCACTTGGGTATTTGGGACACTTTTCATCACGGGGTACTATTCACAAGGTACTATTCTCGAAGTACTATTCACAGGGTACTATTCACCCAAAAAATATATTTCTTTTCTGTCCAAATTATTTTTGGTACATGAATATTATTCTTGAATTTTACTCCACAAAGCAGTATCATGTTGACAATTTTGATATTTTTAAACTCTGGATAAATTTAAAGTCTTTAATATTTATCCTTGTATTCGTTTGATTAATGCTTATATCATTGTCATCATCCTCATGCTTATATTGTGATGAAAGTCATCTTTGGCTTACGTGCATAAAAGCAAATATTGATTATTAGTTTTACAGTTGTATATCTTTGGCTTACGTACAAAGATGGACTATTGATTATTGGTTTTACAGTTGTATATCTTTGGCTTATGTGCAAAGACGAACTGTTAATTGATAGCTTTGGCCCGTAGTGCAAAGATGGACAAGTGTATGACATGATCATGACCACTGGTGATAATAACAAATATTCTTGGCCCATAGAGCATGGATAATTCGATGATATGATTGGCAGGATCATGACCATTAGTTAACAGTTGAATGTCTTTAGCCGTAGTGCACTGACAGACAATTGATTGGTATGATTATGACCATTGGTTTTATAGTTGAATATCTTTGGCCCATAGTACAAAGGTAAACAACGGATTGGTATGATCATTGTTATTACATTTGAATATATTTAGCCTTTGGGGTAAGGATATTGAGTAAACGTTCTATTAAGCCTTTGTGGCAAGGATAAACTGTTGATTTACATGATTATAAATATAAATTATGGATTTAACTATAATCTTTGGTGGTTCAGGTGAAGACAGGTGATGAGAGTTCTTTTTGTCTTGGGTATAACAAAGAACTATTGATGAGTATTACAGAAATGAAATATTAACGATGGACTTTTAATCTAGAGGAGATAGTAGGCATTATGTTCTACTTGACTCTTCTAATGGATTGCTTATTCCGCTGCAGTTGTTGATCTAAAACTTGTTGTCTATTGTATTCTATCAATTATTATATTGTTGAAGGCTAAGGATAATTTATTAGGCATTATCTTAGTCATAATATTTCTTATTGGGCTAGTTGAGCTCACCCTTTCTTTCACTGTTCTCTTCAGGAAATGAGAATATAGCTGGGACGAGTCGGGGAATGGAGTGATGGTCCAGGATAAGTGGCTTTAGTAATCCTCACTATTCTATGAAATAGTGTGACAATAAATATAATGAGGACTCCATTGAGTGTGTATATTGTCTAGATGACAATATTCATATTAAAACTCTTAGAGTATGTTTTGTCGTATTTTATACGACTGTTGTATAATTAAGTTGTATTTGAATTTTGTACCATGTATTTGGCGACTCAAGATGGGTGATGTATACCTGTTTTGGGGGCGTCACAAAACCTCTCCTAGACAGAACTTCTAGACATTGTCAATATTGCAAATAATAATATGAATAACTTTGTCATCTCAATTATTGATTTAATAATATAAAATATTATGCAGATGATACTGTGACAATAATTGAATCAATAATATGAAAGATATTATCGCGAAGAATTCCTCAGTAGCAATAATTGAGTATAACTGGGTGACTTCTCACGTAAGCATCAATAATCAATACCGTGTGTCTACTTATGCAACCACGCCATTCATCGTACTTTTACCAACGGGTAGTTCAATGGTTTTTAACTAAGAAAACTTTCAGCCGTTATTTTTATAAAAGATAATTCGCTGCTTTTCTAACTACGACAATACTTTCGTTGTGGGGTCCACCAATGATTGTGCCTTCGTACAAATATTCCATGTTAAAACGAATATTCCCCGACCAATCGAATATTATATAATCACTTGCTTACTTTGCAAAATTTATAAATAATACCCACAACTATAACATTATATCAAATTCACACCATAATATTCAAAAATATATTTCGAGAAAAAAATTAATATTTATTCATAAAAGTTGGGGTCTTACAACCATAGCCACCACCTCCCCCATATCCATCTTCATCGCGTCCACCATCCGCCATTTTCACCATCTTCCATTGGACATCTTCACCACCAATACCACCCACCCTCACACCAAAAAGAGATTTTGAGAAGAAAAAATGTCACCACTACCGCAAACAGATCTACTACTTTACCACCATTTACAACCATCACCACTGTCATATTACACCACCATACCAGATCTACCACCATATTATTAGATCTTCCACTCTCACGAGCATGCACCCCCACCTCTACCCATCACCGCACCCATCCATCACCACCAAATCTAAAACGATGCACAAAACCATGGTCAGATCAAAGAAATAAATAGAATGAGAGAAGGATGAGAGATGAGAGAGAAAAGAGAATGATCTGGAATGCACAAAAGTTTTGCTTTAGTAAGTCAAAATCAAACAAATTTTTTTTACAATAATTAACCCTTTCACGATCTGAAGACCTTTACAGTGAACCATTGCTTCTAGTTGGGGAGTACTGAAAGAAACTTTCTACTGGAATTTTACCTCCATGTTGTGAAATAGATCAGAACTATGTGTCGCCGTCTAGTTCACCCTCGCGGTCGTCTTCGGTGGGACGGAACTCGAAGAGGTCAGTGACATCATTAAAGGAGTTTATGTACAGAAGCAAAAGTGAGGGAAGGAACAATGGGATTTCTTTCATTTTTCCGTTGTTGACAAATTTGCCCTTTAAGCTATAATAAATGTTTAATCAAAAATAAAAAAATTATTTTTTTTGTTACACATCAGCACAACACTATGCCTTACCTAAACATCTACATCATCAATTTATGACGTGGCAGACCCAATTGAATGTAATCGAAAAAAATTAATAGTTCAATCACTTAATTGACAAAATTGAAAGGTGAATCACCGAAGTAAAATATAGTCAATAATTTAGGATAATAAATTATATTTAAACCTTTTTATTAAATCTAAAGAATTTAACAAGGCTCTTTTTTCTTTAAAACACGGAGAAATATTCATATTCTTTTTCTCTATATTTTAAAGGTGGTAACATAGTGACAAATTACTCAACTTTATTTTGTGTCTTAAATGTTTCTGGTCACCTAATAAAGCACCATCTTTATCATCAAATATTCTTTACCTAATTTTAAGAACTTTGTCATCATAATCAATATTCCTTCAGTTTCTTAATATATATTGTTTTAAATAATTTTATTTTTCTTTAATTATTTGTGATTTTATATAATTTAGAAAAATTAATTACAATTTTTTTAAAATTACTTCTCATGGAAAAATATTACAGATAAAAGAGAGAATATATTTAATATTATACAATTATTTTTTTAATCCTTGTGCACAATTCTAAATCAACATATATTAAGTGACGAAAAGAATATTTGACAGTCATATCTTATAAACCCTTTCTCTTCCCAAGAAGGTGCATAAAATAATTAAGCAGGAAATGAGAATGTGGTGGTTAGGCAAGCATAAACTATACATATTCAACTCTCTATATAATTTAGCTACTTATTAAATTTTAGCGTTAGGGCTTGAAAATATGCTATTGGGAAAGTGATTCAAATACTGTGGGCTTAATATGAAACCGGAGAAAAAGAAAATGTGTGTTTTGTGTGCTAGCTCCGTTGCAAGGGACCACCATTAAGTGTGAAATAGATTATTATTTTTTGCTAATTAAAATAGGTGAAAATAATAATTGTGTCATTAAAAGTAATATTTGACTTAGTATATATTGAAGAAAATTAGATGAGATATGTAATGAAATGAATCATAATCATGAAAAATTTAGCTAGCAATTGAGATTAAAAAAAAGGTCATACAAAAAAGATTATATAAGTATTTTTGAAAATTAATTTATGATCATACTTTAGGTCCTACCTCTTAAGTGTTATTAGATGATGCCATGTTTGTGCATAATTACTCTTTTCCATTTCACAAAAAGATTTTATTTAATTTTTTAAATAAATTTAAAATTTTAAAATTGGTATAAATACATTTGATTTATTATTATTACAATCATAATTATCAAAAATATATAAAAGAATGCAATCACGGTAAATTTTTATCCTTGTATCCTCCGAAGTTAGAACTTAAATAATAATAATATGTTAATAAATATATAATATCGGTCCGAATCTTAAACTTACCACTTATCTAACATACTTTTACCCCTGGGGACGACTTGGCAACGATTCGGTCCGTCGCTATAGGTTCGGTTTGTCGCTGTATGTTGTCTGTCACTAAAAGCTAAAACGACAGTTCTATATATCGCGACAGACCAAATCGTCGTCTGATCCGTCGTTAAAAGGGAGTATGCAAAGTATGTTAAATAAAGTGTAAACTTAAGATCTAGATCGTGTACTGTGTACTGATTCAAGCATCTGGTGCACTACGATACGGTGCGGTACGGTTCAATATCAATCTGATTTGAATTGCACAAATGTAAGGCTGAAAGTCTATTGGAATTAACCAGACCTCTCAACTTTCAAAAGATCTAAACTATTGGAATTCTTTTATCTGATTTTGATTAACTTGTTTCTTTTTAGTTTTTTCTCATGTCAAAAAAAAGAACAGAGGAGAGGAGA
Source organism: Panax ginseng (assembly GCA_020205605.1). Classification (NCBI taxonomy): domain Eukaryota; kingdom Viridiplantae; phylum Streptophyta; class Magnoliopsida; order Apiales; family Araliaceae; genus Panax; species Panax ginseng. Next base: position 86,655,901 of record CM035143.1, read on the forward strand.
GTGACTTAGGGCTTGTCAAACTAACTTATAAGTAGCGAGTGTTCGGGAATGATTTATTTTATGATTTATAAGTCAAAAATAATATATAATAATTTGTAACTTAAAAAGAATGACTTATAAGTCATTCTTAATAAGTTATTTTGATCAAATGTTATGACTGTTTTACCCCTCCTATGTCATGGAAAATTACATCTCTAGCCTCTAAAGAGAAGCACCTGACTTGGTCTCCTTATGTGCAGAATACTCCTGCACTCTCTCTCCTCTTTTTTCTCCTTAATCCAATTCCACGGGTTCAATTATTTTCTTGTACTGAAATTTATCGCATTTGTTACATACGGGTTTGTATATGTATGGATATTTTTTCAAGTCTATTTTTCTTTGTTATCTTTTTGAATTTTAGTTGATTTCTCAAGTGGGGTTTTGTTTTACTTGATAAGATTGATGGATATGTGGATAAATGAACGCACCTAAAAGATGTGATCCGGTTATCATAAAGTTAACTTTATGATAAATTGGTCAATTGACTAATACAGTGCTGACACGCAAGGAGAGAGATCACCTCCCGACCTGCGTGTTGATATTGTATTGATCAATTGACCAAAATCAACTTCATCCTAGCCACTCCCTAAAAGATGATTATTTTTTCTTACACCTATTTAGAGCAAAATATGATTCGGTTTGGTTTTGATTTACATAAAATGGTTATGAATCTAAATAAAAATTAAAACCACATTATCTATTTTAATATGATTTGTATGGGTTGAACCCGAATGGTTATACATAATTACAAATGTATAAATTACAAAAGTATGTAATATGTATATAATGTATATATGTTATATAAAATGTAGTCTAATAATTCATACATGTTGATGTATTGACTCTACAAAATACAGAAAATTATTATTGACTAATATTTGTCAAAACTAGTTAAATATTTTCAACCCATTTTTGTAATAATAATATGGGTCCAAAATCAAAACAATCCACGACAATAAAAATTAATTAACCAACCCAATATATTCAAGTGATTTTAGTTAGCTATATGATTTTCAACCTAAATTGTCAAGTCTACACCTATTAGTGCTAGGTGTTGAACCCTGCTATTACATGGCGAGCAACTGAAGATAATTTGTAGGTGTTGAACATTTGTAGTTCATATGTTTAGATAATTTGTTTAGATTTTCATTTAGTGCAATTGTGGATGATTGCTATGATATGATATTGAATCGATGTTTTTTTTTATAATTTTTTTTTTAGTAATTTGAACATAATAGCAATTCATTTTCCCTGCACATCTATTTTCTTATTCAAAATAATAAGATGTTTACTATTAATAAGTTGTTTACCAATAATAAGTTATTTATCGATAAATTGTTTTAAATAATAAGTTGTTTACCAATAAACTATTTAAATAAGTTATTTATCAATAAGCTATTTAAATAAGTTATTTACCAATAAGGTGTTTAAATAATAAATTGATTATACCTTTTAAAATAATAAGCTTTTATAAATAATAAGATGTTTAAACAATAAGTTGTTTAAATACTAAGCAATTTACTAATAATAAACTCTTAATGATGTTTACTATTAGTAAGTCGCTTACCAATAATAAGTTATTTATCAATAAGTTGTTTAAATAAATTGTTTATCAATAATTTGTTTAAATAATAAGTTCTCTAGTAATAATAAGTCGTTTACCAATAATAAGTTGTTTACTAATAAACTATTTAAATAATAAGTTGTTTACCAATAAACTATTTAAATAAGTTGTTTACCAATATAATTGTTTAAATAATAAGTTGTTTAGCAATAATAAGTTGTTTAAATAATAAGTTAGTTACCAATAATTTGCTTAAATAATAAGTTGTTTACTAATAAGTTGTTTAAATAATAAATTATTTACCAATAAAAGTTTTTAAATATTAAGTTATTTACAAATAATAAGTTGTTTACTAATAAGTTGTTTGAATAAATTATTTTACCAAAAAATATTACGATATGATATTAAATCAATGTATCTATCTTTTTATAATATCCTTTTTAGTAATCTTTATATTTTATTTTAATTTATAAATTATTATCAAATAGAATATTTTCATAATTTATTTTAATTTAATTTATAACTTATAAGTTATTATGAGTCGAACACTTTTACTTATAAATCATAATTATAAGTGAATTTATTTTAAGTTATAAGTCATTTTAAAATAAGTCATTACCCAACAGATTATGACTCCTTTTTCTTCTGTCAAACTGACACGCAATGAAGTAAAATCCAAACTCAGTTTCCATTTTAGTATCGAATTTAAGGCACTGCACCATCTGCTTCTCTTTCTTCTTCCTTCTCTCTCCTCCTCCATATAGATACTGATACATATAACATTAATACACTGCCACCTCCAACAGTAGTACTACTGGAACTACACAAACACCATAACAGCACCTGCAGTCCTCAGTCCTTCTCCTATTTCTCCATTCTAAAATCACACTTACTATAATTCTATCTATCTATCACATGTAATAAATAACACAAATTTAGCCAAACAAACATTTATTAATTACCCCATTAAAACCCCAGCCCTTTAATCTCACATCTCTCTCTATATATCATTTCCAAAACCCCATTGAAAACCAACCAAATCATGATCAAGCTCATTAATTAATTACCCATCTCAAACAATCCAAACCCAGAAAATCCCCAATCTCCTCCCTCTAACTCAACATACACTAATTAATACCAACACCTTTTATCTATCTACCTATACATACACATATATATATATATAGTATATACACATGCATTCATGACTTGGGGTTTCTCCGGTGACAATTTCGGGGGTGGTGGCAAATGGGGTGCTTCATTTCTCAACTGGCCTCGAAATTCGCCTTCTTCCCCCCTTCGCCGGCGACTTACCAGGTCATAAAACGTGACGACGGTAAGCTAATCGCGGTCCCTCTGACGACGTCGTCTATGCCGCCCATACCTTATTGCGATGACGATGATTCTCTTGATGTTCTGTTACTTGATACCAAAAGGGGAAACAGGATCGTAGCGTTTTACCTGAAAAACCCATATGCGAAGCTCACTATGCTTTACTCCCATGGAAATGCTGCTGATCTGGGTCAGCTCTATGACCTCTTTCTACAGCTCAAAGCTAATCTCAGAGTTAATCTCATTGGGTCTGTTTTTAATTTTCCACTTATATCTGTTTGTGGTTTAATTAGTAAAATCTTGATTTTGGTGTGATGAATCTTATGAGTATTTTGATTTATGAGATGTCTTGAGCTGGTTAAATGTAAATTTTTCTCCCTTTTCTGTAAAAGGTTGAACTATGTTCTTTATTGGATGTTATGCGTTTCTGTTCATGGGTTTTATCCTTCATCTTTAATTGGTTTATTGAAACTTATACTTTTGCTTGTGGTGTATTGGTGGTGGTAATGGTAAGTTTAGATCTGTAATCTTCTTTTTCCACCCGAAGATAATCACTATCTTTTTATTTATTTACTGTGCTTACTGGATAAGGTCATTAGGGGTTTTAATGTTTTTAAAGAATGAAAAAGGAACAGGAAAATAGGATGATTCTTAGTTCAGAGTTCTCTTCTTCTTACCTTTGTCCAAAAGTTTTTTTCATGTGTGTTTATTTTATTACTTAAAAGTACTGGTCACTTAACAAAGAAGAGGGCTTTAAAAAGAAATAAGGATTTTACCGGTGCGCGTATGACTATACTCGACTTAGATTTGAGAATGGCCCTTCCTGATGTACTACCTTTTTTTTTATTTGCTGAATCTCTGGCTGATGGGGAAGTTTATAACAATTGTTCAAAATATTTGTTGCTTGAAGTAATTAGAAACACAATTGGTGCTTATTGATTAGCTTTTGCGACACTGGCCCTTTCAGAACTTCTCGTTAGTTCAGAGATGCTACTTCTAAATTAGATAAATGATACAGTAATAATATAATATATACATGGTTGTTAATTTATTTAAAAAGATACTAATACTACATGGGTGTTTATTTACTTATTGGTCTTTCTCTGTTTTTTATAGGTGAGAATCCTATGAATCTAATGCATCTCTTCAATATCTGCAGCTATCCTCTCATTGCTTTAATTGGGTCTCACATTGACCTTCTAAATTCTCATCTTTCATATGCAGATATGACTATTCAGGGTATGGAGCTTCTACTGGCACGGTAGGATGTCACTCTTTTATATTAGTCATAATCATTTACGAGTGCCCTGTTTTCAGTACCATAATTTGTTCTAAGTACCAATGGCTTCAACTTTAAAGAAATGATGCATTATGTGTAATGCACTAACAGGTCTGGAATCTACCACTTTATGGCTCTGCTCGTAACTAATCTTTGCCCATGAGAGAAAAAGAAGAGGGTTTTAAAGTGACAATTTTCTTTTCGAAAAAATTGGAAAATATTTGACAGTGTATAAATTCAGTGGTAGTTAAAAAATTGGCAAATAAACTGAGATTTCTTTGGTCAATTAAGTGGATAATTCTTGAAAATTTCTGAGGTGTTGTGCATAAAAGTTGTACATGCATTGTTCCATAATCCATATGCACTCTATTAGGCGTATGAATTTTATTTATTTCTTGTCTTCTCAAGTTATTTATAAATTATTTCGACAAGCTTCTCTCTCTTGCTGAAGTACATTACATATATTTTCCCTTGTGTCATCCAGCCAAGTGAATATAACACATATGCGGACATAGAGGCAGTGTACGAGTGTCTTGAGACTGAATATGGTATTAGCCAAGAAGATTTAATTCTGTATGGACAGTCGGTTGGAAGTGGGCCAACACTGCACTTGGCAGCTCGACTGCCTAGGTTGAGAGGTGTAGTGCTGCATAGTGCCATCCTTTCTGGTCTTCGCGTGCTCTGCCAAATGAAGTTCACTCTTTGTTTTGACATCTATAGGGTGAGTAACCACCTTGCTATTTATACGGTGTTTCTAAAATTAAGCCCTCTGCTTATAAGCTTTTAGTTTTAGGCAACTTTTCAGATTCTAAGCATACCACCTTAGTTTGAACTATAAGGCACTAAGTTCCTTGTCTTCAGCGAAAGGCAATTTGGTATTTTATAAGGTGTTCTCCTTATGGTTGTAAATATTACATGTTGGGAAAAGGGTGATGATTTCTTCGGTAGGGAAAAAAAGAAGAGTAAAAGTAAAATCAAAGGAATACAGTTATAAAGAAAAAAGCTCATTGTTTAGCTTTGCTATAAATGTTTTGTCCTTGTTTAGCAGTTTGAACTTCCAAATTCTGAGTGCTGTTTGAAAACCTGCAAAACTGAGCAAGTTAACTAAATGCTATGGACTCTAGTTCGCAAATTTTCTAGGATTTCCTAGTTTACACACTTACTGGCCCAAAATAGCATTTACAAATGTTCTTTGTGCACAAAATGAGTCCCAAAGCACAACAAACCAAAATATTGCAAGTCAGGATGCCTCTTTCTATTTGGAAGAAAATATATGTTTGTTAACATTTAAACTAGGGTCTCTAACTACTGTATCTTATTTGACTGATAAAACCATCTTCACTTTCAGAACCCAATAAATTAAATACATTTATTTGGCTAACAAAACAAAACTGTTAAAGTTTTTTTTAAGGTTCTTCATAAAAGAAGGGAAAAAACTGTTAATCAGCCACTTGCTTTGTCAATGGGAAAGAGAAAATAAATAATGAAGAACTGAAACACATCTGACTAAGCGCGCAAATCAATGCTATATATTACTCCCTCCGTCCCAGAATAAAAGTCCTTATTACTATTTTGAGTAGTTCCATGTTAAATGTCCACTTTCCTTTAATAACCAAACTTTTACACATTTTTTCCTATTATGCCCGTAGCATTAAATATCTCTACTTTTCTTATTCTAATTCTCTCTCCATATTTAATGACATTATTATGGGTATTTTTGTCATTTTATTCCTCTTTTTAATAATCGTGAAAAGTCCACCGGGACTTTTATCCTGGGACGGAGGGAGTATTTTTTATATACTTGTATACTAATATCCTTTGGTAAATGACTGATTAAGCTGGATTAGTGACTAATGTATCTTGGCTTGCTATGCATGGTTTAGATGATATCCTCTGGTTTATGCAGAATATTAACAAAATTCAGAAGGTGAAGTGCCCTGTGCTAGTGATTCATGTAAGTACTTCTCGACATCTTTAGATATTCAAGCTCAAATTTTCCATTTACTTGTTTTGCCATCTTACATATGTCATACTTGAACACTTGGGGACTTACTTGTACCTTTGTTGTTTATGCTCAAAATTATTGAATAACCATATAATACTCTGATCTGACTTTTGGCTTGTTTGCTGCAACTATACGTAACGAGGTGTGACAAGATAAATAGTTCTTCTAACATCTCCATATTAAAAAACTTGTAGAGGTTCAGTATAAGATGCTATGCATTTTTCTCCATTTAAAATGAAAAAAAATTGTGCCAACTTACTCAAGTTCAATCTGCTTATACTTCTGATAAAATATGTAATGTTGCACAAGTTTTCTGTTAATGGGCATACGCATTTCCACAAGGTATGGTGTATCCAATCTGCCTTTCCAATGTCAGAGGTTGATTGGATATGGCCCAAGTCTTTGTCAAGGCAGCTTGAATATTAACTGACGACTGTTTAACAAGGCCACAAGATCTCGGATCCGGATCCTCTATGAGGATTTCTCTGTGAGGATCTTGTGAGGGTTTTGCTGTGGAGTTGACAACATATTAAAAAGGAGATTCAATGACTCACAACTCTTTTTTTTGTTTGTGTACAGAACGACATCGTTTGGATAGGAATTTTTTTTTACAAGTTAGACAAAAAATTAGAATTCACCAAACGCCGTTTATTTTTACATATAATTATTTTAAATTTCTTGATTATTCTGTATATGGATAAATAATTTTTACATATCTTTTTTTATTATTAATAATCGTTTTACTTTACCTCTCTTAATCGACTGCTCAATGGAGACAATCATCATCACAACTCAAATACTATTTTAAATGTACTCTTTTTACTTTACTTCGTTTGTTTGGTAAAAATAAACGGCGTTTGGTGGCTTCTAATTTTTTGTCAACTTGTAAAAAAAATTCCTACCAAAACGACGTTGTTTTGATACACAGACAATTTTTTTTTTTTTTAAGCCATTGGATCTCTTATTTAATGTATTATCAATTCCACAGCAAAACCCTCACAAGATCCTCACAGAGAAATCCTCATAGAGGATCCAGATCCCAAGATCTCAATATTCCAAATTTCTTATACTGCATATCATGGACAAATGGTGGAATTACTCCCTCCGTTTCAGGAAAAAGTCCCATTCGCCAAAAAAAAATTGTTCCAAAAGAAATCATTTTCTTTTGATGATAGCATAAACTAACATGATGTCCTCAAGTTCATCATTACAATTATATTATCATGTCATCACTACAAAACATATTATTCAATTCAAGGGGTAAACATAGAACAAAATTACATCCTCAAATTTGTAAATTTTGCATGACACTTTTTTGGCACAGGGTGTAATTAGTAATTCTGCTGAAATTCCAGGAAGTTGCTTGTGTAGGTAATTCTTGATGGTTTTTTTTCTTGTATATCATTTTATAGGGTACTGAAGATGATGTAGTAAATTGGTTACACGGTGAAGGACTATGGAAAATGGCTAGAGATCCATACGAACCATTGTGGATTAAAGGAGGCGGACACTGCAACTTGGAGCTGTACCCAGATTACATTCTACATCTTTACAGGTTTATCCAAGAAATGGAAAACATGACCACTGAAATCCGCCTCAAAAAAATTCGGCAAACTCTCCCCTTACCGAATAGGCCAAACTCGGTGTCCTCGAGTTCTACCAATAGGTGCTGTAGGTTCAAATTGGGGTGGAAATGTTCGACACCTAGCTGCCTAAAATGTTTATCGCGGCCCAAATGTCACCAAGATGTCCTGAATGTTTGAGGTGCTTCAAGATGTCCAGATTGTTTGAGGTGCTGCATACCAAGATGTCCAGATTGTTTGAGGTGCTGCGTACCAAAATGTCCGGATTGTTTGAGACTTGGCTTCACAAAATTCTCTTGCAGTGTAAAATGCTCATGTTGGTGCATAAATTGTCCATGCTAGTGATAATTTACGGTGGGTATACATAGTGGTACAAATGAGCAGGACGAATATAATTTATGATTTTTTTTTTGTAGGTTGCTGAACTTATCGACACTCTAAAACTGTGCAGCATGTGGTAATAGTAGTTTAAAGTTGCACAATCTGATTTTATGTTGCCAATGCTTTATTATTTTGGACATTGTCTTCAATGAGGTCAGTATGGATATTTGTTTTTTAGTCTCTTGGAGAAACTTGAACTAAATTGTGCATTCCTTATTTAACTTGAAACTTTTCTTGGAGGCTAACTTCAATGTTCGAATTCTTGTGGTATTTTACTCTTTTCACAAAAAAATAATCTTATTTGTCATTTCTTTTTGTTCCACAAATAGTTCAGTACTCCATTCTTCCATGATGTATTTACTTTTTCACGCGTAAAAAAAATAAAATGACAAAATTACCCATAATAATATGTCATTTATGGAGAGAAAATTAGAATAAGAAAAGTTCCAATAAAAAAAATATGTAAAAGTTTGGTTATTAAAGGAAAGTGGACATTTAATATGAGACTACTTAAAATAGTAATAAGGATTTTTATTTTGAGACGGAGGGAGTAATATAAACTTGCATCTAATTTTATTATCGTATCACACTACTAAATTAATATATTATTATTTTTGGGAATATAAGTTGAACAAAAATATATCTTGAAGTCTTTTCGTGGAACGGAAGTAAATATTATCTCTATATGCATGATTTTTTTTTTTTTGGAATTAATATTTTCACAAATAAAAATATTAGGTCTATCAAGTCCTTACGTGAATATGTGAGAAACTTGTGAAATTAATATTTTTATGTGTGGAAATATCAAAAAAAAATTCAATCACATTGGAAATGTGGGATTGCAAACATTAGGATTTACTTTATATACCTCTTCCCAAGAATTCAATATTTTGACTCCAACTAATATCTATTTTTCAAAAATACAAATAAAAATTTGGTGATTGACTTCAACTAATATCAAACACCTCATGCATGCACAATTTCACATTTCTTTTGTAGTACTTGGTCGAGTCCACCTTATTTGGGCTGATAAAGATAAGTAATTACTACATACTTTATAAAATAAGAGTTCCATTTAGATATTGAATTTAATTTGTGATTTTTTTTGGTTTTAAAATGTATATAAAATTTATTAAATATAATTATGAATAATATAAATGATCTAAAACGTACTACTAATTTCACAAATTGATTCTTTATAAAGTAAAAATGGAACTCCTTTTTTTTTCTTTTTCTTTTTTGTGAAAAAGAAAGAGCTGGTAATGAAAAAAACAAATCTTTATTTTGTCACATCTAAACCTCTCCCTCGTAGATCAAGATAAATTTTTATTATAATATATAATGATATTCAAAAAAGTAACAAAGAAATTTAAGGACTATTTCTCTATTATTATTATTATTATTATTATTATTATTATTATTATTATTATTATTTATTTATTAAAATATGAAGATTTGGACGGAGAGATTATTTTTGTAGTGATAATTTTATGTTTGGAATTCTTACCAAACAGAAACAATAATCAGAGAATCACCACTTTTTGAAAACAAATTATAAACATAAGTATAAATCAGAATCACTAATAACATTTTTTAAGCGATCGAAACGTACCACTAAGGCACCTCAATTTTGCTTGCTGTTACTGGAAAATGCTCAAACAGATTGAGATTGAGACTGTGAAAAATGAACTTTTTGCAAGTATTATTGAAGAGGAAGTGGAGCATATTGGGCCACTTAGTGGAAATTTGGGCCAAGACCTTATTATTGAGTTTATGCACTCTCTACCCCAATTATTATTATTATTATTATTATTATTATTATTATTATTATTATTATTATTATGGTACAATTACATTTTCTATTACATTTAAAAAAATAATTACAACAATAGTGCACTCATAAAATATTTACACAATTAATACACTTTCCATATTTATTTACAATATTAGTGCAATTAGAATTCCTTAATTTAGGTAATTAGTATGCAATTAGAATTCCTTAATTTAGGGGATTAGTATTGGTTTACTTATTAAATTAAGTAATTAATATCTCTACCCAACAACCAAACAAATTGCAGTCCTTATCTCATCGTGAATCTTCATGAACTCATCATCCGTCGACAAATCCTTCCGACCGATCGTCACCACGTCGGGGTGGCAAGTCCTTGCCATCCGTCGGTACGCCGCCTTGATCTCCAGACTAGAGGCGTCCATCGAAATTCTGAGAATTTCGTAGAGCGAAAAAGAAGCCAGATTAAGATCTGATAAACAAGTATTGAATGGTCTAGCGGCGGTAATACTCAGTGAACAAAATCGAATACTCGTTGGCGGCGAGAATTTACAGTTACCGAATAGTCTAAACAGAAGTGGCAATGGAAGTGGCGAGATGAGAGAGCAAGTTGGAGGAGTAGATGTGATGGATGATACAGAGGAGTGTGGAGTGTGATGTTTGAAAAGAGAGGTTGATATATATATATATATATATATATATATATATATATATATATATATATATATTAATGGATCTGTGGGGATAGATTTTTATTCGTAAGCAATGGTTTGTGTTTTTATATTGCATTTGGTAACCAAAATTTCATACCAAGGTAACCAAACTGTCATATCAAGGTAACTGATAGGACTGAGCAAAAAACGGATAAAACCGAAAAATCGAATTTTTTTAACCGAATTTTTTCGGTTATTCGGTTATTTTATGAATTTCGGTTATATCCGTTTTAATATTCGATTTTCGGGTTCGGGTTTGGTTTTTGAATTTTAGTAATTCGCAACCGAATAATAAGCAAATATATATATATATATATATATATATATATATATATATACATATAACAGTTTTAAGGTTATAAGAGTAATTTGAGTACCTCTCTCTCTCTCTCTCTCTCTCTCTTTATTATATTCCTGGCCCTCTTTCTCCTAGAATGGCGTCCAAAAAAGATAAACCCTCTATATGTAAGTTTGAGACAGAAGGTGTGGCGGTGGGCTTAGCAACTTATATTGCAAATCATCTAAGGTTATAAGATCAGTCGATCTTTAAGGTTATAAGACCTCATCTACCAAATGAATCTTTGTGCTCACTCCAAATTTGCCTTTAGAGTGAATTCGTGTGACGATGTGAGATTGAGATTCCTCGATGACAAATTGTGCGATCTTTAGATTCTTCTCGATTGAGTTATGGATGAAGTTGTAGAAGATATTGGGTCGCTGCATCATGCTACAACTATAATCTGATTTGAAGTAACTTTTATTTGTGAAGAGGAGTGAAAAGGTTTCTAACATGTTTAGTTTTATCATGTATTCAGATTACGTATCATTGCTCTGTATTTTTTAAGTTCAATTCACATGCATTCTTACAGGTATAAGAATAGCCCAGATCGATCCGATCTTTAAGGTTCTAATTTGATTATTAATCAATAACCGAATAATAAATTCGGATATTCTATTGTTTCGATTATTCGGTTATTGTACGATTCGGTTAGTTGTTCGGATATCAAAATTACATTAATTTCGGTTTTCGGTTATAACCGAATAGTCTATTCGGTTCGATTATAACCGAATGCTCAGCCCTAGTAACTGATCAACCTCCACACCTGCAGTTTTTTCATAGTGCAGTTGGTAACCAAACCTTCATACCAAGGTAACCAATTCAGTTTTATTAAGTTACCAAATTAGTTTGAATGTGATACAGTTGGTAGCCAACCATTCATACAAAGGTAACCATTTTAGTATTTGTGGGTAACCAAATAGTCATAAAAAATGCAGTTAGACAACAGAGATTCGCGGCGGAGTAGCAGAGGAGAAGCCGGCGGGAAGAGAGAAAAATGAAGAGAAAGGTAAAGAGACTTACGATGGACGATTTTGTTGATAGCTATAATGGAACAGAGCCCAATTTACATGTACAAATATTTAATTTATTTATTTACTTATTTGTTAACTATTATTTCAAAGTGTATGTGAGGGAGATGAAGATTTGAATTTGAATTATTATTTTTGAATTTGTTTTTGTTGTTAGATTCAAGATTTTTGAATTTGAATTATTAATTATGGTAGTTATTTCTCCTTGATTTTAGGTTTTCTTATCATTATGAATTGAATCTTATACTAATTCCCTAAATTAAGGAATCCTAATTACACTAATATTGTAAATAAATATGGAAAGTGTATTAATTGTGTAAATATTTTATAAGTGCATTATTTTTGTAATTACTTACTAAATGTTGTATATTATTGTAAAGGACCCTATTATTATTAGCTTGCAACCCGTGCGAGACAGTGACAATCTTTTTTATATATTTTTTGTTAAGCTCTTCTAGTTGGACATAAAAATTGGACATAAGTATATTTAAATTTCACTTATTTATATTTTGACTCCTAATGATCCCAATGGTGGGTAACAATACAAATAAGTGAAATTTAAATAATCTCATGTTTAATTTCCATGTCCACATACAGTTTTTGTTTTTTGTTTATTAAAATAATTCACTTGTAAGTTTCTCTTATATATATATGTATATATATATATATATGTGTGTGTGTGTGTGTGTGTGTGTGTGTACAATGATCCATAACATTTATTTGTTATGGATCAAAAATTGGCATATAACATTTATACCTTCCATTACAAAAATGAAGGGTTGAGATTTAAAATAGACTTGTGTCATCCGCTAGTAATTTTAGCGGACGTGTTAATGAAAAATTTAGACAATTATGACCCCAATAGGCCTAACTAGTGAAAAATAACATACAGTCCGCTAAAATTACTAGCGGACGCATATTAACTTAGTCCCTGAAAAAATGAATTGGGAAAAAGGTAACAAAAGTCTGCAAGGCCAAAGCTGTGATTTGTGCGATCTTATGAACCCTAGTTCGCAATGATCTGTTCAAAATTTTTGTTCTACATCAAACTTATCAGCATTTAATCGATAAATTTGTTATTTAATCTCCTAAATCTGAAGCTGTTTTGATTTTCCATGATTTCTCTTGAACCCTAGTTCGCATTCTATTTTCCATAATTTTTCAGGATTTTTGAGTTGCAATCTATTTAATAGTCATTGGGATTTGAAACCATGAACACTTAGTCTTGTCGGGTGTATGAATTAGATCATGTGCCCGAAACTATTGATAGCAGAATAAAAAACATGTGTTAAAAACATGATGCATAATTTCTTTCTCTGTTGATATTAGTGTTGGTTATGCTTCAAATTTATAGTTTTGTCAAAGTCTCACATTGTCTATTTTTAAAACACTCATTGTGTATATTAGTACATGTTGGTATGAGCTTAGTAACATGGTTGAGGAAATAGGGATGGGCTCGCGCACATGAGGATGGCTAAAAAATTAGGCTAGGCCAAGCTTGGTTCTTGGATTTTCGGTCAGAAAACCTTAGTGCGTGTGTACGGGCATTACGTCCGCGCAAGGGGGGTGCCGATCCGGTCGATTATGCCTTGCGGGTGCACCCAGGTAGCCCACTGTTTTGCTAAAATCCCTAATTTCTTTTTATTCAGTATGTCTTTTATTATTAGCCGCAACCCTCATGTTAGCTTGTAAGACCCCAACTTTTTATGAATAAATATTTAATTTTCTCTAAATATTATTTTGAATAATAAAGTGTGATTTGATATAATGTTATAGTTATGAGTGATATGTGCAAATTTTGTAAGTAAGCAAGTTGTCATAAAATATTCGTTTGGCCGGGGAATATTCGTACGACAACACAATCATTGGTGGACCCCACAACGGAATGACTGTCGGATATAAAAAGCGACAGAAATAACATTTTTATAAAAAATACGACAAAACTTTTATCGTTAACTGTTAAAATACCCGGTGATAAAAGTACAATAATACGCGTGGTTGCACAGTATCTCTGATTATTGATGCTTACATAAGAAGTCACTCAGTTCATTTAATAATTGCCACAATAGTTGCTGCATAGTATCTCATATTATTGATTCAATTATTGTCACAGCATTATCTGCATAATAATTTATATTATTAAATCAATAATTGAGACGACACAGTTATTCATATTATTATTTGCATTATCGACAATGTTTAGAAAGTTCTGTCAATGAAAGATGTTAGGTTATTTAATTGCGCGCCAATAAGGAGAAATTCTTATCGGAAAACCCCTTCTTTCTTGGGAACGATCTGTTTGTCAATGAGTTATATTATTAATAATGAATAATTGTTGAAAGATTATGTTGATTAAAGATAAGAATAATAATTGATAAGTGGAAGATGTTTGTTCAATTATCTTTTTAAATTAGTATTTGTTCTATTTAATTTTGGAAATGTGCAATTGATTTGCGAAGGGGGTGGCCCTCAATTACCTTCAAATAAGGTAATCTATTTTTATTTGGTAGTTTATGAAAGAATGGACTTTATTGGTCAAACTTTTCAATAATGCAATTACTATTTGAAAACTTATGAATTAGGGTGTATCCTCATTGGACACTGTCTCCAAATTGGTATTGTTAGTCTTTCCTCATTGGCAAAAACTTTCAAAAAGAAAATATTGATAAGTTGAAACCCGTGAACTTCGTCCGAAATTTTTACTGTGCATCCGTGATTATATTTAAATAGTGTCATGTCATTCTCCTATAAATAGGATGCTTAGTTAAGAAATGAAAATCACACCAGAATCAGAGAATTCTTCTTCTATAATACTATGTGTATTTATTTCTAGTAGAAGGATACTTTGAGTGTAGCAAACAATGCAAATTTTTCTAAAGCATCTCTCTGCTATACCAGTCATATTTACTCTCCTAATAAGGTAAGGGATATTATTTTCGTTCAATATTCGTAAGAAATATTATTTTCTTCCATACTCTATAGTATGTAAGTAATATTATTTCGTTTCATATTCCTAAATCTACACTTACTTTGATAAGTATTGTATCTATAATCCCTGAAATTAGTAGAATATCCTTGAGTTTTGTGCTTCATCTAGTATCGCTTTATTGGAATATTGGTATGAACTTTCTTGTTAAATTTTAATATTTTCATTCGGGGTACTATTCACGGGATACTATTCACTCGGGTACTATTCATACAGTACTATTCATAGGTACTATTCATATGGTATTATTTACGGGGTACTATTCACAACAAAATTTGTTTATTTTCTGTCCAAATTATTTTTGATACATGAATATCATTCTTGAATTTTACTCCACAATAAATTATCATGTTAACAATTTGGACATTCTTGAATTCTGAATAAATTGAATTATAAATCTCTAATATTTATCTGTGATCTCACTTGATTAATTCCTTATGTCATTGTCATCATCCTCATACTTATATTATGGTGAAAGTCATCTTTGGCCCGTAGTACATAGATGGACTGTTGATTGGTATGATTATGACCAGAAATTGTGTATTGGTATAATCATGACCTGTAACGTTATAGACAAATGATGTGGTGAAAGTCCTCTTTGGCCCGTAGTGCATAAATGGACAGTTGTTTGGCATGATCATGACCACTGGTGATACTAACGAATATCCTTGGCCCGTAATGCATAGATAATTCGTTGATGTAAAATATTTATTGATATTGATGTTACATGGATAAAATATTGATAATAAAACTTTAAATCATAGAAGATAGTAGACATCATTCTCCACTTGACTCTTCTAATGGATTGCTTATTCCGCTGCAGTTGTTGATCTAAAACTTGTTGTCTATTATATTCTATCAGATTTTTCCCTGTTGGGACTAAGGATAATTTTTTCTACATTATCTTAGTCATACTATTCTTTACTGGGGTTGTTGAGCTCACCCTTTTTTTTATTGTTCTCTTTAGGAAATGAGAATATAGTCGAGACTAGTCGAAAAATGGAGTGATGGTCCAAGATGGTTGCTATAGTAGTCCTCACTATTCTATAAAATAGTGTGATAATAATTGTAATGTGAACTTTATTTGAGTTTGGATATTGTCTACAAGACAATAATTGTATTAAAACTCAAAGCTTGTGTTTTGTCGTGTTTTACATGACAGTTAATAATTGTATTAATGAAGTTTGTATGGACCAATTTTGGGAGCGTCACAACATCTCTTGTCCATCGAGGAACGATCATGTTAGCAGGTATTTGTGAAATACTCTTAAAGCTTAAGAATCTCAATATGTGCCTGCAAATTTGACCAGAATGTGAGAACATTTGACAAGTACATGTTATCGACCCCCTGACGATTATTAACAACTTGTCGATATCTCCAACTATTTTCTATTGCATCTGTCATGTACACTGCATAGACCTTTGTATCAATAATGCAAAGTTCACTGAATTTTTTGTTGTTATACTTTAAAGAATCCACGAGCTCTTTTTGAAAACGTCTAAAAATCTCTTTTGTATAACATTAAGAAGCATGCACTTCCAACGATGATCCTAAAGCCAAACTACGTTTTTCAATGTTTTGTTACGTAATCAGCCTTTCTCTTTCTGATGAATTGTTTCTCAATATCCTTCTGAATCTTGACTACAAAATCTTTCATGCATGTTGAAGCATTCACATATAAATAAAAAAAATGATTTATACCTTCGCTTCTTCCGGTGGTTGTCATTCCCACAACAAAATGTCTATTTGTATTTGCACTTATCCATTTCTCCTTCACATCATACAAACTTATGAGTCATTCATTTTGAGACAAATCATATTCTCTCATAAGGATTTCCCAACGCTCTTCAAACTCGTCGATGGACAATGAATTATACACACAGTTGTTAAAATCGTCTATGAACGATTGGTGTTTTGCATAAACATGATGCAATTTTTCTGCAAATTTATTACTAATATGCCAAGAACACAATAAATGATGAGTGAATGTGAGTAGCTCATGGCTTTATCTTGGTTAGTGATGATGGTTACATGAGCCTTGTAGTCCATGATTTCAAGTCACGTCTCTAAGACCCAAATGAAAGTATCTTCTGTCTCATCCCTTAACAGTGTAAATCCAAATAAAACAGAGTGATAATTGTGGTTGACCCCGGTAAATGGAACAAATGACATACTATACCTATTTGTCTTATATGTAGTGTCAAATGTAACGTCTCTGAAACGTTGATACATAAATCTTGATCGGGTGTCTACCCACAAAATATAAGCTATGTGATTATCTTCGCCTAATTTGGCACGAAAGAAGAATTTACTCGCAGTGCTAGAACCAAATTTTTTCAGATAAGTGACTGCAGCCTGTGCATCATTTTCATCCTCCGAGTCACGCCTTAAATCCCTAACTACATCACGAACATTCTTGTCACTAAAACCTACATTTTACATCCCTCTACCCATTGTGCTCAAAGAGTTCATCATCCTACTTGGTCCAATACCCACCTTATTTAACGTGTCAATTAATTTTCTTACTACTGGCGTAATATTTCTATGTGTCTCAATCAAATCTACTTTGGTAGTTGTCACTAAATGATGATTGTGATCCAACTCAATAATCAAAATATGCCAATTATCTTCTTTCTTACTGTGGACAACATACATTTTAGCTTTGCATAGTGTTCGACCAATTGAGTTTCATTGTCTTGTTTTCTTATCGCTATCACATTCATCATCTAATGAAGTATTTACAACAGTTGGTCTATCAGCTTTTTTACATACATATAACCTTGACGTCAAATCATTATTGTGAGCATGTTTACGACGACTCGTAGCAATCCTAATCTCAAATCCATTTTTTTGGGCATAAGATCTATAAAATTTTCCAGCTTCTTCCAATTTAGAAAAAAATTGACTAACATAAGGAACCATTACCTCTTTACTACTACTTCCAGCATCATTAACAGACTAATTCATTTCTACAATCTAAACTAGCAAGAGATTCAGAAAAACTAGATAAAAATATATTTGTAGTAGACATGAAAGCCATTGATGAAGACTTACCGAAAATTGATTGCACGAACAAGTGATTTCTTCTAATCTCAGAACTAGCCAAATTCTCTCTAAAGCTAAATTTCTGCAAATGTTTAGCAAATGGATGAGAATGGAGTAAAATGATAGATGGATGTCCTAAGATACGGTAAAACTGGCCGCTACTCCCTCCTACGACCAGGTCAAGTCCCCAAAACAACCTTAATTTTAATAATTTTCTATGATGGCCGTTAGAGGTAGTAGCGACCATCATAGAAAATAATTAAAATTATTGTTGGCCGCTACTCCCTCTAGTATATGGGCCCTCACCAGCTTAATACTCAACCCTTGGATCTTATCTTGGACGGCTAGATAACAGTTAGCTGAAACAGTGCTCATAGCTAACGCGAGCTATGAAGCACTTCCCTATATGATGGACTGGTTAGTTAACAAACCGGCTATGGCGACGATTCGGACCGTCGCTGTAAGACCCCAAATTATTAATAAATGAAATTTAATTTCCTCTATTTATTATTTTGAAATAGTAAGGGTTGATTTGATTAATGTGGTTAGTTATGGGTAAAATGCGCAAATATTTTAAATAAGCAAGTGGTTATAAAATATTCATTTTTATCGGAGAATATTCGTTTGGTCGTGGAATATTCTTACTGTCGGGAATATTCGTACGACGGCGCAGCCTTGTGTGGGCCCCATAACGGAAAGCGATTGGATGAAGAAAACGACAAGTATAAGTTGTTTATAAATAACGGCGTAGTTGTTACCAATTATCTTGTTGGAATACCCGTGGTTAAAACACGATGAATACGCTGTTGTCAGCACAAGAAGATACATGGTATTGCACCAATTATTGATTCTTACGTAAGAAGGCACTACTCAATAATTGTTACAGTAATTACTGTTCAGTATTTTATTTTATTGATTCAATAATTGTTGCGTTGATATTTTATATTACTATTATTTCAATAATTGTCACTACACAGTAGTTTCCATTATCGGAGCAATAATTCATATTATCTGAATAATATTATTAGATAACATTATTGTCAATGTCTAGAAAGTTCTGTCTAAGGAGAGGTTTGGTCATCTAATTGCGCGCCAATAAGGAGAAATCCTTATTGGAAAGCCCCCTCTTTCTTGGGAACTGCCTGGTTGTCAGTAATGTGATTCTGTAATATTATTTGTGAATAATTAATTATTAATTTTTATGATGAGGAAAATATTCATTTTATGTGGATATAGATGGAGAAAATTTTTAATGTGACAATTGTTGAAAATTAATATTTTATCTTTTTCTGATAAAATCATATATTATTATATTTTAATAATATAATAATGGTGATATTTTTACAATGAATGTGGGATATATGAGTATATGAGGAGGAAGTATATTTTTGTTGTATTAAATGATTAACACATATTTTGTGTGTCGATGGACTCCATTTCTTGACTGAAATTTGATTATAGCCTGTAAAATCGTCCGTTTATGGATTTCGGTCAATTTTTGTTTGGAATTTGGAAAAACTTTCTTCTGCAAAGTTGTAGATTAAGGTTTGAATTTTTCTGACAAAAGGGCTATTTATTATAAATTATTGAAGTTCTGGATTAAGTGATTAACATTTTTTTGGAGTTTTAAGTGACTTTTGCATGAAAAACATTTTTGTTACTTTAATTGAGTGGGTGGCTGATCTTTTGATTCAATTAGTGTGCGTAGTAGGTTTTAAAAAAATAATAATATTATTTATTAAATTTTCTGCTTTGGTGTTCTAGGCATTTTCTTATAAATAGAGTACTTAGGTTAGAATTGAAAATCACACCAGAAACTAAAGTTTTCTCTCTCTTTCTCTCTCGATATATTGAGCGTATTCTTGTGACTATTTTGATACTTTGAGTGTTGTTATACGGTGCAAGTTCCCTTCAGCACTATATTCAGTATTCCAGCCATAAGTACTATTCTTTCGAGGTAAGGGATGTTATTTTCTTCGTAAATGATATTATTTCTTTCAATATCATTATGTCGAAATGTTGGTCTGAACTTTTTATCAAATTTGAAACTTTTAGTGTCGGAATTACTATTCACGTATACGACACTATTCACGAATACGACACTATTCACAGAAAAATTAAATTTTTATTTTTTGTCCAAAATATTTATTATGGATACTAGCTTTGATTGTATCTATGTTTTGATCATTCTTGAATTTTACTCCACTATGATTATTTATGAGGTATTTTTGGACATGGAATAACTAAAATACGAATCCTTAATATTTATTCTTTTGTTTCACTGGATTCGTTTTCTTTTAAATATTTTCATCATTCTCAGTCCTAAATGATGATATTACTGAATATCTTTGGCTTGTAGTGCAAAGATGAATGATTTCTGATGAATATCTTTGACCCGTAGTGCAAAGATGAACAGGTGTTTAGATGAACATGACCAACAAATGAATATTTTTGGCCTGTAGTGCAAAGATAAATATTTGATTCAAGATGTATGTTGACTGATGTTACAGGGATAAAATATTGATGATGGACTTTTAAATTCATAGATAATAGTAGATTTCATTCTCTACGTAACTCTTCTATGAATTATTATTTCAATAAATATTGATCCAAACTTGTTGTTTATTATATTCTCTCGATTTTTCCTGTTGAATACTAACGATAATTTATTCTATATTATCTTAGTCATAATGTTCTTTACTGGGCTAGTTGAGCTCACCCTTTTCCTTTTTGTTCCATTTTTTTTCTCAAGAGGCGAGAATGTAGCGAGTACTAGTCGGGGTATGGAATGATGGTTTTAGAAGTTATTTTAGTAGTCCTTACCATTTTTGTAAAATAATGTATCAATAATTGTAATGAGGACTTATTTGGGTATGAATATTGTCTAGATGACAATATTTGTATTTAAACTCACAGTTTTTATGTTGTATTAATAAAGTTGTAGTTGTTTACGCATCATGTATTTTGACGATTGAGAATGGGTGTTGTATACCTATTTTGGGGGCCGCCACGATGCCATATAACCTAGCTTACGAGATTTTTTCATATATATATATATATATATATATATCAAATTATAATTATATATATTCATGTAATTTGAACATGTATTATTTTAATTATGTAATTTATATTTGAGAATTATAAGTTGATGTCTAAATTACCCTTGAAATGACCAACCAAATTAATTTAAATAAGATCTCATCTTAACTTGTTATATACTTGTATTGATTACGCTTGAAATGATTAACCGAATTAATTTAGATAAGATCTCATATTGACTTATTATTATTATTATTATTATTATTATTATTATTATTATGTTGCTAGTTTGAATAATCATTTATACTCTACAAAATGTAAAAATAAGTTTAGAGCCTATTATTTATTTATCTATTTAAGTATTTATATATGAATTTTTTAAAACTCATTAGAAAAGTGTGGAGTTAATAGATAGGATTTACTACCCAGTACCCACCGACTGACTTTATATACTTCTTTTCACAAGAATTATTCAAAATTTGGACACAACTAATATCTATTTTTCAATAAAACAAAATAGAAATTAATTTGTGATTGTTTTAAACCAATATCAATGACCTCATGAATGCACACTTCTTCTGTGGTACTTGCTCAAACCCACCCACCTTATTTATTTATTTATAGAACACAATTTTGAGTTAATGTTGTAGGTTAATTACTCATTATGTTCATGCATGCACACTTTTTTTTTAATATATGAAGATCTATAATTTTATACGAAGAGATATTATTTTTAATGATAATTCTATCTTTATACAATTTAATATTTAAAAGATATTTATAAAAAGGTATATCTAAATATGTCATCTATACAAATTTTAACGAGTCTTGAACATATGAGATATGATATAAAGGAATTAAAAAGGAATCAGGTCATGTTTTTTTGTAAAAAAAATATGTTTGGGATTGGACTATTTATCTTAATTTAATATTATCTCTTACTATTTTATCCCATAATGGGAGATTAATAGTCTTTTAAATAGTCTTATAGATTATTTTTTTATCATTCTTAAGGTTATTTATAAGGAATTATATAATCTCATGATGAATGTGGAATTAATATTCCCCAATTCTAACCTATTTTTAATGTTAAATTAAGATAAATAATTTAATTACAAATATATTTTTTGCAAATAAATATAATTATATGTTAGTCGTAATTTAACTTCATCAGATTTATCGATATAGAAATTATTTCTAAATTTTAATATTCAAAATGAAAACTTATGAAAGAAAAGGTAATACTTTTTTCTCATATTAAGGAGAGAGGGAGTTTTGGTTTTTTATTTTTTAACAAAAAATAATAATAATTGAAAGGAGGAGAAAGGGAATATATTAGATTATTAGTCCACAACCACCCCCCTAAAGCACGTAAAGAATTCTTATTTTACAAGGTATAAAGAGTGGCCCTTATATTTCTAACCAAAAAAATTGATACTTAATTAGTTCTGCATTTAGAGATACATTTGAAAAACGAAATTATTTTTTAAAATGTTATTTTAAATTTACATTTTGTAGTATTATCTAAAAATATAATATTAGTAAATAATATTATTTAATCAAATAAAAATAAAAATATTGACATTTTAAAATTGTAGTGTCATTTTATATTTAAAAATAAAAAATACATCTCTAATTTTGAAATAAACAAATAAAGAAATAGTCAGAGCTCCACAAATCATATTCCTTTCCAAAATTACAATTATATTCTGATAATTAAATTTAAATAATGTAATTGTAGATTTTAAAAAATATATGAATTTACTTCAATTCTAAAAATACAAAATATAACCCTTGGTATACTTTTTAAGTAGTTCATGGTTGTTTGTATTTAATCTAATTTATTTTGTATCAATTTTAAAGTTTAAATTTATAAATTGATATATATATATACACCAGTCCATTTTTGGAATTGAAAGTTTTTTAAAAAAAAGTGTTTTGGGTGTGATTTGGGTATATAACAAAACAATGTTGTATAGACTGTATAACACTGTTTTGTTATATGTACCCAAATCACACCCAAAACACTTTTTTTTAAAAAAACTTTCAATTCCAAAAATTATTATACATTTTTTATTAGTTATGTCTTTTTTTATATATAAAAAAAAAAGACAGGGTGAGCTCAATAAGGGTGAGCTTAAGATCCTCTTCTCGCTTCTCTCTCTCTATATATATAGGATGGGATCCCCGTCCAGGACTCCTAGACAGTTTAAAATTCGGTCTTTTTTTTTTTTTTTTTTTTTTTTTAAACACATAAATTTTTTTTATAGAATTGAATTTTTTCATAATCTGATGTTTTTGGGTGTGATTTGGAGTGCGTATAACATAACATGTATGTATACGATGCAATGCAGACTGTACTCACCATTTTTGGTATAGGTATTCAAAACACATCCAAAATATTATATTATGAAAAAAATTTCGATTCATAAAATATTAAAAAAAAATTTAGTTATTTTTAAAAATAAAAAGCAAAAATAAAAATAAAAAATTAGGCTCGTTTTTTATCAGTCCTGATATATATATATATATATATATATATATATCGGTCCCGGATCTTAAAACTTTTTTTTATCCAACTCACTGAAATCACCTTTTAGCGGACCCTCTGACGGTTTCGATTATATACAATAGTAAATATACATACTTTTAGTGATGATAACAACATATATCATCGCTAAAAAGTATAGATAATTCGTTAGTATGACCAAACCAAATCACCGTAAAATCGCTAAAGGAGGATGAGCTTGGATGAGTTGGATAAGAAGTTTAGCTTTAAGATCCTGGATCAGTATATATATATATATATATATATATATATATATATATATATATATATATATATAGAGTTCGGATTAGGGCTTACCCTGATCCTTACATACTTTGCTTACCAATATAATGTCCTCTTATTTTTTCTCTCTCTTCACTTCAACTTATCAGACAAAGCATAACACTCTCTGCCTCACCCTCTCTCCTTGCAAAAAAAACCCCTCCCGCGTCTCTCTCTCGTCGCGTCTCCCGATTTCGCGTCTCTCCCACTGCTCCTTAACCATCTCAGCACCACCGTCGCTCATCAGGTATGAATCTAGGGTTTATATTTTTTTCAATTTTGTTCATCTCTCTAAAAATCTCATCCCTAACACAAACAAAACAGACCAAACAGAGATTTGGATTGGGTTAATTTTGTATTAACAACAATTATGGAGTGCATCTTGGTTTAATTTTTGATTGTGGTTTCAATTTCTTTTTTTAATGGTATGCGTAATTTAATACTCCATTTGTGGCAAACCTGGGGCTTTTAATATCTTGATTGGTATGTGGATCTGCTTTCTTTATTGACTGGATATTTTTTGAGGTCACTTGGCAGCGAAAACTTTGAATGGTACTACTCTACGACTCTATCCCAAATTGTGAGGTCACTTTTTCTGCACATATTTTTTGAATGGGACAATATTTAGGTGGATAAGAGTAGATATGAATGATTCGATTATCAATGGTAAGTCTGTATGATAAGTTATATTACTTGGAATGCTATGATGACTGCATTCATTCATAATGGGTATTTCAGAAAGGGAATCGAACTGTTCCGGAAAATATTAGCAAAAATTTTAATTTGACAAAAAACTGAAATTGGGTGTTCTCAAGTTGTTCAATCTTCTATTTTTTACATGTATTCTATATGTGGGACTCATGAAAATTCTGTTATTTCATTTTGTGAAGTCCCTAATAAGGATCTCCTGTCATGGACATCATTTATTACTAAGTTCTGCTGTTAATGAACTTGAGTGAAATATTTATATTGCATATATGTTATTAGTTGCATTGTGTTTAGTCTACTATTAGCCATATGAACTGCATTTCAATTCTTTTATGTGCAACTTTTCTATTTCAATTCTTTATTGTTAGGTAGTAATTTTTGTGAATTGTTTATCTTCATCCTATCCTTTTTTTAATTCAGTAACATAACAGCGAGAAAATTAACTAAAATCAATTAGTCCATGTTCCTAGCCTCTTAATTTGCAAGGATAATTTCTTGTTTTGTATGAGCTGCTATAAATGCACATTGTGATTGTGAGAGGCGACCTTAACTTAAAACAACATGGACCGATTCAAACCTTGTCCGAATTATAAAAAAGTAAGTGTGTTAGGGTTTCAATTTTTTTATATATCTGTTTCATTCTATTTACTTGCACATAAAATTGAAATCTTCTTTGATTACAGAGGAATGCTTGTCAATTTTTTGCGTGGTATGATCCTCCAATGATTCCCGGATTACTTCGAAAGATTAACGGAATAGAGCAAGAGATGGAGAAAATGCGTGCAATAGGAAAAATGCGAATAAAAAATTTATTACTGCACTTGTTTGTTCTTGGTTATTGATTTTAATCATGTTATTGTAGATGGAGTAAATATTGTAATTTGAGTTAACTTCTAGAATCTGTAAAGATAGTTTTGTCTTTGTATTGTTAGAAGTGGTGATATTAGCATTAACATCAATTTATGGCCAATTCATGGTGATATCTAGTTCTATACATGGAGTAATATATCTAGTTCAATTCCTGGCCAATGTTGCTTCTATGAACTTTAATCCAGTATAAAGTTGGTGCAAGTGAATCTGCTTTGCACCATGGCCTTGGCACTTTGATCTAATTGGTTTAAAGAAATAAATATAGATAGATAGATAGATAGATACAGTTCTACTATCAAATATCAAATAATATTTGTAAAGTTCCACCACACTTAATCCCATAATATCTCATCTTTGATTTACAGCTACATTATTGCTACCCAACAAGCATCAGATGACCGAATTAAAGGGATTAAGTTCTAAAGTTGTGGATAATATGGATATTCATATATCTGCACCACCCAAATTCCTTTTTTTCTCTGAATATTGATATATCTGCACCAACATGAAATATTTCGGGTAAAAATAACTATAAATTTTCTGAACACTGAACCAGGTGTACTCAAGATATTGAAGTTTAATTCTAGTTTCATACATTGAAATCATTTAGCATTGGAAAATCACAAATTCCATCACATTCAGAGTAGAAAATCCTAATTTATAGCCAATAAAATGAGAATAAATTGAACATGGTCCATCAAAACAGAAACATAAGAAGTCTGGAATTCAACTTAACAACCCACAAGTCTTCACCTACAAAACTAGACATGATTCCTCAAGCTTTTTACTACTTCTCAGATGAGTTAGGTCCCGTCTTCTTTCCAAAGCCAACAACTGCAACCAGTTACAAACAAAATCAGGAATAAAATACAAAGACATTTCAATCAAAGATTTGGGTGCAAATTACAAGGAAATTGATTGTGCGGGTACCCATCTACAACGGATTGTAGCCATCTATTATCTATTAGTAGTCAACCCATTTTTCTCCAACAACTCCACAACTATCTATTTCATGGTTTATAGCATCCATAATAAACAACAGTTTCCTAAGAATAAATTTAAAAGAATGATTAAGTCCACACTCAATATAAATAATATAGCAGGCAGAAATAAAACAACGATTGTGTTCATACAATCAACAATAAAACCTCTTAGGTAGCTCAAGTCGGATTGAGTTTAACTTTTTATCAAATGACAAATCAATAACCTTGAAAGGGCTTACCATAATATCCTTTTCAAAGATGATAGTATTTTATAGAAGCAATAAGATGCAAACAATGACTCTAAATAATACAATTTGGCCATTTTGGAATTGACCCAAAAATATCCTTCAATTTGAAACAGTCAACTTTTCCCAAAAAGGGAAGCCCAAATATTTCTTATGTTTACCAACTCCACACTCGAGCATAATCTTTATCCTTGATATTATTCTATTTCAATCACAAATTTTAGTCTTAAAAATTAAACATTAAGAAGAGTACTGTGCCACCTTTTTAACATGAATAAAAGAAGACAAAAGTTCTGAAACTCTTTTTTTCGGACTCACAATTTGGGATAGAGTCGTAGAGTAGTACCATTCAAAGTTTTTCCTGTCAAGTGACCTCAAAAAATATCCAGCCAATAAAGAAAGAAGACCCACATACCAATCAAGATATTAAAAGCCCCAGGTTTGCCACAAATGGAGTATTAAATTACACATACCATTTAAAAGAAATTGAAACCACAATCAAAAATTAAACCAAGATGCACTCTATAATTGCTGTTAATACAAAATTAACCCAGTCCAAATCTCTGTTTGGTCTGTTTTGTTTGTGTTAGGGCTGAGATTTTTAGAGAGATAAACAAAATTGAAAAAAATATAAACCCTAAATTCATACCTGATTGTTGTTTGCAGAGAGCGATGGTGGTGCTGAGATGGTAAAGGAGCAGCGGAAGAGACGCGAAATCGAAAGAACTAGGTCGCGACGAGAGAGAGATGGACGCGGGAGGGGTTTTTTTGCACGGAGCGATGGTGAGGCAGAGAGTGTTATGTTTTGTCTGATAAGTTGAAGTGAAGAGACAGAAAAAATAAAAGGACATTATATAGGTAAGCAAAGTATGTAAGGATCAGGGTAAGTCCCTGATCCGGACTCTCTCTCTCTCTCTAAATATATGGCTATATTACACACGGATGGACTGAAATTTATGCCATGAAAAAATAGTACATATTAGTAGTATATTACTAACATTTGTCTTGTACTAATATTAAATTCCACATGTATTTTAACAAGGTTGACTCATATATTAAACAAGTTTATGTAAATATTAAATTCTAATACTCCAAAAAAAAGTCGTATAAAAAATAGGTTTATTTAATTTAACCAGGCATGCTAAACGCCGGACCTGTTCGTTCACGCGGCGCTACAAAAGCATGTGAAAGAGACCGCATCTGGGGTCGGGTGGGCCCACATTAATCTTGACCGTGCCATAAAAAAAACATGGCGGCACGCGACATTCTCTCCGCTGGTTTAGTGGTTTTGCCGTCTGTTTATTTTGAACCCTTTTACGGGGACCGGCGTTTTCCAACGGGATAGTGAGGTCGGAAATATGTTTTTTTAATATTTTTTTTTTGTTTTTGACTATCAAATAATTAATGTAATTTATTATAATTGAAAATTTTATAAATAGCACTTAAATCACTGTATTTTATAAAAATTTTAATTTCAATAAATTACATTAATTATTTAATAGTCAAAAAAAAAAATTAAAAAAAATCCGACCGGTCACTATCCCCGATCAGAAGATGCGGATTGCCCCAGACTTATTGGTCTATTTTTCTTTAATTTACACAATCCAACATTCCCATCCATGTGCAATTTTTCATTACTTTTTCCTATTTCCAATTATATTTTTCCTTATTTTTTAATATTATATTATATTTTTCCTTATTTTTTAATTATATATATATATATATATATATATATATATATATATATATATACGGGTTTATATATATTAATTATTTTCTTTTGATTTTAATATGATTATATTCAAGTATTCATGTGGATCTTCTCATGTTTTTTTCTTTTCGGGTTCTATCTTATGTTCAATTTTAAATTTGTTTATTGAAACCGATGGCCATCTGACCGAAAGAAGGTTCAAAAATGCCCCTAATTTTTATCGCGATGTCTACCGAATATTCTATACTTTTTTTTTGTCCAAAAGTACCCTTAATGTTACACTTTTTGGGTTACCCGTGCCCCTACCGTTAGATTAATAGTGTAATATTATTTACTCTTCAACGAAACTAATAGTCCTAGGTAACAACAAGCTCTGCTACTCAAAACTCCCCTTACATTGTCACTCAATAAAACAAGCTCTTTACAAGATTCTAACCATTATATAACCTAGAAAAAGCTCTCTAGATTTAATATAACAGTAGCATTAAGGATTAGAAAATTAGACTATTTCAAGCAACAAGCACATAAGCTCGGATTGTTTAACTTGTCTTCTAATAATCATAGCAATACTCAAAAGTTTGTCCATAATTAGGTATTACTAATTACTACTTGTGATTAGGAACAATATCAATTACACGTAATACTATTCCTTAATCTAGCATATGATATTCGTTAACCAACTCAATCCTACAAAAATCAAATCAGTTAAGTCAAATAACATTCAGAAATTAAATCAGATTATCAAGAATGAATTTCATGTGACAATGAATAAATAATGAATACTCAATTAACCATTAATTATAAATAAGATTCAACATCCCTTAGAACTGAATAAAAAGAACTTAGCTCATGTCTTCAATCCTTCAATGTTGTAGATGAGAAAATGTAGTAGATGGTTGAATGAATATGACTCTAACTATCATCTTCTATTTATAGTGCTAGACAAAATCCTAAATTATGTGAGAATTAGAAATCCAAATCCTAAAAAGATTACAAATCATAACTATTTTCCATAAAGAAATAGAATCCAATTTGAAAATAAATCCCAGTCTAAAGATATCCTAAATCTAATAGAAATATCAATCCAATTCAATGTAGAAATCTGCCAAAATCTGCTTTTAGAAACTTTCTAAAAATCCAAGATTTCCCAATTTTTTCGCTCAAATTCGCCCATATTTTTCTGATGCGACGTCATTTGGTAAAACAACCATAAATTTTGATTCGGGAGGATTTACGAGGCCTGCTTGAAGCTCTCAACGAGATCTACAACTTTTATTCTTTGAGAATTGATAGATTCTGATTGGATCAAGGTCGAAATTGGGCTCTAAGAGACTGCTATGTAAATTGCAACTTCCAAACTTTGAGGTTCAACGTTTGTTTGGTAAAAAGATCATAGATTCATATGAACTTCGATCGGGACGATTCAAGATGTTCCGAAAAGCTAAGGAAGAGTTCCACAATAAAATTTAAGTCCCAAGCCAAGACCATGCATCCTACTTAATGCTAAAAACCCTGCAACTTTTCTTTTTTCCTCATTTCAGCTCCAATTCTTCCTGAAATTATTAAACACCTTAATAAACTCATATACACATGAAACATGCAATAAAACTAAACATAAAGGAATCAAAATAAATGAATAATATGCACTCATCAGATACATACCTCCGAATATTAAAAAACTATTTTTATCTTAAGATTTTGTTCTTTATTTTTCCAAAACGTATATTATTGTCATTCAACATACTCAAAATCTTAAAAACTTAAAAAATTGAATTTGACATCCGTAGTTTAATACTGCGGACGAGACTTATTAGTTAGCCATATGGCCATACCTAGCGTCCACATATATATATATTGAGTATTAGGTGTGACAAGTTTTTACAAGAAAAAACTATTAGAAAGATTATATCGGAACATGCTATTGCATAGAATAAAATCAATTAATCAATTAGGTACTTACATGAATTGAGAGAAAACATATTGTATGTATCACGCTTCCGCTGCGCTCAAAAGTGAAAACCTTCAATTATCTCTGTCAATCTTATGATGGATGTGTGAGTGTGTATAAAATTCTTGAAACGATAATTGGGACCAAACTCTAACTGTTTTATTTATAGAATAGCTAAGGGTCAAAATCGTCCATCAAGATTATAAAACCCTAGGGCCCATTATGCCAAGTACTATTAGTAATATTATTTATACGCCACATAATTAATTACCAAATCCATAAATAAAATGATTAAATTAATACAATATGTAAGCCCAATAATTACACAAATAGTAGTTGTGACGCCCCCAAAATTAGGTATACATCACCCATTATGAGTCGTCAGATACATGATACAAAATTCAAATATAACTTCATTTATACAATTCATGAGAATCCGTCATAGAATACTTAACGAAATAATACCCCTTACTATAATAATAATAATAATAATAATAATAATAATAATAATAATAATAATAATAATAATAATAATAATAATAATATCCTTTACGAGTACGAAAATTATATCCCCTACCTTAAAAAGAAAAGTATTCCGACTGGCAGGGCGGGAATATACTTGAAGAAAACTTGCACTATGCTCAAAGCTTTCTTAAACTCTAAAGAAATACGCTCAAGATTATAGAAGAAGAACTCTCTCTATAGTTTCTCTCTCTAGAGTTTCAGCGAATTCGTAAGAAATAATGAAGGAATGAGCTTCTATTTATAGAAAAATGGATCAGATAAGTAACTAACTCATGAACGGTCCAGATTGATTTACTTTAATCGACGGTCCATATTTAAAGCAAAATCTTTTAAATAAAATAAAATATATTCTATTTATAATCTAATAAAACGAATAACTTTATAAAAGATTTTACTATACAAACACTATATCAGAGCACTATGCAAATACTAATACATAATAATAAAATATAATATATTCTAATTATTGTCTAATAAAATGTATAACTTTATAAAAGTATTTTGTTTTTATATAAAAAAGATTTTACTATTAGCTTTAATAAAACGAATAACTTTATAAAAGTATTACATTTTATATAAAAAACTTTTCTGCTTTTATTACATTAATAATACCAATAAAACAAAATGAGTGACTTATCATCACAAAGCATCAATAATAAATACCGCAAGTGCTACTATACAACCACGCGTATTATTGTACTTTTAACACCGGTGTTTCAACAGATTAATCAGTAAAACTTCCGCCGTTATTTTCATAAAAATATTTTTGTCGTTTTCTCAATCCGACAATAATTTCATTGTGGGGTCCACCAATGATTGTACCGTCGTACGGATATTCCCCGACAAAAAGAATATTCTATAACAACTTGCTTACTTTGAAAAAAAAATCACATATTACCCTTAACTTTAAACTTTTATCAATTTAACTATTTACCAAAATAGAAAAATTGAATACTTTTATTTCATAAAATTCGGGGTCTCACAATCACCCCTCCTTATGAAATTTCGCCCTCAAAATTTACGTACGTACCTTATATTCGAAGAGATGAGAATACCTTGCTTTCTTTTTGAATTGTACCTTCCCAGTTATATCCTCTGTATCATGATTTTTTCATTGCTCATCTCCTGTATTTTAGATATCATTCTAGAATATATCTTCAAAACAAAGGTTAATTGACATATCACAATTTGTCAACTTATCACAGCTTAGGTAAGTCACACACTAGCGAAGTATATAACTCGTCTCTCCCCTCTTAGTTCTAGACTCTTATCTCCTCCAGCGACCATATCCCTAAACTCTGATACCAAATGTGACGCCCCCAAAATTATGTATACATCACCCATTATGAGTAGCCAGATACATGGTATAAAATTCAAATATAACTTCATTTATACAACTGTTGAACTGTCGTATAGAATAAGACCACAGTTAATTGTGAGTTTTAATACAAATGTATGTAACTCTCATGGTGCCTCGACCACAACCTTACAATGGTATTTTATATAAAAGTATAGTCAAAAACTGTTTTAGAAATTAAAATCTTTGGAAAGTGTTCAAGGAAACCTTCGTACATGAGAGGCCATGCGTCTAGGTTATAATAGATATCATATGTCCACAGAATTATCCTTGGTTGACCCAATAGACCCCAAAGAAAAACGAGAAGATTACTATCATCTTCTTTCCAATGGTGAGTCTTTTCTTGACATATAACTATCTCCACTGTCTCCAAGTGCATATTATATTTCAAATAAACTCCAAGATCATATAGGTAGTGCTCAGAGATATACTCGACAAGTGGATGCGCGCAACCCCCGCCTTTATGATAACACGAGGTTGTATGTCATTAGACATTTTGTATGATAAGTGGCAAAACACCCTTCCAAAGTTGGGTTCGCCTCACCATATTTGATTCACCAAATATAACTACTAAATGATGTATAGAATACAACACACTTTTTTATACTGTTTAGGGAGAACCTCCACAGATAAAGACCACCGTTCTATTCCCCTGTTATCCCCGCTCAACCCGGCAACTCTTATTACCTGAAAGGAATTGTGAAGCAGAAAGGGTGAGTACAACTAGCCCAGTAAAGAATATCATGACTAAAGATAATTAAATTATCAATAACTTTCATCAATAATAAATCAGAGATTTAGAACATATGGTAGATGATAAAACTTTTCAACCATAGTTGCAGCGGAACGAGCAATCCATTAGAAGAGTCAAACAGACCATAAGGTCTATACAACGTTTGATAACTGTTGTTGTAGGAAAACTCCACCAATAGTAAGAACTTGTCCCAACTTTCCTTGAAATCAAGGACACAGAGTCTTAATAGATCTTCAAGAGTTTGAATAGTCCTCTTCATTGTCCGTCCGAAATCGAGGATGATATCTTAGAGCTAAATCCTAAGTTTGTGCCCATAGCTTTTTGCAAACTAACCCAAAATTGTGAAGTGAATCTTGGGTCTCGATCGTAAACTATGGATCTTAGGCATACCATGCGATCTTACAATCTCGTTTATGTACATACGAGCAAGAAGTTCAAGTGTATAAGTTTCTCGTATTAGTAAGAAATGAGCAGACTTGGTCAATCTATCAACAATGATCCAAATCGCATCTATGCCTTGAGAAGCCTTAGGAAGACCGGTAACGAAATCCATGGTAATGTGCTCCCACTTCCATTCTGGAATTTCAAGTGATTGCAATGGACCTTTTGGTACTTGATGCTCCGCTTTAACTCGTTGACAAGTTAGACACCTTGAGATAAACAACGCTATCTCTCTCTTCATATTGCTCCACCAAAATGTATGACGAATATCATGATACATTTTGGTACTCCCAGGATGGATTACAAACGGTGTGTTGTGCGCCTCCATCATGATTTTATAATTTAAATCAGGGTCGTTAAGAACACAAAGTCTGGAGTTGACTCGAAGTATTCCTTCTTCATCGATTCTTGCTTCTGGCATATCACCTTCTTGCACTTTCTTCCTCATACGCATCAGCTCCAGGTCTGTAACTTGAGCAGCTTTAACTTTATCAATTAAAGTCGGTTCTACTCGTATATTCGCCATCATCACATGGGTCCCTGGAGTCTTTAACTCTATCTCCATCCTTTGTAAGTCACACAAAATGGGTCTTTACGTTGACAATATCGCACTCGTACTTGCATATGATCTTCTACTCAATGCGTCAGCTACCACGTTCGCTTTTCGGGATGGTATTGGATGGTATGATCATAATCTTTCAATGATTCAAGCCAACGTCGTTGTCGCGTATTGAGTTCCTTTTGAGTAAAGAAATATTTGAGGCTTTTATGATCCGTAAAGATCTCCACCTTCTCCCTATACAAGTAATGCCTCCAAATCTTTAGTGCGAAGACAACAACTGCCAACTCTAGATCATGATTAGGATAATTCCGCACATATTCTTTGAGCTGTCTTGAGGCATAGGCTATGAATTTTCCATGTTGCATGAGAACACATCCCAACCCTTTGCTTCAAGCATCATCATGTAGATGACAAATCCCTCCGAGGCAGATGGTATTGTCGTAATGATTCTTAAAAATGAGTCTCCTCATGAGTTCTTGAAAACTCTTCTCACATTCTTCGCTCCAACCGAACTTTGTATCTTTACGAGTCATTGAGTCAATGGAGTAGCGATTCGAGAAAATCCTTCCACGAATCTCAGATAATAACCAAATAAACCAAGAAAGCTACGTATTTGATCATCGATTTAGGTTGCTCCCGGCTTTGAATTGCTTCAATCTTTCTTTGGGTCAATGGATATTCCATGACTTGATACTACGTGCCCAAGGAATGCTACTTCCTCGAGCGAATTTGCATTTCTTCACTTGGCATAAAGCTTGTATTCACGAAGCTTTTGGAGTGTCGACCTCAAGTGTTGCTTTCATGATCTTCACCGCTTTTGGAATAAATAAGGATGTCATCAATAAAGACGACCACAAAGTGATCCAAATATTCCTTGAATACTCGGTTCATCATATCCATGAAGGCGGTAGGAGCATTAGTCAATCCAAAGGACATGAATAGAATTCATAATGCCCGTCTGCATGGGAGTTCGGCGCCGTCTTTGGAATGTCATCGGTTCTAATATTCAATTGGTGATATCCGGAACGAAGATCAATCTTTGAAAAGAATTTGGCTCCTTGCAACTGGTCAAATAGGTCATCAATATGTGGCAATGGATACCTATTTTTTATGGTGACATGATTCAACTCCCGATAATCAATACAAAGTCGCATACTCCCATCTTTCTTCTTCACGAATAGAGCAGAGAGCCCCCAAGGAGAAGTACTAGGGCCGAATAAAGCCAATGTCTAACAATTCTGCGGTTGGGTCTTTAACTCTTGAAGTTCAATAGAGCCATTCGATATGGGGCTTTGGAAATGGGTTTTATCTTTGGGTTCAAGGTCGATTCAAAATTCAATTTCACGCTCGGGGGGTAGGCCAGAAGTTCTTGAGGGAATACGTCAGGAAATTTATTAACAATAGAAATATCGTTCAAAACTGACGTATTTTTGTTTAAATCTGTGACATGAGATAAGAAAGCTTGACATCCATTTTTCAATAAACGGATAGCTTTATGGCTTGAGATGACCGTGATTGATTTTAATGGTTTGGTCGCTTGAATTCGCATAATAGGTTGATTAGGAATATGAAAGCTAACAACCTTACGAAAACAATCAATTTTTGCATGATGAGTAGTTAACCAATCAATCCCTAGAATCATGTCAAATGCAAGTATTTTCAATGAAATAAGATCTACAGGTAATGTGAGGGTACCGATTTGAACCAAACAAGACTTATAAACAGTGGATGTAATGAAGGTTTCTCCCAACGAAGTTTCCACAGATAAGTCAAAGTCTAATTTCTCCGGAGTCAAATTTAATCGATGAGCGCAAGTAGGAGAAATAAAAGAATGGGTAGAACCGGTATCAAATAAAGTATAGATTTCATTAGAGTTTATGATAAGCCTACCTGTGATGACCTCATTCGAGTTCCTTGCTTTTTGGGAGGTCACAACAAACGCTCTCCCTTGCACTACCGGTTTTGACTTTTCTGGGATGGCCTTTGGTGCCTCCATTCTAGCTGAATTTGTCTTCGGTGAATGACAAAATCGGGATAAGTGACCTTCTCTTCCACAATTATAACATGCTTTGGATGGCATCGCTAGGTTTGACCGATGTGCCCTCCCTCCGCATTTGAAACATATGATATGTGGTCGTTTCTCCTTCCTTAACGACAGTCTTTGGTCTTGGCGTCTTTCCATCATTGTTGAATCTCCTCTTCTTGAAATGTCCATTCTTATTGTTTTGGCCCCGATTACCACCGTGGTTACCATTTCTCGCCCGTTGATTCCTCCACACTTGTTGTCACCGCTCGATGATCGCTCTCCATTTATTATTATCATTTTGTCAATACTTTCTTTTTAGTTATACACTCGTTATCGCTACTTCCACTAATCGAGCCCTATTTACAACATCTGAATATAAACATAGTTTATGAGAAATAAGTTGTTGACGTATCTCCGGCTTCAAACCTCTTAAAACATCCGTGTCATTCTCTCTTCATTATCCACCAGTGGGAAACAAACCGAGATAAATCCATAAATTTAGCCTCGTATTGCGACCTGGCCATATTATTTTGTTCCAACTTGATAAACTCCACCTCCTTCATGTGGCGAATACTTTGGAAAAGTATTTGTCGTTGAATGACTCTTGAAACTTCTCCCAAGACATCTTCAATCGACGGTCGAAGTATCGTTTCTGGATTCCCACCAAGAATCACTCTCGCGCAACATTAAAGCGGTAAGGAAACTTTGCTCCTCGGAGCATCCCAAGACATCAAATATCTTGGTGATATGCTTTATCCATGCTTCCACCATAAGTGGTTTTGGCTCTCCCTTAAACTCCGGTGGTCCCAGCTCCTTGAACTGTTTAGCGGTGACCGCCCGAGAGTTTCTAGTGTTTCCACCTGCATTTTGGACGGAGCCTCTCTCATTTCTTTGTTGCATGAATTGCATAAAGCCCCTAAACATTTGATCATTCATCATTTGGTCAGTGTTTTTGTTTGAATGAGGATTGTCGCCTTCCTGATGCACATTATCCTGATTATTGATATGTGGTGAATCAACGGTCGCCTGTGCTCCATTGTTATTCTCAACATTCTCGGATGAATGTTAATTGACATGTAACATATTATCCCTAAATTCGACCACCAATTAAATACCACATAAACTTAGGTAGGTCATACTAGCGAAGGAATTCTCCGTCTCTCCCTCCTAGTAATCTTATTCTCACATCTTAGCTAGGGATCATATCCTAAGCTTTGATATTGTTCGCGACGCCCCAAAATTAGGTATACATTACCCATCTTGGGTCGTCGATACATGGTACAAAATTCAAATACAACTTACTAATACAACTGTCATGGTATGCAATACGACAAAAACATAACTGTGAGTTTGAATACAATTATTGTCTACTAGAGATTATACAAACTCAAAAGGAGTCCTCATTACAATTATTAATACACTATTTCACGAATAGTGAGGACTACTAATGCTATCCTCGGACCGTCACTCCGCTTCCCAGATTAGTCCCTCGCTATGTTCTCTCATTTCACAAGAGAATAAAGGAAAGAAAGGGGTGAGCTCAACTAGCCCAAAGAAGAAATATTATGACTAAGATAATGCGAGAATAAATTATCGTTAGCCTTCAACAGTGTTAAACTGATAAAATATAACAACATCAAGTTTAACTGCAGCGGAACAAGCAATCCATTAAAAGAGTCAAGTAGAGAATAAAATCTACTATCTTTTATGATTTAAAAGGATTTTCATGACTTTTATCTCTGGGACTCAGCTTAATAAATAATCCACATCATCGAATCTCCCATGCACTACGGCCAAGGATATTCTTTAGTATCACGACCACAAATTATCCATGCAGTACAGCCAAGGACATTCGTGTATTCATTAATGGTCATGATCTTGCCAACAACTGTCCATCAATGCACTACGGGCCAATGATAACATTTACCACATCATTTGTAACATTACGGTCATGATTACACCGAAAAATCCCTGGTCATAATCATACCAAGTCCATCTATGCACTACAGGCCACAAATGACTTTCAACATAATATAAACATGAGGATGATGACAATGATATAAGAATTCAATAAAACAAGTTCAAGAATTAATTTATCCAGGAACTAATAATGTCCAAATTGTCAACATGATACTGCTTTGTAGAGTAAAATTCAAGAATGATCAGAAGAATATTTCCATGAAAAAATATTGGATGAAGCGCAAATATCAAGGATATTCTACTAATTTTATGGAGTATAGACGTCAAAACTTTAACCAACTGAGTATAATAAAGAATGGAATAACAAAAGAAATCACCATGCATGCGGTGATTGTGATGACAGGCAGAGTTATTCAACAGAATAATAATAACGGAACCAGTCGCAAAATTTGCAAGCGGGATGTTCCAACAGAATAATAAAGACGGAACCAGTCCGTTGTAAAACATACTGATCGAGGATGTTCCAATGTAATAATAATAAAGATTTAAACCGGGCCTTGTGTAAAACACACGAGCATGTGATGTTCCAATGAGAATAATAGAAGAATGTCACCAAGTATAGGGTAAACTGCATTATCAAGTTATTCCAATGAATAATAAGCAATGGAATAACAATGCTTCTCTTCATGAATAAGAAAGAATAACACCCCTTACATTAGTAGTAGATTGAATCTGCAGAGTGTAAAGTAATGTATACTCTTCTTCTTTCTCTCTTATTCTCTCTATACTTTTTCTCTCTATAACTTGAATGAATTAAGTGAAAATAATGAAACACTAGGCCTCTATTTATAGAATTTCTAGCTTAGCACTTGAAATGTGAAAAGCGAAGTGGCTCGACGAATTAGTGATGTGAAAAGAAAAGTGGTTTGGCCTTTTGTCGTAATGTGAAACGACAATTGGTTCGACGCCTGTAATATGAAACGACAAGTGGTTTGACGTTTGGTAAATGTAGTTACTATTGACGAAGGTAATTACTATTGATGAAGGTAATTACTATTGACGAGGGTAATTACTATTGACGAGGGTAATTACTATTGATGAAGGTAATTAATATTGACGAAGGTAATTACTATTGACGAAGAGACTCTTAGATGATGACATATGGGCCCCCCATAAAATAACCAAACTTACCACAAACGTCTCATAATATACATCAAAGATTGAATAAATATTACCAAAAATTATTTTATTTTTAATCAA
The DNA here is from genome assembly GCA_020205605.1 of Panax ginseng. Classification (NCBI taxonomy): domain Eukaryota; kingdom Viridiplantae; phylum Streptophyta; class Magnoliopsida; order Apiales; family Araliaceae; genus Panax; species Panax ginseng. The sequence goes on from CM035143.1 coordinate 86,695,168, forward strand.
CACATATTTAATCTTTCAACAATTATTAATCATTTATAACTTGTCGTCTTAATTATTGATTTAATAATATAACATATTATACTGAGATGATCTTTGTGATAATAATTGAATCAATAATATAAGAGATATGATCAAACAATTCTCGTAGAATAATTGAGTATAGGTGAGTGTGACTTCTTACGTAAGCATCAATAATTAATACTGGTGTAACTACTATGCAACCACACGTATTCTTCGTACTTTTACTACCGGGTAGTTCAACAGGTTTTAACGGTAACACCTCCGCCGTTATTTTCATAAAGTATTTTTGTCATTTTCTCAATCCGACAATAATTCCGTTGTGGGGTCCACCAATGATTGTGCCGTCGTACGAATATTCCCCGACAAAAAGAATATTCCCCGACCAAACGAATATTTTATAACAACTTGCTTACTTTGCAAAATTTATAAATATTACCCACAACTATAACATTATATCAAATTTACTCCATAATATTCAAAAATAATATTTATAGAAAATTCATCTTTATTTATAAAAGTTGGGGTCTTACAGCGTATACATGTTATTCCAACAGAATAATGAAGAATAGAATAAAAGATGTTCTCTTCATGAATACGAACGAAATAATACCCCTTACTATAATAATAATAATAATAATAATAATAATATCCTTTACGAGTACGACAATTAGATCCCCTACCTTAAAAAGAAAAGTATTTCGAAAGTATAGTCAAAAACTGTTTTAGAAATTAAAATCTTTGGAAAGTGTTCAAGGAAACCTTCGTACATGAGAGGCCATGCGTCTAGGTTATAATAGATATCATATGTCCACAGAATTATCCTTGATTGACCCAATAGACCCCAAAGAAAAATTAGAAGATTACTATCATCTTCTTTCCAATGGTGAGTCTTTTCTTGACATATAACTATCTCCACTGTCTCCAAGTGCATATTATATTTCAAATAAACTCCAAGATCATATAGGTAGTACCCGTAGATATACTCAGCAAGTGGATGCGCACAACCTTGTCTTATGATAACACGAGGTTGTATGTCATTAGACATTTTGTATGATAGTGGCAAAACACCCTTCCAAAGTTGGGTTTGCCTCACCCTATTTGATTCACAAAATATAACTACTAAATGATGTATAGAATACAACACACTTTTCTATATTGTTTAGGGAGAACCTCCACATATAGAGACCACTCGCTTATTATTCCTGTTATCCCCGCTCAACCCTAAGAACACTCTTATTACACGAAAGGAATTGTGAAGCAGAAATGGTGAGTACAACTAGCCCAGTAAAGAATATCATGACTAAAGATAATTAAATTATCAATAGCTTTCATCAATAATAAATCAGAGATTTAGAACATATGGTAGATGATAAAACTTTTCAACCATAGTTGCAGCGGAACTAGCAATCCATTAGAAGAGTCAAATAGACAATAAGGTCTATTATCTTCTATGTTAAAAGTCCACCAATAATGTTTTATCCATGTAAAATAAATCAATGTTCTTTTCCACAATCATATGAATAACTCATAATCATAATTGTGGTTCTAAATTCTTCTTACGCAACCGTGATGAAGATAATTTTCATCACCTATCTTCACCAAACATCAAAAATCATGGTTATACCAAATCGAATTCCTAACCATAATCATACTAATAAATTCGTCTTTGCACTATGGCCAAAGATATTCATTAACAATTCATCTTTGCACTACATGCCAAAGACATACAACCATATTTTAGAAGAGTCAAGTAGAGCATGATATCTACTATCTTCTACGAATTAAAAGTGTATAATAAATATTTTATCATTTGAGACTCGACAATAAATAATCCACATCGAATCACCCTCGACTACTACGGCCAGGATATTCGTTAATATCACATCCATGAATTTATATTTCATTCTTTGAGACTCACTTCGATAATCAATCCATATCATTTGAATTATCCATGCACTACTACTGACTAATGATATTCGTTAATATCACGACCACGAATTATCCATGCACTACAGGCTAAAGATAATCATGTTTTCATCAACGGTCATGATCATGTCATAAAAAAATTCATCTTTGAACCCTTGGCCGAAGAGAATCCATAGCCATAATCATACCAAAAGCGTCCATCAATGCACTACTACCAACGATGATGACTTTTTCCACATCATTTGTAACATTATGGTCATGATTATACCGAATAATCCCTGGTCATAATCATACCAAGTCCATCTATGCACTACGGCCAAAGATGACTTTTAACACAATATAAGCATGAGGATGATGACAATGATATAAGAATCAATCAAATGAGATAAAGGATAAATATTAAACATTTATAATACAATTTATTCAAATATTCAATAATAACCAAATGTTATCAATCACTTAATAATCTCATAATCTAATATCATTAATATTATAACAATATTTTAATCATTTCTTAAACTTATAAACAATTTATTTCAATTGTTTACACTTTATCAAATAATGCATTTAATCATTCAAAAATGCCATACTCATAAGATTTCATCTTCAATGATCAAATCCCTCATCAAAAATCTGCATATACCCTATATAGGATTCTTAAGCTATAAAATCCTATTTTTCAATTTTATTACTTCACATAACATATTTAATTTATTTACTCATAACTAGTTCATTTATATGAAAAATACCAAATCAGTCCCAAAAATATTTATTTTCTGGGATTTAGCAGAATATAGTCTCATCTTGAACATATATTTTTCTCAGAATTTTTAAAATTCATTTACTATTTTTTATATGGCTAAAACTACCGAATATTTAGACATTTATCATAAATTGTATTTTTGTCCAAAAATTCTGAAATTTACAGGGTATACTCCTGTTATATACATGTACTCCCAATATAAATTTCACCAATTTTGGAGTTAACCACAAGGAGTTATAGGAGTTTACTTTTAAAATAGTCTTTTCCCATAAAATTCATAACTCTTAATCTATACATCCAAAAATCTCCATTTTTGGACACAATCTAGAAAACTCATCAAATTATCATTTCAAATTTTTCCAGAATTTTTGAGGGTCAGAATAATTACGAAACTGCCCCTGGCAGAAACCCTTTTTTAATAAAAAATACTATTCGTATGAATACGAATGATCATTTACCATGCATGCGGTAATCTACATAGACATGTTTTTTCAACAGAATAATAAAGAATGGAACCAGGTCATGCGTAAATGCACAGACAGGATATTCCGACAGAATAATAAAGAATGAAATAATAAAAGAATTCACCGGGCATGCGATAGGCCATGCATGATGTGTTATTCCAACGAGAATACTAAATAACGGAACCAGTCCGCGTAAAATGCATGATGGGATATTCCAAATGTAATAATAGAGAATGGAATAATAGAAGAATTTCACCATGTATGCAGTACTTCGCATAGACAGGTTATTCCAACATAATAATAAAGAATGGAATAATAGAAGAATTTAACCATGTATACGGTAGTCTCACGATATCTGAGTTATTCCAATGAATAATGAAGAATGGAATAATAGAAGTTCTCTTCATGAATACGAAAGAAATAATACCCCTTACTATAATAATAATAATATCCTTAACTTAGTGACGACAATAATATCCCTACCTTAAAAAGAAAAGTATTCCAATTGGTAGGGCGGGAATATACTTGAAGAAAACTTGCACTACGCCAAAGCTTTCTTAAACTTTAAAGAAATACGCTCAAGATTATAGAAGAAGAACTCGCTCATAGTTTCCTCTCTAGAGTTTCAAATAATTAAGTAAGAAATAATGAAGGAATGAGCTTATTTATAGAAAAATGGATTGCGTAGTAAATTAACTCATGAACGGTCCAGATTGATTTACTTTAATCGACGGTCCATATTTAAAGCAAAATTTTTAAATAAAATATAATATATTCTATTTATAATCTAATAAAACTAATAACTTTATAAAAGATTTTACTATGCAAATACTATGCGAGCCTTATGCAAATACTATGCATAATAAAATATAATATATTCTAATTATCGTCTAATAAAATGATAACTTTATAAAAGTATTACATTTTATATAAAAAATTTTTACTATTAGCCTAATAAAACGAATAACTTTATAAAAGTATTACATTTTATATAAAAAAGCTTTTCTGCTTTTTATTACATTAATAATACCAATAAAATAAAACTAAGTGACTTATCACATAAACATCAATAATCAATACTGGTGTCTTCTATACAACCACGCTTATTAATGTACTTTTAACACGGTGTTTCAACAGATTAATTGAGAAAACTTTCATAGTTATTTTCATAAAAATATTTTTATCGTTTTCTCAATCCGATAATAATTACATTGTAGGGTCCACTAATGATTATACTGTCGTCATTTGGATATTCCCCAAACAAAAAGAATATTCTATAACAACTTGCTTACTTTTAAAAAAAAAATTCACATATTACCCTTAACTTTAAACTTTTATCAATTTAACTATTTACCAAAATAGAAAAATTGAATACTTTTAATTAATAAAATTTGGGGTCTCACAGTAGTTTCCATATAAGAAAATAAAATATTCTAACATTCTCCTACTTAGCCGAAATACTATTTGTATACAAAATATAATGCCTACAATCATTAAATTGACCAAGTATTAATTTAATATCTACATCATGTTCAAATAAAACCACCAATGTGACTTAATCATTTCAAAATCAATGGAACTTAATAACGTTTGGGATCTTGGAGAATTACCAAAAGATGTTAAACATGTTGGTTGCAAGTGGGTCTATAAGACAAAAATAGATCCTAAAGAGAACGTTGAAAGGTATAAAGCTCGATTGGTTGATAACAGTTTCACTCAAAAGGAAGGTGTAGATTGTAACACCCCAGTCCCACATCGAAAGATGGAGGAAAAATTTATCTGCATATAAGGAAATAAGTTACTACCAATAGTACCTTCAAGTCATGACCTTTTGGGAGCCTGTGGTGGGCTAAGATGACCCAAGAAGATACTATTGGGACAGTAGTTTGAGGCCTTATTTTGATGGATTTGATTCGATTCGGACTTGGGATTTGACCCGAGATTTGTTCCGGACTCGGGATTTGACCCGGGTTATTTCATGGATTATAATGAAACTTTCTCTCTAGTATCCAAGAAAGATTCATTTAGAATAGTCATGACTCTGATACCAGATGTTAGAAAAATTATATCGAAACGTGCTATTGCATATAATAGAATCAATTAGGTATTTACATTAATTGAAAGAAGACATTTTATATGTATCACACTCCCGATGTGCTTAAGCATGAAAGTCTTCAATTGTCTATCTTAATCTTAGGATTTATGTGTGGGTGTGTATAAAATTTTTGAGACAACAATTGGGATCAAACCCTAACTGTTTTATTTATAGAATAATTAAGGGTCAAAATCGTCCATTAAAATTATGAAACCCTATGGCCCATTATGTCAAGTACTATCAATAATATTATTTATAGACCACATAATTAATTATCAAATTTATAAATAAAATAATTAAATTAATATAATATATAAGTCCAATAATTACATAAATAATAGAGGCTGTATAAGAAAATAAAATATTCTAACATAAACCTCACTGCAAATTTAGTATCATCCTGATAAATAAAAGTTAGCAAGTGTACTTGCGTACATTTTTATGGGATAAGATTAGTGTATGATTATACATTTGAAGATGGTTATTATATATGAGATAATTATAACCGCGTAGGATTTTTTTTATTTATTAAATAGACAAACTGTTTTAGGTGAACATAAAAATTGAATATGAGTGTATTTGAATTTCACCTATTTATATTTTTACCCACTATTAGGGGTCAAAATATAATTAAGTAAAATTTAAATACATTCATGTCTAATTTTCATGTCCAATTTCTATGTTCACAGAGTTTTTGTAAATAGACATTTATTTTGGATTATGAAAATTATTTGATTCGCACAAGGGTGTGTGTGTGATTTTACTTGGAAATTGAGATGATCAATGTTTTTATAATGCTAACTATCGCAAGAAAACATGATTAAATTTTTTATCCTTTAATTTTATTTCATTTTTATAAAAAATTTAACAAATATATATATATATATATATATATATATATATATTATGACTAAAATATGTTTACATTTGTTGCGAGTAAACAATAAATCAATTACTTGTGTATTGATATTAATTTATAAATTTTGTCATTGTATTTATTTGTAACAAGAATTAACATATTTTTATCGCAACATGTAGGAGTCACAAAGGGTAATGCTACCGCTATACAAAAAAAATTATGATCAGTATGAAATATTATGTATTGTAATAAATTTATATCGAATTATAATTATAAAGCTTATGGTTAGTATGAATTATAAGAGTGTCCCACTTATTACATACATACTTTTAAAAAGATTATAGTTAGTACTTATTCACGTAACTGACAATTAAAAAGTGATGCAAATATTTACAATATAATATATATCATTTTCATTGAAAAAGGATAAGTAAATATTTTATAATTAGCATCTAATTATATTATTAATTTATTTTTGTGTAGAGGAAATTAAATTTGATACAGAGACAATATTCATGCATGGCTCATGCATGCATGATGTGATTGTGATAATAACATCACCGCACGTTTCTAATTATCAATGCGTGTGGAATACACCAACCCAGTTCGTGATATGTACATATTAATTCACACCTTAATTATTTTATTTTAATAATAATAATAATAATTAGTTTTTATTTTAATTAAATGTAAATGTAAATATGTACATATTAATTCACACCTTAATTATTGGTATATATATATATATATATCTTCTTATACGGGTGCAGTGGCGGAACCAGAACGGTTTTAGGAGGGGGTCAAAATACATCAGTAAAAAAAATTATTTTTTGACGGTTGAATTTAATGGCCTAAAATTATTTTAGATGCAACTATTTCTCCTTAAATAACACTCTTTTATTAAAACAACGTCATTTTGTAGTGGTCGCGGGTGACATTTTTGTAAATAAAAAGAAAACAAGTAGGACCACTCTCTTTTAAGTCATTCTAAAACGACGTAATTTTAATAAAAGAGTGTTATTTAAGAAGGAATGCTCTTGATCCTTGCTATATATATATATATATATATAGGGAGCCCTTCCATAGCAAAGGTTCTTTATGAGTCTTGTCTTGAACACCCCTTTTTGACCGAGTTGATAAATTGAATTGATGGTGCGATTAACTTTTCTATTTGATAAGCCAAAGACAAAGTTTGTTGTGCCTAATTATTTACCCGCACTTCTAAACTTCTATTTTAATAAGTGAGGCCCACGTAAAATTATATTGTCGGTATAGTTATAAAAATGAATATTTATTATTAAAATAATCCCACGGAAGAAGCTTGTACTTAAACACACATTTTTTTTATTTCTCCATTATATGTCATGACTCAAAGACATTAAAATGGAATAAAAAATAAAATAAACACCTTAAATTTGATACAGTGATGATACTACCGGTATTAAAATAATATTAAAATCTTACTAAAGATAAATTTGATCTGACTTGATAAAAAATTAAAAAAAAGCTTACTGGTAAATACGACATCACGGTGACAATAAAAAATTGAAAAAAATAATTTTATTCAAGTAATTATTCTTTAACAATGATTCGAACTCATGAACCTCAAACTCTATACACTCGTCGTATGACCACCCGAGCACCACAGGCCTGGTATTAATTTCAACCAAGGATATATCTTTATATTAAAACTTCACCATCCCCAAAATCTATATTTTTGCATTATTATTATATTACGATTTATTATTATTAATAAATCTATATTATTAATTGGGGTTTTTAAATAGAAATAAGTTAATATCTATATTTATTATTATCCCTTTAATATTTTTTTCTTATTTTTGTAATAATATCAATAAAAGGATTATTAATATATTAAAAATAAATATCATTCTTTAATAAAATATAAAGTGATCATTATAAATCTTGCATTATTAGTATTAATAATTTTATTATTAAGCAATGATTATTAGTAATGATTTTATATATTAAGCAATGATTTTATTATTAAGAAATGATTTTATTATTAATAAAATTAGTTCAATTAGTCTAATAAGTAATGCTTTCCAATTTTTCAAGTCATTTCAGGAAATTAATTTACTTATCGAATTTATAAAAGTAGTGAAGTATTATTATAATAATAATAATATGATTATCAATATTAGAAGTACAGATTATACCAATACTATTACTGCATAACATTAAGGAGAATAATACATATTACATGTTCATTTTCATAAAATAAAAAAAACATAGCATGATTAATACAACCGACGCCTATTTTTTTGGCTCAGGAATCCCTAGCACTCGATAGTGATTTCGCTTATCGTGGTCGATTTCAAAGCCACAAATTGCACATATTCGATGAGTCTTAGAAGGAATGATTTTCTCGAGTGCACTCTTGAATCTAGATTGTTTTTTGCGGCCCTTTGTTTGAAAAATATTAGGCGGCAAAAACTCTTCTTCTACTTCCACCTCTGCATCTTCATTGTCATTATCGTATCCCATATCATGATTTGGATCTCCAATCGTGCAATCAATGTCGCCATCCGCCAATTCGGTAATATTCTCATCCGGATCATCTTTGTCAACCAACTCTTTTCCTCGTGCATTCGGTTTAAAACAGTTTTGTAACCTCGACCGAAAGCAAGCCGCTTTCTTCGCTAACTCCACAGTGACTCATCAAATGATTATAAGCGCATTGCTTGATTTTGTTCGAAGAAGTCGTGAGATGTGGAGTTAAAGAGTAAGTCTTCACCATTGCTTTTGTTCGCGTCTCTCTGTCCACCGATGAAGGATCATGTCGCTTCGGTATTTGTGAAATACTCTTTCTATGAAATATCTCAAGATGTGCTGCATAATTCACCAGAGTGAGAAAACATTTGGCGCTTACATATTACTGATCCCAATTGACGATTGTTGACAACTTCTTTATATCTTCCACCACTTTCAACAGATCTCGCATTATACATTGCATAAACCTTAGTATCAGTGACACACAACTCAATAAGTTTCTGAACATTGTATTTCATGGAATCGACAAATTGACGTTGAAAACGTCTAAACAAATTTGGGCTTATGAGCGTGTAAATATTGGAAAGCCAAACCCTTGGCCACAATCATCCGTATGGTTACCTAGGGCTTTAGCATGGTCCTATTTTGGAGCCCATAGTTACCCTGGTAGACGTGAGAATCCCCATCACCATTTGTCATTTTACCGAGGGGAGTTAGATATTAAGTCTATGTGGGATGTGGTTTGGCGGCCTTACATAATGTGGGATGATGATATCAGTGGATTTAATTTTGAAGGCAGGTTGTTGGGATCTGGTGGGGTCCCCTTGATCCACTTTGATATTGTGGAATTTCAGATGTCGGACCGTGTGATAAGACAGTTCGGGTTCATGCAAGGCATACCATCAACAGCGAAAAACCACGGTGACCTTAGGAAGGAGAAAAAGTTTAAATTTATTGATGTCGAGGATTGCATGGCCTTGAGAGGGAATATATTTTTGAGGTGGGAGGCATACATGGATCATCTCAAGGACAACAAACCTGAAATTTCGATTATGTCCCAATAGATGATTACATGACCTGGTATAGAAAAATTACACGTTGGAAAATCCACTGACCTCGACAGACAAGCGACCTCGACAGTTGTTATGAGCCTCGGGCCATTTACAACCAACAACACCTTATTCAAATGGTATAAAATTATATTCTTCTTTAATTTATCATGTATTGGAGTAAATACTTAATATTACATTTATTCATATTTAGTGTTAATAATATTTGTTTGTGTTTATCTTACATGACAGGTTGAGAGTGCAAAGTCGTTACTTGATAAATTTTCAGTACTTACTCAGCTGCCTCCCGAGTTGGTTCTACAAAAAAATAATTGGGATTTCAATCGCCTATCGACTTGAAGCAAGAGGAAAACAAATACCTCGACGAGGGGTCCCACAAATTTTGGACCACAGGTCCCAATACACCTGACTCAATGAAGGGCTTGGGAAACAAACTGATTATGTTGTACAAGAAAGCTACATACCCACCCCACAAGTAATCGAGGAGAGCTCCATTCCCACCACCTAAAGCTTCTACGAGGAGTGTTACATTCCAACCTTCCAAACCTATGAGGAGTGTTACATTCCAACCAACTCGACTTTGCGGGACTTTCTCGGCCGCCAGGGATCTAGTTCACAAAAGGTATATATAGTTATGTTAATAGTGATGGTTTTAATTATTATTGCTATATAATAATAATGTACATTTGGGTCTCAATCGGTCTGAAAGATGCGGAGACCACATCTCTTATGGACCAAAAGGGTCCTTATCCAAAAGACTTAAAGATTGGAAGGAGACATTTGTAAATAAACATATGTTTGGAAACGTGGTGGCACCAGAAGAGGATTTATATCCTTTGTCACATCCGTGCCAGTTATATGAATTAGACCACAATGCAGTGCAATCCTTAGGGCCTGGGAGTTGGATATTCGAGCATGTCATCGACGCTTATATGTTGTTGCTACGAGACAGAGAGGAATACTACAGGTCGCGGGGAATACAAAGGTGGTCCCAATTTGGTTTCATGAATTCATTCTTCATGCATCTCGGGCAGGGCTATGTGCCATACACTAACGTGAATACTGCATGGAGTTTTTGCAATCCGTATGTTAACCAAGATGTTGGTCCACCTTTACACGAATGTAAATACATATTCATGCCGGTGTGTAGTACCAATCAACGCCATTTTGTCTTGTTCCTATTCGTAGTTGAAGATTGGATGGTTACTATAATTGACCAGCACTACAATGACACTAAGTATATTAAGTTACATGAAATGTACTCAGAATTTGTTAAAGTTGCGGTATGTTTAGTTTTAAAATAGTTTAATATTATAATGTCCTTTAATATTAAAAAATTATTAACCAACTACTTTGCACATGCAGGTACATTTGATACCATTTTATTTGCGAAATGGTAATCCGATGCGTGAGTGGCCCAGCGGTAATCCTATTGTGCAGACCTTACAGATTCGACTGAAATAACACAACAACTCAGACTGTGGCATTTTTGTATGCAAGTATGTTGACTGTTTCGTTAGGGCCAATGGTAATATTTCTTAAGAGAAGTGGTCCTTAGAAGATGTCACAGTCTTTCGTTACCGCGTCACATGGGAGCTCTACAAGAAATCCGCAAGATTACTTCCGGCCTCTGAGATATTGAACTTGTCCAATGACAATATAATGTACATATTAATTAATAAGAATGTCTATTTGGTTGAACTTTATGGGATTTTCAAATTCATAACTTAGTAATATGAATATTATTGAATCACATAAAACCACTTCATATTATTAATATAAAAAAAAATTATCTATTTTGTTGAACTGTATGGATATTTTTATTCGGACTAATATTAATAATCACATTATTTATATTAATATTAAAAATCATTATTAACATTATTTTTAATAATAGTAATACATGAATATAATAATAAATAGATAATGCATTCATTTCCTATCATTGAAACTTAATATAATAATAATAATATAAACATAATAATAATCTAGAATATAGATTTAAATAGAAAATCCCCAATTAATAATATAGATTTATTAATAATAATAAATCGTAATATAATAATAATGCAAGAATATAGATTTTGGGGGATGGTGAAGTTTTAATATAAAGATATATCCTTGGTTGAAATTAACAACTAGGCCCGTGGTGCTCGGGTGGTCATATGACGAATGTATGGAGTTTGAGGTTGCGAGTTCGAATCATTTAGCAATGTAAATTACTTGAATAAAATTATTTTTTCAATTTTTTATTGTCACCGTGTAGTGACAAAATTTGTCTTAAGTAAATTTTTTTTTAATTTTTATTACAAGTAGTATCACTGCATTCTACCGTAGATTTTTTAATATTATTTTAATGCTACCAGACGTACTCATTTTATCTTACTTAATTTATTTTATTTTTTTATTCCATTTTAATGTGCTGAGTCATGACATATAATGGAGAAATAAAAAAAAAATGTGTAAGCCGGTACAAGCTCTTCCGGCCGGATTATTTTAATAATAAATATTCATTTTTTATAACTATACTGACAATATAATTTTACGTGGGCCTCACTTATTAAAATAGAAGTTGGTACAGGTAAATAATTAGGCATAACAACCTGTGCCGGCTTATCAAATAGAAAAGTTAATCACAACCATCAATTCAATTTATCAACGGTCCAAAAAGGGGGTGTTGACAAAGACTCATAAAGAATCCCATCACTATGGAAGGGCTCCATATATATATATATATATATATATATATATATATATAAACAAACAAAATAAGTGGGATAAGTTGGTAACAAAGTCAAATCTTTAGAGAATTCTTTTTAATTTCCAAGTAAAACAAGAAAAGAGAAAAAAAAGAGAGAAAGAGAGGATAAGGATTCGACTGAGCTAAGGTATAAGGAAGACCAAGATATTTTGTGGAAAATTTTTTAACTGTGGTCTATAAATACCACACCTTTTTCTTTTTCATCCAACACAAATAAAAATCACAGGAAAAGATATAGCGAGGTCATTTTAAAAGTGGATCCGCCCCTGCCTTGCCGGAGAGATTCCAAGGGGTTATATATGCCCTCTCTCGACCCCTCAGTTCCTCTCTGCGCATGCAGAATCACCAGCGCCTTTAACGACGGACAAAATCGTCGTTAAAACAATCGTCACATGGTTTGAACCGTCGTTATACTCAAAACCGTCATTATATATATATATATATATATATATATATATATATATATATATATATATATGTTCATATTATCATGATGATGACAGACCAAACTTTTCCTTTAAACGTTGATAAATCACCTAATGCTTCAAAGTCCTAATATTAGTTAATTACGTGCCAGATTTCATAATTGGAACTTCATGTTTTAACATCAACAAATAATATTCCAACATCATGATCATTACATTCATCAGCAACTAATTTTACCTTTAGGAAAATAATTATTTTAGTTAGAGAGATATAATTAACCTTTTGTACTAATCGTTTAATTTAGTACTTGTTTGGTTAGAGAATGTTTGGTACATTTGGTGCGTTTAGAGGTTTAACCGTATTTTAAAATATTGTCGGCCAAGTAACTTATTTCGTACAAAATTTATTTAACTCACAAACTTAGCACTTTGTGTGGTATATTTGACAAATTTATATATTAATAACGTTACTGAGTTAATAACAGTTTGACCATTGCTTATATCAATAACCCATTCATTCCATCGGTATATTTTTTGGTTCGATAATTGGTCCGAATCGAATAACTTCGATTCCAATGATCAGTCAAATTAGGCTACTATTATTCGTTCACGACTTTAATTTGGTTTCATGGGTTTGGGGTGCCTCCATAGCATTTTCATTGACTTTATTATTTATACACACTCATATTTCCTGCAAGCTGCCCACAAAATTGGCGATATTAAAGTCACACAATGCCAGTAGTATTGAGATTAAATAAACTTTTATCATTCGAGTTAAAGATTTAAATAGCATAAAATTCAAATTATATAGATGAATATTATATTTATATCATCTAATAACAGTATGCTAGCTATGTGAATTTGGGAGAAAATCAAGCAATTCCAAATTTCCAATTATAGTAATAAATTGTGTAATTATTATTTGCCCTAGAAAAATTGTGTATTAGTCCCCATATTCCCACTATGAATATGAAATGAACCCATATTTCGGTCAGCATGTCAATACTATGACCAAAGTTAATTTTATGTTAACCGCTCCCCATAATTCTATTAAGAATAAGTCTACTATCACATACAATCATTATTATAAATTACATACATATTTTGATGGCCCACATGACATTGCGCGTATGTAGCCATCAAAATATGATGGATGTAATGATTATATACGATAGTAGACTTATTATCTCAATAATTTCTTTCGATAAATTAAATACTACCATATTTTAAAATATCACATATGGTATGTGGAGTTGATTTGTATCATTACACTAAATTTCAGAGAAGCCCCCTTATATTTTATGATAAATTATTATAATTTTATTACAATAAAATATTGTGAAATATTATATAAATAAGTGCAAATACATTCATAATTTATTTTTATGTCTGCTTACAATATTTTTGTCACAAGATATATCATTTTGATTTGGAAGTAATTCAACACTTTTACATTATTTGTATCAAATTTTTAATGGTTTAAATTTCTTAATAATTTTTAACGATAACAATACTTAAGTGATTCTAATTTTTAAAGGGTTAATCTTAATATTATGAAATTTTTATTAATATAATTAGTCATAACTAACAAAAATATTATGACAAATAGTTAATTTATTGAATGAAATTGGAAAAAATATATATGGAGGAGAGTTAAGTCTGATGATGAAATAACTTTTATGTGCCTACTCCATTGATTTTTACACTTCCAAATTAGTAAATATGTTTTTTGTTTTATATAGTTTCTATTTAAACATACTTGTCTTATCTTGAATATGCTAGTTAGTATATTTTATTCTTTTTGTTTGTATTTACTTACTAATGGGGGTAATAGCATTGTACTCCTTTCTATTCGATACTATTAAAAAAATAGTATTATTAAAAAAATAGAGAAAACATAACTAAGTCAAGATAATATGGATCAACGAAAAAAATAAAATTATCTTTAATAACCTCACATAATTTAAATTATATAAAGTGATAAGTACTTTTATTTTTTATGCTAATAAATCACTCTAAATAACATATTTACTCTTCACTTTATATACTTTAACTCATCTTTTTAAGAATAAAAAAAATTATACTTTTAATCATCATTTTAAAGACGGAGGGAGTATGTTTATATGAAAACCCCCTTGTTCAATAATGAAAATCTTGTTTGGCTTGTTAATTATCTTTCTGTATATAAAATTCAAAACAAATTATAAGTGCATAAATAGTTTTTTACTAATATTTCTTTTGGCTTTTACTCAATAAGTGTATATACAATATATTCATATACAAGTATCTTTAAATAAAAAGAATAAATATATACTCTTTTTTTCCACAAAAAGAGTTTATTTTCTAAATAATTTTTACACGAAAAGAGTTCTCTTTTATTAGGGGATAAATCAACTTTTGGTACCTGTGCTGGGACACGACTTACAATTTGGTACCCGAAGTGAAAAAAGTTACAAACTGGTGATTGTACTCGGAAAATGTTACACTCCGTTAAACATTAGGGGCACGACTTACAATTTGGTACCCGAAGTGAAAAAAGTTACAAACTGGTGATTGTACTCGAAAAATGTTATACTCCGTTAAACAGTAGGGTTTGATCTTTATTCTGTTTGAAAATTAGGGTTCTCTTCTTCTATCCTTTTTCTTCTCTCATTCTTCTTGTCTCGATTCTCTATTGATTACTGGTTCCCATATATTTATTAAAGAGTTTTCAAAGGTGTTTAATTGAAATTTATTAGTAGTAGTTAAAAAAATGACACAATGATCTCAAATTTATCGTCGAGATTTATTATCAAGCTACTATTGTTAATTTATAATAAAGATATTTTAAAAATAAACATGTTACAAATATACTTGAAAGACTTATAAATTTTGCACATATAATTATTTATTTTTTTTAAACGGAGGGAGTACATATTTTCTCACCCCAAAATTTATTGAATAAATGTATAAGAAAATAGGGTAGGAAACAACAACATTCACAATAGTTTCTTTGTCTCTGTATTTACTCTGTAGTGTTATGCAAGATAGATATTTAATTTTTTCACTATGCACTCAATATGTTCCTTATATTGATTCATTAAATAATACAATTTAAAAGTTAAAAGTTAAAATTTGAAAGTTACAATAGTCAAAACATGTTTTGATTATTGTAATTATTTGACATTTTCAGAACTTCATGCATTAAAACTTATGATAGATGTAATATACTACAACATTTTTGTTTTTAATTATAATATCGCTATTAATTTATTAATCTTTTTTTGAAGTATGTGATATTTTTAAATTTAAAATTAATATAATTTAATCAATACATATTGTAAATTATTTAGAAAAAACAAATACTACTAATAAAATTTATTATTTTTACAATTTTTAGCAAAATTATTAAGTTTGAGAATACATCAAATTGACTTATAAAAATTAATAATAATCTTATAATTTATAAAAGAGATAATATAATTTATCAATTGTATTCCACCGTTCGAAAAATAATTTTTATTTTATTTTTAATTTTAAGTAATTTATGTAGTGAGTATTAAATGGATTGTAATTATAAAATGTATACATGAGATCAATATTAACTTTTAAAAAGTTAATTTATGATATTTTAAATTTAAAATTAATATGATTCATTTAAATTTTGAAAATAATAATTTTATAATTAATAGTACTTTTATAATATTTATAATAATATTGACATGAATTAAATAAATTTATATTAATTTTAAATTTGAATACGTTTAAAATTTTTAAAAATAAGTTATATTAATTTTATAATTTGAAAATAAAGATAAATTGGATAATGATTGATGAGTTGGATAATGAGATGGATAATGATTTGCTGAAGTATTTTGTAAAGTTGGATAGATAGTTTATCGGGGAAAGTGTTATTAAGGCAAACCTCCTAAATTCCCGAAATATCCTTTTTTACTACCCAAATTCCGCCCTTCAGTCTCTCTTGTATTAATTACTAAGTTATTGACAAAGAATTAGCAGGCCTAATAAGAAAAGAAGTACAGAGCAGGGCCAGCTGCTCCCCAATTTTCCCTAAATATTTACTAAAATCTTCCATAGCAATTTTCGGCATTTCAATCTCTCATCCTGTCGAAAGATCTCTTCACCTTATCTCATCAAAATATCAGCAGTCTCTTAATATTACCAAAATATATTCACATTCATTCTTCTTTCAATCAGTTGTGGCAATACTCAATAATCAATCATATCTTTTTAATTCACTTTCCATATAAATACCCAGAAAACGAAAATAGCAACAGAATCATCAAGCCCAAAAGGGTCAAAATTTCTCAATATATATGCATATATAGTTGATGGGTTTTGTGCCGTCTGGACTAGAAGCGCTGACAAAGTTTTTATTTTGGTTTTTGTATGTGTTTGAATGTGTGTTTGAGACTTTCTCTGCTGATTTTTGATGGTTTTTTTTTTCCTACTAATACTCTGTCCTAATCTTGACTATTTAAATCGTTAATATTTAAGCAAAGTGATGTACAGAAGTTGGGGTTATTTATTAATTTATTCGGTTTGGTTTAGAAATTAGTGGACTGGGTCTTATATGAAGGTTTAGGTAAATGAAAGATTTTGTTACAGTTGTAAGTTGCAATGCTTACACACATATTGGCAGCATTATTTTGAATGTTTCTCACACGCTTTTTGAAGCCGTTCCATTCCCTTTTCTTATTGTATTATTATTATTTAATTATTTGGTAAAAAATATTTATATTGTATTCCCTTTATATACTGTGAGACGAAATCTCTGGATTTTGAATATCTGCGCTATTATTCTTGGGTTTTGGCTCTGTTTGTTGTGGGTAAAGTTGGGTGATAATGGATTTTTTTTGTTGATCTCCACTAATTTTATGTTGTATCTGGAGATACTAGGTACTTTTTGTGTTTCTGCTAATTTGCTTTTTTATGTTTCAACTGTTTCTGGTGTGTGGAGGAATTTTGAGTGTTTTTAGTAGTATTTGGAATAAAAATTGCCTCTTTATTTGTTTGACAGAATCAGAAAGAATGTTGAAATTTGGGGCTTGAGGAAGAGGGATTTTTGTCCCAATTTTTCTGCTTCTGATTATCAGAGATTTTTTTAAATGTACTTTTTTTTATAGTCTGAATTTTCTTGAACTGGTATATATCGTTTTGCAAGTTAATTCTTGCTGACAGGCTTCTGTTTTCATTTTCATCTAGGCAATTTCAGAATTTGGTGATACATAAAGTTTTCTGATACAAATTTCAATAAATGGGTTCAAGATCACTGAAAGCCCCAGAAGCGGTGCAGGACAAGAATTCAGGAACTCCCATGGTGACCTTTGTGAGAAGGACTTTATCAGGTCGAATTGTTAATTATTCAAGAGAGGATCTAGACAGTGAAATTGGCAGTGGTGAGTTCATGAACTACACTGTGCATATACCTCCAACACCTGATAATCAATCCATGGACCCTTCAATTTCACAGAGGGTTGAGGAGCAGTATGTGGTGAATTCTCTGTTTACGGGTGGGTTTAACAGTGTTACTCGTGCCCATTTGATGGACAAAGTGATCGAGTCAGAAACTGGTCATCCTCAGATGGCTGGTGCAAAAGGGTCTGTGTGTGGCATACCAGGTTGCGATGACAAGGTGATGAGCGATGAGCGGGGTGAAGATATTCTCCCCTGTGAATGTGATTTTAAGATATGCAGGGATTGTTATATTGATGCTGTGAGAATTGGTGATGGGATTTGTCCAGGATGTAAGGAACTTTACAAGGCAACAGACTTGCTTGAGAATGCAGGGGAGAATGGACAGTCGGCTTTAAAACTTTTATCACGTGTTGGATCAAAGATGGAGAGGAGGTTGTCATCCAAGATGGAGAGGAGGTTGTCATTGATGAAATCGACCAAGTCTGCGCTAACAAGAAGCCTAACTGGAGATTTCGATCATACTAGGTGGTTGTTTGAGACAAGTGGGACCTATGGGTATGGGAATGCAATATGGTCCAATGGGGGACTGGGGAATGATAAAATTGACGGCATTGGTGGGGAGCCTAAGGAGCTTCTCAGAAAGCCATGGAGGCCCCTCACTCGCAAATTGAAAATACCTGCTGCAGTGCTCAGCCCATACAGGTATGATTACTCCCTGTGATCATTGTTTGGTTATTTTTAATTTTAATTCTTCCAAGTAATTTTCTTTGATAAAATGCTATTTGATATAAAACGGACTTTGTTGTCTGTTTTCCATATTTTGGGGCATGATTTCAGATAGTTTTACTTTTAAAAAAAATCAGATAGTGAAATTGTTTCAAGACTTCAAAATTATTAAGTTCTTAAAACTCATATGAATCATGATTCAACTCAATTCTTCCTGTATCAAACTAGCAGCCTATAATTATGCTTCATTTTGTAGTGAGACCATTGTCTATGTGCTACTTAGGTTGTCAAATATTCAAACCAGGTGGGTAAAAATATTTATATATTTGGGTGAAGATAGTTTTGCAACATATGACACAACACTATTCTCTCATAGATAAACTTAATAAATCCTCTTTGATAACGCTATTTTTTTGAGATTTCGCTCATATTTTAGCTGTTTGGACTTTTGGTAGAATCAATTTTGGTATAAGGTAGAAACTGACTTATTGTGCAATTTGTGCTATACAACATTAGATATCAACGACTACTATTTTGCCTCTAAGATCTTTTCTTTGTGTTATGTTAATTTTAATGGCAGTTTAGACCTACTAATATAATTTAAAACTTGTTCTCAGTTTGGTTTGTTTAAATTTAATTATCTATCATATCATATGTAGTTGCTATTACTGATTCAAGGTACACTAACTATCCCTGTTTTAGTGGATGCTTCTGTCATACTAAATTGGTGATGCTATTTTTAATAACACACCTCATTTGTCAGCAAGTTCAATCTTGCTCAATTTTATCCCTAGTATCCAATAAGGCTCAAGTTTGGAACTGAGTTGTAGAAATTGTGACTAGCAAGATATGATTATTATCATAGTTAATTTTTTGATAGTGTCTGTAGTATTTCTGTTGTTCATGTATGACTTCGTTTTTCTTCCCTTTTTATCTTTGTTTTTCTACCTTCGTTGCAAGGCTTTGTTTGTTATGCAGGCACATAAGGTAACAATTATAGTTTTGTGCATGTTTCATTGAAAATTTCAAAACAGAGACTTATTCTTCATGTTGCCACACTTTGCATGCAGGCTTCTAATTTTTGTGAGAATGGTTGTCCTAGCATTATTTCTCCAATGGCGGATAAGTCACCCAAATAATGATGCAAGATGGCTCTGGCTTATGTCAATTGTTTGTGAGCTTTGGTTTGCATTTTCTTGGCTACTTGACCAGCTTCCCAAGCTCTGCCCTGTTAATCGCTCTACTGATCTTAATTTGTTGAAAGAGAAGTTTGAATCACCCAGTCCAAACAATCCCACAGGAAAATCCGATCTTCCAGGAGTAGATATCTTTGTTTCTACTGCAGATCCAGAGAAAGAACCACCTCTTGTTACTGGAAACACCATTCTCTCTATTCTGGCTGCTGATTATCCTGTTGATAAGCTTTCTTGTTATGTTTCTGACGATGGAGGTTCCCTTCTAACATTTGAGGCGATGGCGGAAGCCGCAAGTTTTGCTAATTTGTGGGTCCCATTTTGCCGAAAACATGATATTGAGCCAAGAAACCCAGAATCTTATTTCAATTTGAAGAGAGATCCTTACAAGAATAAAGTGCGCACAGATTTTGTAAAGGATCGTAGACGAGTAAAGCGCGAGTACGATGAATTCAAGGTTCGGATCAATGGCCTTCCTGAAGTAATTCGTCGTCGTTCTGATGCCTATAATACTCAGGAGGAAATGAAGTCTACGAGTCTTCATAAGGAAGAAGGTGGCACTGTGTTACTGGAAAATCTGAAGATCCCTAAAGCCACATGGATGGCAGATGCAACACATTGGCCTGGTACTTGGATGGTTTCAGGTCCAGATCACTCTAAGGGTAATCATGTTGGAATCATTCAGGTATTTATTTTGATAAAAGCCCTTCATTATAATGGATTTCATTATTCTATTAATTGAATGCTTCAGTTGTTTAGAAAATCCTCTAATTTGAAATAAAAACTCTTTTATTTCTTATTCTTATTACCTCCTCTGTTCCCAAAAAGAGCATGTTTGTCATTTTTTTTATTCGGACCAAGAAATTTTATATATTTTTATATGATACTAATTTCAAACTCTGGTTTAGCTTGTTTTGAAGTTCAGTGGGATATGTATGATACATGATACTTCAGATTATGAAATATCTTGTTTTTAAATTTGATCCAGCTATATTCTGTAAATATATTTGTATATATTAAAAAATCATCCTTAGAATCAAATACTACACAGTTGTTTATGGTTATATACTTATATTCTCTAATGTAATACATTTTGTTACATATTTTCTTTTCATGTTTTGTATATATTGTTTTGTTAATAAACTGGAGTAATATATGCTCCTATTATCAAAGATTTAAATATTGCCCCTTTTAAATTTTGCTCGTTTATCATAAGAACTTTTAAGTTCTCTGGTACTTGAATTAGTTTTAGATCATTTTCCTTAACTTGGTCTTTGTACCAGTTTACCTTCTGTTGCTTTTATGAAGGTTCGCTTGTGTTAGTCTTGGTCAAGGTTCACCTTTTCATGTCTGCTGGTCTAATATTATTCGTAAGTATGTTTTTAGATGCACATATTGAAATACCCTTCTAGCCATAAATTGGAATGTCCTCTTTTATAATTTTCCACGTGAGCGCTGAAGATTATGTTCTATTTCTTTTGATTTTCTATGCCACAAGAGTCATTTAGGTGACTAATGAGCTGGAACTATAAACTGCAGGTTATGTTGAAACCACCGAGTGATGAACCACTGCATGGCACAGATGGTGATGCAAATCTTGATTTTTCAGAAGTTGACATTCGGCTTCCGTTGCTGGTCTATGTTTCTCGTGAAAAACGCCCTGGCTATGATCACAACAAGAAGGCCGGGGCCATGAACGCCTTGGTTCGAGCCTCAGCTATCATGTCGAATGGACCGTTCATTCTTAACCTGGACTGTGACCATTACATTTACAACTCCCAGGCAATAAAGGAAGGAATGTGTTTTATGATGGACCGTGGTGGTGACCGCATTTGTTATGTTCAATTTCCTCAGAGGTTTGAGGGAATTGACCCTTCTGATCGTTACGCAAATCACAATACAGTGTTCTTTGATGTCAACATGCGTGCCCTTGATGGTCTCCAAGGTCCAGTTTATGTTGGGACAGGATGCCTCTTTCGCAGGATTGCGCTTTATGGTTTTGATCCGCCTAGATCAAAAGAATACCATTCTGGCTGCTGCAGCTGTTGTTTTGGTCGCCAAAAGAAAAGTTCATCTGTTGCTTCTGCTCCCGATATGAATAGATCACTCAGAATGGGAGATTTGGAGGAAGAAGAAGAAATGAGCCTTCCTCTCTTTCCTAAGAAATTTGGAAACTCAAGTTTTCTTCTGGACTCCATCCCTGTGGCAGAATTCCAAGGCCGCCCTCTTGCTGATCACCCTGCTGTGAAGAATGGACGGCCTCCTGGTGCTCTTACAATTCCTCGGGAGCTTTTGGATGCTTCTACTGTTGCTGAGGCAATCAGTGTTGTCTCATGTTGGTATGAAGAAAAGACTGAGTGGGGCGGTCGAGTTGGATGGATTTATGGGTCTGTAACTGAAGATGTGGTAACAGGATACAGAATGCACAACCGGGGTTGGAGATCCATCTATTGTGTGACCAAGAGGGATGCTTTTCGTGGAACTGCCCCTATTAACTTGACTGATAGACTCCACCAGGTCCTCCGGTGGGCCACAGGTTCTGTCGAGATTTTCTTTTCTCGTAATAATGCCCTTTTTGCCAGCCCAAAGATGAAGTTTTTGCAGAGAGTTGCTTACCTCAATGTTGGAATTTACCCTTTCACCTCATTTTTCCTCATTGTGTATTGCTTTCTTCCAGCACTTTCCCTCTTCTCTGGTCAATTCATTGTCCAGAGCCTCAATATCTCATTCCTTGTATATCTCTTGGTTATTACCGTGACTCTTTGTATGCTTGCCATGCTTGAGATCAAGTGGTCCGGCATTGCACTTGAAGAATGGTGGCGAAACGAACAATTCTGGTTAATCGGAGGCACTAGTGCCCATTTTGCTGCTGTGCTCCAGGGTCTGCTGAAGATTGTTGCAGGGATTGAAATCTCATTCACCTTGACATCAAAATCAGCCGGTGATGAGAACGACGATGATTTTGCTGATTTGTATGTAATCAAATGGTCGTCACTGATGATTCCACCAATTACTATTATGATAATTAACTTGATAGCAATAGCAGTCGGAGTTGCCAGAACAATATACAGTACTATCCCGCAATGGAGTCGTTTATTAGGTGGAGTCTTCTTCAGTTTCTGGGTTTTGGCTCATCTCTACCCATTTGCAAAAGGGCTCATGGGAAGGCGAGGAAGAATACCCACAATTGCCTTTGTTTGGTCCGGGCTCATTGCCATTACAATCTCACTACTTTGGATTGCAGTTGATCCACCAGCTGGTAGTACTGAAATTGGCGGTTCGTTTCACTTTCCATGATTTTTTATACACAGTGGAAGCAAATCTCATATCTGATTCATTTTTACACGTTATGCACAACAGGGTTCGTTAGTTGCAGCTTTTCTTTCACCTGCAACTTGTAAAAATGGATAAATGCAGGCAGTTCGGTAGTCTAGTCGGTGGGATATGAATTTGTTTAGTGACTTTGGATATTTTTTCTCAGTGGTAGGGATTATTTACATTCTTTATAATTCACAGACATGGTTTTAATGGGAATCAATTTGGATTAATTACTTGTTTTTGGCCTATTTGAGTTTTTTAAGTTACTGGTATTGTTTTTATTACGATTTCTCTTATATCTTTGACAAAACATTGCCATTTTTGTTATGATGTCCTCAAAACTATATTTTGTTATGATATTTGCATTGCCAATATGAGACATTTTACAAATATAAATTACAGTGATTCATTTAAAATTTAAAATTAATATATTATCCTCCATAATCCATAATGATAATTAAATACATTATTTTTATTCCTCAATTTTATTCTGTCAATCCTTAAAGTTGCAGTTACATTGGAGAAAGAGTATTTTTTATAATAAAAAAATTTTAAAAAAAAAGAAAAGAAGAAGAATGGTCTTCCCGAATCCGGTTATGGTGAAGTTGACACCAACTTTATGTAATAAATTCATATACCTTTTTATTGAATTGGTTATAAAAAATGTTATATTAACCAATATAATAAAAAGTTCTATAACTTTAATATGTAATATTTTCTATAACTAGTGTAATAAAAAGAGTAAAATACATTGACACCCCATGTAGATAATCATAATAACACCCTTCTAGTTTTTCAAGTAACAGTCAGTACCCCCTAGTCCACAATATGTAACATTCACTACCCCTAGTGTGGTTGACCAACTAATATTTAAAAATATTTTTAATATAATGTCTAATACACCCTTGAAGTTATAATGTTTAATTTCTCCACTAAATATAAATTTGTATATCATAATTTTTACTTTACTTGATCTAATTAATTAAATTATGAAATTATGCAATAAATAACATAAAAGTCAAAAAATAATAAATATTCATTTTATCAAGAAAATAAAGTCATACAATTTTACTAATTAAATTTCTCAAATATTAAAATTTACGTTATATATATTCAAATATATTTTTTGTAATTATAATGTTAATACCCATAAAAATTACAAATTAATGCAATAAAATAATAATTATTTTTTCAAATATTAAAATTTACGTAAAACAAACTTATTATTACAATTTATACGAATCTTATTACTCATATAAAAAAATATTAAAATTATATTAATTATTTTTCTCATATATTAAACTAAACATAAGTCACACTTAAACATAATTATTTACAAAAAAATGACAAATGTTGTTACTCAAAAAATATATATATTAAAAAAGGATTTTTTTTTTTACAAGATAGAGGTAGTAATAAATATAATTATATTTTTTTATTTAACATTGCATAAAACAACGCCAATCAGATACTAAAAAAATGTAATCAAAATCATAAACATCCCAATTTTTTATATATACTCAATAAAATTTAACATATAAAATTATAATTTGAAACTAAAATTCAAATAATATTTTTTGTTGTTAAGCACCAAAAACTAAACTATCAATATATTCAATCACTCTAATTAGAATAGCTTCATTAATAATTTAATTTAAATTTTTTTAATATTTGTATCACTTATCCAAAATTATGTGTTAATTAAACTAAATTAGTTTTTATAAGTCACCAAAAATTTAAATGAGATAGTTTTAATTACAAATAAAATTATAATTAAAATGTATTATATTAAAAAAGGATAATTAAACATATATATATATATATATATATTATTTAGTAATTAAAATTTGATAAAATACAAAGGTAAATATGTAACTTTATTTATTTAGTCAACCCTAAAAACTTGCAGGGGTATTAACTGTTACTTAAGAAACTAGAGGGGAGGTGAATGTTATTATGATTCTCTAGAGGGAGTGTCACTGTATTTTAGTCTAATAAAAATGATCCAAGAGTTGTCAATGACCCAAGAAATAATTGAAAATATACTCTTGATTGAGAAAGATCCAATTGATTTTTTCTTAAATCACTTTGACCAAAATTGGAATGAATCTGAATATAAAAATCGACTTATTCTAAATTTTGGTAATATACCCAATTCTAATATGTCAATTTCATGGTTGAACTTAATTATTCTTATAAAATGTAACTTAAGCTCTTTTGAGGGTGTTGATTTTCTTTGAGTTTCTAAAACTGTAAGTTGTATTGTTCTTTAGTATAACTTTGTACAACTTCTCTAGACCAATCAATGCACTCTGGTATTTGTGTTTTTTTGGTAGTTTTATGGTGGGGGTATGCCTCTTGTAAGTTGTAAACAAACTATTTGAGTTCCATCAATCATTCACCCAAGTTACCGCATTATTATATTTTAGATATCTCTTAATTGTTAATACATGAAACTAATTAAAAACCAGAATGAAGTTTATGCAGAACTCTGGAAAAATAAACCGTTGTATATTAAGCTAAGCAAATGTTGGGTTGTTTTTGCATTTGGTACCATTTATAAAAGGGAACTAGTACTTTCACATTATCCCTCTCACACGAATAGTGATTGAGTCTCACTTCTAAGTAAAAGAGACTCATGTGAAAATATCATTTTAATATATGAAAATATCAGTTTCATTTATAAAAACCTCTTGGCTTTTTCATCCCATTTGATCTTAGAGTTGTATTTCTATCAGTGATTAAAGTCATAGAAATTTAGAGGAAAGAGAGTGACCTTTGAGGGAGATGTAGAGAAAAGGGTAACAAGGGGGTGGGAGAGGAGTTGTGAAGTCATTTTTGTCGACTTAAACTCCCACATCAAAGAGAGTGACAAACCTAATATCACAACACAAAGATATGAATCAACTTGTAAGACTTGAAAAATTCACGCAGCCATGTGATGAGCACAAAGCGAACTATTCTTTCGCCTTTTACTAAAGAATACCATGTGCTCGTCACGCAAAGTGGCATACACCTATTTTTGGAGGGGATTTCCTCTAGGAAACTCTCCTTACAATCCAATTTGTTTAATAATTTTGTAAATGAAGTATTAAATATAATTTTAGTTTCTTAATATTCAGGATTATACTGTGCATTCATTCAGTTGAATATGGTAAAATCTTGGATTCTTGTATGTTATGATCTATAATTTCAAACAAAATGTTGTATGTTATTATAGTTGGAATAATAATTTTACTTGGAATCAAGAACCCTATGAAAGTTTTAATGCACACCAAGTAAATCAACTTTTTTCAACTTATGAAAACCCTTATCCAAGTTCATATCCATATTCCTATTTGTTTTCAGAACCTCAATATCCACAAAAATTATCAAATGATGAAGAAGAGGAAAGACTTAGTGCCTTAGAGTAAACTATGGAAGTTTTAATGGAAAATCAATTTAGCATGGATCAAGCTAATCTCGTCTAGAAATTCAAATAAGTCGATTAGCCACTATTAAAAAAGAACAAGAGATGGGTGAATTTTCTAGTAACTCTAAGGTTAATTTTGAAAATCTTGATGGTTGTGGAAATGATGAG
The DNA here is from genome assembly GCA_020205605.1 of Panax ginseng. NCBI lineage: Eukaryota > Viridiplantae > Streptophyta > Magnoliopsida > Apiales > Araliaceae > Panax > Panax ginseng. The sequence goes on from CM035143.1 coordinate 86,722,301, forward strand.
GAAAATAAAATTTTTGTATCCAATTCTACACAGTTTTAGTTAAGCAAATTTGAGGAGTCTAAAAATTATGAGTCTATGCCTAAAATTGATCATGTCACATTTAACGAGTCGGTTGAAAAAGTCTATAAGCCTAAAGTTCCCTACCCTGAAAGACTTATTCCTAAAAAAACCACATTGTGATTTTTTGGACCAACCCATTAAAGTAAACATAATCCAAAAATTGTTAATGACCCAAGAAATAATTGAAAATATACTATTGATTGAAAAAGATCCGATTGATTTTTTCTTAAATCACCTTGACCAAAATTGGAATGAATCTGAATATAAAAATTGACTTATTCTAAATTTTGGTAATATACCCAATTCTAATATGTCAATTTCATGGTTGAACTTATTCTTATAAAATGTAACTTAAGATCTTTTGAGGGTGTTGATTTTCTTTGGGTTTACAAATCGTAAGTTGTATTGTTCTCTCTAGTATAAGTTCAATTGACTTTGTACAACTTCTCTAGACCAATCAATGCACTCGGTATTTTTGCATTTTGGGTAGTTTTATGGTTGGGGTATGCCCCTTGTAAGTTGTAAACAAGCTATTTGAGTTCCATCAGTCATTCACCCAAGTTACCACATTATTATATTTTAGATATCTCTTAATTGTTAATACATGAAACTAATTAAAAATCAGAATGAAGTTTATGTAGAACTCTGGACAAATAAATTGTTGTATATTAAGTTAAGCCAATGTTGGGTTGTTTTTGCATTTGGTACCATTTATAAAAGGGAACTAATATTTTCACATTATCCCTCTCACACGAATAGTGATTGAGTCTCACTTCCAAGTAAAAGAGACTCATGTAAAAATATTATTTTAATATATAAAAATATCAGTTTCATTTATAAAAACCTCTTGGCTTTTTCATCCCATTTGATCTTATTGTCATTCTGAGTTGTATTTCTATCAGTGATTAAAGTCATAGAAATTTAGAAGAAAGAGAGTGGCCTCTGAGGGAGAGGGAGAGGTAGAGAAAAGGGTAAAGAGGGGTGGGAGAGGAGTTGTGAAGTCATTTTTGTCGACTTAAACTCCCACATCAAAGAGAGTGACAAACCTAATATCACAACACAAAGATATGAATCAACTTGTAAGACTTGAAAAATTCACGCAGCCATGTGATGAGCACAAAGCGAACTATTCTTTCGCCTTTTACTAAAGAATACCTTGTGCTCGTCCCGCAAAGTGGCATACACCTATTTTTGGAGGGGATTTCCTCTAGGAAACTCTCCTTACAATCCAATTTGTTTAATAATTTTGTAAATGAAGTATTAAATATAATTTTAGTTTCTTAATGTTCAGGATTATACTGTGCATTCATTCAGTTGAATATGGTAAAATCTTGGATTCTTGTATGTTATGATCTATAATTTCAAACTAAATGTTGTATATAAAATTTGTTTGGACGGATAAGTGTGAGGAAAGCTTTCAAGAATTGAAGAAGAGGTTGAGTACGGCCCCTGTGTTATCTCTTCCGGATGATACAGGAGATTTTGTTGTTTATAGTGATGCGTCGCATAAAGGACTTGGATGTGTGCCGATGCAAACTAAGAAGGTCATTAACATCGATCATGACAATTGAAGGATTACGAGAAGGGATATTCGACCCATGACTTAGAGTTAGCTGCAGTTGTTTTTGCTTTGAAAATTTGGAGGCACTACCTCTACGGAGAGACGTGTGAAATATATACGGACCATAAGAGTCTGAAATATATTTTTACGCAGAAAGATTTGAATATGCGTCAAAGAAGGTGGTTGGAATTAATTAAGCATTACGACTGTGAGATTTTATACCATCCGGGGAAAGAAAATGTAGTTGTCGACGCCTTAAGTAGAAAGGGTCGTGAGAAATTGATGATGTTAACTGCTCAGGAGGAGCTAATTTCAGAAATGGAGAAACTGGAGTTGGAAGTGAAGTATCCTATGGAGATCGATGAGAACCTATTTCAGATGCAATCTGGTACAACTCTACTAGATAAAGTAAAGGAGGCTCAGCTTCAGGATGATGAATGTAAAAAGGTGACAAAGAAGATATCTGAAAGAACCGAACCGAGATTTAAGATGGATAAGGAAGGAATACTGAGATTTGAGAGTAGAATTTGGGTACCACCAGTCACAGAGATTAAGGAAGATATTTTAAGCGAGGCTCATAGTTCACGATATTCGATTCACCCTGGTAGTACCAAGATGTACCAAGATCTTAGACAACATTTCTGGTGGCCGAATTTGAAACGTGATGTTGCAGAATGTGTTGCCAAGTGTCTGACTTGTCAGAAAGTGAAAGTAGAACATCAACGACCGAGTGGATTGCTACAACTGTTTGAGATCCCAGAATGGAAATGGGAACATATTACAATGGACTTCGTGGTTGGCCTTCCGACGACTCAGAAAGGCTACGACGCAGTATGGGTTGTCGTTGACCGACTGACAAAATCTGCACACTTCCTTCCGATAAAAATAAGATTCAACTTAGATCAGTTGGCGAGGCTATACGTAAAAGAGATTGTTTCGAGGAACGGAGTTCCGGTATCAATTATTTCAGATAGGGATCCGCGCTTCACATCAAATTTCTGGAAACGTCTTCAGGAATGCATGGGTACGCAATTGCGAATGAGTCTGACATACCACCCTCAAATAGACCAGACGAGTGAGAGAACGATTCGTACATTAGAAGATATACTAAGAGCACATGTGATGGACTTTAAAGGAAATTAGGATGATCACCTACCATTAGTAGAGTTCTACTACAACAACAGCTTACCACGCTTAGTATTGACATGCCGCCACTTACGAGCGTTATCTGGCGAAGAAGTGCGAAACTCTACTTTCTTTGGGATGAAGTTGGTGAAAGACAATTGCTAGGGCCAGAATTGGTACAGCAGACGGCAAAAATAGTCAAAGTGATCCGAGAACGTCTGGTAGCGGCTCAAGATCGACAGAAGAAATACGCTAATCCACATCGTAAAAATTTCGAATTTGAATCAGGTAGTTATGTTTTCTTGAAGGTCTCTCCCTGGAAGGGGAAGATCAGGTTCGGAAAGAAAGGAAAATTGAGCCCAAGATTTATTCGACCCTTTGAAGTACTAAGAAGAATCGGAGAAGTCGCGTAGAGGTAGCCTTACCTCCAGCACTCGAGAATGTCCACAACGTCTTCCATGTTTCTGTGTTACGACCCTACAAAGCCGATTACAAGCATGTAATTGAATACGAACCCCTACATTTTGAGAAAGACTTATCTTACGAAGAAATTCCTGTCCAAATTGTCGACCGAAAAGAACAAGTTCACAGAAATAAAGTTATATCTTCTGTTAAGGTAATTTGGAGGAACCACAATGCTGAAGAAGCTACGTGGGAACTTGAAGATAATATGATGAAGAACTACCCTCATTTATTTACTTAATTATTTGTAAACGATTCTCGGGGATGTAATCTTTGTAAGGGGGGGAGAATGTAACGGGTCGAATTTATTGAGTCGTGATTCTGGGGACATAATCCTTTTAAGGGGGGAAAGATGTGATGAACGAGAATTTTTTTATTTAATTTTAATATTTATTGAATTAAATAAATATTTTCGATGATTTAATTATTGGATTAAATAATTATTTGATGCATTGTGGTAGATTAATTTAATTATGTGTTACATTTATTAAATTAATGTAGAGAATATTTATTATTCAAGTATGTATTTATGTGAGCTTATTGAATTAAATGAAATATTTAATTAAGCATGATGTTATTTTAATTAATTTAATTATTAATTAGAGAGTTAATAATTTGACATTAATTATTAATGAGAAGTTTAATTTTGTGACTGTGAATTTATGATTATTATATTTTATTTAAAGTAAATTAAATAAGATATTGATTTATTTTATAAAGGAGTGCGACATTAATTAAACTATGTGATAAAGCTTTATTAAATTAATTGGTTTTGTAATCTATTCTTGCTAATCCAAACAAGGACCTAGGGGGAGTTATCAGCAGTTAACCCATGATTGGGCCAACTGACCACTTCTGCGTCAGTTCTTCTCCTTTAATTATCAGACGTCTTTTCTTTTATTCATTATTTGCCTAAGTCTAGAGATACAGAGAGAGCGATTGAGAAATCCAAGAGAGAGTTCAGAGGATTTTGTGAGAATTCAGTGATTGAAGAAAGAATCTAAGCCTACATATATATACTTTATTCTCAGGGTAATCTCTCCCTCCCAAATTCTATATTTCACGTATTCAAGTTTTGATAAAAAAATGGCTTTTACAGTTTTCTGTAAAGCCTCTGTGATTGAGAAATGAGTAATATTTATGGGTTAAGATGTATCAAATTGTATTTATATATATATTGCATGATTCCATATCACCAGTTTCATAATATTACATCGTATATGATTTCTACAAAATTACAGAGTATGGGTTTCGGCCTTATTGCCTTATACGTGATATTTTATGTATTGATCGTATATTATCCCTAAATTTTACACTCGTATATTATTATACATGTTGATACGAAGAGACCAAACTTTAAACGAATCTGATTCTTTGTTATAACGAATCAGTAGTATCAATTTTCATGTTTTATTTTCAAAACCTTCAAGAGCATCAAAGTCGCTTAAATTATAGATTTTAACTCTGTGATTATGTGTTTTAATGGGTTAAAACCATTCTATAAATGTTGGGTTATGTTTATGCATGAATTATAACATGTGGGTATGATTAATTTCGTGTAGTAGTAATTTAATTGGAGTTTTTGGGCTGTGTTCTGCAATTATCGCGAATTGCGAGCAGTTTAGCTCAACAAGCATGGCAAATGCCATTTTACGTCAACATATAAGGCATGTATGATGTCCAGATGTCGATCAAATACCAAGACCTAGAGATAAGCGTGAAATATAATCCACTGCAGAATGATCCAGAAATGTAATTTCTTAAAGTATTAAGTCTAGCAATGTATTGTTAACTTAATTTAATGAACATGTAAACATGTTAGAAGTATAATGAGATGTTAAAATAGTTGTTTAACATGTAAATAACATAATTACATTTATTATGGGTAAATAGATAGATGATATTTGTATAGTGAACACCAGATTCTGTGGAATCGAAATACCCAGATTTGGGGGTGTCATAAGTTGGTATCAAAGCTGTAGGTTATGAACCTTAGGTGGGGGGAACAACCTTAGGTAGTAGCCTTATAGAAAGAAGATAGTGATGGAAAACTCTTATCGAGTTATAAGAAATGAATTTCTGTAATTCATTGAAGATAATAAAAGACCTTATGTGTTTATGTGTTAAAGTATGCGTTAGATGATACGACTTAGTAACTATAACTAAAAATTTTGTCGGATGTCGAATGTTGGAGAAGCTAGTCAAGCCGAGAGAAGAACCCGTGTACCTATAAGTACCTAGAGGAGAGGAGCCCCAGACAATCATGTCGTTAGGGAGCAAATGGGTACAGAGGGAGTCATCTCCATTGATCACCGCTGTTGGTCGGGAGCATGAGCTAGACCCGATCTGAAGAGGATCCCGAGGAGGAATTTGTTGAGGAAGAGGAAGAGGAAGAAGAGGAGTTACCACGGTACACCGCTTGATGCCGAGATGTATGACACGTTATTACGCATAGTAACGTGGAGTTACGAGACGAGGTCCGAGGATTTGACCGAAATGTTATTCAAAGATATTACTCTAGAAAGCGTAAGGAGAGGAGATTTCTACTCTTCACTCTCGACCGACAAAATGTAGAATGGAATTTGGTCCATGAGAAGGGTCAAACCAAGATAAGACCAAGGAGATAGAGAAACCGAAGAAGGAATCAAGGAAACCTTCGAAAGGTGAACATATAGCAGAGGAAGGTCAGGTAAGAAAATCGCGTCGAGTGATCGATCGCGAGAGAATGATAGTCGTCGTGAAGAAGAAAGCGAAGATTGGGGAAACGTACTCTACACTTAACAAAGCAATGAATGAGACCCAAGATCGAGTTTTGAGGTACCCAATCCAGTTTGAAGAACTACCATTGTACATGATGGATCGCAGGACGATGTATCGCATCTTAGAAGAGGAGCGTATCAAGGCTAATCAGTACCTTGACAGACAGTGATAGGATTTGCTTAATTATGTGAAAGACTTAGTTAATTTTATATGTAAATTCCGATATGTTGATGAACGAAGAAATATTTTAATGTCTTAAATCCTGTGGATTGTTTATTCCAGGATAGATGATGTAAATAGCAGTGATGCTATAGTTTGATGTTAAAACTTTTGATTTGAATGAAAATATATCAAGTTGTTTGAGATGATGTGTTAAATGAGTATGTTAAATTGTTAAGTAATGCCTTAACTATTTAGAGAAATAAATAAATTTCTAATAAGCGTTTATTTAACAGAAAAATGCCGCCAAGGAGAAGACAACAACGGCAACCGGCTTAGGAAGAGTCTACCAATAATAACAATAACGCCAATGATAAACCCGTTCAACAGTTAGTTAACTTATTGACTGGAGCAATGAACAATCAACCTCAAGCTCCACTAAACACAACGTTTAAAGACTTCAAGGCGGTGAGGCCACCAGAGTTCAATGGTTCCATGAACCCAATCGAGGCTCAAACGTGGGTTATGGAAATGGAGAAGGTTTTAGACGTTGCTAGGGTTAGAGAAGACCAAAAGACCGCTTTTGCAATATTTATACTGAAGTCTGAGGCTAGCTGCTGGTGGCAAGCAAACAAAGTGAGAGGAGGTGAAGGTGTAATTACGTGGGAGAGATTTAAAGAGATGTTCTTCGAGATGTACTTCCCAACTAGTTCGCAGAATCAGATGGAAGTTCAATTTTTGGAACTGAAGCAGGGAAACATGAGTGTACCTGACTACGCAGCTAAATTCAACGAGTTAGCGAGGTTCGCCCCGTATCAAGTACACACGGACGAAAGAAAAGCCAGAAGATTCGAGCAAGGGCTAAAGCCTTGGGTGTACAGCAAGGTATCAATGTTTCTGTGACGCCCCCAAAATAGGTATACAACACCCATTCTGAGTCATCAAAATACATGGTACAGAAACAACTACAACTTTATTAATACAACATAAAAACTGTGAGTTTAAATACAAATATTGTCATCTAGACAATATCCACACTCAAATAAGTCCTCATTACAATTATTGATACATTATTTTATAAAAATGGTGAGGACTACTAAAACGACTTCTAGAACCATCATTCCACACCCCGACTAGTACTTGCTACATTCTCGCCTCCTGAGAAGAAAAATGGAACAACAAGGAAAAGGGTGAGCTCAACTAGCCCAGTAAAGAATATTATTACTAAGATAATATAAAACAAATTATCGTTAGTCTTCAACAGGGAAAAATCTAATAGAATATAATAGACAACAAGTTTTAAATCAATCTTCGTAGCGGAAGTAATAACTCATTAGAAGAGTTAAGTAGAGAATGCAAACTACTATCTTCTATATATGAATTTAAAAGTTCATCGTCTATCTTTTATCCCTGTAACATCAATCAATATATATCTCGAATCAAATATTCATCTTTTGCACTACTGTGCCAAAGATATTCATCATTGGTCATGTTCATCTAAACACTGCTTCATCTTTGCACTACAGCCAAAGATATTCATCATAAAATCATTCATCTTTGCACTACGGGCCAAAGATATTCGATTATATCATCATTTAGACCGAGGATGATGAAAATATTTTAAATAAAACGAATCCAAAGGAAACAAAAGAATAAATATTAAGGATTCAGATTTCACCTATTCCATGTCCAAAAATACCTCATAAAACAATCATAGTGGAGTAAAATTCAAGAATGATCAAAACATGGATACAATCAAAGCTAGTATCCGAATAGATATTTTGGACGAGAAAGAAGAAAATTTTATTTTTCGATAAATAGTCTCAGTATTTGTGAATAGTCTCAGATACGTGAATAGTCCAGATACGTGAATAGTAACTCGATACACTAAAAGATAGAAATTTCACAAAAAAGATCATCATGCTTCGTGAATAGTACTTTCGTGAATAAGTAACTCGTGAATATTAACTCATGAATAGTAACTCGTGAATAAGAACTCATGAATAAGTAACCCCATATGAAAAAGTTTCAAATTTGATAAAAAGTTCACCAATATTTCTAAAGATAATGATATTGAATAAATAATATCATTTTCAATAAAATAACATCCCTTACCTTAGAAAGAATAATAGTTACATTCGATCGAATACTAGATATAGTCTTTGAAAGAACTTGCAATAGTATAACAATACTCAAAGTACTAGAATACTCACAAAATATGCTCGATATTATAGAGAGAGAAAGAGAGAGAAATCTTTAGTTTCTGGTGTGATTTTCAATTCTAACCTAAGCACTCTATTTATAGGAAAATGCTTAGAATACCAAAGTAGAAAATTTAATAAAATATTAATATTATTAATTAAATTTCCTACGCCACCAGACTTCTGAACTTCAGCACTTTGAACATGTTAGTGTAGCCAAAAAAATAAAAAAAACGTTTTTCTAATTATAAATAGTTAAAACTTCCAAAAATCAATTATTCAGGAATTTTGGAACTTCAATAATTCATAATAAATAGCCCTTTTATCAGCAAATTCAAATATCGCGACTTTTTATAGGAAATTTAATTCTCTAAAACTTTGCAGAAGAAAGTTTTTCCAAATTCCAAACAGAAATTGACCAAAATCCATAAATGGGCGATTTTACAAGCTATAATCAAATTTCAGTCAAAAAATGGGGTCCATCGACACACAAAACATGTGTTAATCATTTAATACAACAAAAATATTCTTCCTCCTCATATACTCATATATCCCACATTCATTGTAAAACTATCACCATTATTATATTATTAAAATATAATAATAAATTATTTTATCAGAAAAGATAAAATATCATTTTTCAATAATTGTCACTTTAAAAATTTTCTTCATCTATATCCACATAAAATCAATATTTTCCTCATCATATAAATTAATAATTAATTATTCACAAATAATATTACAGAATCACAAGATCGGCAACCAAAGTAGCTCCTGTGAAAGAGAGGGCTTTCCAATAAGAATTTCTCTTCTTCGCGCCGCAATTAGGTGACCAAACCTCTCATTAGATGTAACTTTCTAGACATTGCCAATAATGTTTTCTAATAATATTATTCAGATAATATGAATTATTGTCTGATAATGGAAAATACTTGTGTAGTGGACAATTATCAAAACAACAAAGAATATAAAATATCAACGCAAAGAATTATTGAATCAATAAAATAAAATACCTGAATAAGAATTCATCGTAACAATTATTGAGTAGTGCCTTCTTACGTAAGAATCAATAATTGGTGCAATAACGTGTCTATCGTTTCAACAACGCGTAATCTTGTGTTTTAACCACCGGTATTCCAACAAGATTAACGCTAACAACTACGCCTGCTTATTTATAAACAACTTATACTTGTCGTTTTCTTCATCCAATCGCTTTTAGCTATGGGGCCCACAAAAGACCGCTTTGCGTCAATGCATTTAATATTCCTCGACAAAGAAGAATATTCTACGACCAAACGAATATTCCCCAATAATAATGAATATTTTATAACCACCTACTTATTTTTAAAATATTCGCGCATTTTACCCATAACTAACCACATTAATCAATTCAACCCTTACTATTTTAAAATAATAAATAGAGGAAATTAAATTTTATTTATAATAAGTTGGGGTCTTACAGGTTTCAAATTAAACACGCTTATTTTGAGTCTCGAAAAGGCCATCCTCGTAGAAGGAGGAAGCGATCTGATGACCAAGTACAATCAAGATCGAAGAAGAAGAAGAAGAAGAGTGAAGGTGAAATTAATAACAATGCCAAGGAAGTAAGCACGAGAAGTGGAAATTTCAATCGAAGAAAAGGTGGAACGACAACTCATCATCGGAAATCAACAAGGTAATCGAAGAAATGAATTGAAGCATGCCCACCATGGGAAAGCTCATCTGGGAGTATGTATGAAAGGGGCGCGTGAGTGTCTTACAATTGTGGTCGAAAGGCCACATAGTACATAAACCGTCCCAAACCCAAAGAAGGGTGCTTGTTTCAACCGTGGTTCAAGGATCATCTAACAAGAGACCGCCCTAAGAAGGGATCAGGAGGAGCGATGCAGAGGTAACCATGGAAATAACAAAGGAAATGCCTTAACCATCACCGGAACACATGCAACAAACCGACCGACCGCCAAAACTTTCAATATGACGGTGCAGGATGCAATCTAGTCTCGTGATGTGGTGTTAGGTATCATTCCGATCAATGAAATTAATGCTTATGTTTTATTTGATTCGGGTGCTACTTGTTCCTTTATATCCGAAGACTTTGCTAATAGTTTAGATTTGCTTATGGATGAGTTGGAATATCCCATGAATATAGAAATTGCGAATAGAGAGATAATTCCTATTAAGTACTTGTTTAAGAACTGTAGAGTGGATATTAAAGGTAATATCATGAACGTAGATCTTATCCCTATTCGACTTGGAGAATTTGACGTTATTTTGGGAATGGACTGGTTATTAAATTACGGGGCTGTAATTGATTGCCAAAAGAAGCGTATTAACCTTATGACTCCGTCAAAGGTTGTATTTTATGGTAGTAAGTCGCCTAGACAAGTGAGTTGTCTGACGATGATGTAGGCCAGGATGTTGTTGAGACAAGGCTGTGTAGGATACTTAGCTTACATAGTCGATAGTCGAAAAGAGAATCCGAAGGTAGAAGAAATACCGATTGTGAGGGACTTCGTCGACATATTTTCGTATTTATTTACCAGGACTTCCACCAGATAGAGAGTAGATTTCAGAATCGATTTGGCCCAAAATCGCTCCAATATCGAATGCATCATACCGAATGGCACCAGTAGAGATGAAGGAATTAATGGTACAACTACAAGAATTGTTGGACAAGAAGTACATTCAACCGAGCGTATCGCCGTGGGGAGCGCCGGTGTTGTTTATGAAAAAGAAGGATGGATCGATGCGACTCTGCATTGACTACAGAGAACTGAATAAGGTCACGATTAAGAACAGATATCCATTACCGAGGATCGACGACCTGTTTGATCAATTGAAGGGAGCGAGATACTTTTCCAAGATAGACTTGAGAAGCGGTTATCATCAATGAAGGTGAGGTCGAGGATGTACCAAAGACAAAGATTAGAACGTGATATGGTCACTACTGATTTTTAGTAATGTCGTTTGGTCTTACGAATGCTCCTGCAAAGATTTATGGGACTAATGAATGGTGTGTTCAAGCCGTTTTTGGATAAGTTCAGTAGTGGTATTTATAGATGACATTTTGGTCTATTCAAAACCAAGGAAGAACATGAACAAATTTGAGATTAACATTGGAAATACCGAGAAGGGAAAAGTTGTATGCCAAGTTTTTGAAATGCGAATTTTGGATTGAACAGTGAAATTTCTTGGGCACGTGATTGATAAAAACGAATTTCAGTAGATCCATCCAAAGTCGGCCGTGATCAATCGGGATCACCGAGGACGCCATCGAAGTCTGAAGTTTTCTTGGATTAGCAGGATATTATAGAAGATTCATTCAAGATTTTTCCAAGATCCCAACTCCGCTAACGAATTTAAATCGAAAAGCTGTAAAATTTGTTTGGACGGATAAGCGTGAGGAAAGCTTTCAGGAATTGAAGAAGAGGTTGAGTACGGCCCCTGTGTTATCTCTTCCAGATGATACAGGAAATTTTGTCGTTTATAGTGATGCGTCACATAAAGGACTTGGATGTGTGCTGATGCAAAACGACAAGGTCATTGCGTACGCATCACAAAAATTGAAGGATTACGAGAAGGGATATCCGACCCATGACTTAGAGTTAGCTGCAGTTGTTTTTGCTTTGAAAATTTGGAGGCACTACCTCTACGGAGAGAAGTGTGAAATATATAAGGACCATAAGAGTCTGAAATATATTTTCATGCAGAAAGATTTGACTATGCGTCAAAGAATGTGGTTGGAATTAATTAAGGATTACGACTGTGAGATTTTATACCATCCGTGAAAAGAAAATGTAGTTGTCGACGCCTTAAGTAGAAAGGGTCGTGAGAAATTGATGATGTTAACTGCTCAGGAGGAGCTAATTTCAGAAATGGAGAAACTAGAGTTGGAAGTGAAGTATCCTATGGAGATCGATGAGAAGCTATTTCAGATGCAATCTGGTACAACTCTACTAGATAAAGTAAAGGAGGCTCAGCTTCAGGATGATGCATGCAAAAAGGTGACAAAGAAGATATCTGAAAGAACCGAACCGAGATTTAAGATGGATAAGGAAGGAATACTGAGATTTGAGAGTAGAATTTGGGTACCACCAGTCACAGAGATTAAGGAAGATATTTTAAGCGAGGCTCATAGTTCACGATATTCGATTCACCCTGGTAGTACCAAGATGTACCAAGATCTTAGACAACATTTCTGGTGGCCGAATTTGAAACGTGATGTTGCAGAATGTGTTGCCAAGTGTCTGACCTGTCAGAAAGTGAAAGTAGAACATCAACGACCGAGTGGATTGCTAAAACCGTTAGAGATCCCATAATGGAAATGGGAACATATTACAATGGACTTCGTGGTTGGCCTTCCGACGACTCAGAAAGGCTACGACGCAGTATGGGTTGTCATTAACCGACTGACGAAATCTGCACACTTCCTTCCGATCAAAATAAGATTCAACTTAGATCAGTTGGAGAGGCTATACGTAAAAGAGATTGTTTCGAGGAACGGAGTTCCTGTATCAATTGTTTCAGATAGGGATCCGCGCTTCACATCAAATTTTTGGAAACGTCTTCAGGAATGCATGGGTACGCAATTGCGAATGAGTAGAACATACCACCCTCAAACAGACGGACAAAGTGAGAGAACGATTCAGACATTAGAAGATATGCTAAGAGCCTGTGTGATGGACTTTAAAGTAAATTGGGATGATCACCTACCATTAGTAGAGTTCGGCTACAACAACAGTTACCACGCTAGTATTGACATGCCGCCTTACGAAGCGTTATACGGCAGAAAGTGCAGAACTCCGCTTTACTGGGATAAAGTTGGTGAAAGACAATTGCTAGGGCCAAAATTGGTACAACAGACGGCAGAAATAGTCAAAGTGATCCGAGAACGACTGGTAGCGGCTCAAGATCGACAGAAGAAATACGCTGATCCACATCGTAAAAATTTTGAATTTGAATCAGGTAGTTATGTTTTCTTGAAGGTCTCTCCCTGGAAGGGGAAGATCAGGTTCGGAAAGAAAGAAAAATTGAGCCCAAGATTTATTGGACCCTTTTAAGTACTAAGAAGAATCGGAGAAGTCGCGTACGAGGTAGCCTTACCTCCAGCACTCGAGAATGTCCACAACATCTTCCATGTTTCTGTGTTACGACCCTACAAAGCCAATTACAAGCATGTAATTGAATACGAACCCCTACATTTTGAGAAAGACTTATCTTACGAAGAAATTCCTGTCCAAATTGTCGATCGAAAAGAACAAGTTCTCAGAAATAAAGTTATACCTTCTGTTAAGGTAATTTGGAGGAACCACAACACTGAAGAAGCTACGTGGGAACTCGAAGATAATATGATAAAGAACTAACCTCATTTATTTACTTAATTATTTGTAAACGATTCTGGAGACAGAATCTTTGTAAGGGGGGGAGAATGTAACGGGTCGAATTTATTGAGTCGTGATTCTGGGGACAGAATCCTTTTAAGGGGGAAATATGTGACGAACGAGATTTTGTAATTTAATTTTAATATTTATTGAATTAAATAAATGTTTTTCGATGATTTAATTATTGGATTAAATAATTATTTGATGCAATTGTGGTAGATTAATTTAATTATGTGTTACATTTATTAAATTAATGTAGAGAATATTTATTATTCAAGTATGTATTTATGTGAGCTTATTGAATTAAATGAAATATTTAATTAAGCATGATGTTATTTTAATTAATTTAATTATTAATTAGAGAGTTAATAATTTGACATTAATTATTAATGAGAAATTTAATTATGTGACTATGTGAATTTATGAGAAATTATTATATTTTATTTAAAGTAAATTAAATAAGATATTGATTTATTTTATGAAGGAGTGCGACATTAATTAAACTATATGATAAAGCTTTATTAAATTAATTGGTTTTGTAATCTATTCTTGCTAAGCCAAACAAGGCCCTAAGGGGAGTTATCAGCAATTAACCCATGATTGGGCCAATTGAACACTTCTGCGTCAGTTCTTCTCCTTTAATTATCAGACGTCTTTTCTTTTATTCATTATTTGCCTAAGTCTAGAGATACAGAGAGAGAGATTGAGAAATCCAAGAGAGAGTTCAGAGGATTTTATGAGAACTCAGTGATTGAAGAAAGAATCTAAGCCTACATATATATATACTTTATTCCTAGGGTAATCTCTCCCTCCCAAATTCTATATTTCACGTATTCAAGTTTTGATAAAAAAATGGCTTTCACAATTTTTTGTAAAGCCTCTGTGATTGAGAAATGAGTAATATTTATGAGTTATTTATGGGTTAAGATGTATCAAATCGTATTTATATATATATATTGCATGATTCCATATCATCAGTTTCATAATATTACATCGTATATAATTTCTACAAAATTACATTGTATGGGTTTTGGCCTTATGGCCTTATACGTGATATTTTATGTATTGATCGTATATTATCCCTAAATTTTACACTCGTATATTATTATACATGTTGATACGAAGAGACCAAACTTTAAACGAACGGATTCGGTGTTACAACGAATCCGTAGTATCAATTTTCATGTTTTATTTTTAAAACCTTCAAGAGCATCAAAGTCAGTGAAATTATAGATTTTTAACTCTGTGATTATGTGTTTTAATGAGTTAAAACCATTCTATAAATGTTGGGTTATGTTTATGCATGAATTATAACATGTGGGTATGATTAATTTCGTAGTAGTAATTTATTTGAGTTTTTGGTACGTGTTACGCAATTTTTGCGAATTGCGAGCAGTTCGTCTTTCATGCATGCCACCAACGCTTACATGGCCCAGTGGCATTACGCACATGCCATAGCCGCGAGATGTCCAAACCAGCATGCAAGACTCTAGTATAAACGTGGTGCCGCAGCGACCACTCTGCAGAATGATCCAGAAATGTAATTTCTTAAAGTGTTAAGTCTAGCAATGTATTGTTAACTTAATTTAATGAACATGTAAACATGTTAGAAGTATAATGAGATGTTAAAATAGTTGTTTAACATGTAAATAACATAATTACATGTGGATTGAATTATGGATTACATAATTAGCTTGTTATTCATGATGTGTGAATTATGTGACAAAGTGGTAAATTAACTAAGTATAGTTAATAATCAAAGTAGACGAAGAGAATGAGTTTATGATGATTAGTTAAGTTATAATTAACTGGTATTGTGAATGTGAATGGTATGTAGGATTTAAATCAAAGAACGAGTTTAATTAAAGTGTAATTTACGCACGAGGCAAGTTTCCTAACCCTACTTGTCATTATTGTTCAAGTTTACTATTTACTTCTAGTAAATTATCATTACTATTATTCAAGTCGAATTATTACATTAAAGATTGATTATCTTTTCAAAGCATGATTCAGTTATACAATAATTGTTCTATTGTATACTTCTTGAGATTATTATTCAAATTGAATACCATTATTGTTGAACCTTATTAGACTAGTGAACTTTATTGATTCAACTAGTCCTTAGTTGATAAACGTTCTAAATTTCAGAACTCTTATTGATTTATCCAAACCAAACTTCCTTTGGTGCGGACTCGAATGTCAAACTGAGATGAACAATCCTGCAAAGGTATTTACTTATGCGTTAGCGTTAAGATATTGTGCACAATATGGTACTAAGGGTTGATACCCCTAAGTACGAGAAGAAAGGTCCATAGTCTTATGACTGTTAAAGGTTTCAAGTATAACCCTTGATAACCTAGGACATAGTTCAAGGTCTTATGACCCTCAGAATTCTTTTGATTCTGATTATTCATTCTTGATTCAAAATTTGAGCTTTCATTCAGATGTTTTTGATTTACTCGCATGTTATTATACTATTATTTCATTATTATACTTGTGGGCAATAGTGCTCACTCTTGCGTAATAATAACATTGCAGTTAAGAACGAAAGAACCGATGAACCTTCCACTAGTAAAGGCAAGGGCAAAGTTAGCAAGTGATGAAGACTTGTTATTTTTATTAGATGATGTATTTATGTTTAAGACTTGAGTTAATGATGTTATTTAAGACTTATTTATTTATGATTCCGCACAGATGTTTAAGGATAGTTTAACCTGGGATTGTATTATTATTATTTGGATGTTGTAACCCTTAAGGGGAAGATTTTTATTCTATCTATTGCATGGTTTGCATTTATTATGGGTAGATAGATAGATGATATTTGTACAGTGAACACCACATCCCGTGGAATCGAAGTACCCAGATTTGGGGGTGTCACAAATTTAGCATGGATCAAGCTATATCTCGTCTAGAAATTCAAATAAGTCGATTAGCCACTATTAAAAAAGAACAAGAGATGGGTGAATTTTATAGTAACTCTAAGGTTAATTTTGAAAATCTTGATGGTTGTGGAAATGATGAGGAAAATAAAATTTTTGTATCCAATTCTACACAGTTTGAGTCAAGCAAATTTGAGGAGTTTAAAAATTATGAGTCTATGCCTAAAATTGATCATGTCACATTTAATGAGTCGGTTGAAAAAGTCTATAAGCCTAAAGTTCCATACCCTGAAAGACTTATTCCTAAAAAAACCACATGGTGATTTTTTGGACCAACCCATTAAAGTAAACATAATCCAAAAGTTGTTAAAGACCCAAAAAATAATTAAAAATATACTATTGATTGAAAGAGATCCGATTGATTTTTTCTTAAATCACCTTAACCAAAATTGGAATGAATCTGAATATAAAAATTGACTTATTCTAAATTTTGGTAATATACCCAATTCTAATATGTCAATTTCATGGTTGAACTTATTCCTATAAAATGTAACTTAAGATCTTTTGAGGGTGTTGATTTTCTTTGGTTTTCTAAAACTGTAAGCTGTATTGTTCTCTCTAGTATAAGTCGGTCAACTTTGTACAACTTCTCTAGACCAATCAATGCACTCTAGTATTTTTGCATTTGGGTAGTTTTATGGTGGGGGTATGCCCCTTGTAAGTTGTAAACAAGCTATTTGAGTTCCATCAGTCATTCACCCAAGTTACCACATTATTATATTTTAGATATCTCTTAATTGTTAATACATGAAACTAATTAAAAATCAGAATGAAGTTTATGTAGAACCCTGGACAAATAAATTGTTGTATATTAAGTTAAGCCAATGTTGGGTTGTTTTTGCATTTGGTACCATTTATAAAAGGGAACTAATATTTTCACATTATCCCTCACACACGAATAGTGATTGAGTCTCACTTCCAAGTAAAAGAGACTCATGTGAAAATATCAGTTTCATTTATAAAAACCTCTTGGCTTTTTCATCCCATTTGATCTTATTGTCATTATAAGTTGTATTTCTATCAGTGATTAAAGTCATAGAAATTTAGAGGAAAGAGAGTGGCCTCTGAGGGAGAGGTAGAGAAAAGGGTAAAGAGGGGTGGGAGAGGAGTTGTGAAGTCATTTTTGTCGACTTAAACTCCCACATCAAAGAGAGTGACAAACCTAATATCACAACACAAAGATATGAATCAACTTGTAAGACTTGAAAAATTCACGCAGCCATGTGATGAGCACAAAGCGAACTATTCTTTCGCCTTTTACTAAAGAATACCGTGTGATCGTCACGCACAATGGCATACACCTATTTTTAGAGGGGATTAACTCTAGGAAACTCTCCTTACAATCCAAGTTGTTTAATAATTTTGTAAATGAAGTATTAAATATAATTTTAGTTTCTTAATGTTCAGGATTATACTGTGCATTCATTCAGTTGAATATGGTAAAATCTTGGATTATTGTATGTTATGATCTATAATTTCAAACAAAATGTTGTATGTTATTATAGTTGGAATAATAATTTTACTTGGAATCAAGAACCATATAAAAGTTTTAATGCACACCAAGTAAATCAACTATTTTCAACTTATGAAAACCCTTATCCAAGTTCATATCCATATTCCTATTCGTTTTCAAAACCTCAATATCCACAAGAATTATCAAATGAAGAAGAGGAAAGACATAGTGCCTTAGAGTAAACTATGGAAGTTTTAATGGAAAATCAATTTAGCATGGATCAAGCTATATCTCTGCCTAGAAATTCAAATAAGTCGATTAGCCACTATTAAAAAAAGAACAAGAGACGGGTGAATTTTCTAAGAACTCTAAGGTTAATTTTGAAAATCTTGATGGTTGGGAAAATGATGAGGAAAATAAAATTTATGTATCCAATTCTACACAGTTTGAGTCAAGCAAATTTGAGGACTCTAAAAATTATGAATCTATGCCTAAAATTGATTGTGTCACATTTAATGAGTCGCTTGAAAAAGTCTATAAGCCTAAAGTTCCATACCCTGAAAGACTTATTCCTAAAAAAACAACATGGTGATTGTTTGGACCAACCCATTAAAGTAAACATAATCCAAAAGTTGTCAATGACCCAAGAAATAATTAAAAATATACAATTGATTGAAAAGATCCGATTGATGTTTTCTTAAATCACCTTGACCAAAATTGGAATGAATCAATATAAAATTGACTTATTCTAAATTTTGGTAATATACCCAATTCTAATATGTCAATTTCATGGTTGAACTTATTCTTATAAAATGTAACTTAAGATCGTTTGAGGGTGTTGATTTTCTTTGGGTTTCTAAAACTGTAAGTTGTATTGTTCTCTCTAGTATAAGTTGGTTCAACTTTGTACAACTTCTCTAGACCAATCAATGCACTCTGGTATTTTTGCAATTTGGGTAGTTTTATGGTGGGGGTATGCCCCTTGTAAGTTGTAAACAAGCTATTTGAGTTCCATCAGTTATTCACCCAAGTTACCACATTATTATATTTTAGATATCTCTTAATTGTTAATACATGAAACTAATTAAAAATCAGAATGAAGTTTATGTAGAACTCTGGACAAATAAATTGTTGTATATTAAGTTAAGCCAATGTTGGGTTGTTTTTGCATTTGGTACCATTTATAAAAGGGAACTAATATTTTCACATTATCCTCTCTCACATTTAATAGTGATTGAGTCTCACTTCAAGTAAAAGAGACTCATGTGAAAATATTATTTTAATATATGAAAATATCAGTTTAATTTATAAAAACCTCTTGGCTTTTTCATCCCATTTGATCTTATTGTCATTCTGAGTTGTATTTCTATCAGTGATTAAAGTCATAGAAATTTAGAGGAAAGAGAGTGGCCTCTGAGGGAGAGGGAGAGGTAGAGAAAAGGGTAAAGAGGGGTGGGAGAGGAGTTGTGAAGTCATTTTTGTCGACTTAAACTCCCACATCAAAGAGAGTGACAAACCTAATATCACAACGCAAAGATATGAATCAACTTGTAAGACTTGAAAAATTCACGCAGCCATGTGATGAGCACAAAGCGAACTATTCTTTCGCCTTTTACTAAAGAATACCGTTTGCTCTTCACGCGCAGTGGCATACACCTATTTTTGGAGGGGATTTCTTCTAGGAAACTCTCCTTACAATCCAAGTTGTTTAATAATTTTGTAAATGAAGTATTAAGTATAATTTTAGTTTCTTAATGTTCAGGATTATACTGTGCATTCATTCAGTTGAATATGGTAAAATCTTGGATTCTTGTATGTTATGATCTATAATTTCAAACAAAATGTTGTATGTTATTATAGTTGGAATAATAATTTTACTTGGAATCAAGAACCATATGAAAGTTTTAATGCACACCAAGTAAATCAACTATTTTCAACTTATGAAAACCCTTATCCAAGTTCATATCCATATTCCTATTCGCTTTTCGAACCTCAATATCCACAAGAATTATCAAATGAAGAAGAGGAAAGACTTAGTGCCTTAGGGTAAACTATGGAAGTTTTAATGGAAAATCAATTTAGCATGGATCAAGCTATATCTCGCCTAGAAATTCAAATAAGTCGATTAGCCACTATTAAAAAAGAACAAAGAGACGGGTGAATTTTCTAGTAAACTCTAAGGTTAATTTTGAAAATCTTGATGGTTGTGAAAATGATGAGGAAAATAAAATTTATGTATCCAATTCTACACAGCTTTGAGTCAAGCAAATTTGAGGACTCTAAAAATTATGAGTCTATGCATAAAATTGATCGTGTCACATTTAATGAGTCGGTTGAAAAAAGTCTATAAGCCTAAAGTTCCATACCACAAAGACTTATTCCTAAAAAACAACATGGTGATTGTTTGGACCAACCCATTAAAGTAAACATAATCCAAAAGTTGTCAATGACCCAAGAAATAATTAAAATATACTATTGATTGAAAAGATCCGATTGATGTTTTCTTAAATCACCTTGACCAAAATTGGAATGAATTAATATATAAAATTGACTTATTCTAAATTTTGGTAATATACCCAATTCTAATATGTCAATTTCATGGTTGAACTTATTCTTATAAAATGTAACTTAATATCGTTTGAGGATGTTGATTTTCTTTGGGTTTCTAAAACTGTAAGTTGTATTGTTCTCTCTAGTATAAGTCGGTTCAACTTTGTACAACTTCTCTAGACCAATCAATGCACTCTGGTATTTTTGCATTTTGGGTAGTTTTATGGTGGGGGTATGCCCCTTGTAAGTTGTAAACAAGCTATTTGAGTTCCATCAGTTATTCACCCAAGTTACCACATTATTATATTTTAGATATCTCTTAATTGTTAATACATGAAACTAATTAAAAATCAGAATGAAGTTTATG
Source organism: Panax ginseng (assembly GCA_020205605.1). Lineage (NCBI taxonomy): Eukaryota > Viridiplantae > Streptophyta > Magnoliopsida > Apiales > Araliaceae > Panax > Panax ginseng. The sequence goes on from CM035143.1 coordinate 86,743,319, forward strand.
TAGAACTCTGGACAAATAAATTGTTGTATATTAAGTTAAGCCAATGTTGGGTTGTTTTTGCATTTGGTACCATTTATAAAGGGAACTAATATTTTCACATTATCCTCTCACATTTATTATAGTGATTGAGTCTCACTTCCAAGTAAAAGAGACTCATGTGAAAATATTATTTTAATATATGAAAATATCGGTTTCATTTATAAAAACCTCTTGGCTTTTTCATCCCATTTGATCTTATTGTCATTACGAGTTGTATTTCTATCGGTTGATTAAAGTCATAGAAATTTAGAGGAAGAGAGTGGCCTCTGAGGGGAGAGGAGAGGTAGAGAAAAGGGTAAAGAGGGGTGGGAGAGGAGTTGTGAAAGTCATTTTTGTCGACTTAAACTCCCACATCAAAGAGGGTGACAAACCTAATATCACAACGCAAAGATATGAATCAACTTGTAAGACTTGAAAAATTCACATGACCATGTGATGAACACAAAGCGAACTATTCTTTAGCCTTTTACTAAAGAATACCGTGTGCTCTTCACGCTAAATGGCATACACCTATTTTTGGAGGATTTCTTCTAGGAAACTCTCCTTACAATCCAAGTTGTTTAATAATTTTATAAATGAAGTATTAAGTATAATTTTAGTTTCTTAATGTTCGGATTATCTCGCATGCATTCATTCAAATGAATATGGTAAAATCTTGGATTCTTGTATGTTATGATCTATAATTTCAAACAAAATGTTGTATGTTATTATAGTTGGAATAATAATTTTACTTGGAATCAAGAACCATATGAAAGTTTTAATGCACACCAAGTAAATCAACTATTTTCAACTTATGAAACCCTTATCCAAGTTCATATCCATATTCCTATTCGTTTTCAGAACCTCAATATCCACAAGAATTATCAAATGAAGAAGAGGAAAGACTTAGTGCCTTAGGGTAAACTATGGAAGTTTTAATGGAAAATCAATTTAGCATGGATCAAGCTATATCTCGTCTAGAAATTCAAATAAGTCGATTAGCCACTATTAAAAAAGAACAAGAGACGGGTGAATTTTCTAGTAACTCTAAGGTTAATTTTGAAAATCTTGATGGTTGTGAAAATGATGAGGAAAATAAAATTTATGTATCCAATTCTACACAGTTTGAGACAAGCAAATTTGAGGACTCTAAAAATTATGAGTCTATGCATAAAATTGATCGTGTCACATTTAATGAGTCGGTTGAAAAGGTTATAAGCCTAAAGTTCCATACCCTGAAAGACTTATTCCTAAAAAAACAACATGGTGATTGTTTGGACCAACCCATTAAAGTAAACATAATCCAAAAGTTGTCAATGACCCAAGAAATAATTAAAAATATACTATTGATTGAAAAAGATCCGATTGATGTTTTCTTAAATCACCTTGACCAAAATTGGAATGAATCTGAATATAAAAATTGACTTATTCTAAATTTTGGTAATATACCCAATTCTAATATGTCAATTTCATGGTTGAACTTATTCTTATAAAATGTAACTTAAGATCGTTTGAGGTGTTGATTTTCTTTGGGTTTCTAAAAGCGTAAGTTGTATTGTTCTCTCTAGTATAAGTCGGTTCAACTTTGTACAACTTCTCTGCAGACCAATCAATGCACTCGTATTTTTTGCATTTTGGGTAGTTTTATGGTGGGGTATGCCCTTGTAAGTTAATAAACAAGCTATTTGAGTTCCATCGATTATTCACCAAGTTACCACATTATTATATTTTAGATATCTCTTAATTGTTAATACATGAAACTAATTAAAAATCAGAATGAAGTTTATGTAGAACTCTGGACAAATAAATTGTTGTATATTAAGTTAAGCCAATGTTGGGTTGTTTTTGCATTTGGTACCATTTATAAAAGGGAACTAATATTTTCACATTATCCCTCTCACACGAATAGTGATTGAGTCTCACTTCCAAGTAAAAGAGACTCATGTGAAAATATTATTTTAATATATGAAAATATCAGTTTAATTTATAAAAACCTCTTGGCTTTTTCATCCCATTTGATCTTATTGTCATTCTGAGTTGTATTTCTATCAGTGATTAAAGTCATAGAAATTTAGAGGAAAGAGAGTGGCCTCTGAGGGAGAGGGAGAGGTAGAGAAAAGGGTAAAGAGGGGTGGGAGAGGAGTTGTGAAGTCATTTTTGTCGACTTAAACTCCCACATCAAAGAGAGTGACAAACCTAATATCACAACGCAAAGATATGAATCAACTCAGTAAGACTTGAAAAATTCACGCATGACCATGTGATGAGCACAAAGCGAAACTATTCTTTAGCCTTTTACTACTAAAGAATACGCTTTGCTTTCTTCACAGCAGATGGGCATACCTATTTTTGGAGGGATTTCTTCTAGAAACTCTCCTTACAATCCAAGTTGTTTAATAATTTTGTAAATGAAGTATTAAGTATAATTTTAGTTTCTTAATGTTCAGGATTATACTGTGCATTCATTCAGTTGAATATGGTAAAATCTTGGATTCTTGTATGTTATGATCTATAATTTCAAACAAAATGTTGTATGTTATTATAGTTGGAATAATAATTTTACTTGGAATCAAGAACCATATGAAAGTTTTAATGCACACCAAGTAAATCAACTATTTTCAACTTATGAAAACCCTTATCCAAGTTCATATCCATATTCCTATTCGTTTTCAGAACCTCAATATCCACAAGAATTATCAAATGAAGAAGAGGAAAGACTTAGTGCCTTAGGGTAAACTATGGAAGTTTTAATGGAAAATCAATTTAGCATGGATCAAGCTATATCTCGTCTAGAAATTCAAATAAGTCGATTAGCCACTATTAAAAAAGAACAAGAGACGGGTGAATTTTCTAGTAACTCTAAGGTTAATTTTGAAAATCTTGATGGTTGTGAAAATGATGAGGAAAATAAAATTTATGTATCCAATTCTACACAGTTTGAGTCAAGCAAATTTGAGGACTCTAAAAATTATGAGTCTATGCATAAAATTGATCGTGTCACATTTAATGAGTCGGTTGAAAAAGTCTATAAGCCTAAAGTTCCATACCCTGAAAGACTTATTCCTAAAAAAACAACATGGTGATTGTTTGGACCAACCCATTAAAGTAAACATAATCCAAAAGTTGTCAATGACCCAAGAAATAATTAAAAATATACTATTGATTGAAAAAGATCCGATTGATGTTTTCTTAAATCACCTTGACCAAAATTGGAATGAATCTGAATATAAAAATTGACTTATTCTAAATTTTGGTAATATACCCAATTCTAATATGTCAATTTCATGGTTGAACTTATTCTTATAAAATGTAACTTAATATCGTTTGAGGATGTTGATTTTCTTTGGGTTTCTAAAAGCGTAAGTTGTATTGTTCTCTCTCTAGTATAAGTCGGTTCAACTTTGTACAACTTCTCTAGACCAATCAATGCACTCTGGTATTTTTGCATTTTGGGTAGTTTTATGGTGGGGGTATGCCCCTTGTAAGTTGTAAACAAGCTATTTGAGTTCCATCAGTTATTCACCCAAGTTACCACATTATTATATTTTAGATATCTCTTAATTGTTAATACATGAAACTAATTAAAAATCAGAATGAAGTTTATGTAGAACTCTGGACAAATAAATTGTTGTATATTAAGTTAAGCCAATGTTGGGTTGTTTTTGCATTTGGTACCATTTATAAAAGGGAACTAATATTTTCACATTATCCCTCTCACACGAATAGTGATTGAGTCTCACTTCCAAGTAAAAGAGACTCATGTGAAAATATTATTTTAATATATGAAAATATCAGTTTCATTTATAAAAACCTCTTGGCTTTTTCATCCCATTTGATCTTATTGTCATTCTGAGTTGTATTTCTATCAGTGATTAAAGTCATAGAAATTTAGAGGAAAGAGAGTGGCCTCTAAGGGAGAGGGAGAGGTAGAGAAAAGGGTAAAGAGGGGTGGGAGAGGAGTTGTGAAGTCATTTTTGTCGACTTAAACTCCCACATCAAAGAGGGTGACAAACCTAATATCACAACGCAAAGATATGAATCAACTTGTAAGACTTGAAAAATTCACGCAGCCATGTGATGAACACAAAGCGAACTATTCTTTCGCCTTTTACTAAAGAATACCGTGTGCTCTTCACGCGCAGTGGCATACACCTATTTTTGGAGGGGATTTCTTCTAGGAAACTCTCCTTACAATCCAAGTTGTTTAATAATTTTATAAATGAAGTATTAAGTATAATTTTAGTTTCTTAATGTTCGGGATTATCTTTGTGCATTCATTCAATTGAATATGGTAAAATCTTGGATTCTTGTATGTTATGATCTATAATTTCAAACAAAATGTTGTATGTTATTATAGTTGGAATAATAATTTTACTTGGAATCAAGAACCATATGAAAGTTTTAATGCACACCAAGTAAATCAACTATTTTCAACTTATGAAAACCCTTATCCAAGTTCATATCCATATTCCTATTCGCTTTCGAACCTCAATATCCACAAGAATTATCAAATGAAGAAGAGGAAAGACTTAGTGCCTTAGGGTAAACTATGGAAGTTTTAATGGAAAATCAATTTAGCATGGATCAAGCTATATCTCGTCTAGAAATTCAAATAAGTCGATTAGCCACTATTAAAAAAGAACAAGAGACGGGTGAATTTTCTAGTAACTCTAAGGTTAATTTTGAAAATCTTGATGGTTGTGAAAATGATGAGGAAAATAAAATTTATGTATCCAATTCTACACAGTTTGAGACAAGCAAATTTGAGGACTCTAAAAATTATGAGTCTATGCATAAAATTGATCGTGTCACATTTAATGAGTCGGTTGAAAAAGTCTATAAGCCTAAAGTTCCATACCCTGAAAGACTTATTCCTAAAAAAACAACATGGTGATTGTTTGGACCAACCCATTAAAGTAAACATAATCCAAAAGTTGTCAATGACCCAAGAAATAATTAAAAATATACTATTGATTGAAAAAGATCCGATTGATGTTTTCTTAAATCACCTTGACCAAAATTGGAATGAATCTGAATATAAAAATTGACTTATTCTAAATTTTGGTAATATACCCAATTCTAATATGTCAATTTCATGGTTGAACTTATTCTTATAAAATGTAACTTAAGATCGTTTGAGGGTGTTGATTTTCTTTGGGTTTCTAAAACTGTAAGTTGTATTGTTCTCTCTAGTATAAGTCGGTTCAACTTTGTACAACTTCTCTAGACCAATCAATGCACTCTGGTATTTTTGCATTTTGGGTAGTTTTATGGTGGGGTATGCCCTTGTAAGTTAGAAACAAGCTATTTGAGTTCCATCGCTTATTCACCAAGTTACCACATTATTATATTTTAGATATCTCTTAATTGTTAATACATGAAACTAATTAAAAATCAGAATGAAGTTTATGTAGAACTCTGGACAAATAAACTGTTGTATATTAAGTTAAGCCAAAGTTGGGTTGTTTTTGCAATTTGTATGCTGCTTTATAAAGGGAACTAATATTTTCACATTATCCTCTCACACGACGAATAGTGATTGAGTCTCACTTCAAGTAAAAGAGACTCATGTGAAAATATTATTTTAATATATGAAAATATCGCCCATTTATAAAAATCTCTTGGCTTTTTCATCCCATTTGATCTTATTGTCATTACGAGTTGTATTTCTATCGTTGATTAAAGTCATAGAAATTTAGAGGAAAGAGTGGCCTCTCGAGGGAGAGGAGAGGTAGAGAAAAGGGTAAAGAGGGGTGGGAGAGGAGTTGTGAAGTCATTTTGTCGACTTAAACTCCCACATCAAAGAGAGTGACAAACCCTAATATCACAACGCAAAGATATGAATCAATTTGTAAGACTTGAAAAATTCACGTGACCGTGTGATGAGCCTGAAAGCGAACTATTCTTTCGCCTTTTACTAAAGAATACCGTGTGCTCTTCACGCCATGCGGCATACACCTATTTTTGGAGGATTTCTTCTAGGAAACTCTCCTTACAATCCAAGTTGTTTAATAATTTTGTAAATGATGTATTAAGTATAATTTTAGTTTCTTAATGTTCGTGGATTATCTTTGTGCATTCATTCAAATGAATATGGTAAAATCTTGGATTCTTGTATGTTATGATCTATAATTTCAAACAAAATGTTGTATGTTATTATAGTTGGAATAATAATTTTACTTGGAATCAAGAACCATATAAAAGTTTTAAAGCACACCAAGTAAATCAACTATTTTCAACTTATGAAAACCCTTATCCAAGTTCATATCCATATTCCTATTCGTTTTCAAAACCTCAATATCCACAAGAATTATCAAATGAAGAAGAGGAAAGACTTAGTGCCTTAGGGTAAACTATGGAAGTTTTAATGAAAAATCAATTTAGCATGGATCAAGCTATATCTCGTCTAGAAATTCAAATAAGTCGATTAGCCACTATTAAAAAAGAACAAGAGACGGGTGAATTTTCTAGTAACTCTAAGGTTAATTTTGAAAATCTTGATGGTTGTGAAAATGATGAGGAAAATAAAATTTATGTATCCAATTCTACACAGTTTGAGTCAAGCAAATTTGAGGACTCTAAAAATTATGAGTCTATGCCTAAAATTGATCGTGTCACACATTTAATGAGTCGGTTAAAAAAGTCTATAAGCCTAAAGTTCCATACCCAAAAGACTTATTCCTAAAAAAAACATGGTGATTGTTTCGACCAACCCATTAAAGTAAACATAATCCAAAAGTTGTCAATGACCCAAGAAATAATTAAAATATATACTATTGATTGAAAAGATCCGATTGATGTTTTCTTAAATCACCTTGACCAAAATTGGAATGAATTGAATATAAAATTTGACTTATTCTAAATTTTGGTAATATACCCAATTCTAATATGTCAATTTCATGGTTGAACTTATTCTTATAAAATGTAACTTAAGATCGTTTGAGGTGTTGATTTTCTTTGGGTTTCTAAACTCGTAAGTTGTATTGTTCTCTCTAGTATAAGTCGGTTCAAACTTTGTACAACTTCTCTAGACCAATCAATGCACTCTGGTATTTTTGCATTTTGGGTAGTTTTATGGTGGGGGTATGCCCCTTGTAAGTTGTAAACAAGCTATTTGAGTTCCATCAGTTATTCACCAAGTTACCACATTATTATATTTTAGATATCTCTTAATTGTTAATACATGAAACTAATTAAAAATCAGAATGAAGTTTATGTAGAACTCTGGACAAATAAACTGTTGTATATTAAGTTAAGCCAATGTTGGGTTGTTTTTGCAATTTGTACCGTTTATAAAAGGGAACTAATATTTTCACATTATCCCTCTCACACGAATAGTGATTGAGTCTCACTTCCAAGTAAAAGAGACTCATGTGAAAATATTATTTTAATATATGAAAATATCAGTTTCATTTATAAAAACCTCTTGGCTTTTTCATCCCATTTGATCTTATTGTCATTCTGAGTTGTATTTCTATCAGTGATTAAAGTCATAGAAATTTAGAGGAAAGAGAGTGGCCTCTAAGGGAGAGGGAGAGGTAGAGAAAAGGGTAAAGAGGGGTGGGAGAGGAGTTGTGAAGTCATTTTTGTCGACTTAAACTCCCACATCAAAGAGGGTGACAAACCTAATATCACAACGCAAAGATATGAATCAACTTGTAAGACTTGAAAAATTCACGCGAATGGGTGTGATGAGCACAAAAAGCGAACTATTCTTTCGCCTTTTACTAAAGAATACCGTGTGCTCTTCACGCTGCATGGGCATACACCTATTTTTGGAGGGATTTCTTCTAGGAAACTCTCCTTACAATCCAAGTTGTTTAATAATTTTATAAATGAAGTATTAAGTATAATTTTAGTTTCTTAATGTTCGGGATTATATCTTGTGCATTCATTCAATTGAATATGGTAAAATCTTAGATTCTTGTATGTTATGATCTATAATTTCAAACAAAATGTTGTATGTTATTATAGTTGGAATAATAATTTTACTTGGAATCAAGAACCCTATGAAAGTTTTAATGCACACCAAGTAAATCAACTATTTTCAACTTATGAAAACCCTTATCCAAGTTCATATCCATATTCCTATTCGCTTTCGTAACCTCAATATCCACAAGAATTATCAAATGAAGAAGAGGAAAGACTTAGTGCCTTAGCGTAAACTATGGAAGTTTTAATGGAAAATCAATTTAGCATGGATCAAGCTATATCTCGCCTAGAAATTCAAATAAGTCGATTAGCCACTATTAAAAAAAGAACAAGAGACGGGTGAATTTTCTAGTAACTCTAAGGTTAATTTTGAAAATCTTGATAGTTGTGAAAATGATGAGGAAAATAAAATTTATGTATCCAATTCTACACACACAGGTTTGAGTCAAGCAAATTTGAGGACTCTAAAAATTATGAGTCTATGCCTAAAATTGATCGTGTCACATTTAATGAGTCGGTTGAAAAAAGTCTATAAGCCTAAAGTTCCATACCACGAAAGACTTATTCCTAAAAAAACAACATGGTGATTGTTTGGACCAACCCATTAAAGTAAACATAATCCAAAAGTTGTCAATGACCCAAGAAATAATTAAAATATACTATTGATTGAAAAAGATCCGATTGATGTTTTCTTAAATCACCTTGACCAAAATTGAATGAATTGAATATAAAAATTGACTTATTCTAAATTTTGGTAATATACCCAATTCTAATATGTCAATTTCATGGTTGAACTTATTCTTATAAAATGTAACTTAAGATCGTTTGAGGGTGTTGATTTTCTTTGGGGTTTCTAAAAGCGTAAGTTGTATTGTTCTCTCTAGTATAAGTCGGTTCAACTTTGTACAACTTCTCTGCACCAATCAATGCACTCTTGGTATTTTTGCATTTTGGGTAGTTTTATGGTGGGGTATGCCCTTGTAAGTTGTAAACAAGCTATTTGAGTTCCATCGATTTATTCACCAAGTTACCACATTATTATATTTTAGATATCTCTTAATTGTTAATACATGAAACTAATTAAAATCGAATGAAGTTTATGTAGAACTCGGACAAATAAACTGTTGTATATTAAAGTTAAGCCAATGTTGGGTTGTTTTTGCAATTTGTACTGCTTTATAAAGGGAACTAATATTTTCACATTATCCTCTCTCACGCGAATAGTGATTGAGTCTCACTTCCAAGTAAAAGAGACTCATGTGAAAATATTATTTTAATATATGAAAATATCAGTTTCATTTATAAAAACCTCTTGGCTTTTTCATCCCATTTGATCTTATTGTCATTCTGAGTTGTATTTCTATCAGTGATTAAAGTCATAGAAATTTAGAGGAAAGAGAGTGGCCTCTAAGGGAGAGGGAGAGGTAGAGAAAAGGGTAAAGAGGGGTGGGAGAGGAGTTGTGAAGTCATTTTTGTCGACTTAAACTCCCACATCAAAGAGGGTGACAAACCTAATATCACAACGCAAAGATATGAATCAACTTGTAAGACTTGAAAAATTCACGCAGCCATGTGATGAGCACAAAGCGAACTATTCTTTCGCCTTTTACTAAAGAATACCGTGTGCTTATCACGCGCAGTGGGCATACACCTATTTTTGGAGGGGATTTCTTCTAGGAAACTCTCCTTACAATCCAAGTTGTTTAATAATTTTGTAAATGATGTATTAAGTATAATTTTAGTTTCTTAATGTTCGTGGATTATAACATGCATTCATTCAATTGAATATGGTAAAATCTTGGATTCTTGTATGTTATGATCTATAATTTCAAACAAAATGTTGTATGTTATTATAGTTGGAATAATAATTTTACTTGGAATCAAGAACCCTATGAAAGTTTTAATGCACACCAAGTAAATCAACTATTTTCAACTTATGAAAACCCTTATCCAAGTTCATATCCATATTCCTATTCGTTTTCAGAACCTCAATATCCACAAGAATTATCAAATGAAGAAGAGGAAAGACTTAGTGCCTTAGCGTAAACTATGGAAGTTTTAATGGAAAATCAATTTAGCATGGATCAAGCTATATCTCGTCTAGAAATTCAAATAAGTCGATTAGCCACTATTAAAAAAGAACAAGAGACGGGTGAATTTTCTAGTAACTCTAAGGTTAATTTTGAAAATCTTGATAGTTGTGAAAATGATGAGGAAAATAAAATTTATGTATCCAATTCTACACAGTTTGAGTCAAGCAAATTTGAGGACTCTAAAAATTATGAGTCTATGCCTAAAATTGATCGTGTCACATTTAATGAGTCGGTTGAAAAGTCTATAAGCCTAAAAGTTCCATACCACGAAAGACTTATTCCTAAAAAACAACATGGTGATTGTTTGGACCAACCCATTAAAGTAAACATAATCCAAAAGTTGTCAATGACCCAAGAAATAATTAAAATATACTATTGATTGAAAAAGATCCGATTGATGTTTTCTTAAATCACCTTGACCAAAATTGGAATGAATTGAATATAAAATTGACTTATTCTAAATTTTGGTAATATACCCAATTCTAATATGTCAATTTCATGGTTGAACTTATTCTTATAAAATGTAACTTAAGATCGTTTGAGGTGTTGATTTTCTTTGGGTTTCTAAAAGCGTAAGTTGTATTGTTCTCTCTAGTATAAGTCGGTTCAACTTTGTACAACTTCTCTGACCAATCAATGCACTCTGGTATTTTTTGCATTTTGGGTAGTTTTATGGTGGGGTATGCCCTTGTAAGTTGTAAACAAGCTATTTGAGTTCCATCGCTTATTCACCAAGTTACCACATTATTATATTTTAGATATCTCTTAATTGTTAATACATGAAACTAATTAAAAATCATAATGAAGTTTATGTAGAACTCTGGACAAATAAACTGTTGTATATTAAGTTAAGCCAATGTTGGGTTGTTTTTGCAATTTGTACCGTTTATAAAAGGGAACTAATATTTTCACATTATCCTCTCACACGAATAGTGATTGAGTCTCACTTCCAAGTAAAAGAGACTCATGTGAAAATATTATTTTAATATATGAAAATATCAGTTTCATTTATAAAAACCTCTTGGCTTTTTCATCCCATTTGATCTTATTGTCATTCTGAGTTGTATTTCTATCAGTGATTAAAGTCATAGAAATTTAGAGGAAAGAGAGTGGCCTCTAAGGAGAGGGAGAGGTAGAAAAGGGTAAAGAGGGTGGGGGAGAGGAGTTGTGAAGTCATTTTTGTCGACTTAAACTCCCACATCAAAGAGGGTGACAAACCTAATATCACAACGCAAAGATATGAATCAACTTGTAAGACTTGAAAAATTCACGCAGCCATGTGATGAGCACAAAGCGAACTATTCTTTCGCCTTTTACTAAAGAATACCGTGTGCTCTTCACGCGCAGTGGCATACACCTATTTTTGGAGGGGATTTCTTCTAGGAAACTCTCCTTACAATCCAAGTTGTTTAATAATTTTATAAATGAAGTATTAAGTATAATTTTAGTTTCTTAATGTTCAGGATTATACTGTGCATTCATTCAGTTGAATATGGTAAAATCTTGGATTCTTGTATGTTATGATCTATAATTTCAAACAAAATGTTGTATGTTATTATAGTTGGAATAATAATTTTACTTGGAATCAAGAACCCTATGAAAGTTTTAATGCACACCAAGTAAATCAACTATTTTCAACTTATGAAAACCCTTATCCAAGTTCATATCCATATTCCTATTCGTTTTCAGAACCTCAATATCCACAAGAATTATCAAATGAAGAAGAGGAAAGACTTAGTGCCTTAGCGTAAACTATGGAAGTTTTAATGGAAAATCAATTTAGCATGGATCAAGCTATATCTCGTCTAGAAATTCAAATAAGTCGATTAGCCACTATTAAAAAAGAACAAAGAGGCGGGTGAATTTTCTAAGAACTCTAAGGTTAATTTTGAAAATCTTGATAGTTGTGAAAATGATGAGGAAAATAAAATTTATGTATCCAATTCTACACAGTTTGAGTCAAGCAAATTTGAGGACTCTAAAAATTATGAGTCTATGCCTAAAATTGATCGTGTCACATTTAATGAGTCGGTTGAAAAAGTCTATAAGCCTAAAGTTCCATACCCTGAAAGACTTATTCCTAAAAAAACAACATGGTGATTGTTTGGACCAACCCATTAAAGTAAACATAATCCAAAAGTTGTCAATGACCCAAGAAATAATTAAAAATATACTATTGATTGAAAAAGATCCGATTGATGTTTTCTTAAATCACCTTGACCAAAATTGGAATGAATCTGAATATAAAAATTGACTTATTCTAAATTTTGGTAATATACCCAATTCTAATATGTCAATTTCATGGTTGAACTTATTCTTATAAAATGTAACTTAAGATCGTTTGAGGGTGTTGATTTTCTTTGGGTTTCTAAAACTGTAAGTTGTATTGTTCTCTCTAGTATAAGTCGGTTCAACTTTGTACAACTTCTCTAGACCAATCAATGCACTCTGGTATTTTTGCATTTTGGGTAGTTTTATGGTGGGGGTATGCCCCTTGTAAGTTGTAAACAAGCTATTTGAGTTCCATCAGTTATTCACCAAGTTACCACATTATTATATTTTAGATATCTCTTAATTGTTAATACATGAAACTAATTAAAAATCAGAATGAAGTTTATGTAGAACTCTGGACAAATAAACTGTTGTATATTAAGTTAAGCCAATGTTGGGTTGTTTTTGCAATTTGTACCGTTTATAAAAGGGAACTAATATTTTCACATTATCCCTCTCACGCGAATAGTGATTGAGTCTCACTTCCAAGTAAAAGAGACTCATGTGAAAATATTATTTTAATATATGAAAATATCAGTTTCATTTATAAAAACCTCTTGGCTTTTTCATCCCATTTGATCTTATTGTCATTCTGAGTTGTATTTCTATCCAGTGATTAAAGTCATAGAAATTTAGAGGAAAGAGAGTGGCCTCTAAGGAGAGGAGAGGTAGAAAAAGGGTAAAGAGGGGTGGGAGAGGAGTTGTGAAGTCATTTTTGTCGACTTAAACTCCCACATCAAAGAGGGTGACAAACCTAATATCACAACGCAAAGATATGAATCAACTTGAAGACTTGAAAAATTCATGCTAGCCCATGTGATGAGCACAAAAGCGAACTATTCTTTTCGCCTTTTACTAAAGAATACCGTGTGCTCTTCACGCAGCGCGATGCATACACCTATTTTTGGAGGGATTTCTTCTAGAAACTCTCCTTACAATCCAAGTTGTTTAATAATTTTATAAATGAAGTATTAAGTATAATTTTAGTTTCTTAATGTTCGTGGATTATCTTGTGCATTCATTCAATTGAATATGGTAAAATCTTGGATTCTTGTATGTTATGATCTATAATTTCAAACAAAATGTTGTATGTTATTATAGTTGGAATAATAATTTTACTTGGAATCAAGAACCCTATGAAAGTTTTAATGCACACCAAGTAAATCAACTATTTTCAACTTATGAAAACCCTTATCCAAGTTCATATCCATATTCCTATTCGTTTTCAGAACCTCAATATCCATAAGAATTATCAAATGAAGAAGAGGAAAGACTTAGTGCCTTAGAGTAAACTATGGAAGTTTTAATGGAAAATCAATTTAGCATGGATCAAGCTATATCTCGTCTAGAAATTCAAATAAGTCGATTAGCCACTATTAAAAAAGAACAAGAGACGGGTGAATTTTCTAGTAACTCTAAGGTTAATTTTGAAAATCTTGATAGTTGTGAAAATGATGAGGAAAATAAAATTTATGTATCCAATTCTACACAGTTTGAGTCAAGCAAATTTGAGGACTCTAAAAATTATGAGTCTATGCCTAAAATTTATCGTGTCACATTTAATGAGTCGGTTGAAAAAGTCTATAAGCCTAAAGTTCCATACCCTGAAAGACTTATTCCTAAAAAAACAACATGGTGATTGTTTGGACCAACCCATTAAAGTAAACATAATCCAAAAGTTGTCAATGACCCAAGAAATAATTAAAAATATACTATTGATTGAAAAAGATCCGATTGATGTTTTCTTAAATCACCTTGACCAAAATTGGAATGAATCTGAATATAAAAATTGACTTATTCTAAATTTTGGTAATATACCCAATTCTAATATGTCAATTTCATGGTTGAACTTATTCTTATAAAATGTAACTTAAGATCGTTTGAGGGTGTTGATTTTCTTTGGGTTTCTAAAACTGTAAGTTGTATTGTTCTCTCTAGTATAAGTCGGTTCAACTTTGTACAACTTCTCTAGACCAATCAATGCACTCTGGTATTTTTGCATTTTGGGTAGTTTTATGGTGGGGGTATGCCCCTTGTAAGTTGTAAACAAGCTATTTGAGTTCCATCAGTCATTCACCGAAGTTACCACATTATTATATTTTAGATATCTCTTAATTGTTAATACATAAAACTAATTAAAAATCAGAATGAAGTTTATGTAGAACTCTGGACAAATAAACTGTTGTATATTAAGTTAAGCCAATGTTGGGTTGTTTTTTCATTTTGTACCGTTTATAAAAGGGAACTAATATTTTCACATTATCCCTCTCACACGAATAGTGATTGAGTCTCACTTCCAAGTAAAAGAGACTCATGTGAAAATATTATTTTAATATATGAAAATATCAGTTTCATTTATAAAAACCTCTTGGCTTTTTCATCCCATTTGATCTTATTGTCATTCTGAGTTGTATTTCTATCAGTGATTAAAGTTATAGAAATTTAGAGGAAAGAGAGTGGCCTCTGAGGGAGAGGGAGAGGGAGAGGTAGAGAAAAGGGTAAAGAGGGGTGGGAGAGGAGTTGTGAAGTCATTTTTGTCGACTTAAACTCCCACATCAAAGAGAGTGACAAACCTAGTATCACAACGCAAAGATATGAATCAACTTGTAAGACTTGAAAAATTCACGCAGCCATGTGATGAGCACAAAGCGAACTATTCTTTAGCCTTTTACTAAAAAGAATCTGGTGTGCTCTTCACGCACGATAAGTGCATACACCTATTTTTGGAGGGATTTCTTCTAGGAAACTCTCTCCTTAATCCAAGTTGTTTAATAATTTTGTAAATGAAGTATTAAATATAATTTTAGTTTCTTAATGTTCAGGGATTATAATTGTGTGATTCATTCAATTGAATATGGTAAAATCTTGGATTCTTGTATGTTATGATCTATAATTTCAAACAAAATGTTGTATGTTATTATAGTTGGAATAATAATTTTACTTGGAATCAAGAACCATATGAAAGTTTTAATGCACACCAAGTAAATCAACTATTTTCAACTTATGAAAACCCTTATCCAAGTTCATATCCATATTCCTATTCGTTTTCAGAACCTCAATATCCACAAGAATTATCAAATGAAGAAGAGGAAAGACTTAGTGCCTTAGGGTAAAAACTATGGAAGTTTTAATGGAAAATCAATTTAGCATGGATCAAACTATATCTCGCCTAGAAATTCAAATAAGTCGATTAGCCACTATTAAAAAGAACAAGAGACGGGTGAATTTTCTAGTAACTCTAAGGTTAATTTTGAAAATCTTGATGGTTGTGAAAATGATGAGGAAAATAAAATTTATGTATCCAATTCTACAGTTTGAGTCAAGCAAATTTGAGGACTCTAAAAATTATGAGTCTATGCATAAAATTGATCGTGTCACATTTAATGAGTCGGTTGAAAAAGTCTATAAGCCTAAAGTTCCATACCACGAAAGACTTATTCCTAAAAAACAACATGGTGATTGTTTGGACCAACCCATTAAAGTAAACATAATCCAAAAGTTGTCAATGACCCAAGAAATAATTAAAAATATACTATTGATTGAAAAAGATCCGATTGATGTTTTCTTAAATCACCTTGACCAAAATTGGAATGAATCTGAATATAAAAATTGACTTATTCTAAATTTTGGTAATATACCCAATTCTAATATGTCAATTTCATGGTTGAACTTATTCTTATAAAATGTAACTTAAGATCGATTGAGGGTGTTGATTTTCTTTGGGTTTCTAAAACTGTAAGTTGTATTGTTCTTTCTAGTATAAGTCGGTTCAACTTTGTACAACTTCTCTAGACCAATCAATGCACTCTGGTATTTTTGCATTTTGGGTAGTTTTATGGTGGGGGTATGCCCCTTGTAAGTTGTAAACAAGTTATTTGAGTTTCATCAGTTATTCACCCAAGTTACCACATTATTATATTTTAGATATCTCTTAATTGTTAATACATGAAACTAATTAAAAACCAGAATGAAGTTTATGCAGAACTCTGGACAAATAAACTGTTGTATATTAAGCCAAGCCAATGTTGGGTTGTTTTTGCAT
Organism: Panax ginseng; assembly: GCA_020205605.1. Taxonomy (NCBI): domain Eukaryota; kingdom Viridiplantae; phylum Streptophyta; class Magnoliopsida; order Apiales; family Araliaceae; genus Panax; species Panax ginseng. The sequence goes on from CM035143.1 coordinate 86,759,675, forward strand.
TTGGTACCATTTATAAAAGGGAACTAATATTTTCACATAAAAATTGATATTTTCACATTATCCCTCTCACATGAATAGTGATGGAGTCTCACTTCCATGTAAAAGAGACTCATGTAAAGATATCATTTGAACATATGAAAATATCAGTTTCATTTATAAAAACCTCTTGGCTTTTTCATCCAATTTGATCTTATTGTCATTCTGAGTTGTATTTCTATCGGTGATTAAAGTCATAGAAAATTAGAGGAAAGAGAGTGGCCTCTGAGGGAGAGGGAGAGAAAAGGGAAACGAGGGGGTGGGAGAGGAGTTGTGAAGTCATTTTTGTCAACTTAAACTCCCACATCAAAGAGAATGACAAACCTAATATCACAACACAAGGATATGAATCAACTTGTAACACCTAAAAAATTAACGCAGCCATGTGATGAGCACAAAGCGAACTATTCTTTCGCCTTTTACTAAAGAATACCGTGTGCTCGTCACGCACAGTGGCATACGCCTATTTTTGGAGGGGATTTCCTCTAGGAAACTCTCCCTACAATCCAAGTTGTTTAAAGATTTTGTAAATGAAGTATTAAATATATTTTTAGTTTCTTAATGTTCAGGATTATAGTGTGCATTCAGTTGAATATGGTAAATTCTTGGATTATTGATTTTAAAAACCAATGATGCAAAACAAAACAGAGCTATAAATACCATGATGTAAAACGGAGGCACAACCAAACATAAGGTACAGTTTGATAGCATTTCGTGTAAGCCAGATGGCACCTGAAGAAATATTCTGCAGTACAACTTGGAAACAGTTCCTTATGAAATACAAAAACTAGTCCAATTGAGTATTCAGTTTAATATCAGAATGGTTAAAAAATGGCCTAGCCAGTGAGTTAGGCTAATTGTCACGGCTCAAACAAGATATGTACTACAATGGTCAGGCAGTCTATTACTTTGTTGTGAAAAGACCATTTGTTTCGTCATTGCAATACATAAAAAACCAAAAGACAGAAACCAAGATTTGAAGTTAACTAATTTAATTTGCTGCTAGTCCTAGAATTGGAAGGGTGAGAACTATAAGTTTGATTGGAAGTTCAGTTAAGTAGTTCTCTAAGGACCTAATCTCCCCAAAGTACAACAGTTGCAAAATAAGCAGGTGTCCTTTCCTTGACATACGCGCAACGGCGAAACGAAGTCCCATATCGAAAGAAGTAGAAACAAAGTTTTAGTACTTAGGCAACTTTGAGAGCCTTAATAGACACGACCTTACTTGAACAGGATCTGTTCTATAGGCTCGTACCTCTGTATCCTTGATTTCTAAGGAGACAGGTGACCAAGTCTGGTGGATGAACCATGACTGCAGGACCAGAGCGTGATTAATAGCTCCATGGCCCTTGGACCATTCGAGCAGTAGAGGATCGTTCTCAGTCAAGGCCTCTTGGCTGGGGTGGTCCTGCAGTTGTCTGACAGACTCCTCCTCCTCCCCTTTTTTGGACTACTGGCTTCACTTTTTAATGTATTGCAGATCAATAATCTAATGCATTTTGGTTTCCACCGATAAGCTTCATACAAAGGATAGGTTGGTTTGCTTGAAGAGAATCATTTTTATGATCAAATCCGAATCATGAAAGAACATGCTCCATGAAAAGATTCAGAAGAATAAGTGAATTGGATAACCCATTGTTAGTTTTAGACATCGTTCTCAGTCAAGGCCTCTTGGCTCTGGGGTGGTCCTGCTGTTGTCTGACAGACTTCCTCCTCCCTCTTAATCCCCCCTTTTTTGGTAACTTTTAATTGTGCCACAGAAGCAACGAGAACGATAACAGAATATTATTACTAAATTTGAAGATACTTTCATTTTATGGTGGCATGAAAATACTAGTCTCTTTATGCCCAAATAAAAAAAAAACTTGATAATGAGCCCAATACTATTTGATATCATGACAGTATATATACAAGTTGCTTAGGATTGTATGACATGTCACTTGAATTAAGGTAATTTTGTCCAACATAAGTACTTTATTAGTAACTAATCTAAATGGTACACACTGTATGTGTGTTAAAACCCGAAAATTAGGATGTTAAAAGATAGGGGATGGGAGATAACGGGAGAGAGAAAAATGAATAAAAGACCTATATAAAGAAAGTTGAGGTAAAATAAGCAAGTAAAAAGGCTTCATAATTAACTGTCAAGTTTTTCCTCCCACTTTATAATATCAATGTTTTGTAATCTTAACATTATTCGTGTATACAATGTATGAAACTTTTATTCATAAAAAAAATTAAAAATTAAAACACTACAACAATTCCAAAAGAAATGATCTCATTCTATTCTGTTTGTTTTAAATCATTTATAGTATTTTATTCTTATGTAATTTATTTATCATTTTAGTTTTCATTTTCAGATACCTACACAAACATATTAAGCTGAGTTGATTTTCCTTCCCCACCCGAAATAAAAAAGAAAAGGGTGTCCAAAAGTAAAATATTTGTATATGATTATGTTTTTGAAAAGATTTTCCAATAAAAAAGATAAAGCCAGCCTAAAAGCTAAATCTCAACTCATTAAGACAATGAAGTTGTAAGTCGTCTCTTACAAATTAAATAATGTTGCTTTTGAGATTTGGTGCAGATTCAGATGATAATAGCATGCATGTTTAATCATCTTTTCATCCTCCAAGTAGCTAGAAATAATTGTAGTTTGATTTCTATATATTATAGTATGTAACTTTTGTAAAATGCCGCTCTTCTCACATTTATATTGCCATTTTGGTTTCTCTAGATCATAAATGCTCAGATTCTGCAGTTGAGAATTACTCCAACAATTAGAATAATCAAACTACAATTACATTACTGCAGTCTATGTATAAATAGCTAATTTCCAGAACCAAAGTTTTACGACTATATATAGCATTTAATAAATAAATTATCTATGTCCAAGTATGCATAAAATTATTTTTAATATTTTAAAATAAATGATTATTCTAAAATAGTTATTTTTGATATTTAAAAATATTTTATTTGTTTAAAAATTAATAATTAGAATTAAAATTTTAAAATATAATATTTTAAAAATAATTATTATTTTATAATTTTAAAATAATAAATATATTTAATATTTAAAATAAAATAAAATAATTTTTTAAATAATTATTATTTTTAATATTTTAAAACAAAATATTATTTTAAAATAATAATTTGTTATATTTAAAATAAATATTATTTTTAAAAATTTATAAAAATAATTATTATTTAAAGAAAAATATTAGAAATTTTATTTTTCAAAAATGAGTAAAGTTTCATAAAATTTAGTTTCAAAAAATTAAATAAGAAAATTAAACTTTATTTTTTTTCATTTTTTATGTGAAACTTTACTTTCAGAAAAACAAAGTTAATATCGTTACCATTATTATATGTATTCTTAATATTAGAATTTTTAAAAACAAAAACTAAAAATAGAAGTTAAAATACAATAAACAGTATAAGATAAATAAAAAAAGTAAATTTTTTTAAAAAATTATTATTTTGAAGAAAAATTTGAATTTATTTTATTTTTAAAAAAAATGAGTAAAGTTTTATAAAATATATATTCAAAAAATAAAACTTTATTTTTATAAAACAAAAACAATTTTTTTAAAGATGTAAATTTTCATAAAAATAAGTAAGATTTAAAAAATTTAACTTTACTTTTTTGAAAAAAATAAAGTTTCTAATATTTTTCCTTAAAATTATTATTTTTTTAAAACTTTTAAAAATAATATTTTATTTAAAATATAAAAATATTAATTATTTTAAAAAGAATATTTTATTTTAAAATATTAAAAATTATTATTAGTTTCAAATTATTTTAAGAAAATAATTTATTTTAATATATTAAATTAAATTGTTATTTTTTTAAAAATAATATTTTCTTTGAAAATATTCAAAATAATATTTATTTGAATTTTTTTTAAATATTAAAAATAACTATTTTAAAATATAATTATATTTTAAAATATTAAAAATAATTATTATATTTTAAAATATTAAAATTGGGGTTGGGTCAAATTGGGTCGGGTTGGATCCAAATTTTGTTAAAATGGGTCATGTTGCGGTCAAATTGAGTAGAAGAAACGGAAAGATCAAAAAAAAATATTATTTTAAGGATCTAACTGACCAAAAATAAATTTTAGGGACGATTTTAAAAATAAATGACAATTGAAGGGATATATGTGTCATTCAGCCATTGAAAAACATATATCTATCTTTTCAATTAAAAATGAAGTGTTTGTTTGTTGTGGCAACTGAGGTATCATTTATCAAATCAACATTTTCATTATATTTGCAAGTTAATTAGGAAAATCATTTAATCTAAAAACCAAATGTGTTACTTCAATTATGAAAATAATGAAACACGGGTACTTCATAAGTTCATAGAATTATCATATTGTCATTGTTTTAAAATATAAGATATATCTCTTATTTTTGTAATATAGATAAACGGATTCGGTTACTCATTAATTTTATGGTAAATTGGTCATGTGACCAATACAGTGTTGATATGCAGAGCGAGAGATCACCTCTCGCATGTGTGTCGACACTATATTAATCAATTGACCAAAGTTAACTTCATGTTAATCACTCCTTAGATAGACAAACAATGTTATATGGTCTATTATAAAATTGGTTGACAATATAAAATACATCGTAAAAATATTGCCAATTATAGTTATTTGCGTAACTTAAAATAAAAAAAATCGATATGTAAAATCGTAATATATATTATTTTCAATTTTATATTTTGATAGTTAGGCAATAGTATTTTTCCAATTTACATGGCTAAGGCTTCGTTTGTTTTGGTGTGTTGAAAAAAAATGTGCTTGGGCGGCTTTAATTGGCTGAATGCCATTTCTGTCCTACCAAGTTGTCACCTACTTTTAAAATCATTCCTAAAGTTCATTTTTCGTCAGTTAGGTCCTTAAAAGTTTACTTATTTTTGAAAAATAAAAGTTTCTAATATTTTTCCTTAGAGTTATAGGCTAAGAGACCAGTCTATAGTGGAGTTTCACAAGTAAACTATCTTTCTGCCCTTTTGGTATAGTCTCCGTACCATCGACTGAGCTACAAATACGATTTTTGAAGAAAGAGTCATTTAATTTATCGTTGAGCTAAACTTCGCTTTAGGGAGGGAATACTACTTATTAGTTATTAGACGGATAGTATTTTCACGCTTTGTTCTTGATGCACCAGAATTATAGAAGATGCATTAAAGCAGACTTCCCCCATTGACTACTCCGCACATTGGAGAATAGATATCATGTAAACCTTATGACACGTGTAGTAAAGAATAAAACCTCACCTCAGAGCTTCACAAGAGCAATCACAGTCGAAACAGCAAACTGATTCAACAATCGCTATTCTTTTCACTGCTAACTGTGCCATGAACAACATTCATAGCCGATTCTATAATAGGAAAAGTTAAGACTGCTACTGCTCTACGCCTTATTAACAGCTATACCACGCTAACTCCGTCTATTGCTCCTATAGGTTCTGCAGAATCGAAACTCCCTTTAAATAGAGAAGACTAAGAAAAAGAAGATTGTATGTCGCTTGTCCCTTCTAGCCTAGCCAAGTCAAGCTTTCCAGCAGTCAAGCCAGATGCATATTTCATAGCTGCGTTTACTCCTTCAACCTCGAAAAGATCGGATTTGCGCTAATGCGGATTCGCGAAGAACGAATTCAATTGCATCGTCTTCTTCCTTCACACAAGGTTGTGCCTTTTGTGATGCCCCCAAATTTAGACACTGATGTCTCAAATTCAGTGCTTCATGATCTAATACTAATAACATACTAATAACTCATACACCGAAATAATAGAATAAATTACATTGACTTAATATAATTATTCTTGTCCCAAGGTCTCGCAATCGTTACTAAAACATATTACATAACTTAAGTTTAATCATAACTTATTACATAATATTAAATAGGTCTTATTACAACATAGTAATAACATCTAACATAAAGAACTAAAGCTATTCCATAACCTTGCCCTTGCCTTTGTCCTTGCCTGAGGTACTGTCTTGCTATGCCTTAACTGAAATATTTTAGGGAAGCAAGAATGAGCAACAAATTTGTCCAGCAAATAATATAACAATAAGGGTAAACAAGTATACAAAGATCATGATGTCTAGGGTATAATAGTAAATGATAGTTCAAGAATTTAAAAGAATAATGTTATAAACAAGAGTTATCAATTGTTCCAAATCTGACATTTGAATCGAAATAAGAGTCTCTATGGACTGAAAGATATTCAACGAAATTCAAAGGTTTCAAGAAAATTGAACACTAAGCAGTCACTATGGACTAAGAACTTCTGCTAGAATTAACAATATTTAATTGACAATTCAATATAAACAAGTACAACAGGTGATCAGCCTATAGTACCCTACGTTATGCATAACATTTAAACATGTTATTTGTGCGCACGTCGGTTCCCCAAAAATATAAAATTTCCCCTTCTAAGAGGGTTGTTTATCTTAGTAGATTTATAGATTTCCGCACCAAAGCAATTGGTTTGGACATTTTTCTAACTCATAGATATTTGTCTAGCCGACTCAAATGGCTTAGACTCATTTCTCAATCCGTTTAAGAACGATAAGTTCAAACTCACAACAGGATTCAAGATATAAAGCTTAAGTGAACTTGTGGAATATGAATAACAATTCATTCGAGTATAAAGATTTGCTCAATAATTATATGATTGATATAAAAAAAATTCGCAACTCGCATAATATCCAAAGTGATGAAAGTTAGGGAACTTGCCTTTAGCGTAGATTACCAATTAAAGCTTATATCGCTTCAATGAACTATGATATCCTATTTATGTGTGTGTATATATACATATATATATATATACACACACACACACACACACTTACTACTTATATAAGCTTGAAACATAAACTATCTCATACACATAATCAATACATATGTTAAGCACATACATAAGTCTTATCCTCGCTACACAATCATACCACATATAACATCATATCAAATCACGAACTCTTAATCAATATCATCTTTACTACATTTAGAAACCTTTTATAAGTTTAAAATCTTCATGTTATATTATCATTACACATTCGAATACTTAAAACATCATTAAGACTCTGTTTTATAGCTTAGAATAACAATGTAAGCAAGCTTCCAAGTTCATATCACAAATAAATCATCAGGGAAGAAGCGCCTGCAGGCCTTGATTCTTATTTCGCAATTTAACTTTGGGATGGGCGCAATACAAGATCCCCCAACCGAACTGCATTTCAAGGTTTTGATTCTCCCTGTTCCCTTTTCACTTTTAGCATACAAGGGTGTTAACACCTAACAATTATACATGTTAAAGGGTCTTACATGTTTCTAAGACCATTTCGAATTTACCTTTACAAATTATGGTTTTAGTTTAGAATTTCTAATGAAGTAAGGCCAACTAGGTTCATGAAATCATGAGGCCAACTATATTAACCATCTATTCATGTAAGAAGGTTATACACTCTGTAATATGCATGCTTGCATGTATTCACTTCATTTACACATAGTTAATGTTGTTCACCTCTTGAATACTTGTATAAATTCATGCTTAAACAATCTTATGTTATGTCATACGAGATGAATGCACATATAGGTCATGTTTAGGGATATAAAGAGTACTACCATACAATCTTATACGTTCAGAATATGACCAACACAACGTTTATAGAACTTAGTTTGCAAAATGTCCAAGTTTGCCTTTAAAAGTCATTTCACATGTAATTCGACTATGAACCATATTTCATACATAACTAGGCCAAGTATTCATGCTAACAAAGTCAGAAATTAGATTCTCCTAATGTCATCAAAGTTTGTTTTCCAAAGCTTCAAGTTTTCTTTAAAAATCAAGCTAAAACAAGTTGATGATAAGTAAAACAACTTTAAATTCCATTAAATGTTCATTTATATGCATAACTCAGTTGTAAACATATGCTACAAGGTTTAGAACTCAAGTACCACAAGTTTCATCAACGTTCATTTTCAAAACTCTAAGTTTCTTTTAAAAAAGCTAGAGCACTCATGTTATGCAAAGGAACCTAAGACTACAAGTCAGACCTGTAATTCGAAAGCCATTGTCCAGTCCTGCAAAGGAACCTAATGCTAGCACTGACAATTTCCCCAGTTGCTTTACAATAATCTCCTTACCATATTTCCACTTATTTAATCCAATGAGTTGCCACTAGGATTGCCTATCAATTTATTAATATATGTCGATGACTAATAAAAAGACCTATTTCGGTTATTTTGCTACTTTCGTGCAAGACACTTAAAACAGATTCATTAAGCACAAACTCCTAACACAATTATGCATGGCATACAAGTATTATCATCTCATACACTGTTATGTTACCCTTAACAAGAATCAACAAATTCATACATTATTATATTCAGATCTAATCTAAGATTTCCTTTTTCAATTCCATCAAAGATATCAAAATAATTGCTTGCTAGACAATTAATAGATTAAGCACAAAATATAATAATCAACTCAATAGGATCAACAAGTAAAAAAATGATAATTAAATTATTGAATTGCAAAAGGTTCCATTGTACCCCTAATTGGGAAATTAGTTCATCATCATAATAAAGTCAAGAAGATTAAAATTAAATAATATCTCAAGTACAGATAATAAAATTAGGATAAGAAGAAAAACTTTGTCGAGGAATCTCCAGTCTCTAAACTTCAATTTTCGCCTTGTGTGCTCTCCAATGATATATCCAAGTCTCCATAAGATGGCTTTCAATGAATTGTAGTTAAAAGTCCAGTAGAAGTATCTCAAATCCAAGATATAATCAATTATTTATAGTCCTAATGAAAACCCTAGCAAGTTAGACAACTAACAATTCTATTCTAGCTCAAATTGGACAACATAACACCCAAATCAGCTCTTTTCCGTCAAATGCAGCGCCAAAGGTGGTCTTTTTTTAGGCCAATTTGGGCACGCCCGCCATCTGATTCAGAAGAATCGATGGTGCTGCGCGCCATTCTTAGTTCATTTTTGGCGCGCCCCGCGCCAATCAACTTTTTACTGCGACATCCTTTGATAAAATGGCCATTACTTGTGATCTAGAAGGAGTTACAGGGCCTGCTACCTATCAAATCGAAAATCTCGACGAGAGCTACAACTTCATTCTTTGAGAATTGACATATTCTGACCGTATTAAGGTCGAAATTTGACGTTAAGTGGATGTTAAGTAAATGGAAAGCATGACAATTTTAAGCTTTGATCTTATTTTATAAAAAGACCATAAATCTCGCATCCGAACTCTGATTGGGACGATTCAAGATGTTTCGAAAAGATAAGAAGTAGATCTACAATGAAATCCAAGTTCCAAGCCAAGAAAACGAATCCAACTTGGTGTAAAAAGCCTTGCAATCTTTCCTTCTTGTATTTGCTTGCATATTTTAGTCCAAAAGATGTCTGAATTATTTTTCCTTGTTTCTTTATGCAAATTTCGTGTCATAGCCTACAAAAAAACATAAAATGTATGAAATGCACACACAACACTTAAAAACCAACTAAAAGATTAAGCTCAAATGCACTCGATTCTTGGGTATAAAACCCACTCATCAGTCCTTGTCTGTGTGACTAAACCTTTAGTGGATTTTCTACTCGAGAAATAAAAGAGTGGACTAGGAGTTATTCAGTCCCTGAACCACTTAAAATTGCATGTGTCATTATTTACTGTTCTTATTATTTAATTATCTGTCTACTTATCATATCTATCTTGCAATCATTCAGAATTGAGATTCATTTTCGATCTTCAAGAGGATTTTCAAAAGACATATTATGTTGTGCTTAATTAATCTAATTAATAACTGTTTGGTAACATCTTATTAATTAACAGAAATTTTAAAAGATCTATTTAACCCCCTTCTAGATCTATAAGAGCATTTTGGGAAATAACAATTATTATTTTAAAAAGAATATTTTATTTTAAAATATTAAATATAATTATTAATTTCAATTTATTTTTAAAAACATTTTATTTTAAAATATTAAATATAATTATTATTTTAAAATTATTTGAAAAATACTATTTTCTTTTAAAATATTAAAAATAATACTTATTTTAAAAAATATTTTTAAGAAATATTTTATTTTAAAATATTAAATATATTTATTATTTAATTTAAAAAAAATAAAAGCAATTTTTAAATATTAAAATAATTATTTTTAAAATAATTAATTTATTTTAAAATAATAAAAATAATTATTATTTTAAAAATAATATTTTATTTTAAAATATTAAAAATATTTATTTTATTTTAAAATCTTATAAATTGGGGTTGAGTCAAACTGGGTCGGGTTGGGTCAAAATGGATCCGGTTTGGGTCAAATCAGGTAGAAAGAACAGAAACGCAAAAAAATTGTCACTTTAAAGATCTAATTGACGAAAAATGAACTCTAGGAACGATTTTGAAAGTGAGTGACAACTTGAAAAGATAGAAGTGTCATTCAACCGCTTTAATTTAAGCCCCAAATGCATCGTATCGAAAATAGTGTAGTGAGTTTAGGGCTCGAAAAATTGTTTTAGAATTCATCATTTATATAAAATGAGAAGTTCATTGAGATCGATTTTCAAAAAATAGAAATTATTTTCAAACGATGTTAAGATTTATCTTTCTAAGAAATCAAAGACTTAGTAAATAGAAATTATTTTAATTTTTTAGACTCGTTCGAGGGAGGGAGGGTAACATTTGATAACTGGACTTTCCAAAACGGATTCAAATATATATGTAATCTATTCTTTTTACAAATAAATAAGTAGATTTTTTCCAAGTATTTTTCTTATTCTAATAAATAGGTTTCATTTATATTTACCTTTGGTAGCTAGTTATGGATAATGGTCAAAAAATTTAAATATTAAAAATGTATTTTTCTTCTATGTTTACCCTTAAAAATATCAATTATTTAGTTTAGTAGTGATGACTTGATAAATATAATTAAGGACAAATTAGGAGATAAAAAAAAATTGGGGAAAAACAAAATTCGTAAGTGATACTTATGAAGAAAGGGGGACTATCAATTTTAAATATTATATATGATTTTGCCCGTTATATAACTTCCATAATATTATTTTGCACCTTATAATATGCTTCCATACATAAAACTATTGATTATAAATAATCTATTGAATCAAAAAGAAATGCATTCCAAATAATTATATGATGAATGATCTTTAAACTCGTTTTTAATTGTTACAATAGATCATACATTTTTAATTTCGAGGATGACCATGCTAACAAAGATAATTCAATCTTTGATTTATGATTTTTTCAGATAATTAACATGCATACAAAACAAAATAAGGGTCACGTATTAGTACAGAAGGAGAAGAGCGAACAGTAGACATAATGAGTGTCTTTCTATTTCTCGAGAATGAATCTCTTCGTCCCTTTCATCTTATCTGTTTTGCAAATATATAATGAATTTGGTACTGATGGTGCAGCAATTGAATGGCCTTTAATACAATGTTTCTCGCATTAAAGGTAGAATCAATATTATAGCAAAATCAATATATTTACAAATGTAATTGATATGTTATGCAAAAATGTATTGAAAAGTTTACATGTAAATAACTTATTATAAAAAAATATTTATTTTCATCGCAATTTTAATAAATTATACAATCTTTTATTTAAATTAATCCGTGAATTGTGAATTGTACGGGGTATGAAGTAGTTTAATTGAAAAACATATATCTATCTTTTCAATCAAAAATGAAGTGTTTGTTTGATGTGCCAACGGGGGTATCACTTTTCAAATCAACTTTGTCATTATATTTTCAAGTTAATTAGGAAAATCATTTAATCTAAAACCGAATCATGTGTTACTTCAATTATGAAAATAATGAAACGTGGGTGTTAAATAAGTTCATAGAATTATCATAATGTCATGGTTTAAAATATAATATATATCTCTTATTTTTGTAATAAAGATAGACGAACAATGTTTTATGAGTCTTGTTATATATTATAAAATATTTCTGCTCAATTACGATTACAATATATATATCAATATATGAGATTAGGTAGGATTATAAAATTAGTCGATAATAACAAATATATCGTAAAAATATTATCAACTATAATTATCCACGTAACTCAAAATAAAATAATTGACATATAAAATCATAATATATATTATATTCAATTTTATATTTTGATAGTGAGGCAGTATTACTTTTCCAATTTACATGGCTAAGGCTTTGTTTTGGTGTGTTAAAAAAATGTGTTTGAGCGGCTTCAATTTAAGCCCCAAATGCAGCTTATCAAAAATAGTGTAGTGAGTTTGGGGGTTGAAAAATTCGTTTAGAATTCATCATTTATAAAATGAGAAGTTCATTGAGATCGATTTGAGGATTTGTTTTGCGATATATATCATTTTTTTTCTTGTTATAATTTATCAGCTATAAAGTGAGAAAATTATTGAGCATTTGAGCTTGATCCCATAATATTCTTTCTAATTCCAAATAAAACCTCATTTGTTAAATTTTATATATATATAAAAGAATCCAAATGTTAATAATAATAATAATAATAATATAAAACCACAAAATATTATTTAATTGAACTATATGTATATACACAAATACTGCAGTATTACATGCGGTTAATGCTATGGCGATTTAGTTTTTTAGAAGCTATGGCGACGGTTCACCGTCACAGATCTCGTATTAAAGAATGACAAATGTGAAACCGTCGTTATAACCAACTGTGTAATACATACCTATGCAAATATATTTTTCTCTATTTAATTTATTATTTTAATTTTATTTATTTAGGGAGTGAGTGAGTGAGTGAGGGACTAACTTTCCACATCATACATAAATATCACACAGAAGCGTCAACCTCTTTGCCAGACAGACCCTAAACTAACCGGAACACCGCGACTACGCCGCCTGGAATTCCGGCCACGGCGGTGTCTCCGGTGGCTGCCGCCAAACTTCATCTTCATAGCTTCCCTAAGCCTTCCACTCTCCTTAAACAACTTCTGCTCCCGAGGGAACAACAACACACTCCGGTTGGGGCACGGGGTACCTTAAATTATCATAGCAATGTGAATAATACATGTACTTTTCTCGGAACCACTGCATGGCCATGCGCTGGTGTGGCTTGACGGTGAAGTAATCGGAAACCGCCAGTTTGAAGGCGATGTCAGTGCAGTTGGTGGCGGAGATTTGTTGAATGGGATCAACTGCACAGCCTTGTGTGACAAAGTCCTGGAATTCGGCAGTAAAGGGCTCAAATGTGTAGTCTACCTTGTTTTTGCCGCCGTTGGTGACCCAAGTGGAAGCGTCCCAAATTGTGGCGTATATGGACATTGGCTTTTCCGGGTAGTTCGATCCCATTGCATCGTTTCGGGTTACCTCTCTTATTGGAATTTCGTCTACTTTAAATCTGAATAACCATCAATTTAGATAATCTAAGTTTAGGCCGACTTGACTAAAATATAGGTATTTTACGTGTATTTTTTATATTTTTAAGTGGACTACTTGCATGTGAGTCCCATCTTGATCAGAGAGAGAATGCATGTCTCTTAGATAGTATACTCTTTTAAATAGAATATTTTTATTAAAATTATATTATTTTGGAGATTCTTTTAAAAAATAAGTGAGATTGTGGATGACATTTTTATAAATAAAAAGAAAGCAAGTGGGACTACTCTATTTTAATATTATTTTATTTTTTATAAGAATTTTCAAAACGACGTAGTTTTAATAAAGGTATGTTATTTAAGAGGTATCTTATATAGGGATCACAATGGACAAGGCGGGCAAGATTTTGCACTACCCAACATGTCAATTTTATCGACTCCTATGGAAATTAGGATTGGTTACGGATTCGAGTCATAGCACATGATTTCATAAAATTGCACGATTTTTCCGATTTAAATCAAGCAGGTTTTATATGAAGAAGGTTTGGCTCAACAGGGAGTGGTTAGCATGAAGTGAACTTCATGGTAAGTTTACTTCATGCCAATGCAGTGCTGACACACATGCGGGAGGGTGATCTCTCCACCTACGTGTCAGCACTGTATTGGTCATGAAGTTCACTTCATGCTAACCGGATCCGCGTCAACATGTTCCATTCGATACGGGTAGGAGAAGAACTCGTTATTATTAAAAAATAGATGTAATACCGTCGAATTTTACATACGCGATGGGTATAATAATAATAATAATATACTTCATTCGTTTCAAATTATAAAAATTAATTTCAAATATTTTTAAACTCATATAATTTATTAACGAATACAAAATAATGTAAATTGAAAATTTTATACACAGCCAGCTAAAGAAAATGATTGGAACCTTTGCAAATCCCAAGAAGAAAAATTAAGATGGGTAGTGCGTACAGAATTAGGCAAAGAAAATGTTAGTTTTGACAAGATCACATGATTGATGATATTCTTGGCCGTGGACCATATATAGTTTTCACAAAGACAAATTCATATAATGCGTAGAGGAGTATCTCTTTTTTCTGAGATAGGTCAAAAAGTGGGCAATTAACAACGTGATTTGGCATACCACATATGTTTAGGTTCAACCACTCAAATGTACTAATTAACGACAGCTATATACGATCAAATCCTAATTTCAAATGGTTCAAAATATGTATCTATTTAGACAATTTATAAAAATAAATAGTAGTAGCAGATAGAGTTGTATTTTAAATGATTTTTATTATACAAATATAATATAATTATAACTATTTGTTATATAAATGCAATTATATATATATATATATATATATATATATGTGTGTGTGTGTGTTCAAATTTGTCCATTTTGAACTGCCTGAATATGTATTTCAGACGGTTCAAAATATGTATTTATTTGGACAGTTTATAAAAATAAATCGTAGTAGCAGATAGAGGTGCATTTTAAATGATTTTTATTATACAAATATAATACAATTGCAACTATTTGTTATATAAATGCAATTTAATTTATATGTGTGTGCGCTCAAATTTGTCCATTTTGAACCGCCTGAATATGTATTTCAGACGATTCAAAATATGTATTTATTTGGACAGGTTATACAAATAAATCGTAATAGCAGATAGAGTTGCATTTCAAATGAATTTTATTATACAAATTAAGTTTAATTAAAAGATTGATGATAGATAATGGATGCTTACATTAGTTTAAAGGGAATCCAAAGAATACTGTATCGATGAAACTCCATGGTCGGATCGAACCACAATCGGTATCTCTCTTCCCTGCCACGGCTCAAGCTTCCATTGTCATATGTGGGCAATGAAATCGTACCTTGCTAGGGTTAGGGTTTCGTGTTGGCTGAGGAGGAGAGAAATTCACGAAGAGCACCGAATTGATTGATTGATTGAAGAGAGAAAAACGACAAGTGGACGATTACTCCAATGACGCGTGGCAGAACCCCTAGAATCCGAAAACCGGGTTAGGGTTATTGGAATTCTAAGAGCCTTCTTGTTGAGTCCCTTAGTTGAGAGCGAGTGTCCCAAACCCTTTAGTGCTTTTAGGTAGAATATCCAAGTCTTAAGTCACCAAAAGAGTCTGAGTCATGTGTCTGGAGAGAGGTCCAAACTCTTTAGTGCTTTTAGGTGGAAAATCCAAACCTTTAAGTCACCAAAAAAGTCCAAGTCTTGTGTCTCTAGAGAGATCCCTTTTTCCAATGGAATGGAAGGGGTATTTATAGGGATCTCTGGAAAGTAGTCATGTGCAAGGCACATGCTTTCAGGAAAATTCTAGAAATACCCTTTAGTCATTAGAATAATGCCCATATTGCCCTGTCCTTCTAGCCACCAATCCAATCCCTCAATCAATTCCCAAAACGAGCCGCCTCCACCCGGTCTTCGCCCGGGACACGTGGAGGCTTCTCCCGGGTCTAGCACATTTATTTCTGACTTTTTCATCTTCATTCCATTAGGTTATGCGAACCCTAATTTGCACATTTAATGAGGTCGTGGAACCCTAATTGTGCATTTAATTCAATTAGGTCATGTGAAACCTAATTTTGCAGTTGGGCCCACATTTGACCCTTCGCGAGAGTCGCATTCCCAAATAGACGATCGTGCAAAAAAATTGTAAGCCTTTAAATGATTTTGCAGGGCTCTTTCTTGGACAAATTGAGAACTTCTCCAAAAATCTTTCCATAGCCTGCCCAATATTTATTTCCTTATTTTTTTCTGGCAATGGAAACAAGGAAATATAATCAAATATAAATAAATTTTAATCTAATAAAATCCTTCTTTTGGTAAATCAAACCTTAATTAATTTTATTTTTTTCGAAAATAAAATCAAATCTTAATCTTATGTTGGAAAATACAATCAAAGCTTTTGTTTTTTGGAAATAAATCAAATCTTAATCTTATTTTGGAAATAAAATCAAAGCTTTCTTTGTTTTGGAAATAAATCAAATCTTTCTATATTTTGAAATAAACCAAATCTTTCTTTATTTGAAAGCAAAAGATTTTACTTATTTATTTATATATATATATATATATATATATGCATATATAAATAATCTATTTTCTAAAATTACCCTTGTTGGGAATAAAACTAAATCTTCTTTATATTTAGCAAATAATATCTTTATATATTTTTATTTAGAAATGAATTCAAAGATACTTATCTTTTGGAAAATCTTCATGCATGGCGGAGTATTCATTTCAAGCAAATTGATTGGTAGAAACAACAGACCTCAAAGGTATGAAGGGGTAATGACCCTAGTAGTCGTGAGGCTTATATGGTCGAAGCTTCATAATTTTTTTTTTTTTTAGGGTGAAATGAACGACCCCTAGGTGGCCTAAGGCAACATGGTCGCACCCTAGGTGGCCTAAGGCAACATGGCCTAGGGGAACAATGAAGTTTTGGAGGAGCAATTACTATTTTGATCATAAATTTTGACTCGTTTGGAGTTTCGGGGCCCATAATATATCAAAACGAAGATATCGACGAGCCCTACAAAGTCAACATGGCCGAACCCTAGGTGGCCTAAGGCAACATGGCCGAACCCTATGGGGAAAATAAAGTTTTGGAAGAAGCGATTCTTATTTTGATCATAACTTTTGACTCGTTTGGAGTTTCGGGGCCCATAATATATCAAAACGAAGATATCGACAAGCCCTACAGAGCCAACATGACCGAACCCTGGGTGACCTAAGGCAACATGGCCGAACCCTATGGGAAAAATGAAGTTTTAATGAAAAAAATGAAGTTTTTGGAGGAGCAACTATTTTGATCATAACTTTTGACTCGTTTGGAGTTTCGGAGCCCATAATATATCAAAACGAAGCTAGCGAGGAGCCCTACAGAGCCAACATGGTCGAACCCTAGGGGGGTCGAACCCTAGGGGGGCTGAACCCTATAAATTTTTTTTTTTTCAGGACTCCCCAATCTTTCTTTTGTCTTCTGAGCCCCATTACCTTGATTACATCTTGGTTTTTTTTCCTCGGATAATAAAGAAAGACTTGACGTTTCGTCCATGAAAAACACGAAGGAAGAAAAAAATGCTCTACATGCAGTGAAACCGCTCCAGATGGCCAAACCCCTAGGGGGCGAACCCTGGGAGAGCCGAACCCTGTGGGGTCGAACCTCAGGGGCAAACCCTAACTCTTTCCTCGACATTGTTTCATCTTTTTTCGTGTTTTTGAAGCTTTACTCTCTGGATATTCCTCTTTGGCATGGTGAGCACTTCGAGCTCAAGCACTTTATTCGACGTCCCTTCCTCGCTTCTTTAGATCCCTTATCGTTGAACTCTTTTCTCTTTTTTTTTCTTGATGCCTCCCCATTGAACATTCTGCAGAGACATGGGAACAACCAAGGAGGCCCCGCTTTCTCAATGATTGGGAAAGGGTTCCTCTCCTTTGGTCTTTTCGTTGTCTTTTAGAAGCAAGTCCAAACTTATGCCTGCATAACTTTTCCTCCACCATGTAAGGAAGGCTTGTTTCTATATCCAACGGCTTGTGGAAGTTGGGATGACTTTTTGTCTGATTCATCTAACCACCTTCAAGAATAGCAACATTGGATCGACTAGCTACTTAGGAATGTTGATTATGTGGATAGCTTTGCATCCAGCTATGTAGGAACATTCGTATCCAATAGGACCATGGTGTTCTTCTATCTACATATTCATCACTGCTTGGGGTGAATGTACCTTTACTCTGGAGGATGTCTATGCCATCTTTCGGTAAGTATTTGCCCCCTGCGCGTGAGTCACGCCTTTGGTGAGATGATCGCGCAAAAATATCAGTAAGTGTTGAAGTCTTGATTCCAGTGTTTGAACACTTCGTGGGGCTTGATGTTTTGCAATCCTTGAAAACGAAAGTCCTAGGAGAGGGAACCTCTAGGGAGCAAACCCTAGAAGGGCGAGTCTTAGAGGAGCTCTCCTGGGATATTTTGAAAATCTTCTATCTAATCTTTTTTACCATCTCTTGAAATTTCTCTATCTTTTGGAATCAAGAAGTCATTGAGAACCAAACATTTCGTGAAGGTTCGATAACTTCAAGGCCCGATAGCCTCAAGTCCTGGCGATAGTGTTGAAGACTCACTGATATAGCATCAAAGGCCTGATAATAGCCTTAAAGATCTACTGATAGCCTCGAAGACCTGCTGATGGCCTCGAAGACCAAGCTTTAGGTATTCCTCTATCTTCAATTCGACAGGTCATGACCTTTGGATCATGAACTATCGTAGTTCTTTTCATTTCCTATATCAGAAAATCATGTACATTTATTTCATACAAACTAACACTTGAATCTATACTTTTCTTTTCTTTTTCCTTTTTTTTTTTTTTTTTTTTAAGAAATTTAAAAAAAAAACGTTCAAGTATAAGTGAAAGTTTGTCAATTTATTGATAATAAAATTGCTTTTAACGAAAAGCATAACGTTTCATATATAATAAATTTTGCTTTTGTCGGTGAAAGCATAATGTTCACCACTTTTAGAGATAAAGTGTAACTTTTTCGGGTCTGAGGGCTTATAGTCAGGTGCCTCATTCACTTTTGATGATAAAGTGTAACACTCGGGTGCCTCGTCACTTAGGTCGTCCAATTTCTTGGCAAGTACAGTCTACGAGGACTTGAAAATGGGTGCCTCGTCACTTGGGTCGTCCAATATTTTGGCAAGTACAATCTACGAGGACTTGAAATCGGGTGCCTCGTCACTTGAGTCATCCAATTTCTTGGCAAGTGCAGTCTACGAGGACTTGAAATCGGGTGCCTCGTCACTTGGATCGTCCAATTTCTTGGCAAGTGCAGTCTAAGAGGACTTGACCACCGTTTAGAGTGGACCACCATCTTGGGTGGGTTTTTTTTTCGTCAATTCTTGTGCCTCCTCCCTTGGTCATCCAATTTACTTGGCAAAGGATATTCCTGAGGACTTAAACCTACATTTTTGGTGGACCACCATCTTGGGTGGATTTTTAATTCATCCAGTAGTTCAAAGTTTGTTCGATGGTACGTAGAGCCAATATTTGAGTTCTTAACTTACAGGATCGCACTATGGGTGATGGTGTTGCGTTTCTTCTCTCCTAGTTCAATCTCCCCGGCCGCCAGCTTTCATGGTATATCCTCCGTAGATCGTAATCCATATAGTGGAATGCCTCGCGATTGGTGGTATACACAGAAGTCTGATCTTCTTTTCATTTCTTCAGTTACAACCGACCGGGGCCTTGGAGATTTCACCACTCCGTGCTCAACCCATTGTTTGTACAGGCTCATGAACGCCTCCTCGCTGCATGTGATAGCCTCCGAAACTGGCATTGTGGTATACTTGTCCCCATGCTTTTCTCTGCTTCGTTCAAATTTCTCATTCTTCTCCCTCTTGCCCCCAATGGTTTTTGATCGAGAATCCACCAAAGCCACAGTTGATGTCCTCTTGCTCTTCCATGTATCCATCGCATGGCTGGTGGGATATGTCATGATTCCCCCCAAGTCTTGTGCAAAAAATGAGAGGGTCGCAAATGAATCGCATGCCTTGGTAATGAGGTGGGGCTTGAAGGCGTCTAAAGCACCATTGTTGCATATGCTAACCAAGTTCTTTTCTTCAATTGGTTCCACACACTTCTGTGTTTGGGCCTCGAACTCGCAACGTAATCGACAAACTCCCTCATTCGGCTTCTGCTTAAACCGCATGAGCTCTACAATGGTTACCTATTTCTGCACATAGAAAAACTTCTTAAAAAATTGTAATTTTAGGTCATCCCAATCATGGACTGACCCCTTCTCCAAATTATAGTACCAACTGAAGGCACTATTCATCAAAGTCTTATTGAATTCCCGCATCAACAAGTTGTGGTTGTTCACTTCATCATATCCTAGCCACGGAGACATCAACTCTACAAATCTGGCAATATGTTCTCTGGCATTTCCTTTCTCTCCGTTGTATTTTGAAAATTGTAGTGGATGCTCAATATACCCTGTCGGGTAAGGTTGCCTCTGAATGTGTGCCGAGTAAGGTGGAGTAAAGTCTAACTCCGAGGGTCGGGATGTCTGCCTGCGAAGTTGATTGAACACATCGATCATATCATCCTTTGTCACGTACTGGCTCGTGGCATGAACTCTCTGTGGTACAGAAATTGGCTGATGTACACTGAGATCATGTAAATTCTGTATCGGTTGTGCTTGTGGGCCAGTTCGTTGAACGAGGTTTGGAATGGTTGGCATCTGCACTTGTGAAAATACGGGGATAACAGTTGGAATGATGTTTGTCTTAGTCGATCGACTTCCAATCAGGGGTTGCAGCGTCCACTTTTTTTGAGGTTCCAAGTGGATGATTGGGATGGACTGATTCTCCATCAATGGAGGTGTTATCTGATTCTCCTTATTGTTGTTATCGTTGTTGTTGTCCTCCACTCCTGTCGGTTCTCCTTGTGAATTGTCTGGGAACATAGCCTTGAAAACGGGAATCTACATCAACTGCTGGTGGAAATTTCTCATTTCCTCTTGTTTTCTCTGCATCTCCAGCATCATAGCCATCATCATCCCTTGTTCTTCCCGTGCTTCCTTCAACGCCTTGAGCATCTCCAGGTTACACAAAGATTTGCTCGCTTCTCCTTTTCTTCCTCGATTTGCCTTCCCGCTACTGTCTACCGACATTCTCTGGTTGTTGCTCAGCCATGTATGGTGATGTTGAACTTCCTTCTGATGCATCTTCAAGGATGGGTTGATTGAGATTTAGATTCACGCCTTGGAAAGCTTGACTTGCTTGCCTTGGAACTGGACCCGGTGAGGTAATGTTGTTTGTTGGTGAAGCTCTTTCTGTTGTTCTCCCACTTCGAGTTGTGGGCATATCCTTCAAGAATTCTACACCTCCCCAGCAGAGTCGCCAAAAGAATGTGGGCAAGGAAATCCTACCTTGCTAGGGTTAAGGGTTTCGTGTTGGCTGAGGAGGAGAGAAATTCACGAAGAGCACGGAATTGATTGATTGATTGAAGAGGGGAGAACGACAGGTGGGCGATTACTCCAATGACGCGTGGCGCGAACCCCAGAATTCAAAACCCGTTAGGGTTATTGGGATTCCAAGAGCCTTCTTCTTTGAGTCCCTTGAGTTGAGAGCGAGTGTCCCAAACCCTTTAGTGCTTTTAGGTGGAATATCCAAGCCTTAAGTCACCAAAAGAGTCTGAGTCCTGTGTCTGGAGAGAAGTCCAAACCCTTTAGTGCTTTTAAGTGGAAAATCCAAGCCTTTAAGTCACCAAAAAGGTCCAAGTCTTGTGTCTCTAGAGAGATCTCTTTCCCAATGGAATGGAAGGGGTATTCATAGGGTTCTCTGGAAAGTAGTCATGTGCAAGGCACATGCTTTCAGGAAAATTCCAGAAATACCCTTTAGTCATTAGAATAATGCTCATATTGCCCTGTCCTTCTAGCCACCAATCCAATCCCTCAATCAATTCCCAAAACGAGCCGCCTCCACCAGTCTTCTGCCTCGGGTCACGTGGAGGCTTCTCCCGGGTCTAGCATATTTATTTTTGACTTTTTCATCTTCATTCCATTAGGTTATGCGAACCCTAATTTGCACATTTAATGAGGTCGTGAAATCCTAATTGTGCATTTAATTCAATTAAGTCATGTGAACCCTAATTTTGCACTTGGACCCACACCATACATGTTTGTTTGGAACCTCCATGGCTTCCCTTTTATGTTACCTAAGAACTCTATGTCCAGTTCGTCATGATTTTTCTCATATGCATCCACATTCGATGCCTAACAAATTAATTAAAACAATGCATGCATACACATAAGAAAAGTACAAAAAACGTAGTACAATAATACTTAGCAGTTGATACTTAATTTACTTACATAGAAGGCAACAACAACTCCGGCTGTGTTCCCAGATGGCAACTTGATGTTTGCACTGAAGAAGCCATAATTGTAATAATTTAATGAAATTATGCCAGAACCTGAGATAAATTAACATGCATGATATCAAAAACCCATGAATTTAATACCCAAGTTAACCACAATAACTTGATGTTTAGGCAGGTGAATGACATTAAGTGTTTGAGAACAAATATTTATAGTATATGTTACTATGTTACTAGAACAATAAGTGCATGTCACTTAAAATGTCGATACAACAATTAATTATAAAAGTAACATTAAATGTTTGACAAACAATATCATTTTTACTTCTAAAACATCAACAATTTACATTTATTTTTAGTGTATAATGTGATAGGGATGTTACAATAATGTGTCATTAATTTAATACTAAAATTAGTGTGTGTGTGTGTGTGTGTGTGTGTTGAGAGAGAGAGAGAGAGCTGAGGAGGTTGTACCGGATATTGACGGTTGAGTATGAGTCGGACGTTTTGTTTATCGGGGGATTGATGGATGTTGAAATCACTAAAGAGAGGAGAATAACCTTGGTGATAGGGTATGGTAATGGTGGTGAGATTAAAAGCTGCAGCTTTTTTAATGGAGAATAATAGGAGTAAATCCAAGAAGAAGAGAGAGAAGAACGTTTTAGAGAAAGAAGAAGAAAAAGAAG
Source organism: Panax ginseng (assembly GCA_020205605.1). Lineage (NCBI taxonomy): Eukaryota > Viridiplantae > Streptophyta > Magnoliopsida > Apiales > Araliaceae > Panax > Panax ginseng. The sequence continues at coordinate 86,782,712 of CM035143.1, forward strand.
AATCTATATTAATATAATCCATATTTATATATAGTTTTTTATTTATTTCTTTATTATTTTGGTACTGAATTTCTCTCTCCCCCACCACAATCTCTTCCTTTCTTTTCTTTGTATTATTTATATATGGGATTTCATCCAGTAATCGCGATCGTTTGCAATATCGTTGTTCAACAATCGAGATTGTAGCCGTTGATCAATACAATGTAAGGCCACGATAAATTTTAGTAAAGCCCAGTCACTCAATTTCAAAAATAGTGTCAAGTTATATTAAATACGTGCCAAATTACCGAATAGCCCCTCCTTAAATTTTTAAAACCCATTCCCCTCCTTGGTGTTATTATTATTATTATTATTATTATTATTATTATTATTATTATTATTATTATTATTATTATTATTATTGTTATTGTTATTATTATTATATATTATTATTACTATTATTAATTGTTATTATTATTATTAATTGTTATTATTATTATTATTATTATTATTATTAATAAGAATGACTAAAGAATGACTAGACTAAAGTATATTGAAGCCTATTAGTATTAGTCTTGCTTTCTGACCAAATAAAATGTCCTACCCCATGAACCTCTATCGGCAGGGGTTTTAAAAATTCAAGGAGGGGCTATTCGGTAATTTGACACGTATTTAATATAACTTGGCACTATTTTTGAAATTGAGTGACTGTCGTTACAGACTGTAGCGGCAGGGGCTTTACTAAAATTTATCGTGGTCTTATATTGTACTGATCAACGGCTACGATCTCAGTTGCTGAACAATACTCAAGGCAAACGGTTGTCACAGATGAAATCTCATATATATATATATATATATATATATATATATATATATATGGCAAAGAGCCACTGGCAAGGGCCACCCCAGCAACCCGCCTGCCAGGGCCCATAGTTGAGGGAGGCCCAATTTTTTTTTATAAATTTATGTATTTATGTGTATAAAAGAATAAAATAATAAAAAAATTAACGATATTATGCATTAAAAATGATATGTTAAAAAATATTAAATACGATAGTATAATTGATGATTTTGCATCTAAAAGTGCAACAAGAAGACATTTTAAATGATGTTTTGTGGTTTAGATTTCATTGAGCAAAACTAAAGAAATACCCACTGTAGTTGGTAGGTTTTACTGACTATACCATTGAACTATTAATTTTTCAAATTACACCACTAAATTAATTATTATTTTGAAATTGGGTCATTTAGTTAAAAAAATAAACGGACGCTAATTTTTGATCTACAAAACTAATGAATTACCAATTGTAGTTGGCACATTTTATTGATTACACTCAGTTAAACTTTTAATTTTTCAAATTACCCCATCAAACTAATTAAAAATAATTATTTTAAATATTTTTAAAAATAATTATTATTTTAAGTAAAAATATTAGAAACTTTTTTTTTTTATAAAATGAGTAGAGTTTCATAAAATATAGATTCAAACAAATTAAAGTGATTTTAAATTAAATTAATGTCTACTTAATTTTTAACAGAATGACCCATTCTTAATATTAGATTTTTTTAAAAAAACTAAAATAGAAATAAAAATAAAAAAAAAGAATGATAAATAAAAAAGTGATTCAATTTTTTCAAAAAGAAATTAATAATTTTTATAAATAAATATTATTTTCAAGAAAAAAATTAGAAAATTCTTCATATTTTAAAAAAATTAGTTAAAATTTATAAAATATAGATTCAAAAAATAAACTTTATTTTCCAAAAGGAAAAAAGAGTTTTTTTAAAAAATCAAGAACATTTCATAAAACTTTAATTTTTAAAATCTATATTTTATGAAACTTTACTCATTTTATGGGGAAAAAATTAATGTTTCTAATATTTTTTACTAAAAATAATAATAATTTTTAAAAATATTTAAAATAATTATTTTTTAATTAGTTTAATGGAGTAATTTGAAAAATTAAAAGTTCAATGGTGTAATCAGTAAAACGTGCCAACTATAATGGTAATTCATTAGTTTTGTAGATAAAAAATTAACGTCCGATTATTATTTTTAACAGAATAACCCAATTTCAAAATAATAATTAGTTTAGTGGGGTAATTTGGAAAATTAAAAGTTCAATTGTGTAATTAGTAAAACTTGTCAACTACAGTGGGTATTGCATTAGTTTTACCGATTTCATTGATATTTTTATTTTGTAGGTACATGTGATGATTTTTTGCTTCGATGACATTTTAAAGTGTTCTTTCTTATCTTTTGTAAATTCTTATAATTTTAATAAAAAAATTTAATTGATAATTTATTTATTTTTTAATTTAATTTGTATAATGGGGCACACTTGAAAAAAATTGTCCTGGGCCTTAGAAAATCCAGGACCGACTCTGATATATATATCCACCCAATGCTATAGGGTGGCTCTTGGTGGTGGTTATTTTGAATTGATCTTTTTCATGTACTAAATTGCTCCTTGGTGACTTCTTTTATTACAAGAAGATCGAACCACAATAAAAAAACAGTTTTGGCAATCGATATTTTCACAAATGGTAGAGTTTGACAAACTTTAGAATAAGAATTATAACTATCAACTCATATCTCAAGTCTGACCTCATCTCTAAATACTTCTAAAGACTTCTAAATATTAAACACAAATGTGAAAATTCGGATCGTGCGCCAATAAAGAGGGAACCTAGAAATTCACGATGTAAATACAAATTCGCGGTGTAATACCCAAATAATAATAATAATAAATAAATAAAATAAAATAAATAAATAACATTTAAATTTATATTTTAAATAATTTAATTGGACTTTATCTTTTATTAGGTCAAACTAGTTATATTTTATATGGGATAATAAGTATTAATATGTGATGGATAAATTAATTTGGTAAAATTTATGCCTTAAAACTAATTGGATTTAATTTATATATGGATAAAATTAAATTATATTATAATAAGAGAATTAACAAAATATATTAATAAGTAAACAAATAACTAAATACCTAATATGTCTCGCGGTACTTAATCGAGGAAAGAGGGAAAAGGCTAATGAATGGAGAACTAGTATAGCTTCTGACATGTGGAGAGATGTCGATCATAATAATAACAATGGCCGATAACAAGGGTAATAATTTTGAAATTCTTAAAAAATTTGAATTATCTTGAGTTTATTTTGGTGATTACAAATATGGGTGATTTTTGGTATCCAATTGTAGTAAATTTTTTATAATTCGGTGGCAATTTACTCACATGTATGAAGTTTTGCGACTTTTGAATATTTAGATTTTTATTGTCATATTATTTTATGAAAAACAGAGTTTGGTATTTCTACTATAAAAAACATACGCATATGCATAAAGTATATATAGCTCAATGAAAAGTGAGCTTAATTTTTGTGTTGCGTCTGTAGTTTCTAAAGTTTTATTGATATCCGAGTATCCAAATGTATCATGAAATTAAATGAGTAGAATAATATATATGAAGGCTTTCAACATATATAAAATCTCATGCCACAATAATTTAATGAAATAATGAGATTTACTCTAGTTCATGAAAAAAAAGGGAGAAGTTGTACACATGACCTAATTAACAATTAATATAAGTTACAAGATATATTAGAAGTATACAAAAGTTTATCACAGTCTTGATAAAAAGTTTATAAAAATATGTTACTTGTTTCACGGAGTCTATAAAAGTCATTTAAAAAAAGTTTTTAAAGTCTTTAAAAGTCATTAAAATTTACAAATTCTACAAAAGTCTGTCACTTAAAAAAAGTCTTTAAAAATCTTAATTGAATACACCCCCCTTAGGGGGTATTTAATTAAAATTTTTAAAGACTTTTAAAGATTTTAAAAGTTTAGTTGTATTCAATCAAGACATTTAAAGAGTTTATAAAAGTTTACTGGTAATCAATTACAACTTTTTTAATGTCTTTAAAAGTTAGGTGGCATTGAATTAAGATTTTTATAAAGTATAAAAATATTTTGGTATTCAAAAAGTCATAGATTTTTTAGATTTCTATCAAATGGAAGAGTTTGACAGACTTTAGAAGAAAAAGTATAACTATTAACACATATCCAAAGTATGACCTCATCTCATAGCAGTTTCCTTATCTTTATCCCTACTCTGCAGTGTTATTGGGTCATTTGCAAAATAGAGATTCAATTTTTTCATTATGTACCCAACAGGTTCCTTATATTGATTCCTTAAATAAGAAAATTTAAAAGTTAAAAGTTAAAATTTTCAATAGTCAAAATATCAAATTAGTAATAATCTTATAATTTATAAAAGAGAGAGTATAATTTATCAATTATATTTCACTGTAAAATAATATTTATTTTATTTTAAGTAATTTATGAAGTGAGTATTGAATGAATTGTAGTTGCAAATGTACATAAGATTAATATTAACTTTTAAAAAGTTAATTTGTGATATTTTTAAATTTAAATTTAATATGATTCATTTAAATTTTGAAAATAATAAATTTTATAATTATTATTACGTTTATAATATTTAAAATTATATTGACATAAATTAAATAAATTTATATCAGTTTTAAATTTGAATATGTTTGAAATTAATTTTTAAAATATAAGTTAATATTATGTTTATAATTTGAAAATAAAGTAGTAAAAAAATGTCAGGATGTGTATGATTGATGAGTTGTCCACTTAAATGAGGGTGTGAAATGTCATTTTGTATATATAGAGAATGATCTTTTGACTCCCTCACTTTGGGAAATAAAATCCTATATATGGATTAAAATAGAGAGTCAAATAAGGATAAGGAAGCTGTTGGATAATGATTTGTTGATGCATTCTTCAAAAGTAGGGATAAAGAGTTAATTAGGAAAACTGTTGTTAATGCTCTAAAGACTTTCAAATATTAAACACAAAGGTGAAAATTCGGATCGCCAATAAAGAGGAAACCCAAAAATTCGCGGTTTAAATACAAATTCAAAAAAATAATAATAAAGAAATAAAATAAAATAAATATATAAAATTTATATTTTAAATAATTTAATTGGACTTTGTCTTTTATTGGGTCAAACTAGTTATTTATTTTATATAGGTTAATAAGTATTAATATGTGAAGGATAAATTAATTTGATAGAATTTGGGCCTTAAAACTAATTGGATTTAATTTATATGTGGATAAAATTTAATCATATTATAATTAAGAGAATTAACAAGATATATTAATAAATAAATAAATAACTAAAGACCTAATCTGTCTCACGGTACGTGTAATCGAGGAAAGAGGGAAAAGGCACAGTAAACTAGTAAGGGAGAAAGCGGCAGTTCGAAAGCTTCCAATATAATGATGAAAGAAATTTGTTTAATAAAGCTGAGATAAAATCATGAAACTCTCATATCAATTGTGAAGATTATGTATGTATATATATTTAAAGCTTTTGTCTTATTATTAATTATACTGCATGATTTGGTAAAAGGAGAGATTATATATATATATATATATATATATATATATATATATATATATATATGAGTCCGGACGCCCGGATTTTGTTAAAATACGGATTTTTTACTCTTTTTTTTGATTTTTTATGGAACTGAAATTTTTTCATAATACAGTGTTTTGGTGTGATTTGGATACATATAACAAAACAGGTCTGTACAGTCCGGGCGTTCGCACTTTTACCCCACTGTGGTTGTAGAGTTTTAAGCAATTAGCCACTGTGCTTTAAAAATATTCAATTGACCCACTGTGGTTTTTAAAAATGTACAATCAAGTCATTCCGTTTAATTTGACTAACAGACGTCTAAAAATATCATACGTGGCTTTTTTGAAAATAAATATCCTACGTGGTTTAATCTTTTCTTTTTATCTCTTTTCCAAATAATACAAATAATATATCAAAAAATTTGTATCAATGAGATCTATTACAACATTATATTAATTTCTACAAAAATAAAAAATAAATAATAAATAATTACTTGGCAAAAATAATTAAAATAATAATAAATTAAAATAAATATTTTAATTTATTTTCTTTATTTGTATTATTTTCCTTATCTCTTTTCTTTCTTTTAATAATTATTTTTATTTTAAAATTTAATACTAATATATATTTTAATGATATAAAAAAGGTAAGTACATCATTAACATAAAATAGAAAATTAGTTTTAAAAATAAAAATAAAATATTAGTTTGATTGAGACGGCCATGGTGATATATTTAAAAATAATTAATTTTAAAAATAAAATAAAATATTAATTTTTCATGTATATTACTACTTATATAATTCTTGTTCCAAAAATATTAAAATTTAAAAAAATTAGAAACTAAATTACCATAGATTCCACAAGCTGCAAATTAAGTTTAAAAATAACGTAGGATATTTTATTTTATTTTATTTTAAAAATAATTAATTTTAAAAACTAAAAATAAAATATTAATTTTAAAATTAATTAATTAATTTTACCTCACTGTGGAAAATATTTCTGAAGTGACCATGATTTTTTTTTAACGAAATGATTAATAATTAAAATAAAATAATTAATTTTAAAAAAAAATAAATAAACATTTTACAAGTTAATGATTATTTATTAATCATTACTTCCAAATATTTATTTTAATTTTATTTTTAAAAATAATTATTTTATTTTATTTTTAAAATTAATTATTTTATTTTAAAAGTAATTAATTATTTTTAAAATTAATGTTTTATTTTTATTTTATTTTTAAAATTATCACCATGGCCGTCTCAATCAAACTAATATTTTATTTTTATTTTTAAAATTAATTTTCTATTTTATCCTAATTATGCACTTACCTTTTTATATCATTAAAATATATATTAGTATTAATTTTTAAAATAAAAATAATTATTAAAAGAAAGGAAAAGAAAAAGATAAGGAAAATAATACAAATAAAAAAATGAATTAAAATATTTATTTTAATTTTATTATTATTTTAATTATTTTTGCCACGTAATTAATGATTTTTTTTTGTAGAAATTAATATAATGTTGCAATAGATCTCATTGATACAAAAATTTTGATATATTATTTGTATTATTTGAAAAAGAGAGAAAAGGAAAAGAAAAAGCCACATAGGATATTTATTTATTTTCAAAAACGCCACGTAGGATGTTTTTAGACGTCTTTTAGTCAAATTAGACAGAATGGCTTGATTGTACATTTTTAAAAACCACAGTGGGTCAATTGAATATTTTTAAAGCACAATGACTAATTGCTTAAAACACTACAACTATAGTGGGTTAAAGTGCTTTTTTCCATATATATATATATATATATATATATATATATATATATATATATATATATATATATATATAGTAAAATAATCAATATGACACGCTCACACAAGAGTGTGGATTTTGTTTTCTGCGAAGAAAAAAAAATAAAGTCATGGAGCCAATAATTGAATGATCAGAAGTCATGTAATATATATATGTATTCTAATACTTAGATAAAATAATATTGTCATAACTTAAATTTTTTGTATAATATGTTTTTTGAAAGTTGTTATCATAAGCAATTGATTATTATTTATAATATATGCACTAAAAAATATAATAAATAATTTAACTGTGTAACAAAATTTTAATCTTTAACTCTAATAATCTTTCAATTTTATATATTAGAAGTATACAAAAGTCTATCATAATCTTGATAAAAAGTTTATAAAAGTCTGTTACTTATTTCATGAAGTCTATAAAAGTCATTTTTAAAAAGTCTTTAAAAGTCATTAAAATCCACAAAGTCTATAAAAGTTTATCACTTAAAAAAAGTCTTTAAAAATCTTAAGAGCATTCTCAATAGTTTCTCCAATTTTGAAGAATACATCAACAAATTATTATACAACAGTTTTCTTATCCTTATTTGACTCTCTATTTTAATCCTTATATAAAATTTTACTCTCCAGTGTGAGGGAGTCAAAAAGTCGTTCCCTATATATGCACAATGACATTTCACACTCTCATTTAAGTGGACAACTCATCAATCGTACACATCTTGATATTTTTTTTACTACTTCATTTTCAAATTATAAAATTAATATTGACTTATTTTTAAAACTAATTTCAAATGTATTCAAATTTAAAATTGATATAAATTTATTTAATTTATGTCAATATAATTATAAATATTATAAAAGTATTATTAATTATAAAATTTATTGTTTTCAAATTTTAAATGAATCATATTAATTTAAAATTTAAAATATTACAAATTAATTTTTAAAAGTTAATATTGATCTTATGTACATTTACAACTACAATCCATTCAATACTCACTCCATACATTACTTCAAATTTAAAATAAAATAAAAATTATTTTACAGTGGAATAGAATTGATAAAGTATACTCTCTCTCTCTCTTAAATTATAAGATTATTATTAATTTGATACTTTGACGGTTGGAACTTTTAAATTTTAACTTTTAACTTTTAAATTTTATTATTTAAGAAATCAATATAAGGAACATGTTGGGTACATAGTGAAAAAATTGAATCCCTATTTTACATAATGACTCAATAACATTGCAGAATAAAAATAAAGATAAAAAAACTATTGTGAATGCTCTAATTGAATACACTCTCATATGAGTTACTTGTAAAATCGTCTATTTTTTTTTCTTATCTAAATATATAACAATTCCTTTCTTTTGGTAACCATCAAAATAATACTCCTTCCATTCCTACGTAAGTACTCTATTGGTTCCATAATAATTGTCTTTTTAATTTTATGCACATGAATTAAAAAAAGTCATTTAATACTATCATTTAAGAATTAAAATTTATATAAAATTCCATCACTGAGTTTTATGGAAAGTTGGAAACTATTAATGCAAGGAAAAAAATTTATTAGGAGAATGAGAGAAGTTAGGTGTAATATAGTATATATATTATTTTTGAATATATATATATATATATATATATATATATATACACTCTCTCTAATCAAACTATTGGAGTTATTTTTATTCTTCTTTAAATTAATTTGAAATATGAGCAAATTCATAAATATCAATCTTACTATTTTTTGGTATCATTATGCGAATATCAAATTTTATCCACTTTGTATACCATATACAAAGAAATTATATTTATTCATGACGTTTTTGAGTTAAATAAGATACCTTTAAAATAAATTAATTATTCTTAAAAAAAACAAAATTTTTAAGCTCATGCCAACTTTTAAACGTGTAATCAAACATGCATTTAGCATTCCCTTATTTTGTTCCATTTTAAGTAATATATTATCTAAAACATATTAAAAGTTTTAATAACAATATATGTTGAACAAATTTATTAAATAAAATTTTGTAATGAAATGAGTATGCACTGTTCTTCATTGCTGCTGCTTCAATCGACCTGATAAGATCTACAATTTGGTTGGTTTATAAACTGATGGGTTGGTTAAAATTTGAACTCATATTTGACCCAAACCAGTTAGTTAACCAAACCAGTTAGTTAACTGATTTTGACTCCTTTTTATTTTTTTCAAAAAACTGTCGTACACTTTGGACAAATGGTTCGTTTGGTATTTATATGCTTGTGAACGTCATGCACGGGTAATTGGAGCTTTTGCCCAATGTTAATCGTTCTGTACAATATGTAATGCCCGCAAACTATAGCAATTTGTTCGCCCAAGTCTCCATATATATATATATATATATATATATATATATATAGTCCAGCGAACTAACAACGAACCAGCTATAACGACAGTTTATTCCATCGCTATAGCATAGAAAGCCGATTTTTTATGCTATAACGACGAAAAAAAACGTCGTTATAGCCAGTTCGCTGGAGAAAATCAGGCTATATATGTGTGTTTGAAAATGATTCATAGCAAATAGTTGCTATGGACTACAATTGAGTATACAATCTCTACCATACAATACTAGATCAAACGGATAGGATTAAAAAAGGCAAAATCGACGTATGCTACTATTGTAGCGGACAGATTAATCATAAAATTTGGATTAATTTACCCCCAATCAGTCATAGGCAATACAATTAACGGATTTATGGTTTATTAACTAAACTGAACTATTTTTTAATCTACGAAACGGTATTAGATCAATTTGCCCAAAATAGGCTATAGCAAATACTTTCATATATATATATATATATGAAATATTTTGATGATTACATGCCCATTTTATGGTACAAGATGCTGAACTAGCAGGATTTTGACATGCATTCTATTTACAATTCTAAAACAAGCGACTATTCCCACTAAAGAGAGAACAAAAAAGAACAAATAAACAGAAAGGAAAAAAGGATAGAAAGAGACTACCTTTAGCTCTTCATGAAGTGGTACTTGGATTCAACATAGCCTTCCGCGTCCCATAAAAATGATCCAAATGCAACTGCCTCCAATACCAGCATTGTCAATCCGGAAAATGTTACAGCAACCACTTCGTCATTAGATGTATCGAGGGAACCATCTTCTGCAATTCTGATATCAGGCTTTCCAAATAGTGCTTGTGTCTGCTTTTCGATCAAAGAAATTGCTTCTTTTGAGCGAATGGTTGCATATTTCTGAAGTGTCTCCGCATCCAAATACATTACATAAGATCTCAATCTATATGCTTTAACTTCACGAGAGTCCACTAAGCCTTCATCGCCATCATCAGGCATTATCCGTATCAATGAATCTGGATCCCAGAACGGACTTTGAGGTGCTGGTTGTTGAAAACTTACTTCTTCTTTGAAACCCTCGGGAAGGGTGTTCATGTATCTCTCGAGTTGAAATCTCTGGTCAACTCTTTTCAGGAAATACCCGTACATAATAGAAGCAGCATACAGCTTTCCAAGTTTTATTTTGCTGATCTGAACAACGGTATCTAGAGGACCCACAACCCGTTCCCCAAGAACAAGAGATAAGTGGCTCTGTATCATCTCAAATGCTTCAGGGGAGTGAACAGATTCTAGTTTCTGTTCTTGATTTGGCCAGAAATCCACCCTTCCAGCAGGATCTGGGGTTGCCGATACCTTTGGGATCATTGAAATTTCATTGTCGACAAATTTCTGTACAATTAAGCAGTATATAATTTCCTCAACTGCCATGTGCTTTTCCTTCTCTTTTACTTCAGCTATTCTCCTGAAATTGAAGGCTATGTCATGTTGAGCATCTCCAGCAAGGTGGACTATACTATGGACTATATTTAGTCCATATGACATCAATCCATGAGATAGTCTTTCAATTCTTCTAGCAGATGGACTATCTCATAGACTATAATATTAAAAAATTATATTATATTTAATAAATTATAGTCCACCAATCATTCTTCCATACTCCCATTAAAATACATTAAAAATTATAGTCCACCAAAATCAAATTCCTTGATATAGTCTTTTGAATCCACCGAAAAATCTCTTACTATATTTAGTCTAGCTACTGGAGAGGGGCATGAGTCCTAATATAGTCTAGGATTGATGGAGCTCCAGCCTGCTAGAGATGGCCTTAGTGATTTTCATACTACCAGCAACAGGCCAATTGAAAGAAATGTGAGAAACAACTACATAATAAATAAAGGCCAATATTGGCCATATTCTAACTGTGAAGAATTAGTCAAAGCATATAATACACCATGTCAACCACAAATGGTTCTTCAACTTTATTAGGCGATAAACAAATAGGCGGCAATGGAAAATGCTCATCTCTGCATTATGTAGAAACATCAATCCTATTTTTTGTTCCCTTTATTCAGCAATAAGATGGATAGATCAAGAATATGTGCTATTTTGATATAGTTGCATCTCATATAAATAAGTTCCATTTATAACTTTCTACCTAGGAAATCAATTAATTATCATTAGAACCTACTGTGTCCCAAGTTGTACAGGTTATTGGTATTGTTAATCTAAACCCCATACGACTGTGGTAATTCATTGCTAGAGTACCATGCTTAAAAGTTTGACGGGGAAAAGATCTTTCAATCCTCTAACCATGTAACTGTGCCAATTTGATATAGTTGCATTTCATACAGGTAAGTTCCGTTTGTAACTTTCAAACAAGGAAGCAAATTAATTAACAGTAGAACTTACCGTCTCCTAAGCTGTACAGGTTATTGGTATTATTGCTCCAAATAGCCATATGAGAATGACTCCAATTCATAGTTAAAGAACCATGCTTAAAAGTTTTACGGGAAAAAAGATATTTCAATTGCCTCCCTACCAAATATCTTCTTTAATTCATCTCAACTCAATTTAACCTATAAGAGCTTTAAAGTTGACAGAAGCAGCACTTCAAGGACCAAAAGGAATGCCTTAGAGGGAAGGGAAAAAATAGGGTCTTCGTACTTCAAAAAAATACAACAAAAGTAATCCCACTAAAATTAGATAATGAGTTGAACTGAGTTCAACTATATATTACCCAGTTCCGGCCCTTAAGAGGCTCAAGGTAGAGAAAATACCAAGCAGTTTAAATGAGCAACTGGTTCAATTTCAAGGATAAACTGAAGTTAATTATGGCAACAGGTTCAATTTCAAGGAAGGACTCCCTCTAGAGCATGTACTATGAAGTTTATGCCAAGTTTAGTTGCACAAAGTTATAGGTTAACATTCTGCTAGTATATTTTCCCATCTGTTTGCACGCTGGTTATTTTACTAGCTTTCTCTATTTTGAATTGGAAGTGGGATCTATGTTATTCCAATCTCACTGATGTAATTTTGTTAAATTTCATAGTTTTAGCAGGTCCAAGTAGAGGTCTAAGTATTTTGTCTGTGATTTCTGAAAATTAATTGGCACCAAGTTTAGTTGCCAGTAAGTTCTTTTGACCACCAAAGGTATAGCTGGTATATATTTTATGCTTCTTTGATTTTGTGTAATTACTAAAATCTTACGCATCTTGCATTATGCCATTTCCCATCCTTTTTTAATCTCTTCATCTCCTTTAATTTCTATTTTTGTCTTCAAAATACCTGTACAATTGAAGTGCTGCTAGATTTTTACTTTTTCACTTGAAAACACGCACTATCTCAACCTAAATTTGAAGCTTCAAACTTAGCTTATGAGCCCTAATGACGTATAGACATTCAACTAACAATCAGTCATCCAAAAGAGCCAAAACCAATAAATATTGTTCAATACAACTCTCGTCAACCTTTTAGTAATTGTAGAGTGTTTTGGTGAAGTGGACTAAGAAATTGAGGAATGAGGATAGAGCTTATTGCTTTGCTGAGAGGGAGAATGTGGGGTGATGGATCCAATCATTTAGTTTCAGAAAGTAAAGTAAAATTATGGGATTCTACTGAGATAACTGAAAAGACAGAAAATATAAAGAACTGATTTTGTTACACTTGCAGATTATTTTTTAGGCTTTGAACAAGTCTATAAATTAACAGGATAACTGCTTAGTTCTGATATCTATTATTCTAAATCATTCGTAAGCACATATCAACCATAAGAAAAAGAATACATGACTGCTTACGCGACTTGATACTTTTTGTTTGGAATGGTTTGTTGTCAGAAATTTCCATAAATAATATATATTTCGTCCCACATATCTTTAGATGTATTCAAATATTTTTACATGTATTCAAATATTTTATAATATTCAATTTTTATATTTTTAATTATAATATAAATATTTTTAAAATATAATATTTATAATTAAAGTACTTACTTGTAGAGGGAAAGATCTTGTGTAGAAGGTGTAGCTTCTTCTTTATGGGCATCTCTGTCACTTTGTAGGTTCTCAAGCTGCTGATCAACGGCAGCAGGAAGCAGATGGGGATGGGTTTGCAATATTTGCGCCAAGAGCTGACCAACTGGGGACTCGAGCTGAAGAGGAGCCATCGGAGCCAAATCTGGACCTGAATCTCCTGATGCTTTCACTGCCAAGCTTCTTGCTCGGGATGTGTCTGACCCAACTCCTAGCTTCAGGATGGATGATGAAGGACATCTCTAACATAACACTGAGTATGAGAACAACAAAAAGAGTGCATTCTAATAATATGGGATTTACGTACAAGTCTACTATTAATCATGTCGAGGGGCTGCAGGTTGCAGCATTCTCTGCAAAATATAGTTCTACTTTGATTTTCCATACAATGCTAAATGTACACATGTTAACTTCAAAGGCTTCTAGTATTTCCTAGTTGTAGTTCAATTTCCAAGAAACTGAGAAATGAAGATACATGATCTATTATCCTAAGACTGTTCATTTCTTGTCCATGCCCATTTTATAAAAAGTAGACTTCCAAGTCCCTACAAGTTTTACAAACTTTGACCAAGTACTTTTTTCCTCCTGATTGGCTGATTCACAGAATAATAACTACCATTTGTTATTAGTCTTTCTGTACTAGATTTCATCAGCCATTACAAACATTAAAGTAAATTGATAGACAAAAATAAAACATGTGCTAAGCAGATGCCTGCACTAATACTTTATCCATCTAACAAAATAGTCCTACTTTTGGTTGTTTTTACTTAAAAAATTAAGTTTTCTCATAGGAGACACTTGGACATAATTTTTAGATGATTTTTTTTCCAATATTAAATTGAAAACTATATATTATTATTAAATATATTTCCAATAGTGTCCTATGAAATGGTTACAGTTTAATATTCGTAAAAAAAATGTCAACTAATGTTTCCAGTATGCGCTTATATGGAGTAGCCTCCTTGAAAATGTGCATGTTGTAAACACTAACTCAACCAGATTTAGCTATATCTTTTAAGAAAGTTATCATATTGCACCAGGGTAAACATATTTTGCACCAACTAAGTGACCTGGAAAAACATACCCCTACCGTACTTTATATTGTGAAAAGAGACGTTTTTCATTCCCACTTTTGTTCCTCGTACTGTATCGAATTATGATTTTGGTAACATTGGTTGATTTTCTTTTACGAATATTAAGCTGTAATCGTTTCATAGGACACTATTGGAAATATTGGTTGATTTTCTTTTATGAATATTAAGCTTTAACCATTTCATAGGACACTATTGTAACCATTTTATTGTAACATTGGTTGATTTGTTTTATTATTATTTTTAGGGATAAATTAATTAGTAGTAAACCACTAAACCTTTTACACCTTGTCTTGCACCATAGCCATTAGTTGTGGCCCAAGTATTATAACATGCTAATTTCATTAATGTTATGTCATTTTACAATTTATTAACTAAAATTACGTTGTTTTTGGGTTGTTGCCGCAACCAACTAGTTGTAGAAATTGGAGCCACACTTCCCCTCACACCCATTGTTCAAAAAACCGCTAGGCCGACCTAGTGGACGAGGGGAGCACCTAGCTCCTATGTGGTGCCTAGGTGTTTTCCTAGGCAGACTAGACAATTTTCTTTGACCGTCTCATTTATTTATTTTTCTATTGCATCATATAGTATATATATTTTTAGCTTTTTACATAAACAATTACCAAATAAGCATTAAAGGCTTAACAAAATCATATCAAGTATTGTAGAGCGTTAAAGCCTTTATTAAATCGATATAATAGAGGTATGATTCTGCTTAGGTGGGACTTAGGCACCTAACCAAATCTAGGCGGTTGAGGACTCGCCTAGCGCCTAAGGGGAGATTAAGTGGAGTTAGGCGGGTATTTTTATAGTGTGTTGTGTTATATATATAGAGAGATAGCTAGTTGATTTGTTAATCTACCACAAACTCAAAGACGCACACACATAAAATAAGCTAATCGCTTTTGGGTCTATGGCCACGGAGAGTCCACTGTGATATGCACACATAAAATTAGGGTTACAAATTGATAAGAGCTAAAGAAAAGAGAGAGAAAAAGAAGATCGAAGAAGAAAGTGGAACGAAGTAAGATAGGAGATTCTTAAGAAGGCGACGCCATTGAGTCCCCGTAGCTTTCTCTCTCTTCACGACTCTTCTTCTTTGTGAATCGTTCTCTCTTTTCGCGCTTTTCCCTTTCCCCCCGTATCCTTTATTTTGGAACTCTTTCTCTATCCTGGACGTGATAAGCATGTGATGCATGGGTCCTTCTTTCATTTATTAACAAAATTATTGTTAAATACTTTATGCTTTATACATTTTAGATCATAGTCCTATATTTTTATGCTTTTGCACATCATTCTCGACACTTATGTGCAAATTTAAATATAAATACATAATTCAAGACTTTCAGCAACTAGTAGAATATTAATGTAATATTATATTATATTTTATTTCATTACATTACATTAAAAAATGACAAATCCATGTATCCTCATGTCACGCACCCGTATCCCCGCATCTATGCCCTTACTTCTAGACACACACTCTTATAAAGCCATGAATGAGACTGTGATGCTTTGGTTGGGAGTTTATGAGGGAAAGAGAGGAAGGGAAAGTGTAGGCTTTTAATTTTATTTGTGCAAGAGAACTGAAGGATTTAACTCAACCAAACATTAGTCTCAAACACTCAAACTAGTTGGGGTCGACTGTAGTTGAATCCTTTTCCTTCACTTCTCAGGATGATTCCTCAGTTATATTCATATTTTGCACGTCTTTTTATTTTATTTATTATTTTTTTAATAACTTCTCCAAATTAGTTTCGTACTTTCCCTACACCTTCGGTTCTCACCATTCCGAACCTATCACTTCTTTTTACCAGTCATCTAAACACTACATGCCCATACCATCTCAAACGGTTCTCTAGCATATTGGTACACACCCTCAACTCTCTTGTGAAAGCCTTTATTTCTAATCCTATCAAGTCTCATGTGTCCATACATCCCCTAGGCATTCGCATCTCATTTACACTCAACTTATGCTCTTGTTACTTCTTTGTAGCCAAACACATAGATCCATAAAGCATTCTTGACATCACAATCGTCCTATAAAATGTTCCTTTCAATTTGACTTGGATTTTGTGGTCGCATAAAAAAACTCCTAAATCACTTTATTCCTTCAATTAACCTGCTCGAATCCTATGAGTATCATCATCATCATTTTGTTGTACTTTGTGGCATTTTACTTTGTGTTCTTTTAGTGAACTTGACACACTATCGCATCTTAACTTAATAGTAAAGAACACACTCATAAATAGACACATAAAATATCCACGTTTTTGGACAAAAATACAAATGTTAACACATGTTAAGCTTTTAGATGAGATATGTCAATGACTTGAGTAGTTATATATATTGGTGTATTATTTGGAAAGAGCAGAACAGTCGATATTGCAAAGGTAGAGCAAAGCCCCTTGCCCATATTTTGTTTCTTTTCGTATGGCTTGATGAGGTGTATCTGGGCTCTACAATGCATTTTGTAGATTTTTTAGGAGATTTTGCTTTAAGAACTTAGTTTAAGTAACTTTTTTGGTAGGTTCAATTTTTTTTACTAATAAAGGAATATATTATGAGAATTGTTTAAAAATCAACAAAATATGAATAGTTTCACATTGGTCCAAAATATGTGGGGGTAGTGTGTCTATTTATGAACCAAAGAGGTGTCCTTTGCCATTGGTAGACATCAGGGTATAAAGTGTCATCTTCCGTGAATAAACTCCCAACAAGGTTAATATGATCCATTTCCTTCCTTTCCTTTCTTTGTGTTTTCTTAATTTTGAAAATTAATTTTTTTCGATCACAAATTTTATACTGAATTTGAACACAAGACATTGAAACAGTTAGATGGAAGTGTGTCGTTTGTGTTAAAAAAGAAAAGAAAAAGAAGAATTTATTTTGGGGCGAACGGAGTTATGAAGCGTTTAACATGTGGTATTTAGTACCCCTCTTTTTGAGTTAGCTGATTGCACAACTAATTAATTAGGTATAGTGGTTGAGCACTTGCTAGATAAATATTTTACTCAATAATTTTTTCATTCATCTATCCTTGTGACGAACAGCAATACGTTAGTGTACAAAACAAAGACTCGCTATTTTTCTCTCTAACTGATTTTTCGATCTAATTGGGTTCTTTCTCCAACGTTGGCTCTGGCCACCTGCCGGAGGTCCTTTTCTTTCTTCTCATCTTCCTTTCTTGGTATCGCTTATTTTTTCTACTTTTATTAGATTTGGGTTTCTTTTGAATTCTTAAAGGTTCATACCTTGGTTAGATGGGTCTATTTATGGACAAATCTGGTTCTTTTTCTGTCGAGTTATGGTTATGGTCAGATCGGATTATTACTTGCAATGGTAGGCAAGATAATTTGTTGGTGGTGGGGTCTAAGATGATGGTGGTGTTATGGCCGGAGCCTTGTCTCCTCCACCTATTTCTCCTCTATCCTCTAGCTCCCTTGTGGACTCTTCTTTCCCTTTGTTAGGGGCATTTTTTCTTATAAAATGGTGTCTCCTTTCTTGCATTTGGATGTAGGATCTGGTCTTGGAGGTTAATTTTTAGATCCACCTCGAAGGAGTTCTCTTTGTCAAGGTATTATTTGGCGTATCCCATTTGGAGAAGCTTGTACATCCTACCATTTGTTATATACTTGTGCATGTTCTTGTTGATCTTTTAGTTGTGAAATTATTACCTCATTGTTGGTAAGTTTGTACACTTGGAATGCTCGTTTCAACACTTGGTATTTATTTTCTTCCAAGTGGTGGACTTCAGCACTTGATGATAAATTTTAATTAAGGAGCTACTTCTTTATGTCCTTCCTGCGGTGTTTTTTCCTTTGTTGTTTGGACCCATATGTCTTGGATTACTATTCTATGATTCGCCGTTCGCATGGATTAAGGTACTCTACCATTGTAGGGTGTCATACCCTATGCTTATTATTTAGTTTTATGAATGTTCCTTATTGAAAAAAAAAGAATAACATTTTACTCCTCATGTTGGTAGACAATTATTTTGTTGAGGTTAGGGTTACTTTAAAATAATACCATGGTTATGAACTACGGTCTAGTACGAACATTTCGAAAACTAGTAAATTTTCGTTCCTAAGAATCAAATTTAGCAGTTTGAAATTTCTTTTTCCTATTTAGTAACAAGAAACAATATAAACTTTACAAGAATGATTACTCCAAAATATCTAGGATATTACAAGTATAATTACACATGGATAAATCTAGAAAGCTCTATTAGAAATACTAATACGTGTAAGACAATTCTAAAAAATGTCGCCTAATGTTTCCAGTATGCGCTTATATGGAGTAGCCTCCTTGAAAATGTGCATGTTGTAAACACTAACTCAACCAGATTTAGCTATATAAGTTATCATATCGCACCAGGGTAAACGTATTTTGCACCAAGTGACCTGGAAAAACATACCCCTATCGTACTTTATATTGTGAAAAGAGACGTTTTTCATTCCCGCTTTTGTTCCTCGTACTGAATCGAATTATGATTTTGGTAACATTGGTTGATTTTCTTTTACGAATATTAAGCTGTAACCATTTCATAGGACACTATTGGGAATATTGGTTGATTTGTTTTACGAATATTAAGCTGTAACCATTTCATAGGACACTATTGTAACCATTTTATTGTAACATTGGTTGATTTGTTTTATTATTATTTTTAGGGACACTATTCTTAGGAACGAAAATTTACTAGTTTTCGAAATGTTCGTACCAGACCGTAGTTCATAACCATGGTATTCAATAAGGAACATTCATAAAACTAAATAATAAGCATAGGGCATGACACCCTACAATGGTAGAGTACATCGAAGAAGGTTCAACAAATGGAGCTACACCATAGATAATTAAACTTAAATTACTACTATAATTACAACAAACAAGTCCTAAATCAGCTAGAGCATTTGTTGGCCTCTTGATAAATGTATTCAAACCGTATCACACTATGCGACCTCTGAAATCTGCCTCATGATAAAGACGATGAAAGGGCTCCACCTTTACCCATGTCAGGGCTAATAAGTGAAATGCATGTTGATCGACCGGAAATGCCAACAAGTAAAGAGTAATAGTGTCCTCGATTGCAAAATGAAGTCACTACCAATCATATCACAAATATCCCTTTTCCGCTTTGCCAATGAAAGAAAATTAAGTTGAATAGTACAATTAAATCCCGAGGCATAGGGAGAGAAACTTTTTTAAGAGGAAGGGCAATCAAGGCAACAGACGAGGATTTGTAAGCATGAACAGGGAGATCCCTCACAGGATGACAATGAATCCATGCGAACGGCGAACCATAGAACAGTAATCTAAGACATATGGGTCCAAACAACAAAGGAAAAAACACCGCGGGAAGGACATAAGAAGTAGCTCCTTAATAAAAATTTATCATCAAGTGCTAAAGTCCAGAAGAAAATAAATATGTTGAAACAAGCATTCCAAGTGTACAAACTTACCAACAATGAGGTAATAATTTCACAACTAAAAGATCAACAAGAACATGCACAAGTATATAGCAAATGGTAGGATGTACAAGCTTCTCCAAATGGGATACGCCAAATAATACCTTGACAAGTAGAACTCCTTCGGGGTGGATCTAAAAATTAACCCCCAAGACCAGATCCTACATCCAAATGCAAGAAAGGAGACACCATTTTACAAGAAAAAATACCCCTAACAAAGGGAAAGAAGAGTACACAAGGGAGCTAGAAGATAGGAGAAATAGGTCGAGGAGACAAGGCTCTGGCCATAACCACCATCAAGATGGATCTTAGACCCCACCAACAACAAATGTTCTTGCCTACCATTGCAAGTAATAATCCGATCTGACCATAACCATACCTCGACAAAAGAACCAGATTTGTCCATAAATAGACCCATCTAACCAAGGTATGAACCTTTAAGAGTTCAAAAGAAACTCAAATCCGACAAAGGTAGAAAAAAATAAACAAACGATACCAAGAAAGGAAGATGAGAAGAAAGAAAAGAACCTCCGGCAGGTGGCCAGAGCCAACGTTGGAGAAAGAACCCAATTAGATCGAAAAATCAGGTAGAGAGAAAAATAGTGAGAGTCTTTGTTTTGTACACTAACGTATTGTTGTTTGTCACAAGGATAGATGAATGAAAAGATTATTGAGTAAAATATTTATCTAGCAAGTGCTCAACCACTATACCTAATTAATTAGTTGTGCAATAAGTTAACTCAAAAATAGGTGTACTAAATACCACATGTTAAACACTTCATAACTCCGTTCGCCCCAAAATAAATTCTTCTTTTTCTTTTCTTTTTTAACGCAAACAACACACTTCCATTTAACTGTTTCAATGTCTTTTGTTCAAATTCAGTATAAAATTTGTGATCCAAAAAAATTAATTTTAAGGAAAGGAAGGAAATGGATCATATTAACCTTGGTTGGGAGTTTATTCATAGATGGCACTTTATACCTGATGTCTACCAATGGCAAAAGACACCTCTTCGGTTCATAAATAGACACTACCACCACATATTTTGGACCAATGTGAAACTATTCATATTTTGTTGATTTTTAAACAATTCACATAATATATTCCTTTATAAGTAAAAAAATCGAACATACCAAAAAAGTTACTTAAACTAAGTTCTTAAAGCAAAATCTCCTACAAAATCTACAAAATGCATTGTAGAGCCCAAATACACCTCACAAGCCATACGAAAAGAAACAAAATATGGGCGAGGGGATTTGCTCTACCTTTGCAATATCGATTGTTCTGCTCTTTCCAAATAATACACCAATATATAAAACTACTCAAGTCATTGATATATCTCGTCTAAAAGCTTAACAGGTGTTAACATTTGTATTTTTGTCCAAAAACGTGGATATTTTATGTGTCTATTTATAAGTGTGTCCTTTGCTATTAAGTTAAGCCACAGGCGTTAGTGTGTCAAGTCCACTAAAAGAACACAAAGTAAAATACCACAAAGTATAGCAAAATGATGATGATGATACTCATAGGATTCGAGCAGGTTAATTGAAGGAATAAAGTGATTTAGGAGTTTTTTTATGCAACCACAAAATCCAAGTCAAATTGAAAGGAAAATTCGATTGTGATGTCAAGAATGCTTTATGGATCTATGTGTTTGGCTACAAAGAAGTAAAAAGAGCATAAGTTGAGTGTAAATGAGATGCGAATGTCTAGGGGATGTATGGACACATGACACTTGATAGGATTAGAAATAAAGGCAATCGCAAGAGAGTTGAGGGTGTACCAATTGAAGAGAATATGCTAGAGAACCGTTTGAGATGGTATGGGCATGTAGTGTTTAGATGACTGGTAAAAAGAAGTGACAGGTTCGGAATGGTGAGAACCGAAGGTGTAGGGAAAGTATGAAACTAATTTGGAGAAGTTATTAAAAAAATAATAAATAAAATAAAAAGACGTGCAAAATATGAACAAAACTGAGAATATGATTCCTGAGAAGTGAAGGAAAAGGATTCAACTACAGTCGACCCCAACTAGTTTGAGTTTCAGTTCTCTTGCACAAATAAAATTAAAAGCCTACACTTTCCCTTCCTCTCTTTCCCTCATAAACTCCCAACCAAAGCATCACAGTCTCATTCATGGCTTTATTCTAGGAAGTAAGGGCATAGATACGGGGATACGCGTGCGTGACATGGGGATACATGGATTTGTCATTTTGTTAATGTAATATAATAAAATATAATATTACATTAATATTCTACTAGTTGCTGAAAGTCTTGTATTATGTATTTATATTTAAATTTGCACATAACTAAAGTGTCGAGAATGATGTACAAAAGCATAAAAATATAGGACTATGATCTAAAATGTATAAAGCATAAAGTATTCACATGCATCATATGCTTATCACATCCGGGATAGAGAAAGAGTTCCAAAAAATAAGGATACGGGAAAGGGAAAATCGCGAAGAGAGAACGATTCACAAAGAAGAAGAGTCGCGAAGAGAGAGAAAGCTATGGTGACTCAACGGCGCCGCCTTCTTAAGAATCTCCATCTTACTTCTTGCCACTTTCTTCTTCGATCTTCTTTTTCTCTCTTTTCTTCAGCTCTTCTCAATTTGTAACCCTAATCTTATGTGTGCATATCACAGTGGACCTCCGGCGCGCACTGGGTGCACAGCAGCTTCTTATGTGTGTGCGTCTTTGAGTTTGTGGTAGATTAACAAATCCACTAGCTATCTCTCTCTATATGTATATAACACAACACACTATAAAAATACCCGCCTAACTCCACTTAATCTCCCCTTAGGCGCTAGGCGAGTCCTCAACCGCCTAGATTTGGTTGGGTGCCTAAGTCCCACCTACCTAGGCAGAATCATTCCTCTACTATATCGATTTAATAAAGGCTTTAACAGCTCTACAATACTTGAAATGATTTTGTTAAGCCTTTAAAGATTGCTTATTTGGTACTTGTTTATGTAAAAAGCTAAAAATATATATATACTATATGTTGCAATAGAAAAATAAATAAATGAGACCGTCTAAGAAAATTGTCTAGTCTGCCTAGGAAAACACCTAGGCACCACATAGGAGCTAGGCGCTCCCCTCGTCCACTAGGTCGGCCTAGCGAATTTTTGAACAATGGGTGTGAGGGGAAGTGTGGCTCCAATTGCTACAACTAGTTGGTTGCGGCAACAACCCAAAAACAAAGTAATTTTAGTTAATAAATGGTGAAATGACATAACATTGATGAAATTAGCATGTTATAATACTTGGGCCACAGCTAATGGCTATGCTGCAAGACAAGGTGTAAAAGGTTTAGTGGTTTACAACTAATTAATTTATCCCTAAAAATAATAATAAAACAAATCAACCAACATATGTAATTTTAGTTGAAAATTACATAACCAAATGTAATTAACCAGTTTAGCGAAGGTCTCAGTTTACTTCACACCCAAATGTTGAAATTTAATTCATCCAGCTTTTTTCCTTTCAAAATTTTCGCACTCAATCTCTGAGCATCCACTTACGTCAGAAAACACACATAAAACATAATACTCCATATATAGAGGAGAAACCAGAAACATAATTTCCAGCAAAAAATAAATAAAAGAAAAACTTACTTTGAGAAATCCAGTAGAAAAAAGAGGGGACTTTGAATCCGGCGACCTATAGCCGCCGCAGGCGGTGGAGGGAAGGACCAACGATACGTCGCTGAAGGCGCTAGCAATTTGCAACATCTCTCCTCTTCTTTTCCACAAATTCAAGAGACTCTGGTTGGCCCTTGTGAGATAGACAGCGTGGGAAGCAGATATTTGATAATAAGGAAACGAGCTCGGTGCCTTGAAGGTCTCGAAATCGAGTTTTTGTGAAGGAGAAAATAGTGTTAAAGGAGATACTGGAACCGGAAGGTGAGAACCAACAAAAATATAAATAATACTCCTTCATATTTTAACTAATAAATAATTATTAATTGAGGTTGCGTTATGAGAGAGAAATATAAGTTCTAATTGCTCATAAAATTGTTGTAACATGAGAATACTATTATTGAACATGCATTATAATTTAAATGGATAATGTTTTAGTGGCCAAATTATAATTATTTTCGTGTTTAGTTTCCAAACTATTTTCAGCACTTATTTCGTCCTTAAATTTTATTATTTTTATATTATTTATAAGACACCGAATTTTATGAAATAAAAGTATTCAATTTTTCTATTCAGTAAATGGTTAAATTGATAAAAAGCAAAGTTAAGGGTGCTATATATGAATTTTTTTTCAAAATAAACAAGTGGTTATAAAATATTCATTTTTGTTTGAATATTCGTTTTGGTCGTGGAATATTCTTTCCGTCATTAAAAATATTCGCATTTACAGTCACGCCGCAAAACCATTCAGGGGCCCCATAACGTAATAATCATTTGGATGAAGAAAACGCCAAAATTGAGTTTTTATAAATAACTAGCGTAGTTGTTACTGCTATCACCGTTGGAATACCCGGGTTAAAATACAAGAATACGGTTGTTGCAGACAAAGAAAGACACCAGATTGCATACAAGATTTTTTGAATTATTGATTCTTACGTAAGAAGTCACTACTCAATAATTGTTACGAGAGTTACCGCTCAATATTTTATTTTATTGATTCAATAATTGCTGCGTTGATAGTTTATATTATTGTTGTTTCAATAATTGTCAACGCACAATTTCTATTATCGATCAATAATTCATATTATTTGAATAATATTATTAGATAGCATTATTGACAATGTCTAGAAAGTTCACAAGGAGAGGTTTGGTCACCTAATTGCTCGCCAAAGAAGAGAGAAATCTTATCGAAAAGCCCCTCTTTTCGGGAACTACCGGTTGTCATATAATAATGTGATTCTCAGAATATTATTTGTGAATAATTAATTATTGATTTATATGATAAGAAAATATTTATTTGATGTGGTTATAAATGATGAGTTTATTTATGTGGTTATAAATGAAGGAGTTAATGTTGAGGTGTTTTATCGGTATTTTGCCGGATTTGAGGTATTAAAAGATCAAATCGGTGTTATTACGCCTTTATTGTGTGAGTTATAATATTTAATCCGACCGTTGGATCGTTGTAATTTTTGGATATGTTATACATATATAAGTTGAGTATATGTCCACAAATTTTGAACCGTTAAAAATGAGCGTATGATTTGTTATGAATTTTAAGAGGTGACTGATTCAGAAATTAGGTTTATAAATGATTTTGGTGGAAAATTCTAGAAATGGGTGGGCCCCACTTTTGGTTGTTGGGGAAGAAGGCTAATTTTTGGTGGGTGGAATAGTAGCAGGTAAAGCTATCAGGTAGCAGGTCAAGTCTGCTTCGGCATGCTAACATTTTTCTATAAAATAGAGGGCTAAGTTAGAATTGAAAATCACACCAGAATTCATAAGTTTTCTCTTTTTTCTCTCTAGATTATCGAGTGTATTTTGTGAGTATTTAGATACTTGGTGAGTTGCTATTCATCAGTGCAAGTTTCCTTAAGCGCCATATCCGATATCCAATGTAAATACCGCTTCTTTGAGGTAAGGATTTTAAGGGATCAGGCGGATGTTTTTTTCGTAATGATGTTATTCTTTCAATATCATTATACCGAAATATTGGTATGGATTTTATTGTGGAAGTTCTACCTTTTTGTGCTCCGGGGTTACTATTCACGATATGTAGCACTTTATTCACGATACTACACTATTCACGATACTTATTACATTATTCATGTATATGACATTTTTACGTATATGGTACTATGTACGAATACGGAGTACTATTCACGAGTTACTATTCACGAGTTACTATTCATGAGTACTATTCATGACAAAATTGGTTTCTTTTTCTGACTAAATTATCGTTGATTAATGAATCTTACTCTTGAAATTAAATCCATGTTTTGATGATATTGTTTTATTATCATATATAACATTTTATAATCCCGTGAAGAAATTTCTTTTTTGACTTGAGTGTAAAGATAGGTAGATTATTGGTATGATCATTACTATGGGTTCTCTTTGGCCAAGAGTGGCAAAGATGAATTGTGACTAGTATGATCATGACTCATCAATTTACAATTGAATATTTTTAGCTTAAGTGCAAAGGTGAATTGATCAACATGGTTATAATTATGGTTTATATAGATTTTGAAATGATTATATATTTCTTTGAGATATTAATATCTTTGGCATGTAGTGCAAAGATGAATCGTTGTTGAATATCTTTGGCCCAGAGCAAAAGATGACTGTTGTTATTGAATATCTTTGGCTCAGAAAGCAAAGATGAATCATTAATGAATATCTTTGGCCCGTAATGCAAAGATGAATTTATTAGTATGATTATGAACAGAACTGTGATTTGGTATAACCATGATTTTTGATGTTTCGTAAAAGACAGTGATGAAAATTATCTTCGCCCTGTATGAGAAGAGAATTTAGAATCACAATTATGATTATGAGTTATTCATATGATTGTGGAAAGGAACTGCTGATTTATATTACAGGGATAAAACATTGTTGGTGGACTTTTAACACGGAGAAGATAATAGACTTTACGGTCTATTCGACTTTTCTAATGGATTGCTTCGTTCCTCCGCAACTATGGTTGAAAAGTTTTATCATCTACCATATGTTCTAAATCTCGATTTATTATTGATGAAGGCTATTGATAATTTAATTATCTTTAGTCATGATATTCTTTATCGAAGTTAGTTGTGGCTCACCCTTTTGCTTCACAATTCTTTCTGTAATATAAGAATGTAAATGGGCTCAAAGCCGGGGTAACGGAGAAATAGAACTATGGTCTCTAGTCATGGAGGTTCTCCTAAGCAAAGATATAAAATGTGTTGTATACATCATTTAGTAGTTATATTTGGTGAATCAAATAGGGTGAGGCGAACCCAATGTTGGAAGGGTGTTTTTGCCACTATCATACAAGATGTTTAATGACATACAACCTCGTGTCATCATAAAGATGTGGTCAGTGCTCATCCACTTGCCGAGTATATCCACAAGCACTACCTATATAATCTTGGTGTTTGGTTGAAGTATAACCACGCTCCGCCTTTAAGTGGTTCTCGCTTTCCCAAAAACTTCGGTGGTCCCAGCTCCTTGAATCGCTTAATGGTGACCAAACCGTAAGTTGCCATTGTTTCCTCCCGCATTATGAATGTGAGCCATCACCGATGTTGCATGAATTCTAAAAGCTCCTAAACGTACTCATAGCTCATTAATCGATCGATGTTGTTGTTGTTTACGTATGGATTATCGACATCCTGCTGCACATTGTCCTAATTATTGATCTCGTGGAGACTCAACTGCCTCTTGTGCTCCATTGCTATTCTTAACATTCTCGGATGTCATTTTCAAACACTGCCACAAAACAAGGGTTAATTAACATATCACATATTATCCCTATACTCTGACCGACCAATTAAATACCAAATAAACTTAGGTTGGTCATACTAGCGAAGGAATTCCCCATCTCTCTCCTCCTAGTTCTTATCTCACATCTCAGCCAGGGATCATATCTCTAAGCTTTGATACCAACTGTGACGCCCCCAAAAATAGGTATACATCACCTATTCTGAGTCGCCAGATACATGGTATAGAATTCAAATACAACTTAATAATACAACTGTCGTGTATAATACGACAAAACATAACTGTGAGTTTGAATACAAATATTGTCTACTAGAGATTATACAAACTCAAAAGGAGTCCTCATTACATTTATTTTCCCACTATTTCACTGAATAGTGAGGACTACTAATGCACCATCTAGGACCATCACTTTGTTCCCCGACTAGTCTCATTTACGCTTCTCATTTCAAAGAGAATAAAGGAAAAAGAAAGGGTGAGCTCAACTAGCCCAGTAAGAAATATTAATACTAAGATAATGCAGAATAATTTATCATTAGCCTTCAACAGTGTTAAACTGATAAAATATAACAACATTAAATTTAATTGCAGCGGAACAAGCAATACATTAGAAGAGTCAAGTAGGGAATAAAATCTACTATCTTCTATGATTTAAAAGGTTTTTCATCACTTTTATCACCGGGACTCAAACAATAAATAATCCACATCATCGAATCACCCCCGCACTACTACCAAGGATATTCTTTAAGATCCGCGACCACGAATTATCCATGCACTACGGCTTAAGATAATCATGTTTTCATCAACGGTCCCCGATCATGCCATAAAACAATTCATCTTTGCACTACTACTACCAAAGAGAATCCATAGCCATAATCATACCAAAAACTCATCCATCAATGCACTACGGGCCAACGAGGACTTTTTTCACATCATTTGTAACATTACTAAGCTTATGATTATACCGAATAATCTCTCGGTCATAATCATACCAAGTCCATCTATTCACCACAGCCACGATGACTTTCAACATAATGTAAACATGAGGATGATGACAATGATATAAGAATTCAATAAAACAAGTTCAAGAATTAATTTATCCAAGAACTAATAACGCCCAAATTGTTAACATGATATCGCTTTCAGAGAGTAAAATTCAAGAATGCTCGTAAGAATATTTCCATGAAAAGATACCGGATGAAGCGCAAATATCAAGAATATTCCACTAATTTCATGGAGTATAGAAGTCAAAACTTTAACCAACCGAGTATAATAAGGAATTGAATAACACAAAAGAAATCACCAGCATGCGATAGATCAAGACAGCAAAAGTTATTCCAATGTAATAATAAATAATGGAATCAGTCCCACAGAAATGCATGTAGACAGGATATTCCAATGTAATAATAAAGATTTTACCAGTCCCCAGAAACGCATGCATGTGATATTCCAATGTAATAATAAAGACGGAATCAGTCCGGCATGTAGAACGCATAAAACGTGATATTCCAATGTAATAATAAAGATGGAATCAGTCCAAAAGAAACGCATGATAGGATGTTCCAACCGAATAATAAAAAGATGTAATCGTCCGGCCAGAGAACGCATGCATGTGATGTTCCAACAGTAATGATAAAGAATGGAACAATGTAAGAATTTCACCTAAAGTATAGGGTAGCCATTGCGATACAAAAGTTATTCCAATGTAATAATAAAGAATGGAATTAGTACCCCATGAATAGTTCTTTGTGAATAGTACCGTAAAAATGAATACTACTTATGGACAGTACTTCGGCATGAAAAGCTTAAATTTTAAGAAGAATGTGTAGAAAATATCCTTGTGAAACGATACTAGATGAAGTGCAAATTTCAGGGATATTCTACTAATTTCACGGAGTATAGAAGCAATACTTTAACAAGATGAGGGTATTATCAGGAATACGAGACAAAATAATATTACTCACATACTACAGAGTATGGAAGAAAATATTATTCCTATGAATACTGAACAAAATAATATCCCTTACCTCGTAAGAAGACGGATATCGGAATAAAGAAGTAGCAGACTTTCTTCTTCTTTCTCTCTATAGCTTCTCTCTCTATAATTGCTCTTGTGAGTCTTAGTGAATTGGTGAGAATGAAAGAAAAATGAGCTTCTATTTATAGGAAAATATAGTTTCGATAATTGCACGTTTTAGGGCTCGAAATATTACGGTATAATACCTTCATCTTTTCTTTCATTTATAATTTAGTCCTGCAAGTATTATCAAATTTGCTCCACCTCCCCTAATAGTACATCTTGTGAATCCATAGTACAATCATGTGAATCAATAGTACAATCATGTGAAAAAAATAATTACAGTATAGTACCTTCATCTATACCTCTATTTTTAATTTAGTCATGCAAGTATTATCAATCTTGCACCACCTCCCCTAATAGTATATGCATGTGAATCAATAGTATACACATGTGAACAAATAGTTATAAGCATGTGAATTAATAGCAATTAATTGCTCATTTATCTGATTAATTAGCCGATTGGTCAATATAACCTCCAGACATCAATTATTATCAGAATAGATGTCGATTTCCACTAACACTAATAATTCCAACATAATGGAAATATCAATTTCATCTTTAATCAGTACGAACTTATTCATCATTAATATTATAACTCACAATATTTAACAACCAGATCATTCCCAAGAAAGAGGGGGCTTTCCGATAAGGATTTCTCACTATTGACACACAATTAGGTGACCAAACCTCTCATCGACAGAACTTTCTAGACATTGTCAATATTGCAAATAATAATATGAATAACTTTGTCATCTCAATTATTGATTTAATAATAATAAATATTATGCAGATGATATTGTGATAATAATTAAATCAATAATATGAAAGATATTATGCAGCAGTTACTGTAGCAATAGTTGAGTATAACTGAGTGACTTCTCACGTAAGCATCAATAATCAATACCGTGTGCTACTATGCAACCACGCCAGACATACATCGTACTTTTACCACCGGGTAGTTCAACAGTTTAACAGGAAAACTTTCGCCGTTATTTTTACAAAAGTTAATTACATGCTTTCTAACTACGATAATAATTTCATTGTGGGGTCCACCAATGATTGTCTTGCTGTATTTAATATTCCCTCGTTAAAACGAATATTCCCCACCATTTGAATATTATATAACCACTTGCTTACTTTGCAAAATTTATAAATATTACCCACAACTATAACATTATATCAAATCCACACCATAATAAAAAATATATTTCGAGAAAAATTAATCTTTATTCATAAAAGTTGGGGATTTTACAACCTCCCCTTCTTATGAAATTTCGTCCTCGAAATTAGGATGTGTACCTGGTATGTCGAAGAGGTGAGAATACCTTGACTTCATTTCAGATTCTAACTCCTATGTCATTTCCTCAACATCGTGGTTTCTCCACAAAACTTTGACTTGAGGTATAACCTTGGAGCGTAAAATATGATCCGTCTTATCTAAGATTTTAACAGGTACCTCTTCATATGTTAAATATTCCGCTATCTCGTCCGGTTCTAATTTAATAATGTGGTTCGGGTCTTTCACATATTTACGTAACATAGATATATGAAAAATGTTATAAACACGAGACATACTTGACGGTAAGGCAAGTCTATAGGCCACAGTTCCTACTCTATCGAGGATTAAAAATGGGCCAACGAATCGAGGATTGAGCTTTCCTCTATTTCTAAATCTCGTAACTCCTTTTCATGGAGCAACACGTAACAACACATGATCTCTAATATTGAATTCCACGTCCTTTCGATGAAGATCAGCATAACTCTTTTGTCGATCTTGTGAGGTTTTTATACGTTGTCGAATCTTTTGAATCTTTTCCATAGTCATACGTACCAACTACGGTCCCAACAACGTTGCTTCAACCACCTCATCCCAGCATACTGGAGAACGACACTTTCTTCCATACAACGCCTCAAATGGAGCTATGCCAATAATTTCTTGATAACTGTTGTTGTAGGAAAACTCCACCAATGGTAAGAACTTGTCCCACCTTCCTTTGAAGTCAAGGACACAGAGTTTTAATAAATCTTCAAGAGTTTGAATAGTTCTCTCCGATTGCCTGTCCGTTTGAGGATGATATGCCGAACTAAATCGTAAATCTGTGCCCATAGCTTTTTGGAAACTAACCCAAATTCGTGAAGTGAATCTTGGGTCTCGATCAGAAACTATGGATACTGGCATACCATGCAATCTTACAGTCTTGTTTATGTATATACGAACAAAACGTTCAAGTGTATAAGTTTATCGTATTGGTAGGAAATAAGTAGACTTGGTCAATCTATCAACAATGACCCAAATCGCATCTATACCTTGAGAAACCTTGGGAAGACCAGTAACGAAATCCATGGTAATGTGCTCCCACTTCCATTATGGAATTTCAAGTGGTTGCAATGGACCTTTTGACACTTGATGCTCCACCTTGACTCGTTGACAAGTTAGACACCTTGAGATAAACCCCGCTATCTCTCTCTTCATATTGCTCCACCAAAATGTATGTCGAAGATCACGATACATTTTGGTACTCCCATAATGGATTGCAAACGGTGTGTTGTGCGCCTCCATCATGATTTTATACTTCAAGTTAGAATTGTTAGGAACACAAATTCTGGAGTTGACTCGAAGTATTCCTTCTTCATTGATTCTTGCTTTCGAAATAACACCTTCTTGCACTTTCTTCCTCATACGCATCAGCTCCAGGTCTGTAGCTTGAGCAGCTTTAATTTTATCGATTAAAGTCGGTTATACTCATATATTCGCCATCATTACATGGGTCCCTGGAGTCTTTAAATCTATCTCCATCCTTTGTAAGTCATACAAAATGGGCCTTTGCATTGACAATATCGCTTTTCATTCAAGATATGATCTTCTACTCAATGCGCCACCTACTAAGTTCACTTTTCCAGGATGGTATTGAATGGTATGATCGTAATCTTTCAATAGCTCAAGCCATCATCGTTGCCGCATGTTGAGTTCCTTTTGAGTAAAGAAATATTTAAGGCATTTATGATCCGTATAGATCTCCACCTTCTTTCCATACAGGTAATGCCTCCAAATTTTAAGCGCAAAAACGACAACTGCCAACTCTAGATCATGAGTGGGATAATTTCTCTCATATTCTTTGAGTTGTCGTGAGGCATAGGCTATGACTTTCCCATGTTGCATGAGAACACATCTTAACCCTTTGCCTGAAGCATCACTGTAGAGTTCTTGAAAACTCTTCTCACATTTCTCGCTCCAACCGAATTTTGTATCTTTCTGAGTCAGCTGAGTTAATGGAGTAGTGATTCGAGAAAACCCTTTTACGAATCTCCAATAATAACTAGTTGTTTTTGAGAAAGCTACGACTTTTTAGTCACCGACTTAGGTTGCTCCCACTTTTAATTGCTTCAATCTTTGTCGTCAATGAGATATTCCATGATTTGATATCACATGCCCAAGGAATGCTACTTCCTCGCCGTAACTCGCATTTCTTCAACTCGGCTTATAACTTGTTTTCACGAAGCTTTTGGAGTATCAACATCAAAGTTGCTCATGATCTTCACGGCTTTTGGAGTAAATGAGGATGTCATCAATAAAGATTTACCACAAAGTGATCCAAATATTCTTTGAATACTCGGCTCATCATGTCCATGAACGCAATAGAGCATTAGTCAATCCAAAAGACATGACTAGGAATTCGTAATGCCCGTGACGAGTTCTAAAAGCAAATTTGAATGTCATCGCTTTTAATCTTCAATTGATGATATCCGAATCTAAGATCGATCTTTGAAAAGAATTTGGAGCCTTGTAATCGTCAAACAGTCATCAATGCGAGGCAATCTGCACTACCTATTTTTATGGTGACATGATTCAACTCCCGATAATCAATACAAATTCGCATACTTCCATCTTTTTTCTTCACGAATAGAACAGGAGTACCCCAAGGAGATGTACAAGGTCGAATGAAATCGATATCTAATAATTCCTGCAGTTGGGTTTTTAACTCCTGAAATTCAATAGGAGCCATTCGATATGGGGCTTTGGAAATAGGTTTTGTACCAGGTTCAAGGTCGATACCAAACTCGATTTCACGCTCCGGGGGTAGGCCAGGAAGTTCTTCGGGGAATACGTCAGGAAATTTATTAACAATAGAAATATCATTCAAATCTGACGTATTTTTGTTTAAATATGTGACATGAGCTAAGAAAGCTTGACATTCATTTTTCAATAAACGAATAGCTTTATGGCTTGAGATAACCATGATTGATTTTAATGGTTTGGTCGCTTAAATTCGCATAATAGGTTTATTAGGAATATGAAAGCTAATAACCTTACGAAAATAATTAATTTTAGCATGATGAGTAGTTAACCAATCAATCCCTAGAATCACGTCAAATGCAAGTATTTTTAAGGAGATAAGATCGATAGGTAACGTGCGGTTACCGATTTGAGTAAAACAAGACTTATAAAAAGTGGATGTAATGAAGGTTTCTCCCAACGGAGTTTCAACAGATAAGTCAAAATCTAATTTCTCCAGAGTCAAATTTAAACGTTGAGCACAAGTAGGAGAAATAAAAGAATGGGTAGAACCGATATCAAATAAGGTATAGACTTCGCTAGAGTTTATGATTAGCTTAACCGTGATCACCTCGTTCGGATACTTCGCTTTTTGGGAGGTTACGACAAACGCTCTCCCTTGAACTACCGGTTTTGTCCTGTTTGGGACGACCTTTGATGCCTCCATCCCAGCTAAGTTTGACTTTGGTGCACGACAAAATCGGGCAAGGTGACCTTCTCTTCCGTAATTAAAACATGCTTTGAATTGCTGCGTACAGTTCGGACTGATATGTCCCTCCCCTTCGCATTTGTAACATACGATTGACTGTCGTTCCCCTTCCTTAACAACAGGTGCTGGTGATGTTGAATCTCCTCTTCTTGAAATTTCTACTTCTATTATCTTGGCCATGATTACCACCGAAGTAGTTACCATTTCTGGCATGTTGATTTCCTCCAGGTTTGTTGTCACCGCTTCGATGACTGCTACCACTGGTATTATCATTTTGTCTGCTACTCTCTCTTGGTTGGGTTGACTCGTTATCGCGCTCCAATAACTTGCAACATAAAGGTGACAAATGGAACCTTTTGCTCCTCGGAGCATCCCAAGACATCAAATATCTTGGTGATATGCTTTATCCACGTCTCCGCCTTAAGTGGTTTTAGCTCTCCAATAAAATCTGGTGGTCCCAACTCCTTGAACTATTTAGCGGTGACCATCCGAGAGTTGCCAGTGTTTCCACCTGTATTTTGAACAGGAGCCGCTCTCGCCTGATGTTGCATGAATTGCATATAGCCTCTGAACATCCCATCGTTCATCATTTGGTCAGCGTTATTGTTTTCTTGAGGATTATTGCCATCCTGATGCACATTATCCTGGGTATTGATCGTTGGTGACTCAACGGTCTCATGTGCTTCATTGCTTATCTCAACATTTTCAGATGCCATTTTCAAATACTGCTACAAAATAAGGGTTAATTGACATGTCACATATTATCCCTATCCTCTGACCGACCAATTAAATACCAAATAAACTTAGGTAGGTCATACTAGCGAAAGAATTCCCCATCTCTCCCATCTTAGTTCTTGTCTCACATCTCAGCCAAGGATCATATCCCTAAGCTTTGATACCAACTGTGACGCCCCCAAAATATATATACATCACCCATCTTGAGTCGCCAAATACATGGTATATAATTTAAAATACAAACTTCTTTTATACAGTACGACAAAACGTAGCTGAGAGTTTCAACACGGATAATGTCTCGTAGAGACTATCCAAACTCAAATAAAGTCCTCATTACAATTATTATCATACTATTTCACTGAATAGTGAGGACTACTAATGCAAACATCTGGACCAACACTCCGTTCCCCGACTAGTCCCAGTTATATTCTCATTTCAAAGAGAACAATGAAAACAAAGGGTGAGCTCAACTAGCCCAAAGAAGAAATATTATGACTAAGATAATGCAGAATAAATTATCGTTAGCCTTCAATAGTGTTAAACTGATAAAATATAATAAACATCGAGTTTAACTGCAGCGGAACAATCAATCCATTAGAAGAGTCAAGTAGAGCATGATATCTATTATCTTCTATGATTTAAAAAGTTAATCATCAATTTTATAGCTGAGACTCAGCTTAATAAATAAACCACATCATTGAATCATCCCTGCACTATGGGCTAATGATATTCATGTAATCATCAATGGTCATGATTATACCAATAATCCTCGGTCATAATCTTACCAACAACCGGCCCATCAATGCACTACAGGCCAATGAGGATTTTTACCACATCATTTATAACATTACGGTCATGATTATACCGAATAATCCCTGGTCATAATCATACCAATCAATAGTACATCTATGCACGTAAGTCACAGATGACTTTTATCACAATATAAGCATGAGGATGATGACAATGATATAAGAATTCAATTAAAAGAAAGCAAAGGATAAATTTTTAAAGATTTATAACTTAATTTATCCAGAATTCAATAATGTCCAAATTGTCAACATGATACCGCTTTGGAGAGTAAAATTCAAGAATAATATTGTATCAAAATGATTTGACAAAGAAAGAAATCAATTTTGTCATGAATAATTCCCCCGTGAATAAGACTTTGAAAGTGAATAAGACCCCTCATGAATAGTACCCCGTGAATAGTACTTTGTTAATAGTACTCGTGAATAGTACTTTGTTAATAGTACCCCGTGAATAGTTCTTTATGAATAGTACCGTAAAAATAAATACTACTCATGGACAATACTTCGGCATGAAAAGCTTAAATTTTAACAAGAATGTGTAGAAAATATCCTTGTGAAACGAAACTAGATGAAACGCAAATTTCAAGGATATTCTACTAATTCCACGGAGTATAGAAGCAATACTTTAACAAAATGAGGGTATAATCAGGAATACGAGACGAAATAATATTACTCACATACTACAGAGTATGGAAGAAAATATTATTCCTACGAATACTGAACAAAATAATATCCCTTACCTCAGAAGAAGACTGGATATTGGAATAGTGAAGTTGCAAATTTCTCTTCTTCTTTCTCTTTATAGCTTCTCTCTCTATAATTTCTCTTGTGGGTCTTAGTCAATTGGTGAGAATGAAAGAAAAATGAGCTTCTATTTATAGGAAAATATAGTTTCGATAATTGCACGTTTTGAGGCTCCAAATATTACGGTATAATACCTTCATCTTTTCCTTCATTTTTAATTTAGTCCTGCAAGTATTATCAAACTTGTTCCACCTCCCCTAATAGTACATATTGTGAATCAATAGTACAATCATGTGAATCAATAGTACAATCATGTGAAAAAATAATTACAAAGATAAGACATTCATCTATACCTCTATTTTTAATTTAGTCATGCAAGTATTATCAATCTTGCACCACCTCCCCTAATAGTATATGCATATGAATCAATAGTACACACATGTGAACAAATAGTTATAAGCATGTGAATTAATAGCAATTAATTGCTCATTATCCGATTAATTACCCGATTGGTCAATATAACCTCCAGACATCAATTATTATCAGAATAGATGTCGATTTCCACTAACACTAATAATTCCAACACAATGGAAATATCAATTTCATCTTTAATCAATACGAACTTATTCATCATTAATATTATAACTCACAATATTTAACAACCATATCATTCCCAAGAAAGAGGGGGCTTTTCGATAAGGATTTCTCACTATTAACACACAATTAGGTGACCAAACCTCTCATCGACAGAACTTTTTAGACATTGTCAATATTGCAAATAATAATATGAATACCTTTGTCATCTCAATTATTGATTTAATAATAATAAATATTATGCAGATGATACTGTGACAATAATTGAATCAATAATATGAAAGATATTATGCAGCAGTTACTGTAGCAATAATTGATTATAACTGAGTGACTTCTCACGTAAGCATCAATAATCAATATCATGTGCTACTATGCAACCACGCCAGACATCGTATTTCTTTACCACCGTGTAGTTCAACAGTTTAACAATAAAACTTTCGCCGTTATTTTTGTAAAAAGATAATTTTGTCATTTTCTAACTACGACAATACTTTCGTTGTGGGGTCCACCAATAATTGTGCCGTCATACGAATATTTCCAGTTAAAACGAATATTCTCTGACCAATTGAATATTATATAACCACTTGCTTACTTTGCAAAATTTATAAATATTACCCACAACTATAACATTATATCAAATCCACACCATAATAAAAAATATATTTTGAGAAAAATTAATATTTATTCATAAAAGTTGGGAATCTTACATATATAGCACAAACAAATGTGCGCAAGTGAAAAATATTTGGTTGTTGGCCAAGCACAAGTTGTAATGGTGATAATTTATGATAAGCAGTTGGCCTAATTGATGAGTGAGTTTTATACTCATAATTGAGTGCGTTTGAATTTAATCTTTTGGATGTGTTTAAGTGTTTATATCTATTCATGCATGTTTTATGTTGTTTTGTAGGAATTGGGACAAAAGTTACTTTGATCGACGTTTGGGGTGGCTAGATGCGCGTTTTCGGCTTGCCATTTACACAGCAGTCACTTCAGAGACAATTTGAGTATTTCTCGGAACCTTATTTCGAAAAACTTAAAAACTTAAAGTTGTAGATCTATGTCTCCTCTTTTCGAAACATCTTGAATCATCAAAATCGGAGTTCGGACGAAGAAGTTATGGCCATTTTCCCAAAGGACGTTGAAGCAGAAATTTTTTGAAAAAGTCCCAGCACCGAGGCGCCCAACCAAGGCTTATGCCCAAAGACGGCAGCACTTTGGAAGGCGGTGGTCACAATAGTTGCTGCGTGCTGCCTGCCATTGAAGACCGGGAAGTCATTAAGTTAAGCTTGACGCGCTTTTTTTGGGTGAATTTTGACACCTTTTTGACTCCAAATTGGATTGGGTTTGTTCCTAAGCTAAAAATTGGACTTGTAAGCTATAAATACATGATGTAAGGCATAAAATAAAGGGTGATTACATAACTTAGCTTAGATAAAATACTCCATTAGATTAGAATATAAACCCTAGTTCTTAATTAGCTATTGGAGATTGAAGCAAATTGAAGAACACTGAAGATCAAGAGCAAGAGCAAGAGGGGAGCATCAGATTTGGTCGACAATGATTCTATTCTCTTCTCTTATCATACTTTTATCTTTTAATGTCTATTCAGCCAGGATTCTTGGTTTTAATTTATTAATTATGAACTAACTCTTTTACTAAGATTTCAATTGAACCTTTTATGTCTATAAATTAGTTATTCGATTTATTCCAATTATTTATGTCAAAGTGAATTGTTTATCTTATCTTGAGCTTATTGATTAATTATCTGATTAGTAATTACTTTGTTACTCTAGAAGGAATTGAAAGAGGAATTCTAGGGTTAGAACTGGGCATGATAACATGTGACTTAGTTATTTGCATGGTGAATAATTAGGTTTATGAATTGAATAGAAATATCTATTCACCGCATATAACACATAAGGAATTGGAATTGAAGGAGTTTAATTCAATTGTTTTGCATAGGAATATAGCAGGATTAATCTGGATTAAATAGAAGTCAATTGATCACTTGAAAAAGGACTTTTGGCATTTGAGAATTCATGTTAACAATTCAGTAGGCATAATAATTGGGATAATTGGATAATTAATTTATAGTTCATAATTGGGGATATTGAAGTCTTAATCTTTATTTATCTGAATTCAGTCATAAAGCAATTCAGTTTAATTAGTTAATTTAGTTTTCTTAATTAGAAAAATCACGATTTGAGATTGTTTAAATAAAATTAGTTTGGTTAAGAACTAGTACTTGGTGATTTTTATTAAATAATTCCTCGTGGGAACGATACTTTACATTCACTTTATTACTTGTTGACCATGTATACTTTCACATATTCATTGATTGCGAAATCGACCAACAAGTTTTTGGCGCCGTTGCCGAGGAATTAATTTAATAATTATTTACCAATATTAATTTCAATCAAATTAGTCTTAGTTTATATATTTTTATTTTTATTTTTAATTCTCTTCCTATATTTCTATATTTTCAGGTACCATGGATGACTTTGCGTATCAATGGCCATACACGAACATGACTCAACCAAGGAAAATAGGGATTAATGGACTCGCGACACTTTCAGAATTGGCAGCACAGGTGTCCGCAATAGCTATAAAAATGGAAACATGGAGTCCACCATCCACGCAGCAAGTAGCTATGGTTTGTGAGTTATGTGCTGGGAGTCATGCTACAGATAAATGTGTCATAAACGCTGAATCAACTCAGTTCGTAGGGAGTTATAGTCGGTTTACCCAACCGTATCCGAACCAAAACGCGTATAATCTGGGTTGGAGAAATCATCCGGGATTTTCTTGGAGTAACAAT
The DNA here is from genome assembly GCA_020205605.1 of Panax ginseng. Classification (NCBI taxonomy): domain Eukaryota; kingdom Viridiplantae; phylum Streptophyta; class Magnoliopsida; order Apiales; family Araliaceae; genus Panax; species Panax ginseng. The sequence goes on from CM035143.1 coordinate 86,822,866, forward strand.
CAAACTCAAGCGCCTAAACAGCAAAACACATTCGGATTTCAAAATCAGACTCCACAACAACCAGAAAGGAAATCAAGTTTGGAAGAAGCCTTAGAAAAATTCATTAGAGCTACTGAAAAAAGGAACGATGAACAAGACAAAATATTGAATCAAGTAGAGCTGAATATAAAAAGCCAAGGTGCGTCGATAAAGAATCTGGAAAATCAATTGGGGTAGATAGCACTTGCATTGAATAACCGCCCACTTGGAACACTCCCTAGTGATACAGAGATAAATCCGGGCAGAGATGAGCATTGCAAGGCTGTGACTACGTAGTGGAAAGGATTTGCGAGAGACAGTCAAGGAAAAGGAGATCGACGAAGATTTAACTGTAAGATTCAATGAAGATGAGCTGATTTCATTAGTATCCCATGTGCCTCCTCCACCAAAGTTCAAGAATCCGGACAGTTTTGCAAAACCATGCCCAATTGGCAGTCATATCGTAGGCAAAGCTCTTTGTGACATAAGAGCTAGTACAACTGTGGAGTCATGGTGGGTTGAAAAGGAGAAGATAGAGGAAGAGCCCATTGTGTTTGACAAGCTTCTATGCAATAATTTGATCACAAACACAATGGGGAAAGCATCTAGTGGTTTACCGTACTTAATGGGGATCCTATCTAAAAAGATCATGCTAGGTGACTTAAACTCAATGGCCATTACAATTGGGAACCTCCCAAAAGAGACATTGTTACTGATGGATGGAGGGTTCCTCAATTTTCGTAGGGGAATTGGATAGCGAATTGAAGAAGTCAGGCTAAGACTATAAAACAAGCGCTTATTGGGAGCCAACCCAAGTTTAATTTTAATTTTTAATTTTTATTAGGTTTTATATTAGTAGTTTTGAATTTGCATTTATTTAGAATGTAATAAAATTGTTTCTATTATGGTTTACAGGTTATTCAAGTCAAATTCAAGTGTGGTGCCCAATTTGTTCCATGTGCTTAGCCTATTCTCCAAACTTAGCGGACAAGGAGGAAGATTGCTATATTTTTAGGGAAGTCCTCTGCTTTAAATTTTTCTATTTTAGTCATTGAGGACAATGTCTAGTTTAAGTTTGAGGGCATTTTAGTGTCGTATTGTATATAGTTAGTTATCTGCATAGTAGTTCATTTTTTTTGTGTGTTAGCATTGTATTTTTTTAGGTTGCATATAATACATGGTAGTTATTTGCATATTCATATATGTGTTGCATTAGTATGTGTTCATGTAGTATAATTGTAAATTTTTTTTTTATTATGAATCTGTGATGGGTTGGTGTGGTCTTAGCTCGACCTATGATAAGATTGGTATTAAATGTTAACTTGAACAGTGTTGATAATTGATGATGAGTTCTAATTTTAATCATGATGATAATCTAAGTCTGTCTTAAACTTATGTAACCGGTTAGCACTTAAAGTTTAACTGTTTTAATCCACTTGGTTCAAGGGTTTCATAATTTGTTTCTAAGGGAAAATCTTGGTTAAAATTTAAGGAAATTAGTGAACTGGCGGTAAAGGTTGGAATGACGTAAACGCTTGAGTTTAGGGGAATCTATGGGATATATATATACAAAATGAAAATGAAAAAAAAAAGAGAAAAAGAAAAAAAAAGGAAAAGAAATGATGAAAAGAAAAAAAAAAGAATAAAAAAAATCCAGAAAAAAAGAAAAAAAGAAAAAAAAATTGAATAAACACAGTGGCATGCTTGTCTAGTTTTGTGGCCTTTGTTACTTGAGTAAGTAAGCCCGAGGGGATTGTCTTTACACCTAGCGCCCTTAGGTCTTAATGACATGGGAGTCGTTGGTCGAAAGCTCGTTAAGGTAACACTGAAAAGCCTAAGGGAATAAGACATTGTACAGCCATGAAAAGAAAATAAAAAAAAATGAATAAAACACGAGAAAGAGCAAAAATGCCCTCGTGGTTGAATAAAAGTATAAATAAATCTTGTATTTACCCTTAGACTTGGTAATTGCTTAGTTTTAACCGGAGTTGTCATGTTCACAAAAGTAATTGAATTAGAACCAAAATTTTCCTTCTAAGAAGTTTGTTATGTGATTATCTTGAACTGTGGTTGTTTAGAATGGTTAACAAGCACACACGCACAACATTGGTGATGACAGGTTTGGATTGACTAATTGGTTAGAGTTATGGACTTTGACTTGATTGGATATATTGTTTGAGTATCATTGGTATCTTTGAGGCCAATTGCTATATATCATATTAATTTATTAATGGGTTTGTAGGTATATTAGAAAGTAGATCATGCATATGCATTCATGTAGTTAATTTACGTTGTTTATTTTTAGTTCTTTTGTGTTTTTGCTTGAGGACAAACAAATATTTAAGTTTGGGGGTATTTGATGAGTGAGTTTTATACTCATAATTGAGTGCGTTTGAACTTAATATTTTTGATGTTTTTAAGTGTTTATGTCTATTCATGCATGTTTTATGTTGTTTTATCGGAATTGGGACAAAAGTTACTTGGGTCGACGTTTGGGGTGGCTAGATGCGCGTTTTCAGCTTGCCATTTACACAGCAGTCACTTCAGAGCCAATTTGAGTATTGGTCGGGACCTTATTTCGAAACACTTAAAGAATGAAAGTTGTAGACCTACGTCTCCTCTTTTCGGAACATCTTGAATCATCAAAATCGGAGTTCGGACGAAGAAGTTATGACCATTTTCCCAAAGGATGTCGAAGTAGAAAATTTTTGAAAAAAGCCCAAAGCCACGGGCGCCCAACCAAAACTTATGCTATGCTCAGCCTGTGCGCTACCGGAAGAAAGCGATGTCCATGTGTGGCGCTACTGGGAAGTGATTTGCAAAGCTTGGATGCGTTTTGGGGCGAATTTTGACACCTTTTTTACTCCAAATTGGATTGGGTTTGTTCCTAAGCTAAAAATTGGACTTGTAACCTATAAATACATGATGTAAGGCATAAAATAAAGGGTGATTACATAGCTTAGCTTAGATAAAACACTCCATTAGATTAGAATATAAATACATTAATTAGTTCTTAATTAGCCATTGGAGATTGAAGCAAATTGAAGAACACTGAAGATCAAGAGCAAGAGCAAGAGGAGAGCATCAGATTTGCTGACAACAGATTCTATTCTCTTCTCTTATCATACTTTTATCTTTTAATGTCTATTCAGTTGTGGATTCTTGGTTTTAATTCATTAATTATGAACTAACTCTTTTACTAATATTTCAATTGAACCTTTTATGTCTATAAATTAGTTATTCGATTTATTCCAATTATTTATGTCAAAGTGAATTGTTTATCTTGTCTTGAGCTTATTGATTAATTATCTGATCAGTAATTACTTTGTTACTCTAGAAGGAATTGAAAGAGGAATTCTAGGGTTAGAACTGGGCATGATAACATGTGACTTAGTTATTTGCATGGTGAATAATTAGGTTTGTGAATTGAATGGAAATATCTGTTCACCGCATGTAACACATAAGGAATTGGAATTGAAGGATTTTAATTCAATTATTTTGCATAGGAATATAGCAAGATTAATCTGGATTAAATAGAAGTCAATTGATCACTTGGAAAAGGACTTTTGACATTTGAGAGTTCATGTTAACAATTCAGTAGGCATAATAATTGGGATAATTGGATAATTGATTTATAGTTCATAATTGGGGATATTGAAGTCTTAATCTTTATTTATCTGAATTTTGTCATAAAGCAATTCAATTTAATTAGTTAATTTAGTTTTCTTAATTAAAAAAATCACGATTTGAGATTGTTTAAATAAAATTAGTTTGGTTAAGAACTAGTACTTGGTGATTTTTATTAAATAATTTCTCGTGGGAACGATACTTTACTTTCACTTTATTACTTGTTAACCGTGTATACTTCTACGTATTCATTGATTGCGAAATCGACCAACACTAATGTGAACTAATGATGCAACATGTAAAATAGCATGACCCCAAGCAGAAACTAGTAATTTTGATTTCATAAGCAAAGGTCGAGTAATAATTTGAAGTCTCTTGATAAGAGATTCAGCTAAATCATTTTGAGTGTGTATGGGCAACTGGATGTTCAACATCAATTCCAATAGACATGCAATAAACATCAAAAGTTTGAGATGTGAATTCACCAACATTATCTAAACGAATTTTCCTCATTGGATAATCAGGAAATTGTGCTCTCAACCTAATTATTTGAGCAAGAAGTCTAGCAAATGCAACATTTCTAGTATAAAGTAAACATACATGTGACCATCTGGTTGATGCATCAATTAAAACCATAAAATACTTGAATGGACCATAAGGTGGGTGCATTAATCAACATATATCACCCTGAATTCTTTTTAAAAAAGATGGGCACTCAACAACAATTTTTGAACGTGATGGTTTGGTAATTAATTTACCTTGAGAACATGCACTACATGAATTATCAATAGTTAAAAGTATCTTCTAGTTCTTTAAGGGATGTTAGTAGGAGTTATCAATAATTCGACGCATCATTATAGATCTTGGATGACCAAAATGATCATGCCAAAGCATAAAAATCTTTGGGTCAAAACACTTCTGGTGTATTACAACATTTGTTTCAATTGTTCTCATTGTAGTATATTATAACCCAGAAGAGAAAGTAGATACTTTTTCTAATATGAGCTTTTGGCCCGATACTATTGGAGTAATATAGAGAAACTTTCACTGCCTTCGTTATTGGTTTCAATATGATAACCATTATAACATATATCCTTAAAGCTGAGTAAATTTCTGCTTGATTTAGAAGAATACAAAGTATCATCAATACAAAATTTTGTGCCCTTTGGCAACATTATAATCGCTCTTCCATAACCTTTAATTAAGTTCGATGCACCTGATATGGTATTGACATTGGCTTTGCATAATTTTAAAATATTTTTTATCTTTAAGTATCATATGAGTTGTTGTACTGTCCGCTAGACAAAAATCTTCCATAGTCATCTTGGAATTAATTTTACCAGTTGAACCCATGCATCTTCATATATACAAAACATAAATTAAACTTTATAAAAATACTTATTACCTTTCCATAATATAATAAAATAAAAATAATTAATTGGTTTGGACATTTCAATCCCCAATCATACTTATTAAGATGCAATAATATAGTAAAAGAAAATAATTAATTAGTATAAACATTTTCATCACCAATCAAATTGTCAAATTTTCCATCAACGTTCTCATAGAAATTAGCGGCATCAAGATAACTCATATCCACTCCATTTTGAAGATCAAGATAATTTATGGGATTCTCAACATCATTATGATCAACAAAGTTTGTTTCAATTTCTTTTCCCCTTTCTTTTATGGAGGCTTGATATAGATTTACCAAATGTTTAGAAGTACGACAGGTACGTGACTAATGACCTTCCATTCCACACCTATAACACTTATTTTCATGACCATTTGATGGTTTATTTTTTAAACTCTTGCCATTTTGATTCTTCTGATGGTAAGGTGTGTTATTCCCTTTTGAAGAATTATGAGTACGATCTTCCCTATATTGATTATTCCATCCACGCCCACGATAATGACCACACCCACGCCCACGACCACGAACATAATTTCCTTTATGTTTATCAAATGAGGTTCCATTTGCTTCAGGGAATGGAGTAGAACCGGTCGGGCAAGATTGATGGTTTTTCAGCAAAAACTCATTATTTTGTTCAGCCACTAGAAGACATGATATTAGTTTAGAATATTTTGTGAACTTACGCTCTCGATATAGCTGTTGCAGGAGCATATTCGAGGCATGAAATATAGTAAATGTTTTCTCTAACATATCTTCATCAGTGATTTTCTCCCCACATAATTTTAATTGTGAGATTATTTTAAAAAATGCAAAAGTATACTCACTTACACTTTTAAAATCTTGCAACCTCAGGTTCAACCAATAATAGCGAGCTTTTGGGAGGATTACATATTTTTGATTCTCATATCTTTCTTTTAAATCATTCCATAAGATGAGGATCTTTTATAGTAAGGTACTCATGTAACAACCCGGAGAATCCGGATTGTCCAGAATTTAAGTTTAAAGAATTAGTCATTAATAAAATGAATTTATTTATACTATTATGTGCTATGTGTTTATTAATTGTTCTATAACTAGGATGATTATAAGTCGGGAGGATTCTGGCCACGAGCTAGACTGAACGAATAAGAATTTTCAAGACGAAAATAAAATTTTTCCGGGAACAAAATATTTTTCGGGGAAAAAGACGAAATTAGCATTATTCACCCGACGAAACCCTAAAGGTTAGGGTTTGAATAACCTAGGCCGTTTCGAGAGTTCGGTATGTCGAAATGACATTTCGTCAAAAGATTTGACGATAATATATAGTGAAAAGTTAAGTAAGCCGATAAAAGTTTTTCTCAAAAAGCGTGCAGAAATCGGACGAAATAAAAATGATGAAAAATACTGCTATGTACTTTTCACTCGTTTAGCTCCATTAGGGTAAAACGTGAAGGAAAACGCTTAATGTCAAAAAGTGTTTTTCAATTTTTCGAAGATCCAAAGAATACGTAAAAATTAGTCGGTAAAGGAAAGACGAAATATCCAAAAATATTTGGATTCCGAGAATCGCAGTTTTTGAACTATCGGACGAAACCCAAAAGACGAAATAGTAAGGAGGTCTAATGAGGAGGTGGGAATAGTAAGGAGGTTAAGGGGGGCGAAATGACTAAACTACCCCTAACTTTGGTTTTCTATAAATAGGAAGCTCATTTCTTTGTTTTGAGATTTTGAAAATCCTAAGGCACTTGAGAGAGAGAGAGAGAGAGAGTTCGGATGGGAGGAGAAGGAAGAGGAAAGGCTAGCCCGTGTACAAACTTTGTCTGACGGGAGAAGATTAAAAGAGAACGGTAATCCGAAACCTAGTCTCTTATAATTTTTCTTTAAGTTTCGATGTTTAAAAACATAACTTAATAAAGATAAGAAGTAGATAAGGTGAGAGATTAGTTCATATGGTTGAAATCATAAGAAAATGAAGAAATAAGAATTTAAAGTTTAGTAAATAAATTTCCTAAGGAAGTATAAGATTCGTAATAAATTAGAATGATCCGAGTGGATTATATGAATAAGTAGGTGAAATAAGTAAGGAATAATGTTCTATAACATCAAATTCCAATAAAAAGTGAAATCATAATCCAAAATATCGATTAAAATGAAGAACGAACGAAGAACACGCGAAGAACATGAAGAACGTTGTTGATGGACAAATTTAAAACCATCATAGGATAATTGTTGTTGATGGACAAGTTTAAAATCATTGCGTATAAGTTAGATGTGTATTTCTTGGGTAGGAATGGTAGAAACGTTCATGAAGAACGGATTAAAATTTAGCTATAACGAAGATATGGCGAAAATTTCATAAAAGACAAACGAGAATTAGAAAGTTAGTAAATGAACCCGAGTGGGTAGGGTTTCATAAGAAAGTAAGAGAACATAGAAAACGTGAGTCGTGGACTCAAGAACGAATGAGTTCCGAGTTCGGATGATCGAATTACGGATGAACAAACGAAGAGCGTTAAAAGCGTAAAAAATTAACAAAATGTGAAGATCAAGCCAATTGAATGGCATGTTAACGGATTCAAAATAAAGTTCTGTCCGAGGGGTATTGAAGTACGTAAGATAAGGAAGAGAATGGCATTGGAACGACCTCGTTCTGAGTTATAACGAAGGAGTTATGAGATCGGGAAGTAAGCATCTCAAATTGGATTTAACACTTAGAAAATTTTCTAGGGTTAGGGCTTGGCCATGTATTTCCACTCATGCCTTTAATAATGTGGCATATTGAAGCCATTGCATGGGAGGAGCCGGCACTACCAACTCGCGTCGTGGCTTGAAGGATAAAAAAAGAACCGGCGCCGCGGCGCCGGTGCAGGGCAAGGTCCAATAATGGGATTTTAAGTGCTCAATTACTGGGGGATGTGCAAGAAAGAAATATGAACATATAGTTCACATAAAATAACACTTAAACAAATGACTTAAACCTTTATTAAAGGTTGAACGTAAAGATTAAGTAAGATTAAATGACAAAGAGTATAATCACGGGTTACATAACCGATGTCCGGGGACCGTAGTCGGGATGAACGAACGTGAGGGATTTCTATGGTTGTGATTCCTTAGACGTTGAGTGAAGAGGGTAATGAATAACATTTCAATGTTATGTCATGATAATGAGAGATAAGTGTGAAGCTTATAAACGCTGTGAATGCAACGTCGTTGCGATGAACAATCGGTCTTAGCATACAACGATTGGTATGGCTTCGACACTAAGAACGAGTAATGAACATGGGGTTCATGTAATGGATAACGAAAGTATTAAATAAGAGATGAATTATCAAGAAAGCCGTAACAAATGGTAATAAGATTAATGAAAGCCGAATGTGAGTCGATAAGGAATGAATCCTGAGGTATGGCATTTAGTTGCCAGAAAGCCATAAAGAATAAGAAATTAACTTAACGAACGTTATAGTTAATGGTTCAGATAATTTAAGAGAAGTTAGGTTGTGGTACAATCGTAACCTTTGATGGTTGACATATGGGAGCTGGGCTAAACAATTCCTTCAGAGAGCGAAGGTATATACTGGCAACTGATCTAACTCATTGTGATGGCAGTGTAGATGAGACGGGAACTTGTTTGTTGGTTATTTGTGGGAAACCACTCAGAGTACCATATGGACTACTAGCAGAGAAGCGATTTGTGCTGAGTCCTAGAGAAGTTATAAGAAGAAGATAAGAATATAAATCATCCAAGATGATGAACGTATGAGTAAGACATCTCCGTATGTCACAAAGCCGTAAACTGGTAAAAGAAGTTAGTCGCGTAAACTTATATTGCAAGAATGCGAACCCTAAGAAGTAAAGTTAAGTAAACCAATGCGTAAGTTCAATATATGACTAATTGGTGTTTATGTTTTCTCCTTATGTGTTATATAGGAATTGGGATGAGCAGTTCATCGTAAGTTATAGCTGTGCGTAAGGCAAGTTTCTTAACTTCATTCATATTACATGAATGCTAGTTTCTTAAACTTCTTAGATGTTGAACTTGAGAAGTTCTATCTATGTGCGAACGTGTGATATTTGTACAAAGTGGTAGAATGTATGAGGCCTTGAGCTACAATTTGAACACTTCGGTTTTTCTATGATATGCACTGTTCTGTGATTGAGCTGTTCAATACAAGTATGTTCTGTTTATACATGAACCGTTATTGTTAAGTCTGTGCTAATGATTCTAGCCAGACAGGATGTGTATGAAAAAGGTAGAGGAATGAAAGTATTTCAAAATGAAAGTGACTGATGTTTTAAGATGATAGGAATCGAGACTATTCCTATTATTCAAGCTGCTTCATAATCTTTGTTCGGTTATTGAAGTTCTAAAAAAATGTTTAAACTCTTGAAGTTGTTTGTTCAATTGTTATGACTTGCTGGGCAATTGAATGCTCACTCTTGCTTTAAATGAAAAAAAAAATTCAGCGAACAAGGTTAGAAGAACTTAAGGATCCCGTAAAGATCAAGCTGACGGTATCCAGGTGAAGTACCATTCAGAATGTGAATAAGCGAGAAGATCAAGTGAAGACTTGTAATGTAAAAAGATGAAATTGAATTATAGACTAGTCTAATGAACTATTATGTATCCTTGGTGGCGGATAAAAGTCACTCTTGTAAGATGAAAGGAATAATGTATTTATTATTATTTGTAATGAAAAAGGTTATAAGGTTTCCAGAACCTGGAATTTGAGAGTGTATGTCATTATATTTCAGTATATAATGATGTATGTTGGATGAATGATGTACTCGTGACGTACGGAATCCGGGTGTGAAGATAGACCGGATTTCGGGGCGTTACAACTCATATTTTAATTCTTCATGGAGATGATGGCGAATAAAAATCATTGATTTTGCACGATCATGCAAGGATGCATGATTGCCAACCTTAATTGTATCTCCAAGATTCTTTGCCTCTAGGTGAATCTCAGCATCAAGGGTCCATGACAGGTAATTCTTACTTGAGATGTCAAAGGAAACAAATTCAAGTTTTGTAAGGTTTGATATCTATTAAAAACACATGCAATAATATGAAAATACTACTAGTTAGTAATAATTAAACAGATGATGTGCAGCCTACTGCATAACACATACTATTATATAAGGTAAAATACAAATGTGACCACTAACCTTTAGGTTGAGCCCCTTTCTTTTGGTCAATGCAAATCAAGCCCCTTCTATTCAAAAATTTGGATATTGAGCCCCCATGTGCCACATGGGCGTTCACCTACCTATATGGCACATGTGGCAGCGCTGACGTGGACATTTTTTCCATTTGGAACCGCTTAAATGTGCATTTTCCAATTAATTGTTAAAAAACTCGATTTCCCCAAGAATCGAACCCAAAACCTCAAATTTGAGATTCTGGTAATCAAACCAATTGAGCTACATAAAACTTATAATTTTTTTTAAAAAATAATTAATATTTATACCAAATCAATTCATTTCCCTAACAAGATTAAAACCAAAAAAGTGTTATTAAAACTTTTAAATAAAAACTTTTCGATCGTTAATCTATTATTATTATTCATCATTTTCCTTGTAGATGCATGTAAGGGAGGGACAATAATATTTCATTTTCTCAATAAAAAAAACATTCGTGTTAAGTAACCAAGATTTTTAAATGTTTATTATTTGTATCCTGAAATTTAAACGCCCCCATTCCGCTATCTAAAGTACCGCTAAGTAACCAAGATGGACTCTTTTATTATTTTTGATCAATTTAAATATAGTAATTGACTTATTAAAACAATAAAAACACATAGAAGAAAAAAATAATAAGTTTAGGGGGACATTTTTTAGTGATATTTTGTGACGCCCCCAAAACAGGTATACATGACCCATCTTGAGTCGCCAGATACATGGTACAGAAACAAATACAACTTCAGTAATATAATTGCCGTGCAAAATACGATAACACATATACTGTGAGTTTGAATACAAATATTGTATACTAGAGAGTATACAAACTCAAAAGGAGTCCTCATTACAATTATTGATACACTATTTTACAAAAATAGTGAGGACTGCTAAACAACTATCTTGAATCATCACTCCATACCCCTATTAGTTCTCGCTAAATTCTCTCTCCTGAGAAGAACAATGGAACAAAAAGGAAAAAGGGTGAGCTCCATACCCCGGCATAATGATATTAAAGAAAATATCATTTTAAGAAGAAAATAACATCCCTTACCTCAAAATTACCGTATTTCTGACTGAATTTCGGATATAGTGCTGTAAGACCCCAACTTATTATAAATAAAAATTAAATTTCCTCTATTTATTATTGTGAATAATAAGGTGATAATTTGATATAATACTTTAGTTATGGGTGAAATGTGCAAATTTTGCAAAATAAGCAAGTGGTTATAAAATATTCATTGTGTCGGGGAATATTCGTTTGGTTGTGAAATATTCTTTTTGTCGGGAATATTAAATGCGATTACCATATGACCATTTGTGGGCCCCATAACGGATAAGCTATTTTCTGAAGAAAACGACAAAGTTTGGGTTGTTATAAATAACGGCATAGTTATTACCGTTAAGACTGTTGGAATACCCGGTGGTTAAAATATAGTAATACTCGTGGTTGCACAGTAGCACACGATATTGCACAGTATTGTTCAATTATTGATCCTTACGTAAGAAGGCACTACTCAATAATTGTCACAGTAGTTACTGTTTAATATTTTATTTTATTGATTCAATAATTGTCATATTGATATTTTATATTATTGTTGTTCAATAATTGTCACCGCATGATATCTCCATTATCGGATCAATAATTCATATTATTTGAATAATATTATTAGATAGCATTATGGGCAATGTCTAGAAAGTTACATCAAGGAGAGGTTTGGTCACCTAATTGCGCGCGCCAGATGGGAGAAATCCTTATCTGAAAGCCCCTCTTTCACAGGAATGTTCTGGTTGTCACAAATGTGATTCTGTAATATTATTTGTGAATAATTAATTATTGGTTCATATGATAAGGAAATATTTATTTTATGTGGATATAAATGATGAATTTATTTATGTGGTTATTAATGAAGAAATTAATGCTGAGATGTTTTATCAGTATTTTGTCGGATTGGAAGTATTTAAAAATCATCCGTTTGTGGATTTTGGGTATTTTTCTGTTTGGAATTTGGAGAAACTCAAAGCTACAAAGTTGTAGAGAATTCGATTTCGTGTGGAATGGACATAAAATTCGTATTTTTCTGATAAACGGACTATTTTCTATGAATTATTAAAGTTTCTGATTATTGTTTAAATGATAAAACATTTTGGAAAATTCTAGAATTGGTTGGTGAGAAATGTGCTCAATGGAATTTCAAATGTGGTGGGTGGCAATAGTAACAAGTAAAGCCATCAGGTAGCAGGTTAGTCTTCTATGGTGTTCTAAGCATTTTCCTATAAATAGGCTGCTTAGTTAGAATTAAAAATCACACCAGAATTCATAAGTTTTCTCTTTTTCTCTCTCTATATTATTGAGCGTATTCTTGTGAGTATTTTGATACTTTGAGTGTTGCTATACGGTGCAAGTTCCTTCAGCACTATATCCAGTATTCCAGCGAGAAGTATTATCTTTTTGAGGTAAGGGATGTTATTTTCTTCGTAAGTGATATTATTTCTTCAATATCATTATGCCAAAATATTGGTTGGAACTTTTTATCAAATTTAGAACTTTTCATGTCGGGGTTACTATTCATGAGTACTATTCACGAAGCATGATGATTTTTCTTGTGGAATTTCTATCTTTTGGTGTCGGAGTTACTATTCACGTATACGGCACTATTCACCGAAAAATGAAATTTTCTTCTTTTTATCCAAGGTGTCTATTATGGTTACTATCTTTGATTGTATCCATGTTTTGATCTTTATTTTGAATTCTACTTCAAAATTGGTTATTATGAAGTATTTTTGAACTTGGATAAACTGTAATACGAATCCCTAATATTTAATCTTTTATCGCACTGGATTCGTTTTCTTTAAGATATTTTTCATCATCCTCAGTCCTAAATGATGATATTACTGAATATCTTTGGCCTGTAGTGCAAAGATGAATGATTAACTGATGAATATCTTTGGCCTGTAGTGCAAAGATGAATGATTACCTAATGAATATCTTTGGCCCGTAGTGCAAAGATGAACAGTGTTGAGATGAACAATGACCAACTGGTGATACAAATGAATATCTTTTGCCTGTAGTGCAAAGATGAATATTTGATTCAAGATGTATATTGATTGATATTACAGGGATAAAATATTGATGATGGACTTTTAAATCTTAGAAGATAGTAGAATTCTTTCTCTACTTGACTCTTCTAATGAATTGTTATTTCCGTTGCAGTTGTTGATCTAAAACTTGTTGTCTATTATATTTTATCAGATTTTTCCCTGTTGAAGACTAATGATAATTTGTTGTATATTATCTTAGTCATAATATTTCTTACTGGGCTAGTTGAGATCACCCTTTCTTTCACTGTTCTCTTCAGGAAATGAGAATATAGTTGGGACTAGTCGGGGAATGGATTGACGGTCCAGATGGTTGCATTAGTAGTCCTCACTATTCTATGAAATGGCGTATCAATAATTGTAACAAGGACCCCTTTTGAGTTTTTATACTGTCTATTAGACAATAGTTGTATTCAAACTCACAGTATATGTGTTATCGTATTTTGCACGATGATTGTATTACTGAAGTTGTATTTGTTTTTGTACCATGTATTTGGCGACTCAGAATGGGTAGGATGGAATGGACCTATTTTGGGGTCGTCACAGTGCTGACAGAAACTTGCACTGAATAACAACTCTCAAAGTATTTAAATACTCACAAAAATACGCTCAATAATCTAGAGAGAAAGAAAACTTGTTTCTGGTGTGATTTTCAATTCTAACCTAAGCATCTATTTATAGGAAAAATGCTAGAACGCCACAGGAGACTAAATAATAAAATAATATTATTTAATCAACAAATTCTCTACGTATGCTTTGAACAAGTCTAGCATGCCTTCTTTGAAAAACAAACCAGCAGCCCACATGCTTGAAAAATCAAAAAGTGGGTCCCACCTATAATTTAATAAAAATCATTTTATTTTCCAAAACTTCAGTAATTCATAATAAATAGCCCTTTTATCAGAAAAATTCAAAACCCGCGAGTTTCCATAGGAAATTTAATTCTCGACAACTTTGTAGAAATTTTTTTTTCCAAATTCCAATCAGAAAATACCCGAAATCCACAAATGGATGATTTTTAATACCTCTAATCCGACAAAATACTGATAAAACACCTCAGCATTAATTCCTTCATTTTTATCCATATAAAATAGATATATCCAACATTTATATCCACAAAAATAAATATTTATTTATCATACGAATCAATAATTAATTATTCACAAATAATATTATAAAATTGCATTTATGACAACCAGATCGTTCTCAGGAAAGAGGGGGCTTTTCAATAAGGATTTCTCCTTAATGGCACGCAATTAGGTGACCAAACCTCTCCTTGACAGAACTTTCTAGACATTGCCAATAATGTTATCTAATAATATTATTTCAAATAATATGAATTATTGATCTGATAATAGAGATGATGTGCAGTGAAAATTATTGAACAACAATAATATAAAATATCAACGCAGCAATTATTGAATCAATAAAATAAAATATTGAACAGTAATTACTGTAACAATTATTGAGTAGTGCCTTCTTACGTAAGAATCAATAATTCAACAATCTTTGTGTACTACGTGTGCCACTCTTGTGCAACCACGCCGTATTCTTATATTTTAACCACCGGGTATTCCAACAAGTTTTACGGTAACAACTACGCCAGTTATTCAATTTTGTCGTTTTCTTCATCCGATCATTATCCGTTATGGAGCCCACAAATGGTCAGCTCAAAATCATACGAATATTCCCACGACAGAAAGAATATTCCACGACCAAACGAATATTCCCCGACAAATGAATATTTTATAACCACTTGCTTATTTTGAAAATTTTTGCACATTTCACCCATAACCAAAGTATTATATCAAATTAATACCTTATTATTCACAATAATAATTAGAGGAAATTTTATTTTATTCATTAATAAGTTGGGGTCTTACACATTTCTAGTGACATTTCTATTTATTTATTTATTTGGTTTTTTTTTTGTAGTACCTCCTAAAAAATGTATAATATTTATTTCAATAGAAATTTTTGTAAAAAATAGTATTTTAGGTGTAATTTGGATACATACAAGAAACAGGATTGTACACAGTGTACATGCCATGTTTCTTGTATGTATCCAAATTACACCTAAAATACTATTTTTTATAAAAATTTCAGTTGGAATAAATACTATACATTTTTTAGGAGGTATTAAAAAAAACCAAAAAAAAACACAAAAAAAATGTCACTATAATGTCGCCACTTCAATGTCGTCGTAGAAGGACTCAGAAAAAAAAATGATTATATATTAAAGATGTATAAAAGTTCATACATAATTAATTCTTAACTAACCAAGTAAAGTAATTAACTCAAATAATTAACACAAAATAAAATAATTAACATACTAAGTAATCTAAATAAAATAATTAACAAAAGTAAACTATGTTAAATAAATTACTTAATTAAACTAATTAAATCAAATAAAGTTATTAGTAAACTAACTACCTAAAAAGAAAAGAAATAATCAAATTTATCAACTCAAATACAATAATTCACCTCAATGATTAGTCCAAATAAAGTAGTAATAAAAATAATAACAACAACAATCAATAAACATTAACAAGATTAAAATGAAGAAGAAAAAAAACATAATGAATCTCCATCTAGATCTGGTTTCCAGGCTCCTTCCCCCTTTTCATCCCCGTTCCATTTTGCAATGACATCTTAGATTTCGAAGCCGACCTAGAAGACACAGGAAGGGTTCAGCAATATTGGCGTTGAAAATGTCTACTAAGTTAACAGAACTAGTCACCTGGTCACAGGTGATTCTGTACCAACTGCACGGCCATGATGGTTTTAGTTCGACAAAACTCTATCTGGGTCATCGAATCCGAGCTTGACTCATTACAGGTAGAGACCATCTTAGTTCAAAGACGGTAGGAGGAAGAGGAAAGAAAATCAACAATGTTGTTGCTTAAAATTATTGACCAACAACCATAAAATTTGAAATGAAAAAATTGGGGGTGGAATTAAAATGAAGGGATTTGGAGAGTTGGGGAGCGAGGAAGAAGGAACGAGGGGTTGAACTTCAATTTGAGTCGTGATTAGACATTAATAGTGGGATTTAATTTTTAATCTATTTTTTTAATGTTAATTATTTATTTTTTTTAATTAATGTTGATTTTGTAAGTTATTAATTTATTATTTCACCTTTTTACCCTTTTTCTAATTAATTGATTTGGTATAAAACTTGATCCTTTTAATAGTCTGTTGGGGAAATAAATTGATTTGGTATAAATATTAATTCTTTTGTTAAAGTAATTGTAAGTTTTATGTAGCTTAGGTGGTTTGATGACCAAAATCTCAAAATTGAGGTTTTGAGTTCGATTCTTGAGAAAATCGAGTTTTTTAACAATTAATTGGAAAATGCACATGTAAGCAGTTCCGCATGACAAAAATGTCCACGTCATTGGTGCCACATAGGCATGTCAACGCACATGGGGCGCCTGAGACTCAATATCCAAATTTTCGAACAGAACTGAGTTTTTTAACAATTAATTAGAAAATGCACATGTAAGCGATTCCACATGGCAAAAATATCCACGTCATTGGTGCCACATAGGCAAGTCAACGCACATGTGGCGCCTGGGACTCAATATCCAAATTTTTGAACAGAATTTGCCTTAAGCAAAAGAAAATGGCTCAATACCCAAAAACACTTAAAGTTCAGTGGTCACATTTATATTTTACCCCTATATAGTAATAATATATATATATATAGACACACGCACACACACACATATATATATATATGATGTATATATGCGTGTAATTTTTAATGTTTATTAAGTAGGATAAAAACGTTTGATATGAGACATACTTGGTCATGTTACATTATAAACCTGACAATGTTATTCTTTTATATATAGGGGATGCATTCATAGCAACCGGTTGTTATGGATACTAGGGCTGAGCAAGTAACCAAATTGGAACCGAAACACTTTTACTAAAACCACACGAATCAAGACTAATTAAAACCGCTACCAATTGCCCGATGTACGTGGCGGTTTTAGGTGGGTTGAATAACCAAATTTATGGTTCCTGTGACGCCCCCAAAATAGGTATACAACACCCATTCTGAGTCACCAAATACATGGTACAGAAAGCAAACTACAACTTCAATAATACAATTGTCGTGCAAAATACGACAACACATAATGTGAGTTTAAATACAAATATTGTCTTCTAGACAATATCCACACTCAAATAAGTCCTCATTACAATTATTAAAATACTATTTTACGAAAATAGTGAGGATCGCTAAAACATCTTTCTAGAACCATCACTCCGTTACCATTAGTTCCTCGCTATATTCTCACCTCCCCGAAAAATGGAACAAAAAGGAAAAGGGTGAGCTCAACTAGCCCAAGAAGAATATTATGACTAAGATAATATACAACAAATTATCGTTAGTCTTCAACAGGAAAAAATCGATAAAATATAATAGACAACAAGTTTTAGATCAACAACTGCGCAATGAAACTTGAGAATCCATTAGAAGAGTCAAGTAGAGAATGAGTTCTTTTTATCCTGTAATAACAATCAATATACATCTTTAATCAATATTCATCTTTGCACTTTCTGATGCTAAAGATATTCATTTGTATCACCAGATTGGTCATGTTCATCTCAACACTGCTCATCTTCGCACTACGGGCAAAGATATTCATCGATTAATCATTCATCTTTTGCACTACAGAGCCAAAGATATTCAATAATATCATCATTTAGGACCGAGGATGATGAAAAATATTTAAAAGAAAATGAATCCAATGAAGATGAAAGACAAATAGTAAGGATTAGTATAACGATTTATCCAAGATCAATAATACTCCATAATAACTAATTTTGAAGCAAAATTCAAGAATAAAGATCAAAACATGGATACAATCAAAGATAGTAACCATAATAGACATCTTGGACAAAAAGAAGAAAATTTCATTTTTCGGTGAATAGTGTCGTATTCGTGAATAGTGTCGTATACGTGAATAGTGTCGTATACGTGAATAGTAACCCCGACACAAAATGTTCCAAATTTGATAAAAAGTTCATACCAACATTTCGGTATAATGATATTGAAGAAAATATCATTTTAAGAAGAATATAACACCCCTTACTTCAAAATATCAGTACTTCTGATCGGAATATCGGTACAAAGCTGAAGAAAACTTGCACTGATGAATAAAAACTCACAAAGTATTTAAATACTCACAAAATATACTCAATAATCTAGAGAGAGAAAGAGAGAAAGCTTATGTTTCTGGTGTGATTTTCAATTCTAACTTAGCCCTCTATTTATAGAAAAATATTAGCGAGACTTGACTGCAACTGGATGGCTTTACTGCTACTATTCCCACCCACCACATTTGAAATAAAATTCAGCACATTTCTTCACCAACCACAAGTAGGGCCCACTCAATTCTAGAATTTTCCAACAAAATGCTAAATTCGGATACTTGAACAATTTCAACGAACACCTCTTAAAATTAATAACAAATCATACGTTCAATTTTAACGGTTCAAAATTTGTGGACATGTACTCAACTTATATATGTATAACATATCCAAAAATTACAACGATACAACGGACGGATTAAAAATTATAACTCACGCAATATATCTCTAAAACACTGGTTTAATTTTTTAATACCTTCATTCAAACAAAAAATCTTGATAAAACACCTCAACATTAACTCTTTCATTTTTAACCACAATAAATATATCCAACATTTATATCCACATAAAATAAATATTTCCTTATCATATGAATCAATAATTAATTATTCACAAATAATATTACGAAATCACATTTATGACAACCAGGTAGTTCCTGAAAGAGGGGGCTTTCAATAAGAATTTTTCTTCTTGACGTAATTGATTAGGTGACCAAATCTCTCCTTGACAGAACTTTCTAGACATTGACAATAATGCTATCTAATAATATTATTCAAATAATATGAATTATTGATCTGATAATGGGAAATAATGTGCAGTGACAATTATTGAAACAACAATAATATAAAATATCAACGCAGCAATTATTGAATCAATAAAATAAAATATTGAACAGTAACTACTGTAACAATTATTGAGTAATGCCTTCTTACGTAAGGATCAATAATTCATCAATATTGTGCATCCACGCGTATTACTGTATTTTAACCACCCGTTATTCCAACAGTGTTAACGGTAACAACTACTCCGTTATTTATAAAAACTCAAACTTGTCATTTTCTTCATCTGACAATTATTCTGTTATGGGGCCCACAAATGTCTGCGCCGTCGTACGAATATTCCCCGACAACAAGAATATTCCACGACCAAATGAATATTCCCCGACAACAATGATTATTTTATAACCACTTGCATATTTTGCAAAATTTGCACATTTCACCCATAACCAAAAAATTATATCAAATTAATACCTTATTATTCACAATAATAATTAGAGGAAATTCGATTTTATTTATAATAAGTTGGGGTCTTACAACCTCCCCTCCTTATGAAATTTCGTCCTCGAAATTGACATACGTACCTGGTGTTTCGAAAAGGTGAGGATACCTCACTTTCATTTCTGATTCCAACTCCCAAGTCATTTCTTCAATAGCATGGTTTCTCCACAAAACCTTAACTTGTGGTATAACTTTGGTGCGTAGGACATGTTCTTTCCTATCCAAGATCTTAACAGGTACTTCTTCGTACGTTAAATCTTCGGCTATCTCGTCTGGTTCTAACGCAATAATATGGTTTGGGTCTTTCACATATTTACGAAGCATGGATATGTGAAAAATATTATGAACACGAGACATACTTGGAGGTAATGCGAGTCTATAGGCCACATTTCCTATTCGATCAAGAATCTCAAATGGAGCAACAAATCGTGGATTGAGCTTTCCTCTCTTTCCAAATCTTATAACTCCCTTCCATGGAGCAACACGTAACAATACATGATCTCCAATATTAAACTCCACGTCCTTTCTATGAAGATCAAAGATAACTCTTTTTCGATCTTGTGAGGTTTGAATACGTTGTCGAATCATTTGGATCTTTTCTGTAGTCATGCGTAATAATTCTGGTCCCAACAACGTTGTTTCTCCCACCTCGTCCCAGCATACTGGAGAACGACACTTTCGTCCATACAACGCCTCAAATGGAGCCATGCCTATACTTGCTTGATAACTGTTGTTGTAGGAGAATTCCACCAGTGGCAAGTACTTATCCCAACTTCCTTTAAAATATAGGACACAAAGTCTTAATAGATCTTCAAGGGTTTGAATAGTCCTCTCTGATTGTCCGTCTGTTTGAGGATGGTATGCCGAACTAAATCGTAAATCCGTGCCCATAGCTTTCTGTAAGCTAACCCAAAATCGTGAAGTGGATCTTGGGTCACGATCCGAAACTATGGATACTGGCATGCCATGCAATCTCACAATCTCATTCACGTACATACTAGCAAGACGTTCAAGGGAATAAATCTCACGTGTCGGCAAGAAATGGGCGGACTTGGTTAATCTATCAACAATAACCCAAATAACATCTATGCCTTGAGAAACTTTGGGAAGACACATGTTGAAATCCATAGTAATGTGTTCCCACTTCCATTTCGAATCTCAAGTGGTTGTAATGGACCCTTTGGCACTTGATGCTCCGCCTTTACACGTTGACAAGTTAAACACCTCGACATAAACTCCGCGATCTCTCTCTTCATATTGTTCCACCAAAATGTATGTCCGAATATCATGATACATTTTGGTACTCCTGTGATGGATTGCAACGCGGTGTGTTGTGTGCCTCCATCATGATTCTATGCTTCAAGTCAGAATCATTAGGAACACAAAGTCTGGAGTTGAATCTAAGTATTCCTTCTTTATCGATTCTTGCTTCTGGAATAGCACCTTCTTGCACTTTCTTCTTCATACGTATCAGCTCCATGTCTGTAGCTTGAGCAGCTTTAACTTTATCGATTAAAGTCGGTTCTACTCGTATATTTGTCATCATCATGTGGGTCCCTGGAGTCTTTAATTCTACCTCCATCCTTTGCAAGTCATACAGAAAGGGCCTTTGTATTGACCATATCGCACTCGTACTCGCATATGATCTTCTACTTAATGCGTCAGCTACTACGTTCGCTTTTCTAGGATGATATTGAATAGTGTGATCTTAATCTTTCTATAGTTCAAGCCAACGTCGTTGCCACATGTTGAGTTCTTTTTGGGTGAAAAAATATTTGAGGCTTTTATGGTCCGTATAAATCTCCACTTTCTCCCCATATAAGTAATATCTCCAAATTTTTAACGCTAATACGACTGCTGCCAACTCTAGATCATGAGTAGGATAATTCCTCTCATATTCTTTGAGTTGTCGTGAGGCATAGGCTATGACTTTCCCATGTTGCATGAGAACGCATCCTAACCCTTTGCCTGAAGCATCGCTGTATATAATAAATCCATCTGCATGCGGATGGTATTGCTGAAACAGTCTTGAAATGAGTCTCTCTTGAGCTCTTGGAAAATCTTCTCGCATTCCTCGCTCCATACGAATTTTGTATCTTTCCGAGTCAGCTGAGTTAACGGAGTAGCGATTCGAGAAAATCCTTCCATGAATCTCCGATAATAACCAGCTAAGCCCAAAAAGCTACGCACTTCGGTCACCGACTTTGGTAGCTCCCAACTTTGTACTGCTTCAATCTTTGCTGGGTCAACAGATACTCCATGTTTTGACACCACGTGCCTAAGGAATGCTACTTCTTCAAGCCAGAACTCACATTTCTTCAGCTTGGCATAAAGCTTGTTTTCACGAAGCCTTTCAAGTATCAGCTTCAAATGGTGCTCATGATCTTCATGGCTTTTCGAATAAATGAGGATGTCATCAATAAAGACAACAACAAACTGATCCAAATATTCCTTGAATACACGGTTCATCATATCCATGAAAGCAGCTGGAGCATTAGTCAATCCAAAAGACATGACTAAGAATTCATAATGCCCGCATCGAAGTTCAAGGCGCGCTTTGGAATATCCTCGCTTTTAATCTTCAAATTTGATGATATCCGAATGAAGATCGATCTTTGAAAAGAATTGTGCTCCTTGCAAATCGTTTGAACAGTCATCAATGCGAGGTAGCGGATACCTATTCTTGATGGTGACATGGTTTAATTCTCGGTAGTCAATACAAAGTCGCATACTCCGTCTTTCTTCTTTACTGAATAAAACAGAGCACCCCAAGGAGATGTACTTGGGGCGAATGAAACCTATGTCTAACAATTCCTCAGGTTTGGACTTTTAACTCCACGAAGTTCAATAGGAGCCATTCGATATGGGGTTTTAGAAATGGGTTTTGTACCGGCTCAAGGTCAATAAAGAATTCAACATGACGTTACGGGGTGAGCCCGGAAGTTCTTCAGAAATACATCGTGAAATTCTCTAACAATAGAAATATTATTCAAATCTGACTTGTCTTTGTTCAAATCCATAACATGGGCTAAGAAAGCTTGACATCCGTTTTTTAATAAACGAATAGCTTTATGGCTTGATATGATAGCGACTGATTTTAGTGTTTTAATTGTTTGAATTCGTATGATAGGTTGGTTAGGAATATGAAAACTAACAACCTTACGAAAATAATCAATTTTGGCATGATGAGTGGTTAACCAATCAATTCCTAAAATCACATCAAAATCATGTATCTTTAAAAAGATAAGATCAATAGGTAATGTGATAGTGCCAACTTGGATCATGCAAGATTTATAAACTGTGGATGTAACGAAAGTTTCACCCAACGGAGTCTCCACTGATAAATCAAAGTCTAATTTCTCCGGAGTCAAGTTTAAACGTTGAGCACAAGCAGGAGAGATAAAAGAATGGGTAGAACCGGTATCTAGTAAGGTATATACTTCGCAAGAGTTTAAGATTATCTTACCCGTAATCACCTCGTTCGGGTTCCTCGCGTTTTGGCCAGTCACGACAAACGCTTCTTCAGAACCGGCCGATTTTGACTTATCCGGAATGACCCTTGAGTCACCATCCCCGTTGAACTTGGTTTTACTACAGAACAATCCCGAGCTATGTGGCCTTCCTTTCCATAGTTGTAACATACCTTGGATTGTTGTGGACAGTTTGGTCTGATATGTCCTTCTTTCCCGCATTTGTAACATCTAACTGGCGGTCGTTCTCCTCCCCTAGAATTTGTTGTTGGTGTTGGTGTCTTCTTGATGTCTTCCGTCGTTGTTGAATCTCCTCTTTCAAAAATTTCCACTTGACTCACCTCTCCTATTATCATGGCCACGATGACCACCACCCGGTGGTTACCGCCTTTGTTCATATTTTTCCCTCCTCGTTGGTTATCATCGCTCTGATGACTGATGTCACCCCAGATGACCACGGTTGTGGTCCCTCGGTTGCACATACTCATTATCTCGCTTAATAATTGATCCTGCTTACAACATCCGAATATAAAGAAAATTTATGAGATATAAGATATTGCCGAATCTCGGGCTTTAGACTTCTCAGAAACATCTGTGTCATTTGTTCCTCATTTTCGACCAAATGAGGTGCAAACCTGGATAACTTTGCAAACTTCGCCTCGTACTGGGACACCGTCATGTTGTTTTGTTCGATCGATAAACTCCACCTCCTTCATATGACGAATACTTTCAAGAAAGTACTTGTCATTGAATAGTTTCTGAAATATTTCCCAAGACATCTTTGAGTGCGGTACGGGTGGTACGCTTCACAGACTCCCACCGGTGAGTCCTCTCATGCGCGGAACATAAAGGTGGCGAATGGAATCTTCTGTTCCTCCATGCATCCCAAGACATCGAATATCTTGGTAATTTTTTCTTGACGTTTACGCCATGATCGGATCCGGCTTTCCTTAAATTCGTGGTCCCAACTCTTTGAATCGCTTGGTTGTGACAAAGCCGCGCATTGCTAGCATTTCCACCAGATTCGTGCACGAAGTTTCCTCGTGCGGTTTTGCATAAAATGCAAAAAAACTTCAACATCCCATCATTCATCATTTGTTCTAGGTGGTGTTGTTTACGGAGGATTATTGCCTTCATGTTGCACGCTTCTCCTGTTTGTGTAACTAAAAGTTATTCCACAGCCTCATACACTCCATTGTTAACGTTCTCAAAGACCATTCTTAAATCTTCGCCATAAAACAAGGGTTAATTAAACAAATTAACATATCACATAATATCCCTATATTATGACTGACCAACAAATAAGCTTAGATAGGACACACTAGTGAAGGATTTACTCATCTCTCCCCTCCTAGTTCTATTCCCCGATCTCCGCCAGAGACCATATCCCTAAGCTTTGATACCAACTGTGAAGCCCCCAAAATAGGTATACAACACCCATTCTGAGTCGCCAAATATATGGTACAAAAAGCAAACTACAACTTCAATAATACAATTGTCGTGCAAAATACGACAACACATACTGTGAGTTTAAATACAAATATTATCTTTTAGACAATATCCACACTCAAATAAGTCCTCATTACAATTATTAAAATACTATTTTACAGAAATAGTGAGGACTGCTAAAACATCTTTCTAGAACCATCACTCCGTACCCCGACTAGTTTCTGCTATGTTCTCACCTCCTGAGAAAAATGGAACAAAAAGGAAAAGGGTGAGCTCAACTAGCCTAGTAAAGTATATTATGACTAAGATAATATACAACAAATTATCGTTAGTCTTCAACGGGGAAAAATCTGATAAAATATAATAGACAACAAGTTTTAGATCAACAATCTGCAGCTGAAATGAAGAATCCATTAGAAGAGTCAAGTAGAGAATGAGTTCTACTATCTTCTAAGATTTAAAGTCCATCATCAATTTTATCCTCAGAACAACAATCAATATACATCTTTAATCAATATTCATCTTTGCACTACAGGCCAAAGATATTCATTTGTATCACCAGTTGGTTATGGTTCATCTCAACACTGTTCATCTTTGCACTACGGGCCAAAGATATTCATCAGTTAATCATTCATCTTTGCACTACAGGCCAAAGATATTCAATAATATCATCATTTAGGACTGAGGATGATGAAAAATATTTTAAAGAAAACGAATCCAGTGAGATAGAAGGACAAATAGAAAGGATTCGTATAACAGTTTATCCAAGATCAATAATACTCCATAATAACCAATTTTGAAGTAAAATTCAAGAATAAAGATCAAAACATGGATACAATCAAAGATAGTAACCATAATAGACATCTTGGACAAAAAAGAAGAAAATTTTATTTTTCTATGAATAGTCTTCAGATTCATGAATAGTCTTGAGATATCGTAAATAAGAACCCCGACACAAAAATTCCAAATTTTATAAAAAGTTCATACCAACATTTCGGTATAATGATATTGAAGAAAATATCATTTTAAGAAGAATATAACACCCCTTACTTCAAAATATCAAGATTTCCGATCCTAATATCGATATAAAATTTGAAGGAAACTTGTACTGATGAATAGAAACTCACAAAGTATCTAAATACTCACAAAATACACTCAATAATCTAGAGAGAGAAAGAGAGAAAGAGAGAAAGCTTATGTTTACGGTGTGATTTTCAATTCTAACTTAGCCTCTCTATTTATAGGAAAATGTTAGCAGACTTGACTTGACTGCAACTTGATGGCTTTACCTGCTACTATTCCCACCCACCACATTTGAAATAAAATTCAGCACATTTCTTCACCAACCACAAGTAGGGCCCACTCAATTCTAGAATTTTCTAACAAAATGCTAAATTCGGATACTTCAACAATTTACGAATCACCACACCTCTTAAAATTTATAACAAATCATACGTTCATTTTTAACGGTTCAAAATTTGTGGACATATACTTAACTTATATATATATAACATATCCAAAAATTACAACGATCCAACAAATTGAATTAAAAATTATAACTCACGCAATATATCTCTAAAACAATCGGTTTTTAAATTTTTAATACCTTCATTCAGAACAAAAATCTTGATAAAACACCTCAACATTAACTCTTTCATTTTTAACCACAATAAATATATCCAACATTTATATCCACATAAAATAAATATTTCCTTATCATATGAATCAATAATTAATTATTCATAAATAATATTACGTAATCACATTTATGACAACGGTAGTTCCTCCTCAGAAAAAGGGGCTTTCAATAAGAATTTCTCCTTACTTGGCAAGCAATTAAGTGACCAAACCTCTCCTTGATGAACTTTCTAGACATTGACAATAATGCTATCTAATAATATTATTCAAATAATATGAATTATTGATCTAATAATGGGAAATATCTTATGCGGTGACAATTATTGAAACAACAATAATATAAAATATCAACGCAAAGAATTATTGAATCAATAAAATAAAATATTGAGCAATAACTCACATAACAATTATTGAGTAGTGCCTTCTTTACATAAGGATCAATAATTCATCAATACTGTGCATCCACGCGTATTACTGTATTTTAACCACCGGGTATTTCAACAGTGTTAACGGTTCAAACTTGTCATTTTCTTCATCCGACAATTATTCTGTTATGGGGTCCACAAATGACTGCGCCGTCGTACAAATATTCCCCGACAACAAGAATAGTCTACGACCAAATGAATATTCCCCGACAATAATGATTATTTTATAACCACTTGCATATTTTGTAAAATTTGCACATTTCACCCATAACCAGAGAATTATATCAAATTAATACCTTATTATTCACAATAATAATTAGAGGAAATTCGATTTTATTTATAATAAGTTGGGGTCTTACAGTTCCGATTTGGTTACTTGCCAAAACCGCACGCATAAAATCAAAACTGCACCATGTGTGTGTATGTATGTATTATCTCTAGTAAATTCTAAAGTTACTTTTCACTTGAACATGCTCAGAGAAAATCTCAGTCTTGCATTGTTATTTTTTCACCAATTGAAAGAAGATGTTAGAGGTTATAGAGTCAAAAATTAAACAATTGGGTTTTGGAATTTCGAATTTGTTTGATGCGTTATTGGAGGGGCTTATAGCTGAGGGGCTCAAGCACTTGATGCATTGGTTAGTGTCAATGCTATAATTGTAATAGTCTAATAGATTATTTTTAGTCTTCCCTGCAATATATTTCATTCTATCTTCAGTATATACTTTTAATTTTTGAGGAACTAGATAAACATTCTTACTTGTTATCGAATATATGGTCTCCGTTGTTTTATATAGCGCATGTGACGCCCCCAAAACAGGTATACAGCACCCATTTTGAGTCGTCAAAATACATGGTACAGAAACAACTACAACTTTATTAATACAACATAAAAACTGTGAGTTTAAATACAAATATTGTCATCTAGACAATATCCACACTCAAATAAGTCCTCATTACAATTATTAATACACTATTTTACAGAATAGTGAGGACTACTAGAACCACTTCTAAAACCATCATTCCACACCCCGACTAGTACTCGCTATATTCTCGCCTCCTGAGAAGAAAAATGGAACAACAAGGAAAAGGGTGAGCTCAACTAGCCCAGTAAAGAATATTATGACTAAGATAACATAGAATAAATTATCGTTAATCTTCAACAGGGAAAAATCTAATAGAATACAATAGAAAACTAGTTTTAATTCAATCTTCGCAGCGGAAATAATAATTCATTAGAAGAGTTAAGTAGAGAATGCAAACTACTATCTTCTATATATGAATTTAAAAGTTCATCGTCGATATTTTATCCCTGTAACATCAATCAATATATATCTGGAATTAAATATTTATCTTTGCACTTTCTGGTGCCAAAGATATTCATCGATTAATCATGTTCATCTAAACACTGCTCATCTTTGCACTACAGTGCCAAAGATATTCATCGAAATCATTCATCTTTGCACTACAAAATAAAGATATTCAAGAATATCATCATTTAGGACCGAGGATGATGAAAAATATTTTAAAGAAAACGAATCCAAAGGAAACAAAAGAACAAGTATTAAGGATTCATACTTTAAATAACCCAAGTTCAAAATATTTCATAAATAACGTGAGTGGAGTAAAATTCAAGAATGAAGACCAAAACATAGATCCAATCAAAGATAGGAAACTATAATGAGACAATCTTGGACATAGAAAAGAAAATTTAATTTTTCGTGAATAGTGTCGATATCGTGAATAGTCTTTAGTATCGTGAATAAGAACTCAGACACCAAAAGATAGAAATTTCACAAAAAATATCATCATGCTTCGTGAATAGTACTCGTGAATAGTAACTCGTGAATAGTAACTCATGAATAGTAACCCCGACATGAAAAGTTCCAAATTTGATAAAAAGTTCCCACCAATAATTCGGCATAATGATATTGAAGAAATAATATCATTTTTGAATAAAATAACATCCCTTACCTCGTAAAGACAGTACTTCTAGTTAAAACACCGGATATAAGCTATGACTTGAACTTACACCGTATAGCAACACTCAAAGTATTAAAATACTCACAAGAATACGCTCAATATAATAGAGAGAGAAAGAGAGAGAAATCTTTAGTTTCTGGTGTGATTTTCAATTCTAACCTAAGCACCCTATTTATAGGAAAATGCTTAGAACACCAAAGCAGAAAATTTAATAAAATATTAATATATATATATATATATATATTAAATTTTCCTACGCACACTACACCAGACCCCAAGCATCAGCCACCAACTCACAAAAAATAAAAAAAAACGTTTTTCTTAATTAAAATAATTAAAACTTCCAAAAATCAATTATTTTGGAACTTCAATAATTCATAATAAATAGCTCTTTTATCAAAAAATTTAAATCATGCGAATTTTTATAGGAAATTCAATTCTCTACAACTTTGCAGAAGAAAGTTTTTCCAAATTCCAAACAGAAATTGACCAAAATCCATAAACGGGCGATTTTACAGGCTATAATCAAATTTCAGTCAAGAAATTGGCCCACAGACATGTTTAACATGTTTTAAACAATTTTTGCAACAAAAATACTCTTTCTCCTCATATACTCATATATCCCACATTCATTGTAAAAAAATATCATCATTATTATATAATATAATAAAATATTATTTTATCAGAAAAGATAAAATATCAATTTTTAACAATTGTCACTTTAAAAATTTTCTTCATCTATATCCACATAAAATCAATATTTTCCTCATCATATAAATCATAATTAATTATTCACAAATAATATTACAGAATCACAGTATTGGCAACCAGTAGCTGCTCTAGGAAAGAGGGGCTTTCCAATAAGAATTTCTCTCTTACTGGCGTGCAATTAGGTGACCAAACCTCTCCTTAGACATAACTTTCTAGACATTGCCAATAATATTTTCTATTAATATTATTCAGATAATATGAATTATTGCTTCGATAATGGAAAATCTTTGTGTAGTGACAATTATTGAAACAACGATAATATAAAATATCAACGCAAAGAATTATTGAATCAATAAAATAAAATCTTGAATAAGAATTCACTCGTAACAATTATTGAGTAGTGCCTTCACGTAAGAATCAATAATTGGTGCAATACCGTGTATCTTCTTGTGCGATAATAACGCGAGACATCGTGTTTTAACCAATTTAGTATTCAAACAAGATAATTCAGTAACAACTACGCCGCGTTATTTATAACCAACTTATACTTGTCGTTTTTTTTCATCCAATCGCTTTCAAGTTATGGGCCCACAAAAAAGACCTAACGCTGCTCTTACGAATATTCCCAAAGCAATGAAGAATATTCCACGACCAAACGAATATTCTCCGACAACAATGAATATTTTATAACCACCTGCTTATTTTTAAAATATTCGCGCATTTTACCCATAACTAACCACATTAATTAATTCAACCCTTACTATTTCAAAATAATAAATAGAGGAAATTAAATTTCATTTATTAATAATTTGGGATTTTACAGCGCATATTTTAGTTTTAAAGCATGTTTGATATAATTCCCATTGCCGACTTTGTCACTAAGTTAATTGTTCGATGTAAGTTTTATGTTAAATTTTATTGAAGGCATAGACTTTTTTGTTGTTTCAATTGGTTTTGGAATCGAAATCGCACCAATTAAAACCTCATCGCACACTTTAAAATCGCACCGCACCAATCACAAGTTGTTTCGGGTGCGGTTTTGAATTTTTCAAACCGCACCTAAGCGATTTCGGGTGCGGTTTGAACTCATGCTCACCCCTAATGGATACTATTCGGCATCCAATATCTCCACCATTGATCAAGTTAATGAATTGCTGATATTTAAAAAAAAAAAAAAAAAGCACCGCTACACATAGTAGCGGCTTATCCTGTCTTTATTCAGTTTATTTGTTTGTCCCATTTTATTTGTCTCAATTTATATTACTAAATAATTTTATTATTATTAATAATATTAACTAACTAATATTAATATTAAAATAATATTAACTAGCTAATATTTTTGTCCCACTTTTAAAATAAATATTATTACAAAAATATTATCTTAAACTTTTAAATTAAATATTATTACAAAATTATTAGTTAGTTAATATCGTTATTAATATTAAATAATATTATTTTGTAATTTTGTAATAATAAGACAAATTGCTTGCCATAAATATTATTATAAAATTTAATAATAATAAAATAAATATTATTACTAAAACCTACAACAAAATAAAAATATATATTTAAACACCAAGCCACTACACATTGTAGCGATTGGCATTTTTAGGAGAGAAAATTCAAAATATTTTTTATTTATTTTATTTTTACTTAAAGTTGCATTAAATCAACTTAAAACCTTTTAAGGCTCCGGTTACCTTCCAATTAATTAATTTCTAACAAAAGCTAACTAATAAAATGCATTCCATGACTACAAGTTGATAACAAGCAGAGGTATAGAATACTTTAATAGGTGCATAATATTTGCGCCTACTAATAATTAATAATCCCGCAGTAGCTCAAGAAATATTTAAAATAAGTGAAAACACTCTACCCCTTTCTACAACAGATTCAAGGGTTCGACACATATCACACACTCGACAGACTATAAACCATCCTGGTTCTGACTTGAAAAGAATAGCCCACATGAGAACGATGGGTAATAAATATTTCATAGATAGATCCCGAGTGAAAGTGGTCAGCGTAAACTAATTTTGAGCTACACGCGCTGTGCAAAATAAGGACTTTGTCGTTTACTAAAATGGTTAGATTAAGCCCCTCAAATATCATTCTTCAGTAGGGTGGCTAGAATTCAATGACCGCTTTGCACAGGTTCTGTTGGTCCAGTTTGTTGAGTTTTGTTGCCCACTTGTTGGTCATTCTTTCCAGACCGTAGATCTTCTCGCCCAGGAACTTCCCGGAGTCTCTCCTGCAGTATTCAAATTGAATGAATGAATGATGTCTGATTTTTCTTATTTATTTTGAATTGCACAGGAACCTAATTTGCCTTAAAAAACGAGCAATTTTATCAAAAGCACAAGGCACGCCCCCTTTACAGTGAAAACAATAAGCCTAAAGAAACAGTTAGAAATTATACTAAAAAAGCATTTAACTCTTGTTTTGCATCAAGCAGCAGCAGCATCTTCATTGGATTGCATAAATAATTTTACCTTGAGAGACGCATTCTGAGCAACAATCTGCTCATACTCGCTCCTGGCTCGACTCAATTCTGCTCTAAGAGAGGCATTTTCTTCTTTTAAAGCTTCAGCACGTTGCGCCAGCTCATCGCATTCCGCCTGACTCCCATACAGAGCACATAATGAAATCATGAAGTACACACCATGAGTACAATATTTAACAAATTGAGGGATTCATCCATACCTGCTTGCGTAACCTGGACCGGCGAGCAGATTCTCTGTTGGATTGCTTTCTTCTCTGTCTTTTAAGCTCCCTTTCATCCTGAACAAAAGGAAGTAAAATCTCTAAGAAAGAACTGTACTTAGGAAAATGAACGAGGATTGAAAGAGCTTTAGAGAGAAAAGTAAAAGCCGAATTGACACTCCAACCATAGCCACATAATAACTTGTTTGTAATTTATTGAAGTGATCTTAAATCAAAACTCAATTTAAAGCACAAGACCACGAATGAAATTAAATTTAACATAAGAGCCAAAGAAATACTCCCTCCGTTCCAAAATATATGATCAAGTTTGACTATTCAAAGTCAATATGAGATATTTTGGAATTAAAAATTGATATTCATTTAACATTTGAAGAATCTAGTAAGTAGTATTACTATTTAAATAGTTTACAATTTTATAATTGTATTGTCTAATATTAAATCTTGAAGAATCTAAATAGTAGTATCATTTAGATAGTTTACAATTTCATACTTGTATTGTCTAATAATATTAAATCAATTCATATCAATTTTTTGAATTTTAAAATATCTTAAATTGACTTTAAAAAATCAATATTGATCTTGTATTTTGAAACAGAGAGAGTATCTAGTCAAGTTGTCAATTTTGTCAAATTCCTAATTTGATTTTTCTATTTTTAACGAAAAGCAAACATATCTATACCAATATATAACAAGGCAATTACCGAGTCATTTTGGTTGGTACTGAGTCAACTCAGTAGTCCAACTTTGGTGACAAGGTAGTTCAAAAGGTTTTTATTATTATTATTATTTATTTATTTTCATGTCTTCTTGGTCATAAATTTTGATATTCCCAAAAGCTCAAAAGTTATGTTTTTCACAAAATTTTAGTACAAAATCATCTATGTATAGAAGAAAAAAGGTATAGATTAATATGTCTATGTACCGACTGAACCAATGACTATTCATGATTCCATAATTGAATCAATTCCATACTGGCTCCAAATTAGAGGAATGTTATGGTAAAACTTCGTTTGAAACGATGTGGTAGAAAGCAACGTGCGACTTGAAGGACACGATCCGGTGTGGATTCTCTTATTCTTACATCCGCCATTTTATATAGGAATGAAGGTGCTCTTGGCCCGACATCGTTTGTTCTGTTCCACTAGAACCCCTCTTTTTGTTGGATTGTAATGTAAATAGTACACGATGGAGCTCGAGTAGTAAAGTATTGATTCAACTTTCAGGGGCAAGGATCTAGGGTTAATGCCAATCAATAAATTGGAACAACTTCGTAAATATATCATCAATATAGAAATCGAAAGGATCCAATATAAAATAAAGAAGAAAAAAACTTTTGAGCTATCAAGTCATCAAATTTGGACTACTGAGTTGACTCGAGATCAATTAAAATGTCGTTCACAAATGTTATATATAAAATTTACATGATAAGTTCTTTTTAAGCTTACATGTGCTTAGCACCGGCTATTAAGCTTGTAGAACAAACTAGTAATAGTGAAAAAACAAATCTAGCAGTAATAGTGATAAGTATGCTGACAAACACTAGAGAGAATCAGAAATCATGCATCATCCATCACCAGTGTTCAAAAAGAAAATGTAATACGATGCAAGAGTCCGATTTACATTTGCATCAAACTAATTTTTTTTCATCCGACTCGTTGAACTCCTAGTTTTTACAAAACGTCACAAAAATCGTTAAATGAATTGACTTTGGCAATGATGACCTGGAAATATGACGTGAACTTTTTATAATGTGGTTGTGATTAGGGTTGTAAAATGAACCAAACGGTTCGAGCTTGATTTGTACTCGCTCGACTCGACTAAAAGATCGATTCGATCTCGACTCAAAATATAAACGATTCAAATATGAGTAGATTTTAAAGTTCGATAAATTACTTGAATCTTTTCAAATTACAATTTTCTATCGACACTCGGATTATATTCCCTCAAAAAGTTTAAATTGCTCAGGCTAGATTCGAGATCGTGCTCGGCTCAAT
This sequence comes from Panax ginseng, assembly GCA_020205605.1. NCBI lineage: Eukaryota > Viridiplantae > Streptophyta > Magnoliopsida > Apiales > Araliaceae > Panax > Panax ginseng. The sequence continues at coordinate 86,857,015 of CM035143.1, forward strand.
ATCTAAACGAACCTCAATCAAACTATATTTTAGACTCGATAAATTCTAATTTCTATGATTGAATTTAATAATTGACTCGACTCGTTTCATTTACACCCCTAATTCTGATGAGTTGGGAAAAATAAAATTATTAAAATTGAGTTCAAGTTTTTTTAACAAAAATTTTAATCTTCTACCATTTCCTACATTCATGCACCACCACCATTGTCGAGGCCACCGTACTACCACTGCCATCAAATTCTGTCTCCTCTCTCTCTTGTTAATTCTCAAAAGCAAAAACACAACCCATTTCTTCTCCCAAGAATCATGTCAAAGAGATCTAAGTCTCCCAAGATGTGTATTAGAAAGCAAAAACACAACCCGCTTCTCCCAAGAATGGAAAAATGTTCAACCCAGAAATCAAAGAAGTAGTTGAGATTAGTAAGATAGATCTAGCCACTAACTGTGACAATCATGCCATTCTCACAAAGAATCTCCTTTGATATAACTCAATTAACTCTGATCCTCCTCCTCGCTCCATGTATACCCAGAAATTTGGGAATCTAGAGAGAGAAAGTGTTAAAGGAGAGAATGGACGAAGAGAAAGAAAATCGAATAACGACAACAACTCTCACTCCTCTTCCTAATCGCTTGAGATAACCTTCAATTGATTCTTATACTTGAAAAGAAGCGGAAAAAAATGGGACAGTGCAGAGATGGTTGTGGGTGGGTTAACCAGAATGGATGAACACTACTTTATTTATTTGCTTTTGTTTTTTTAGCATATATTTAGTTTTTATTGTAGTATAATTAGTTTATTTTGATTTTGATTTTTTGCAGTAAATTGTTTGTTTTTTTAATAGATCGTGTAGTTTTATTTTCATTTTGATTTTTTTAGTAAATTCTTTGTTTTTTAAAAGATTTTTTTAATTTTAATTATTTATATGTTAAGTATGTTATACAATTATTTCTTAAAGTTTTCTATTACACAAATTTCACTGCCACATCGTGTTTTATTCAAGTGAATAATCCACGTGAGCGTCAACTGGTGCCACATGGGTATATGCCATTAACTTTGAACATTCTTAAACGAAATTTTCAATTTTTTGTAAAAAAAATAACTTCAATGATGTAAATGTAAATTCGACCTCAATTCAGGGGAGAAAATCATTTAACCCTATTTTGGAATAGATGGAGTATCTAGTCAAGTTGTCAATTTTGTCAAATTCCTAGTTTAGTTTTGTTTTTTTAATGAAAAAGTAAACATATAGAACAAACAAGAGATAGTGAAAAAAAATAATACAGCAGCAAGTATGTTGAACCCACTGTCCAACACTTGCGCAAATCAGAAATCACCCATAATTGCACCCCCTATTATACCAGCAAATATCACCCCCGTCTGAAAAAATAAAGCACAAAAAAAACATCGCAATTCTTTTACATACGAGAAGAATATTTCAACAAATATATGAAACATAAAATAAATATGAGTTGCTACTAAATTTACATATCTAAAAGTGATTTACTCCGAAAGTAATGCAAGTTGTAAAACACCAAGTTAAAACTTGCAACATCTTCTTTTAACATCATTTTTTTAATGTAGCCAATAAAACTTGCAAGCTCTTAACTGGTTGATCATTGATGAGAAAATCATCTCAAATAGGTGTACAACAGCTCAAGCAACAAGTAAACCTAAATTGGAAAGTAAAGTACCCAAAAAACAAATAAAAGAAAAAGAAACAGCTTTAAGAAGTTCTCTACTCATATTGATAAGATTAGTAACACTGACACAGAGCATGTGCACAGGAATTTTACTTAATGAATTGAAAGCAAGTGTTCAATATTAGTGACTAATATTGCAGTAAACCAACAAAACCTCTCATTAAAAATCCGTTCATTTAATGTGGCTTGAATAATTAATCTAATGCGAGGAGAATTGCCCCAGTCATAAGTAAGAAATGTACAGAAAGAAGTGCAAAACTGCCACTGCATACAGCAACTACTAACCAGGGATCTAATTCTAGGTATATACAAACATAACCATCACCCTTAGTGAACAAACAAGAGGACTTAACCGGGGGAAACAAAAAAAAACATCTAGAGGGCCACATCGTAAAGTAAAAGCTCTTCACATATCAAACAAAATAAAATAACTTACCTTGCCCCCTCCCCATTTCAAATAAGAGGGGAAAAAAAGAAGAATTAACAGCTAATCAACTCATCTTTCCCTCGTTTTTGCAGTTTGATTGAAGAGGCAAAAGAAAACAGTTATTTTAACGGAAAGTTTTCAGCAATTTAAAGTACATCTACAAGAAAATAGTGAAGACTTGAAGAGAGGGAGGACTAAGTTAACCTTGTTGTAGGTTTCAGACACTGCACACTTCACCCATATGGTTATTAACCAGAAAGCAAACATTTGTAAGACAAGATTTAGTGCACTAAGAACTAGTGTAATAGTAAAATGAACAATAGTTGACCGACAATGTAAGAAGTGCGAGGAGAAAAAGACAAGAAAGAAAACCTGTAACCAAAGCTGTGATTGCATACTCTCCCTAGATCCGGTTCCTCCTGCAACTGGAGTGGAAGGAACCTTCCCACGCATTGCAGGAATAGCGGACGAAGTTGCACCACCCCAATAGTCCATACCAATATTTAAGTTGATTGTGGGACCAGGAACTCCTCCTGGAGCACCAGCTGCTGATATTGGTATAACAGCAAGCGGCTGACTGACCATTGAATGATGTGCACTCTGGCCTCCATTCTGCGAACCATGTACATTTCCATTCTGAGATGCTTCAGCTGTAGCCAAAAAAAAATGATGCTGATTCATTAGTAACACAGAACACTGCCGAAATAGTCGAAACGTTTCAAACATTTTTTTAAGAGCACCTTCTAGAGAATCTTGCCTGCTTCCAGACTTCACTTGTGAGTCCTGCAAAAACTCAATAAGACAAAAGATTTATTAGTTCCAAATTCCAAGTTATACTTTATATAGTATTTCAAAAATAAATCAGATTTATTAGCTATAAACTAGATTTATTAGCACAGCTGTAAATTAATCAACCAAAAGCAGATCAACAAAATAAATTTAGTGCTGAATCAAGTAGCCAACTACGTTACGCTATACCTACATTTTCGGAATTTGCATCACTTCCGTCATCACTAGATCCTTCACTTGCGCTCTCACCACTGCAAATTCATTATCATCCAGATTTGTCAGTATATATTAATTTCCAGTAAAACAAGTCCCTTAGTAACTAGATAGTAGATATACCGAAGCAAGTACCATATAAGTAATACCACATCTCACATATTCATTATAATATTTCTCTCTTTTCTTCCTTTCAAGCACTACTCAAGCTCATTTATATCCAATTGATCAGCCAAAAACAACAATAGTACCTTTTGGAGTATCCTCCATTAGCAGATGCTCCTAATGATTTACCAGCTTCATTGTTTTTGCCTGTGATCATATTTAAACTGCCCAAACTCCCCTTTGATCTTTTAATTGGCAATTTTTCCTTCCCCTCTGACACCTTACCGTCCACTTCCATGCAGACAGGAGTATTACCCTGTATGTGGGTGTCATTTTTCTAGTAGTCAAGTTGACCAAAAAGATTTATTCCATGGTAAATCATATAGAAAAAGAAAAAAAAATTATAATAATAAGTAACTCACAGAAGCCTCAACAACACCATTTGGAGAAGGCATAGCAAATGGACTGAATGGGTAAGACCCCTGGTAGTTCAACAGCACAAGAAAGTTAGTAGCAACCAAATAGAAGGGGGAAACATGCACATAAGAAGCAATAATATCAGCCAATTGTTACCGGAGGAATAGATGGGTGTGCATATATTCCACCATGCGGATACATAGCAACATATGGATGTGGTGGAGTACCATATGGTGGCATCATATGCTGCAAATGAACAGGAAAATTAGATAGTAAGGAATTGCAAACCAGCGGTTAAAATTGCACCAGTGATGCACCATCATAAGATAATTTTTGATAATTGCTGCAAAGAGATTGAGGATAAATACGAAACCATATTACCCAACCCTACTAACCACCTGATACCTTTTAAGGGCGACACTTCTACTCTTCTAGGCAGCATGTACAGTAAGGGCTTTAGACGCATGGAAAGGAAACCGCCACATGTAGATCCCAAACTTTCATGAATTCTTACCATCGTAGAGATGCATTCTCTTACACACACAGAAATATTACTCCTTTGTCTCAGTTTTAATGTCATGAATCAAAACCATGTTTGTCACACAGATACAGATTTTAAGACATCAATGACACAATTACATACAGTACTTTTCATAATTTTTGTTTCAAATTGCACTTTAGATGTTAAAGCATAATTTAGAAAAATTATATTACAAGATATTATTTCCAGATGTGTCTTTTGAATGCCTTAAAATCCATGTCACATAAAGGTAAATTTCAGTTCTGCAATGGTGGATTTTCAGATTACTCAAATATTGGTTTTAAATTGGCAACTGCTGTCGTGTGTGTATTATCAACCAAAGTGTCATTTTGTTGCATTTTGATGGGCTGCTGTCAATTACAGTTGTCTATCTTGATCCATCACATGGCATGGGCCAAAGTGCATGCTAATTTAGATAATGTCACATGTGGGTTGCATGTACTACCATAGTTGTCATGTGTCACCTAGGCTACGATTAGGAGTCCTGGCGCTAGAGAAGGACACAAGGAAACGCCTTGGTAGTTGGCCCAAGTGATTAAATTGTTTTTTACTCATCATAACCCATGAACTTGCTATATGGTATAATTTTATTACTTATTAAACTCACAAGGTGTTATGGGTGTTGACTTGGTTGATTCTTTATTTTCTACATAGTGTTTGTTGATTTGTTCTATTAGTTTTTAATGTCAAGTGTTTTATTTTTAATTTTAAATGTGAAGTACTCATATTATTGTGTTTTTAATTGTATTACATAGTGTTAGTTGTTATGTATTGAGTTTTAATGTATATAAATTTTATTATTCAATATACTTTTAAAGTAAAACAAGTAATGTATAAATCATATTGTTAACGACTAGTCGTCATATGGACGTCATGGGGCGCCTTACTGCCTAGGCATCCTGGCAGTTAACTAGTGTTGCATCTCGTCATGGCGCCATGACAACTGTGTACTACATGTCTTGGTGCTTTGAGGTCTTTCAATGACTGGTCAATTTTGTATTCTCTTGGAAATAATGTAAAACTATCCTCTATGATGCTTGCTTTTATATTTCAGTGGGCATATCAAATTGTCCAATTCAGCGCCACTTTTGAAATTTGACAATGACATGTATACCTTAGATTGTATTATGGTTACATTAACTTATACTTTATTAAGTACTGTAAACCATGTTATTTTAGTTATTTGCATTTAATTATAATTTTCCAGCAAGGAATATTCGTATTTATTATGTGGGTATGCTTCTTGTAAACATGTATATTTGGGTATTCGACTATATAATCAATCACTCACTTACCTGGGGGAAAAGGAAGTAAAGAGTCTATAGTAAAAAAGAAAATATAAGAGCAATACAAAAGAACATAAGGAAAACTACTGGGTGTTTAATTTTTTCAAGTTATTGAATAATCTGAATAATGAGTTACAGAAATACAAGGCAATCAGTTAATATAATTATGTAAATTTCTACAACCAATAGTATCTCTGAAAACTGAAATGCTCATTCAAAATCCCTGGCCGCATGCAATTATATCAATAACGGGGACTTTCAATACTTCATTATGCGGAAAGAGTATATATATTTATATGTATGTATACAAATATGTCTATTATATGAAAATGTACCATAATAACCTCTTCACGTTTTGAATAAACTTATTACAGACAAGGCATTCCAAAGAATGCCTATTACCCTCATTGTACCCCGTTCCTTACCACCACGTAGCTTACTTCATTCCTGTACCGTGTACAGTAGAAGCAGTGTATTAAACCAGGGCAGCAATATTACTGAAATATTACTAGTGGATTAGTGGAACAAGCCAACAGCGGTTAAACTAGGGCAGCAATAGTACAGCAATTATCTCCATAATTACTGTGAGGCATCTTTCTATTTCTAAGAGTCGTAATAAATTAACCTATAATAACATAAATTAACTTGTTTGGCAAAAAGGGGTATTACCCCTTTGTGGTTGCCCAATTTTAAGCATTACACCACTTAACTTTAAAATATGCAATTAACCAACTGAACTATTTAAAATTTTAAAATTAGACATTCCGTCCAATTATTTGAACAGTAGTCTAATTATTATCTACGTGTCTGTGCAAATAAAATAAAAAAATTAAAACATTGCTTACGTGGAAAAGAGAAGGTTAAAAAAAAGGCTTGACTAAATTAAAATATAAAAAAACAAAAAAAACACATTACTTACCTAAGTTCTCTTCTTCATCTGTTTTCTTCCTTCTTCCACAAATCATCCAACTTAATATCATCCAAAAAAAGCCTTATTCAGTTGGATTCCTTTTTCTTCCTTCTTTTCTTCTTCCAAAAATAATCCAACACTGCTCAATATCATCCAAAGAGGGCCCATGTTTGTGACTGGAATAAAAAGTTCTGCTATTCTTCTTCTCATCTCTTTCTATATGTAGAAACAATATACATATATATTGATGAGTGTTTGATGGTAAGATATGGATTTGCAATTAGGTGTGTAGTACAAAGCATAATTTCACCGGAGATGGAGGAAACAAACGGTAGAATTGGGGCTTTGGAGAAAATTTTAGGGTTTTCAATTTCGAAATATTGCAATCTGCAGCAATTGCAAAGATGAATTTGATGAAGCCAAAGTACAGTTGGTTTGTGAAATTAAAGGGATAAAGTACCCAACAAAAACCCTAAATTTTTTCAACAAATAAAGGTACAATCGCTCCCAATTTATGCATGAATTCAAAACCCTAACCTTTGCTTCGCCCGCTGCAACTGGTGGTTTATAAGCAGGAGAAATTACCCATCAAAAATCCCAATTTTTTTGCAGCTAATTGATCCCAATTTCTGTAAGTTTTCCAAATCCTAATTCTTCATCTATTTTAGCCGTTACAAAGGTAAGATGGGATACATAAACGATGGCTTCCTTCTGCCCGATCCACGTCTGATGCAACCACATCAATATTATGTGGCTTTAGCCTTTTTTTCTTAATCCATGTCTAATATCTCAACTTACATTTGACATTTGTCCAATTAATTTCACTGAATGATTTAATTAATAGTTTTTAAAAAAGTTCAATCGGTTAATTGCATATTTTTAAAGTTCAGTAGTGTAATGCTTAAAAGTTGACAACCACAGTGGGATAATACCTTTGTTTGCGTATTTGCATTCAAGAATGATTTTCTATCAAAAACAAGAAATCGAAAACTATTTTAGACCATATTTAATTAGATAATAATAGCACCCACATTTTTGGTATCACTATCTTTATCTTTTCCTTAAGAGATTATGAATATTGCTACCTACATTTCACACAGTCCCTCGACTTTTTGAAGTCAATTTGTGACAACTTGAATTCAAAATTAGTACTTCCTGCGTTCCAAATTATAAGATCGGTGTTGACTATTGAAGGTCAATTTTTAAGACATTTTCAAACCATAGTTGCTATGACATCTTCAACGACTTGCGACACCTAGCTGCCAAGGCGAGGCCTTAGCAACTTGGCCAAAGTCCCCCATGACCCATCGACTAATTAAAAGAGGGAATGACTGAGAGAGACCAAGAGAATTCACGCGAAGACTTCTCCTCCTCCATCCGCGACCCACCAAGGCCCACGACTTCTTTTGTTGTGAGCTTGCTACTTCTCTAAGTTCTTCTCTTCTTTTGTACATAATAAGCGGACAGTGGACACTAGCTTGCTTGGTTAACGCCAAGTATAAGAGAATATATATATATATATATATATATATATATATATATATATTGATGGACCCACTATCCCTTGTGTTGTATTAATGCATTTTTTTATTTTGTTACTTCCATGCAACAAACATTATTTTGGACCACTTAAGTTAATTGTACTTGTACTATTACAGTACTATTAGTCTACTACATGTTCAAGACTAATATTTATTTAGTAGTTGATTCTTTATTTACTATGTGGTGTTTGTTAACTCGCTCTACTAGTTTTTAATACAAGTGTTTTATGTTTGATTGTCAAGTGTTAATACTAATGGTATTCAAAATTTTCTTATTTAATGTACTTTTGAAGTAAAATAAATGGTGTAAAAATTGCACATTGTGAGTGACTTGTCATCATATGGATGTCATGGAAGGCTAGACATCCTGATGGTCTACCACCGGGCCTCGCCATGACGTCATCACAACTATGTTTTAAATTCAAAATTGAGATGATTCATTAATCATTGTGAAACAAAAAATCTTACAATGAGCAGTACTTTTTAGATAGTTTATAATATTCACCATTGTATTGACTAAAATTAAAGAATCCATGTCAATTTTGAATTTGAAAATGTCTTGAGTTGACCTTAAAATGTCAATAATGATCCTATATTTTGAAACATATGGAATATCAATTAATTTGATTTTAGTCCATACAATTGTGAATATTGTAAACTATCAAAATAACTACTAATTACAAATTCTGTTTTTTTTTCCAGTTTAGGATTACAAGAATTGACTTCTTAAAGTAAAAATGGAACACTTAGTGTGGAACGCAGTGAGTGGATATCTACCTAAGCAGCATTTTTCTTAAATTCATTTGAAGCGTTTGCACACTCATTGCTTGTTCCTAGTGGGGATTGCTAGCTAGTAGCTATATAAAAGTGACTGGTACAAATTCTAGTCTAGCTGTGATTTGTATGCGATTTAGATGTGAACCTATAGATTGCTCTTCCCTCTTCAATGTTCTGCAGCAAATAGCCTGGAAAACCTACATTCCAACCAATAGAACTGAAAATCTTTTGTTACCCTTAATAACGAGCCTGATAAATTCCTATCAACACCGGGAACCTAAAAATCCAAAAGAATACATGTAAGGCTTGTGCTACTTTCACAGAACCTACATCAAAATTTGTGATCAAAACTACTATAGACCACTGAGTTTACTTAGCTATCAAGTCCTCGTCTCCAAGTCAATTTTCCTGCACAATTGTTTATTTCCTTTCCTTCGAATTGAAAGTATCACATGTGACAACAATTTAGATGTCTGATGCATCTTTAGGTGGCAGGCCTAAAACTAGATGCAACTCCTAGCCTTTTCTTTATACAATATTACAGAGTTTGAATCCTCTTATGGGGAGATAAGAATGTGCAAAACAATTATACTTAGCAAAGAATACTATTAAAAATATAATGGAAAATATATCAAACCTGAACTCCCCACATGTAGGGGTGAGGAGCTTGAGGGCTTGCTGCCATATACCCATGTGGAGGCATCGGAGAATATGCCTGTACAAAGCCAATGACATCAGCTGACAACAAATAATAAAAAATCTTAAAATGAACAAGAAAGATTCAGGAGGTGAAACCTGAAACCCAGACCAGTCTGGAGTAACTGTACTAGCACCTGTAGATGATGCCTGCTCCTGAAATTACCAAGAAGCAACAATGAAATATGAAAAGTGCAACAAGAGGCGTATATTTAACCAGAACTACATACCAAAGAACAGAGATATTTAACAAGAACCAAGAGAAAAGTCAAAGCACGTGAGTTTACCTGAGAAGTAGGATTCTTTGGCTCCTTAGTCTCTTTCACATCCTTAGTGGGTTTATCCATCTCACTACTGCCCATGATTCAACTGGACCACCCTCTCAAAAACATTCTGCATTATATGCACTGCATTGTATCAAGCACTTCACTCAATTTTATCTAATTTCAACAGGCCATGAAAATTCAGAAATCCTTAATGTGCTAGAAAAGGAAGCAAACATATCCATAGATGAAAAAAGCATGTCATGTGTACAAACTACAAAGGAAGAAGAGACTTAAAAAATTTCTACAGATATTCCTTTTTTTATTCCTGAAATTCCTTAAACATTATCAGTAGACCTGCAAACGAACCGAACTTTGTCGAACTCGAACACTTTTAGTCGAACTCAAACATGTTCGAGTAGCTTGATTGAACCAACAGCTATGTACAAGTTCGGATCGTTTGGTGTTCGCAAACATGATCGAGTTCGCAAACAAGTCGAATATAAGTTTGTTCGCGAACATGAAAAGTTCACAAACGTTCACGAACACCAAACTTATTCACAAACTTGTTCACAAACACAAACTTAGAACTTTGAAGCAAAAAACAGTTAAATAAATATCAAAAATGTTTTCTCTAAGAGTCTATTCAATCAAAAATTATACCAAATATTATAATCATCATTCATCCAAAAAGACAAAAACCAAAAATGATCACTTAGAAGTTAGAACTTAAAACTTAAAAGGATAACAAGTACTTAGAAATTCTTGATTTACAAATATCAACCATCAAATATTAATATCCAAAAACCTTTCAACTCTTCAAGGTCCAACCACTTCAAGCAGAGTCTACAAACAAATGATTATCAAAAACTCACAATTTAATATTAGTAATGTATTTATTTTGCTGTCATTTTTAATTAATATTCGTTTTTTTACAAATTTTAAATTTAATATCTAGTTTTTATTTTCGATCTTCAAATTTATGTATAGTTTTTTAAAATTTCAAAATTATTCAGTAAATAATTTAATGATTATTACTCTATTATCAAGTCTTGAAGTCTCAATAACTTGATTTCTCTATTCTCTATCTCGATTTGACAATTTCAATAACTCATGTAAATGTAAACAACTGTATTGTATCATTATTTAATTAATGTCAAATTGTCATTACATGATGATTAATGACTTTATTTATGTGCTTTATGACATGGATTATAATTTATTAAATTATTAGAGATGTAAATTATAATAATCCAACAATCATTGTTAAAAATTTTATGAAAATATTAAAATAATTTTAATTAAATTAGAATTTAGAGGTTAAGAAGTACAAATTATTATTTATTAATTATTTAATAAAAATGTTTACTTATAATCAATTATTAAAAAAATAAAAAGATATTTAGGTAATAAAAAAATTGCTACAAATTTAACAATTACTAATAAGACAAACTTTAAAATTTAATATGAAATAACCAATTATTTGTATTTAGAATTTTAGAAACAATTTAAACATGTAATTAAGAAATCGAACTACTCGAACCGAACTCGAACTTATCGAAGCCGAACTCGAACTGTTCGCAAACAAAAGACAACCAAACCATTCGATCGAGCAAACAAATGGAACACTATGTGCGAACTCGACTCGACTAGGCGAGCAAGTCAAACTTGAACCGAACCGGTTCGCGAATAGTTTGGTTCGTTTGCAGCCCTAATTATCAGGGAACCGTCAGTGTTCTATCCATAATCCCTTGATTAATATAAGGTTTCCTATCTTAAATGATTGTCGCCAATAGCTTCCAAATACGTCCATTCAACAATGTAGAATACATAATTATCTTTCTCTAGATGCACAAACATTCTTGAAAATAATAATGCTATACACAAAGTAAAGTAATTGCTTTAATGTCAACAATAATCCTCAATTCCAACTTCCACTTCTTTAAAATGTAAAATCAAACCCTAGTTTTCATAATTACATACAAACACATAAAAAAGGTACATGCTAGGACTCGGAACTAAATTAAAAGCAAAAACAATTAAACAATCGAAACCCTAAAAAGATGAAATTTAGCTCTACACACAGACAACTTTGTATATATAAATCAATAAAAACTTGAATTTGATTAATTCAATTACCGCCAAAACAGCACGAGCGTAGCAAATCAAATTACAGCTACTGATTCAATTCAGCACGAATACAGCTGGAGCCCGATTAAGTACAGAGGTGAATATTAGATCAATCAAGTAATTGGTGGATTCTATAGCCAAATTGAGGGATTTATAAATGGAAGTGGACGGAATTGCAACAAATTAGAGGGATAATGAACAAGGGGCTTATATAGAGAAAGTTAGGGTTTTGTGGTAAGATCGTTCGTCGCTGTCTTGAGGATTTGCAGAGCGAGTAAGTGTAGCCCTTGTTTCTCTCTTTCTCTCTCCTGATTTTCAATTCATGACGAATGGACGGTTGAGATGATCAAATCATCAACTATTTTAACGGCTGATATGCTCGTATGTATGGCATTTCATGTATGGTCCTACTGTACTGTACATCATAAGGCCCTGATTTTAGGTTTTGGCACTCCCTCCCGTCCAGTATCGGTTGAATTTTTGTGAATATTAAAAAAATATTAAATTATTTGTATTAATTACTCTCTTTATTTGAAATATAAAATTTAATTTAATTTTTTGAATTTAAAAAATAATAATATTGATATTAATTTATTTAATTATACATAATACAATTACGAAAGCTATAAACTAGCATTTAGAGAGTATTATTGATGTTATTTTCACATCAATTTTAACTTTAAAAAAATATCTCAAATTAATTTTAAAATTGATGTGAAAGTATTTATATAATTTAAGGAAAATGATATACACGTCGACAAATTTTGATGAAGTTTTATTGCGACCAATATGAAAAATATATATTGAGATAAAATAAGAAAGATAAACCTACATTTTCTATATCTCATGTTAATTATAATTAATTACTAAAAAACTTTAAGTAATTTATAGCATCACTCTTTCAAAAAAAATACTTTTATAATAGCACACTGTTAACTTTCTTAGAAAAAATCTAAATTATCTTTATTTTAAAATAAATTATAATGCAATTAAATGTCTAGTAAATCATACTCTGTAAATATAAGTAGTAAGTGAGATCCACATCATGTGAGAAAAAATATTGTAAAACTATCAAATTTATTTCTAAAACTTAAACTCTAAGCCAAACGTACTTATCATTAAGTCACATGCATATATTTAACTTTTCAAGTACGTGACCGATAATGTCTTAGGTGGTGTTTGATAAAACTGAGTAATTAAGAACAAAATGGTTAATACATCTTAATAAATTAGATCATCTGAATGAAATAACATTTGAATCTAAAAAAATTGTTTGATAACTAAAAAATGTAAAACATCTGAATGACACTATATATTTTACTATTTTAACCATCTAAGTTATTTAAAAATTTTATTTGAATATCTTAAAATTTTAAATTGAAGGAGTGTAATATTTATTGAGGTTATTTTTGTCTATAAATTTTAAATAAACTATTAAGAGACAATTCTTAATAGTTAAATTTAAGTTTTTGTCTCAACGATTAAGTGACATTAAGAGGAAAAAATTCTAAACAAAATTTGTCTTTGACCGAATCAGAGGCAGGTGAATTAAGAGTCATTCAGACACAAATAAACACCACCTTAACTTAATGATTAAGACAGATGTAGTGTGATTTTTTATGTGAAAAATTACTTCAAGTTTGCCACCAATTTATCAAAGTATTACTTAGGGGGTTGTTTGATAAAAACTGAATGAATCTGAATGAGCTGAATCTGAATCTGAATCTGAATGAAAAAAGTTGTTTGATAATTGACATGTCTAAACCATCTGAATAACAGTTTTTTTACTATTTTACCCCTCTATATTATTAATTAGTATTCCATTTATCATAAAATTAAAGTATTATTTTCTTTGTAAATACTTTTCTGATTATTAAAAATTGCATGTGATAGAACATAACTTTTTAATAACAACTCTTTAGTTTTTGATTTAATATTAGAATATATTCAAAAACAAAAATATGAATAATATAAAATTGAAACAACAAGGTAATCAACAACATATTGTTGGGTAGAATAAATTACTTCTCTCTCTGTACTTCATCTAGTTCACGCCATTATTCCACCCATTCATTTTCACACGAAAAATTAAACTCGTTCTGCAATTAGCAACTCCATCCCTAAACCAATTGAATTTTAAAGAGTGAAGGAAAGCGATCGAGAAGTATATATCTTTTGGAAAAGAATTGATGTACAGAAGATCTATCCAAATTCAAATTTGTTATGCTCCATAATTACCAGAGACTCATCGAAAAAATGAACTCACCAGAAAAGAAGTTGAGGGTGTGACGCCCCCAAAATTAGGTATACATCACCCATTCTGAGTCGCCAGATACATGGTACAAAATTCAAATACAACTTCATTTATACAACTGTTGAACTGTTGTATAGAATACGACCACAGTTAACTGTGAGTTTTAATACAAATGTATGTAACTCTCATGGTGCCTCGACCACAACCTTACAATGGTACTTTACATAAAAGTATAATCAAAAACTGTTTTAGAAATTAAAATCTTTGGGAAGTGCTCAAGAAACCTTCGTGATATGGGAGGCTATGCGTCTAGGTTATAATAGATATCATATGTCCACAGAATTATACTTGGTTGACCCAATAGACCCCAAAAAAAATGAGAAGATTACTATCATCTTCTTTCCAATGGTGAGTCTTCTCTTGACATATAACTATCTCCGTTGTCTCCAAGTGAAAATTATATTTCACATAAACCCCAAGATCATATAGGTAGTGCTCGTAGATATATTCAGCAAGTGGATGTGCACAACCATGTCTTATGAGAACACGAGGTTGTATGTCATTAGACATCTAGTATGATAGTGGCAAAACACCCTTCCAAAGTTGGGTTCGCCTCACCCTATTTGATTCACCAAATATAACTACTAAATGATGTATAGAATACAACACACTTTTCTATACCTGTTTAGGAGAACTCTCATGTACTAGAGACCACCGCTCTATTCCCCTCATTATCCCTACTCTCAATTCAAGCAACACTCTTATTACACCTAAAGGAATTGTGAAGCAGAAAGGGTGAGCATAACTAGCCCAATAAAGAATATCATGACTAAAGCTAATTTACACTATCAATAGCCTTCATCATTAATAAATCAGAGATTTAGAACATATGGTAGATGATAAAAGTTTTCAACCATAGTTGCAGCGGAACGAACAATCCATTAGAAGAGTCAAATAGACCATCAGGTCTATTATCTTCTCCATGTTAAAAGTCCACCAATAATGTTTTATCCTCAGTAACATCAATCAATAATTCTCATCCCACAATCATATGAATAACTCATAATCATAATTGTGATTCTAAATTCCTCTTCGCACCCAGGACGAAGATAATTTTCATCACCTATATTCACCTGAAACATCAAAAATCATGGTTATACCAAATCATAATTCTTGTTTATAATCATACTAATAAATTCATCTTTGCACTACATCCAAAGATATTCATTAACAATTCATCTTTGCACTACAAGCCAAAGACATACAACTGTATTTTAGAAAAGTCAAGTAGAGCATGATATATACTATCTTCTACAAATTAAAAGTGTATAACCAATATTTTATCGCTAAGACTCAGCTTAATAAATAATCCACATCATCGAATTATCCATGCACTACGGCCAAGGATATTCGTTAGTATCACATCCATGAATTATCCATGCACTACGGCCAAAGATATTCATTATTATCACATCCATGAATTAATATTTCATCGCTAAGACTCAGCTCAATAATTAATCCACATCATCGAATCATCCACGCACTACTCTGTGCCAAGGATATTCATTAAGATCACGACCACGAATTATCCATACACTACGGCCAAAGATAACCGTGTTTTCATCAATCAATGATCCCGATCATGCCATAAAATAATTCATCTTTGCACCCTCGGTCAAGAGAATCCATAGCCATAATCATACCAAAAAGCGTCCCATCAATGAACTACAGTGCCAATGAGGATTTTTTTCCACATCATTTGTAACATTACTAAGCCATGATTATACCGAATAATCCACAGTCATAATCATACCAAGTCCATCTATGCACTATATAGGCCACGAGATGACTTTCAACATAATATAAACATGAGGATGATGACAATGATATAAGAATTCAATAAAACAAGTTCAAGAATTAATTTATCCGAGAACTAATAACGTCCAAATTGTCAACATGATACTTCTTTGTGGAGTAAAATTCAAGAATGCTCGTAAGAATATTTCCATGAAAAGATCTTTGGATGAAGCGCAAATATCAAGGATATTCCACTAATTTCATGGAGTATAGAAGTCAAAACTTTAATCAATGAGTATAATAAAGAATGGAATAACAAAAGAAATCACTATACATGCGATTGCTTGGATAGGCGAGTTATTCCAACGTAGATAATAATAATCTAACGGTCAAAGTAAATTGCACCGCAAGCGATGTTCCAACGAAATAATAAAGAATAGAATAACAATGAAATCACCATGCATGCGGTGATTGCATGAGGCAGAGTTATTCCAATGAATGCTAAATAACGGAACCCGGTCACGCGTGTCACGCACCGGCTGTGATATCCCAACAGAATAATAAATAACGGAACCGGTCCCACAGAAAAAAGCATGAATGTGATATTCCAACGAGTAATAATAAAGAATGGAACCAGTCCGGCGTAAACGCATGCATGTGGATATTCCGGCGTAAATGATAAATAATGGAACCCGGTCCCGTAAAACGCACGCATGCAGTGATATATTCGGCTGAATAATAAAAGCGAGAATATTAGAAGAATTTCACTATGTATGCAGTACTTCGCATAAATAGGTTATTTCAACAGAATAATAAGAATGGAATAACAGAAGAATTTCACTATGTATGCAGTACTTTGCATAGACAAGTTATTCCAACATAATAATAAAGATTGGAATAATAGAAGAATTTCACCAAGTATAGGGTATCCCACATATACAGGTTATTCCAACAGAATAATAAAGAATGGAATAACAGAAGTTCTCTTCATGAATAAGAAAGAAAGAATACCCCTTACGAGTACAACAAATAATATCCCTTACGAGTATTGAAAGAAAATAACTCTCTTCATGAATACGAAAGAATAATATCCCTTAGGAATACAACAAATAATATTTCTTACCTTAAGAAGAAGAGTACTGGATATATGAGTAGTGAAGTAGCAGAATACTTTTCTTCTTTCTCTCTATAGTTTCTCTCTCTAGAGTTGAATTCTTAAGAAATAATGAATGAATGAGCTTCTATTTATAGAAAAATGGATCCAGATAAGTAACTAACTCATGAATTCAGGTCCGTATTGATTTACTTTAATCGACCGGTCCATATTTAAAGCAAAATCTTTTAAATAAAATATAATATATTCTATTTATAATCTAATAAAACGAATAACTTTATAAAAGTATTATGTTTTATATAAAAAGATATTACTATGCAAAATACTATGCATAATAGAATAGAATATATTCTATTTATAGAATAACTTTATAAAAGTATTCTATTTTATATAAAAAGCTTTTCTGTTTTATTACATTAATAATACTAATAAAACAAAACTTCATCATCACTTACTTTGAAAATTTTTCAAATGTCACCCTTAACTTTAAACTTTTATCAATTTAACTATTTACCAAAATAGAAAAATTGAACACTTTTATTTCATAAAATTCGGGGTCTCATAAAGGGAGCTTTAAACAATCTCACGGATAATAGTTTACGAGAGAAAGGAAATGTTATCACTCTTGATTTCATTATGTTGTTGGAGGGTGTAACAGTAAAAGGCTATTCAGCTGTTCTTCTGAGCGAGTAAGTTAACAATATTTGGCTGATTCAGTCAGTGCAAGTAAGATCTATTCAGAGAGATATTTTTTTCAATCAAACGGTCTTAATAACTTACTCATTCAGATTCAGAGCTATTAAGTACCATTCAGAACCAATCAAACAGCCCCTTAGGGGTGTAAACAAGTCGAATCTCAGCGAACACCTTAATGCTCAGATTCGGCTCGATTGAAAAAAATTATTCAATAAGAAATTTCTATTTTTGCGCCAGATTCGACTCGAACCTACTCGGTTTGTAAGTACTCGACTCGTTTACAAAGCGAGTTACTCACGAGCCTTCAAATCGAGTTTCGAATATGAACCATTTCACTTAACATTAAACCACTACATACTAAATTAGTTACTTAACTAATATTTATATACAGAGCTGGTCCTGGGTTTTCTAAGGCCTAGGGCAAATTTTCTCAAGTGTGTTGTGACGCCCCCAAAATAGGTATACATCACCCATTCTGAGTCGCCAAATACATGGTACAGAAATAAATACAACTTCAGTAATACAATTGTCGTGCAAAATACGACAACACATATACTGTGAGTTTGAATACAAATATAGTCTAATAGAGAGTATACAAACTCAAAAGGAGTCCTCATTACAATTATTGATACACTATTTTACAAAATAGTGAGGACTACTAATATATCTATCCTGAACCATCACTCCATACCCCATTTTAGTTCTCGCTATGTTCTCACCTCCCGAGAAAATGGAACAAAAGGAAAAGGGTGAGCTCAACTAGCCCAGTAAAGAATATTATGACTAAGATAATATACAACAATTTATCATTAGTCTTCAACAGGGAAAAAAATCTGATAAAATATATTAGACAACAAGTTTTAGATCAACAACTGCAGTGGAAACAACAATCCATTAGAAGAGTCAAGTAGAGAACGAGATCTACTATCTTCTAATATTTAAAAGTCCATCATCAATATTATCTCTGTAACATCAATCAATATACATCTTTAATCAAATATTCATCTTTGCACTACAGGCCAAAGATATTCACTTGTATCACCAGTTGGTCATGTTCATCTCAACACCTGTTCATCTTTGCACTATGGGCCAAAGATATTCATCAGTTAATCATTAATCTTTGGACTACAGGCCAAAGATATTCAGTAATATCATCATTTAGGACTGAGGATGATGAAAAATATTTTAAAGAACGAATCAGTGAGACCGAAGGACAAATATTAAGGATTCGTATAACAGTTTATCCAAGATCAATAATACTCCATAATAAACTATAGTGGAGTAAAATTCAAGAATGAAGATCAAAACATGGATTTAATTTCAAGAATAAGGGTCACAATGGATAACTTGGAAGAAATTTTTTTTTCTTTTGTGAACAAAGACAAGTGAACGATGACTAAATGAAGCGATGCCGTGAACGATAAATGTGAAAGATGCTAAATGAGCGATACCAGATCATAAAAAGTTCCAAATTTGATAAAAAGTTCAGACCAATAATCCTATGAAATGATATTAGATGAAGCGAAATTTCTAATCATTTCAAGAATTATAGAAGCAATACTTACCATAGTAAGTTCAAATTTAGGAATATGAAATGAAATATTATCCCTTTCATACTATGGAGTATAAAAGAAAATAATATTTCTTACAGTATTGAAATAAAATAATATCCTTTACCTTAGTTGAAATCTGGATTTGATCGAATATCGGATATTATTCTGAGAAAATCTTGCAGAAAAACTACGCTCAAAATATTCTTATACTCAAGAAAAATACTCACAATACTCCAGAATAAAAATTTCTGATTATCAATTGGTGTGTTAAGGAATGAGGGTTACCCTTCTATTTATAGTGTAATACGGTGGAAGAGGAATCAACTCATGCCTAACTTTCCAATTTTTTCAAATATGCCTAACTTTCATTTGTTTTCAATAAGGGTGGGGCCATATTTTGAAAACAATCTTTGCAGCCAATATCATACCACCTACCAAATAATTGGCCTAATTCTTTCTCTGCCAAAATCAATGTCCAACTCATAATTTCAATTGATTGAAGCCCCACCATTTTGGAAATAAGGAATGATTTTGCTGGATGTCTACCACCCAGCAAACAGAGGAAGAAAACACGCAACAAGCTAGCCAGCAACTTTGAAAAGAAAAGTACACGGAAGAAAATTCTAATTCAATTGCTAACCTCTATTCCTCTTTAATTCACATGCTATAAAAATATTACCAATTAAATTATAAACAAAATCGTAATATAATAATAATAATAATATATTTGAATGAATGTTTTATCAGAGAAAAATAATTTCAACAAATAATTCAAGCAAAATTCCTTCATTTATAACCTCAATAAATATATCCATCCACATAAAATAAATATTTCCTTATCATATAAATTAATAATTAATTATTCACAAATAATATTACAGAATCACAATTATGACAACCAGGCCGTTCCCAGGAAAGAGGGGGCTTTCCAATAAGGATTTCTCCTTTCTTGGCGCGCAATTAGGTGACCAAATCTCTCCTTGACAGAACTTTCTAGACATTGCCAAAAATGTTATCTAATAATATTATTCAAATAATATAAATTATTGATCTGATAATGGGAAATACTGTGCAGTGACAATTATTGAAATAACAATAATATAAATATCAACGCAGCAATTATTGAATCAATAAAAATAAAATATTGAACAGTAATTACTGTGACAATTATTGAGTAGTGTCTTTTTACGTAAGAATCAATAATTCAACAATATCTTTGTAATCTGGTAATGCTCTCTTTGCAACTATTCTGGCATATTCGATTATTTTAACCACCAGGTAATTCAACAGTGTTAACGGTAACAACTACGCCGTTATTTATAAAAACTCAAATTTTGTCATTTTCTTCATCCGACCGTTATTCTGTTATGGGGCCCACAAATGACTGCGTCGTCGTACGGATATTCTCGACAAAAAGAATATTCCACGACCAAACGAATATTCTCCGACAACAATGATTATTTAATAACCACTTGCTTATTTTGCAAAATTTGCACATTTCACCCATAACCAAAATATTATATCAATTTAACACCTTATTATTCACAATAATAATTAGAGGAAATTCGATTTTATTTATAATAAGTTGGGGTCTTACAACCTCCCCTCCTTATGAAATTTCGTCCTCGAAATTGACATACGTACATGGTGTTTCGAAAAGGTGAGGATTCCTCGCTTTCATTTCTGATTCCAACTCCCAGGTCATTTCTTCAATAGCATGGTTTCTCCACAAAACCTTAACTTGTGGTATAACCTTCGTATGTAGGATATATCTTTTTTCTATCCAAGATCTTAACAGGTACTTCTTCGAACGTTAAATCTTCGGATATCTCGTTTGGTTCTAAAGCAATAATATGGTTCGGGTCTTTCACATATTTACGAAGCATGGAAATGTGAAAAACATTATGAACACGAGACATACTTGGAGGTAACGCGAGTCTATAGGCCACTTTTCCTATTCGGTCAAGAATCTCAAATGGACCAACAAATCGTGGATTGAGTTTTTCTCTCTTCCCAAATCTTGTAACTCCTTTCCATGGTGCAACACGCAACAATACATG
Organism: Panax ginseng; assembly: GCA_020205605.1. NCBI lineage: Eukaryota > Viridiplantae > Streptophyta > Magnoliopsida > Apiales > Araliaceae > Panax > Panax ginseng. The sequence goes on from CM035143.1 coordinate 86,878,285, forward strand.
ATCCCCAATATTAAATTCCACGTCTTTTCGATGAAGATCAGCATAACTCTTTTGTCGATCTTGTGAGGTTTGAATACGTTGTCGAATCATTTGGATCTTTTCTATGGTCATGCGTACTAATTCTGGTCCCAACAACGTTGCTTCTCCTACCTCGTCCCAAAGATAATCTGGGAGAATCGACACTTTTGTCCATACAACGCCTCGAATGGAGCCATGCCTATACTTGCTTGATAATTGTTGTTGTAGGAGAATTTCACCAGTGATAGGTACTTATCCCAACTCCCTTTGAAATCTAGGACACAGAGTCTTAATAGATCTTCAAGAGTTTGAATAGTCCTCTCTCGATTGTCCGTCTGTTTGAGGATGGTATGCTTAATCCAATCGTAAATTCGTGCCCATAGCTTTTTGCAAGCTAACCCAAAATCGTGAAGTGAATCTTGGGTCACGATCCGAAACTATGGATACCGGCATGCCATGCAATCTCACAATCTCATTCACGTACATACGAGCAAGGTGTTCAAGGGAATAAGTCTCACGTATCGGTAAAAAATGAGAAGACTTGGTTAATCTATCAACAATAACTCAAATCGCATCTATACCTTGAGAAACTTTGGGAAGACCTGTAACGAAATCCATGGTAATGTGTTCCCACTTCCATTTCGGAATCTCAAGTGGTTGCAATGGACCTTTTGTCACTTGATGTTCCGCCTTTAGACGTTGACAGGTTAAACACCTCTAGATAAACTCCGCGATCTCTCTTTTCATATTGTTCCACCAAAATGTGTGTCGAATATCATGATACATTTTGGTACTCCCAGGATGGATTGCAAACGGGGTGTTGTATGCCTCCATCATGATTCTATGCTTCAAGTCAGAATCGTTAGGAACGCAAAGTCTAGAGTTGACTCGAAGTATTCCTTCTTCATCGATTCTTGCTTCTGGAATAACACCTTCTTGCACTTTCTTCTTCATACGCATCAGCCCCAGGTCCGTAGCTTGAGCAGCTTTAACTTTATCGATTAAAGTCGGTTCTACTCGTATATTCGCCATCATCATGTGGGTCCCTGGAGTCTTTAATTAAATCTCCGTCCTTTGTAAATCGTACAAAATGGGCCTTTGCATTGACAATATCGCACTCGTACTCGCATATGATCTTCTACTCAATGCGTCAGCTACTACGTTCGCTTTTCCAGGATGATATTGAATAATGTGATCTTAATCTTTCAATAGTTCAAGCCAACGTCGTTGCCGCATGTTGAGTTCTTTTTGGGTGAAGAAATATTTGAGGCTTTTATGGTCCGTATAAATCTCCACTTTCTCCCCATATAAGTAATATCTCCAAATTTTCAACGCTAATACGACTGCTGCCAACTCTAGATCATGAGTAGGATAATTCCTCTCATATTCTTTGAGTTGTCATGAGGCATAAAGCATGACTTTCCCATGTTGCATGAGAACGCATCCTAACCCTTTGCACAAGCATCATCAGATATAACAAATCCATCCGCACGGATGGTATTGCGGAAGCAGTGCTTAGAAATAAGTCTCCTCTTGAGCTCTTGGAAACTCTTCTCGCATTCCTCGCTCCATACGAATTTTGTATCTTTTCGAGTCAGCTGAGTTAACGGAGTAGCGATTCGAGAAAATCCTTCCACGAATCTCCGATAATAACCAGCTAAGCCCAAAAAGCTACGCACTTCGGTCACCGACTTTGGTTGCTCCCAACTTTGTCTTCGCTTCAATCTTTCTTTGGGTCAACAGATACTCCATGTTTTGACACCACGTGCCCAAGGAATGCTACTTCTCGGCGAACTCACATTTCTTCAGCTTGGCATAAAGCTTATTTTCACGAAGCCTTTCAAGTATCAACTTCAAATGGTGCTCATGATCTTCACGGCTTTTGGAATAGATGAGGATGTCATCAATAAAGACAACAACAAACTGATCCAAATATTCCTTGAATACACGGTTCATCATATCCATGAAAGTAGTTGGAGCATTAGTCAATCCAAAGACATGACTAAGAATTCATAATGCCCGTCTTCGGGAGTTCTCAAGGCGCTCTTTGGAATATCCTCGCTTTTAATCTTCACCGATGATATCCAGAACGAAGATCGATCTTTGAAAAGAATTTCGCTCCTTGTAACTGGTCAAATAGGTCATCAATGCGAGGTAGCGGATACCTATTCTTGATGGTGACATGGTTCAATTCTCGGTAGTCAATACAAAGTCGTATACTCCGCCTTTCTTCTTTACTTAATAAAGCAGGAGCACCCTAAGGAGATGTACTAGGACCAGAATGAAACCGATGTCTAACAATTCCTGTAGTTGGACTTTTAACTCCTGAAGTTCAATAGGAGCCATTCGATATGGGGTTTTAGAAATGGGTTTTGTACCCGGTTCAAGGTCAATAAAGAATTCAACATCACGTTCTGGGGGTAGACCGGGAAGTTCTTCAGGAAATTCACTAACAACAGAAATTTTATTCAAATCTGACGTGTTTTTGTTCAAGTCTGTGACATTGGCTAAGAAAGCTTGACATCCGTTTTTCAATAAACGAATAGCTTTATGGCTTGATATGACAGTGACTGATTTTAGTGGTTTAGTAGTTTGAATTCGTATGACAGGTTGGTTAGGAATATGAAAACTAACAACCTTACGAAAACAATCAATTTTAGCATGATGAATGGTTAACCAATCAATTCCTAAAATCACATCAAAAGAAAGTATCTTTAAAGAGATAAGATCAACGGGTAATGTGATAGTGCCAACTTGGATTAAGCAAGATTTATAAACTGTAGATGTAACGAAGGTTTCACCCAACGGAGTTTCAACAGATAAGTCAAAGTCCAATTTCTCCGGAGTCAAGTTTAAACGTTGAGAACAAGCAGGAAAGATAAAAGAATGGGTAGAACCGGTATCTAGTAAGGTATAAACTTCACAAGAGTTCAAGATTAGCTTACCCGTGATCACCTCGTTCGGGTTCCTCACATTTTGGCCAGTCACGACAAACGCTCTTCCAGGAACCACTGATTTCGAATTATCCGGGACAGCCTTTGGAGTCACCATCCCTGTTGAACTTGGTTTCACAACTAGACAATCTCTAGCTATATGACCTTCCTTTCCACAGTTATAACACACCTTGGATTGTTGTGGGCAGTTTGGGCTGATGTGTCCCTCCTTCCCAAGATTTGTAACAAACGAATAGGTGCTCGCTCTCCTCCCCTAAAAATAGTTGATGTGTGTGCTGACGTCTTCACGTTATCATTGTTGTACCTTCTCTTTTTGAAATCTCCTCCCGACTCGCTCCTTCTATTATCACGGCCACGATTACCACCAGAGTGGTTACCGCTTTTGTCCGAATGTTTTCCTCCCTGCTGGGTTTCATTGCTCCGATGGCTATCGCCACCGGTATGACTCTGCTTGTGGTCCCTCGGTTGTACATACTCATTATCTCACTCTAATAATTGAGCCCTGTTTACAACATCTGAATATAAAGAAAATTTATGAGATATAAGATATTGCCGAATCTCGGGCTTTAGACCTCTCAGAAACATCCTTGTCATTCGTTCCTCATTTTTGACCAAATGAGGTGTAAACCTGGATAACTCTACAAACTTCGCTTCGTACTGGGACACCGTCATGTTGTTTTGTTCTAGTCTGATAAACTCCACCTCCTTCATATAACGAATACTTTCAGGAAAGTACTTGTCATTGAATAGTTTCTGAAATGTTTCCCAAGATATCTTTGAGTCTTGGTGGTCAGTACACTTCATGATCTCCCCACCAGTGATCACCACCGCTGAAACATAAAGGTGGCAAATGGAACCTTCTGTTCCTCCGCATCATCCCAGAGACATAGAATATCTTGGTAATTTGTTTGACCCACGCCGCCATGATCGGATCCGCTTTCCCTTAAATTCGTGGTCCCAACTTTTAAACTATTTGGCTGTGACAAGCCGCGCATTGCTAGCATTTCCACCCGTATTTTGTGCACGAGTCTCCCTCGTCTGATTTTGCATGAACTGAAAAAAGCTCCTAAACATTCCATCATTCATCGTTTGCTTGGTAGTGTTGTTTACAGGAGGAATATTGTCTTCCTGTTGTACGTTCTCCTGGTTTGTGACTAAAGATTGTTCCACAGTCTCATACACTCCATTGTTAACGTTCTCAGCAGCCATTCTTAAATACTACCATAAAACAAGGGTTAATTTAAACAAATTAACATATCACATTATATCCATATATTATGACCGACCAGCAAATAAGCTTAGGTAGGACATACTAGCGAAAGATTTAATCGTCTCTCCCCTCCTAGTTCTATTCCCCAATCTCCGCCAGAGACCATATCCCTAAGCTCTGATACCAACTGTGACGCCCCCAAAATAGGTATACATCACCCATTCTGAGTCGCCAAATACATGGTACAGAAACAAATACAACTTCAATGAATACAATTATCGTGCAAAATACTACATACAACACATATCTTGTGAGTTTGAATACAAATATAGTCTAATAGAGAGTATACAAACTCAAAAGGAGTCCTCATTACAATTATTGATACACTATTTTACAAAATAGTGAGGACTACTAATATATCTATCCTGAACCATCACTCCATACCCCGGCTAGTTCCTGCTATGTTCTCACCTCCTGAGAAAAATGGAACAAAAAGGAAAAGGGTGAGCTCAACTAGCCCAGTAAAGAATATTATGACTAAGATAATATACAACAATTTATTATTAGTCTTCAACAGGGAAAAAAATCTGATAAAATATATTAGACAACAAGTTTTAGATCAACAACTGCAGCGGAAACAACAATCCATTAGAAGAGTCAAGTAGAGAATGAGTTCTACTATCTTCTAAGATTTAAAAGTCCATCATCAATATTTTATCCCTGTAACATCAATCAATATACATCTTTAATGAAATAGTCATCTTTGCACTACAGGCCAAAGATATTCACTTGTATCACCAGTTGGTCATGTTCATCTCAACACTGCTCATCTTTGCCTTCACGGGCCAAAGATATTCATCAGTTAATCATTAATCTTTGGACTACAGGCCAAAGATATTCAGTAATATCATCATTTAGGACTAAGGATGATGAAAAATATTTTAAAGAACGAATCAGTGAGACCGAAGGACAAATATTAAGGATTCGTATAACAGTTTATCCAAGATCAATAATACTCCATAATAAACTATAGTGGAGTAAAATTCAAGAATGAAGATCAAAACATGGATTTAATTTCAAGAATAAGGGTCACAACGGATAACTTGGAAGAATTTTTTTCTTTTTGTGAAACGAGACCGTGAACAAAGACTACCATGAACAAGAATCGTGAATAAGACTGTGAAAAGTACTCGTGAACAATGACCATGAACGATAAATGTGAACAAGATTGCAAACAAAGACTCACCATCATGAAAAGTTCTAAATTTGATAAAAAGTTCAGACCAATAATCCTATGAAATGATATTAGATGAAGCGAAATTTCTAATCATTTCAAGAATTATAGAAGCAATACTTACCATAGTAAGTTTAAATTTAGGAATATGAAATGAAATATTATCCCTTTCATACTATGGAGTATAAAAGAAAATAATATTTCTTACGAGTATTGAAATAAAATAATATCCTTTACCTTAGTTGAAACTGGATTTGACTGGAATATCGGATATTATTCTGAGAAAATCTTGCAGAAAAACTACGCTCAAAATATTCTTATACTCAAGAAAAATACTCACAATACTCTAGAATAAAAATTTCTGATTATCAATTGGTGTGTTGAGGAAGGAGGGTTACCCCTCTATTTATAGTGTAATACGGTGGAAGAGGAATCAACTCATGCCTAACTTTTGCCTAACTTTCCAATTTTTTCAAATATGCCTAACTTTCATTTGTTTTTAATAAGGGTGAGGGCCATATTTTGAAAACAATCTTTGCAGCCAATATCATACCACCTACCAAATAATTGGCCTAATTCTTTCTCTGCCAAAATCAATGCCCAACTCATAATTTCAATTGATTGAAGCCCCACCATTTTGGAAATAAGGAATGATTTTGCTGGATGTCTACCACGCAACAAACAGAGGAAGAAAATACGCAACAAGCTAGCCAGCAACTTTGAAAAGAAAAGTACACGGAAGAAAATTCTAATTCAATTTGCTAACCTCCATTCCTCTTTAATTCACATGCTATAAAAATATTACCAATTAAATTATAAACAAAATCGTAATATAATAATAATAATATATTTGAATGAATGTTTTATCAGAGAAAAATAATTTCAACAAATAATTCAAGCAAAATTCCATCATTTATAACCTCAATAAATATATCCATCCACATAAAATAAATATTTCCTTATCATATAAATTAATAATTAATTATTCATAAATAATATTACAGAATCACAATTATGACAATCAGGCCGTTCCCAGGAAAGAGGGGGCTTTCCAATAAGGATTTCTCCTTTCTTAGCGGGCAATTAGGTGACCAAACTTCTCCTTGACAGAACTGTCTAGACATTGCCAATAATGTTATCTAATAATATTATTTAAATAATATAAATTATTGATCTGATAATGGGAAATACTGTATAGTGACAATTATTGAAATAACAATAATATAAAATATCAACGCAGACAATTATTGAATCAATATAAATAAAATATTGAATAAAGAATTACCGTGATAATTATTAAAGTAGTGTCTTCTTACGTAAGAATCAATAATTCAACAATAATTTGTCAGAATATCGTATATATCATGTGCAACTACGCAGATTCTTCGTATTTTAACCACCGATAATTCAACGGTGTTAATTGGTAACAACTACGTCGTTATTTATAAAAACTCAAATTTTGTCATTTTCTTCATCCAATGCTTATTACATTATGGGGCCCATAAATGATCGCTACTATCGCATTTGGATATTCCCGACAAAAAGAATATTCCACGACCAAACGAATATTCTCCGACAACAATGATTATTTAATAACCACTTGCTTATTTTGAAAAATTTGCATATTTCACACATAACCAAAATATTATATCAATTTAACACCTTATTATTCACAATAATAATTAGAGGAAATTCGATTTTATTTATAATAAGTTGGGGTCTTAAATGTGCCCCTTTATACAAATTAAATAAATAAATTATCAACTAACTAATTTTATTAAAATTATAAGAATTTACAAAAGATAAGGAAGAACACTTTAAAATGTCATCGAAGCAAAGAATCATCACATGTACCTACAAAATAAAAATATTAATGAAATCGGTAAAACTAATGAAATATACACTGTAGTTGGCAAGTTTTACTGATTACACAATTGAACTTTTAATTTTTCAAATTACCCCACTAAACTAATTATTATTTTGAAATTGGGTTATTCCGTTAAAAAAAATAAACAGACTTTAATTTTTTATCTACAAAACTAATGAATTACCCAATGTAGTTGGCACGTTTTACTGATTACACCATTGAACTTTTAATTTTTCAGATTACCCCATTAAACTAATTAAAAATGATTGTTTAAAATATTTTAAAAATAATTATTATTTTCAATAAAAAATATTAGAAACTTTATTTTTTTCCATAAAATGAGTAAAGTTTCAAAAAATATAGATTTAAAAATGATGAATAGTTGGTTCAAGATGTATATTGTAAGACCCCAAATTTTACGAATAAAGATTTACTTTTCTCGAAATATTTTTTTTTTAATATTATGATGTAGATTTGATATAATGTTATAGTTGTGGGTAATATTTATAAATTTTGCAAAATATGCAAGTTGTTATATTATATTCGATTGGTCGGAGAATATTCGTTTTAACAGGAAATATTCGTACGACGGCACAATCATTGGTGGACCCCACAACGGAATTATCGTCGGAATGAGAAAACGACAGAAGTATCTTTTTATGAAAATAACGGCGAAAGTTTTACCGTTAACTGTTGAATCACCCGGTGATAAAGTACTGTAATACGCGTGGTTGCATAGTAGCACACGGTATTGATTATTGATGCTTATGTGAGAAGTCACTCAGTTTTGTTCAATTATTACTACAATAATTGCTGCATAGTATTTCACGTTATTTGATTTAATTATTGTCGATATTTTATATATTATTAAATCAATAATTGAGACGATACAGTTATTCATATTATTATTTACAATATTGACGATGTCTAGAAATTTCTGTTGAGGAGAGATTTGGTCACCTAATTGCGCGCCAATAGGGAGAAATCCTTATTGGAAAGCTCTCTCTTTCCTTGGAACGATCTGGTTGTTAAATATTGCGAATAATAATAATGATAAATAAATGTTTTTTAAAATATTGAGGGAATTTTTATGAAGTATTTGATGTAAATTCTTATTTTATGGACCCCCATTTACCCATTTTTTAAAATAATCGGTAGAAAATTATTTAATATAATAAAGGTGGAGGCCACATGTGGGGCCCACTGGAAGAAAAATGAAATGAAATGCCAAGGGAATGATTTCACGGGTGGTTTATATATATATATATGTATATATATATATATATATATATATATATATATTATAAGTTTTGTTTTTTTATGAAAAAATAGAATATTTTATATTTTATTATACATAATGTTTGCATAGTAAAGTTATACGAAATTTTTTCTTCGTCCGTGAATTTAGAATTATGCCCGTGAACCTTTGTACATTGTGCGTTTAAATAGTATCCTTTCCATTCTCCTATAAATAAGATGCTTATTTATAATTGAAAATCACACCAGAATCAGAGAATTCTTCTTCTATAATATTGAGTGTATTTCTTTCGAGTTTTAGAAAGCTTTGAGTGTAGAAAATAGTAAAAGTTTTCATCAAGAATATATCCGCTATACCAGTTGGAATACTCTTCTTTTTGAGATAAGGGGTATTATTTTTTTCGTATTCATGAAGAGAGTTATTTTCTTTCAATACTCGTAAGGGGTTTATTTCTTTCGTATTCATGAAAAGAGTTATTTTCTTTCAATACTCGTAAGGGGTATTATTTCTTTCGTATTCATGAAGAGAGTTATTTTATTTCAATACTCATAAGGGGTATTATTTCTTTCGTATTCATGAAGAGAGTTATTTTCTTTCAATACTCGTAAAGGGTATTATTTATTTCATAATCGCTTACGATATTATTTTTCGTATTCGTAAGAAATTTTATTTCGTTCAATATTCACAAGAAATATTATATTCGTTTAATATTCGTAAGGAATATTATATTCATTTAATATTCGTAAGGAATATTATTTTCGTTCAACAGTCGTAAGAGATATTATTTTTATTCAGTATTCGTAATAAATAATATTTTCTTCCATACTGTGTAGTATATAAGTAATATTATTTCGTTTCAGATTTTGAATTCTATACTCATTTTGTTAAGTTTTGGCTTCTATACTCCATGAAATTAGTAGAATATCCTTGATATTTGCGCTTCATCCAGTATCTTTTCATGAAAATATTATTATGAGCATTCTTGATAAGTTTTAACTTTTTCGTGTCGGAGTAGTACTATTCCCGAATTACTATTCACGGGGTACTATTCACTCGGGAACTATTCACCCGGAGCATTATTCATGATAAAAATTGATTTTTTTTCTGTCCAAATCATTTTTGATAGAATATTATTCTTGAATTTTACTCCACAAAGCAGTATCATGTTGACAATTTGGATATTATTGAATTCTGGATAAATTAAATTGTTAAAGTCTTTAAAATTTATCCTTGATCTCATTTGATTGAATTATTATATCATTGTCATCATACTCATGCTTATATTGTTATGAAAGTCATCTTTGACCCGTAGTGTATAGATGGACTTGGTATGATTATGACCAGGGATTATTCGGTATAATCATAACCGTAATGTTACAAATGATGTGGTAAAAATCATCATTGGCCCGTAGTGCATTGATGGACAGTTTTTGGTATGATTATGACCATGGGTTCTCTTCGGCCAAGGGTACAAAAATGAATTGTTTTATGGCATGATCATGATCGTTGATGAAAACACAATTATTCTTGGCCCGTAGTGCATGGATAATTCGTGGTCATGATACTAAAGAATATCCTTGGCCCGTAGTGCAAGGATGATTCGATGATGTGGATTATTTTTTAAGCTGAGTCTTAGCGATAAAATTGATGATAAACTTTTTAAATCATAGAAGATAGTAGATATCATGATCTACTTGACTCTTCTAATGGATTGCTTATTCCACTGTAGTTGTTGATCTAAAACTTGTTGTCTATTATATTCTATCAGTTGTTATACTGTTGAAGGCTAAGGATAATTTCTTAGTGGGCTAGTTGAGCTCACCCTTTTGCTTTCATTATTCTCTTCAGGAAATGAGAATATAGCTGGGACTAGTTAGGGAACGGAGTGACGGTCCAAATATTTGCATTAGTAGTCCTCACTATTTTGTGAAGTAGTGTGAAAATAAATGTAATAATATTGAATTTGAGTTTGGATATTGTCTAGAAGACAATATTCATGTTGAAACTCCTAGCTTATATTTTGTCGTACTTTACACAACAGTTGTATAATTAAGTTGTATTTGAATTTTATACCATGTATTTGGCGACTCAGAATGGGTGATATATACCTATTTTGGGGGCGTCACATATATTAATTGATGTTACAGGGATAAAATATTGATGATGGACTGTTAAATCATAGAAGATAGTAGACTTCATTCTCTACTTAACTCTTCTAATGAATTGTTATTTCCGCTGCAAATATTGATCTAAAAGTTGTTGTCCATTATATTTTATCTGATGTATTGAAGGATAACGATTATTTGTTCCACATTATATAGTGTTTTGGGTGTGTACAGTCTGTACTGACCTGTATTTATTGTTATATGTATCCAAATCACACCCAAAACACTGTATTATGGAAAAATTCCAGTTCCATAAAATATTAAACTTTTTTTTAGTTGTTTAAAAAAAAAAGCCAAAAAAAAGTCCATATTTTAGTAGCGTGAGAAAGTCCTTACCTGATTTAGACTCTCTATATATATATATATACTAGTTGTGTCCCGTGTCTCAAGCACTACATGGACGGTGGAATTTATCCCAAACTTTGGACGACCCAGATAATTTATTAGGGTGAGTGAAAAATTCAAAATCAGTTATATTTTATTAGATATATATATATATATATATATATATATATATTGTGACGCCTCCAAAACAGGTCCATTCCATCCAACCTATTCTGAGTCGCCAAATACATGGTACAAAAAACAACTACAACCTTATTACAACAATTGTCATACAAAATACAACAACACATATGCTGTGAGTTTGGATATAAATATATACCAAATGTGACACATGTCCCAACCGTGGACAACACCTCACAGTGACACCTTACATAAAGGTATAGTCAAAAACTATTTTAAAAATTAAAATCTTTTGGAGGTGCTCAAGGAAACCTTTGTACATGGGAGGCCATGCGTCTAGGTTATGATAGATATCATATGGCGACATAATTATCTTTGGTTGACCCAATAGACCCCAAAGAAAAACAAGAAGATTAATATCATATTCTTCCTAATGGTAAGTCTTCTCTTGACATATCATTATCTCCACTGTCTCTAATTGAGAATTATACTTCAAACAAACACCAAGATTATATAGGTAGTGCTCATTATATATACTCGGCAAGTGGATGAGCACATCCTGTCTTATGATGATACGAGATTTTATGTCATTAGACATCTTGTATGATAGTGACAAAACACCCTTCCAACGTTGGGTTCGCTTTCACCTCAACAAATATAGACCACCGCTCTATTCCCTCATTATCCCCACTCGACCCAATTACACTTTTATTACACGAAAGGAATTGTGAAGCAAAAGGGTGAGCACAACTAGCTCGAGAAAGAATATCATGACTAAAGATAATTAAATTATCAATAGCCTTCATCGGTAATAAATCGTAGATTTAGAACATATGGTAGATGATAAAATTTTTCAACCATAGTTGCATAATGAACGAAGCGATCCATTAGAAGAGTCAAATAGACCATAAAGTCTATTATCGCTCCATGTTAAAAATCCACCAACAATGTTTTATCCTCAGAACATCACTCAACAGCCTTTCCACAATCATATGAATAACTCATAATCATAATTGTGGTTCTAAATTCCTCTCCTCATCCAGGACGAAGATAATTTTCATAACCTATATTCACCTGAAACATCAAAGATCATGGTTGTACCAAATCACATTTCCTGTTCATAATCATACTGATAAATTCATCTTTGCACTACGGGCCAAAGATATTCGTCAACAGTTCATCTTTGCACTACTGGCCAAAGAATATTCAACCACAGACCATCTTTGCACTACAGGCCAAAGATATTCATCAACAACAAAGATATTCCTCAACAGTTCATATTTGCACTACAGGCCAAATATATATTCATCAACAGTTCATATTTGCACTACAGGCCAAATATATTAATATCTCAAAGAAATATATAATCATTTCAGAATTTATATAAACAATAATTATAACCATGTTGATTATTTAACCTTTGCACTTAAGCTAAAGATATTCAATTATAAATTCAAAGGTTATGATCATACCAGTCACAATTCAACTTTTCACTACTGGCCAAAGAGAACCTTAGTCATAATCATACCAATAATCTACCCATCTTTACACTCAAGTCAAAGAGAAATATCATCATTAGGGTTATAAAAATGTTATATATGATAATAAAAATAATATGATCAACATACAGTTTTAATCTCAAGAGTAATATTCATAAATCAACTATAATTTGGTTAGAAAAAAAAATCAATTTTGTCATGAATAGTAACTCATGAATAGTAATCCATGAATAGTAACTTCGTGAATAATAACTCATGAATAGTAACTCGTGAATAGTAATTCATGAATAGTAAACCCGACACAAAAAGGTAGAAATTCCACAATAAAATTCATACCAATATTTCGGTATGATGATATTGAAATAACATTTCTTAAACTTATAAACAATTTATTTCAATTGTTTACACTTTACTAAATAATGTATTTAATCATTCTAAAATGCCAAACTCATAAGATTTCATCACCAATAACCAAAACCCTCATCAAAAATCTGCATATAACTCATGTATGATTCTCAAGCCATAAAATCATATTTTCCAATTTTCTTACTTCACATAACATATTTAATTCATTTACTCATAACTAGTCCATTTTCATGAAAAATACCAAATCAGTTCCAAAAATATTTCTTTTCTGGGATTTAACAGAATATAGTCCCATATTGAACATATATTTTTTTCAAAATTTTTAAAATTCATTTACTATTTTTCATATAACCAAAATCGCCGAATATTTAGACATTTATCATAAATTTTACTTTTATCCAAAAATTCCGAAATTCACAGAGTACACTGATATTATATAGATGTACTCCCAATAAATATTTCATCAATTTTGGAGTTAACCACAAGGAGTTATAAGCGGTTACTTTTAAAATAGTCTTTTCTCATAAAATTCATAACTCTTAATATATACATCCAAAAATCAACATTTTTGGACACAATCAATAAAACTCATCAAAATACCATTTCAAATTTTTCCCGAATTTTTGAAAGTCTGAAAAGTTACGAAACATGAAAAACATAACAACCCTTAAAATCCCTTACTATCCCTTACCTCAAAAAAGCAACACTTCTGACTGGATATCGGATATGACGCTGAAGGAAACTTGCACCGTATAGCAACACTCAAAGTATCAAAATACTCACAAGAATACGCTCGATAATATAGAGAGAGAGAAAGAGAGAAAACTTATGAATTCTGGGGTGATTTTCAATTCTAACTTAGCCTCTATTTATAGGAAAATATTAGCATCTTTCAAGCGGACTTAACTCGCAACTCGATGGCTTTACTCTGCTACTATTCCCACCCACCACATTTAAAAATTCAATTGAGCACATTTCTCACCAACCAAAAGTGGGGCCCACCAATTCTAGAATTTTCCACCAAAATCATTTATAACCTAATTTCCAATCAATCACCTCTTAAAATTCATAACAAATTATACGCTCATTTTTAACGGTTCAAAATTTGTGGACATATACTCAACTTATATATGTATAACATATCCAAAAATTACAATGATCCAACTGCCGGATTAAATATTATAACTCACACAATAAAGTCAGAATAACAATCGATTTGATCTTTTAATACCTCCAATCCGATAAAATCTCGATAAAACACCTCAACATTAACTCCTTCATTTATAACCACATAAATAAACTCATAATTTATATCCACATCAAATAAATATTTCCTTATCATATAAATAAATAATTAATTATTCACAAATAATATTACAGAATCACAATTATGACAACTAGGCCATTCCCAGGAAATAGGGGGCTTTCCGATAAGGATTTCTCTTCTTCAGTCTTGTGATTAGGTGACCAAACCTCTCCTTGATGAACTTTCTAGACATTGCCAATAATGCTATCAAATAATATTATTCCAAATAATATGAATTATTGATCTGATAATGAAAAATACTGTGCAGTGACAATTATTGAACAACAATAATATAAAATATCAACGTAGCAATTATTGAATCAATAAAATAAAATATTGAACAAGAATTATCAGTAACCATTATTGATTAGTGCCTTTTCACGTAAGAATCAATAATTCAAAAATACTATGTAAAAACCGCAGTATGTATCTCAAGAACAACGCGTATTCATCTTATTTTAAACCATAAAGTATTCAACAGTGTTAACGGTAACCATTACGCCGTTATTTATAAAAACTCAAATTTGTCGTTTTTTTCATCCGATAGTTATTCTGTTATGGGGCCCACAAATGACTGCGCCGTCATACGAATATTCCCCGACAACAAGAATATTCCACGACCAAACGAATATTCCCCGACAACAATGAATATTTTATAACCACTTGTGTATTTTGAAAAAAATTCATATATCACCCTTAACTTTAACCTTTTATAAATTTAACCATTTACTAAATAGGAAAATTGAATACTTTTATTTCATAAAATTCGGGGTCTTACATATATATATATATATCCTTTTTCGGCAAAGCAGAGGACTTGAAGCTCTTATCAGTTCATGAAACCTTAAGCTAATATCAAATTTGATATTTTCATAGAGAGCTATTAAAGTCTATTTCCAGCAAGTCTTTGTTTTATTGTTAATCCTTTATTAGTTGGAAAATTACAGCATATTGTATTTAAAATTCTGTGTATCAAATTTTGAGTTCAAGCCTTGTTTGGCTTGACTGATTCAAGTAGCGTATAGGGTCTGTTCAAAGAGAACTTTTAAGGTTGCGGAGATGCAAAAGGGCAATGGTGTCCATCTCAGTGCAAAGCTTCTTCGAACAAGGAGTTTTCTTTGTAATTAATTGTGTTTTTAAAGTTTCATAAAAGGAGTGTTGTAAGACCCCAACTTATTATAAATAAAATTAAATTTCCTCTATTTATTATTTTGAAATAGTAAGGGTTGATTTGATTAATGTGGTTAGTTATGGGTAAAATGCGCAAATATTTTAAAGTGGTTATAAAATATTCATTTTTATCGGAGAATATTCGTTTGGTCGTGGAATATTCTTACCGTTTATAGAATATTAAATTTGACGTAACAAGACCTTAATATGTGGGCCCCATAACTGAAAAGCGATTGGATGAAAAAAGCGACAAGTATAAGTTGTTTATAAATAACGCAGAGTTGTTACTGTTAATCTTGTTGGAATACCCGATATTAAAACACAAAGAATAATCTGCTATTATTACAAAGATAGCACAAGAAGACACGATATTGCACCAATTATTGATTCTTACGTAAGAAGGCACTACTCAATAATTGTTACAAAGAATTATTTGCTCGATATTTTATTTTATTGATTCAATAATTGCTACGTTGATATTTTATATTATTTGTTGTTTTAATAATTGTCACTACACAATAATTTTCATTATCGGAGAAATAATTCATATTATCCTAATAATATTATTAGATAACATTATTGGCAATGTCTAGAAAGTTCTGCTCTAAGGAGAGGTTTGGTCACCTAATTGCTTGCTGCAGATAAGGAGAAATCCTTATTGAATGCCCTCTTCCTCGAGAATAATGGCCCGTCACAATATTGTGATTCTCATAATATTATTTGTGAATAATTAATTATTGATTTGTATGATAAGGAAAATATTTATTTTATGTGGATATAGATGGAGAAAATTTTTAATGTGACAATTGTTGAAAATTAATATTTTATCTTTTTCCGATAAAATAATTCATTTAAAGTATATTATTATATTTTAATAATATAATAATGGGGATATTTTTACAATGAATGTGGGATATATGAGTATATGAGGAGGAAGAGTATTTTTATTGCAAAAGTTGTTTAAAACATGTTAAACATGTCTCATGCCCATTTCTTGAATGAAATTTGATTATAGCACATAAAATCGCCTGCGTTTGTGGATTTCTTGGCCAATTTCTATTTGGAATTTGGAAAAACTTTCTTCTGCAAAGTTGTAGATAATGGAATTTCCTATGAAAAGGACATGAGGTTTGAATTTATCTGATAAAAGGGCTATTTATTATGAATTATTGAAGTTCTGAAGTTCTGAAATAATTGATTTTTGGAAGTTTAATTATTTTTTTTTTAAAGAAAAACGTTTTTGGTGAGTGTCCCACATGTGATAAATGTGCTATGTTGCTAGAATTCAGATTTCAAAGTGGGCGTAGGAAATTATTTTGTGTCAGGGTTATTATTCACATATACGGCACTATTCACGTATACGGCACTATTCACGAATACGACACTATTCACCGAAAAATAAAATATTTTTTTTTGTCCAAAATATCTATTATGGATATTAGCTTTGATTGTATCCATGTTTTGATCATTCTTGAATTTTACTCCACTATGATTATTTATGAGGTATTTTTGGACATGGATAAATCGAAATACGAATATTTAATATTTGTTATTTTGTTTCACTGGATTCGTTTTCTTTAAAATATTTTTCATCATCCTCAGTCCTAAATGATGATATTACTGAATATCTTTGGCCTGTAGTGCAAAGATGAATGATTTCGGCGAATATCTTTGGCCCGTAGTGCAAAAGATGAACAGTGTTTAGATGAACATGGCCAACTGATGAATATCTTTGGCCTTTAGTGCAAAGATGAATATTTGATTCCAGATATATGTTGATTGATGTTACAGGGATAAAATATTGACGATGGACTTTTAAATTCATATATAGAAGATAGTAGATTTTATTCTCTATTTAACTCTTCTAATGAATTATTATTTTCACTACGAATATTGATTTAAAACTTATTGTCTATTGTATTCTATTAGATTTTTCCCTATTGAAGACTAACGATAATTTGTTCTATATTATCTTGGTCATAATATTCTTTACTGGGCTAGTTGAGCTCACCCTTTTCCTTTTTGTTCTATTTTTCTTCTCAGGAGGCGAGAATGTAGCGAGTACTAGTCGGGATATGAAATAAAGGTTCTAGAAAGTCGTTTTAGTAGTCCTCACCATTTTTATAAAATAATGTAACAATAATTGTAATGAGGACTTATTTGAGTATGGATATTGTCTAGATGACAATATTTGTATTTAAACTCACAGTTTTTATGTTGTATTAATAAAGTTGTAGTTGTTTACGCACCATGTATTTTGACGACTCGAATGGGTGTTGTATACCTATTTTGGGGGCGCCACAAATTGGTATCGAGCTTAGGGATATAATCTCCGCGGAGATCGGGGAATAGAACTAGGAGGAGAGAGATTTGTAAATCCTTCGCTAGTGTGTGTCCTACCTAAGCTTATTTGTTGGTCTCATAATAATATAGGATATTATATGATATGTTAATTTGTTAAATTAACCCTTGATTTATAACAGTATTTGAGAATGTCGACTGAGAATCTTAACAGTGGAGTAAATGAGACAGTGGAGACACCTTTGCTCACCAATGAGGAGAACGTGCAACAGGCTGGCAATGTTCCTCCTGTAAACAACACCACTGAGCAGACGATGAACGATGAGGTGTTTAGAAGCTTTTTGCGATTCATGCAAAACCAGACGAAGGAGATTCCTGTTCAAAATATAGGAAGAAACAATGGCAACGCACAGCTGGTCACAGCCAAACAGTTCAAAGAGTTGGGACCACCAGAATTCTGGGGAAAGCCGGATCCGATTAAGGTGGAGACGTGGGTTAAGCAAATTGCCAAGATATTCGATGTCTTGGGATGCACGGAGGAACAGAAAGTTCCATTCGCCACTTTTATGTTCCGTAATGAGGCAGATTACTTGTGGAAATCTGTGAAGCGCATCCATCCATCCAGGCCAAAGATGTCTCGGGGAGACATTTCAGAATGCTCAATGACAAATACTTTCCTAAAAGTGTTCGTTATATGAAGGAGGTAGAGTTTATTAGATTGGAACAAAACAATATGACGGTATCCCAAAGACGAGGCAAAGTTTATGAGTTATCCGTGTTCAGACCCTCATTTGGTGGAGAATGAGGAACGATGACGCGGATGTTTCGAGAGGTTTGAAATCCTGCATACGCCAATATCTCATTTCTCATAAATTTTCTCTATTTAGATGTTGTCAATGGCTCAATTATTAGAGCGAGATAACGAAAATACTACAGTTATCCGAGGGACCACATCTAGGATCATACCAATGTGGCGGATGTTAGCCATCGTAACAACGATAACCAAATGAGTAAGAAAAATACTTGACAAGAGCCAAGAACCACTCCGTGGTGGTAATCGTGGCCATGAGAATAGAAGAAGCGAGTCGGGAGGAGATTTTAAAAAGAGGAGATTCAACAATGACTATATGAAGACGCCAAAGACCAAAGAACAACCGGTTCTAAGGAGGAGAACGACCACCCATCATATGCTATAAGTCTAAAAAGAAGGATATATCACCAAAACCCCCTACAACAGTTTAAGGTATGTTATAATTGTAGAAAGGAATGACATATCGCTTCGAGATCAGCATGTGAAGCGAAACCAAGTCCAATGGGATGGTGACTCAAAAGGCTGTCCCAGAAAAGTCAAAGTCAACGGTTCTTGGAAGAGCGTTTATCGTGACTGGTCAACATGTGAGGAACCCAAACGAGGTGAGCACGGTAAGCTAATCATAAATTCATGCGAAGTTTATACTTTACTAGATACCAGTGCTACCCATTCATTTATTTCTCCCGCTTGTGCTCAACGCTTAAACTTGACTCGGAGAAATTAGACTTTGATTTATCTGTGGAGACTCATTAGAGAAACTTTCATCACATCCACTGTTTATAAATCTTGTTTGATCCAAGTTGGCACCATCACCTTACCTGTTGACCTTATCTCTTTAAAGATACTTGCATTTGACGTGATTTTAGGGATTGATTGGTTAACTACTCATCATGCCAAAATTGATTGTTTTTGTAAGGTTGTTAGTTTTCATATTCCTAATCAACCTGTTGTTCGAATTCAAGCAACTAAACCATTAAAATCAATCATTGTCATATCAAGTCATAAAGCTATTAGTTTATTGAAAAACGGATGTCAAGATTTCTTAGCCCATGTTATGGATTTGAATAAAGACACGTCATATTTGAATAATATTCCTGTTGTTATTGACTTTCCCCGACGATTTTTCCGAAGAACTTCCTGGCCTACCCCCGTAACGTGAAGTTGAATTCTTTATTGATCTTGAACTCGTACAAAGCCCATTTCTAAAACCCCATATCGAATGGCTCCTATTGAACTTCGTGAATTAAAGGTCCAACTAAAGGTGTGACGCCCCCAAATAGGTATATACATCACCTATTCCGAGTCGTCAAATACATGGTACGTAATACAAATACAACTTAATTATACAACCGTATGTAAAAGTACGACAAAACATAAGTCGTGAGTTTTAATACAAATATTGTCGCTTGCATAAATATACAAACTCAAATTCAATATTATTATATTTATTTTCCACTATTTCAATTGAATAGTGAGGACTACTAATGCTATCATCCGTCCATAACTCCGCTCCCCGACTAGTCCCTCGCTTTCGTTCTCATTTCTCAAGAGAACAATAAAAGTAAAAAGGTGAGCTCAACTAGCCCAAGAGAAAAATATTATGACTAAGATAATGCGTAATATATTATCGTTAGCCTTCAACAAAGTGTTAAATTGATACAATATAACAACCATCAAGTTTAATCTGCAGTGAACAAGCAATCCATTAAAAGAGTCAAGTAGAGAATAAAATCTACTATCTTTTATGATTTAGAAATCACTTTTATCGCCGGACTCGAATTTAATAAATAATCCACATCATCGAATCACCGCATTACGGCCAAGGATATTCTTTAGTATCACGACCACAATTATCCATGCATTACGGGCCAAGAATATTTGTGTATTCAATAATGGTCATGATCATGCCAACAATCGTCCATCAATGCACTACGGGCCAATGAGGACTTTTTCCACATCATTTGTAACATTACGGTCATGATTACACCAATAATTCTCGGTCATAAATCATACCAAGTCCATCTATGCACTATAGGCCACAGATGACTTTCAACAAAATATAAACATGAGGATGATGACAATGATATAAGAATTCAATAAAACAAGTTCAAGAATTAATTTATCCAGAACTAATAACGCCCAAATTGTCAACATGATATCGCTTTATAGAGTAAAATTCAAGAATGCTCGTAAGAAGAATATTTTCATGAAAAGATATCGGATGAAGCGCAAATATCAAGGATATTCCACTAATTTCATGGAGTATAAAGTCAAAACTTTAACCAACCGAGTATAATAAGGAATGGAATAACAAAAAAAATCACCAGCATGCGATAAACCGTATGCGAGCAAAAGTTATTCCAATGTAATAATAAATAACGGAATCATTTCCGCCAGAAACGCATGTATACGATATTCCAACAAAATAATAAAGACGGAATCGTGTTCGGCGTAAAACGCATATACGAGATATTCCAATGTAATAATAAAGATTTTAATCGTGTCCGCATAAAACGCATGCATGTGATATTCCAACGAGTAATAATAAAGATTTTAACGGAACCAGTGCCAGCGTAGAACGCATGCATGTGGATGTTCCAAATGTAATGATAAAGAATGGAACAACGTAAGAATTTCACCAAGTATAGGGTAGCTTGCATGATACAAAAGTTATTCCAATGTAATAATAAAGAATGGAATAATGTAAGTTCTCTTCATAGATAAGAAAGAAATAATACTCACTACCTTAGAAAAACCGTGGATACTTTGGAATAAAGGAGGTAGCAGACTTCTTCTTCTTTCTATAATTTCTCTCTATAATAATCGCTTCTAAAGCTTTTTTGTGAATTGGTGAAAATGAAGGAAGAATGAGCTTCTATTTATTGAAAATATAGTTTTGATAATTGACGCTTTTGGGGCTCTAAAAATTCTGAGACAATACCTCCAACTTTTCTTTCATTTTTAATTTAGTCCTGCAAGTATTATCAAACTTTCACCACCTCCCCTAATAGTAAATAATGTGAATCAATAGTTTAATCATTTGAATCAATAGTATAATCATGTGAAAAATACGAATTACAGTATAGTACCTTCATCTATACCTCCATTTTTAACTTAGTCATGCAAGTATTATCCATTTTGCACCAACTCCCCTAATAGTACAAGAATGTGAAACAATAGTATACAAATGTGAACAAATAGTTATAATAATGTGAAATAATAACAATCAATTGCTCATTTATCCGGTTAAATACCCGATTGGTCAAAATAACCTCCAGACATCAATTTTTATTGAAATAAATGTCGATTTTCACTAACACAAATAATTCCAACATAATGAAACTATTTTTATCAAAAATATAAAATTTAAAATTTTGAAGTTTAACTTTTTTCGAAAAAGTCAACTGTTGACTTTTTGACCAAATAGTAAAAACCGGTAAATTTTGTGTTTATAGTCTATTTTTACTAATTTCATCGTTTCGGACTCAAATATCACGTCCGCGTCTCCAAATTCAACTCCGAGCACAACCTCAATATTAATAACATTCATCATTAATATTATAACTCATAATATTTATCAATCAGGTCGTTCCCAAGAAAGAGGGGGCTTTCCAATAAGGATTTCTCCCTATTGGCTCGCAAGTAGGTGACCAAACATCTCCTTTACAGAACTTCTAGACATTGTAAATATTATAATTTAATAATATCAATAATTTTGTCATCTCAATTATTGACTTAATAATATAAAATATTATGCAAATGATAATCGTGACAATAACTCAAATCAATAATATG
This sequence comes from Panax ginseng, assembly GCA_020205605.1. Classification (NCBI taxonomy): domain Eukaryota; kingdom Viridiplantae; phylum Streptophyta; class Magnoliopsida; order Apiales; family Araliaceae; genus Panax; species Panax ginseng. The sequence continues at coordinate 86,900,704 of CM035143.1, forward strand.
AGAGATATGATGCGCAAAGAATTATCAGAAGTAATAATTGAGTATAACCGAAAGTGACTTCTCATGTAAGCATCAATAATCAATATCGTGGTGCTACTATGCAACCACGCCAGACATCAGACTTTTAACACCGGGTGTTTCAACAATTAACGGTAAAACTTTCGCCGTTATTTTCATAAAGTATTTTTGTCGTTTTCTCAATCCGAAAATAATTCCGTTGTGGGGGTCCACCAATGATTGTGTCGTTGTATGAATATTCCCTGTTAAAATGAATATTCCCTGACCAATTGAATATTATATAACAACTTGTGTACTTTGCAAAATTTGTAAATATTACCCACAACTATAACATTATATCAAAACCACACCATAATATTCAAAAATTTATTTCGAGAGAATTATTCTATATTCATAAAAGTTGGGGTCTTACAATGTGAGTTGTTGGACATCGCCTCATCTAAATCTAGTACATCTCCTTGGGGTGCTCTGCTTTTATTCAGTAAAGAAGAAAGATGGGAGTATGCGATTCAGATTGATTACCGGGAATTGAACCATGTTACCATCAAGAATAGGTATCCGCTACCTTGTATTGATGACCTATTTGACCAATTGCAAGGACCACAATTCTTTTCAAAGATCTATCTTCGTTCCGGATATCATCACCAAAGGTTAAAATCGAGGATATTCCAAGACCGCCTTCGTAACTCCCAGACGGCATTATGAATTTCTAGTCATGTCTTTTGGATTGACTAATGCTCCTGGGGCTTTCATGGATATGATGAAACGAGTATTCAAGGATTATTTAGATCAGTTCGTTGTTATCTTTATTGATGACATCCTCATATATTCCAAAAGCCGTGAAGATCATGAGCACCTTTTGAAGCTGGTACTGCAAAGGCTTCATGATAACAAGTTATATGTCAAGCTGAAGAAATGCGAGTTCTGGCTTGAGGAAGTAGCATTCCTTGGGCACGTGGTGTCAAAACATGGAGTATCTGTTGACCCGACAAAGATTGAAGCAATACAAATTTAGGAGCAACCGAAATCGGTGACCGAAGTACGTAGCTTTTTGGGCTTAGCTGGCTATTATCGGAGATTTGTGGAAGGATTTTCTCGAATCGCTATCTGCTAACTCACCGACTCAGAAGATACAAAATTCGTATGGAGTGAGGAATGCGAGAAGAGTTTCCAAGATCTCAAGAGGAGACTCATTTCGCACTGCTTTGACAATACCATCCGGTTCGATGGATTTGTTATCTACAAATGATGCTTTAGGGCAAAGGGTTAGGATGTGTTCTCATGCAACGTGGGAAAGTCATAGCCTATGCCTCGCAACAACTTAAAGAATATGAGAGGAATTATCCTACTCATGATCTAGAGTTAGCGCAAAAGCAGCTGTTTTCGCTTAAAGATCCGGAGGCACTATCTATATGGGGAGAAAGTGGAAATATATTCGCACCATAAAAGCCTCAAATATTTCTTCACCCAAAAGAACTCAACACGCTAAGAACGACGCTGACTCGAAATGTTAAAAGACTACGACCACACCATTCAATACCATCATGAAAAGCGAACGTGGTAATGACGCCGAAAGTAAGATCATATGCGAACGAAAAGTGCGATGTTGTTAACACAAAGGCCTATTTTGTATGATTTACAAAAGATGAAGATAAAATTCAAGACTCCGGGGACCCATACAATTATGTCAAGTATACGTATAGAACCAACTTTAATCGATAAAGTTAAAGTTGCTCAAGTCACAGACCCGAAGCTGATGCGTATGAAGAAGAAAGTGCAAGAAGGTGCTATTCCAGAAGCAAGAATCGATGAAGAAGAAATACTTCGAGTCCACTCCAGACTTTGTGTTCCTAACGATTCTGATTTGAAGTACAAGATCATGATGGAGGCACACAATACACCATTTGCAATCCATCCTGGAAGTACCAAAATGTATCGTGATCTTCGACATACATTTTGGTGGAACAATATGAAGAGAGATTGCAAAAGTTTATCTCGAGGTGTTTAACTTGTCAACGTGTAAAGGCGGAGCATCAAGTACCAAAGGGTCCATTGCAACCACTTGAGATTCCGAAATGGAAGTGGAACACATTACCATGGATTTCGTTCATCGGGTCTTCCCACGGTTTCTCAAGGCATAAATGTTATTTGGGTTATTGTTGATAGATTAACCAAGTCTCGCTCATTTCTTGCCGACACGGAGACTTATTCCTCGAACGCCTTGCTAGTATGTACGTGAATGAGATTGTGAGGTTGCATGGCATGCCAGTATCCATAGTTTCGGTTCTTGACCCAAGATTCACTTCAAGATTTTGGGTTAGCTTGCAAAAAGTTATGGGCACGGATTTACAGTTCAGTTCGGCATACCATCCTCAAACGGACGGACAATCAGAGAGGACTATTCAAACTCTTGAAGATCTATTAAGACTCTGTGTCCTAGACTTCAAAAGGAGTTGGGATAAGTATTTACCATTGGTGGAATTCTCCTACAACAACAGTTATCAGGCAAGTATAGGTGTGCCTCCATTTGAAGCATTATATGGACGAAAGTGTCGCTCTCCAATATGTTGGGATGAGGTGGGTGAAGCAACATTGTTGGGACCCGAGTTGGTACGTATGACTACAGAAAAGATCCAAATGATTCGACAACGTATACAAACGGCACATGATCGACAAAAGAGTTATGTGGATCTTCATCGAAAGGACGTGGAATTTAGTATTGGGGATCATGTATTATTGTGTGTTGCTCCATAGAAAGGAGTTACAAGATTTGGGAAGAGATGAAAGCTCAATCCACGATTTATTGGTCCATTTCAGATTCTTGACCGAGTAGGAAATGTGGCCTATAGACTCGCGTTACCTCCAAGTATGTCTCGTGTTCATAATATTTTTCATATATCTGTGCTACGTAAATATGTGAAAGACCCAAACCACGTTATTGAGTTAGAACCGGACGAGATAGCCGAAAGACTTAACGTCGTAAGAGGTACCACCAAGATCTTGGATAGAAGGAGCATGTCTTACGCACGAAGGTTATACCACAAGTTAAAGTTTTGTGGAGAAACCATGCTATCAAGAAATGACCGGGAGTTGGAAAAGGAAATGAAAAGCGGGTATCCTCATCTTTTCAAACACTGTGCACGTATGTCAATTTCGAGGATGAAATTTCATAAGGAGGGGAGGTTGTAAGACCCCAACTTATTATAAATAAAATTAAATTTCCTCTATTTATTATTTTAAAATAGTAAGGGTTGATTTGATTAATGTGGTTAGTTATGGGTAAAATGCGCAAATATTTTAAAGTGGTTATAAAATATTCATTTTTATCGGAGAATATTCGTTTGGTCATGGAATATTCTTACTGTCGGGGAATATTCGTACGACGGCGCAACCTTGTGTGGGCCCCATAACGGAAAGCGATTGGATGAAGAAACCGACAAGTATAAGTTGTTTATAAATAACGGCGTAGTTGTTACCGATTAATATCCGTTAGAATACCCGTGGTTAAAACACGATACGCATCATTGCAGACAAGAATAACACCAGTATTGCACCAATTATTGATTCTTACGTAAGAAGGCACTACTCAATAATTGTTACAAAGAATTACTATTCAAGATTTTATTTTATTGATTCAATAATTGCTACGTTGATATTTTATATTACCGTTGTTTTAATAATTGTCACTACACAAGATTTTTCATTATCTAGACAATAATTCATATTATCTCAATAATATTATTAGATAACATTATTGGCAATGTCTAGAAAGTTCTGGCTCAAGGAGAGGTTTGGTCACCTAATTGCCATGAGTAAGGAGAAATCCTTATCGAAAGCCCCTCTTTCCTGTGAACTACCACAGTTGCCAGATTTGTGATTCTATAATATTATTTGTGAATAATTAATTATTGATTTATATGATAAGGAAAATATTCATTTTATGTGGATATAGATGTTGAAAATTTTTAATGTGACAATTGTTGAAAATTAATATTTTATCTTTTTCTGATAAAATAATTCATTTAAGTATATTATTATATTTTAATAATATAATAATGGAGATATTTTTTACAATGAATGTGAGATATATGAGTATATGAGGAGGAAGAGTTTTTGTTGCAAAAGTTGTTTAAAACATGTTAAACATGTCTGTGGGCCCATTTCTTGACTGAAATTTGATTATAGCCTGTAAAATCGCCCGTTTGTGGATTTCGGTGACTTTCTGTTTGGAATTTGGAAAAACTTTCTTCTGCAAAGTTGTAGATAATGGAATTTCCTATGGAAAGAACATGAGGTTCAAATTTTTCTGATAAAAGGACTATTTATTATGAATTATTGAAGTTCCGAAATAATTGATTTTTCGAAGTTTAATTATTTTTTTTAAAAACGTTTTTGGTGAGTATCCCACATGTGATAAATGTGCTATGTTGCTAGAATTCAGATTTCAAAGTGGGCGTAGGAAATTATTTTATAAATAATATTATTATATTTAATTTTCTGCTTTGGTGTTTTAAGCATTTTCCTATAAATAGGGTGCTTAGATTAGAATTAAAAATCACACCAGAAACTAAAGTTTTCTCTCTCTATATTATCGAGCGTATTCTTGTGAGTATTTTGATACCTTGAGTGTTGCTATATGGTGCGAGTTCCCTTAAGCACTATATTCAGTATTCCAGTCAGAAGTACTGTCTTTTCGAGGTAAGGGATGTTATTTTCTTCTTAAATGATATTATTTTCTTCAATATCATTATGCCGAAATATTGGTTTGAACTTTTTATCAAATTTAAAACTTTTTGTGTCGAGGTTATTATTCACGTATACGGCATTATTCACGTATACGACACTATTCACGAATACGGCACTATTCACCAAAAAATAAATTTTTTTTCTTTTTGTCCAAAATATCTATTATGGATACTAGCTTTGATTGTATCCATGTTTTGATCATTCTTGAATTTTACTCCACTATGATTATTTATGAGGTATTTTTGGACATGGATAAACCAAAATACGAATCTTTAATATTTGTTATTTTGTTTCACCGGATTCGCTTTTCTTTAAAATATTTTCATCATCCTCACCCTAAATGATGATATTCTTCGAATATCGTTGGCACAGAAGTGCAAAGATGAATGATTTCATTTAATATCTTTGGCCCAGAGTGCAAAGATGAACAGTGTTTAGATGAACACGACCAATCGATGAATATCTTTGACCAGTAGTGCAAAAAGATGAATATTTAATTCCAGATATATGTTGATTGATGTTACAGGGATAAAATATTGACGATGGACTTTTAAATTCATATATAGAAGATAGTAGATTTTATTCTCTATTTAACTCTTCTAATGAATTATTATTTCCGTTGCGAATATTGATTTAAAACTTGTTGTCTATTGTATTCTATTAGATTTTTCCCTGTTGAAAATTAACGATAATTTGTTCTATATTATCTTGGTCATAATATTCTTTACTGGGCTAGTTGAACTCACCCTTTTCCTTTTTGTTCCATTTTTCTTCTCAGGAGGCGAGAATGTAGCGAGTACTAGTCGGGGTATGGAATAAAGGTTCTAGAAAGTCGTTTTAGTAGTCCTCACCATTTTTATAAAATAATGTATCAATAATTGTATTGAAGACTTATTTGAGTGTGGATATTGTCTAGATGACAATATTTGTATTTAAACTCACAGTTTTTATGTTGTATTAATAAAGTTGTAGTTGTTTCTGTACCATGTATTTTGACGACTCAGAATGGGTGTTGTACACTTATTTTGGGGGCGTCACAAGTGACCAATACCAATTGTTGGATTAGGCCACTAGATAGAGGATAGGGGCTGAACAACATAAAAATCATTGTGTTTGTGATTTGTTATTTCTTGTGGTTTGATTATTTAAGTTTTACTCTGCATCTACACACATTTATTCGATAGTGGTATGCTAATAGATAAAGTGTGCTAATCCAGACACTATTTCGCACAAGTTTCACTTGTCTGCATTATAACTAATTAAAATAGAAGTTGGTCTAATCCAGACACGATCTTTCACTGCTTTCTTTTGTCCGCATTACAAGTAAACTTAAATTTATTCTAAAGCAGACACTATAATTCACTAGCTTCACCTATTTATTTTAGTTCTGTAACAGGAAAATAAAAATTAGTTATTGTTAATCACATTTTAGTTTAGACACATATTCACCCTCTCTATGTGTACACATACACCAATACATATTTTAGTGATCTCCTTGGTACAACCTACAGTTTACCATGGGAGTACCAGGTTTATGTGGTTGGTTGGGGTACTGCATTCATCCAGGTTGGTGGTTAATCCGTTGCACACCCTAGAGGGTAGTGGCTTCTGGTTCCACCGTCATTAAAACAGATAAAAAAAAATTGTTTTTATTAGTTGCTTCTTTCACTCTTGAATCTGGTGATCAGTAGATATGGTGGAACATTGAAGTTGTTGGTCAACATTCCTCACCCCATTTATTGTCCCGCCCGTTGAATTTTCTTCAGTCCACCAACCCCTTGAATTTTTGTCCCCTCATTTACTCCTCTTCTCCCATTCCTTCGGCTATAAAAAAAAGGGGCAACAAATGAAAGAAGAAAGACACACCAACACCAAAGTTTCCTACTCTCATCCGAGAGCAAAGAGAAAAGAGAGTAGAGAGAAAAGAAAGAGAGTGTGAGAGAAATTCCATGCGGGGAGGATGGATGAAAGTAATCTCATACGGGAGAGGGTGGAAGAGAGTTAGAAAAATAGAGAGAGAAATATAGTTCAAATAAAAAGGTGTTTTATTTGTGTTCCATCACATAGTTATTGTGGTGAAGTAATTTGAGTTTGTACTCAAATTAAGATATCTTTGTATTCTCTCATATTATTCTAGTGAATTATTCGGAGTTTGTCCCGTGGTTTTTACCTCTTAGTTTTAGAGGGTTTTCCACGTAAAATCTTGGTGTCTCATGGTTGGATATTTTCTACTTATTTCCTACATGATTATTATTTTGGTGGAACTGCAAATTTAATCTGTTTGATATGTGTTGATATTTTATCCGTCTAATTTGTCAAAGACAACATAATTTGGGAGGTGATTTTTCCCAACAGAAGTCGTGACTGTACATAAATATCTGATCAGCCTGGACATATATAGTTTCTTACACAGTGATTCAGTTGCCTGACCGGATCCTCTGTTGCTTAAAATTTGAACATCATTTGTCCAGAGATTATTTGCAAGTTACAACAAGTGAGGATGTATATGTATATTCTGTGCAAAGGAGCCTTACCATAGAACAAGAAGTATATTCTGTTCATTTCCATTGTTTTCCATATACACTACACGTGTCTGTTCTCTGAAGGTCTATTTTGTAGTACTGCTTTTCCATGTACCTTTTTTCTGGAGCAGTTCTAATGTTGAGACTTGGTATAATGCTCCTCCTTTCAGATGAATAAGAAGTTGCAGCAGTTGAAAGCACCTAAAAAGAAGCAGCTTCAAGCTACAAAACTTAGATACCTCTGAAGCTTTCACTTCTTCAATGATTAGGGAAGAAGAATATGACCACCCTTGTATGAAAGATACAGTTATGAGCCGGATTGGTACTGTTGTTGGGGTAAAAATTGTGATGCCCCGTGGATTTGGAAGAGTTGTAGGATAGAAGACCCCTCCCCACCCCAATACTTGTCAGAGGGCAAATTGCCCCTCCTAATAGTTTTGTTATTTTCTTATTATGTTACCAAACTGATCAGTTGTTGAAATGTATGCTTTTACTGCAATAAGATCTGATCCCTTATTTATGAAATTTATCCTTTGATCAACATATATTGTTCCAAGTAATATCAGTAAAAAGAGGGAATTTTTTGGACTAGAAATGATGTGAAATTCTTAATTTGACATTACATACATCACTACTCAAGTGTTATGGACTAATACTATAACTAAACATACACATACTAAAGTTGTCATAAAACAAGCAAGGATCAATATCAACATTGTACAAAAAGAACAAATCTTGAAATTTAAAAAGTTTTAGCCCTCCAAAAGCCTACATTAGCTAAACTTCCCCATCAGAACTTGCTGCTGCAACACCAATACTGAAACTGGTTTCTGAATATCTGAAGAAGCCAGTATATCTCCTAGCGGACCTAGCTCCGGCAAGTCACTCCACTCAGTTAATCCGGTCAACATCGGAGACTCCTCAGTCGGCCGCCGGCCCACCATGATCAAGTCAAAATCACCATTCTCCATCATTGAATTAATCAACAACGCCGTGTCCGGCCCATCCTTAGATTTCTCCTCCCTATAAACAATATTATTCTGATGTGAAGCCTGCAGTTTTATGTCCCTCAAAGTTTCTGTATCAAGAATTGTGTCCCATTGATTCTCATGCCCTGCATTGGCTGCAACAATCCTTATAACCGTCAGGCGAACGCCTAATGCTTTCATCATCATACGCTTGGCATACGCCAACACCTCGCGATCATCAGACCCACCCAAGAAAAGGACACACACATGATACTCATTAGTGTCGGGCTCAAACGAAGTGTCTTCACTTTCTTGGTGGCGGATTTTTCTACGGTCAATTAGAATGCCTACAGAACATGGAGCCATTTCAAGTACTTGTTGGTTTATTGCCCTTTGGATGCTACTATCAAATATTACTTTTCCCAGATGGCTCCATTTTCGATGAAATGGGAGTATAATTAATGATGTTAGCTTGTCAAACCCCAACGAACAAATGTCGTGGTGCATGAATTTTGGAAGGGACATTGCTGTGAAAGTCTGAGTGTTTACAGATCCTTGATAATGGTCTCCGAAATTGTGGAAAAGGTCGATGACTTGTTGGGTGCGAGAGTTGGTGCCTGTGGTGTTTTTTTGGCCTAGCCCGTGGTTGATTAGGAGGGGCGTGGCTCGACCTACGAGTTCCACAAGGTGTAGTCCGTAGATTGCTAGGGGGCTCTCTTTGGTTGGATTGGTAACTTCTAGAAGTTTTATGGCAGCCATGGCATCGTCGTGTCGGTGGGCGCAAGCCAGGACTCGAAGCTCTGCGTTGAGTGGAGTGTGGAGAATGTTTCTTTTCTGGTAGCCTGTGTATGTTCTTGAGGTGTCGTAGAGGAATCCCACGAGCAGGTGGACGAGTAATGCCATTATGAATATCGACATAATCAGCAAAGAGAATGTTTCGTTGTCTATGTTCTGAATTAGTTTATTCCAATGGAAGACAACCCAAGGTTGTTAGTGAATGTAGGATATATGAGTAATTATAATACATACACTATGCCTGATTTGTACATCGATACTCAAAAACGGATATGGTTACAATGAAGTTAACTTTATGGTACAGTGCTGAGAGATCACCTCTCGGCTTGCATGTCGACATTGTATTGGTCAATTGACCAAAGTTAACTTCATTCTAACCACTCCCTCAAAAACATGTCACATATATACTCATATCCCATCTGTCTTTTGTTTCGTGAAATAATGTGATGATAGGTGACATCAATAGGTGTACAAATCAGTTTGAACTATGAAATAATGTGATGTACTATATCAGGATAGGATCTTGATTGCAGATTGTTCAAAATAAACAGCTTATAGAAACAAGTTGCATTTTGTATAACAGAGGGTAGCAATTGTATAATACTTGTTTCTATAGACTGTCCATTTTGAACGGTCTTACTAGTTATAAGGATATGTTGCATTAGCATTTGCAGAAATCAGATGGTGCTCAAGTACCTGAACTTTGTAGGTGGCTTCATAGAGTGCGCCTTGAACTGTGCCTTGCGCACCCATGATTATGCCAAGAGTAACAGCATCTCTTATAGGCACTTTGTTCGCAACCGCCAGTACTAAAACAATCAAAAACTTGGCTCCAATAACCGCCAAGAGATAAAGAGATACTACCTTTAGAAAGAAAAAGTCATAAAACACAGTCAAATCGATCTTAATTGCACAATATGTCAAAATCAACGGCGCTAGCAATCCTGAAATGAATGTGTCCAGCTTATCAGCAAGTGTTGACCCTAAGGGCGGTCCAGCAGGCAAAACCAATCCCATCAAAAAGGGGCCAAAATGGTAGGGTAGCCCCACGCTGTCACCTGCTACAGCCGAAGCAAGAACTCCACAACAAATCAGAGCAACGTAGGAGTTTTTCACAGGCTTCCCTTCGGGTGTCAATTTGATAATTCTTAAGAACACGGGCCGCGTAGACACCACTGCCAGAGCAACAAACATATTTTGTATTAGCGTGATCAAACTAATAGGAACTCCAAAACCTGCCATATAAATTCCGAAACTGCCTGCAACAGCATTTACACCAACATTGATCATGTCACTTATTAGTGCAGATGCCAAAGAAAGGCGGCCGAGCTCAGAATTCATGATCTTGAGGTCAATGAGGAGGCCAGCAATAACTGGAAATGGGGTTAACGAAATTACTCTAACAATAGATCTGACTGCTGGCCTTCTATATATTGCTAAAATTGTTGATAAAATACTGTCATTCGAAATGAAGCTGGATACAATTAGGGGGCCCAAGGCTGTGCAAATGCCAATAGACATGCCCTTTCTTCCGGCTTTCCATACCATGCTAGGATCCATCTTCACTCCAACCAAGAACATGAAGAACATGAAACCGAGTTTGGTCAATATGTCTAGAAGAGCATCTTCATCTGGGAATAAAATTGCGCGGCTATCTCCGAGAATTTGTCCCAATATCGTGTTTCCTAGTATAATGCCAGCCTGCAAGTGCATAAATAGTTTGAGAAATTAAAAATCATCACATAAATAGTTTTGCTCATATATCCCATTCCATGTATTGGTATTGGTATTGGTATTGGTACCACTAATTAATTCTTATCCATTTTCAAAGTTATCTGTATATAAATAAATAAATAAATTACACCCGACAACAATATAGGGAGCGGTTAGCATGAAATTAATATAGCATACCAGGATTTCGGAGAAACTTCGAGGAAAATTGAAGCGCTTGAACAATAGATGAAGGGATTGAGTAAGGATGAAAATTAGAGAAATTTGTAACTGAAGGCGTGGTAACGAATAACTAAGAAAATCTTGTAATCCATTTTCAAAAAAACCTTGTGAATGAACTTTTAGATCAAGGCTACAAACTTCACCATACCGGAGATTTGTTTGGTCCATCTCAAGGTCGATTTTTCCAATAACTCTACCAGGCTAGCCTCATTACCATAATTAACTTAATGTTGTATTAAGGAGAAATGCATGCATGATCATAACACATTGAGAAAATTAAGTTATAAAAAATTAGAGAAAATTAAGTGGAAGAACAAGAAAAGATGAATTAAGAATGAATGAAGTTGGTTGACCATGTCAAGATTTCAGGAACAGGAGTATGTATGATGAATTGGATGGATGGATGGTGTAGGGAATTTAGGAATGTGGAACCACAAAATATAAATAGATCATAGAGAAATGCTAAATATGCTTAAATAGGAAAAAGCTAGAAATGTCTCATTAAGAAGGCACCTCATGTATAAAAAAGAGGATGGTCAAAACTCAAAAGTGATAATCCTGTTCGGGGAGGTCTTATTTTAAAACGACTTATAAGTTATAATTTAAAATGACTTATAAGTGATTTTAAGCTCGTATTTATAAATAAAAAGTATTTAGCATCATTTTGACTTATAAGTTAAAAATTAAGTTATAATAAGCTGTGAAAGTGTTTGACTAAAATGACTTGTAAGTTAAAATAAGTTGCGAAGATTACTAAAATAAGGACAAAAGGGTCTTCACACTCGGTTAACCTTGCTTATTTTAAAATTACTGATAAGTCATTTTTGAGAAGTAAAAAATTTTTACTTTTCAAAAACTTCTTATAAGTCAATTTATAAATTAAAAAATAAGTCGCATACAAACGCTCTAATAGTAAAAATTATAAGTTGATTTAACCAACTTAGAAGTCACTCACGAACAAGGCTAAGTGATAAAACTTCTTATTTTAATATATATACTTTTTAAAAAAAAAATTAATACCCAGAACAATGGTAAGGTATTGTGTCATAAATAGTTAATGAAATTCTAATAAATTTTTATATTTAATTTTATTTTTCGAGTTTTCTAAGTTCCAATTAAACTCCATGTTTCTAATTAAACTAATCCGACCCTTATGTCGCCTAAATTAAATCAATCATTTCCCCCACTTTTTTAACCATACAAAATCACATGTTTAAGTCTATCCCTCAACAAAAATCATAATCAACCGCTACATTGGTAGTTGTTAATGTCAAGATTCATCCACGCATCCAATCACCAAATTACACGTTCAAATCTGCAAAAAAAATAAAATAACACGTCGGAAACTTAACGGCCTGAGCCGTCGGGAGATAACTCCGGTGTGAGAATAAATACAAGCTGAAATCAGGTTAAAAATGGAGCCTAATAACTTTAGTGCTCAATAGAACATTACTAAAAAAAACAATACTAGGAACACACATCCTCATAAGTCGTCCCGAATAGGAATAGAATTCCTTAGCATGGTAGTTACCATACTAGGATTAAATTCAATTTTCTTAAAGATGGGAAGTCAGATTCAATCTTCCCATAAAAGTAAAAAATAAAATAGAATTAAGATTGAGATTCCTTAATAACTACAATTAAAATATACTCTACGTGAGAAACACTCCAAGTAGACTATGATTAAACTATTTAAGTTCCAGCTTTCATATACTGCAGTCTAATTGGTGATATCTTTTATACTTTGATCATTGTATTCTTGTTGAGCTTTGATTTGTTATATATTTACTGATTTGATCATAGTTTATATTGTAATCTTATTTTCTCAAGGTTGTTTAATAGACTATGATTTTCAGTCTATTGGATTTTAATCTGAGTTGGATTAGAATTACAAACAAGTTTGAAGTAAGCATAAGGGCTTGGGGTGCATAGGTGTACAAGGGGTTAAATCTTTCTGAAGTCATCATCTTTATAGATCGATTTCTGAAACGAAGTCATTTGAACTTTTTTTTCTTACAGTCAACTCACTGAACTTTAGTTTACTAACAAAAAGTTTAATATTCCGTTAAAGATGTTGACTTTGGACGGAAATTGTCACGTAAGCTGCTGATGTGGCAATATTTTTTGATGTGGCACAGATCTGTCCCATGTGGCTTTCATGATGTGGAAATGGAGGAGAATTTACAAATGTAATAATATAAATGTACATAAAACGCAATTTTTTTAATAAATTTTTTTAAAAAACACAGTTTTTTATTATTTTTTTAAAAAAATAATAATTATTTTTATTTAAAAAAAAAAAAACCAAACAACGCTCTCTCTCTCCTTCTCCGTCACAACAACGCAGTTTGGTTTTTAAAAAATAAAACACAATTTTTTTTAATAAAAATAATTATTTTTAATATAAAAAAACACAATTTTTTTTAATAAAAATAATTATGTTTAATAAAAATAAAAAAAAATTACAGTTTTTTAATAAAAGATAATAAAAACACATTTTTAATAAAAATAAAAAAAAGTGCAGTTTTTTAAATAAAAAATAAAATAAAACTGTTTTTTAAATAAAAATAAAAAAAACACAGTTTTTAAAAAAAATAATAAAATGCAGTTTTTTAACAAAAGATTTAGTTTTAATTAAAAATCGCAGTTTTTTAAATAAAAAAAAATAAAATGCAGTTTTTTTTAAAAAATTTTATTTTTAATTAAAAAACGCAGTTTTTTAAATAAAAAATAAAATAAAACTGTTTTTTAATAAAAAAAAAAATACAGTTTTAAATAAAAAAAATAAAATGCAGTTTTTTAAATAAAAAATAAAATGCAGTTTTTTAATAAAAAATAAAATGCAGTTTTTTTAATAAAAAATTTATTTTACTTCAAAAACGCAGTTTTTAAATAAAACTGTTTTTTTTTAATAAAAATAAAAAAAAACAGTTTTTTTAAAAAATACAGTTTTTTTAAAAAAATAAATAAAATGCAGTTTTTTTAATAAAAAAAACAGTTTAATTTATTTTTTATTTAAAAACTTCGTTTTTTTAATTAAAAAAAACCTGCAATTTTTTTTATTTTTATTAAAAATTGCGTTTTATTATCTTTTTATTAAAAAAATTGTGTTTTTTTATTTTTATTAAAAAACTCCGTTTTTTTATTTTTATTAAACATAATTATTTTTATTAAAAAGAATTGTGTTTTTATATTAAAATAATTATTTTTATTAAAAAAAAAGCTGTGTTTTATTTTTTAAAAACCAAACTGCGTTGTTATGACGGAGAAGGAGAGAGAGCGTTGTTTGTTTTTTTTTAAAATAAAAATAATTTTTATTTTTTTTATTAAAAAATAACTTCGTTTTTTTTATTTTTATTATAAAAAAACTGCATTTTTTAAAATATCTTATTAAAAAAATTGCGTTTTATGTACATTTATATTATTACATTTGTAAATTCTCCTCCATTTCCACATTATAAAAGCCACATGGGACAGATCTGTGCCACATCAAAAAAAATTGCCACGTCAGCAGCTTACGTGGCAATTTCCGTCCAAAGTCAAAATCTTTAACGGAATATTAAACTTTTTTAAGAAACTAAAGTTCGATGAATGATTATAAGAAAAAAAGTTCAAATGACCCATTTAGACGTCGATCTATAAGATGATACTTAAAAACATTTAACCCGTGCACAAGGGGAGCAAAAGTGTTCAAGTGAGTATAAGTACTCAAGGGGTGCAATAGTGCACAAGGTGAACAAAAGTGTTCCGATAATTTATAAACTTGTTGTGTAACAGTCACATTAATTAATAAAGTGAGTCTCTAATACTAGTTGGTATTGGACGTGGATTAGATCACTAGAGTAAATCATAGAAGCCAAACCACGTAAAAATCCTTGGTGTTCATGTGATTGGTTTCCTACTTTATTTGTTAATTGCATGCATAAATTTGAATTGTAAAACCTAATCTTGATACTTGAACATACATATTATATCAGAAAATTATTTGTTTCAATTCAGGTCACTAATTGGTAAAAATAAATTAATTTATAAAACTGTCAGTAGACTATTTTTAATAATTTGATATTCTAGCAAGCTGAATTGATTAATACAATAGATTGCATTCTTAACAGAACCTTATATTACAAAAATTAAATATCACTTACTCCACACTTATTTCAACCCACTTTTAAGTATGTCAATCTGAATTTCCCAAACTTCAGCTATTATGTGCACATTTGGGACAACTAATAGCTGTTGAACACTAATAAGAAACATCATGAATGTTGACTACTTAAATGGGCCTGCTAATAGCTGATGACTTTTGTGCACAAACCTAGGACTGTTTAAGCCACAACCTATGTACTCCCTCAGTTCTTAAAAGATTTTCGTTTAAAATTTTGGCACATAAATTAAGAAAGTATCATTTATCAAATAAAATTTATTTAAAATTTCATCACTACCCCTTTATGGGAAATTGAAAAATATTAATACAAGTGAGAGAATTTCTTGGGACAATGAGAGAAGGTAGGGGTAATATAGGAAAATAAATAATTTATTTTTCTCAAAAGTTGTAAACGATAAAATTTTTGGAACAAATTTTTTCTTCTAAAACGACAATCTTTTAGGAATGGAGGGAGTAGTTATGTATACCTGTTCTGGATAGTTCCAAAAGGAGTGGCCTCATCAGTCAGTGGCACAATAGGTACTAAGGTCAATTTCTTCCATGTGAAAACATACTCAGACAATCTCCAAGTCAAGTTTTAGCACAATAGGTACTAGGTCACACAATGGAAAAATACACACCATTGACAAATTTTCACTTACGAAGTGATCTAACAGTAGTATAAAATGACACAATATTCTCGGCTCTGTCATTAAAATTTAATTATCAGGTCATGTCAACCTATTACTTAAACATAAAAGTACTCGCCCCGTCCAAAAAATCCGAGTTCATTCAAGTTTTGCCATTTAAAGTTTGTCAACTATTTCTGGATATTTTCTTATGCAGTAGGAAACTTTAGCCTTGATGTTAAGCATTTGGAAAAATTCATCCAGAAAATAGTTGAATTAGTGGGCTTCCACAACCAATAATAATGGTAAGCCAATAGGTAATGGTCAAGACAATTGAAAAATACTCATTAGTCACAAACTCACAATTTACTCCACCCAACCCTGCCCACTTAAGGAGTGACTCATTATTGGCAGAGTTTTCCATGTGAAAACATGCCAGAGGGTATCAAAATCAATTTTTTTGTACTAGGAATTAGGCAGCACAAGGCATATAAATACTCATCATTGACTTGCTGGACCCAAGCAAGCCCACTTAAGAACTGATCTCACTAGAGGCAGAGCTTTTCCATAAAAACATGACCCTCTCTGAGGTACAAACAAACAAACAAAGAAAGAAATAATTGAAGTCCACCCAAGGCAATTAATTAATTGAAGTCCCTCTCAGATTTCCTGCATCTTTCTTTCCTTACCAAACAGAGTTATTAGCAGCAAATATGTTCTTCTCCAGGCTACTAAATCCTTACCACTTGTTCCATATTATCTTGTTTTGTTTGGTCTCCAAGGCCAGCTATAATATCACATTTGGATTAACAACAAATGAGACAGACCAACATGCTTTACTTTCTGTCAAGAATTTGATAACAGGGGATCCTTTCAATTCACTCGGTTCATGGAACAATTCTCTTCATTTCTGCCAATGGAAAGGAATTACTTGCAGTTCTCGACGTCAAAGAGTAACCAAACTACACCTCGGATCTCTGAAACTAGTTGGTTCTTTGTCTCCTCTAATCGGAAATCTTACCTTTCTCAAGTCGATCAACCTCGAAAACAACAGCTTTCATGGCGCAATCCCACAAGAAATTGGTCGGCTTTTTCGTCTACAGAATCTTTCCCTTCAAGAAAACTCATTCCAAGGTGAAATTCCCACCAACATTACTCATTGTTCAGATATTAGAATCCTTGATTTTACTGAAAATAATCTCGGTGGAAAAATTCCTTCTCAACTTGCTTCTTTTACCCATCTCTTAGAACTGCTTCTGGAAAATAATAATTTCCTTGGACTAATCCCGTCTTCAATTGGGAATCTGTCATCACTTCGCACACTTAATCTAGGCACCAACAATCTAGTGGGAAACATTCCTTCAAAGCTTTCTCGGCTTTCAAACCTAGAATTTCTTCAGCTGGGCTCAAACAATCTGTCGGGTACGGTTCCATTGTCACTCTACAACATCTCAACCCTTGATTCAATTGGGTTGGTTGGTAACCAGTTACAAGGAAATCTCCCACCAGATTTAGGCCTAACCCTACCAAATCTTAGAGGATTTTATATCGGTGGCAACAAATTCTCAGGACCTTTTCCATTATCAATAGCCAATGCTTCGAAACTCTCTGGATTTGACATTTCTGAAAACAGAATTACCGGGCCGTTACCACGGAATATGGGAACCCTTGGTAATTTAGAGTGGCTGAACCTTCTTGCTAATCAACTCGGAACAAATCATCCAGATGATTACGATGTCCTGATAAAATCTTTGGCCAACTGTACCAATCTCTCATTTTTGAGGCTGTCAGAGAATGGATTTAGGGGTGAATTCCCAAAGTCTGTGGTGAATCTTTCCACTACATTGACTGAATTGGCGTTGGATTCAAACTATATATTTGGAAGCATACCACAAGAAATTGGGAATCTCGAGAACTTGAATATTTTAGCATTGGGTGGGATGATGTTAAATGGGAGCATCCCAAACTCAATTGGGAAGTTATCCAATTTGGAAGGATTGTACATTGATACAAATAATATCTCTGGAGAAATTCCGGCTTCTATTGGCAACATTAGTCGATTGAATGTTCTTGCTTTGGAAAGCAATATGCTTGAGGGAAGCATACCTGTCACATTTGGTAATATCACAAGCTTGCAACAGTTGGATCTTCACAGAAATCGATTGACAGGTGTGATACCTGGACAAATTTTTGGGGTTTCTTCCTCCTTTGTTATTATTTTCTTGAATGAAAATCAATTGACAGGAGCACTACCATCAGAAATGGGTAGCATGAAAAGTCTTGGGCAGCTAGATGTTTCGGGAAACAAATTGACAGGAGAAATCCCGGACACTCTTGGTAATTGTCTAATGTTGGATACTTTAAATATGCAGGACAACCGTTTTGAAGGTACCATTCCATCTTCGTTCAAACAGTTGAAAAGTATTGGAGTTCTAGATGTTTCGGGTAATAATTTGTCTGGCAATATTCCAAGTTTTCTTGGGGAGCTTCGTCTTTTACAAAACCTCAACCTTTCGCGTAACATATTTGAAGGTGAAGTTCCGAAAGGAGGAGTTTTCAGGAACATTAGTGCTTTTTCCGTCATGGGAAATTTGCAGCTTTGTGGAGGAATTCAGGCATTGCAATTGCCTGCATGTCCTAACAATAGCCTAAAGAAGGAAAAAGAGCATTTCTCCCATAGAATAACATATCTTCTAGTTGTTCTCCCTGTTGTTTTGTTGTTAGCATTTCTTGCTGTAATTTTGGTTAGACCAGTTAGGAGATCTAAACAACAAAACTCCTCAGCCTCATCAGTATCGCAGGACCAATATCCTAAACTCTCTTACGGAGACCTTCTTCATGCAACAAATGGATTTTCCTCTGGCAATTTGATAGGTGAAGGAAGATATGGTTCTGTTTATAAAGGAATTCTCAATTGTAGTGAACAAATTGTTGCTGTGAAAGTACTAAACGTAGAGCTACGTGGAGCCAATAAGAGTTTCTTGGCCGAGTGTGAAGCATTGAGGAATATCCGCCACAGAAATCTCATCAAGATCATCACATCTTGCTCTAGCATTGATTTTAAAGGTGGTGATTTCAAGGCCTTGGTTCTCGAGTTCATGCCAAAAGGGTGTCTAGACAGCTGGTTACATCCAAGTCCATCGGAGCATCCTCACGACAAAAACCTTACTCTACTCCAAAGGCTGACCATTGCCATTGACGTTGCATCTGCAGTGGATTATCTTCATAATCAGTGCCCCACAAGAATCATTCATTGCGACTTAAAGCCAAGTAACATTCTTCTCAACGATCAACTTTGTGCCCGTTTAGGTGATTTTGGCCTTGCAAGATTTCTTTTAGCTACAAGAAGTGAAATCAGTCATGCACACGCAAGTTCAATCGGGATTAGAGGAACCATTGGATATGTTCCCCCAGGTAACTTTTGTATATGATATCAAGAACTTGTGAAATTTATGTTAAATTAATATTTCAATGAATTTAGAGCATATGGAAATATGTATACATGTATATATAACATAAAATTTCATAACTTCAGTATTGTTTTAACTTTTTGATTGTGCAGAGTATGGTATGGGTGAGGAAGTATCAACAAAAGGTGATTTGTATAGCTACGGCATACTTGTTTTGGAAATGTTCACTGGAAAAAGGCCTACCAGTACTGTGTTGGAGGATAATGTTAGCTTCCATAACTACGTTAGGAAAGCCCTTCCACATGAAGTGATGGAAATTGTTGATCCCCGTATTAAAATGGAAATTGAAGACGACTCGACTAAGGCTCAGTCCAAAAGTGCAAGGGAAAACATGGAGGTTTGCTTAGCATCAATTCTCCAGGTTGGAGTGGCATGTTCTGCTGAAGTTCCAAGAGAGCGTATGGACATTAAAGATGTTCTCGTGGAGCTACACGAGGCAAGAGATTTGTTTCTTGGGGTGGGTAGGGGGAGAGAAAGTGAGTATTTTTAGTTCAGAGTTTGCATCACACTAATAATAGGCATCTAATTACTATGTAACAAAGAATCTCATAAATGAAACTCGTTTGTATTGTCAGATATGGATCCGACTAGTATGAAGTTTATTTTTTGGTAAGTTGGTCAATTGACCAATAGAATACTTCTATACTGACACACATAGAGTCTCGTCTGCGTGTCAGCAATCTATTGATCAATTAACTAACTTACCCAAAAATAAATTTCATGTTAACCACTTCCGTTAGATATGTTCATAATATTTAGAGCATAGTTTCTTTTATGGTGACAAAAAGAGTTTTATTTGCATAATTTATTTATTAAAAACTTATTTTTATTCCATATTTACTCTTAAATGCATTAATGCCACATTTTGGACGGTAGGAAACAAGTTGAGAATAAAATGACTCATTCCCATTGAATGAGAAAAATTGTGTTTGATTGTTCTATTGAAATGGAATAAATCATTCTTATTCCTACTAAATTATTGAATTTTATTCATTGGGAGATGGTATAGAATGGCTAATTCCAACTAATAATGGGATGAATTATTCCATTCTCTATTTCATTCTTTCACCAATTTCATTACTTCTATTAAAATGTATCATAAGTTGTTAATTGGCGTAATAATGAATTTATGATTGTAAACTCGATTATATTATATTTTTGACAAATGAGACTCTTTTTTTGGAACAAATGGACTAGTATCATCTAAGGCCGATTTGTACTCGTTCAACTCAAAATTCGATTCGAGCTCGATTCGAAATATAAATGAGTCAAATATGAGCAAATTTTAAAATTCGATAGATTACTCGAATCGTCTCAAATTGCAATTTTCTATTGATACTCGGATCATATTCGTTCGAAAAATTCAAACTGCTCGGGCTCGATTCAAGATCGGGCTCAACTCGGTAACTAAATGAGTCTCAATTAAACCTTTTTTTATATTCGATAAATTTTATGAACCAAATTTAAGCAACTCAATATTTAACTCGACTCGATTCATTTACACTCTTAGTATCATCATGTAATATTTTCTATGGTGCCAGGCCAAATTGGGTTTTGCTTTGAATTGTGATTAACAATTCAAGCGACTAACTTACGGATATATCCTAAAAGATGGCTTCATTTGTGATTCACAACTATCCTATCTATCTTAATTAATATGGGATATGGTTTACCAAGCTGTAATATTTTGTGATATTCTAAGTTGATCTTTAATTGAAAAAATTATAATTTTAAAATAATATTTTTTTGGATAATAATCTCAAAGATTACAAATTTTTAGATTAAATAGTTTTAGTTACATGTTTGTTTATAATAAAATTATTTATTAGATAACTTAAAGTAATCCCAAGTTATGTTTGTTTTGTCCAATATTATTTAAATGATTGAATAAAAGTTTGGACTACTATATCTTTACCAGTAATAAAAATAGATAAATACATCGTATTCTCAGTATGTGAGTATAGATGGACACAAAGGATACATCGGTCATCTTAAAAAAAAGTTAAAGGTTAGTTTTGTTCATAAATTTTTAATCTCAAATGATAAGAGATTATAATATTTGGTTGAACATAATATTAAATAGTTCCTCATTCTAAGTTATTTTATGATTTCTGGGTTAATAGTCTCAAGTCCAATTATAAAAACTAACAAATGACTTTGAATTATTAATCCAATCTCAAATATTATCATTGCAAACAAAGATAAGAAGACTTACACTATGTTTCTGAGTTTTGAACAGAAAAGAAAAGAATATAAAACTTAAATTAGAACATAAATGAAAAGAATAGAAAACTAAAATTAGAAAAGAAAAGAAACTTGAAGTTTTCCTTTGTGTTGTTTTTGAGTTTTTAATAGAAAATGATAGAAAATTTAAAATTGAGGACATGAGTTGTAATTTAAATTTTATTATATTAAAAGTTGAGGATAATATGGAAATTATAAAAATATTACTTATTCCAATTTCTTTTCCGTCCAAATCATGCCAATTTTGGACAGAAAACTTTGATAGGAAAAGTGACCAAATTTTTTATCCATTTCTTTTCTTTTTTCGTTTATTAAAAAACTCAAAAACATAAAAAGTAGAAAGAAAACTTAAATTTTCCGTCCATTTCTTTTCTTTTCTGTCCATTTTAAAACTCAAAAACAGAGCGTTAAGGTGATAAACACTGCAACCACCAGATGAATGCTTATTAAAATTCGCACTACAATAACTCCAATCAATATCGGTCTGATCATTTAAATAAGACGGCAAATAAGGAAAATTTAGCATTTCCTAAATGTGTATAAACTCTGAGACTGAACTAGTTAATTGGATAAATGAATATGTTAAACTTTGCTTCTTAATTATTTGTTCTCTTTGCTACAAAATATAAGATTATTATTAATTTATTAAAATTAATTAAAAATATTTTTTGAAAGTTCAATAATAATCTAGAAGGGAATTGTTTAAAAAATTATCTTAGACCTTTTTAAATATTTAGTAGATTAATTTGTAATGTCAGAAATTAATAATCAATATAGTAAAAATTCAATCACACAATACACAAAGATTTATCTGGTTCACAACATACAAGTCGAGTATGTTGCTACGTCCAGTCTCAAGCTCCTCTCTAGGACTTGAAATTCTATTACTCCCAATAATAAAAACGCTTTCAATAGGCGGAGAAACTTTTACAAAGGGTTGGACAAAGTTAGAAATAACTCAGTCCTGTAACTTTGTCCTAAGCATTATTAATAGGAGTGGCACACAAATACGCATGAAAAATTCACTGACTACTGTCGTCTAGCAAGCAATTTTGTTCAGGAAGCAAGTTTTTATGAGTCTCCTAAGCTGGAATGCAGGAGTCTTGGAATGTTTTAAGATGACCTAGCTAAGCGAAGATTTTTAAAAGTTTTGTAAGTAAAATGAACATTTTAGATAGAATTGAGTAAAGAACTAAATTGGAATCGAAATCGCACCAAAAATCGCACAAAATGCACCAATTAAAACAGCACCAACGGTTCCGTTGTATGTGGCGGTTTTAGGTGGGTTAAAAAATTAAATTTACGATTTCAGTTTGGTTACTAGCCAAAATCGCACGCAAAAAATCGAAACTAAACCACACCATGAAAATTAATTAATTATACAATTCTATTACATGAGAGATATTTCAATTAACCTTGTGTAATGAACCTCCCATGCAAATTAAGCTACTAATTCTGAATTTGGATGGTATCGATCTACATGATCACCATCACCATACAAATCTCATTACAATCACCTGTTTATTTTCTTGTTGAGCAAACTTTTGCTCACCATTGCATTGAATATAATGTTTTCAGTTAAAATCGAGCTCGTTGGTACGTTCGGAAAGGATAAGGGAAACGGCAAAGTTGCAGAATAATTTGTTATTAAGCATCTGTGCTTAAATGAACTTAAGTAGTTATTGTAATAAATATCTTTAGTATTATGTTTTGTAATATTATTTGGTTTTTAAGTTATGTAAAGGTCTATAGAACTTGGGATTTAAGCAAGATAATATGTAATCTAAGACAGGTTTAAATTAGTATATGTTGGGATGTATGGATATGATAGTATCATGAGCACCAAATCCGGAGTAAAGGGTAACCCGGATTTGGGGGCGTCACACCCATCATTATCCGACGACTTCTTTCGTTCGGAGGATCATAGAGGCGTGCATGAAAAGCACTGCAATCCAATTAGGCGCACCATCACGTTAGTGTATCTATCAGCTAGCTCAGGAAAGTAGTTCACAGTTCCATAGATCCAAGTTAGCGAGACGAGCTCTTGAGGCTGGTATCGTAGGAGGTCGTTCGAGTATGCGCGATTATATTTACAAACCTCTTTTTCTCCCACATATTCGACAGGTAAATAAAAATATTAATGTGACTTTAATTATATATTTTGTAATTATATATTATATTGATTACATAAACTGTTAATCACCTTTTATATATTTCAAACACGTGATAACTTACGGGACTCGATTCGGAGTTTCGGTGGCCGGGTTAAAAGCTCGTTTACCTAACTTATATTAAAAAGACTTGAAAGTTATTTAATTATGGTTGAATTTGTTTATATCTAATTAATATTTTAATTTTGTAGGGTCTTGTTGATGAGTCTCCTGGAAGAGGTGGAGTCAACGGCGATGGTGAAGACTGTGGAGGGGTGCCGATGGCGAGGACCGCAGAGGAGATGGTGAAGGCCAAGTTAGAGGCGATGTGATGGTAGTACGAAGGGTGGGACTAATGATGGCAGTGGCAGTTGCAATGACAATGGCATGAAAGATGATGTTCGTTTGTCTGCCGATGGCGATGATGACGGGAGGA
This sequence comes from Panax ginseng, assembly GCA_020205605.1. Taxonomy (NCBI): domain Eukaryota; kingdom Viridiplantae; phylum Streptophyta; class Magnoliopsida; order Apiales; family Araliaceae; genus Panax; species Panax ginseng. The sequence continues at coordinate 86,924,779 of CM035143.1, forward strand.
TATAGTTTATGTTTAGATATTTACTTTTATGTATCTGACTAGTTTTTGGGTTGTACAACTTTTACATTTTGTATATTTTTACTTTTTATGGTTTATGTGATTACGTTGTGTACGTATTGATGGTTGATTATATATATTTGATGGTTATTGATGTGTGTTAATGAATTATTTGTTGCTTTTGGTTTATAACATGTACAATTTTGTTTATTTAAAAAAACATTCGATTTTGCAAAATTTAAAAACAAAATTATTTTTTAAAATGTTATTCCTCGACAGACAAACTCATAGCCGACGGACATGTCGTCGGTAATGACCATTCTAATTAAAATTTTAAAATTACTCATTGCCGACGAGCAAACTTATTGGCGACGGACTGGTCGTCGCCAATGAATCATATACAGCTATGTATAGTCATATTGCCCCATGATACTACGAATATAAAGATTTGATAATCTTTTTACTCTACTTTCTGTACTATAAAAGGGCTCATATAAACTGCAATACAAATAAATCTTATTTACCAGAAAGCATAAAATTATTCACAAAATGTGAATTAGTGTAGTGTCCTGAACCCCACTAAATTATTCATGAGCGTACAATATTCTCACGGGCAAAGGGTCAAAAATGCCCCTGATGGTTATCCCGATATCCCACTTGCACCCTAAATTAATTTTTTTTTTCCAAAAGTACCATTAACGTTACATTTTTGGGCCGCCCTTGCCCCTGCCGTTAACAGAAAACAAATGGGATTAAAATGTAATGACGTGGCAGACTTAAATATAAAATATATTCTAAACAAAATAATATATATCATTTAATCAAAACAAAAAATAATAAATTTCAAAATAAAAAAAGCATAACATATTTATATCATTTAATCAAAATAATAAAATTTAAATTACATCATTAAAATACTAAAATCATAATTTGAATTTAAAAATTTTATATCATATTGGAAAATTGGAAAGAGTCTGTATTGATTACTTAAGCATATTTTGTGGTCTATATCGGAAGAATTTATACTTAATTATAAAACAAATTTCAAGAATTTAAAATGCAATTAACTCTTTAAATTGAAAATAACTAAGTACTTTGACAATGGGATATTATAGTCCGATCCATTTAAAAAAGCAGTAATTTTATTTATTTCAAACATTAAAAGATTAAAAATGTGTTATTCATGCTTTAACACACTATCTTCCATCAATAAAGTAAATTAAAAATGGAAATGATATATTTTTAGTAACATTTGTTATACTTAATTATATTGTAAAAAGTACTAACATGCCAGTGACTATTATTTTTAATAACTATTTTTTACTCTCAATATTGAACCGTTCTTATGTAATCATTTTAATAGTACTAAATGCCGTTGATTTAAAAATTTTATATCAATTAGTATTTAGTATTATGATTTTAGTATTTTAATAATTTAATTTGAATTTTTGTTGTTTTGATTAATTAATAAAATAATTTAAATGTTAGTATTTTTTAATTAGTATTTGATGTAAATATGTTATGTTTTAAATTTTAGTATTTTCATTAAATGATGTAAATATATTATACAACTTATTTTATTTAATTAGTTATTTTGATTAGTTAACAAAATAATTTGAATTTTATTATTTTGATTAAATGTTGTAAATATGTTATGCTTTTTTTATTTTGAATTTTTTATTTTTTGTTTTGATTAAATGATATATATTGTTTTATTTAAAATATATTTTATATTTAAGTCTGCCACGTCATCACATTTTAACCCCGTTTGTCTTCTGTTAATGGCAGGGGCACGGGCGGCCCAAAAAATGTAATGTTAAGGGTACTTTTGGGAAAAAAAAATTAGTTTAGGGTGTAAGTGGGACATCGGAGTAAACATCAGGGACATTTTTGACCCTTTGCCCATATTCTCACAGCTCTCCTGAATATTTTTTGGCTGGGAAAAGGGTCAAAAAAAGCCCTTTATGTTTACCCCAATGTCCCACTTGCACCCTAAACTATTTTTTTTTTCAAAAGTACCCTTAACGTTACATTTTTGGGTCATCCATGCCCCTGCCGTTAATAAAAGACACACGGGGTTAAAATGTGATGACGTGACATGCTTAAATATAAAATATATTCTAAATAAAATAATATATATCATTTAATCAAAAAAAAAAATACTAAAATTCAAAATAAAAAAAGCATAACATATTTATATCATTTAATCAAAATAATAAAATTCAAATTATTTTGTTAACTAATCAAAACAACTAATTAAATAATATTTTAAAATTCAAAACTGGAGTATTATGATTATTTTAGTAATTTTTAATATTAATTTTAAAATCATATCAATTTAAAAATATTATGATGTAATTTGAATTTTTTAATACATTTTTAAAATATTATTACATCATCAAATTATAACATATACTTGTTATGTATAGATTATTACATCATCAAATTATTTATATTATTTATAACATATATAGATTATGTATAGATTATTACATCATCAAATTTTTATATAGTTTAAAAATATTATTTAGTATTATGATTTTAGTAATTTAAAAATTTTATATCAATTAGTATTTAGTATTATGATTTTAGTATTTTAATGATTTAATTTAATTTTTGTTGTTTTGATTAATTAACAAAACAATTCAAATTTTAGTATTTTTTAGTATTTTTTAATTTGATTTTTTTTAGTATTTTAGTATTTTTTTAAAATTAGTATTTTAGTATTTTTTTTTAAAATTAGTATTTGATGTAAATATGTTATGTTTTGAATTTTAGTATTTTGATTAAATGATGTAAATATGTTATACAACTTATTTTATTTAATTAGTTGTTTTGATTAGTTAACAAAATAATTTGAATTTTATTATTTTGAATAAATGATGTAAATATGTTATGCTTTTTTTTTTTTGAATTTTAGTATTTTGTTGTTTTGATTAAATGATATATATTATTTTATTTAGAATATATTTTATATTTAAGCATGTCACGTCATCATATTTTAACCCCCCGCTTGTCTTTTGTTAACTAGCGAGGGCACGGATGACCCAAAAATATAACGTTAAAGGGTACTTTTGGGAAAAAATTAGTTTAGGGTGCAAGTGGGACATTGGGATAAATATCGTGGGCTTTTTTCGACCATTTGCTTTTTTTTGCTAGAACTACATTAATATATAAGATTCACACAATATTATTTAAAATTGATATTTTTGTGACGCCCCAAAATCCAGATACATCACTTATTCCGAGTCTCCAAATACATGGTACCGAATACAAATACAAACTAATTATAAAACAATTAGTAAAAATACGACACAACATATCTTCGTGAGTTTTAATACAAATATTGTCATCTGTAGACAATATCCACACTCAATGGAGTCCTCATTACATTTATTATTACACTATTTCACGTAATAGTGATGACTACTAATGCACCATCTAGACCATCACTCTGTTCCCCGACTAGCCTCATCTAAGTTCTCATTTCATGAAGAGAACAATAAAAGAAAGGGAGAGCACAACTAGCCCAGTAAGAAATATTATGACTAAGATAATGCAGAATAAATTATCGTTAGCCTTCAATAGTGTTAAACTGATATAATATAACAAACATCAAGTTTAATAAAGAATGAACAAGCAATCTATTAGAAGAGTCAAGTAGAGAATAAAATTTACTATCTTCTATGATTCAAAAAAATATTTCGAGAAAATTAAATCTTTATTAATAAAATCTGGGGTCTCACAATCTCCCCTCCTTATGAAATTTCACCCTCGAAATTTATGTACGTACCTGGTATGCCGAAGATGTGAGGATACCTTGACTTCACTTCAAATTCTAACTCTTAAGGTATAACTTTTGAGCGTCGAATATGATCCTTCTTATCCAAGATGTTAACACGTATCTCCTCATACGTTAAATCTTCTGCTATCTCGTCCGGTTCTAAATTAATAATGTGGTTCAGGTCGTCCACATATTTACGTAACATCGATACGTTAAAAACGTTATGAACACGCGACATACTTGGCGGTAAAACGAATCTATAAGCCACAGTTCCTACTCGATCGAGGATTTTAAATGGGTCAATTAAATCGAGGGTTGAGATTTCCTCTCTTTGTCGATTTTTGCTTCTAGAATAACGCCCTCTTGAACCTTCTTCTTCACATTCATCAGCTCTGAATATGTAGCTTGAACGGCTTTAACTTTATCGATTAAAGTCGATTCTAATCGTATATTCGTTATCTTCACGTGGGTTCATATATTCCCACTTGTAACCGTATACAATCTTCTACTCAACGCGTCAGCTATCACGTTTGCACTTCCACAATGATATTGCATGGTACGATCGTAATCTTCAACAACTCGAGCCAACGTCTTTGGCGCATGTTACGTTGATTTTAGTTGAAGAAATATTTGAGGGTTTAAGAAATGGGTTTTGTACTGGGGTCAATACAAAATTCGATTTCACGCTCTAGGGGTAGGCTAAGAAGTTTTTAAGAATACGTCAGGAAATTTATTAACAATAGAAATATCATTCAAAACTGTGACCCTCATCCAAGACTTGGATAGTACGTCACATTGTTATCCATTAACTTGCCATCGTCATTCATGGCGTTGCCTACAAAAAGTCTGGCTTTGGTGCATTCCACACCAGGAAGTCAACAACGAAAGGACCGGGGATCTTTACTTATGGCTTGATATGACAATGATTGACTTTAGTGATTTGTTTGCTTGAATTCGCATAACAGGTTGGTTAGGAATATGAAAGCTAATAACCTTACGAAAAGCATGCTGAGTAGTTAACCAATAGATTCCTAAAATCACATCAAAGGCAATTATTTTCAAAGAGATAAGATCAATAGGTAACGTGAAAGTGTTGATGTGAATTAAACAAGATTTATAAATAGTGGATGTAACGAAGGATTCTCCCAACTGAGTTTCAACAGATAAATAAAAATCTAACTTCTCCGGAGTTAAATTCAAACATTGAACACAACTAGGTGAAATAAAAGAGTGAGTAGAACCGGTATCTAACACGGTATAGACTTCGCAAGAGTTTATGACTAACATACCCGTGATAATTTTATTCAGGTTCCTCGTCACGAAAAAAAAATGCTCTCTCTTAAACTACCGACTTTGGCATGTTTGGGACATCCTTTGGCATTACTATCCCAGCTGGAATTGACTTCACAATACGACAAAATCGAGCTAGGTGACCTTCTCTTTCGCAATTAAAACACGTTTTGGATTGTTGCAGTCACGCTTTAGACGGATGTGTCCCTCCCCGTCCAAGATTTGAAACATCTGACCGGTGGTCGCTTCTTCTTCCTTTGAAACGGGTGCTTTGGTCTTGACGCGTTTTCGTCATTGTTGAACCTTCTCTTCTTGAAATGTCAATTCTTATTGTTTTGGCCATGATTACCACCGTGGTTACCATTTACGCATGTTGATTCCTCCATGCTTATTGTCACCGCTTTGATGATCAATTATCACCCCAGATTATCATTTTCTTGCATTTGCTTCTTTTGGTTTGGTTGACTCATTATTATACGCTCCATAATCGAAAGCGCTATTAACAACATCCGAATACAAACACAGTTTATGAGAGATAAGATATTGATGTATCTCAGGTTTCAAACCTCTTAGAAACATTCGCGTCATTCTCTCCTCATTATCAACCAAATGGGACGCAAATCGGGACAACTCGAAAATTTTGGCTTCGTATTGCAACACAGTCATGTTGTTTTGCTCCAACTTGATAAATTCCACCTCCTTCATGTGACGAATGCTTTCGGGAAAGTACTTGTCATTGAACAGCTCTTGGAACTTCTCCCAAGACATCTTGAGTCGTCGTCGGTGGGTACATTTTACTGATTCCCACCAATGAATCAGCCTCTCACGCAACATAAAGGTGGCAAATGGAACCTTTTGCTCCTCGGAGCATCCCAAGACATCAAATATCTTGGTGATCTGCTTTAACCACGTCTCCGCCTTAAGTGGTTCTGGCTTTCCCAAAAACTCCGGTGGTCCCAGCTCCTTGAATTGCTTAGCGATGACCAATCGTGGGTTGCCATTGTTTCCTCCTGCATTATGAACAGGAGCCGCCTTCGCCTGATGTTGCATGAATTCTAAAAAGCTCCTAAACGTACCTGATGATTGGGTAATATACCCATAAATCGGATATAATTGGGTTTAAATTGTTGTATCTTCGAGTCGTTTAGGAATATTTTTACTGTGTTTATGTGTTATTTTGCAGATTTGGGAGCTGCAGGAGCAAACGGGGGAATTTAAGCTAAAAATGGCAAAATGGTAAATCTTTCAACCTCCAAATACGGGCGCCTATCCTCCTTCATTAATCCCAGCCTTGAGAGCTAAGTCGAAGTCATCGTTAGTTGGCCAACCGAGGCGCGAAAGTTGGCTATTCTTCAACTAACTCAATTGAAGGTTATTTGAAGCCTAATTGGATTGGGATTGGGGGAGGCTATAAAAAGAAATTAAGCGCTGAAATTAGGGTGATGATCTAATCATTCAATCATTCATCATTCATTCATTCATTCAGTGGAGGCTACACAAAGGATTACTTGAAGACTAAGGATTGGCTACAGAGTTTTCTTCTTCTTCTCCTTATTTTCAATTTGTAATTCTTAAGGATGATTTGCAAACAATTATTGGTTTTTATTTCCGTTATGAACTAATTCTTTAATTAAGATTTCAATTGAACCTTTTATGGCTATAAATTAGTTATTCAATTTATTCTAATTATTTATGGGGAAGTGAATTGTTTATCATGCCTTGCATCTATTGATTAATTATTTGGCCAATAATTACCTTGTTACTCTAGAAGGAATTGTAAGAGGAATTCTAGGGTTAGAACTGGGTTTGATAACGTGTGACTTATTTATTTGCATAGTGAATAATTAGGTTTATGAATTAAATGGAAATATCTGCTTCACCGCGTAAACACATAAGGAATTGGAATCAAGGAGTTTAATTCACTTGTTTTGCATAGAATATAGCAAGATTAATCTGGATTAAATAGAAGTCAGTTGATTACTTGAAAAGGACTTTTGACATTTGAGAATTCACATTAACAATTCAAGAGACATAATAATTAGGATAGTTGGGTAATTGAGTTATAGTTCATAATTGGGGATATTGAAGTCTTAATCCTTATTTATCGAAAATCATTCATTCAAATCTTTGTTTATTTAATTGTCTATTTTAGAGTAATATCTTTAATTGTTTAATTTAGTTTTAATATTTCAGAAAATCATAATTTATCATTGTTTAAATAAAATTGGGTTGATATAGTGCTAGTAGTTGGAATTTATTAATTAGAATTCTCTGTGGGTTCGACACTCTATTTTATCACTTTATTACTTGTTGACCGTGTATACTTGCACGTATTCTTTGATTGCGAAATCAACCAACAAGTTTTTGGTGCCGCTGCCGGGGGATTTTTATTAATATTAATTTCATATTAGGTATAATCAATTCGGTCTTAATTTAAACGTTACTTATTTTTCTTCTTGGATTGGCAGGAATTCTTGTGCGTGTATGCACACTAGATCGAAGTCTAAAGAGGAACTTTTTCCGTATATGCATTTACATCGAAAAGAAGTTCCAGAAAGTGCGTTTGAATAATGAGGTTATACATTTGGAAGAAGAACTGGCAGACCAGGAAATACCCGTGAATATGGCAGAGAACGAACAAAAATCACTTAGGAATTACGCCATGTCGAATATCACGGATTTGCAGTCGAGTATTAAGAGGCCGGAAATCAATGCGAACAGTTTCGAGATAAAACCGGGAATAATTCAGATGCTACAGAATACATGTCAGTTTTGGGGTAATTCGACAGATGATCCTAATGAGCATATCTTGAGTTTCTTGGAAGTTTGCGATACCTTCAAATTTAACAATGTATCGGAAGATGCTACAAGGTTGAGGATGTTTCCGTTTACTTTGAAAGATAAAGCACGAAGCTGGTTACACTCTTTGCCTCCTAGCTCAATCACCACTTGGGATGACTTAGCTCAAAATTTTTTAGCTAAGTTCTTCCCACCAGCGAAGTCGGCAAAACTACGGAACGATATTCACACTTTCGCACAATTTGATTCAGAGTCATTATATGAGGAGTGGGAAAGGTTCAAGGATATGCTCCGTAAGTGCCCTCATCATGGAATTCTGCAATGGATGCAATTAGGGATATTTTATGATGGTTTGAACGTGTCCACGAGATCTAGTATTGATGCAGTAGCAGGAGGAGCAATCATGTCCAAGAGTTTTGATGAGGCGTATCAATTTAGCCCAGAGACAATGGCCACCAACAACTATCGGTGGCCCATGACGAGGTCTAATCATCCGAAAGCATCGGAAAGTATGAAGTGGACGTGATGATGACAAAGATTAACAACACAAGTATGATCGCAATAGCTAAGCATATGGAATATGGCGTCCCATGAAGCCATCATGACAGGTAGCGATGGTTTGTGAGTTGTGTCTTTGAAAGGGGTCATGCTACGGATCAATGTGCCATAAATTACGAATCGTGATACGGTTAGAGGAAACTATAATCGCTCAACTCAACCGTATCCGACTCAAAATGCGTATAATCCAAGTTGGAAAAATCACCCGGGGTTTTCATGGAGTAACAATCAAGGTGCAGCTCAAGCACCTAGACAGCAAAACACATCTGGATTCCAAAATCAGACTCAACAATAACCAGAAAGGAAACCAAGTTGGTAAGAAGCATTAGAAAAATTCATTAGAGCATCTGACAAAAGGAATGAGGAACAAGACAAGAAAATGAATCAAGTAGAGCTGACTTTGCAAAGCCATGGGGCATCGTTAAAGAATCTGGAAAATCAAGTGGGGCAAATAGCACATTCATTGAATAACGTCCACTAGGAACACTCTCGAGTGATACAGAAATAAATCCGGGCAGAAACGAGCATTGAAAGGCAGTAACTTTACGTAGTGGGAAGGATTTGCAAGAAATAGTTAAGGATAAGGAAAAGGGGGACAACGCAACAGCTAAAATAGAAGAAGTTGTGGAAACCGGGAAAGATAACGATGAAATCGTAGAGCAGAAGGCACCGGAACCAACTATCACAATGCCACCCATACCATATCCGCAGAGATTTCAGAAATCCAAGTTAGATAAACAATTTTAAGATTTTTGGATATTTTCAAAGAATTGCATATCAACATCCCATTTGCCGAAGCTTTAGAACAAATGCCAAGCTACGCTAAGTTCATGAAGGATGTGCTATCAAAGAAAAGGAAACTGGGTGATTTTGAAACAGTAGCGCTAACCGAAGAATGCAACGCAATTATCCAGAACAAGTTACCTCTGAAGTTAAAAGATCCGGGGAGTTTTACTATTTCGTGCGACATTGGTAATCAGTTTTCGGGAAGAGCACTGTGTGATTTGGGGGCCAGTATTAATTTGATGCCATTATCAGTCTAGAGTCAGTTTGGGCTCAAGGCACCAAAACCGACAAATATCAGTTTATTGTTGGCAGACCGATCAGTTACATATCCATGAGGTATCGTTGAAGACGTATTAGTAAGGGTGGATAAATTCATCTTCCCAGCAGATTTCGTAATCTTGGATAGTGAAGCAGATAAGGAAATTCCCATCATTCTCGGGCGACCATTCATAGCAACGGGGAGAACTTTGATCGACGTACAAAAAGGAGAATTGACGATGCGAGTTGAAGATCAGCATGTCACTTTTAATGTGTTTAAATCAATGTCTTATCCGATGGAAAAAGGTGAGTGTTTGCGGGTGGAGTTAATGGATGTGTTAGTGAATCACAAGTTTTGCGGTAATTATTCAGAGGACCCGATAGAATCCATGTTGTTCGGAATAGACGACTATAGTATTGATGAGGACATTGAGCAGATCAAATGTCTAGACACATCATCATTCTACCGGAAAAATAATCAACCATTCGACACGCTGGATAGGCCCGAAAAGGAAGGTAAAAAGTGCAAACCCTCGATAGAAGAGCCACCGGTGTTGGAATTAAATCCACTTCCCTCTCATCTTGAGTATGCGTATCTGGGGAAAGATTTGACTCTACCAGTTATTGTTTCGACAGAGTTAACTGACACCCAAAAGGAAAAATTGCTACGGGTTCTCATGCGAGTTCAAAACAAATGATTGGGTGGACTATAAGCTGCTATTCGAGGTATTAGCCCATCTTTCTGTATGCATAAGATTTTAATGGAAGAAGGGTCAAAACCAACCATTGAGATGCAAATAAGGCTAAACCCCATCATGAAAGATGTGGTGAAAAAGGAGATTATAAAATGGTTGATGCTTCAGATTATTTACCCAATCTCGCATACCAGTGGGTAAGTCCCATGCAGTGTGTACCAAAGAAAGGGGGTATGACGGTGGTGAAGAACGAAGCTAATGAGCTCATCCCTACTAGAACTGTCACAGGCTGGAGAGTATGTATGGATTACCGCAAGCTAAACAAAGCCACACGCAAGGATCACTTCCCTTTGCCGTTTATTGATCAGATGTTGGACAGGTTAGCGGGACATCAATTCTACTGTCTGCTGGATGGATATTCCGGGTATAATCAAATTGTCATAGCTCTGGAAGATCAAGAAAAGACCACGTTCACATGTCCATATGGTACATTTGCATTCCGGCGTATGTCTTTTGGTTTATGTAATGCGCCGGCAACCTTTCAACGATGTATGATGGCGATTTTCTCTGACATGGTCGAACAGAATTTGGAAGTATTTATGGATGACTTCTCCATGTTCGGTGATAGTTTCAACTTGTGTTTGAAGAATCTGATCTTGGTGTTAAAAAGATGTGTGGAAACTAACCTGGTGCTTAACTGGGAAAAATGTCACTTTATGGTGCAAGAAGGGATTATTTTGGGACATAAGGTTTCTGCATCCGGATTAGAGGTCGATAGAGCAAAGATAGAAACGATTGAGAAATTACCTCCCCCATCATCTGTGAAGGGAATACGTAGCTTCTTGGGACATGCGGGTTTCTACAGACGCTTCATTAAAGATTTTTCAAAGATTTCGAAACCCCTATGTTCACTCTTGGAGAAAGATGTACCGTTCAAGATGGATCAGTCATGTATCGAGGCATTTGAGGTATTAAAGAAGAAATTGGTCTATGCTCCAATCATTGTAGCACCCGATTGGTCTTTAACGTTTGAATTGATGTGCGACGCCAGTGATTACGCAGTGGGAGCAGTGTTGGGACAACACCACGACAAGATTTCACACTATCTACTACTCTAGTAAGACGTTGACGGATGCCCAGTTGAACTACACAACCACCGAAAAAGAGTTACTTGCAGTGGTGTTTGCCTTCGACAAATTCAAAGCTTATCTTATTGGCACCAAGGTAATTGTCTACACTGATCATTCTGCCATTAAATATCTGATTGAGAAGAAGGATACAAAACCGCGTTTAATACGGTGGGTACTGTTGTTACAAGAATTTGATCTGGATATCCGGGACAGAAAGGGTACAGAAAATCAGGTGACGGATCATCTTTCTCGGTTGGAAAACGCAGAGGTACAGAAGGAGGACAACATACTGATCAATGAAAAATTTCCGGATGAACAACTGTTTCGAGTAACCACAATATTGCTTTGGTATGCTGACTATGTGAATTATGTGGTTGCCAAAGTGTTACCACCAGATTTGACTTCACAGCAACGTAAGAAGTTCCTCCACGATGTTAAGCAATACTATTGGGATGAACCATTCTTGTTTAAAGCTTGCGCCGATTAAATGATTCGACGTTGTGTGCCTCATGAAGAAATGGACAGTATATTAGTCCATTGCCACTCTTCAGATTACGGAGGTCATTATTCCGACGATCGAACAGCAGCAAAAGTGTTGCAATCGGGATTTTTCTGGCCTTCTCTATTCAAGGACGCTTACCTATTTGTGTTGAAGTGTGATCGATGCCAACGCGTGGGCAATATCTCCAAGCGCAATGAAATGCCACTCAACACAATTTTGGAGGTTGAACTGTTCGACGTATGGGGAATCGATTTTATGGGACCTTTCCCATCATCTTTCAATAATCAGTACATTTTGTTGGCGGTCGATTATGTTTCCAAATGGGTAGAAGCCGCAGCGTTACCCACGAATGATGCCAACATTGTCCTCTGATTTTTAAAGAAAAACATCTTCACCCGATTTGGGACGCCGAGAGCGATAATAAGTGATGAAGGGACTCACTTCTGTAATAAGCAGTTCACTAAATTGCTTGTAAAGTATGGGGTTCGTCATAAAATTGCTGCCGCATATCATCCCCAAACCAATGGTCAAGCGGAGGTCTCAAATAGGGTGAGGTCTCAAATAGGGAGATTAAGCGAATTCTGGAAAAAGTGGTCAATCCGTCACGAAAAGATTGGTCATTGCGTCTAGACGATGCTCTATGGGCATATCGAACAGCATACAAAAATCCGATCGGCATGTCACTGTACAGAATGGTATATGGAAAGGCGTGTCACCTTCCAGTCGAGCTAGAACACAATGCACACTGGGCCATTCAGAAACTGAACTTTGATCTAGAAGCGGCGGGTGAGAAAAGGTTACTGCAGTTAAACGAGATGGACGAATTTAGGTTCAATGCCTACGAGAACGCAAAGTTGTACAAAGAAAAAGTCAAAGCCTGGCATGATAAGAAAATTCTCGATAGAACATTTGAACCGGGCCAACAAGTATTACTGTTCAACTCTCGCTTACGTTTATTTCCTGGGAAATTGAAATCCTGGTGGTCCGGACCATTCATGATTATATCTGTCGCTCCACACGAAAATATTGAGGTCGAGGAACCGAACTCAAAGCGTACATTCAAGGTCAACGGCCAACGTCTGAAACATTATTGGAGTGGACCCATCGAACGTCAAGCTACGGTCATGTACTTCTCCGAGCTAGCGACCAATTGAGCAATACGGAAAAGTCGGGCTGACGACTATAAACCAAGCGCTATAAGGAGGCAACCCAAGCATTTTCACTTATTTTGATTTACTACAGTTAAATTAGTTGTTATTTAAAATAATTTTCAAATTATATTTAGTTGTAAGTTTATACTCGTGCATAGCCTTAACATTACACTCCTTACTTCTAGGTAAGTTGCAAGTCCGGAAGAGGGGACAAGCCAAGACTGAGTCAAGCGCCCCGGCGCTACGTGCGTCTTGAATTTGTTGCCTCTCAGAGCCCCGGCGCCCAACTCTTATACAATCTCAGCGCCCCGGCTCTAAGGGTGAAAATCGCTTCTGGATGCTAGCGCCCCGGCGCTCCAAACGTAGAGGTTCTCAGCGCCCCGGCGCTTGAAGGCAGAGTCCATAGCACCAACTCAACACGGCCACGAGCAATAGGCACATACCAAATACCGACACTTGAAGGCGTAACTCAAACATTGGACCAGTCATACTTTACGCCTGCATACACAAGATAAAATTCAAAGGCCTCAAATACTAAGGTTTAAAATTAGAATCTATTAAGGGCATTATTGCTGAACGGTTACACTTCTTCCCTTTTCACTTTTCCTCTCATTATAACTCACACGTCTCTAATGCTCTCACTTGGTAACTGAAAAATTGAACAAGGACATCTGCACAATTCGAAACACAAGTTCACATCTCGTGTTCCTTGGATCATTGTGTCCATAATTTTCATATCTCTCGTTTCTCTTCACAAAGGTATGTTTCTAAATTCAACTTCATAGATTGTGAATTCAACCCTTGTCAATTGTGAGATGGGTAAGTCAATGTTGCATCTTGGTTCATATTCTTTAAATCTTCATACATATTTTCACCCTTGTTATTTCGAGTATCTCATTGTCCCAAAAAGGTCAATCACGTGTGATTCTGCACCACTTTTGGTTCGAATATCATGCATATGTGGTAATTGCTTACCAAGAGGGTGATTTGATAAAAGAAATTAGTGTGTTTCAAAGAAAGTTACGAGTTGCCCATAAGGTGCTCGATAAATGGCCTGACCCAATGCTAATGGTTAAATTTGCATGTATCACCCTGTCCACACATTGTATATATGTGCCATTTTATCGCCACGATAGTATAGGCTTATTATCATAAATATTAATCACTATTGTGGGAGAGTGTTAAACCGAATTGATGCACACACGGGGTCATATTGCTTTACTTGACACATCTTTTGACCGACTTATAGGTGTTCCTGAACAATTGCAGAATTTGAATACTACATGCATCTAATCGAAATTTCTCAATAACTTCCAAACGACAACGTGGAGACGGTTCTGGTTCTGCCTTGGCTCCTCCGAGATTTGATAGCCGACGATTTGTCTCCGCCGAGGCACAGGAACGCTATAACCGCATGGCTACCCGCTCACTCATCCCCGAACGTGGTTTACGGCCCGACCAAACTAAAGATGGGGAAATAGTCATGATAGCTGAAAGAAACTGGTTTCCCCTAACCGAACAACCTGACCCGGCAGTGATTGCACTCGTGAAAGAATTTTATGCCAACGTTCCGGAACACGATCACTATGAAGTGTTTGTCAGGGGAAAAACCGTTGAAATTGGGGAAGAGGACATAAATGGGTGCTATCAAATGGATTTGGAAGATCTTAACGACGAGTATGCTCAAGCTTCTCGAGCCAAGGTCCAGACATGAGAAAGATAATCCGAGAGTCAGTCAACCGGGCACCACATGGACAAAGGTATGAAATGCTGCAGTAGCATGACCTTCCCCATTCTAACCTCAGTCTATATGGGAAGGCGTGGTATGCCTTCATCTGTGCCAAACTCATGCCATGCACACATGTGAGCCATGTCACAAAAGAAAGAGCGATGCTGCTATATTCTATCATTCAAGGCTTGCAAATAGATGTCGGACACGTGATCCATCAATCCATTCTCCGAGCATCTAGAGGAGGAACCACAAGAGGTTTACCCCATCCATTGTTAATTTGTGTTCTATGTGCGAAGTTTGGGGTGAAATGGAAATTAGATGAAATGATCAAAACGCCTATGCCAGTTTTGGACCACAAGTTGATCAGTCGGTATAAAGTGTGGACGGGTGGGGAAAATCACCCTAGGGGATTGGGTTTCATAATTCCCCAAGTTGCACCTACACAAGCCCCACCACCTCAGGATCCACCTACTTATGGCCCATCTACAGCAGTTCATCGTGGTGTGGTTCCCGAAGCTGTCCAGCGGGAAATAGATGGCTGGTTCTACAACATGGAGTCCCAGAATGTACGCTTGTCTGAACGTCAAGACGTGATTTTCAAATTTTTAGTTGACCAATTTGTTTGCATGTAATGCAATCGACCATTCCAATCACATCCGGCGCTCAACTTAGCCATTTCCCAACCGCCATGTTCTCCCTCAGATTTCTTCCGATCAAGAGATGAGCGAGGATGAGGATGCTCCACCCGAGGAATAAGCTCGCCGAGAAGTCCTCTCATATTCTTTTGTTATATTCTTCGCATGAGGACATTGCTCGATTAGTTTGGGGGTAGTTAGTTTTATTTCTAAGTTGTAGTTTGTTATTAGTTTGTGGTTGTGGATTGTGATTGTTAGTTAAACTTTGCATTTAGGATTGCATAATGATTTCAAAGCTTTGATAAAGGCGCTTATTTGGGGGGCAAATGATGAATTTAGAATTGCATGAACAAGTCTAGTAAGGATTGTTGAGTCAGTGATATGATTTTCTTGACATTAATTGAATCTTTATCTGTTTGACACTGATATGATGTAAATATGTTATACAACTTATTTTATTTAATTAGTTGTTTTGATTAGTTAACAAAATAATTTGAATTTTATTATTTTGAATAAATGATGTAAATATGTTATGCTTTTTTTATTTTGAATTTTAGTATTTTGTTGTTTTGATTAAATGATATATATTATTTTATTTAGAATATATTTTATATTTAAGCATGTCACGTCATCATATTTTAACCCCGCTTGTCTTTTGTTAACGGCAGGGGCACGGATGACCCAAAAATATAACGTTAAGGGTACTTTTGGGAAAAAAATTAGTTTAGGGTGCAAGTGGGACATTGGGATAAATATCAGGGGCTTTTTTGACCATTTGCTCTTTTTTGGCTAGGACTACATTAATATATAAGATTCACACAATATTATTTAAAAATTGATATTTTTGTGACGCCCCCAAAATCGGTATACATCACTTATTCCGAGTCTCCAAATACATGGTACTGAATACAAATACAAACTAATTATACAACAGTCGTGTAAAATACGACACAACATATGCTGTGAGTTTTAATACAAATATTGTCATCTAGACAATATCCACACTCAATGGAGTCCTCATTACATTTATTATTACACTATTTCACAGAATAGTGATGACTACTAATGCACCATCTAGGACCATCACTCTGTTCCCCGACTAGCCTCAGCTAAGTTCTCATTTCCTGAAGAGAACAATAAAAGAAAGGGAGAGCACAACTAGCCCAGTAAGAAATATTATGACTAAGATAATGCAGAATAAATTATCGTTAGCCTTCAATAGTGTTAAACTGATATAATATAACAAACATCAAGTTTAACAGCAGCGGAACAAGCAATCTATTAGAAGAGTCAAGTAGAGAATAAAATTTACTATCTTCTATGATTCAAAAAAATATTTCGAGAAAATTAAATCTTTATTAATAAAATCTGGGGTCTCACAATCTCCCCTCCTTATGAAATTTCACCCTCGAAATTTATGTACGTACCTGGTATGCCGAAGATGTGAGGATACCTTGACTTCACTTCAAATTCTAACTCTTAAGGTATAACTTTTGAGCGTCGAATATGATCCTTCTTATCCAAGATGTTAACACGTATCTCCTCATACGTTAAATCTTCTGCTATCTCGTCCGGTTCTAAATTAATAATGTGGTTCAGGTCGTCCACATATTTACGTAACATCGATACGTTAAAAACGCATGAACACGCCGACATACTTGGCGGTAAAACGAATCTATAAGCCACAGTTCCTACTCGATCGAGGATTTTAAATGGGTCAATTAAATCGAGGGTTGAGATTTCCTCTCTTTGTCGATTTTTGCTTCTAGAATAACGCCCTCTTGAACCTTCTTCTTCACATTCATCAGCTCTGAATATGTAGCTTGAACGGCTTTAACTTTATCGATTAAAGTCGATTCTAATCGTATATTCGTTATCTTCACGTGGGTTCATATATTCCCACTTGTAACCGTATACAATCTTCTACTCAACGCGTCAGCTATCACGTTTGCACTTCCACAATGATATTGCATGGTACGATCGTAATCTTCAACAACTCGAGCCAACGTCTTTGGCGCATGTTACGTTGATTTTAGTTGAAGAAATATTTGAGGGTTTAAGAAATGGGTTTTGTAGATCGGGTCAATACAAAATTCGATTTCACGCCTAGGGTAGGCTAAGAAGTTTTTAAGAATACGCCGTGAAATTTATTAACAATAGAAATATCATTCAAAATCAGACCTCATCCAAGACTTGGATAGACGTCACATTGTTATCCATTAACTTGCCATCGCTATTCATGGCGTTGCTTACAAAAAGTCCGCTTTGGTGCATTCCACACCGTGAAGTCAACAACGAAAGGACCGGGGATCTTTACTTATGGCTTGATATGACAATGATTGACTTTAGTGATTTGTTTGCTTGAATTGCATAACAAAGTTGGTTAGAATATGAAAGCTAACAACCTTACGAAAAAGCATGCTTGAGTAGTTAACCAATAGATTCCTAAAATCACATCAAAGGCAATTATTTTCAAAGAGATAAGATCAATAGGTAACGTGAAAGTGTTGATGTGAATTAAACAAGATTTATAAATAGTGGATGTAACGGGATTCTCCCAACCGAGTTTCAACAAATAAAAATCTAACTTCTCCTGAGTTAAATTCAAACATTGAACACAACTAGGTGAAATAAAAGAGTGAGTAGAACCCCAGATTCAACACTCAGATAGACTTCGCGCAAGAGTTTATGACTAACATACCCGTGATAATTTTATTCAGGTTCCTCGTCACGAAAAAAAAATGCTCTCTCTTAAACTACCGACTTTGGCATGTCTGGGACATCCTTTGGCATTACTATCCCAGCTGGAATTGACTTCACAATACGACAAAATCGAGCTAGGTGACCTTCTCTTTCGCAATTAAAACACGCTTTGGATTGTTGCGTCATTTGGACGGATGTGTCCCTCCCCGTCTGCATTTGAAACATACGACCGGTGGTCGCTCTTCTTCCTTTGAAACGGTGTTTGGTGCCGACGCCTTTACGCCATTGTTGAACCTTCTCTTCTTGAAATGTCAATTTTATTGTTTTGGCCATGATTACCACCGGTGGTTACCATTTCGCATGTTGATTCCTCCATGCTTATTGTCACCGCTTTGATGATCAAGTTATCACCCCAGATTATCATTTTGCTTACCGCTTTTTTTTGGTTTGGTTGATTTCATTATCATACCCCAATAATCGAGCGCTATTAACAACATCCTAATACAAACACGCTTTATGAGAGATAAGATATTGATGTATCTCGTGTTTCAAACCTCTTAGAAACATTCGCGTCATTCTCTCCTCATTATCAACCAAATGGGACGCAAATCGGGACAACTCGAAAAATTTGGCTTCAGATTGCAACACGCTCATGTTGTTTTGCTCCAACTTGATAAATTCCACCTCCTTCATGTGACGAATGCTTTCGGAAAGTACTTGTCATTGAATGAATCTTCGAACTTCTCCCAAGACATCTTGAGTCGCCAGTCAGGTATACATTTTACTGATTCCCACCAAGAATCGCCTCTTCACGCAAACATAAAGGTGGCAATGGAACCTTTTGCTCTCGGAGCATCCCAAGACATCAAATATCTTGGTGATCTCGCTTTTAACCACGCTCCGCCTTAAGTGGTTCTCGCTTTCCCAAAACTCCGGTGGTCCCAAATTTCCTTGAATTGCTTAGCGATGACCAATCGTGGGTTGCCATTGTTTCCTCCTGATTATGAATGTGAGCCGCCTTTGATGTTGCATGAATTCTAAAAGCTCCTAAACGTGCACTGATGATTGGGTAATATACCCATAAATCGGATATAATTGGGTTTAAATTGTTGTATCTTCGAGTCGCTTAGGAATATTTTTACCGTGTTTATGTGTTATTTTGCGATTTGGGAGCCGCAGGAGCAAACGGGAATTTAAGCTAAAATGGCAAAATGGTAAATCTTTCAACCTCCAGCGTCGGGGCGCTCTATCCTTCATTAATCCCAGCGCCAGGGAGCTAGGTCGAGCTGTTCGTTGACCGAGGCGCGAGCGTTGGCTATTCGGCTAACTCAATTGAAGGTTATTTAAAGCCTAATTGGATTGGGATTGGGGGAGGCTATAAAAAGAAATTAAGCGCTGAAATTAGGGTGATGATCTAATCATTCAATCATTCATCATTCATTCATTCAGTGGAGGCTACACAAAGGATTACTTGAAGACTAAGGATTGGCTACAGAGTTTTCTTCTTCTTCTCCTTATTTTCAATTTGTAATTCTTAAGGATGATTTGCAAACAATTATTGGTTTTTATTTCCGTTATGAACTAATTCTTTAATTAAGATTTCAATTGAACCTTTTATGGCTATAAATTAGTTATTCAATTTATTCTAATTATTTATGGGGAAGTGAATTGTTTATCATGCCTTGCATCTATTGATTAATTATTTGGCCAATAATTACCTTGTTACTCTGTAAGGAATTGTAAGAGAGAATTCTAGGGTTAGAATCGGGTTTGATAACGTGTGACTTATTTATTTGCATAAGGAATAATTAGGTTTGTGAATTAAATGGAAATATCTGCTCACCGCACGTAACACATAAGGAATTGGAATCAAGGAGTTTAATTCACTTGTTTTGCATAGAATATAAATAAGATTAACTGGATTAAATAGAAGTCGATTGATTACTTGGAAAAGGACTTTTGACATTTGAGAATTCCTGTTAACAATTCAGTAGACATAATAATTAGGATAGTTGGGTAATTGAGTTATAGTTCATAATTGGGGATATTGAAGTCTTAATCCTTATTTATCGAAAATCATTCATTCAAATCTTTGTTTATTTAATTGTCTATTTTAGAGTAATATCTTTAATTGTTTAATTTAGTTTTAATATTTCAGAAAATCATAATTTATCATTGTTTAAATAAAATTGGGTTGATATAGTGCTAGTAGTTGGAATTTATTAATTAGAATTCTCTGTGGGTTCGATAATTTATTTTATCACTTTATTACTTGTTGAATCGTGTATACTTGCACGTATTCTTTGATTAATAAATCAACCAACAAGTTTTTGGTGTCACGGGGATTTTTATTAATATTAATTTCATATTAGGTATAATCAATTCGGTCTTAATTTAAACGTTACTTATTTTTCTTCTTGGATCAAGCAGAATTTCGTGTGCGTACGCGCACACTAGATCGAAAGGCTAAAGAGAACTTTTTCCGTGATACGCATTTACATCGAAAAGAAGTTCCGTAAAGTGCGTTTGAATAATGAGGTTATACATTTGGAAGAAGAACCGCGCACTGTGAAATACCCGTGAATATGGCGGAAACGAAAAAATCACTTAGGAATTACGCCATATCGAATGTCACGGATTTGCAATGAAAGTATTAAGAGGCCTAAATCAATGCGGTGCAGCTTTAGATAAAACCGGAACAATTCAGATGCTACTGAATCATATGTCGGGTTTTGGGGTAATTCGACGATGATCCTAATGAGCATATCTTGAGTTTCTTGGAAGTTTGCGATACCTTCAAATTTAACAATGTATCGGAAGATGCTACAAGGTTGAGGATGTTTCCGTTTACTTTGAAAGATAAAGCACGAAGCTGGTTACACTCTTTGCCTCCTAGCTCAATCACCACTTGGGATGACTTAGCTCAAAATTTTTAGCTAAGTTCTTCCCACTGGTAAGCTCGGCAAAACTACTTTTAACGATATTCACACTTTCGCACAATTTGATTCAGAGTCATTATATGAGGAGTGGGAAAGGTTCAAGGATATGCTCCGTAAGTGCCCTCATCATGGAATTCTGCAATGGATGCAATTAGGGATATTTTATGATGGTTTGCACGTGTCCACGAGATCTAGTATTGATGCAGTAGCAGGAGGAGCAATCATGTCCAAGAGTTTTGATGAGGCGTATCAATTGTTAGAGACAATGGCCACCAACAACTATCAGTGGCCCATGACGAGGTCTAATCATCCGAAAGCATCAGGAAAGTATGAAGTGGACGCGATGACAGCATTAACAACACAAGTGACTGCAATAGCTAAGCATATGGAAATATGGCGTCCACAAGCCATACAGCAGGTAGCGATGGTTTGTGAGTTGTGTGCTGGGGGTCATGCTACGGATCAATGTGCCATAAATTCTGAATCAGGACAGTTCGTAGGAAACTATAATCGCTCAACTCAACCGTATCCGACTCAAAATGCGTATAATCCAAGTTGGAAAAATCACCCGGGGTTTTCATGGAGTAACAATCAAGGTGCAGCTCAAGCACCTAGACAGCAAAACACATCTGGATTCCAAAATCAGACTCAACAACAACCAGAAAGGAAACCAAGTTGGGAAGAAGCATTAGAAAAATTCATCTGACAAAAGGAACGAGGAACATGACAAGAAAATGAATCAAGTAGAGCTGACTTTGCAAAGCCATGGGGCATCGTTAAAGAATCTGGAAAATCAAGTGGGGCAAATAGCACATGCATTGAATAACCGTCCACTAGGAACACTCCCGAGTGATACAGAAATAAATCCGGGCAGAAACGAGTATTGCAAGGTAGTGGCGGTTACTTGTGATTATTGTGCTGGAAATCATATGAGTCATCAATGCGCCCATCGGGCCGAGTTCAGATAAAGATGCGGCAGTGATTACCCCAATAATTATGTCTATCCTAACAACTATTATCAGGATTGAGGGTATCACCCGGATTTTTCATGGAGCCATACTCATCAAGATCAATTTTATGCTCCAAGTCCAACATACCCACCGGATTTTTCGTGTCCACCTCCACTACAACAGGAAGAACATTCAAATTTGGAGGAAACTTTGTCCAAGTACATAGCTTCATGTGAGGAGAGGAGGATTAATCAAGAGATATTGAGTCAAAATTTTACGAACCATACAGAACAACTAACCAATGCCTCAAACATTTGTCCTCAATACCCTTGGCTTTATGACATAAATTTCGAGACTGATGGTGAGCCCAAACCAAATCTGCAACCGGATGTGCCAAATGATATAGATGTTGAAAGAGAGGAAAGACTTGGAGACCAAGAAAAGGAGATCGGCGAAGATCTAACTTTGAGTACCAACGAAGATGAACCAATTTCATTAGTGTCCCATGTACCTTCTCCACCAAAGTTCAAGAATCCAGGCAATTTTGCAAAACCATGCCCAATTGGCAGTCATGTCGCAAGCAAGAAAGCTCTTTGTGACATAAGAGATAAGATACAATTGGAGTCATGGTGGGATGAAAAGGAGAAGATAGAGGAAGACTCCATTATGTTTATTAAGCTTCAATGCCCTAATCTAATCATAGACATAATGGAGAAAACACCTAGTTGTTGGATGTTCTTAATAGGGAACCTATCTACAAAGAGCATGCTAGATGACTTCAATTCAAGGGTTTTTGCGAATGGGAACCTCCCAAAAGAGATATTGCTTTTGATGGATGGAGGGTTCCTCAATTTTCGTAGGGAAATTGGATAGAGAATTGAAGAAGTCAGGCTAAGACAATAAGACAAACGCTTATTAGGAGGCAACCCAAGTTTAATTTTTATTTTTAGTTTTTATTAGGTTTTATATTAGTAGTTTTGAATTTGCATTTATTTAGGATTTAATAAAATTGCTTATATCATTGTTTTACAGGTTATTCAAGTCAAATTCAAGTGTGGTACCCAATTTGTTCCATGTGCTTAGCCTATTCTCCAAGGTTAGTGGACAAGGAGGAAGATTGCTATATTTTCAGGGAAGTCCTCTGCTTTATTTTTTTTATATTTCATCCATTGAGGATAATGTCTAGTTTAAGTTTCAGGGCATTTAGTGTCGTATTGCATATAGTTAGTTATCTGCATAGTAGTTCATTTTTTTATGTGTTAGCGTTGTGTTTTTTTTTTAGGTTGCATATAATACATGGTAGTTATTTGCATATTCATATATGTGTTGCATTAGTATGTGTTCATGTAGTATAATTGCATTTTTTTTTTTTTGCATGAATCTGTGTGATCGGTTGGTGTGGTCTTAGCTCGGCTTATGATAAGATTGGTATTAATTGTTAACTTGAACAGTGTTGATAATTGATGATGAGTTCTAATTTTAAACATGACGATAATCTAAGTCTGTCTTAAACTTATGTAACCGGTTAGCACTTAAAGTTTAACTGTTTTAATCCACTTTGTTCAAGGGTTTCATAATTTGTTTCTGAGGGAAAATCTTGGTTAAAATTTAAGGAAATTAGTGAACTGGCGGTAAATGTGACGCCCCCAAAATAGGTCCATTCCATCCAACCCATTCTGAGTCGCCAAATACATGGTACAAAAATAACTACAACTTTATTATTACAACATATATACTGTGAGTTTAAATAAAATTATTGTCTTCTAGACAATATACATACCCAAATAAATCTCCATCATAATTATTGATACATTATTTTACAAAAATGGTGAGGACTACTAAACAACTCTCTATAACCATCATTCCATACCCCGACTCATACTCGCTTACATTCTCGCCTCCCGAAAGAAAATGGAACAAAAAGAAAAGGGTGAGCTCAACTAGCCCAAGAAGAATATTATGACTAAGATAATATACAACAAATTATCGTTAGTCTCCAATAGGGAAAAATCTAATAGAATACAATAGAAAACCAGTTTTAAATCAATCTTCGCAGTGGAAATAATAATTCATTAGAAGAGTTAAGTAGAGAATGCAAACTATTATTTTCTATATATGAATTTAAAAGTTCATCGTCGATATTTTATCCTCGTAACATCAATCAATATATATCCGAATCAAATATTCATCTTTGCACTACAGTGCCAAAGATATTCATCATTAGTCATGTTCATCTAAACACTGCTCATCTTTGCACTACACGCCAAAGATATTAATCGATCAATCATGTTCATCTCAACACTGCTCATCTTTGCACTACGGGCCAAAGATATTCATCAAGAAATCATTCGCTTTTCACTACAGGCCAAAGATATTCGAAGAATATCATCATTTAGACCGAGGATGATGAAAAATATTTTAAAGGAAGCGAATCCAAAGGAAACAAAAGAACAATTATTAAGGATTCAGTATTTTAAACAATCCAAGTTCAAAAATACTTCATAAGTAATCAGAGTGGAGTAAAATTCAAGAATGATCAAAACATGGATACAATCAAAGCTAGTATCCACAATAGATATTTTAGAGGAAAAGGGAAAATTTTCATTTTTCGATGAATAGTGCCGTATTCGTGAATAGTGCCGTATACGTGAAGAGTAACTCCGACACCAAAAGATAGAAATTTCACAAAAAAACATCATTACGCTTCGTGAATAGTACTCGTGAATAGTAACTCGTGAATAGTAACTCATGAATAGTAACTCGTGAATAAGAAACTCATGAATAAGAACTCCCACATGAAAAAGTTTCAAATTTGATAAAAATTTCCAACCAATATTTCTAAGACAATGATATTGAAGAAATAACATCATTTTCGAATAAAATAACATCCCTTACCTCTAAAGACAGTACTTCTAGTTGAAACACCGGATATAGGCTATGACTTGAACTTGCACCGTATAGAAATACTCAAAGTACTAAAATACTCACAAAATACGCTCGATATTATAGAGAGAGAAAGAGAGAGAAAACTTCAATTTCTGGTGTAATTTTCAATTCTAACCTAAGCACCCTATTTATAGGAAAATGCTTAGAACACCAAAGCAGAAAATTTAATAAAATATTAATATATAATTATTAAATTCTTACGCACACTTTTTATCAGCTGAATTCAGCATTCAACACAAGTAGCCCACCTCACAAAACTTTTAAAAAACGTTTTTCTTATTTAACATAATTAAAACTTCAAAAATTAACTATTTTGAGCTTGAACTTCAATAATTCATAATAAATAGCCCTTTTGTCAAAAAATTCGAATCTCATGATTTTTTATAGGAATTCAATTCTTTACAACTTTGCGTAAGAAAGTTTTTCCAAATTCCAAATGTAAATTGACCAAATCCACAAACTTTCATTTTATTAAAGTATAATCAAATTTCTATTAATAATTGTGTCCACCAACACACAAAATATGTGTTAAACATTTAATGCCCCAAAAATACTCTTCCTCCTCATATACTCATATGTCCCACATTCATTATAAAATATCACCGTTAATATATTATTAAAATAATATATTTAAATGAATTATTTTATCAGAAAAAGATAAAATATTAATTTTCAACAATTGTCACATTAAAAATTTTCTCCATCTATACCCACATAAAATTAATATTTTCCTCATCATATAAATCAATAATTAATTATTCATAAATAATATTACAGAATCACAGTACTGGCAACCAGGTCGTTCCCAGTAAAGAGGGGGCTTTCCAATAAAGATTTTTCCTTACTGGCGTGCAATTAGGTGACCAAACCTCTCCTTAGATAAAACTTTCTAGACATTGCCAATAATGTTTTCTAATAATATTATTCAGATAATATGAATTATTGCTTTGATAATGAAAAAATATCGTAAATGACAATTTATTGAAACAACAAGAATATAAAATATCAATGCAAAGAATTATTGAATCAATAAAATAAAATATCAATAGTAATTCATCGTAACAATTATTGAGTAGTGCCTTCTTACGTAAGAATCAATAATTGGTGCAATACCGCAGTCTATCTTGCTCAACAACGCGTATTAGTGTGTTTTAACCACCGGGTATTCCAACAAGATAATTGTGAACAAATACGCCGTTATTTATAAACAACTTATATTTGTCATTTTCTTCATCCAATTGCTTTCCCGATATGGGGCCCACAAAGATCAAGGCTGTCATCGTATTTAATATTCCACGACCAAACGAATATTCCCCGACAATAATGAATATTTTATAACCACTTGCTTATTCAAATATTTGCGTATTTTACCCATAACTATCCACATTAATCAAATCAACCCTTACTATTTCAAAATAATAAATAGAGGAAAATAAATTTCATTTATTAATAATTTGGGGTCTTACAACCTCCCTCCTTATGAAATTTCGTCCTCGAAATTGATGTACGCATTCTGGTGTTTGAAAAGATGAAAACCTCCTCGGTTTCATTTCCGCTTTCAACACCCAAAATTTCCTCAATAAAGATGGTTTTTCCACAAAACTTTAACTTGTGGTATAACCTCAGACATGGGACATGTTCTTTCCTATCCAAGATCTTGACAGTACCTCTCCTCGTGACGTTAAGTCTTCTGGCTATCTCGTCCGATTCTAACTCAATGACGTGGTTCGGTCGTCCACATATTTGCGTAACATCGATACGTGAAAAACGTTATGAACACGCCATACTTGGCAGAAAAAGCGAGTCTATAGGCCACAGCCTCCTATTCGATCGAGAATTTCAAATGGATTAATAAATCGAAGGTTTGAGCTTTTCTCACCTCATCGATTCTCGCTTTTGAAATAACAACTTCTTGTACCTCCTTCTTCAAATTCATCAGCTCCGGTGTGTAGCTTGAACATAACTTTATCGATTAAAGTCGATTATACTCGTATATCATCACGTGGGTACCTAGAGTTTTCATCTCCATCTCTATTATTTGTAAATTATACGAAATTAGTTTTTGACAATATCGTACTCAGATTTGTATACGATCTTCTACTCAACACGCCACCACCACGTTCGCTTTTCCAGGATGGCATGGTCGTAACATGTAATTTGAAATGAGTCTCCTCTTGAGTTCTTCAAGTTCTTCCCACATTCCTTGCTTCTATTCGAATTTTGTATCTCTACGAGTCACCAAGCATTAATGGAATAGCGATTCGAGAATATCCTTCAACGAATCTCCGATAATAACCAACTAAGCCTGAAAGCTACGTATTTCGATTCACCGACTTAGGTTGTTCTCAACTGTGACTCATATCCCAACCTTGGATAACATGTTACAATGACACCTATCGCTTTTCTTATCGCATCGCATATGGTGTCCCCTACGAGAGTCCGGCTTGATGCATTCCACAAAGGAAGTCACCGGATAAAGGCTCAGGTACCAAATTCTATAGTTTAATTTTTAACTCCTGAAGTTCAATAGGAGCTATTCTATATGAGATTTTAGAAATGGGTTTTGTACCGGGTTCAAAGTCGATACAAAATTCAATATCACACTTTGGGAGTAAGCCAAGAAATTCTTCAGGAAATACATCAGGAAATTTACTAACAATAGAAATATCATTCAAATCTGACGTATTTTTGTTTAAGTCCATAACATGGGCTAAGAAAGCTTGACATCCGTTATAAACGAATGACTTCATGGCTTGATATGAAAATGTTTGACTATAATGGTTTGATTACTTGAATTCGAATAACAGGTTGCTTAAGAATATGAAAACTAACAACCTTACGAAAGTAATCAATTTTGGCATGATGAGTATTTAACCTTAAAATCACATCAAAAGCAAATATCTCTATAGAAATAAGGTTAACAGGTAATGTGATAGTGCCAACTGAAATCAAGCAAGATTTCTAAACAACGGATGTAATGAAAGTTTCTCCTAACGAGTCTCCATAAATAGGTCAAAGTCTAATTTCTCCGTAGTCAAGTTCAAACGTTGAGCTGCAAGCAAGAGAGAGATAAAAGAATGGGTAGAACCAGGTTTCTAGTAAGGTATAAACTTCGCAAGAATTTATAATTAACTAACCTGTCTTAACTTCGTTCGGGTTCCTCGCATTTTGACCCCATGACAAACGCCTTCCAGGAACCGTTGACTTTGACTTTTCTCGGGACATCCTTTTGAGTCACAATTCCATTGGATCGGTTTCGATACTGCATAATCTCGGCGATATGTCCTTCTTTTCCACAATTATAGCATACCTTAAACTGTTGTGGGCGCTTTTGGTGATATGTCCCTCTTTCCAAGATTTGTAATATACGACCGGTGGTCTTTTCTCCTCCTTTGAAACCGCCACATCTTGGCACGACGTCTTCACATGGTCGTTGTTGAATCTCCTCTTTTTAAAATCTCCTCCCGACTCGCTTCTTCTATTTTTATGGCCACGATTACCACCAGAGTAGTTACCGCCTTTGTCCGTATTCTTCTTTCTCCGCTGGTTATCGTTATTCTGATGACTGCTATCTTCGGTATGATCATGGTTATGGTCGTTATCTCGCTCTAGCAACTGAGCCCTATTGACAACATATGAATATAGAGAAAATTTATGAGAAATGAGATACTGACGTATGCCGGGTTTCAAACCTCTCAGAAACATCCGCGTCATACGTTCCTCATTCTCCACCAAATGAGGTGCAAACCTGGATAACTCCGTGAACTTTGCCTCGTACTGGGACACCGTCATGTTATTCTGCTCCAGTCTAATAAACTCCACTTCCTTCATATGACGAATACTTTCGTGGAAGTACTTGTCATTGAACTGCTTCAAACGCGTCCCATGACATCGCCGAGTGCAAATTTGGATACGCTTCACGATTCCCACCAAGAATCGCCCTCATTCTGAACATAAAAGTAGCGAATGGAACTTTCTATTCTCCGCGTGCATCCCAAGACATCGAATATCTTGGTAATTTGTTTGACCCACGCCTCGCGCTTTAATCGGATCCGGCTTTCCCTGCACTCGTGGTCCCAACTCTTTGAATCTGCTAGTCGTGACAACCCGTGAATTGCTATCATTTCCTCCTCAGATTTTGAACACGAGTCTCCTCGTCTCGATTTTGCATGAATCGCAAAAAGCTTCTAAACATCCCTCGCTCATCATCTCGCCAGCAGTGTTGTTCACAGGGAGGAACATTGCCACCTATTGCACGTTCTCCTCGTTGGTGAGAGCATGACGTCTCCACGGTCTCATTTACTCCATCATTAATATTCTCAACGACATTCTCAAATACATCGCCATAAAACAAGGGTTAATTAAGGAAATCAATATATCACATAATATCCCTATATACTAACTAACTAACAAATAAGCTTAGGTAGGACACACTAGCGAAGGATTTACTCGCCTCCCCTCCTAGTTCTATTCCCCGATCTCCGCCAGATCATATCCCTAAGCTCGATACCAACCGTGGCGCCCCCAAATATAGTCCATTCCATCCAACCCATTCTCGAAGTCGCCAAATACATGGTACAAAAATAACTACAACTTTATTATTACAACATATATATCGTGAGTTTAAATACAATTATTGTCTTCTGTATAATATACATACCCAAATAAATCCCCATCATAATTATTGATACATTATTTTACAAAAATGAGGACTACTAAACAACTCTCTCTATAACCATCATTCCATACCCCAACTCGTACTCTCTACATTCTCGCCTCCTGAGAAGAAAAATGGAACAAAAAGGAAAAGGGTGAGCTCAACTAGCCCAGTAAAGAATATTATGACTAAGATAATATACAAAAAATTATCGTTAGTCTCCAACAGGGAAAAATCTAATAGAATACAATAGACAACCAGTTTTAAATCAATCTTCGCAGCAGAAATAATAATTCATTAGAAGAGTTAAGTAGAGAATGCAAACTATTATCTTCTATATATGAATTTAAAAGTTCATCATCGATATTTTATCCCTATAACATCAATCAATATATATCTGGAATCAAATATTCATCTTTGCACTATGTGCCAAAGATATTCATCACCGGGTCATGTTCATCTAAACACTGCTCATCTTTGCTACTACGGGCCAAAGATATTAATCGATCATTATGTTCATCTCAACACTGCTCATCTTCAGACTACGGCCAAAGATATTCATCAAGAAATCATTCATCTTTGCATTACAGGCCAAAGATATTTAGTAATATCATCATTTAGGACCGGGGATGATGAAAAATATTTTAAAGGAAACGAATCCAAGGAAACAAAAGAACAATTATTAAGGATTCGTATTTTAAAACAATCCAAGTTCAAAAATACTTCATAAGTAATCAGAGTGGAGTAAAATTCAAGAATGATCAAAACATGGATACAATCAAAGCTAGTATCCACAATAGATATTTTAGACGAAAAGGGAAAATTTTCATTTTTTGATGAATAGTCTTTAGTATTCGTGAATAGTAACTCTACACCAAAAGATAGAAATTTCACAAAAAAACATCATCACGCTCGTGAATGAATAGACTCGTGAATAAATAAACTCATGAATAAGAACTCCCGACATGAAAAAGTTCCAAATTTGATAAAAATTTCCAACCAATATTTCGGCATAATGATATTGAAGAAATAATATCATTTTCGAATAAAATAACATCCCTTACCTCGAAAGACAAGATTTCTAAATAAAACAATTTGATATAGGATATGACTTGAACTTGCACCGTATAGAAATACTCAAAGTACTAAAATACTCACAAAATACGCTCGATATTATAGAGAGAGAAGAGAGAAAAACTTCAATTTCGTGTGTAATTTTCAATTCTAACCCAAGACCCTATTTATGTAAAAAATGCTTAGAACACCAAAGCGTAAAATTTAATAAAATATTAATATATAATTATTAAATTCTTACGCACACTTTTTATCAGCTGAATTCAGCATTCAACACAAGTAGCCCACCTCACAAAACTTTTAAAAAACGTTTTTCTTATTTAACATAATTAAAACTTCAAAAATTAACTATTTTGGAGCTTCAGAACTTCAATAATTCATAATAAATAGCCCTTTTGTCAGAAAATTCGAATCTCGCGTGTTTTTATAGGAAATTCAATTCTCTACAACTTTCCAGAAGAAAGTTTTTCCAAATTCCAAACAAAAATTGACCAAAATCCACAAACGGGCAATTTTACAGGCTATAATCAAATTCGGTCAATAATTGTGTCCACCAACACACAAAATATGTGTTAAACATTTAATGCCCCAAAAATACTCTTCCTCCTCATATACTCATATATCCCACATTCATTATAAAAATATCACCGTTAATATATTATTAAAATAATATATTTAAATGAATTATTTTATCAGAAAAAGATAAAATATTAATTTTCAACAATTGTCACATTAAAAATTTTCTCCATCTATATCCACATAAAATCAATATTTTCCTCATCATATAAATCAATAATTAATTATTCATAAATAATATTACAGAATCACAAAGATCGCAACTAAGCTGCTCCTGTGAAAGAGAGGGGCTTTCGAATAAAGATTTTTCCTTATCAAGCCGCAATTAGGTGACCAAACCTCTCCTTAGACGTAACTTTCTAGACATTGCCAATAATATTTTCTAATAATATTATTCAGATAATATGAATTATTGCTTCGATAATGAAAAATACCGTAAATGACAATTTATTGAAACAACAAGAATATAAAATATCAATACAAAGAATTATTGAATCAATAAAATAAAATATCAATATAGTAATTATCATTAATAATTATTGAAAGTAGTGCCTTCTTACGTAAGAATCAATAATTGGTGCAATACCGCAAAGCTACTCGCTCAACAACGCGCGATTAGTGTGTTTTAACCACCGGGTATTCCAACAAAGATAATCTGTGAATAACCAACTTCCAAGTTATTTATAAACAACTTCTATTTGTCGCTTTCTTCATCCAATTGTTTTTCGTTATGGGGCCCACAAAAGATCAAGTACAACACATACGAATATCCCCCACAAAGATTTAATATTCCACGACCAAAACGAATATTCTCCGAATAATAATGAATATTTTATAACCACTTGCTTATTCAAATATTTGCGTGATTTTACCCATAACTATCCATATTAATCAAATCAACCCTTACTATTTCCAAAAAATAAATAGAGGAAAATAAATTTTATTTATTAATAATTTGGGGTCTTACAGTAAAGGTTGGAATGACGTAAACGCTTGAGTTTGGGGGAATCTATGGGATATATATATATACAAAATGAAAATGAAAAAAAAAAAAAAAAAAAAGAAAAAAAAAGGAAAAGAAATGATGAAAAGAAAAAAAAGAAAAAAAATGAATAAACACCGTGGCATGCTTGTCTAGTTTTGTGGCCTTTGTTACCTGAGTAAGTAAGCCCGAGGGGATTATCTTTACACCTAGCGCCCTAAGGTCTTAATGACTTGAGAGTCGTTGGTCGAAAGCCCGTTAAGGTAACATTGAAAAGCCTAAGGAAATAAGACGTTGCACAGCCATGAGAAGAAAATTAAAAAAATGAATAAAACACGAGAAAGAGCAAAAATGCCCTCGTGGTTGAATAAAAGTATAAATAAATCTTGTATTTACCCTTAGACTTGGTAATTGCTTAGTTTTAACCGGAGTTGTCATGTTCACAAAAGTAATTGAATTGGAACTAAAATTTTCCTTCTAAGAAGTTTGTTATGTGATTATCTTGAACTGTGGTTGATTAGAATGGTTAACAAGCACACACGCACAACATGGGTGATGACAGGTTTGGATTGACTAATTGGTTAGAGTTATGGACTTTGATTTGATTGGATATATTGTTTGAGTATCATTGGTATTTTTGAGGCCAGTTGTTATATATTATATTGATTTATTAATGGGTTTGTAGGTATATTAGGAAGTAGATCATGCATATGCATTCATGTAGTTAATTTACATTGTTTATTTTTAGTTCTTTTGTGTTTTGCTTGAGACAAGTAAAGTTTAAGTTTGGGGTATTTGATGAGTGAGTTTTATACTCATAATTATGCGCATTTGAACTTAATCTTTTGGATGTTTTTAAGTGTTTATGTCTATTCATGCATGTTTTATGTTATTTTGTAGGAATTGGGACAAAAGTTACTTGGATCGACGTTTGGGGTGGATAGATCGCATTTTCTACTTGCCATTTACACAAAGAATCACTTGAGCCAATTTGAGTATTGCTCTGGACCTTATTTTGAAAAACTTAAAGAATGAAAGTTGTAGATCTACTTCTCCTCTTTCCGGATCATTTTGAATCATCGAAATTAGAGTTCGGAAGAAGACGTTATGGCCATTTTCCCAAAAGACGTCGGAGCAGAAAATGTCAGAACATGGAACTGTAAAGGGCCGGCGCCCAACATAGAACATGTGCCCAGTATTTGCAATACCGAGCAAAGTGGTTGAGCATAAGCCCAGTATTGGAAGCGCTGGGAAGGGCTTGGTGATGGCCTAGACGCATTTTTTGGGTGAATTTTGACACTTTTTTGACTCCAAATTGGTTTGGGTTTGTTCCTAAGCTAAAAATTGGACTTGTAACCTATAAATACATGATGTAAGGCATAAAATAAAGGGGGAATACATAGATTAGACTAGATTAAACACTCCATTAGATTAGAATATAAACCCTAGTTCTTAATTAGGCATTGTAGATTGAAGCAAATTGAAGAACATTGAAGATCAAGAGCAAGAGCAAAAGGGGAGCATCAGATTTGCTGACAACAGATTCTATTCTCTTCTCTTATCATACTTTTATCTTTCAATGTCTATTCAATTGTGGATTCTTAGTTTTAATTCATTAATTATGAACTAACTCTTTTATTGAGATTTCAATTGAATTTTTTATGGCTATGAATTAGTTATTCATTATATTCCAATTATTTATGTTAAAGTGGGTTGTTTATCTTGCCTTATGCTTATTGATTAATTATCTGATCAGTAATTACCTTATTACTCTAGAAGGAATTGAAAGAGGAATTCTAGGGTTAGAACTGGGCATGATATCATGTGACTTAGTTATTTGCACAGTGAATAATTAGGTTTGTGAATTGAATGGAAATATCTGTTCACCGCATGTAACACATAAAGAATTGGGATTGAAAGGAGTTTAATTCAATTGTTTTGCATAGGAATATAGCAAGATTAATCTGGGTTAAATAGAAGGCAATTGATCACTTGGAAAAGAACTTTTGGCATTTGAGAATTCCTATTAACAATTCAGTAGGCATAATAATTGGGATAATTAGATAATTGATTTATAGTTCATATTTGGGGATATTGTAGTCTTAACCTTTATTTATTTGAATTCATTTATAAAGTAATTCAGTTTAATTAGTTAATTTAGTTTTCTTAATTAGAAAAATCACAATTTGCAGTTGTTTAAATAAAATTGATTTGGTTAAGAATTAGTACTTGGTGATTTTTATTAAATAATTCCTCGCGGGAACGATACTCTACTTTCACTTTATTACTTGTTGACCGTGTATACTTGCACGTATTCATTGATTGCGAAATCGATCAACAGTACCGTCGTTCATCAATTGATCAGTGTTGTTATTTACAGGAGGATTATCACCATCTGGTTGCACATTGTCCTGATTATTGATCTGTGGAGACCCAACGGTCTCCTGTGCTCCATTGCTTATCTCAACATTTTTAGATGCCATTTTTAAATACTGCCACAAAAAAATGGTTAATTAACATATCACATATTATCTATATACTCTGACCGACCAATTAAATACCAAATAAACTTAGATACGTCATACTAGCGAAGGAATTCCCCGTCTCTCCCCTTCTAGTTATTGTCTCACATCTCAGCCAGGGATCATATCCCTAAGCTTTGATACCAATTGTGACGCCCCCAAAATTGGTATACATCACCTATTCTGAGTCGCCAAATACATGGTACTGAATACAAATACAAACTAATTATACAACAGTCGTATAAAATACGACACAACATATGCTGTGAGTTTTAATACAAATATTGTCATCTAGACAATATCCACACTCAATGGAGTCCTCATTACATTTATTATTATACTATTTCACAGAATAGTGAGGACTACTAATGCACCATCTAGGACCATCACTCTGTTCTCCGACTAGCCCCAGCTACGTTCTTATTTCCTGAAGAGAACAATGAAAGAAAGGGTGAGCACAACTAGCCCAGTAAGAAATATTATGACTAAGATAATGCAGAATAAATTATCGTTAGCCTTCAACAGTGTTAAACTGATACAATATAACAAACATCAAGTTTAAGAAATCCATTAGAAGAGTCAAGTAGAGAATAAAATCTACTATCTTCTATGATTTAAAAGGTTTTTCATCACTTTTATCGCTGAGACTCAGCTCAATAAATAATCCACATCATCAAATCATCCCTGCACTACAGGCCAATGATATTTTTTACTATCACGACCACAAATTATCCATGCACTACGGGCCAAAGATAATCGTGTTTTTATCAACGGTCCTGATCATGCCATAAAACAATTCATCTTTGCATCTTTGGCCGAAGAGAATCCATAATCATACCAAAAACTGTCCATCAATGCATTACGGGCTAATGCGGATTTTTTTCAAATCATTTGTAACATTACGGTCATGATTATACCGAATAATCACTGGTCATAATCATACCAAGTCCACCTATGCACTACAGGTCACAGATGACTTTCAACATAATATAAACATGAGGATGATGACAATGACATAATAATTCAATAAAATAAGTTCAAGAATTAATTTATCCAGGAACCAATAACGTCCAAATTTTCAATATGATACTTCTTTGTGGAGTAAAATTCAAGAATGCTCAGAAAAATATTTTCATGAAAAGATACTGGATGAAGCACAAATATCAAGGATATTCCACTAATTTTATGGAGTATAGAAGTCAAAACTTTAACCAACTGAGTATAATAAAGAATGGAATAACAAAAGAAATCACCAAGCATGCGATAGATCGCACGTATGTGTTATTCCAATGAATAATAAATAACGGAACCCGTGTCATGCGTAAACGCACGCATTGGATGTTCCAATGTAATGATAAATAATGGAACCAATCATGCGTAAAGCACAAACATGATGTTCCAATGTAATAATAAAGAATCGGAACCAGTCATGCGAAAAAAGCACGCATAAGATGTTCCAATGTAATAATAAAGAATCGGAACCGGTTCATGCATAAAGCATGAGACGATGATGTTCCAACGGAATGATAAAGAACGGAATAATAATGAAATCACCATGCATGCAGTGCCAGATAGATAAAGTTATTCCAACATAATGATAAAGAATAGAATAAATGTAAGTTCTCTTCATGAAGACGAAAAGAAATAATACCCCTTCATTTAAGTACAACAAATAATATCTCTTACCTTTGAAAGAAGAGTATTCCGACTGGTAGGGCGAAAATATACTCGAAGAAAACTTACACTACGCTCAAAGCTTTCTTATATTCTAAAGAAATACGCTCAAGATTATAGAAGAAGAACTCTCTCTATAGTTTCTCTTTCTAGAGTTTCAAATTGAATTAAGTAAGAAATAATGAAGGAATGAGCTTCTATTTATAGAAGAATGGATCAGATAGTAACTAATTCATGAACTATCAGTCCCGATTGATTTACTTTTTAATCGGACGGTCCATATTTAAAGCAAAATCTTTTAAATAAAATATAATATATTCTATTTATAATCTAATAAAACGAATAACTTTATAAAAGTATTCTGTTTTATATAAAAAGATTTTACTATGCAAAATACTATGCACTCACTATGCAACACTA
Source organism: Panax ginseng (assembly GCA_020205605.1). Classification (NCBI taxonomy): domain Eukaryota; kingdom Viridiplantae; phylum Streptophyta; class Magnoliopsida; order Apiales; family Araliaceae; genus Panax; species Panax ginseng. The sequence continues at coordinate 86,961,539 of CM035143.1, forward strand.
TGCATGCACTATGCAACACTATGCATAATAAAATATAATATATTCTATTTATAGTCTAATAAAACAAATAACTTTATAAAAGTATTCTGTTTTATATAAAAAGATTTTACTATGCAAAATACTATGCATAATAGAATATAATTATATTCTATTTATAGAATAATTTTATAAAAGTATTCAGTTTTATATAAAAAGCTTTTTTGTTTTTATACATTAATAATACTAATAAAACAAAACCGAGTGACTTATTACGTAAACATCAATAATCAATACTTGTGCTACTACGCAACCAATGCCAGACATCAGATTTTTACTACCGAAAGTAGTCCAACGACTTTTAAGGGTAAAACTTCCGTAGTTATTCTCATAAAAATATTTTTATGTCGCTTTCTCAATCCGATAATAATTGATTAATAGGGGTCCACTAATGATTGTATTGTCGTATGGATATTCTCCGACAAAAAGAATATTTTCCGACCAATCGAATATTATACAACAACTTGCATACTTTTAAAATTTTATAAATACTACCCACAACAACACACACCATAATATTCAAAAAAATATTTCGAGAAAATTAAATCTTTATTAATAAAATCTGGGGTCTCACAATTTTACATGACTTTTTGATATTTTCACATGAAAAGTATTGTTATAGATGTATAAATAATCAAGAAAAATGTCATTATAGAATCTATAAATGACGGTTTTCATGTGAAAATATTAAAAAATAATGTAAAAATATTAATTTCTTATTATTTTTAATTAGTCCTATATACTACGGAAATTTAAAATATATATATATATATATATATATATATATATATATATATTTGTTGTTATGAATAGATATAATGACATATATAACTATAAATTAAGATAAATACGTGGATAGTTAATTGATGTGTATATTCATAATAAAAATCAACGTGTTTTTGTTGTAATATGAAAATCTTTTCGAATTTTTTGATAGTACTCCCTTCTTTATAAATTATATGATCGATATTAATTTTTTAAATTAATATAAAATATTTTCAAACTAAAATGAATCCATTTAATTTATATCAACATTATTCTAAATATTTAAAAAGTATTACTATTTTTTTAAAAATTATTTTAACATTTAAATGAATTGTGATAATTTTAAATTTAAAAAGTTAAAATTATTATTTTAAAATTTAAATGAATCATGATAATTTTAGATTAAAAAAAAGTTAAAATTAGTTTACAATTTGGAGGGAACGAAATATGACGTGCCATTGTAAAATCTGTAATGCTGACTGTGTTTTTCTTTTAAGAAAAAGGAAAGAAAAGAAGAGAAAAATTACCTTTGGAAGTTTGGATAAAAGCCCCCAAATTATGAAACCAACTCATTTGTCATTATAAGCTGACAACTACTTATTTTTTAATTTATAAGTTGATTTTTAAATCAAAATAAATAAGTAAAAATTTATAACTTATTTAAAAATAATTTATAAATTATAATTAGTTTAACGAAATGTAACGACTATTTTACCCCCTTTTTATTTTGCTAAATTACTCATCACTACCCCCTTTCAACCTAAAAAGTGATCTTGCTCTTCAACATAAACAAAAAGTACGCAACCGCTAAAATTGAATCTCTGCTCTTCTCTCTCTGCGCTCAATCCGTCGATTTGTTGGCTTCTACCTCCTTCCCTCCGCGACTGTTACTCCTGCTACTCCTTCCACTCCTTCGATTGCTGTTAGGTACCAAACCCTAGACCAAATATTTGATTTGTATATATATAGATGTGTGTATTATGTTATGTTTGAACTTTGGCATGTGATTTTTCTTCTTCCTTACCTCTTTAATTTTGACTGTAGTTTCAGAGCCCGTAGGTTTCGATTCAATTCCATTTTTCGTTAATTTATGGTGTTCAAATGTTTGATTGATTGAATGACTTGCTGTATACTGGGTTGTGCTTAATTAGGAATATGTGAGCAGCGTAATTTTAGTAATTTTCAGTAACTTGGGTTCTGTTTACATACCTGGGTTCTGCTTAACAATTGGATATAAATATATTGGTGCAAAATTATATTTTTGCACTATACATGAGTGTACCGGTGCTGGTCACTGTTTCCTTTCACTTTCTGCTACTATTGCTGTTCCTTCATTTCCATTTCTAGTTGTAGGTAATTAATCAGGTTCATTCGGTTTAAATTGGTTAACCTCATTGGAGTTGGGATTAAACATTTGTATCAGAGGCACCTTCCTGGCACCATTGCGAAAATCAAATGAGTTGTGTTCTACTTCTACATCAACAAACTACTACTATTGCAAATTTCTTGTAATTAGAAGATAACCTATCAAGTCCCTATAAATTTTAGTTTTTGATCACAAGAATTTGCTGGGTGCTTTAAGTTAGAAAACCATAAATAGAGGGTGGTCTTTTTTTTACTGGAAATTTTTGATCCTGAATGTTGGATGTTTGTTATATTAATTATACTGAATCAGACGATGCACGTGAGTTTTCTGTCCTTGTTCTCTTTTGAGTTGATGTACTTTCTTTCTAGAATTCACACCATTTTACTATATCTATTCTGTTAGCTGCTTAGCTATCGCCACTTAAGTTTTCATGCTATTAAAAAATCTGCAGAGGTATATCAGTTTGTTTTATTAGAACTGCACATACTATTTATTGGGTCGTATATATCATATATTGATTCAATAAGGTTGGTGATGATTTACCTACGTTTTGGGGTGAAGCCAACTGATTGCAACATTGTCATTAATGGCTATAAAATCTTTCTCATTTGGTTTTAGAAGTGAAATATTAGCACCTGAATAAGCTATAGAAAAACTTCAATGTGGCAGAAGCAATTAGAAAGAAAGTCTTCCTTCACCTCTAGATTTCATTTTTTCGGATCTCACTACAACTAAACTTGGAATGAGAAATAATATTGCATTAAGAATCTCTAATTTGGAATAAGATTGTAGTTGATATGTTTAGAGAATTTGTTTAGTGTTTAATTTAATGAAATTGTGGATGATTGTTATGAATCAATGTATTTTTTTATTAATGTCCTTTTTAGTAATCTTTAAATTTGATTTTAACTTATAAGTCATTATCAGCCGAACAATTCATAACTTGTCTTAACTTAATTTCTGACTTATAAGTTAAATTGGTGCCAAACGCTTTTACTTATAAGTCACAACTTAAAATAACTTATAAGTAAACTTATATTTTAACTTTAAGTCATTTTAAAATAAGTCGTTGCCGAACGGGCTTCCCCCTCAGTTTTCGTCTGATTTAAGAAATTTTAGGCACCAAATTCCATCCATCGTTTCAGTCCGCAGACACAGGTACGATGGTTTCATGGCTATATATATATATATTTATAATTATATATATATATATATATATATATATATATTTGCTCCTCTCTTTCATGTTTCAATTGCTTTAGTATATATGTTATATGTATATATATCAGTATTTATAACTTAAAATTGCCGACAAGTTTCAATTGCTATAGTAATTGTGTTATATGTATTTATATCAGTATATATAACATTAAATTGCTGAGAAGATTGAATTGTTTACATTATACATGTTATATGTATGTATATCAGTATAAATAACTTTAAATTGCTGAGAAGATTTATTTGGTATAGAATATATGTTATATGGATGTATGTCAGTATATATAACTTTAAAGTGTTGAGATTCCGATGTGGTTCTGTGGCCATGTGATGTGGCCGTGGAACCACTGGATTTGTTTTTTCTGAAGTAGTTTTGCGACGATTTGACGCTAGGCAATAATTGGACGGAATTGAGTCTGAAATTATTTGGTGTTGCAATTGTTGCAAAGCGTGTGAGGTACAATGAAGGTGAGGCAACAGAGGCAGGGGCCGAGGTGAAATTAGAGCCGTTAGATCATTATTTGGTGGTTATAATCAAGACAGCGGGGTAGCTCAGGCTGGGTCAACAGCGAACTAATCATAATTGTCATGTAGGCGTCCTGGCATTGAAGTAGGGTAAGACAATGCCTTGGATGCCGAGTCGTCAAGACTCACGCATTGGTAGCGGGCTCAAGTTAAGTGATTAAGTTATTTTTTACCATGACTTATCATAACCCATAGACTGTTCCAATTACCCAATTAACTCAACCCATAACCCTAACCTAACCAATGACCCTACTCCTTTAAATGAGAGTGATGTTCGTGAGGGAGATGGAAATGATTTCATAGTCGATGACTTTGCTTGAGCTATGACTAGAGAAGAGTGGAGACTTTTTCATAGTGTTAGTTATTATGTTTTTGGTTTTAGTGTATATAAAATTTTATTGTGCAATATACTTTTGAAGTAAAATAAATAATGTATAAATAACAAAACATTCATAGCAAAAAATATTACAATTTTTGCTCCTAGCTTTTTAGCTAACAGGTGAGCCGGCTGAACTAAGAGTCTAAGTACCTTAGTGACAAAATATACTTTGAATCAAGATTTTACTAATAAAATATCTTTTAACATACCAAAAATATTATTAAATAGTATTAAAATTAGAAAGTTAAAAATTAGTATCAGTATTACTAATACTAATACGAGTACTAATACTAATACTAATACTAATATAAATACTAATACTAATTAGTAATAGTATTATAGTGAGTATATATAGTATTATATATAAACTCACTATATGTATGAAATTGTGTTTTCCATTCTCTGGAATATCAATGCTGAAATTAATTAGATATGAAAACCAAGACTGAAAACACAATAGGAACAGGCAAAAAGCAAGCTAAAAGAGAAAGAAATGAAGGTCTGAAGAAATGGGCAAAGGTCCAAAAATGCCTCCGATGTTTACCCCGATATTCTACTTACACCCTGAATTATTTTTTTTTCCAAAAGTACACTCAACGTTACAAATTTTGGCTTAACTATGCCCCTCCCGTCAACGGATCTGCCACTTAGATAAATGTGGCTGACTAGGCTGGACACATGGCAAAAATAAAATTTAATTTTTTATTTATTTTCTCTCTCCCTCTTTTCTCTCTCTCTCTCCTTTTTTTTCTTTTCTCTCTTTTCTCTCTCTTTTCTCTCTCTCTTTTCTTCTTCCTCTGTTCCTTCCTCTGTTCCGTTATGCAGATAATCATTCAGTTCAGTGCATCATCATTTCCACAAGGTCTACTTATAAGATGGATTCTTCAAATGAATCCCCCCATTACAATAACCTCTCTCTTGCTTCTTTCTTAGCTCCAACACATAATCCATCAGACCATTTTGACAACTGGGGTCAGAATATAGAACAGGGGAATGACTCCATGCTGCTTTTTGACAACTGGGGTCAGAATAAAGCAAGGTTATTGATGAAGGCCAACCACCATAATGATGCATATAAAGAGATGGATAATGTAAAGGGTGGCTGCAAAATCCAAGCACTTCTTTGCCCTCTCAATCAAGTATAGCAAATAACCAGCCCTACACAAACATTAAAATTAAAATTAAAATTACGATGCTCTAGAGACATTTATTACTTCTTCATAGTAATTTCAGCACAAGCAGCATAGACCAAAAAATCAAATCAACACAAACAATTCAACCTCAGGTAACCCAAACCATCAACTTTTAAATAACTAAACTAGATAGAATTAAAGGGCAATAATAATTCATATAATCTCAAATTCTACTATTTTTTTTCACAAATACCCAATTCTTTAATTTCTATAACAATTCATAAAACCAACTAACAAATTCATGAAACCCACAAAAATTATACGATCAATTTTCAAGTAGGCCAATAAAAAAAATTAAACAGGGGTATGACAAATAAAAGTTAAATTGAAATTATGGGTATCAAAAAGATTCAAAACCCTCACCTGATATCAGCTCCAATCTCTTAAATTAAACCCATCAAATCTATTCAATGAAATCTATAAAACCCTAACCACTTTTGAATTTTTCTGTTACAAGAAGATAGAGATTGAGAGGAGAGAGAAAATAAATGCGCAACGCTTTGTATACATCGTATCTGTGCAAAAAGATAGACAAAGAGGGATGACAGTTCCGGAGTTTTTGTTGCTTAAATCCATCGGAAAATCACCAGCATAAGAAGAGTTAGTCAAAGAATGATGAAAGTTAATGAAGAGAGGGATTAGAGAGAGAATGGGGTGTGGTTAGTGTTTAGAGAGTGAATATTTAGTTTAATGGGTGAGGATGAGTTGGAATTTTTATTTTGTTTTTTGTTTTTGTCATGTCAGTTAATTTTAACGTCCGTTTGTCTAGTTGTCATTTTTTTTAATGAGGGGCATAGTTGAGCCAAAATTTATAATGTTGAGTGTACTTTTGGAAAAAAAAATAGTTCAAGGTGTAAGTGGGACATCGGGATAAACATCAAGGGCATTTTTGTACCTTTGCCCCTGAAGACATTATCTAGTTTTTTGTTCAAAGTATTTTATTACTTACAATTCACCCCTACATCCGAAAATTCATGCTTTGGCCTCCCATCAAACTGCCACAAATTCATTTAGGAACGGATTACGATTGCATTTGTTTTGTTATGCTCACTGTTATATGCTGTGGAATGCTAATCATTAGTGCGTTTATAATTTTAGTGTCATGATTTCGTATATGATGTGGAATGTTAATGATTAGTACTTTGAATTATTGTTTTTGACCAACTGAACAACATACAGCTGACTTAGTACATCCAACTTGCACAGTGAAAATGGTTTCTGGATTAATAAATGCTAATCCTGTTGTGTATGAGAAAAAGGAGCGTCCGACCTCGTACTGGACCTGTTGATATTGATGATGAGTATGCTGTGGAATCCATTGACCAACTAGAAATTTTTGATATCCTTTTTGTCTGATTTATTTATGCTAATTATTTAAATTATATAGCTGTAATCTAAATTAAACCTGGTCTGCTTTTTCTTGTTTAGTTTGTGGTTTGATTTTACATGTTCTCCACACCTGTAGTTCTATGTTTTTTTCGTCATTGTGTACTGAATTAGAAAAGGAATTTAGGGTTCTAAAAGTTGTGTGTTGCTCACAACTATTATATACAGTTAGGCATTAAAGATACATGTGCAAATTTAAGTCGAATTAAAGATACAGTTAGGGTTCTTTTGGTTAGGACTTGTTTACAATAATAGATCATTTTTAAAGATATTTGTGCAAGTTACATAAATGAGGGTCTGAAGAAAAAATATCTAAATTTGAAGGATTTGAAATTATTCTTTTCAAAAAATGTGAGTGGCCTGGCTCCCAAGGTACTCAAATAGCTCGTCCTTGATATCTACTATCCAGCTATAGGCTCATAGAAATAGTGTACCCCTCAAATCATGTTTCAACCACCAAATAATTGTGAAACCCCTCAAATTTCCTCAAATCATGTTTCAACCACCAAATAATTGTGAAACCCCTCGAATCATGTTTGCTACTTTCATCCAAGTAAGATTCAAATTCCACATCTTACATTAAGATGGATCTTTAGTAAATAAAAGATTCCTCTTAGTTTTTTCCTTATTGGCTCTCTATTTCGATTGGTTTTGAGATTGTTAGTAGGTACCAAATTCTCAGTATGGGTGGCTGATGAATTATCATGCATTTATTTGTTCTACACATTGTAGAAGCTAAAAAAGTTCCCACGTGCATGTAAAAGATGAATTTGGTAAAAGTGGCAATGCAGTACTGAATACTGGGTTTAAATTTAAGGAAGAAAAAGAAAGTGTTTCCTTGACATTCTTAAATCATATTAGAGACATAAAAGATCCAGAGCATCCATATTCTTTGGAAGATTTGAAAGTTATAACAGAAGATGCAATTGAGGTAGATGACAAGCACAGCCATGTACGGTAAAATACTTTCTTCTGCCCTATTTTTAATTTTGTAAATTAAAGCTAGTTTGATCATCTAATTATCTAATCAAAAATTTACTCCTTGCTTCAGGGTCACATTCACTCCAACAGTTGAACATTGCAGTATGGCAACAGTTATTGGCCTTTGTTTGCGAGTGAAACTTATGCGCAGCTTGCCTACTCGTTACAAGGTATGACCTTTATACTCTTCCAATAGCATGATTTAAATATCATCTTTAATTGAATTGCTTATTTTCTAGTGAAGGATTTGAGTTGAACGAGCATAATTCAGTTTAAGTACATGATGAGGATGTGCTGTTTTTCTTAAACATTTGGAAATAAAGAGCGGCAAGCTTTTTTTAGTAAATAATGCAAAAAAACTTTCATTTAAGCTTTTATGGACGTTTCGCTTGAAATTTTTGTTGTTTCTTTAATCACCTTAGCATTGGGAAGTGAGGCCATATCCACAATCTGGTTGACTGAAGCTGACATGATTTAGCCATAGCACTACCCAAGCCCCTTCATGTTGATGATTTCTTTGGCAGTAAGTTCAAGTTGATGGAGTATGAGACATTTAGACATCTTACATTTCTCGCATATTCGAATCCTTAGGTAGATCTCACAAGCTCACCAAACATGTTCCGCACTAGGAGCTGGAAAACGATTCTCTGCATTCAGCTTAGCTTCACTAGTTTACCAGCACTTTATGGTAGCAATTTGATGGATTGGTACTTTTGTCCCTGAAAATCTTAGCTTTGATCACTCGGGAAAATTTTCCCGAGTGTTAGCAGCTTAAATTTTCAGGGAAAAAAAGTATCATTCGTCAAACACTTTGACTTCCAAAGATTAGATATATATATATATATATATATATATATATATTCTTTCACAGTCCTCGTAGGGCTTTCCTTTATCAATGTTCACACCTTCTCTTACTCAACAAAGCAGACGAACATGGACAATTTAAGGACTTGGTCAGACCTTAAGGCTTTTCTTCGTTGGGGTTCGAGTTTTGATCAAAGTGTTCCCAAAATTACCATATATTCTCTTATTGATTTAGCGAACTACGCTTTGATACTTGCGCTTCCCAACACGGTACCCTTACGGTCAGAAACTCTACCATACCATGTTTTAGCCTATGTGGCATACCACATTTCAAGTAACACTAGTTTTGTCCACTTGGTTTTATTAAGAGAGTTTGTTATTCGCTTGGTGGTTTTGGAGGTGAATGTAGAGTAAAGTTTCAATGAGCTTCACTTAACCTCTCTAGTGAAATGAATCTGAATTTAACAGGGATTTGGTGAGGTTAATTTTTTGTGGAGGGGTTGTGGATCTATGTAATTTTTAGAGAGGGAAGAAAGCTTACTAGAGTGAGAAAAGAGAAAATTAAGAATAAGGTCATAATAGTCATTTGGGCTTTTGATATGACCGTTGGTGATTAATCCCACTTTGCATTTGGGCAATTGGAATACGCACATAGTTAATTTAGAGAAACAAAAACTGTCTCATTTAGATCAACACAGCGTTTTTTTTTGTTTAGTTTATAGAACTGCATGTGGTCAAGTGTGTATACCTCATGTGATTATATGCATTCTACTTTACAGTTTTTTTTTGTAATTGGATCAATTATCTTTTTCAGAGTCCTAATTGGAAATTATGGTAAAGTTTAGGAATCAAATTATGAGTTTGTCCTATTATTTGGTTCTAATCACGTGAGTAGATTGAATTTTAGGATTTCATATGACGAAAAGCCTCTAGTCACCAACCAAAAAAAGAGAACAACCTTTGTTGTGTTTACCTAATGGTTTTATCACAAGACAACTTTAGAGCTGGATGCTAGCCTTATCGTGGTTGATCTTGATTTCGGTAAACATAGGTCAGCTTTTGAGTCTACTTCTTAATCTAACCACCAATTTGTTTGAGGAGCTATGTGTGTAATGTTTTGCTTCAGTGCTCTAAGGTGTTGCTCCACAATTGGGAGGTCCTATCTGATCTTATATATTTTTCATTTACTATATACTATATGTAAGTTGTTCTGCGCTTGAAATGTTGGAGTTACAGAAAAGGCTAGATGCTTCTTTTGCTTCTTGCATATCTAAATGCTCTCTTATTAATCTCACTTTCCTTTCTTTGGGTTCTTCATTTTTTCTCTTAATAATTTGTGTTTTCTAGGTGGACATTAGGGTTGCCCCTGGGACTCATGCAACTGAAGCTGCAGGTCTCTCTCTCTCTAATATATATCATGCATTGTACTTCAGATATGTCTCGAAATTTCAAATGTGTTGCTTGTAGTCTTGCTATAAACTTCTAATAATGCACTATTTCGAATGGTTCATTTTGCTGATATATGATTACAGTCCATCTAAAATGTTTTGTTGTGGTCTGTGGATAACCTGAGCCCATGTATGTTGGTTCAAGGTTCCTGGTAAAGCCATAAACAAACGAATATAAATTTCATAGCAAATCCTATCTTTCTATCAGAGCCATGGAGTCCATATATTGACCATTGACGTGATCTAAGTGGGATTCATTCGACCATCTTTGTGAGCACACCTTTAGATGACATTCCTGTCTTGATATCACTACACAATTACTCAATTATTTGTAGTTTAGCATTCACATATTGTCAAAGATTTGCCTCATAGTGTTAAGTGCTGGAATTCAATTTAAGGAAGGGATAGTTTTAGGTTTCAGATCTATTGTGTATGAAACATAACATTTAGATGTTAGATCTTCGCGTACGTATACCTCTGTTTGTTTGTTTTGATGTAGGGTTTCAACTCAACTATGCTCTCAATTAATCTTTTAACTTTTGAAAATGGTGCTTGCGCCAGTGAATTGGTGATGCTGCTGTTTAGCGCTTAGTTTGAAGATCCTAATCTTGTAGATTAAGGTTGACAAATGTCTGGCATGATTACAAACGTGTGATCTCACCTTTAGATGGTGACATTCTAGTCTTCTTATCACTATACAACTGGATTTTTTTTGTTTTTCTACGTTTTGGTTTGTTTGTTGTTCGGGTTTGGTTTTTTTTTTTTCTTTGTTGTTGTTTGTTTTTTGCTTTTTCCTATTCTACCTTCCCTCTTGGAAGGGAGAGTGGGTTGTAATTCTGATGTGCACTCCATTAATCTTGAATTCTTTGATTAGGGTGTTAATGATGCTGCTGTTTGGTGGTTGCAGTGAATAAACAATTGAATGACAAAGAACGAGTGGCAGCTGCATTGGAAAATCCTAACCTTGTAGATATGGTTGACGAATGCCTTGCACCATCATATGCGTAAACGTGAACTTTGTCTGCTCCTGTTGGCATACTCTACCTATAAGATTTTGTAGAATAATCTCTGCACTTGTGACAGTATGTTTTTTTAGTCTACAAATCTTCTTCCCTTTTCTCATTGTGTCCTACATTTGTTGATTTTATTTGTATTTGAGGATGTGTATTTAAATTTATAAAGGTGAATAATGATGGCTATTACTATCAAAGAAAAGAAAGAATAATGATGCATACATATTGCCTAGCATTATTAATGTTGTTGAATAATTATATATGTAAAAGGGTGATAACTAATCTTATTTGGATGATACGGCATCGTTCGTTCACACGGACAAGTTTGCTCTTTCCTTCCCTGCAAACCCTTACCCTATCTGTCTCTATCTGCCTCTCTCTCTATTCATCACTATCTACGTCTATTTTTATGAATTTGTGAATGCAGGTGCTGGTTGAGTGGTTGGTGCTGGTGGTGGCATGGTGTTAATTGTGGCTGTTGTTGGTGTTAATCCGTATAGGATGTGGTGATGGTGGTGATGCATGGTGTTAATTGTGGCTGTTGGTGTTAATCCGTATAGGATGTGGTGGTGGTGGTGATGCATGGTGGTGGGCTGCGATGGTGGTGTTAATATTATGTTTTTCTGGTGTGCCGGTGGTGTATGGTGGTGGTGGTGTGTGTGTGCTGGTGATAGTGGTGTTGGGAAAGGGCAAGAAACAAATTAAAATAGAGGAAGGACGACGTGCAAAAGGCTAATGCACTTCCCTTGTGCTCTAATTATATTTGAACAAACATTAATTCAAATAGATGGGCATTCAAACAAGAACGAAGTATACAAACCTTCCAACAGATACATATAGCAAGTAACTAGCAACTTTAACTTGTGGAGTAATACTCCAAAATGATTTTAATACACGTCAGTTTTAGGGATTAGCCATCACGGTAACCCATCAAGGAAAAAGTTAATAAAATTCCAATCACAACAAATCATCTCGTCCTGGATCATGGCGTAGAAACATGAACTGTCAAAAGTGGATTTACATTTTTATATATTTATAAATAAACTATACGGAGAATTTCACGCCTTCATCATCTGCCGAAGTGCCCTTGAAGATTGCAAGCTTGCCCTTGTGTTCCAATAGCTTAAGAGCTCGCATAAGAACAGTACGGTCCATCCCATGAAGCTCTAAGTTATAGCACAACAGAGACAGAATATGAGAGATTGTCTTGAAAAAATGTTAATTATTTTGAGATGCGACCAAAACAAAAGAGGGGTGAATTAATCTTTTAACAAGAGTTGGCAACAGAATGAAGCTAAGTCCAATGATCAAGAAACTAAATGAAGTGACTAAGTTGATGCTTGCAAGAAGATGTCGAACCAAGTTATATGCATAAAAGGTAAAAGATAAATGTCAACGGTTCCAAACCCACTACATAGACTCGTTACTGCCTTCTAATCACAAGTATGTATCATATCAGTAAAGAAGAGCACATTAAACTGGGTACTCTACCTATATAAATGTCAGGAAGGAGGAGATACTGAAAAAAACAAACATGGTAGTCTTCACCAATTCATAAATATGAGGTGCCAAGAAGACCAAATTCAAACCAAAGACGGTAAAACACGTACCAACTTATACATAACACAGCATGATGCCATTTTGTAAGAACCCGTCCTGGATAATGACATATACTATGGTCATGATAATCCATGATGCTACAGATTTGTTTCTTTGTTTTTCCTTTATACAATAGTGATTATGGATATTTATCGTAAGTCGTAACTCAAACTTTTTCAATCTAAAAACACAAATATAATCAGAAATTACACTAGTTCGGCTATTTTTGCAGCATAAGATCTATGGTAATTTATAGTAAAAGTGGAATACCAGTCTATTCAAAAGGTTCACAGTGTGCAAATCACAATCCAAAATTTTCACAAACGAAAATAAATAAACAAAAAGGTATCAGTAATCAAAGGTAACATTAGTCGATAATACCCAAAGGTAGAAATATTTTTAATTTAAACATAAATGGCCACACTAGCAACCAAAGAGATACACCCAAGAAGCTGATGTTTCCCCAAAAAGCCAGATAACCACAGCACAACAGATTTATCATCAATTCCTTTGAAATTGTTTACATTTGACTTTGTACTAATACAATGCCAATACTTAAAAATTTAGTAGGCATCAAAACAAGTGTTTTTTAAAATCCCTGTGTACTGGACCAAGTCACGTGAGGTGGACGACCTGACCCGATGTGAGAAGATAGGTGTACAAATAGAAGCCGCAATTTTCGACACGACGCGAACACGATTCATAAATAAATAGGTTCATGGTCAATTTTCGACACGATAACTAAATGGGTTCGTGTCATAAACGGGGTTTCGACACGACACGGATTCGCCTAACACTACACAATTGTCACCCCTATGTACAAACAGGGTCTCAGAAGCCAAATATAAAACATGACAGGCATTTTAGTTCCCTTCGTCACACTTTAAACTTCACTCTTCAAAGTTCATGCTTTTAAAGATGATGTCATTTTTTTCTAATTAGATTATGTTAAAGAGTTACCAACTTGTCTTTGAATAATATAAATGTAAGTATAGACAAAATATAAGTAATGTTAAAATGGTAATTTCTCTTGAAAAGTGTGCTTGATATTGATTTCTCTTGCCCTTTTACGAGTATTTAAGTAATTGTCATTCAGTAAAACCATATTGACATTTAGAAATCAATGTTTCAGTCTTGTACCCTAGGAAAATAATTTTAACACTTGTTGTATTTCATTCGGCATTGTAGTTAAGGTAGTAAAATAGTATTTAAGTTTTATTTTTAAAATCATTCAGATAAGATCAAAATTATTGAAAAATCAACTTTAGTGTTTGTTTAAAATTTGAATGGTTTTGAATGGTCTAATGTTGTATTTTTGCATTGGATGAATTGTGGTTTTTTAATGGTAATGAGCGGTAAAAGTAAAAAAATTAAATTTTATATTTATTATTTAATATTTAAAAATCAATAATTTTGAATTTTTTCGGAGGGTTAAAATAATAAAATTTTGTCTTCGTAAGCAGAAATCAATTATCAAACAGATGCAGCAAGTGAAGATCCAACTTACTTTTTATCAAACACCTCCATACTACCATTGCCACATTAATTGAAGCTTCTTTTCAAAGTTTAATGAGGAAAATTTTTCTTTTTACTGTTTAAATTTTCCTTTTTAAGAAGTTTTATTGTTCAAAATCTTAAATATGAATAAAAAGAAAAAATCATTTCATGTAGTAATCATTTCAGATTTCAGCTTATAACAGTACCCAAAATTACCTGTTCCACAAGATTCAGTTCCCAAACGTATTTCCTCCACCGTCATCACACTATCTTCCAACCCATTCTCCCGCACCTGTTCAGTTAGTAAGAAAAGTTAAAAAGAATACAAAGAATCTGAATGTGAGCTTCCTTCGTAGCAATACATGTTACTTACAAAGCGTAAAATTAGCTCCGCCCAATCTTGTATCCGATGCCAAAGTATAAGACATCTTCGATGACTTTTATCCATCCATTCTGCACGTCCTGTTACATGAAATTTGAATAACGAATCTAACAACCGGGTTCATGTAAAAAGTATGGTCAAGCATCAACAAGAAGAGGAAATAGCTCTATATGAGTCAGTAAGATAAAGAACAAACCATCTGAAACTATGGCTGAGAGGAATGCCTCCTTCGCTTCATGGCTAAGAGACCCTGCACCACCACAAACCAACATAATTCAGCCGCAGTAGATTTTGTTGAGCAAATTAATGCAGAAATAGACTGTATTTAGTATTCATGACAGCTTGAAAGAAAACAAGCATTCAAAATACCTAATAATAACTGAGTCTAGCGGATGGTCCTAATCAGTTCTGATGCAAGGTTGAATGGCCAATAAAAATAACTAAATCGTGATGTGATAGGTCATCTTTTAGAATGAGAGAATGACTGCCCTAAGTCAACTATCCATCAATGAGGATAACAAATGATCACTTAGTGATCAAATTGACTTTTCCTATTTGTATCAACATTAGATCACATGCATTTAGCAAGTCAAACTCATGAATAGAAATTTTTGCCAATAATTGAGGACTGTAAACATTTTAACTGCCATATGAAGAACCTAAACAGTTCTGCAGCAATTGGTATGTACGATAAAAAAACAAGAACGATTCCATATTAAAAAGTACGGGGTGTGTGTGTGTATACATAGCATTACTGTCATAATAAACTATTTTAAGACTACAATTAATTAATATTAAAATTATTTATATATATATATATATGCTTGGGTAGAAATATATCTATTTTCATAATGTAGACCCTCAGATAATGGTCTCATCCTTGTTATTTGACACTCTCTTTCCCACTCAACCTAAAGGCCAATAACAATAAAGCAAACCAAATGCAATGAACAAAACCTGCAGTACTTTATCATTACTGGCACTTAAATTGGGTTTAATCAGTTGGAGCAGTTTGGGTAATTAAGAAACAAGGACCAGGGTCAACAGGTCTACATTTCCTATTAGTATAAACTCAAATTTGGATCTTCAATTATAATAATCATATAAAGCTATGATCCAATTTTGCGAAAACAAGAGTTTGGTATAGTTTGAGGAAATATAAGAGTGGAGACCATGGAGCAGAATCTGCTTCTCCTAATCAAAGCAAATCCAAACCTTAATGGATATGTATGGCCCATAAGAAAGCATTGTTGCAAATATAATGCTTAAATGAATCCTACCATTACTGCTCCTAATACAAATGTAAAAGGAACATGTACATATTCTGTATAAAATAAGGTAGCATGTCAACCACTTGAAAGAATTGTCAGATCTACATTGGGTGGTTATTCTTCCTTTTTTCGGGAGGGGGCAACCTAATAACTTCTGAAGCAAGCAAAGCAAAATGTTCAAATGTTTACAGAGAAAATAGAAACAAGAAGCATGTACTTACTCTCAATCACAGAATTAGTGAATAATGGGAATTCGTCCTCTGATCCAATTACAAATATCTTTAGTGTTTTACAATAATCAATTATCAGCTCCTTCCAAAGTTGTACCTGCTTCTCTCGAGTGTCCCTTACCGGCTGCAAACTATAGAAAATACATTGTAAATGTGCAAAATGGATAACATATTTAAACTGGTTGAAAGAAAGAAATCAGGGGCAAGATTCAACATGTTGCATATATATAACTTTCCTGCAAACAGTATTGTTTCTTTAATTTCTAGTCATACTTCCTTATTTACGTCAAACTGATTTGGATGTTCCAAGAGTTGAATGTATTGGTGCTCGAGTATTTAATTATATTTAAATGAGAAAGACTTGATGGGATCCTTGTTCTGACTTCTGATATTTCTAATGCTAAAATTTCTATTGAAACAAGGGTACAACTAATGCTAAAAGTCCAAAACTTGGGTAATTGGGTTGCTTAGGGTTGGATACACTTGCCATCCTAGATAATCTGAAGCCTGAAGGTAATCATTGTAGTACAGAATTTGTTACATAATAAGCCATATCGAATTGTTCTCTAAGAGCCGGAATTTGGTTGATTTCTAGCCAAAACAATCTACTGGGGTGATTTAACTACCTCAAATCTATAGTTTCCTTAAGTTGGAGATTGTAAAACATATTGGATATAAGAATCCAAGACCAATATGATAGCTGTAACATTTGGAACTTAGTAAAGAACTCAAATAAGTAGACTGGACGAGAGATTTAAAGCATAATGCTTTATCACATTCCCATAAGGCAAGCATGACAACTCTCCAAAGAGTACCATAAATGAAATTATTACTGCAACTTACAAAACGACTACAAGCTCAAAGATGTTTCTATTTTGTTGGGAGCATAGTAATTTACTTTTTAATGTGCTCCTTCCTGTCAGCTCGTCAGGGCAAGGGAATTTTGTTTTCAAACCTCTGGTTTGTATACAGTCTCATTTACATGTATTTACGGCTCTTCTCCTTTTTTTAATAAGTACTACCTGCTCCCTATTTGGGTCTTTTGATATGCTTTATACTTTCCAGTATGTATATGTTGGCAAACGATCCCCTACTCTCTGTATCTGTGAACAAATCAATTAAGATTATGAAAAGAAAACTTATAAGAACCCAGGCACGCTAATAATGCAGCCTGGTCCAATATAGACTGGAAAAAAACTATAGGTATGTCACCATAGAATCAGAAATTAAGGAAAGATTAACAGTTACTAGTATTTTTCTGGATTAGTCTCTCCATGCTGCCCTTGTTCCTCAACCTCCTAGTTTACGTTTTGGCTCACCAAGTTCTTCTGTCTTATTTATAAATTCTGACTGTTGAAGTAACGATGACAACTTCGAAACTTTATTGGATCATCTTACTACTTTTATCTGGTCATGTTTTTTTCACTTGATCATTCTTGTAATGTGCTTTAGAATTTAAATTCACAATTATACATTGTTCTACTCCTTCACAAGGCATCAACCTCAAAACTGTGCTGTTAGTTAATAAGCCAAGGGAAAGCAAGACAACCGGCACAAGTTAAATCTCACTCTTCTACATAGCTCAAGCAAATAAAGTAGATTCATACTCGACTTCCATAGGAGTTACATTTTAGAACGCAGTACAAGCATAGAATAAACAAGCTCAATGAGCCCATTAGACGAAAACAAACAAAATGAATTTTTTTATAAAAAAAACTCAAACTTAAATGGTGCTCGTCTCTCTGGAGATAGCGTCTCATTTTACTTTAAGACTTTTTAAAATACAGGTAAGTGTTCAACAAGGCTCATTAATTTTAATCTCATTTCCGAATTGGTATTATATAACAAAATGCTGACTCAATTGATAAAAAGTACGTAATAGATAGCAATGAAGTTAAAACATATTTAAGACCACAGATTACCACAAAATTTGATAATAAATGATAGTAAATTTAGGATAATCTTGTAAATGCTAACCAATATTTAGTATCTACTACCAAACAAATTAAAAAACATGTAAAAAATGAAACTGGAGTTACGTGAAGTATGGTGGATAATTGAAGAAGTGGGGCAGCTTAAAATCACCCAATTTCTGCATCTTTGCAGCTCCTCCTCCTTTATAAGCAATCTACAACTGCACCTCTGTTAGGAGAAGCTGTTTGGTCTTCAATAAAGATGATACTACAGTACAGTAAACTATAAAATTTGCCCCTACATAGTTTTATACCTTTCAAAATACTACCTCACATTCAAAACATAAGATCACTTGCCTTACATTTTGGAAATACAAATCTTGTATATTTTGCAAATACAAGGAAAGGTATCCGAAGGTAGTATTATCATGATAATCAAATTGGTTATTGACTATAAAAACTTCAAACTTTGCGATTAATTCTGATATATAGGGTGTGTATTGAGTAAAGCACTCATTGCTGATTTTTATTCAACGAGATGTGTGTTTGCGTGTGTATATATATAGAGAGGAGAATATTACCGAGATTTTTGAATGTTCCCCTGGAAGGTTGGCGTAGAATAGAGAGGCGCAGAATGGGATTTGAGACGCCGGAGCTCCGTCAGGTGAAATCGGATCAACCGAGGAAGAAGGGGGTGAGAATGGTTGAGTTTGGAAAGAGAACGAAAAATTAAAATTCATCAGAGAAGAGAGAGAAAATAAAACAAAAATACTATAAAAAGTGTATTATTATTTTACTTTTCTGAAATTATATTCGATATATTATAAGAATATACTCCCTCCATTTTGTATTTTTTTAAATACAAAATTAACATAAATTATTTTAATTTTAACTGATACAATGATAAATATCGTTAAATATCTAAAAAGTATTACTTATTGTAAGTTTATTGTTTCATAATTTTTAGCTTGAAAATATTTCAAATTGACTATTAAAAGTTAATAATGATGCAATAATTTAAAAGTATTTGGTAGTTTAATCATCTTAATTATTTTGAAAAATGATAATATATTTTTACTTTTTTTTTATATATATATATATGAGGAGTTTACGGTCTTTACGTATCAATCGGTCTCCTACTACCCAAGAACAAGGCTCAAAAAGCACTTTACGATGTGGTCCCTATACTTAATGTCAATAAAAGTAAAATTCAAAACCTCTAGATTTATAGTTGATCCCAAGTTCTCATATATTTTTACACTTTCTACATATAATAAGATACAAAAGCGGGTTTTAAGCTCGATCGATATAAATTTTCTTATGAACACAATAAAATCAAAAATTAAAAACATAATCTCCTTTAATGACTATTGATATATAAGATAAATAGATTTTTTATTTTTTTCTTATAAATAATACGTTTTTATGCAACAAGTATTTGAAGCCAAAGTGCAATACGAACTATGAAGACCAGGACCATCAAGTTTTATGCATAAAATAAAAGACTTTACTATTTAAGCATGTCTAAGACTATCTATAATAGCAGCAGTAAAAAAAACTTTTTAAATTAAAGTTTGTTAATTTACGTGACAATTTGAAGAGCATTATTTGTTATTTTTATATTTTGTGCATCATCAATTCAATGAGATGTACATCAAATTCATCAAGCAAAATAAATATTTTTAATTTTTCATAAATGTTTTGAAGAGAGAATGAGGTTGCAGATGTGAAGAGATTGAATGAGATTGCAAATTTGATGATTAAGGTTGAAGTTTGTTGTTGGAGATAAATTTTATGATGTGGTTCACCAATTTGAATATCTCAACGTGGTTGAATATGCTGTTGGAGATGCTCTAACAAGAGTGTCGTAATTCACGAATTTGTTAAAGTTTTGAGTAAATCCATGAATACATCTCATTTAATCCCTCCTTCTCCAATGCACTATAAAAAGAAAGAAGAAAAAAAAAAAGTGGGGTAGAGGCCTGCCTATGAATTACCTCGCTCCAATTTTTTATTTTCTTTTATAGGGTAGTCGGGAAGGAGAGAGTAAATCTGATGTATCCATAGATTTATTCTAAATTTTTTTAATATAATATGGTTTGAGTGAATACAAAATTAAATTTCACATTTATTAATTTATTTATTATAACAAAGTTCAAGATCAAGTGATACTCTAGTGATAAAGATTATTCATTTATTGTCAAGGTGTTATTTAAAAAAAAGTAGAAAGAGTTCTATCTAGGCAATCGAATTTATATTTTTCTCCCTCTTATTTTATAAATATAACTAAAATTGAATATCTTCTTCAAATCTCAAAATTAAAAATAAATAAAAAATTATATTTTAAATATATGATAGATGGAGTTCACAATTTTGTTTTTTTAAATTTAATGTGAGATATTTTTAATTTTAAAATTGACGTGGACATTTATTTTTAAGCACAAGTAAGAAAGTTGTAAATTATATTAAAAAGCTACAAATTATAATATTTATTATTTGCAAAAATTAAGTAAATTACTTGAATGTCGAGTTTTAATTTATTTATTTTTTAAATTAAAAAGTCAACAAATCACTATTAAACTTAAGAAGAGAGGGAGTAGTATCACTCTCACAATATTATTTTCCTGTAAAACGTGGAATGCATGGTCAAAATTCGTGGGTGCCGTTATTTCATATTTGTAGTAGAAAGTAAATGAAATAAAGATAAATAAAATAACGCATAATTAGACTTTTGTTTAGGATAAATTTAAGAAATTAATATTTATACATAAAATTACAATATTTTTACATAATTTATATCACATAATGACATAAATAGTGAGTGAGACTTATTTTTATATGAAAAGATATGTAAATGAACCGAGTCGAGTTGAGTATTGAGTTGTTCATATTTGATTCATAAAATTTATCAAGCCCAAAATAAAGTTTGATTGAGGCTCATTTAGTTACAAAGTCTACCACAATCTCGAAACGAACTCAAGCAGTTTGAACTTTCTCAAGCGAATATGATCCGATTAATTAGAAAATTATAATTTAAAAAGTTTGAATAATTCGTCGAACTTTATAATTTGCTCATATTTGAATCGTTTATATTTCGAGTCGAGTTCGAATCGAACTTTTAATCGAACGAGTACCCGAATCGTTGATTCATTTTATAGTTTTAAATATAAGTTTTCTAAATGTATATGTACCCCCACAATCCACTTCCCAAGTGTTATTTGACATATCCTTATTTTTGTGATATGATTAAGGGTCAGTATGGTATGATTTGGTGCAGTTTCGAACAAAAATTGTATATGAAACTGCTTTGATGTGGTTGCCTAACAGCCTAAGTTAGAAACCGCAACATGAAACTGCTTATATTGGTGCTGTGTGGTTTTAAGAATGCGGTGTGATTTTAAATAGTGCGGTTTCGACTTTAAAATCAATTGGGGAAAAAAACATGTCATACTTTTCAAATTTCAAATAAATCTCAAATATTGTTGGCTTGGTGTTGTAAATGATACCTAACTACAAAAAGTTAAGCTCATGAAAACTAATCACCAATTAATTCAAAACTTCCAATTCTTCAAATTGAAAAGTTAAAGTTTAATTAGTACCATACAAAATTTGAAGATGCATACATTACTCCAATATATTGTTTTAAATTTAAAGTCTTAAACCATACAAAATTACATATTTCAAAATTAAATTTACAACTATATTTAAATAAAACTTAAAGAACTCTAAAACATATATAAAAACATGAGAAATTTAAACAACTTATAACTTTAAACATGTGTGGTTCCTTAAGAGTACGATTTTCGTATCAAAACCGTAAGGGGTGCGATTTCTAATTGAAAAGTCACAGTATGCCATCAAAACCATTGATACGTTTTTTTGTGTACTGTTTTTGCAATTTTAACTTTTAACTTTTAGCAATTATGTCAATGCAGGGTTCTCCCAGTTGTAGTTTCTTGCAGATGTAATCATGTAAAATTATTGTAAAAAATATATTATTATATGAAAATTATTGTAAAAAATACTGGGTACTATATGAAAATTATTGTAAAAAATATATTATTTAAGATAAATAGATATTTATCTTGAATTACCTAAAACAATAATAAATACTTTTATTGTGAGACTGATGGAGTATTTTTTATAATACCCTCAACATTTTAAATACAGCAAAACTAATGTAAAAATAGAAAATAATCTATATAATAAAATACAAATGATTTTGAATTTTCTGCTCATCCTAATAAATTATATGGACCTTTCAAAATTTAGGATAAATTTTACCGTCCATAGTGCCGGAGGCACGAGATTGTTACTGGTATAAATATAAAAGTTAAAAAACTTAGTAACAACATAAAATAATTTTTTAAATTTCATTTTTGTTTTCCATTTTTTAAATTTCCATCCAAAAATGGTTTTAATCTCTCTCCTCTCCCGACCTTATTTACAGCAATCACAAACTCGCAGCTACTACATCTCTCCATATTATGCAAAAATCACAGTTCACCACCAAACAAAGCTTCCCGATCGCAAGGCATTGTCAAGTCGTTGTTAGTAATCAAAGATAAAGGCAAGTATTTTAAGTTCCCATATCATATTATTCTTTAAATTCCTTATCCAACTATCAAATGAATTTCATCAATTGATGTATTATTCTTTTAGCAATTATCAGTACATAAATTTTGTACCATTTGATTTCCACTGTTTGGCAGTTGAGAAAGTCGATACTTGGCGGTTTGGCTCAATAAACCTTTTTTACTTGGCAGAAAGAAGTTCATTCAGTCGAACTGAGGTTTGGGGTTTTAGATTTCTCAGATTTGAAATTATTTTTCTTTACACACTCTCAGCGATTAATCAGGGCTTGTTTGTTAGATTGATGTTTATTTTTGTATCTACTGTATTGAGTTGACTTAATTGTTGGTTGTTGTCTTAGTTGAATCCCACTATTTTTGAAACCAGCTCGAAAATTGTGGAGAAATGGCCATGTAAGTTTGTGGGCTCTCAATTGATTATGTTATAGTTACTATGTTATCTTATGAGATTTTTAAATTTGAACTTTGTTTATTTTGATGGTGGATTAGTGTTGCTTCTGCTCCTGGAAAGGTTTTGATGACAGGAGGATACCTGATACTGGAGAGGCCAAATGCAGGGCTTGTACTCAGTACAAATGCTCGATTCTACGCAATTGTCAAACCGCTTTACGATGAGCTTAAACCCGATAGCTGGGCTTGGGTGTGTTATCTTTCTTTCTGACACTTTGCTTAAGTGGTTTATTATATAACTCCCTCAGTTCCAAATTTAGATATACATTTCAAATACAATGACCTTTAAGAAATTTTTTATTTTTCCCAACATTTGCTTTGCTAGAAATATAGTAATTGGTGCCATGAGTGACAATACTCAATCTACATAGTATATAAGTAACGACATGTTAGGAACATGTGACTTTATAGTCTAAAAATAAAAACGCATCTCTAATTTTGGAACGTACTAAGAAAATGTATATCTAATTTTGGTACGGAGGGAGTATTTTTTTTATTGTTGTGAACACTTGGCACTTAAATTTTAGTGATAGGGCATGATCTGGCACTTGACTTAAGTGATTAATTTTATATTTTGTTATTGTTGTTAACACTTGGCACCTAAATTCTAGTGATAGGTTATGGCTTCTAATTTAAACCATAAATGCTCAGAATCTTTTGTAAAGCACGTTTCCTCAGTACTCAGATGCACATATGATATCTTTTTCTCAGCTTGATGAATAAATGCTAGAAAGAAAATCTATTTGTTTGGCGAAATGCTCATTTATCTAGACTTTACAACCAAACTGGTTTTCCAGGTTAGAGGAAAGTCTTTGACTAGATATTTGGGTGCTTGTTTGCTAGCCAATATGTCTAAAATCAATTTATAATTGATAAATATTCTCTCTTTTTCCTTCTAAGGCTACAAAACCAGGTGAGACATAAAATCCTTAGTCTTTTAAAATTTTGGGGACCTTGAGGCCGAATACTTGGGGCCAACTTAGCTATCTAAAAAAAGAATGCTAGTTTTTTTAGAAAAAAATTAGAGTGAAAATTGAAATAGATTGCCATAATGAACTCCAGAAGCTTTATTTAACAATAGATAGACAGACTATCAATCTGATATTTAGCTGATTTAGATGACCTTTGTTATTGCTAAGAATCAAACTTTGTTACATTTGGATCTTTGGTATCTAAAAAAAGAATGCTAGTTTTTTTAGAAAAAAAGAGAGGAAAAAAGTAGAGTGAAAATTGAAATAGATTGCCATAATGAACTCCAGAAGCTTTATTTAACAATAGTTAGACAGACTATCAATCTGATATTTAGCTGATTTAGATGACCTTTTTATTGCTAAGAATCAAACTTTGTTACATTTGGGTCTTTGGAATCTAAATAAAAAAGAATGTTAGTTTTTTTAGAAAAAAGGAAAAAGTAGAGTGAAAATTGAAATAGATTGCTATAATGAACTCCAGAAGCTTTATTTAACAATAGATAGACATACTGTCAATCTGATATTTAGCTGATTTAGACAACCTTTGTTATTTCTAAGAACCAAACTTTGTTACACTTGGATCTTTGGTTGAGTAGTTGACCGTTGTGCTTGCTTAGTACTTTCTGGGCCTGTATTTTGTTTATGTTTCAATCTTGCGATTCTACCTTTCAGGCATGGACAGACGTAAAACTAACTTCCCCCCAGATGGCAAGGGAAACTACGTACAAAATGTCACTAAAACATTTATTCCTTCAGTGTGCCTCTTCAAGGTATGTGTTATTATTGGTGATCACTGTTCGTCGTTGTACTACATTACATCAATATTCCTTCTTCTATGACTGCATAACCTTTCGTTATATATTTTTTTATGCATAATTATGATTGCAATCAAAATAATCAGAGTGATCTCACTTTTGTTGTTGTTGTTAATCATGATCTATGTGCAGTTATACATTTGATATAAAAAACAGTTATATTTCATGGCTTACCTATCAATGTATACATATATATGTGTATATATTTCATGGCTTCTCTGACACTGTCAAATGATTACAAACCGTATATGCATCATTTGAATCTTTACTATTGACGTTTATCATTATTGGATTGAATTTCAGTAACTCAAGGAACCCCTTTGTAGAGTATGCAGTGCAATATTCTGTGGCAGCAGCATATGCAAGCCTTGACAATGATAAGAAGAATGCATTACACAAACTTCTTCTGCAAGGTATTATTGATGCACCATATCCTTGTCTGCATATAGAAGGCAAAATAAATCATCAAATCTATGCCGTCATGCAGGTCTTGATATCACAATCTTGGGTTGCAATCAATTCTATTCGTATCGTAATCAGGTATTTTTTAACATTTACAATATTCTTGAAAATTTTCAGAATTTATCCATTGATATTTAGGGGCATTATTTTTCTTAATTTTCTTGGTTGCCAATTCTTGTTATATTTCCATCTCAGCATCTAGCAACATGTTGCCATGGTTCTGATATAGATATATCTCTTCCTTGCATGTTTTGTCCAACTAGCAACTGATAAGTAATATTTTTATGAAAATTTGCGAAAAGAGAAAGGAACATATGTGCTTGTCACTTTCAAATAGTAGAGGCTCCAACAACTCAACTTTTGGTTTTTGCATCTATTATACAACTTCAATGTACTTGAATTCTTAATAGTTTCACTTTCCCCCATTTAAACTTTTATATAATAACAAATTGTATTTGCCTTTGTATGAATGCTGCGCATAGATGACCAGACGCGTGCAATATTGTAATAAATGTAGTTGGTTGTCCACTTGCTGTGTTTTCTTTTGCTACCATAGTGAGTGTTCTTGCTGGCACGACACCTTGGTTGTTGGTACCTTTGGTTGCCACGCAAAGGTTCTGTTGGTGATGAGAGATTTGTTCCATTATCTTATGCCTCATTGCTTCAAAGGCTATGGCTCTTCATGTCCTCCATCTATAATTTGCATTTGTTGTTGCATTAGCTATGCCATAGTTTTTAGCATTGCATATATGCTAGTTATGTGTGGATAGTGAAGTGACATGAACATGGGGCAATCTGCATAAACTATTTTTGGTGTTTGGGACTATTAATTGTATTTAGATGCATAAAATAAGGTAGCCTACCTTTGCAAAATTGGATGAATTGTTTATAGGTGCGACCTTTTTTAAGACAAAAAACAAGTGGAATAACTTTGTTTGATTATATCAATATGTGATCACATGCTATATGAACTTGCTTTTATGCTTCACTATTTTTTGTATGTGATTATCATGAGACTTCTTTAATATGTATGATTTGAGTTGTGATCTTTATGATATTATTGAAGTAAAGATAATGTTGTCCCCCGCCCCCCTTTTTCTTAGATTGAAGCCCTTGGTCTCCCTTTATCCCCGGAATCATTGGCCACCCTTAAACCTTTTACTTCAATTACCTTCAACGCCGGAGAATCAAATGGAGAAAATTCCAAGCCTGAAGTTGCAAAAACTGGACTGGGATCATCTGCAGCCATGACAACTGTTGTGGTCGCCGCATTGCTTAGTTACCTTGGGGTTGTTAATCTTTCATCATTGAGTGAAGATCAAAACCAAGAAATGGACACTGCAGATCTGGATGTGGTGCATGTGATAGCTCAAACTGCTCATTGTATTGCACAAGGGAAGGTGGGTAGTGGTTTTGACGTCAGTTCTGCAGTTTATGGAAGTCAACGTTATGTCCGGTTTTCACCTGAAGTTCTTTCTTCGGCCCAGGTCTCTCTCTCTCTATATATATAAACAAACATTTAAAATATCTTTTTGCCATAAGATTTTAATTACAGAGTATAATGTATTACATAATGCACGTAGAGGTTGGCTTTCCGTTGTTGCCATTAAGTCTAGAAACTTAATATGGTATCCTAAGTACTCGGGACAAAGTTTAAGTGAGCTATAATTTTTTAGCTTACTAATATGCAAGACTATATCCTTAAGGACCTTAACTTCAATTAATTCACGCAAGTCCATATTTATTTCTTGGAGGAACTTTCATTTAAGTTCTTTTATTTATATGTATTTCTGTTAAAGAGTTGCAGGGTGCAGTTGGAGGCCAGCCATTAGATGAAGTTATCACTGATGTCCTAAAAGGCAAATGGGACCATGAGAGGACTAAATTCTCCTTGCCTCCATTGATGATGCTTTGGTAAGTATATAAACATTCATTGTATTTTGTATTTTGCATGTTTATATGCATTTGATTGCTTGTCTAAGCGAATATGCACATATTATATGTCAATAATCTATCTATGAATTGAGAAAGTCTCCACCGATGTAGATTTTAAAGGAAAATACCTCATGAAATTCAAACATAGGAAGTACTCTTTCCAGTTTTTGAAGTTATTATTCTGCAAATATTGTCTTGGTTCGATGGGATATATATGGGGGCTGCCAAATGGTCGGAATTTCTTATCTGGATCACCATTGAGCCCATTCGGCTCAAAGAGGGTCTCAGAGCTTCAAAGGGATGTTTTCCCCCTACCAAAACAACACACCACGTTTATATAATTAGAAAGCTTTGTGCTAGCAACTACATATCTCTGCATTGACATGTTTCTTATTAAAGTTGGGCATAATAATAATGATACATTTCCGCCATACTAGGCGAGCACAGGCCGAGGATCATCCACACCATCAATGGTCTGTCTTTGTCAAGAAATGGCAAAATCGATCCTCAAAAGTCCGAGAGATACCGGACAAAGTTGTCTAATGCAAATTCAGCTCTTGAAACACAAATGAATCATAAGAAAATTGGCGTAAGAACATTGGGATGCATATAAATCGTCATCGGCAAGAACCGCACATGTAAAGTCGGAAGAGGTAATTCTTTCAATCAATTGTCTTTTTGCAACTACTTCCATATTATCTACTTAATATGTACAAAGAAAGCTTAATACTATAAATATTAGTAGTTTTTTTTTTTTTTTTAATCATGCTCGGTATACCATGGCATATGTAACAAGCAAATTTTCCGGTTATTTGATTCATTCTCTCATATCGCATTTGATTTGCGCCAATTTTCTTATGGAGGCTACACGTTATCTTATAAAGATTGCCTTGATTATGATTAAGCTTACCTAACTAATGCTGATACCTTGAACAGTGGATGGGCCAGACTAGTGAACCAAGCCAAATACAAATTGTTAAAGCATTGTTAGGATCTAGGGATGCTATGCTTGAGATCAGGTGTCAGATGCGGCAGATGGGAGACGCTGCAGGCATTCCAGTAAGTTCTCTTCTTTTTGATTGCATGCCTATTTCTCCTCTCTCCCCCCCTGTGTCTATGTACTTATGCATAAAAATGCTCCACCGCTGAGTTAACCAGCTGCTAGAATTGTGTGAATTTACGAGGGAACCTCGATTTGAGGGGAGCGTCAAAAAGGGTTATAGAATCATGATTATTAGTGTGATTAGCATAGTTGTTAGAAAGGATTCCAGAAGGATTCTAGAATCATGATTTTGGAGTGATTAGTAGAGTTAGGATTGTTCTAGATGCATGATCAATGGTAAATTGGTAATCATTGATTACTGATTGATTTTCTTTCCATGTCTAGCTTTAAGTATTAGCCTATATAAGGCTCTCTATTGTACACTTTATAAGTTGGAATAAGA
This sequence comes from Panax ginseng, assembly GCA_020205605.1. Lineage (NCBI taxonomy): Eukaryota > Viridiplantae > Streptophyta > Magnoliopsida > Apiales > Araliaceae > Panax > Panax ginseng. The sequence goes on from CM035143.1 coordinate 86,990,215, forward strand.
TTGTCTTCTAGCATTCATACTTCCCTCAAAATTTTTTAGATAAATTTGAATCTACAAGCACAGTCTTCCATCATCCACATTCTACCTAGCAACAACAAAAGTTAGTGTCCATATGACCTTACTAAAACCAAGAAAATAGATATTAGTTAAAATTACATTTCTTTAGAAAATAGAAATTAAGAGATAAATGATCAGGAAAGACAACAAATTAAAATGTCTCAGAACCCAAAAAATGGTGAAATAAAATTCAAACATGCATCTAGAGAACAAGCGATCCGGCTGAAATCACCAAAATTACATCAACAAAAGGGCAAAAATTAAATGTACAAGGATGAAACAATTACCCAACAAAAGCAAAGAAGAGAGAGCACAATACCTAAACAATAACCTGGAGAATGTCATAATTGAGATGGAGAGTAATAATATATAAATCACTATATTAATGACTCATAATAGATTTTTTTAATCAAATTAGTGTGCATAAGCTAAAGGGGAAATTCATTATTTATTTTTAAAGATAATATAAATTAGATTATTATTTAGTTTAAAATATTATATGAGACATACATATATTGAGAGTTGATTTATGCCCATATGGGGTTGGAAAATTTGATTGACAAAGTTATAAATTTTCAATTTGTGCTTCAAAGGATAATAAAATTGAAAATTTATAAAATTTTAGTAGTTTTGGACCTTTCAATTTATATATTGTACTTAAAATTTTATAAATATTTACCTTACATTATATATTGAAAGTTTTTTTTCATGTCTAAGCATGTTTGTGTGTTTAATTTGTCCATCAAGAATGTACTATGTTTGATACACGATATGTCCTTAGGATGCAGGGTTGACATTCTTCTCTTCCTCCTGTTTGACTATCTCTTTTACTATAAACCTTTCCAGATAGAACCTGAATCACAAACTCGGCTCTTGGATGCTACTATGAAAATGGAAGGAGTCCTGTTGGCTGGAGTTCCTGGTGCAGGTGGTTTTGATGCTATCTTTGCCGTAACCTTAGGGGATGCAAGCAGCACTAATCTCACAGAAGCGTGGAGTTCACACAATGTGTTGGCCATGCTAGTGAGAGAAGATCCTCGAGGCGTTTCTTTACAGAGCAGTGATCCTCGAGCCACAGAAATTACGTCTGGCATTTCGGCAGTTTATATTGAATGAGCTTGTATTTCTAATTTTCTTAAGGACAGATAAAAATTACTTGAAGATTAGGTAGCAATTGTTGTCTAATCAAGTAAGATCAGTTACTTTTGAAGACCTTACTCTTATAGAAGGTTAAAAGGACATTTGCAGGACAATAAAATCCAGACACAACACACCCTAGTAGTACTCCTAAGGCTGAACAAAAGTTTAGATGTTCCCAAGGAAGCCCAGCTGCTTCCTGTGTATCAAGAACCTTAAGGTGAGTCACCTCTTGTTGTTTCGATTGTTGTAATAAAGTTTATGTTTCATTATTCGAAGCTCTTTTCAATTAACTTTTAGAACAAAAAGTTGATTAGTACTAAAGTTATTTTGAGGCCATAGCCGCAGATTCTCTAAGGTGTTATTCAGATGATGTTCGTGATCACAAGCAATATGGATCCTGGAGTCTTCAGCATAACTTAATACTGAGCTTCCACCACATTTTAGGTATATGCCTGATGGGGTGGTATCTACTTTCCACTACAACATTTAGTCCAGGTGCACTTTCCCAACTCAGAGTCACTGAAATTGGTACAAGCAGAAAGCACACTAACTGATAATACTCCTCTGTCCAACAACATTTCTCACTAGCCATGTCCCCAAAAAGTAAGGGTGTAAATGAATCGAATCGAGCCGAGTATTGAGTTGCTCAGATTTGGTTCACAAAATTTATTGAGTATAAAATAAGGTTTGATTGAGACTCGTTTAGCTACCGAGTCGAGCAAGTTCTCGAATTGAGTCCGAGCAGTTTGAACTTTTCGATCTGAATATCAATAGAAAATTATAATTTGAGGAGATTCGAGTAATTTATCGAACTTTAAAATTTTCTCATATTTGAATTATTTATATTTCGAGTCGAGCGAGTATAAATCGAATTTGAAATGTTTATTCATTTTACAGCCTTACCAAAAAGGATAAAAATAGGGGCACTAGACAAAAATTTCAAAAACAAAGCACCGGGTGGGTAAGTAAAAACGACATAGAATTGTTCATAAAATATCATTTACAATTGATGGAATGATAAGTGCATATGGTATATACTTTCACTTGCTTTTTTTTCTTAGTATTCTTCGTCTTATATATTGTGACATTTTAAGAGCTCAAATAAAGTGTTGACGTGCAGAGAGATCACTTTCCGACTTGCGTGTCGATACTGTGTAAATCAATTAACCAAAATTAACTTCATGCTAATCACTCTCCAATAAATAGGATGTAACTAAGATATAAATAGGATATAATTAGACCACACTAATTCGGTATGGATAATCAGAAAAAGGACAGGACTTTGATCGTCCTTTGTTTCGTTAGTTCAAAAAATTACTAGTAAAAGAAGTTCAAAAGAGAGACAGAGGACATACTGCATTAGAATAGAGAGAGCTTTCTTTTTTGTTTTGTTGCTGAAATCCTTCTAAATTTGTTAGGGACACTTTAATATAAGTTGAATTTTCTTAATTCAATATATCCAATTCTTATAATTCATTCATATGTTGAGAATTTAATATGAATTAAATTTAAAGACACAAACAACAAAGAAAATAATTACTTCATCCGGCCCATAATATATGACGTTTTAGAGTTGTGCACAAAAATTAAGAAAATGATTGGATAACATTAAATATAATATCAATTGTTTATAATACCCTTAAATTCCAATTTATTATCATACTTATCTCACTCTCTCCCATCTGTAACATTTTCTCATGAGGAGTAATTTTGAAAATATTGTAATTAATTCTCTTAAGATTATATAAAATGACAAATAATTTGAGAAAAATTAAATCATCTAAAACGTCATATAGGAGGGAGTATTACTAATTTTATTGACTAAATAAATTTGCTATTGTCAAAACCAATGTGCCCATTTGAATTAACTCGTGAACTGTCAGAATCAACTCACAATTATTTTAAATTAAGATCTCTTGTCTTGTCGGTCTATTATATATAAGGTATTGATCTGCACGCGAGACATTCTAAAAAAAATGATTCTTGTCCCTAATATTCAACTTCTTTTTTTTTTGCCAAATTAATATTCAAGTTTTTTATATAAGAAACATATTTTTTTTATAAAAAAAAATATCTAAGGCTTTTCTGGGGTTTATTCCGGTGTCCATAGTTTTATCTCCTCTATCTTTCAAAATGCCAATGCACTCGGCCCACATTCCCTTGTTAGCATTAGCCGTAAGAAAGTGCACTCCCAAGTCCCAACTCTTAATTTTAGCCGTAAGGGGAGCTTCCTTCGTGTTCATATCCTTGTCATGTCATTGTCCTCTAATCATTGTGTTAAATTCGAATAAACCCCGATTGATCAATTTTCGGATATGCGGGATCACATATTCTAATATTCCAAATATACACAATTTACCATCATAAAATTAAGTCACCCTATAATCGTGCATTGATAGTAGAATAGTCACTATATATATATAGTAGAATAGTATGTATATACATATTTTGTTATATATATATCCAAATCACACCCAAAATATTTAATTATGTAAAAATTTCAGTTTCATAATTTATTTTTTTTATAGTTATATTAAAAATAAAAATAAAAAATAATTAAAGGTCCGCATTTTAAGCTTGTCCGGGAGTCCGGACAGGATCCTTATATATATAGGCCGGATCAGGTCCGGACTCCCGGACCGGACCAAAATTCGGACCTTTTTTTATTTGTTTTTTTTAAAACAACTAAAAATAAATAAATAAAAAATTATGGAATTTGAATTTTTACATAATACAGTATTTTGGGTGTGATTTGGATACATATAACAAAATATGTCTGTGCAGACTATACATATATTTTTTGGTATAGGTATCCAAATCACGCCCAAAACATTGTATTATGGAAAATTTTCAGTTCCATAAAATATTAAATTTTTTTAGTTGTTTTAAAAAAAAAGCAAAAAAATAAAATAAAATTTTGAGTCCGTATTTTAAGCCTGTCCGGGAGTCCGGACAGGATCCTAGTTATATATATATATATATATATATGGATTTCATCCGTGACAACCGCTTGCCTTGAGTACTGCTCAGCAACCAAGATTGTAGTCATTGATCAGTACAATATAAGGCCACGATAAATTTTAGTAAAGCCCATGCCGCTACAGCCTGTAGCGGCAATTACTCAATTTTCAAAAATAGTGCCAAATTATATTAAATACGTGCCAAATTACCGAATAGCTCTTCCTTGAATTTTTAAAACCCTTGTATATTACAAAGCTCACGCCACAGTAATCATCTCCTTCACCAGGGGACTTCAATATACTTTAGTCATTCTTAATAATAATAATAATAATAATAATAATAATAATAATAATAATAACAATTACTAATAGTAATAATAGTAATAGTAATAATAATAATAATACTCCCTCCGTCCCATAGTTATAGGCTGATTTTTTTTGGCACATAGTTTAAGAAAATCAGTTAAGTGGTAATTTTTCACATATACCCCTTAATATGGAATTAATGAATAAGTTAATTACTCCTTACTTATTACACTGGAACTCTCAATTTCATTGATTGACGTGTACTGACCATTAAAATCCATAAACTTTAACTAAAGAGAATACAACAACATTAAATGTGGTGATAAAAATAATGACATTGAATGTTGTTTCTTCAAAAAAAGAGTAATTGTTGAATATTTATTATAAGGGCATAAAAGTAAAACAATGAACCAACTAAATTTTATAAATAGTAAGTAACCTATATATTCGGACATCTCAAAATAAAAAATCAGCCTATAACTATGAGACAGAGGGAGTAACAATTACTAATAGTAATAATAGTAATAGTAATAATTACAATAATAATAATAATAGTGTTAATAATAATAATAATATACTTTAGTCATTCTTATTATTATTATTAATAATTATTATTATTACTATTACTATTATTACTATAAGTAATTGTTATTATTATTATTATTACTATTAGTAATCCCCTGGTGAAGGAGATGCCCTGCTGCATGAGCCTGTAGCGGCAGGGGGTTTAAAAATCTAAGGAAGGGCTATTCGGTAATTTGACACGTATTTAATATAACTTGGCACTATTTTTGAAATTGAGTGATTGCCGCTGCAGGTTGTAGCGGCGGCATGGGTTTTACTAAATTTTATCGTGGTCTTACATCAGATCGATCAATCTGGCTACAATCTTGATTGTTGAACAAGATCTTTCGCAAATCACGGTTATCGCGATGAAATCTCATATATATATATATATATGTGGGACCGATCTATAGATCATAGCCAAAGTTATAAGGCTAACATTATCCTCACAACCGATCACGACTGTCCAATCGCGAATCCAACATATATATCAATTACCAAGCCACCAAGTCCCTGACTCTCTGTCCGCCAAAAACCAAGCCACCAAGTCTCCGAAAACCCACCGTCTACAAGTTACATATCAATTACCATTAAACCCAAGTTTCTAAAAACTTGTCGTCGATCATTCAAACTAAATTGTTGGTGCTAATAGATCAATTCTAATTTTAGTTTATTTAAGAATTTGTTTTTATTGATTTTGGATAAGAAGAGTGAGCGAACAAGATGAATGCCAACAATCGGAGTTGATTTGGAATCCAACAACTTACTTGTGAAGTTTGACAACTTTCATTGGTATAGAACATTATTTGATTTGGCTCTAAAATAAAATCTCTTCATCCGCACTTTAATTGTAGAGATAGTGATTTTTTAAAAAGGAGAGTATTTTTGATAATTACATAGTGGGCCCATTATCCATAATTTTGTTTTGCGGACCTCCTCAAACTAAAGTGCGGACGAATGTGATATTTCACCGTTAGATCTGAATTTTTATGATCACAATATATTGTTAGGATAATATTAGACTTATAATGTTGACTATAAATCGGTCCCTTATATATATATATATATATATATATATATATTATAGTTATAATGCAATCAAATTTAGATATACATTTCAATCCTAGGAGTTTTGAAAGGTGTCTGAAGCGGGACTTGGGAAATATTTATCTTTATCATGTATTGCTGGTTGTTTTTGATTTTGTTGAGGGGTAAATTCGAATTTAAAAAAAATTAGTAAAGAGTTGACCAAACAGATATGTATGGACCTAGGACATGTTTGACTTCTTTTAATTATTTTGGGCTTTGAGTGCTAAGAATGGAGATATTGACTCGAGTTAGTGTGTAGTTATAGAATACTTATCATATAAAAGAAATAAAATTTTGTCAGCCATAGACAGTTGGACAGATTATGGGACAGTTGGGATAGAATAATATTTGGGAAGTTGGCTCTACTGAATATACACTCCAAAAAGTCTCCTCCAGAGAGCAGATCTTTTGTCTTTAAATTTTTTATTTTTTTGTGTCTCTTCACTTAAATTTTGACACCTAATCTTTTACTTAACATTAATTAATTCTAAAATTAAATAAAAGGACATATGTCAAAATTTAAGTGGAAAGACACAAAAAAAATAGAGAATTTAGAGACAGAGGATCTGCTCTCCTCCATAAGAACCAAAACCTATCCATTCTAATTGGAGTAAGATATTTTCTATGGAAACTTTAATTTCATTTTCCTTTTTGATATTTTCAATATATCAAATGATACACAAGAATAGCCCTCATGGCTCCAAAGGCTCCTATGTTTGATAATATCTGGAGAAATAATATGAAATGCAATTTATTTTGTAAAATAATTTATATATCAAGTAATTTTATATCGAATGTGAATTACAATTAACGTAAGACTATAAACGATAAAATAATGTGGTTATACATGGATAGATTCTTTATAATCTTTTATTTCTTATATTTATATTTGTCGATATTTAATAGGAAACTGATATTTTTACATGAATAGTCAGTGAATCTTATTTTCATGTAAAAATATCAGTATCGCTCAATCATTTTTCTTTACGGAGTCTCGGTATGAATATATTATCATATATAACAATATTAATTTATTTTTATTATAAGTAATAGTACCCCTTTGCTCGTTTTCAATTGATGTCTTATAAAAATATATAGATTAATATATGAAATTAATATTTTATTTATTTAATTGATTAAATTAAATATAAAATTTAAATATTGTTTTTGAAAATTCTTTAACAAGTTACAAAATATGTGAAACTAAAGCATCAATTATTTTTAAATTTTTTTACAAACAATGCTATCAAAAATATAACACTAGACCAGTTAGCACTCTATTGGCCAATTGACCAACTTACTCAAAAATAAACTTCATACTAACCACTCCCATTAATTATGTATGCTGCACCATTTATGATTTCTTGGCTCACTCTATACAACAAGTCTAGGGGTACATTATATTACCGATCGGTTCAATTTTATTTTATTTTTGTTTTTTTTATGTTTTTTACTTCTAAAAAATATATAGTATTTATTTTAATTAAAATTTTTATAAAATTCAGTGATTTATGTATAATTTGAATACATACAAAAAGTAGTGTTGCACATTGTACAACATTATTTTTAATATGTATCTAAATTATATATAAATCATTAAATTTTTTTAAAATTTTAATTAAAATAAATATTATATATTTTTTTATAGTGAAAATAATAAATAAATAAATAAATTTAGACCGATCACTAAACGGATGAATAATATAATATCCCTAGAAGGACTGCACTCTATATGTCCCTGTCTCCCCAACGCTATTAGCGGATCAATAAAGACAATCTTAAAAAATGTCAAATTACTCCACCAAATTCAATGCACCAACGCTATTAAAAAAGAATTTAAGCTCTTGCTGACATAAATAAATATAGAGGTATATGTATATATACAGTTATGTAGTATTATATAATTGGGCTATGACGACGGATTTTTTGGGCTATGACGACGGTTTACCTGTCGCCGTAGCTCAGAATAGTTAGGGCGACGGTTCACCCAACCGTCGCCATAGCCTAAAAAACCGTGACCATAACCGACTGTGTACATATATTTTTCTCATAAATATATATATATAAAAAAAATATGTATTGCGAATATTTATATGAATTTTTATGATTGTTAATTACGTGAATAAATATTATTAATACTTTTTTAGATATGTATAATAAGTAGATTCCTTATAATTTATATCAATTATTTATATTGATAAATTTCATAATTATAATTCAGTAAAAATTTATCGCAATATATAGTAGGATTCAATACAAAGTCTAGTAGCATTTCACCCAACAAAAATAAAAAGTTCGACATGCATGAATTAATAGTTAGCATTTAGTAAAAACCCTATTATTACTCACAAAATTTATCATATTTCTATCATTTTCACAAAAAAAATATAAAAAATCTTCAATGTTAATGACAAGGAAGTAGGAGTCCTTTTCCTAGACCAAGAAAAACAAATTTATTCGATTTAAAGTTAAAGATTTAAAAATCTGTTACAAAATTAGACATATATTTTATATGTAGGTTATAAAGTGACATAAAATTTTAACATGTCATTGTATTATTCTTAATTGAGTGAGTGGCCAGGCCATCATTATGAAATTTCTAACAAATGTTATGGACAAATTTTTAAAAAATAAAAATAAATTCCATAAAATTAATATTTTGCAAATAAATTTTAGAACTTAGAGAAAATCAGTCAAAAAAACTTAAAAATAGACACGTGTACTGATCGTAACTGTGAGATCCCAAAATTATGAAATGAAAGTATTCAATTTTCTTATAATTATTATTTTATTTAGTAATTGGTTAAATTGAGAAAGGCTTAAAGTTAAGGGTGATATGTGAAAATTTTGCAAAGTATGCAAGTTGTTATAAAATATTCGTTTGGTCGGGGAATATCCGTACGGCGGCACAATCATTGGTGGATCCCATAATGCAAGTATTGTCGTAGTAAGAAAAAGCAGCGAAATATCTTTTATAAAAATAACGGCAAAAGTATTCTTTATTAAAGCTGTTGAACTACCCTAGTAAAAATACGATGTCTGGCGCTGGTTGCGTAAGTAGCACACGGTATTGATTATTGATGCTTACGTAAGAAGTCACTCACCAATTATTGCTACAATAATAATGCTGCATCATATCTCTCATATTATTGATCAAATTATTGTCACAGTATCATCTGCATAATATATTATATTATTAAATCAATAATCGAGACGACAAAATTATTCATATTATTATTTGTAATATTGACAATGTCTAGAAGTTCTGTCAAGGAGAGGTTTGGTCACCTAATTGCGCGCCAATAAGGAGAAATCCTTATCGAAAAGCCCTCTCTTTCCTGGGAACGACCTGGTTGTTAAATATTGTGAGTTATAATATTAATGATGAATAAGTTCGTGTTGATTAAAGATGAAATTGATAGTTCCATTGTGTTAGAATTATTAGTGTTAGTGAAAATTGATATTTATTTCGATATTAATTGATTTTTGGAAGTTATACTCACCAATCGGGTAATTAATCGGATAAATGAGCAATTAATTGCTATTAATTCACATGATTATAACTATTTATTCATATGTGTGTACTATTGATTCACATTCTTGTACTATTAGGGGTGGTGGTGCAAGATTGATAATACTTGTATGACTAAGTTTAAAATGGAGGTATAGATGGAGGTATTATACTGTAACTCGTATTTTCACATGTCTAGAACTATTGATTCACATGATTTACTATTGATTCACATTATTTACTATTAGGGGAGGTGGTGCAAGTTTGATAATACTTGCAGGACTAAATTTAAAATGAAGAAAAAGAGGAAGGTATTATACTGTAATATTTTGAGCCCCAAAACGTGCAATTATCGAAACTATATTTTCCTATAAATAGAAGCTCATTCGTTCATTATTTTTTACCAATTCACTAAAGCTATAGAGCAATTATTATAGAGAGAAATTATAGAGAAAAAGAAGAAGAGAAGTCTGCTACCTCACTATTCCAGTATCCAGTTTTCTTCTGAGGTAAAGGATATTATTATTATAGTAAGGGATATTATTTCTTTCGTATCCATGAAGAGAGCTATTGTTATTCCATTCTTTATTATTATGTTGGAATAACTTTATACATCAAATCTTTGCATACACGTGGTGAAATTCTTCATTATTCCATTCTTTATTATTACATTGGAATATCACATGCATCATGGATTACGCATGACACAGTTCCATTCTTTATTATTCGCTGGAATATTCTCATTCAGTACGTATTACGCGTGACCGGTTCCATTATTCATTATTCATTGGGAATAACTTTTGTATGTAAGCGATTCATCGCATGCACAGTGAATTTCATTGTTATTCCATTCTTTATTATTCCGTTGGAATATCATGTATGTCTGGATTACGCATGACCTCAGTTCCATTCTTTATTATTCTCGTGGAATAACTTTTGCATCATGTGGATTACCGCATGCATGGTAAATGATCCTTTGTATTCATTCTTTATTAAATTGTGGAAATGATCTGTCTACCGCATGTATCTCATTTCTCATAAATTTTCTCTATATTCAGATGTTGTCAACAGGGCTCAATTATTAGAGCGAGATAACGAGTACGTTCAACCGAGGGACCACAACAAGGGTCATACTGGTGACAACAGTCATCGGAGCAACGATAACCAGCGGGGAAAGAAAAATACGGACAAAAGCGGTAACCACTCTGGTGGTAATCGTGGCCATGAAAATGTGAAGACGTCAACACCAGTAGCAACTGGTTCTAAGGGAGGAGAACGACCACCTATCGTATCTTATAAATGCAGGAAAGAGGGACATATCATTGGCCGTCCTGGCAATTCAAAGGTATGCTATAATTGTGGAAAGGAAGGACATATCGCCGAGATTGTCTTGTATGCGAAACCAAGTCCAGTGGGGATGGTGACTCAAAAGGTCATCCCGAGAAAAGTCTAAGTCAACGGTTCTGGAAGAAGCGTTTATCGTGATCGGTCAAAGTGCGAGGAACCCACACGAGGTGATCACGGTGTAAGCTAATCATAAACTCTTCGCAAGTTTATACCTTATTAGATCTGGGTTCTACCCATTCTTTTATCTCTCTGCTTGTGCTCAACATTTAAACTTGACTCGAGAGAAATTAGACCTTGACTTATCTGCTGAGACTCAGTTAGGAGAAACTTTCATTACATCTACTGTTTATAAATCTTGCTTGATTCAAGTTGGAACCATCACATTACCTGCCAATCTTATTTCATTGAAAATACTTGCATTTGATGTAATTTTAGGGATTGATTGGTTAACCACTCATCATGCTAAAATTGATTGTTTTCGTAAGGTTGTTAGTTTTCATATTCCTAACCAACCTGTTATGAGAATTCAAACAACCAAACCACTAAAGTCAATCACTGTCATATCAACCTAGAAAGCTATTCGTTTATTGAAAAACGGATGTCAAGCTTTCTTTGCCCATGTCATGGACTTGAACAAAAAACACGTTAGATTTGAATAAAATTTCTGTTGTTAGTGAATTTCCTGACGTATTTCCTGAAGAACTTCCCGGTCTACCTCCAGAACGTGAAGTTGAATACTTTATTGACCTTGAACCTGATACAAAGCCCATTTCTAAAATTCCATATCGAATGGCTCCTATTGAACTTCAGGAGTTAAAGGTCGAACTACGGGAGTTGTTGGACATCGATTTTATTCGTCCTAGTACATCTCCTTGGGTTGCTCCTGTTTTATTTGTAAAGATGAAAGATGGGAGTATGCGACTTTGTATTGACTATCGAGAATTGAACCATGTCATCATCAAGAATAGGTATCCGCTACCTCGTATTGATGACCTGTTTGACCAGTTACAAGGAGCGCAATTCTTTTCAAAGATCGATCTTATTTCGGATATCATCACCAAGATTAGAATCGAGGATATTTCAAAGATCGCTTTAACTCCGATGCGGACATTATGAATTCTTAGTCATGTCTTTTGGATTGACTAATGCTCCTGCTGCTTTCATGGATATGATGAACCGTGTGTTCTAAGAATATTTGGATCAGTTTGTTGTCGTCTTTATTGATGACATCCTCATCTATTCCAAAAACCGTGAAGATCACGAGCACCATTTGAAACTGGAACTGCAAAGGCTTCGTGATAACAAGCTATATGCCAAGCTGAAGAAATGCGAGTTCTGGCTTGAGGAAGTAGCATTCCTTGGACACGTGGTGTCAAAACATGGAGTATCTGTTGACCCGGCGAAGATTGAAGCAATACAAAGTTGGGAGCAACCGAAGTCGGTGACCGAAGTACGTAGCTTTCTGGGTTTAGCTGGTTATTATCGGAGATTCGTGGAAGGATTTTCTCGAATCGCTACTCAGATTAACTCACCGTAAAGATACAAAATTAAGTATGGAGCGAGGAATGCGAGAAGAGTTTCCAAGAGCTTAAGAGGAGACTCATTTCTAAGCACTGTTCTAACAATACCGCTCTGGTTCGGATGGATTTGTTATCTACAAATGATGCTTCAGCAAAGGGTTAGGATGTGTTCTCATGCAACATGGAAAAGTCATAGCCTATGCCTCGTGACAACTTAAAGAATATGAGAGGAATTATCCTACGTGATCTAGATCTAGAGTTAGCCGCGATCATTTTTGGCGCTTAAAAATCAGAGGCACTATTTATATGGGGAGAAAATGGAGATATATTCAGACCATAAAAGTCTCAAATATTTCTTCACCAAAAAAGAACTCAATATGTGGCAACGACGTTGGCTCGAGTTGTTGAAAGACTACGACCATACCATTCAATACCATCCTGGAAAAGCAAACGTGGTAGCTGACGAATTAAGTAGAAGATCTTATGCAGGAATGAGTGCGATGCTGTCAACACAAAGACCCATTTTGTGTGATTTACAAAAGTTGAAGATAAAATTCAAGACTCCGGGGACCCATTCGATGATGTCAAGTATACGCATAGAACCATCTTTAATCGATAAAGTTAAAGTTGCTCAAGTCACAGATCCGGAGCTGATGCGTATGAAAAAGAAAGTACAAGAAGGTGCTATTCCAGAAGCAAGAATCGATGAAGAAGGAATACTTCGAGTCCACTCCAGACTTTGTGTTCCTAACGACTCTGATTTGAAATACAAGATCATGATTGAGGCACATAATACACCATTTGTAATCCATCCTAGAAGTACCAAAATGTATCGTGATTTTCGACATACATTTTGGTGGAACAATATGAAGAGAGAGATCGCAAAGTTTATCTCGAGGTGTTTAACTTGTCAAAGTGTAAAGGCGGAGCATCAAGTGCCGAAGGGTCCATTGCAACCACTTGAGATTCTAAAATGGAAGTGGGAACACATTACTATGGATTTCGTTACGGGTCTTTCCAAGGTTTCTTAAGGCATAGATGTAATTTGGGTTATTGTTGATAGATTAACCAAGTCTGCCCATTTATTGCCTATACGGGAGACTTATTCCCTTGAAAGTCTTGTTAGTATGCACGTAAATGAAATTGTGAGATTGCATAGCATGCCAGTATCCATAGTTTCGGATCGTGACCCAAGATTCACTTCACGATTTTGGGTTAGCTTACAAAAGCTATGGGCACGGAGTTCTGATTTAGTTCTAAGATACCATCTTCAAACCAGACGGACAATCGAGAGGACTATTCAAACTCTTGAAGATCTATTAAGACTCTGTGTCCTAGACTTTAAAGGGAGTTGGGATAAGTATTTACCATTGGTGAAATTTTCCTACAACAACAGTTACCAGACAAGTATAGGTTTGGCTCCATTTGAAGCATTGTATGGAAGAAAGTGTCGCTCTCCAGTATGTTGGGATGAGGTGGGAGAAGCAACGTTGTTGGGACCAGAGTTGGTACGAATGACTATAGAGAAGATCCAAATGATCTGACAACGTATACAAATGGCACAGGATTGACAAAAGAGTTATGCTGATCTTCATCGAAAGGACATGGAATTTGATATTGGGGATCATGTATTGTTACGTATTGCTCCATGGAAGGGAGTTACAAGATTCGGGAAGAGAGAAAAGCTCAATCCACGATTTATTGGTCCATTTCAGATTCTTGACCGAGTAGGAAATGTGGCCTATAGACTCGTGTTACCTCCAAGCATGTCTCGTGTTCAAAATGTTTTTCACATATCTGTGCTTCGTAAATATATGAAAGACCTGAACCACATTATTGAGTTAGAACCAAACGAGATAGCCGAAGACTTAACGTACGAGGAGGTATGTGACGCCCCCAAAATAGGTCCATTCCATCCAACCCATTCTGAGTCGCCAAATACATGGTACAGAAAACAACTACAACTTTATTACAACAATTGTCGTACAAAATACAACAACACATATGCTTTGTGAGTTTGGATACAAATATATACCAAATGTGACACATGTCCCAACCGTGGACAAACCCTCACAAAGTGACACCTTACATAAAAGGTATAGTCAAAAACTGCTTTTAGAAACTAAAATCTTTGGGAAGTGCTCAAGAAAACCTTCAGTACATGGGAGGCCATGCGTCAGGTTATGATAGATATCATATAGCCACGTAATTATCCTTTGTTGATCCAATAGACCCCAAAGAAAAATAAGAAGATTACTATCATATTCTTCCCAATGGTAAGTCTTCTCTTGACATATCATTATCTCCACGCCTCTAATTGAGAATTATACTTCAAACAAACACCAAGATTATATAGGTAGTGCTTCAGATATATACTCAAAGAAGTGGATAAACACATCCTGTCTTATGATGATACGGTTGTATGTCATTAGACATCTTGTATGATAGTGACAAAACACCCTTCCAATATTGACGATGCAGTTATTCATATTATTATTTACAATATTGACGATACAGTTATTCATATTATTATTTACAATATTGACGATGTCTAGAAATTTCGCTGAGGAGAGATTTGGTCACCTAATTCTGCGCGCCAATAGGAGAAATCCTTATTGG
This sequence comes from Panax ginseng, assembly GCA_020205605.1. Lineage (NCBI taxonomy): Eukaryota > Viridiplantae > Streptophyta > Magnoliopsida > Apiales > Araliaceae > Panax > Panax ginseng. The sequence continues at coordinate 87,005,328 of CM035143.1, forward strand.
AAAGCTCTCTTTCCTTGGAACGATCTCGTTGTTAAATATTGCGAATAATAATAATGATAAATAAATGTTTTTAAAATATTGAGGGAATTTTTATGAAGTATTTGATGTAAATTCTTATTTTATGGACCCCATTTACCCATTTTTAAAATAATCCAGAGAAAATTATTTAATATAATAAAGGTGGAGGCCACAATGTAGGGGCCCACTGGAAGAAAAAATGAAATGAAATGCCAAGGGAATGATTTCACGGGTGGTTTATATATATATATATATATATATATATATATATATATATATATATATTATAAGTTTTGTTTTTTTATGAAAAAATAGAATATTTTATATTTTATTATACATAATGTTTGCATAGTAAAGTTATACGAAATTTTTTCTTCGTCCGTGAATTTAGAATTATGCCCGTGAACCTTTGTACATTGTGCGTTTAAATAGTATCCTTTCCATTCTCCTATAAATAAGATGCTTATTTATAATTGAAAATCACACCAGAATCAGAGAATTCTTCTTCTATAATATTGAGTGTATTTCTTTCGAGTTTTAGAAAGCTTTGAGTGTAGAAAATAGTAAAAGTTTTCATCAAGAATATATCCGCTATACCAGTTGGAATACTCTTCTTTTTGAGATAAGGGGTATTATTTTTTTCGTATTCATGAAGAGAGTTATTTTCTTTCAATACTCGTAAGGGGTTTATTTCTTTCGTATTCATGAAAAGAGTTATTTTCTTTCAATACTCGTAAGGGGTATTATTTCTTTCGTATTCATGAAGAGAGTTATTTTATTTCAATACTCATAAGGGGTATTATTTCTTTCGTATTCATGAAGAGAGTTATTTTCTTTCAATACTCGTAAAGGGTATTATTTATTTCATAATCGCTTACGATATTATTTTTCGTATTCGTAAGAAATTTTATTTCGCTTCAATATTCACAAGAAATATTATATTCGCTTTAATATTAAGTAAGGAATATTATATTCATTTAATATTAAATAAGGAATATTATTTTCGTTCAACAGTCGTAAGAGATATTATTTTTATTCAGTATTCGTAATAAATAATATTTTCTTCCATACTGTGTAGTATATAAGTAATATTATTTCGTTTTAGATTTTGAATTCTATACTCATTTTGTTAAGTTTTGGCTTCTATACTCCATGAAATTAGTAGAATATCCTTGATATTTGCGCTTCATCCAGTATCTTTTCATGAAAATATTATTATGAGCATTCTTGATAAGTTTTAACTTTTTCGTGGTTGAGAGTAGTACTATTCCTAAATTACTATTCACGAGGTACTATTCACTTTCGAACTATTCACCGGAGCATTATTCATGATAAAATTGATTTTTTTTCTCATCCAAATCATTTTTGATAGAATATTATTCTTGAATTTTACTCCACAAAGCAGTATCATGTTGACAATTTGGATATTATTGAATTCTGGATAAATTAAATTGTTAAAGTCTTTAAAATTTATCCTTGATCTCATTTGATTGAATTATTATATCATTGTCATCATACTCATGCTTATATTGTTATGAAAGTCATCTTTGACCCGTAGTGTATAGATGGACTTGGTATGATTATGACCAGGGATTATTCGGTATAATCATAACCGTAATGTTACAAATGATGTGGTAAAAATCATCATTGGCCCGTAGTGCATTGATGGACAGTTTTTGGTATGATTATGACCATGGGTTCTCTTCGGCCAAGGGTACAAAAATGAATTGTTTTATGGCATGATCATGATCGTTGATGAAAACACAATTATTCTTGGCCCGTAGTGCATGGATAATTCGTGGTCATGATCTTAAAGAATATCCTCGCCCGTAGTGCAAGGATGATTCGATGATGTGGATTATTTTTTAAAGTTCGAGTCTTAGCGATAAAATTGATGATAAACTTTTAAATCATAGAAGATAGTAGATATCATGATCTACTTGACTCTTCTAATGGATTGCTTATTCCACCGTTAGTTGTTGATCTAAAACTTGTTGTCTATTATATTCTATCGGTTGTTATCTTTGTTGAAGGCTAAGGATAATTTCTTAGTGGGCTAGTTGAGCTCACCCTTTTTGCTTTCATTATTCTCTTGAAAATGAGAATATAAATTTGGGACTAGTTAGGGAGCGGAGTGACGGTCCAAATATTTGCATTAGTAGTCCTCACTATTTTGTGAAGTAGTGTGAAAATAAATGTAATAATATTGAATTTGAGTTTGGATATTGTCTAGAAGACAATATTCATGTTGAAACTCCTAGCTTATATTTTGTCGTACTTTACACAACAGTTGTATAATTAAGTTGTATTTGAATTTTATACCATGTATTTGGCGACTCAGAATGGGTGATATATACCTATTTTGGGGGCGTCACATATATTAATTGATGTTACAGGGATAAAATATTGATGATGGACTGTTAAATCATAGAAGATAGTAGACTTCATTCTCTACTTAACTCTTCTAATGAATTGTTATTTCCGCTGCAAATATTGATCTAAAAGTTGTTGTCCATTATATTTTATCTGATGTATTGAAGGATAACGATTATTTGTTCCACATTATATAGTGTTTTGGGTGTGTATGCGATCAATTGACAGATTATTTGTTATATGTATCCAAATCACACCCAAAACACTGTATTATGGAAAAATTCCAGTTCCATAAAATATTAAACTTTTTTTTAGTTGTTTAAAAAAAAAAGCCAAAAAAAAGTCCATATTTTAGTAGCGTGAGAGAGTCCTTACCTGATTTAGACTCTCTATATATATATATACTAGTTGTGTCCCGTGTCTCAAGCACTACATGGACGGTGGAATTTATCCCAAACTTTGGACGACCCAGATAATTTATTAGGGTGAGTGAAAAATTCAAAATCAGTTATATTTTATTAGATATATATATATATATATATATATATATATATATATTATGACGCCTCCAAAAGCAGTCCATTCCATCCAACCTATTCTCGAGTCGCCAAATACATGGTACAAAAAAAACAACTACAACCTTATTACAACAATTGTCATACAAAATACAACAACACATATCTTTGTGAGTTTGGATACAAATATATACCAAATGTGACACATGTCCCAACCGTGGACAACACCTCACAAAGACACCTTACATAAAGGTATAGTCAAAAACCTGCTTTTAGAAACTAAAATCTTTGGGAAGTGCTCAAGAAAACCTTCAGACATGGGAGGCCATGCGTCTAGGTTATGATAGATATCATATAGCCACGTAATTATCCTTTGTTGACCCAATAGACCCCAAAGAAAAGAAAGAAGATTACTATCATATTCTTCCCAATGGTAAGTCTTCTCTTGACATATCATTATCTCCACTTTGTCTCTAATTGAGAATTATACTTCAAACAAACACCAAGATTATATAGGTAGTGCTCAGATATATACTCAAAGAAGTGGATGAGCACATCCTCATCTTATGATGATACGAAGTTGTATGTCATTAGACATCTTGTATGATAGTTACAAAACACCCTTCCAACGTTGGGTTTGCCTTTCACCTCAACAAATATAGACCACCGCTCTATTCCCCTGTTATCCCCACTCGACCCAAATACACTTTTATTACCCGAAAGGAATTGTGAAGCAAAAGGGTGAGCACAACTAGCTCATAAAGAATATCATAACTAAAGATAATTAAATTATCAATAGCCTTCATCGAATAAATCGTAGATTTAGAACATATGGTAGATGATAAAAATTTCAACCATAGTTGCGGTGAACGAAAGCGATCCATTAGAAGAGTCAAATAGACTATGAAGTCTATTATCTTCTCCATGTTAAAATCCACCAACAATGTTTTATCCTCGTAACATCAATCAATAATTCTGGTCCACAATCATATGAATAACTCATAATCATAATTGTAGTTCTAAATTCCTCTTCTCATCCAGGACGAAGATAATTTTCATTACCTATCTTTACCTGAAACATCAAAGATCATGGTTACACCAAATCATATTTCCTGTTCATAATCATACTAATAACTTCATCTTTGCACTACGGCCAAAGATATTCATTTGTATCACCAGTTGGTCATGTTCATCTCAACACCTGTTCATCTTTGCACTACTGGCCAAAGATATTCAACAACATGTCATCTTTGCACTACGGGCCAAAGATATTCATCAATAATTCATCTTTGCACTACATGCCAAAGATATTCCTCAACAGTTCATCTTTGCACTACAGGCCAAAGATATTCCTCAACAGTTCATATTTGCACCACATGCCAAATATATTATTATCTCAAAGAAATATATAATCATTTCAGAATTTATATAAACAATAATTATAACCATGTTGATCATTTCACCTTTGCACTTAAACTAAAGATATTCAATTATAAATTCAATGGTCACGATCATATCAGTCAACAATTCAACTTTGCACTACTGGCCAAAGAGAACCCATAGTTATGATCATACCAAAAATCTACCCATCTTTACACTCAAGTCAAAGATAAATATCATCATTAGGGTTATAAAAATGTTATATATGATAATAAAAATAAAATGATCAACATACAGTTTTAATTTCAAGAGTAATATTCATAAATCAACTATAATTTGTTTAGAAAAAGAAATCAATTTTGTCATGAATAGTAACTCATGAATAGTAACTTCGTGAATAGTAACTCATGAATAATAATTCTTGAATAGTAAACCCGACACAAAAAGGTAGAAATTCCACAATAAAATTTATACCAATATTTCGGTATAATGATATTGAAATAACATTTCTTAAACTTATAAACAATTTATTTTAATTGTTTACACTTTACTAAATAATGCATTTAATCATTCTAAAATGCCAAACTCATAAGATTTCATTACCAATAACCAAAACCCTCATAAAAAATCTGCATATAACTCATGTATGATTCTCAAGCCATAAAATCATATTTTCTAATTTTCTTACTTCACATAACATATTTAATTCTTTTACTCATAACTAGACCATTTTTATGAAAAATACCAAATCAGTTCCAAAAATATTTTTTTTCTGGGATTTAGCAGAATATAGTTCCATATTGAACAAATATTTTTCTCAGAATTTTTTAAATTCATTTACTATTTTTTTATATGGCCAAAACCGCCGAATATTTAGACATTTATCATAAATTGTACTTTTATCCAAAAATTTCAAAATTCACAGAGTACACTTATATTATATAGATGTACTCCCAATAAAAATTTCATCAATTTTGGATTTAACCACAAGGAGTTATAAGCGGTTACTTTTAAAATAGTCTTTTCTCATAAAATTCATAACTCTTAATATATAAATCCAAAAATCGTCATTTTTGGACACAATCAATAAAACTCATCAAATTATCATTTCAAATTTTTCCAGAATTTTTGAAGGTCAGAAATATTACGAAACTGAAAAACATAACAACCCTTAAAATCCCCTACTATCCCTTATCTCAAAAGAGCATCACTTCTGACTGGATATCAGATATGACGCTGAAGGAAACTTGCACTGATGAATATCAACTCACCAAGTATCTAAATACTCATAAAATACACTCAATAATCTAGAGAGAAAAAGAGAGAAAACTTATGAATTCTGGTGTGATTTTCAATTCTAACTTAGCCCTCTATTTATATGAAAATGTTAGCACGCCGAAGTAGACTTGACCTGCTACCTGATGGCTTTACCTGCTACTATTTCACCGACCAAAAATCAGCCATCTCCACCAACAACCAAGAGTGGAGTCCACTCAATTCTAGAATTTTCCACCAAAACCTAATTTTCGAATCAGTTACCTCTTAAAATTCATAACAAATTATACGCTCAATTTTAACGGTTCAAAATTTGTGGACATATACTCAACTTATATATGTATAACATATCCAAAAATTACAACGATCCAACGGTCAGATTAAATATTATAACTCACACAATAAAGCTGTAAGAACACCGATTTGATCTTTTAATACCTCTAATCCGACAAAATACTGATAAAATAGCTCAACATTAATTCCTTCATTTATAACCACATAAATAAATCCATCATTTATATCCACATCAAATAAATATTTCCTTATCATATAAATCAATAATTAATTATTCACAAATAATATTACAGAATCACAATAATGACAACCAGGCAGTTCCCAGGAAAGAGGGGGCTTTCCAATAAGAATTTTTCCTTACTGGCGCGCAATTAGGTGACCAAACCTCTCCTTGATAGAACTTTCTAAACATTGCCAATAATGCTATCTAATAATATTATTCAAATAATATGAATTATTGATCTGATAATGGGAAATACTGTGCAGTGATAATTATTGAAACAACAATAATATAAAATATCAATGCAGCAATTATTGAATCAATAAAATAAAATATTGAACTGTAATTAGTGTAACAATTATTAAGTAGTGCCTTCTTACGTAAGAATCAATAATTTAAAATATATTGTGCAATACTGGTGTCTATCTTATTCAATAACGCCAGACATCAGATTTTTAACCATCTGGTATTCCAACAAAGGTGTTAATTGGTAACAACTACTGCCAGTTATTTATAAAAACTCAATTTTTGTCATTTTTTTCATCCGATGCTTATTCGTTATGGGGCCCACAAATGGTCGCACTTGCCGCATTTAATATTCCCAAACGTAAAAGAATATTCCACGACCAAACGAATATTCCCCGACAATAATGAATATTTTATAACCACTTGTGTATTTTGAAAAAATTCATATATCACCCTTAACATTAACCTTTTATCAATTTAACCATTTACTGAATAGTTATTATAAGAAAATTGAATATTTTTATTTCATAAAATTCGGGGTCTTACAATCTCCCCTCCTTATGAAATTTCGTCCCCGAAATTTACGTACCTGGTATTTCGAAAAGTTGAGAATACCTTGCTTTCATTTCAGATTTTATCTCCCGGGTCATCATGATTTCTCCATTGCTCATCTCCTGTGATAACTTCATTTGGGTTCTTCACTTGTTGGGAAGTCATGACAACCGCTATCCCTTGAACTACTTGGCTTTGACTTGTCTGGGGGAGCATTTGGTGTCATCACTACCGTTAGAATATACTTTTCTTTAGGACATATTCCTCCTTCAACTGCCTCATCGTACTCCTGATTCATGATCTGAATCATCAATCTTCGATCCATATCGAATTCAGGTTGACCGCTATGTACAGGGTACTTCAAAACTCGATGTTGGGTTCTCCCAATTGCTTTCTAAAAAGAGAAATTCATATCATCTATTTTAGCCTTCTTAGATCGGACATCTCTTTCCACAATATCCACGTGTCGTGTGGCTTTTACCCATGCATCACTCATTCTTACTCGTTCAATTTTTTCTTCTTTCAGTTCAGATTCCATCTTTATCATCTTATACTCTGCCAAAGAATGCTTCTGTTCAAACATCACATATCGGGTAACACAAGCTTGAATTGTTGCATCCTTTTGTTCCATGATCACTTTCGTTCTTCTTTTCTGCTCCTCTAACTCATGAATACAATTTTGAAATTCTATATTTTGATCATATAATACCTCTAATAAACTCTCCTCAGGTACCTCTTCTTCCTCTTCTTCCTCACTCTTAGTTGTTACCTCTGCGACTATCTCGGGTGCAACTATCAATTCTTCACTCACCACATGGATATCTCTAATTCCTTCTTCGTCTGACATCACATTATCATGGTTAGTGATTAGAGGTATCCCCACAGTCTCATTTACTCCATTGTTAGCATTCTCAGCTGCCATTCTCAAATACTGCCATAAAATAAGGGTTAATTAAACAAATTAACATATCACATAATATCCATATATTATGACCAACCAACAATTTAAGCTTAGGTAGGACACACTAGCGAAGGATTTACTCATCTCTCCCCTCCTAGTCCTATTCCCCGATCTCCGCCATAGATCATATCCCTAAGCTCTGATACCAAATGTGACGCCCCCAAAATAGGTCCATTCCATCCAACCCATTCTGAGTCGCCAAATACATGGTACAGAAAACAACTACAACTTTATTACAACAATTGTCGTACAAAATACAACAATACATATGCTGTGAGTTTGGATACAAATATATACCAAATGTGACACATGTCCCAACCGTGGAAACACCTCACAGTGACACCTTACATAAAGGTATAGTCAAAAACTATTTTAGAAACTAAAATCTTTGGGAAGTGCTCAAGGAAACCTTCGTACATGGGAGGCCATGCGTCTAGGTTATGATAGATATCATATGGCCATAGAATTATCCTTGGTTAACCCAATAGACCCCAAAGAAAAAGAAGAAGATTACTATCATATTCTTCCCAATGGTAAGTCTTCTCTTGACATATCATTATCTCCACTGTCTCTAATTGAAAATTATACTTCAAACAAACACCAAGATTATATAGGTAGTGCTCGTATATATACTCAGCAAGTGGATAAACACATCCCTGTCTTATGATGATACGAAGTTGTATGTCATTAGACATCTTGTATGATAGTGACAAAACACCCTTCCAACGTTGGGTTCTCCTCACCCTCAACAGCTATAGACCACCGTTCTATTCCCCTGTTATCCCCCACTCGACCCAGATACACTTTTAATACCTGAAAGGAATTGTGAAGCAAAAGGGTGAGCACAACTAGCTCAGTAAAGAATATCATGACTAAAGATAATTAAATTATCAATAGCCTTCATCGATAATAAATCGAGATTTAGAACATATGGTAGATGATAAAATTTCAACCATAGTTAACGGCAGAATCGAGCAATCCATTAGAAGAGTCAAATAGATTATGAAGTCTATTATCTTCTCCATGTTAAAAATCCACCAACAATGTTTTATCCTCAGTAACATCAATCAATAATTACGGTCCACAATCATATGAATAACTCATAATCATAATTGTAGTTCTAAATTCCTTTTCTCATCCGGACGAAGATAATTTTCATCACCTATCTTTACGAAACATCAAAGATCATGGTTACACCAAATCACATTTTCTCGCTCATAATCATACTAATAACTTCATCTTTGCACTACTGACCCAAGATATTCATTTGTATCACCAGTTGGTCATGTTCATCTCAACACTGCTCATCTTTGCACTATTGGCCAAAGATATTCAACAACATGTCATCTTTGCACTACGGGCCAAAGATATTCATCAACAATTCATCTTTGCACTACAGGCCAAAGATATTCCTCAACAGTTCTTCTTTGCACTACAGGCCAAAGGTATTCCTCAACGGTTCATATTTGCACCACAGGCCAAATATATTATTATCTCAAAGAAATATATAATCATTTCAGAATTTATATAAACAATAATTATAACCATGTTGATCATTTCACCTTTGCACTTAAGCTAAAGATATTCAATTATAAATTCAATGGTCACGATCATACCAGTCAACAATTCAACTTTGCATTACTGGTAAAAGAGAACCCATAGTCATGATCATACCAAAAATCTACCCATCTTTACACTCAAGTCAAAGAGAAATATCATCATTAGGGTTATAAAAATGTTATATATGATAATAAAAATAATATGATCAATATATAGTTTTAATCTCAAGAGTAATATTCATAAATCAACTATAATTTGGTTAGAAAAAGAAACCAATTTTATCATGAATAGTAACTCATGAATAGTAATCCATGAATAGTAACTTCGTGAATAGTAACTCTTGAATAGTAACTCATGAATAGTAACTAATGAATAGTAAACTCGACACAAAAAGGTAGAAATTTCACAATAAAATTCATACCAATATTTCGGTATAATGATATTGAAATAACATTTCTTAAACTTATAAACAATTTATTTTAATTGTTTAGATTTTACTAAATAATGTATTTAATCATTTTAAAATGCCAAACTCATAAGATTTCATCACCAATAACCAAAACCCTCATCAAAAATCTGCATATAACTCATGTATGATTCTCAAGCCATAAATTCTATTTTCCAATTTTCATACTTCACATAACATATTTATTTCTTTTACTCATAACTAGACCATTTTTATGAAAAATACTAAATCAGTTCCAAAAATATTTCTTTTCTGGGATTTAGCAGAATATAGTCCCATATTGAACATATATTTTTCTCAGAATTTTTAAAATTCATTTACTATTTTTCATATGGCCAAACCGCCGAATATTTATACATTTATCATAAATTGTACTTTTATCCAAAAATTCCGAAATTCACAGAGTACACTGATATTATATAGATGTACTCCCAATAAAAATTTCATCAATTTTAGAGTTAACCACAAGGAGTTATAAGCGGTTACTTTTAAAATAGTCTTTTCTCATAAAATTCATAACTCTTAATATATAAATCCAAAAATCGTCAGTTTTGGACACAATCAATAAAACTCATCAAATTATCATTTTAATTTTTTCCAGAATTTTTGAAGGTCAGAAAAATTACGAAACTGAAAAACATAACAACCCTTAAAATCCTTTACTATCCCTTACCTCAAAAAAGCGGACTTACATTTGGATATCGGATATATTATGAAGGAAACTTGCACTGATGAATATCAACTCACCAAATATCTAAATACTCATAAAATACACTCAATAATCTAGAGAGAAAACTTATGAATTCTGGTGTGATTTTCAATTCTAACGTAGCCCTCTATTTATAGGAAAATGTTAGCACGCCGAAGTAGACTTGACCTGCTACCTGATGGCTTTACCTGCTACTATTTCACCGACCAAAAATCAGCCATCTCCACCAACAACCAAGAGTGGAGTCCACTCAATTCTAGAATTTTCCACCAAAACCTAATTTTCGAATCAGTTACCTCTTAAAATTCATAACAAATTATACGCTCATTTTTAACGGTTCAAAATTTGTGGACATATACTCAACTTATATATGTATAACATATCCAAAAATTACAAAGATCCAACGGTCAGATTAAATATTATAACTCACACAATAAAGTCGTAAGAACAATCGATTTGATCTTTTAATACCTCTAATCCGACAAAATCTTGATAAAATAGCTCAACATTAATTCCTTCATTTATAACCACATAAATAAATCCATCATTTATATCCACATCAAATAAATATTTTCTTATCATATAAATCAATAATTAATTATTCACAAATAATATTACGAATCACAATAATGACAACCCGAGCAGTTCAGGAAAGAGGGCTTTCGATAAGAATTTTTCCTTCTTGGTAGCCGAATTAGGTGACCAAACCTCTCCTTGATAGAACTTTCTAAACATTGCCAATAATGCTATCTAATAATATTATTCAAATAATATGAATTATTGATCCGATAATGGGAAATCTTTGCAAAGTGATAATTATTGAAACAACAATAATATAAAATATCAACGCAGCAATTATTGAATCAATAAAATAAAATATTGAACTGTAATTAGTGTAACAATTATTAAGTAGTGCCTTCTTACGTAAGAATCAATAATTTAAAAATATTGTGCAATACTGGTGCCTTCTTTCAATAACGCCAGACATCAGTATTTTAACCACCGGTATTCCAACGATTGTTAATTCAGTAACAACTACTGTAGTTATTTATAAAACTCAATTTTTGTCGTTTTTTCATCCGACAAGCTTATTCGTTATGGGGCCCACAAATGGTCACTTGCATATTGAATATTCCACGACCAAACGAATATTCTCCGACAACAATGAATATTTTATAACCACTTGTGTATTTTGAAAAAATTCATATATCACCCTTAACTTTAATCTTTTATCAATTTAACCATTTACTGAATAGTTATTATAAGAAAATTGAATATTTTTATTTCATAAAATTTGGGGTCTTACAAGGTACCTGTTAAGATCTTGGATAGAAAGGAGCATGTCATACACACCAAGGTTATACCACAAGTTAAGGTTTTATGGAGGAACCATGCTATTGAAGAAATGACCTGGGAGTTGGAATCAGAAATAAAAACGAGGTATCCTCACCTTTTCGAAACACCAGGTATGTATGTCAATTTCGAGGATGAAATTTCATAAGAAGGGAAGGTTGTAAGACCCCAACTTTTTATAAATGAAATTGAATTTTCTTTATTTATTATTTTGAAATAGTAATGGTTGATTTGATTAATGTGGTTATTTATGGGAAAAATGCGCAAATATTTTAAATAAGCTAGTGGTTATAAAATATTCGTTTGGTCGTGGAATATTCTTCCTGTCGGGGAATATTCGTACGACGGCGCAACCTTTTTTGGGCACCATAACGGAAAGCGATTGGATGAATAAAACGACAAGTATAAGTTGTTTATAAATAATGACGTAGTTGTTATCGTTAATACTGTTGGAATACCCGTTGGTTAAAACACAGTAGCACACTGTATTGCACCAATTATTGATTCTTACGTAAGAAGACACTACTCAATAATTGTTATAATAATTACTGTTCAATATTTTATTTTATTGATTCAATAATTGCTACGTGGATATTATATATTATTGTTGTTTCAATAATTGTCACTATACAATATTTTCCATTATCAGATCAATAATTCATATTATTTGAATAATATTATTAGATAACATTATTGGCAATATCTAGAAAGTTCTGTCTAAGGAGAGGTTTGGTCACCTAATTTAAGCGCTATTAAGAAGGAAAATTCTTATCGAAAGCCCTCTTTCTCGGGAAATAATCGGTTGTCGATATTGTGATTCTGTAATATTATTTATGAATAATTAATTATTGATAAGGAAAATATTTATTTTATGTGGATATAGATGGAGACAATTTTTAATGTGACAATTGTTGAAAATTGATATTTTATCTTTTCTGATAAAATAATTTATTTAAATACATTATTATATTATAATAATATAATAATGATGATATTTTTATAATGAATGTGGGATATATGAATAAATGAGGAGGAAGAGTAGTTTTGTTACTAAAAATATTTAAAACATGTTTTTCATGTTTGTGGACCCCATTTCTTGACTGAAATTTGATTATAGCATATAAAATCGTCCGTATGTGGATGTCGGTCAATTTCTGTTTGGAATTTGGAAAAACTTAAACTTACAAAGTTGTAGAGAATTGAATTTCCTATGGAATGGACATAAGATTCGAATTTTTCTGATAAAAGAGCTATTTATTATGAATTATTGAAGTTTCAAAATAATTGATTTTATGGAGTTTTAAATAATTTTTTTATGAAAAATGTTTTTTGTGAGATGGTGGGCCCCACTTGTGTGGTTAATGTGCTGAAATTGGGTTGTCAAAGTGGGCGTAGGAAATTTATATAAATATATTAATATTTTATTAATTTTTTTGCTTTGGTGTTCTAAGCATTTTCCTATAAATAGGGTGCTTAAGTTAGAATTAAAAATCACACCAGAAACTAAAGATTTCTCTCTCTATATTATCGAGCGTATTCTTGTGAGTATTTTGATACTTTGAGTGTTTCTATACAAGTTTCCTTCAGCACTATATCCGGTATTCCAGTTAGAAGTACTATCCTTTTGAGGTAAGGAATGTTATTTTCTTCGTAAATGATATTATTTCCTTCAATATCATTATGCTGAAATATTGATATGAATATTATTGTGGAATTTCTAACTTTTTGTGTCTGGGTTACTATTCACGTATACGGCACTATTCACGAATACGACACTATTTATCGAAAAATGAAATTTTCTCTTTTTTTGTCTAAGATATCTATTATGGTTACTATCTTTAATTGTATCCATGTTTTGATCTTTATTTTGAATTCAGCTTCACAATTGGTTATTATGGAGTATTTTTGAACTTGGATAAACCGAAGTACGAATACCAAATATTTGTTCTTTTGTCTCACTGGATTCGTTTTCTTTAAAATATTTTTCATCATCCTCCGTCCTAAATTGTGAGACCCCAAATTTTATGAATAAAGATTTAAATTTCTCGAAATATTTTTTTGATTATTATGGTGTGGATTTGATATAATGTTATAGTTGTGGGTATTATTTACAAATGTTGCAAAATAAGCAAGTGGTTATATAATATTCGATTGGTCGGGGAATATTCGTACGACGACACAATCATTGGTGGACCCCACAACAAAAGTATTGTCGTAGTTAAAAAAGCAGCGTAATTATCTTTTATAAAAATAACGGCGAAAGTTTTACCGTTAAACCGTTGAACTACCCAAAGAGTAAAAAGTACGATGAATACGCATGGTTGCGTAAAGAGCACACCAGATTATTAATTATTGATGCTTACGTAAGAAGTCACTCAGTTATACTCAATTATTGCTACAGTAATTGCTGCATCATATCTCTCATATTATTGATTTAATTATTACCACAGTATCATCTGCGTAATATTTATTATTATTAAATCAATAATTGAGACGACAAAGTTATTCATATTATTATTTGTAATATTGACAATGTCTAGAAGTTCTGTCAAGGAGAGGTTTGGTCACCCAATTGCGTGCCAATAAGAAGAAATCTGTATCGGAAAGCCCCCTTCTTTTCTGGGAACGACCTGGTTGTTTAATATTGTGAGTTATAATATTAATGATGCATAAGTTCGTGTTGATTAATGATGAAATTTATAGTTCCATTATGTTGGGATTATTAGTGTTAGTGGAAATCGATATTTATTTCGATAATAATTGATGTCTGGAGGTTATATTGACCAATCGGGTAATTAATCGGATAAATAAGCAATTAATTGCTATTATTTAACATGCTTATAACTATGTGTGTACTATTGATTCACATGATTTACTATTACGGGAGTTGGTGCAAGATTGATAATACTTGCATGACTAAGTTAAAAATGAAGGTATAGATGGAGGTACTATACTGTAATTCGTATATTCTATTATACTCATATGAGACATCATTTCTTTTGTACTCGTCATAAAATATCATTTTCTTTGGTATTTTTCTTTTACGGGTTGCTATTCACCCGGTTACTATTTACTCTAGTATTGTTTAATCGAGTATTTAGGACACTTTTCGTGTCGGGGTACTATTCATGGGATACTATTCCCGAAGTACTATTCACGGGAAACTAGTCACTCGAAAAATATATTTCTTTTCGGTCCAAATCATTTTTGAGTACAATATTATTCCATAAGAAGATGTGATAATTTTTCAGACAGTTGGTTGAAATTATAATAATAAATCAATATGGATCGTTGGTTTAAAGTTTTAATAGTAAGTTGTCCCTTCAGTTTTGCAAGAGTTATTTGTCCCTTCGGTTTTCCAAGAGTTATTTGTCTCTTCGGTGTTCCAAGAGTTAATTGCCCTTCGCAAATAGTTGTTGTCTCTTCAATATTATCAGGAATCATTTTGACCATTCGTTAAGACCAAGAGCTACTTTCAGTTCTTCTATAAATTGAAGCTCATTCCTTCATTATTTCTTACGAATTCACTGAAACTATAGAGAGAGAAACTATTGAGAGAAAAAAGAAAAGTATTATGCTACTTCACTACTCCAGTATTCAGTTTTTCTAAGGTAAGGGGTATTATTCTTTCGTATTCATGAAGAAAGTAATTTTCTTTCAATACTCGTAAGGGTTGTTATTCCATTCTTTATTATTATGTTGGAATAACTTTTCTACATCAAGTAATCATGCATACATGGTGAAATTCTTCATTATTCCATTCTTTATTATTACATTGGAATAACTCCTTGTCTGCGATCTATTGCATGCCTAGTGAATTCTTTTGTTATTCCATTCTTTATTATTACATTGGAATAATGCATCTCACGTGGATTACTGCATGGCGGCAAAAATCCATTCATGCGGTTTCATATATTCTATTATACTCAGGTTGGTTAAAGTTTTGGCTTCTATACTCCATGAAATTAGTGGAATATCCTTGATATTTAAGCTTCATCCAAATCTTTTTCATGAAAATATTCTTCCGAGCATTCTTGAATTTTACTCCACAAAGCAGTATCATGTTGACAATTTGGACGTTATTGAGTTCAGGATAAATTAACTTGTAAATCTTTAAAATTTATTCTTGAACTTATTTTATTGAATTGTCATCATCCTCGTGTTTATATTATGTTGAAAGTCATCTGTGGTCTGTAGTGTATAGATGGACTTGGTATGATTATGACCAGACATTTTTTGGTATAATCATGACCGTAATGTTACAAATGATGTGGAAAAAGTCCTCATTGGCCCGTAGTGCATTGATGGACAGTTTTTGGTATGATTATGGCTATGGATTCTCTTCGGCCAAGGGTGAAAAGATGAATTATTTTATGGCATGATCAATACCGTTGATGAATACACGAATATCCTTGGCCCGTAGTGCATGGATAATTTGTTATCGTGATACTAATGAATATCCTTGGCCGTAGTGCAGGGATGATGTGAATTATTTATTAAGCTGAGTCTCAGCGATAAAAGTGATGAAAAACCTTCTAAACCATAGAAGATAGTAGATTTTATTATCTACTTAACTCTTCTAATAGATTGCTTGTTCCGCTGCAGTTAAACTTGATGTCTATTATATTTTATCAGTTTAACACTGTTGAAGGCTAACGATAATTTATTCTGCATTATCTTAGTCATAATATTTCTTACTGGGCTAGTTGAGCTCACCCTTTCTTTCAATGTTCTCTTTAGAAAATGAGAATATAGCTGGGACTAGTCGGGGAATGGATTGACCATCCGGATGGTTGCATTAGTAGTCCTCACTATTACGTGAAATAGTGTGATAATAAATGTATTGAGGGCTTATTTTGAGTTTGAATCATCTGAAGACAATATTTGTATTAAAACTCACAACCTTCATGTTGTATATTTAAGTTTGTATTTGTATTCTGTATCATGTATTTGGCGACTCAGAATGGGTGATGTATACCTATTTTGGGGGTGTCACATTAATGATAATATTACTAAATATCTTCGCCCTGTAGTGAAAAGATGAATGATTTCCTGATGAATATCTTTGCCCTGTAGTGCAAAGATGAATGATTTCCTGATGAATATCTTTGTTCCATTTTTCTTCTCAGGAGGTGAGAATTTAGCAGGAACTAGCCGGGGTACGGAGTGATGATTTTAGAAAGTTGTTTTAACAGTCCTCACTATTTTTGTAAAATAGTGTATCAATAATTGTAATGAGGACTCCTTTTGAGTTTGTATACTGTCTATTAGATAGTATTTGTATTTAAATTCACAGTATATGTGTTGTCGTATTTTGCATGACAATTGTATTAATGAAGTTGTGTTTGTTTTTGTACCACGTATTTGGCAACTCAGAATGGGTGATGTATACCTATTTTGGGGGTGTCACAATTATTCTGTTGGAATATCCTGTCTGTGCGGATTACGCATGACCTAGTTCCATTCTTTATTATTCTGTTGGAATAACCTGTCTATGTGGATTACCGCATGCATGGTGAATGATCCTTCATATTCATTCTTTATTAAATTGTGGAAATGATTTGTCTACGTGGATTACCGCATGGCGGGTGAAAATCTATTTGCAGTTTTGTATATTCTATTATACTTGTATGAGATATCATTTCTTTTGTACTCGTCATGAAATATCAGTTTCTTTGATATTTTTCTTTTACGAGTTACTATTCACGAGTTACTATTCACCCAATTACTATTCACTCTAGTATTATTCACTCGGGTATTCGGGACACTTTTCGTGTCGGAGTACTATTCACGGGTTACTATTCACCCAAATTACTATTTACCCAAATATTATTAACTCGGGTATTTGGAGTACTTTTTATATCGGGGTACTATTCACGAGGTACTATTCTCGAAGTACTATTCACGGAGTACTATTTACCCGAAAAAATATATTTCTTTTCTGTCCAAATTATTTTTGGTACATGAATATTATTCTTGAATTTTACTCCACAAAGCAGTATCATGTTGACAATTTGGATATTTTTAAACTCTGGATAAATTTAAAGTCATTAATATTTATCCTTTATTTCGTTTGATTAATGCTTATATCATTGTCATCATCCTCATGCTTATATTATGATGAAAGTCATCTTTGGCTTACGTGCAAAGATGGACCATTGATTATTGGTTTTACAATTGTATATATTTTGCTTACGTGCAAAGATGGACTGTTGATTATTGGTTTTACAGTTGTATATCTTTGGCTTACGTGTAAAAATGGACTGTTGATTATTGGTTTTACAATTGTATATCTTTGGCTTACGTGCAAAGATGAACTATTGATTGATGAGTATCTTTGGCTTATGTGCATACATGAATTGTTTATTGGTATAATTATGACCAGGGATCATTCGGTATAATCATGACCCGTAATGTTATAGATGATGTGGTAAAAATCCTCACCGTAGTGCATTGATGGACAGTTATTGGTATGATTATAATTAGGGATTATAGATGATTACATGAATATCCTTGGCCGAAGTGCAGGGATGATTCGATGATGTGGATTATTTATTAAGCTGAGTCTCAACGATAAAATATTGATTATACACTTTTAATTCGTAAAAGATAGTAGATATCATGTTCTACTTGACTCTTCTAAAATATAATTGTATGTCTTTGGCCTGTAGTGCAAAGATGAATTTTTAATGAATATCTTTGGCCGTAGTGCAAAGATGAATTTATTAGTTTGATTATGAGCAGGAATTGTGATTTGGTATAACCATTATTTTTTATGTTTCAGGTGAAGATAGGTGATGAAAATTATCTTAAATCACCGGATACTGAAGAGGAATTTAGATTCACAATTATGATTATAAGTTATTCATATGATTGTGGACAAGAATTGTTGATTGATGTTACAGGGATAAAACATTATTGGTGGACTTTTATCATGGAGAAGATAATAGACCTGATGGTCTATTTGACTCTTCTAATGGATTGCTTTCGTTCATTTATTTGACTATGGTTGAAAAGTTTATCATCTACCATATGTCCTAAATCTCTGATTTATTACTGATGAAGGCTATTGATGATGTAAATTATCTTTAGTCATGATATTCTTTAATGGGCTAATTGTACTCACCCTTTTTGCTTCACAATTCCTTTCAGGTAACAAGAGTGTAGCTAGGTCAAGCGGGGATAACAGGGGAATAGAACAGTGGTCTATAGCTGTTGAGGTATTCCCTAAATAGTATGAAAATAATTTTGTTGAGAACTTTAGATAAGTGTGTCGTATTGTATACGTCATTTGATATTTAATTTTGGTGAACCGAATAGGGTGAGGTAAACCCAACTTTGGAAGCGTGTTTTGCCACTATCATACAAGATGTATAATGACATACAACCTCGTGTTATCATAAGACATGGTTGTGCACATCCACTTGATGAGTATATCTACGAGCACTACCTATATGATCTTGGAGTTTATTTGAAATATAATTTTCACTTGGAGACAACGGAGATAATTATATGTCAAGAGAAGACTCACCATTGGAAAGAAGATGATGGTAATCTTCTTGTTTTTCTTTGGGGTCTATTGGGTCAACCAAGGATAATTCTGTGGATATATGATAACTATCATAACCTAGACGCATGGCCTCCCATTTACGAAAGTTTCCTTGAACACTTCACAAAGATTTTAATTTTTAAAACAGTTTTTGACTGTACTTTTATGTAAAGTACCATTGTAAAGTTGTGGTCGAGGTACCATGAGAGTTACATATATTTGTATTAAAACTCACAGCTTATCTGTTATCTGTATGACAGATCAACAATTGTATAAATGAAGTTTATATTTGATTTTTATAGTGCGATATCTGGCGACTCAGAATGGGTGATGTATACCTATTTTGGGGGCTTCACAAATGGTATCAGAGCTTAGGGATATGGTCGCTGACGGAGATATGAGTCTAGAACTAGGATGGGAGAGACGATTAATATACTTCGCTAGTGTGTGACTTACCTAAGCCGAAATTTTTACTTGATAAGTTGACAATTTGTGATATGTCAATTGACCTTTGTTTTGAAGATATATTCTAGAATGATATCTGAAATACAGGAGACGAGCAATGGAAAAATCATGATACAGAGGATATAACCGGAAAGGTACAATCCGAAAAGAATGCAAGGTATTCTCATCTCTTCGAATACCAGGTATGTAAGTAAATTTTATTGGCAAAATTTCATAAGGAGGGGAGATTGTGAGATCCCGAAATTATGAAATGAAAGTATTCAATTTTCTTATAATTATTATTTTATTTAGTAATTGGTTAAATTGAGAAAGGGTTAAAGTTAAGGGTGATATGTAAAAATTTTGCAAAGTATGCAAGTTGTTATAAAATATTCGTTTGGTCGGGGAATATTCGTACGACGGCACAATCATTGGTGGACCCCATAATGCAAGTATTGTCGTAGTAAGAAAACGACAAAATTATCTTTTTATAAAAATAATGGCAAAAGTGTTACGGTTAAAACTGTTGAACGGTAAAAATACAGTAATACGCGTGGTTGCATAGTAGCACACGGTATTGATTATTGATGCTTACGTAAGAAGTCACTCAGTTATACTAAATTATTGCTTTCTGATAATTCTTGCATCATATCTCTCATATTATTGATTCAATTATTGTCACAGTATCATCTGCATAATATGTTATATTATTAAATCAATAATTGAGACGGCAAAGTTATTCATATTATTATTTGCAATATTGACAATGTCTAGAAGTTACATCGAGGAGAGGTTTGGTCACCTAATCATGGCCAATAAGGAGAAATCCTTATCGGAAAGCCCCCTCTTTCCTGGGAACGACTTTGTTGTTAAATATTATGAGTTATAATATTAATGATGAATAAGTTTGTGTTGATTAAAGATGAAATTGATAGTTTCATTGTGTTGGAATTATTAATGTTAGTGAAAATTGACATTTATTTTGATATTAATTGATGTTTGGAAGTTATACTGACCAATCGGGTAATTAATCGGATAAATGAGCAATTAATTGCTATTAATTCACATGATTATAACTATTTGTTCACATGTGTGTACTATTGATTCACATTCTTGTACTATTAGGGATGGTGGTGCAAGATTGATAATACTTGCATGACTAAGTTAAAAACGGAGGTATAGATGGAGGTACTATACTGTAATTCGTATTTTCACATGTCTAGAACTATTGATTCACATGATTTACTATTGATTCGCATTATTTACTATTAGGGGAGGTGGTGCAAGTTTGATAATACTTGCAGGACTAAATTAAAAATGAAAAAAAAGTGGAAGGTATTATACTGTAATATTTTGAACCCCAAAACGTGCAATTATCGAAACTATATTTTCCTATAAATAGAAGCTCATTCTGTAAAACCCTGACTTTTATAAAATAAAAGTCAAATTTAATTTATGATTATTATTTTAAAGTTATAAAATGTTAAATTTATAAATGGTCAAATGAGCAATTAATCGGATAAATGAGCAAATAAAGAGGAGAGAAATTAATTTTTAGAGGAGTTGCCCATGTGGGCGGCTGAGATATGAGAGAATGGTGGGAGAAATGCTGATATTAATTTTCCATATGCTTCAAACTTTTCATAATTCATTCATTAAAGTTTTTCATGATTGGTGGAATATTTCAATGTTAGGCAAATGTGGGGGCAAAGATGTTGGCTAACTTATTAGCCTAATAAGGCAATTATCAGCCTTCTTTTCATTTCATCCCTCCCGTAGGAATAATTTGGGGGAATAATAAAAGAAAGAAAGAAGAAGGAAAGTGAGAGAGAGAAAAAAAAAAAGCCATCAACCCTCTCCTTCATTACATCCTTCCGTAGCCAATCTTTAGCAAAAGAAAAGAGAGAGAAGAGAAAAGAGAAAGAAGGGAAGAAAGGAAGAAAGAAGAAGATGAAACCATGGAAGCATAAAGGAAGAATAAAAACTCCAAAGGTAAAACCAAAATTTTTCATCTCTTTAATTTTTCTAAGAGTTTGATTTGTTGAAAGTTGGGTTATAGGGCATCATGATGGATCCAAAGTAATAAGGAAGTATATGATAAAGATTTTATGATTAATTCATGTTATAATAGAATTTAAGATCAAAAAGTTGGGCGTATGTTTGAGGATGAACAAAAATTATGTTGAGGACTTAAATCAAACTTGTAAAAGTGTTGATGGTTGATTTATGTGTAAAATCCGAGGAGGAGCATCTATAGATTAAGAATTTATGGAAATATTCTAATTTGAAAGAACTAAAAATGATTTAAATTGAAGTTGTGATGAAAGTTTTCGTAAAACATGTTAAACGATGAAAAACTTAGTCTTGGAGGACTTTGGAGCCAAATTTCAGATTAATTAATGAATCTGAAAAATTATGAAATCATGGGGGTTTTGTAGAGCATGTTACAAGCTTTTCATAGCCTCAAAAACGGACTAATTCCGATAACGGATGAAGAAGTTAAGAAGATTCGAAGTATGTGTGTCAAAAGTTGCAAAAATCTAGAAATCGGAGTTAAGTGTCAAGGGTTGGGCGCCTAGGCGCTGGACTAGGCGCTTAGAATCTATTCTTGGGAGCCTAGGCGCTTGCCCAAGGCCAATTTTGGGTGCCTAGGCGCTGGTCAAGTGTTAAGCCAAAATCTGTTCGGACGTCTTTTAGTAAATTGGGCATAACGTTTTCATACGAACTCCGATTGAGGTGATTCAGGATGATTCAGAAAGATAACGAGTAGACCTAAAACTTTTATTCTTTATGTTTTGAAATATGAGGTCTTGATCAAGGCCTAAAATGGCTATTTTAGGGACTGATGTGCATTCAGAGGCAATCAGAGGACGTTGGGCATGCACGTATGCAACGTGTAATGTTTTCGACGATAAAGGATGTTGTTCTAAGTTATAAAACATGAACATTATTAAATATAATGATATGATGCAATAAATAAAAACAACTTAAATGATTAATGAATTATTAGTTGGTGTATATGTTAGTCGAGATAATTATGATTTGGTGTTGATCCTTACTTTTAATAGAATTTAAATTTGTTTATAAGTAAGGTATTAATTTGATTTTTACGTAAGAAATCACTCGGTATTTATTTCAATAATTATCACAGTAGTTATTACACAGTGACTCATATTATTTGATATGATACAATTAAACCAGTTGGCAATATTAAGAGTCTATGTTAATAATTGTGAATAATGGTTCAAAGATTGAAAAGGGTGTTGATTAAAGATAAGTATGATATACAGATGTTGTTCAATTATTTTCTTTTTATAAAAGTAAGTTTGGCAGGACTTGTCGATACTCTACTTTTTCTAAAGTAGTATGGACCACAACTCTATTATTGAACAAATATTGTTAAAACGTGTACAAGTTGGTTTAATTTTCTCTGCGGGACCATAAATTCCACTACCATTATTATATACCTCATTTGGTTATTTTGTCAAAGCATGTATGCTAATTGTTTCCTCAATTTTCAAAGATAAATAGGTTGCCTTGCTGAAACTAAACTAAACACCATCACTATACTAAAAATATAGAATTCTTTTACTACAATATTGTGAGTATAATATTGTGAGTATTTCTATTGAGTGTATTGTTACTCCAAGTGTAGATAAGGAATGCAAGCATTGTTTAAGTTGATCAATTTCATAGAAAGCAGAATCAAGCCACATGCGAAGGTAAGGGATATCATTATTGTGGTAAGGGGTATCATTTTTATGGTAAAGTGATATCATTTTCTTTTATACTCCATATTATGGTAAGATGTTATTATTCGTTTCTTCATATTGTCATTAAATGATGAAAGGTCCTGAAAGGATTAGAATATCCTTAATAGTTTGTGCTTCATCTATTATTATGTTATCAATTTGGACTCTGGATAATAAAGTTGAAAATCACTAAGATCAATGTTATCTTATTATTATGATGATCTATGTTTATTCATTATATATATCATTGTCATCATTCTCATGCTTATATTGTGTTGAAAGTCATCTATGGCTAGTAGTGCATAGATGGACTTGGTATGATTATGACCAGAGATTATTCGGTATAATCATGACCGTAATGTTACAAATGATGTGGTAAAAGTCATCTTTGGCCCGTAGTGCATAGATGGACTTGGCATGATTATGACCAGGGATCATTTGGTATAATCATGACCGTAATTGAAAACACGAATATCCTTGGCCCGTAGTGCATGGATAATTCGTGGTCGTGATACTATTAAGTCGAGTCTCAAAGATTATTGGTTTTACAGTTGTATATCTTTGGCCTGTAGTGCAAAGATGGACTGTTGGTTATTGGTTTTACAGTTTTATGTCTTAGGCACGTATTGCAAAAATGGACTGTTGATTTACCTGATTATAAATATGAATTATGAATTTAACTATAATCTTTGGTGGTTCAGGTGATGAGAGTTCTCTTTGTCTTGGGTACAATAAAGAACTGCCGATGAGTATTATAGGGATGAAATATTAACGATGAACTTTTAATTTAGAGGAGATAGTAGACATTATGTTCTACTTGACTCTTCTAATGGATTGCTTGTTCCGCTGCTATTATGGTTGAAAACTTTATCTTCTACCATATATTCTAAATATCTGATTTAGTATTGATGAAGGCTATTGATAATGTAATTATCTTAAGTCATGATATTCTTTCTTTGGGCTATTTGTGCTCACCCCTTTTTACTTCACCACCCCTTTCGGTAATAAAAGTGTAGTTGGGATCCAAGGAGAGAACTTGGGTATAAAGTGGTGATACGAATTAGTCACAAGCCTAATCAAAATATGAAACGGTGTGGCATAATAATTATGTTGAGAATAATAAAATGTGTGTAACATATTTTTATACATCATTTACTAATTGGTTTTGGTGAACAACTATAGGGTGATGAGGACCCGACCTTGAAAGCGTCAAAAATACACCGCATTAGAATGAGGAGAATAAAAATCTTCTCGTGTTTCTTCGGGACTTGAATTATTTGTTGCTGTACTTTATATGGCATTGTAATAATTTAAATATGAATATTATCGTATTATATACTTTACAATATTTGTATTGAAACTCACAGTATATGTGTCGTCGTATTTTGCACAACAGTTGTATAAATGAAGTTGTATGTACCATGTATCTGGCGACCCAAGATGGGTGGCGTATACCTATTCCACACCCCGACTAGTACTCGCTACATTCTCGCCCCCTGAGAAGAAAAATGGAACAAAAAAGAAAAGGGTGAGCTCAACTAGCCCAGTAAAGAACATTATGACTAAGATAATATAGAACAAATTATCGTTAGTCTTCAATAGGGAAAAATTTAATAGAATACAATAGACAACCAGTTTTAAATCAATATTCGCAGCGGAAATAATAATTCATTAGAAGAGTTAAGTAGAGAATAAAATCTACTATCTTTTATTTATGAATTTAAAAGTCCATCGTTAATATTTTATCCCTGTAACATAAATCAATATATTTCTGGAATCAAATATTCATCTTTGCACTACAGGCCAAAGATATTCACCTGTTGGTCATGTTCATCTAAACACCTGTTCATCTTTGCACTACGGCCAAAGATATTCATCAGAAATCATTCATCTTTGCACTACAGGCCAAAGATATTCAATAATATCATCATTTAGGATCGAGGATGATGAAAAATATTTTAAAGAAAACGAATCTAGTGAAGCAAAAGAATAAATATTATGGATTCGTATTACAGTTTTACCCAATTTCAATAATACTCCATAATAACTAATTTTGAAGCAGAATTCAAAAATAAATATCAAAACATGGATACAATCAAAGATAGTAACCATAATAAACATCTTGGACAAAAATAAGAAAATTTCATTTTTCGGTGAATAGTGCCATATTCGTGAATAGTGTCAGATATCGTTAATAGTCTTAGAGCACGTGAATAATAACTCACACAAAAAGTTCCAAATTTGATAAAAAGTTCGCATCTAATATTTCTAAGATAATGATATTGAAGAAAATAATATCATTTAAGAAGAAAAACATCCATTACCTCGAAAAAGACAAGAGATCTAATTTGGAATACTGGATATAGTCTTTGAAGGAACTTGCAGATAGTATAAAGAACACTCAAAGTATCAAAATACTCACAAGAATACGCTCGATAATATAGAGAGAGAAAGAGATAGAAAACTTTATTGTCTGATGTGATTTTCAATTCTAACCTAAGCACCCTATTTATAGGAAAATGCTTAGAACACCAAAGCAGAAAATTTAATAAAATATTAATATATAAATTAAATTTTCTACGCCAACCTTTGAATAACTGAATTCAGCCATTTCAACAACCAGTGCCCCCCCCCCAAACATAACAAAAATGTTTTTATTAAAAAAAATAATTAAAACTTCAAAAACTATATTATATTATTATAAAATAATAATAAATTTAAATAAATTATCACCATTATTATATTATTATAATATAATAATAAATTTAAATAAATTATTTTATCAGAAAAGATAAAATATCAATTTTCAACAATTATCACTTTAAAATTTTTTCTCCATTTATATCCACATAAAATGAATATTTTCCTTATCATATAAATTAATAATTAATTATTCATAAATAATATTACAGAATCACAATACTGGCAACCAGGCCGTTCCTAGGAAAGAGAGGGCTTTCCAATAAAGATTTCTCCTTCTTTAAATTTAGGTGACCAAACCTATCCTTAGATGTAACTTTCTGACATTGCCAATAATGCTATCTAATAATATTATTCAAATAATATGAATTATTGATTTGATAATGGAAAATACTTTGTGTAGTGACAATTATTAAAACAAAAATAATATAGAATATCAATGTAGCAATTATTGAATCAATAAAATAAAATATTGAACAAAGAATTACTATAATAATTATTGAGTAGTGCCTTCTTACGTAAGAATCAATAATTGGTGCAATATCGTGCCAAAGGTCTGACAACGCGTATTCATCGTGTTTTTAACCACCGGGTATTCCAACAAGTTAATCAGGTAATAACTACTGCCTGTTATTTATAAAAACTCATATCATCATTTTCTTCATCCAATCGCTTTCCAAGTTATGGGGCCCACAAAAGGTCATAGGCAGTCGT
This sequence comes from Panax ginseng, assembly GCA_020205605.1. Lineage (NCBI taxonomy): Eukaryota > Viridiplantae > Streptophyta > Magnoliopsida > Apiales > Araliaceae > Panax > Panax ginseng. The sequence continues at coordinate 87,032,409 of CM035143.1, forward strand.
ATTTAATATTCCCCGAAGTGAAGAATATTTCATGACCAAACGAATATTCCCGAATAATAATGAATATTTTATAACCACTTGCTTATTTGAAATATTTACGCATTTTACCCATAACTAACCACATTAATCAATTCAACCCTTACTATTTCAAAATAATAAATAGAAATTCAATTTCATTTATAATAAGTTGGGGTCTTACAACCTCCCCTCCTTATGGAATTTCGTCCTCGAAATTGACGTCGCGTACGGTATTATTTCGAAAAGGTGAGGATACCTCATTTTCATTTCCGTTTCCAACTCCCAGGTCATCTCTTCAATAGCATGGTTCCTCCACAAAACCTGAACTTGTGGTATAACCTTGGTGCGTAGGACATGCTCTTTCATATCCAAGATCTTAACAGGTACCTCCTCGTACGTTAAATCTTCGGCTATCTCGTCTGGTTCTAACTCAATAATGTGGTTCGGGTCCTTCACATATTTACGAAGCACAGATATGTGAAAAATGTTATGAACACGAGACATGATTGGAGGTAACGCGAGTCTATAGGCCACATTTCCTACTCGGTCAAGAATTTGAAATGGACCAATAAATCGTGGATTGAGCTTTCCTCTCTTTCTGAATCTTGTAACTCCCTTCCATGGAGCAATACGTAAAAAAAATGATCCCCACTGTCAAATTCCATGTCCTTTCGATGAAGGTCCTCATAACTCTTTTGTCGATCCTGTGTCGTTTGTATACGTTGTCGAATCGTTTGGATCTTCTCTGTAGTCATTCGTACCAACTCTGGTCCCAACAACGTTGCTTCTCCCACCTCATCCCAGCATACTGGAGAGCGACACTTTCGTCCATATAATGCCTCGAATGGAGCCACACCTATACTTTCCTGATAACTGTTGTAGGAGAATTCCACCAATGGTAGGTACTTATCACAACTCCCTTTGAAATCTAGGACACAAAGTCTTAATAGATCTTCAAGAGTTTGAATAGTCCTCTCTGATTGTCCGTCCGTTTGAGGATGGTATACCGAACTGAATCATAAATCCGTTCCCATAGCTTTCTGCAAGCTAACCAAAAATCTTGAAGTGAATCTTGGATCACGATCCGAAACTATGGATACTGGCATGCCATGCAATCTCACAATCTCATTTATGTACATACTAGCAAGACTTTCAAGGGAATAAGTCTCCCATATAGGCAAGAAATGAGCAGACTTGGTTAATCTATCAACAATAACCCAAATCGCATCTATGCCTTGAGAAACCTTGGGAAGACCTGTAACGAAATCCATAGTAATGTGTTCCTACTTCTATTTTAGAATCTCAAGTGGTTGCAATGAACCCTTTGGCACTTGATGCTCCGCCTTTACACGTTGACAAGTTAAACACCTCGAGATAAACTTCGCGATCTCTCTCTTCATATTGTTCCACCAAAATGTATGTCGAACATCATGATACATTTTGGTACTCCCAGGATGGATTGCAAACGGTGTATTGTGTGCCTCCATCATGATTTTATGCTTCAAGTCAGAATTGTTAGGAACGCAAAGTCTGGAGTTGACTCGAAGTATTCCTTCTTCATCGATTCTTGCTTCCTGAATAACACCTTCTTGTATTTTCTTCTTCATACGCATCGTCGCCTCCATATCCGTAGCTTGAGCGACTTTAACTTTATCGATTAAAGTCGGTTCTATTCGTATGCTTGACATCATCGCACTCGTTCCCGCATATGATCTTCTACTTAATGCGTCAGCTACCACGTTCGCTTTTCCAGGATGGTATTGAATGGTATGGTCGTAGTCTTTCAACAGCTCGAGCCAACGTCGTTGCCGCTTGTTGAGTTCCTTTTGAGTGAAAAAATATTTGAGGCTTTTATGATCTGTATAGATCTTAACTTTTTCCCCATACAGGTAGTGTCTCCAGATCTTCAACGCGAAAACGACTGCTGCCAACTCTAGATCATGAGTAGGATAATTCCTCTCATATTCTTTGAGTTATCGCGAGGTATAGGCTATGACCTTCCCATGTTGCATGAGAACACATCCTAACCCTTTGCTTGAAGCATCGTTGTAGATAACAAATCCATCAGAACCAGACGGTATTGTCAGAACAGGTGCCAAAATGAGTCTCCTCTTGAGTTCTTGGAAACCCTTCTCGCATTCCTCGCTCCATACGAATTTTGTCTCTTTACGAGTCAGCTGAGTTAACGGAGTAGCTATTCGAGAAAATCCTTCCACGAATCTTCGATAATAACCAGCTAAGCCCAAAAAGCTACGTACTTCGATCACCGACTTCGGTTGCTCCCAACTTTATATTGCTTCAATCTTCACGTCAACAGATACTCCATGTTTTGACACCATGTGCCCAAGGAATGCTACTTCCTTAAGCGAACTCGATTTCTTCACTTGACATATAGCTTGTTATCACGAAAGCCTTTGTAGTAACAACTTCAAATGGCGCCATGATCTTCATCTTCGCTTTTGGAATAGATGAGGATGTCATCAATAAAGACAACAACGAACCCGATCCAAATATTCCTTGAATACTCGGTTCATCATATCCATGAAAGCGGCGAGGAGCATTAGTCAATCCAAAAGACATGACTAAGAATTCATAATGCCCGTCATCGAGTTCTCAAGCGCGCCTTTTGGAATATCCTCAATTTTAACCTTCAAATGATGATATCCGGAATCGAAGATCGATTTTTGAAAAGAATTGTGCTCCTTGCAAATCGGTCAAACAGTCATCAATGCGAGGTAGCGGATACCTATTCTTGATGGTGACATGGTTCAATTCTCGATAGTCAATACAAAGTCGATATACTCCCGCCTTTCTTCTTTACAAATAAAACAGAGCACCCCAAGGAGATGTACTAGATTTAATGAAACCGATGTCCAACAACTCCCGTAGTTGGACCTTTAACTCCTGCAGCTCAATAGAGCCATTCGATATAGGGTTTTAGAAATGGGCTTTGTACCGTGTTCAAGGTCAATAAAGAATTCAACTTCACGCTACGGGGTAGGCGGAAGTTCTTCGAAATACGCCATGAAATTCACTAACAATAGAAATATTATTCACATCTGACGTGTTTTTGTTTAAGTCCGTGACATGGGCTAAGAAAGCTTGACATCCGTTTTTCAATAAACGAATAGCTTTATGGCTTGATATAACAGTGATTGACTTTAGAGGTTTGGTTGCTTATATTCGCATAATAGGTTGGTTAGGAATATGAAAACTAACAACCTTACGAAAATAATCAATTTTAGCATGATGAGTGGTTAACCAATCAATCCCTAAAATCACATCAAATGCAAGTATTTTCAAAGAAATAAGATCGGCAGGTAATGTGATGGTACCAACTTGGATCAAACAAGATTTATAAATAGTGGATGCAATGAAAGTTTCTTCTAATGGAGTCTCCACAGATAAGTCAAAGTCTAATTTCTCCGGAGTCAAGTTTAAAAGTTGAGCACAAGAGAGAGATAAATGAATGGGTAAAGACCCATCTAGTAGTAAGGTATAAACTTCGCAAGAATTTATGATTAGCTTACCCGTGATCACCTCGTTTGGGTTCCTCACATTTTGACGAAATATGAAACGCTTCTTCCAAGAACCGTTGACTTTGACTTTTCTGGGACAACCTTTTGAGTCACCATCCCCACTGGATTTGGTTTCGCTACCGTATAATCTCGAGCGATATGTCCTTCCTTTCTACAATTATAGCATACCTTGAACTATTGGGGATAGTTTGGGTTGATGTGTCCTTCTTTTTCACATTTATAGCATACGACCGGTGGTCGTTCTCCTCCCTTAAAACCAGTTTCTGCTGGTGCTGACGTCTTCATAGTGTCATTATTGAATCTCCTCTTTTTAAAATCTCCCCTGACTCGCTTCTTCTATTTTCATGGCCACGATTACTACCAAAGTGGTTACCGCTTTTGTCCGAATGTTTTCCTCAACGCTGGTTTTTATTGCTCACGATCACCGCCACTTAGCAGATATGACCACAGTTGTGGTCCAACATCCAAATATAAAAAAAAAATTTATGAGAGATAAGATATTGCCAATCTCGGGTTTTAAACCTCTCGAAAACATCCTCGCTATTCGCTCTCATTCTCTACCAAATGAGGTGCAAACTCGGATAACTTTGCGAACTTCGCCTCGTATTGGGACACCGCCATGTTGTTTTGTTCTAGTCTAATAAACTATACCTCCTTTATATGGCGAATACTTTTAGGAAAGTACTTGTCATTGAAAAGTTTCAAACGCTTCCCAAGACATGCCGAAAAGGCGAAAAGTCGGGTAACGCTTCACGAGACTCCCACCAAGAGTGCTTCGCCACGGAACATGAAGGTGGCAAATGGAACCTTCGTTCCTCCGCATATCCCAAGACATCAAATATCTTGGTAATTTGTTTAACCCACGCTCTCGCTTTGATCGGATCTGCTTTTCAAATAAATTCGTGGTCCTAACTCTTTGAATCGCTTGGCCATGACATAAAGTCAAGGCGCGTTCTTATCATTTCCACCGTATTTTGTACACGAAGTCTCCTCGTCTGGTTTTTGCATGAATCGCAAAAAAACTTCTAAACATCCCATCATTCATCATTTGTTCTAGAGTGTTGCTTACAGGAGGAATATTGCCTTCCCGTTGAACGCCTCTCAGGTGGTGATTAAAGGTGTCTCCACAGTCTCATTCACTCCACTATTAATATTCTCAACTGCCATTCTTAAATACTTCCATAAAACAAGGGTTAATTAAAGAAATTAACATGCCACATAATATCCCTATATTATGACCGACCAAACAAATAAGCTTAGGTATGACACACTAGCGAAGGATTACTCGTCTCTCCCCTCCTAGTTCTATTCCCCGATCTCCGCCAGAGACCATATCCCTAAGCTCTGATACCAACTGTGACAAATACATGGTACAGAAACAACTATAACTTTATTAATACAACTGTCTTGCAAAATACGACAACACTTAAACTGTGAGTTTAAATACAAATATTGTAATCTATACAATATCCACACTCAAATAAGTCCTCATTATAATTATTGATATACTATTTTACAAAATAGTGAGGACTACTAAAATAACTTCTAGAACCATCATTCCACACCCGACTAGTACTTTCGCACGCTCGCCACGCTCGCCTCCTCGAGAAGAAAAATGGAACAAAAGGAAAAGGGTGAGCTCAACTAGCCCAAGAAGAACATTATGACTAAGATAATATAGAACAAATTATCGTTAGTCTTCAACAGGGAAAAATCTAATAGAATACAATAGACAACCAGTTTTAAATCAATATTTACAGCGAAAATAATAATTCATTAGAAGAGTTAAGTAGAGAATAAAATCTACTGTCTTCTATTTATGAATTTAAAAGTCCATCGTCAATATTTTATCCCTGTAACATAAATTAATATATATCTGGAATCAAATATTCATCTTTGCACTACAGGCCAAAGATATTCACCCATTGATTATGTTCATCTAAACACATGTTCATCTTTGCACTACGACCAAAGATATTCATCAGAAATCAATCATCTTTGCACTACAGGCCAAAGATATTCAGTAATATCATCATTTAGGACTGAGGATAAAAAATATTTTAAAGAAAACGAATCCAGTGAAGCAAAAGAACAAATATTAGGGATTCAGACATGCTTTTATCCAAGTTCAATAATACTCCATAATAACCAATTTTGAGCGTAATTCAAAAATAAAGATCAAAACATGGATACAATCAAAGATAGTAACCATAATAGACATCTTAGACAAAAAGAAGAAAATTTCATTTTTTCTATGTGAATAAAGGCCAGATATCGTGAATAAGAACTCCCAACATAAAAAGTTCTAAATTTGATAAAAAGTTTAGACCAATATTTTGGCATAATGATATTGAAGAAAATAATATCATTTAAGAAGAAAACAACATCCCTTACCTCAGAAAAAACAGTATGTAAAACCCCAACTTTTGAATAAAGATGAATTTTCTATAAATATTATTTTTGAATATTATGGAGTGAAATTGATATAATAGTTGTGGGTAATATTTATAAATTTTGCAAAAGTACGCAAGTTGTTATATAATATTCTATTGGTCGGGGAATATTCGCTTTAACAGGAATATTAGTACAATCTAGACAATCATCAGTGGACCTCTATTAACGAAATTATTGTCGGATTGAGAAAACGACAAAAATACTTCTATGAAAATAACTAAAAAAGTTTTACTGTTAATCTGTTGAAACACCCGTTAAAAAATAAAGAATACGCTGGCGTGGGTTGCATAGTAGCACACTAGTATTGATTATTGATGCTTACGTGATAAGTCACTCAGCTTTTGTTGGTATTATTAATGTAATAATACGTATGAATTTTTTTTATATAAAATAGAATACTTTTATAAAGCTATCTATTTTATTAGACAATAATTAGAATATATTATATTTTATTATGCATAGTGTTTGCATAGTGTTTGTATAGTAAAATCTTTTATAAAGTTATTCATTTTATTAGATTATAAATAGAATATATTATATTTTATTTAAAAGATTTTGCTTTTAAATATGTAATCGTCGATTAAAGTAAATCAATCTGGACCGCTCATGAGTTAGTTACTATGCAAACCATTTTTCATAAATAGAAGCTCATTCCTTCATTATTTTCTTTTAATTCACCAAACTCTAGAGAGAGAAAATTATAGAGAAAAGAAGAAAAGATTTCTGCTACTTAACTACTCTTATATTTAGTTCTTTTACTAGTAAGGGGTGTTATTCTTTCTTATTCATGAAGAGAAATGTTGTTATTCTATTTCTTATTATTACATTGGAATAACCTATATACGCCATTTCACCCTATACTTGGTGACATTCTTCTATTATTTTGTTGGAACATCCTCATCATGTGTTTTACACCGGACCGGTTCCGTCTTTATTATTATTCCGCTGGAACATCCTCGTCATGTGTTTTACACCGACCGGTTCCGCCTTTATTATTATTCCATTGGAACATCCTCGTCATGTGTTTTACACCGGACCGGTTTCGTCTTTATTATTCTCACGGAACATCCTGCTTGCAAATTTTGTCCGACCGGTTCCGTTATTATTATTCTCATTGAATAACTCGTTTAAAGCGGGTCACCGCATGCATGGTGATTTCTTTTGTTATTCCATTCTTTATTATACTCAAATTGGTTAAAGTTTTGACTTCTATACTCCATGAAATTAGTAGAATATCCTTGATATTTGCGCTTCATCCAAAGATCTTTCATGAAAATATTCTTCCCGATCATTCTTGAATTTTACTCTACAAAATAGTATCATGTTGACAATTTGGACGTTATCGCCTCGGATAAAATAATTCTTGAACTTGTTTTAGTGAATTCTTATATCATTGTCATCATCCTCATGTTTATATTTTGTTGAAAGTCATCTGTGGCCTGTAGTATAGATGGACTTGGTATGATTATGACCGTGGATTATTCGGTGTAATCACGACCGTAATGTTACAAATGATGTGGTAAAATTCTCATTGGCCCGTAGTGCATTGATGGATGAGTTGTTGGCATGATCATGACCATTAATGAATACACAAATATTCTTGGCCGTAGTGCATGGATAATTGTGGTCGTGATATTAAAGAATATCCTCGGCCGTGTAATGCAAGGGTGATTCGATGATGTGAAATATTTATTAAGTCGAGTCTCAAATGATAATGATGAAAAACCTTTTAAATCATAAAAGATAGTAGATTTTATTTTCTACTTGACTCTTTAATGGATTGCTTGTTCATTGCAGCTTAAACTTGATGTCTATTATATTTTATCGCTTTAACATTGTTGGAGACTAATGATAATTTATTCGCATTATCTTAGTCATAATATTTCTTCTTGGGCTAGTTGAGCTCACCCTTTCTTTCACCGCTCTCTTCGTGAAATGAGAATATAGTTTGGGACGAGTCGGAAACGGAGTGATGGTCCGAGGATAGCATTAAGTAGTCCCTCACTATTCCGTGAAATAGTGTGATAATAATTGTAACGAGGACTCCTTTTGAGTTTGTATAATCTCTAGTAGATAATATTTGTATTCAAACTCACGGCTTTATGTTTTGTCGTATTGTATACCGACAGGTTGTATTAGTAAGTTGTATTTGAATTACATACCATGTATCCGCAACCCAAGATGGGTGATGTATACCTAATTTTGGGAGGCGTCCACACAAGATTTCTAAATTGGAATATCGGATATAGTCTTTGAAGGAACTTGCACCAGATAGCAACACTCAAAGTATCAAAATACTCACAAGAATACGCTCGATAATATAGAGAGAAAAAGAGAGAAAACTTTAGTTTCTGGTGTGATTTTCAATTCTGACCTAAGCACCCTATTTATAGGAAAATGCTTAGAACACCAAAGCAGAAAATTTAAAAAAATATTAATATATAAATTAAACTTTCTATGCCAACCTTTGAATAACTGAATTCAGCCATTTCAACAACCAGTGGGCCCCCCAAACATAACAAAAACATTTTTATTAAAAATAATAATTAAAACTTCAAAAACCAATTATTCCGGAGCTTCAATAATTCATAATAAATAGCCATTTTATCAGAAAAATTCGAATCTTATGTCCTTCTATAGGAAATTCAATTCTCTACAGCTTTGCAGAAGAAAGTTTTTCCAAATTCCAAATAGAAGTTGACCGAAATCCATAAACGGGTGATTTTAAAGGTTATAATCAAATTTCAGTCAAGAAACGGGCCCACAAACATGTTTAACATGTTTTAAATATTTTTAGTAACAAAAATTCTCTTCCTCCTCATTTACTCATATATCCCACATTCATTCTAAAAATATCACCATTATTATATTATTATAATATAATAATAAATTTAAATAAATTATTTTATCAGAAAAGATAAAATATCAATTTTCAACAATTGTCACTTTAAAAAATTTTCTCCATCTATATCCACATAAAATGAATATTTTCCTTATCATATAAATCAATAATTAATTTCATAAATAATATTACAGAATCACAATACTGGCAACCAGGCCGTTCCCAGAAAAGAGAGAGCTTTCCAATAAAGATTTCTCCTTACTGGCGCGTAATTAGGTGACCAAATCTATCCTTAGACAGAAATTTCTAGACATTGCCAATAATGCTATCCAATAATATTATTCAAATAATATGAATTATTAATTTGATAATGAAAAATTCTGTGTAGTGACAATTATTAAAACAACAATAATATAGAATTTCAATGTAGCAATTATTGAATCAATAAAATAAAATATTGAACAGTAATTACTGTAACAATTATTGAGTAGTGCCTTCTTACGTAAGAATCAATAATTGGTGCAATATCGTGTATAAGACCCCGAATTTTATGAAATAAAAGTATTAAATTTTTCTTATAATTATTATTCAGTAAATGGTTAAATTGATAAAAGGTTAAGTTAAGGATGATATATGAATTTTTTTTCAGAATACACAAGTGGTTATAAAAATATTCATTGTTGTCGGGGAATATTCGTTTGGTCGTGGAATATTCTTTTCCGTCGAAATATTCGTATGACGATTTTGAGCCATTTAGGGCCCCATAATGTAATAAGCGTAGGATGAAGAAAACGACAAATTAAAGTTTTATAAATAACGGCAGAGTGGTTACTGAATTAACATCATTGAAATACCCGTGGGTAAAGTAAAGTAATATGCATTGTTGCACAAGAAGACACTAGACATTACAAAGATTTTTGAATTATTGATTCTTACGTAAGAAGGCACTATTGAATAATTGTTACGGATTACTGCTCAAAGATTATATTTTATTGATTCAATAATTGTCTGCGTTCTTTATTTTATATTATTGTTGTTTCAATAATTGTCACTTCACAAGATTTTCCATTATCGAAGCAATAATTCATATTATCTGAATAATATTATTAGATAACATTATTGGCAATGTCTAGAAAGTTCTGCTTCAAGGAGAGGTTTGGTCACCTAATTGTGCGCGCCAAAGAAGGAGAAATTCTTATTGAAAGCCCTCTTCCTGAATTACTTAGTTGCAAGATCTTGTGATTCTGTAATATTATTTGTGAATAATTAATTATTGATTTATATGATGAGGAAAATATTAATTTTATGTGGTTATAGATGGAGAAAATTTTTAAAGTGACAATTGTTAAAAATTGATATTTTATCTTTTCTGATAAAATAATATTTTATTATATTATTATAATATAATAATGATGATATTTTTACAATGAATGTGTGATATATGAGTATATGAGGAGGAAGAATATTTTGTTGCATTAAATGATTAACACATGTTTTGTGTGTCGATGGACCCCATTTCTTGATCAAATTGATTATAAATTGTAAAATCGTCTCAGATATATGGATTTTGGTCAATTTACATTTGGAATTTGGAAAAACTTTATTCTGCAAAATTGTAGATAATTGAATTTCCTATAAAAAGTCGCGATATTCAATTTTCCGATAAAAGGCTATTTATTATGAATTATTGAAGTTCAAGTTCAAAATAATTGATTTTTGAAAGTTTTAATTATTTTTAATAACAAAAACGTTTTTTGTTTTTTTGTTATTATTTATTAATTTGAATTCGAGATCTCGAGAAAGTTATGTAAGAATTTTGATATATATAATAATATTTTATTAAATTTTCTGCTTTGTGTTCTAAGCATTTTCCTATAAATAGGGTCTTAGGTTAGAATTGAAAATCACACCGAACCTCAAGTTTTCTCTATTTCTCTCTATATTATCGAGTGTATTCTTGTGAGTATTTTGATATCTTGAGTCTTTATATCACGGTCTGAGTTCGTTTCAAATATTATTCCAATGTAAGTATCGCTTTTTTGAAGTAAGTGATATTAAGGGATAGTAAGGGATTTTAAGGGATTGTAAGGGATGTTATTTTCTTCGTAAGTGATATTATTTCTTCAATATCATTTTACCAAAATATTGGTTTGAATTTTTTATCAAATTTGGAACTTTTTCATGTCGGAGTTACTATTCATGAGTTACTATTCACGATTTACTATTCACGAGTTACTATTCACGACGGGTTACTATTCATGAGTTACTATTCACGAGTTACTATTCACGAGTACTATTCACTACAAAATTGGTTTCTTTTCCTAACCAAATTATAGTTGATTTATGAATATTACTCTGAAGATTAAAACTATATATTGATTATATTATCATATATAACATTTTTATAACCCTGATGTTGAAATTCTCTTTCACTGGAGTGTAAAGATGGGTAGATTATTGGTATGATCATGACTAGTGTTCTCTTTGGCCAATAGTGAAAAGTTGAATTGTATTTGGTATGATCATGACCATTGAATTTATAATTGAATATCTTTAGCTTAAGTCACAAAGGTGAATTGATCAACATGGTTATAATTATTGTTTATATAAATTCGAAATGATTATATATTTCTTTGAGATATGAATATGTTTGGCAAAGATGACTTATTGATGAATATCTTTGGCCCAGTAGTGCAAAGATGAATGATTTACGATGAATATCTTTGGCATGTAGTGCAAAGATGGTGCATTGATGAATATCTTTGGCCCGTAGTGCAAAGATGAATTTATTAGTATGATTATGAACATGAACTGTGATTTGGTATAACCATGATCTTTGATGTTTCGGTGATGAAAATTATCTTTGTCCCTGGATGAGAAAAAGAATTTAGAACAACAATTACGATTATGAGTTATACATGTGATTGTGGACAGGAATTGTTGATTGATGTTACAGGGATAAAACATTGTTGGTGGACTTTTAACATGGAGAAGATAATAGACTTTATAGTCTATTTGACTCTTCTAATGGATTGCTTCATTCATTTGCAACTATGGTTGAAAAGTTTTATCATCTACCATATGTTCTAAATCTCTGATTTATTACTGATGAAGACTATTGATAATTTATTTATTTTTAGGCATAATATTCTTTACTACGCTAGTTGTTCTCACCCTTCTGTTTCACAATTCCTTTCAGGTAATAAGAGTGTACCGGGTTGAAATGCGAGGTAACAGGAGAATAGAATGGTGGTCTCTAATTTGTGGAGGTTCTCCTAAATGCTTATTGACTTTACCTTTATGTAAGGTGCCATTGTGACGTGCTATCCAAGTTGGTGTCCAGAGTCACAATTGGTATATATTTGCATCAAAACTCACAGCATATGTGTTGTTGTATTTTGCATGATAATTGTAGTAATAAAGTTGTAGTTGTTTTCTGTACCATGTATTTGACGACTCAAAATGGGTTGGATGGAATGGACCTATTTTGGGGTTGTCACATCGTGTGCTAGTGCAACAACGCGTATTACTGTGTTTTAACCACCGGGTATTCCAACAGTGTTAACGGTAACAACTACGCCGTTATTTATAAAAACTCATACTTGTTATTTTCTTCATCCAATCGCTTTCCGTTATGGGGCCCACAAAAGGCTGCGCCGTCGTACGAATATTCCCCGACAGGAAGAATATTCCATGACCAAACGAATATTTCCCGACAATAATGAATATTTTATAATCACTTGCTTATTTAAAATATTTGCGCATTTTACCCATAACTAACCACATTAATCAATTCAACCCTTACTATTTCAAAATAATAAATAGAGAAATTCAATTTCATTTATAATAAGTTGGGGTCTTACATAAGGGATATTATTATTATAGTAAGGGGTATTATTTCTTTCGTATTCATGAAGAGAGCTATTGTTATTCCATTCTTTATTATTATGTTGGAATAACTTTCTACATGCTAATCATCTGCATACATGGTGAAATTCTTCTATTATTCCATTCTTTATTATTATGTTGGAATATCACATGCATGCGGATTACGCATGACTTCGTTCCATTCTTTATTATTCATTTGGAATATCACTCATCGTATGCATTATACGCATGACCAGTTCCATTATTTATTATTCGCTAGGAATAACTCCGTCTGTCTTGATCCTATCGCATGCACGGTGAATTCATTTGTTATTCCATTCTTTATTATTTTGTTGGAATATCCATGCATGCGGATTACGCATGACCCGTTCCGATTCTTTATTATTCGTTTAGAATATCCTATCTGTTCGGATTCACGCGACCTAGTTCCATTCTTTATTATTATGTTAGAATAACTTTGCCTATGTGGATTACCACATGCATGGTGAATGATCCTTCGTATTCATTCTTTATTAAATTGTGGAAATGATCTCGCTCTCGTGGATTACCGCATGGCGGTGAAAATCCATTTGCGCTTTAGTATATTCTATTATACTTGTATGAGATATCATTTCTTTTGTACTCGTCATGAAATATCATTTTTCGGTATTTTTCTTTTACGAGTTACTATTCATGGGTTACTATTCACCCGATTACTATTCACTCTAGTATTATTCACTCAGGTATTCGGGGCACTTTTCGTGTCGGAGTACTATTCACGAGTTACTATTCACCCAAATTACTATTCACCTGAATATTATTCACTCGGGTATTTGGGGTACTTTTCATGTCGGGGTACTATTCATGAGGTACTATTCCCGAAGTACTATTCACATGGTACTATTCACGGGGTACTATTTTCTTGAAAAAATATGTTTCTTTTCTGTCCAAATTATTTTTGGTACATGAATATTATTCTTGAATTTTACTCCACAAAGCAGTATCATGTTGACAAGGAATAATATGTGATACTCCACAAAGCAGTATCACATATTATTCCTATACTCTGACCGACCAATTAAATACCAAATAAACTTAGGTAGGTCATACTAATGCGAAAAATTCCCCGCCTCTCCCTCCTAGTTCTTGTCTCACATCTCAAATGGGGATCATATCCCTAAGCTTTGATACCAACCGTGACTCCCCCAAAATTCCAGATACATCACATATTCTCGAGTCGCCAAATACATGGTACGAATAATAAAATACAATCTTTAATATACAACAAGAGAGTCATGAGTTTTAATACAAATATTGTCTTCTAGACAATATCCACTCTCGAGAATAAGTCCTCATTATATTTATTGTTACACTATTTAATGTAATATAGTGAGGACTACTAATACTATCATTTGGTCCATCACTCCGCTTCCCAGACTGCGTCAAATTTATATTCTCATTTCAAGAGAACAAAGGAAAGAAAGGGTGAGCTCAACTAGCCCAAGAAGAAATATTATGACTAAGATAAAGCGAATAAATTATCCTTAGTCTTCAATAGTGTTAAACCAAAACAATATAACAACCATCAAGTTTAACTGCAATGAACAAGCAATCCATTAAAAGAGTCAAGTAGAAAATAAAATCTACTATCTTTTATGATTAAAAGGGTTTTCATCATCATTATCGGCCGAGACTCACTTAATAAATAATCCACATCATTGAATCACCCCTGCATTACGGCCAAGGATATTCTTTAGTATCACGACCATAAATTATCCATGCACTACGAGCCAAGGACATTCGTGTATTCATTAATGGTCATGATCATGCCAACAACTGTCCATCAATGCACTACGGGCCAATGAGGACTTTTTCCACATCATTTGTAACATTACGGTCATGATTACACTGAATAATCCCTGGTCATAATCATACCAAGTTCATCTATGCACTATAGGCCAGGATGATGACAATGATATAAGAATTCAATAAAACAAGTTCAAGAATTAATTTATCTAGGAACCAATAACGTCCAAATTGTCAACATGATACTGCTTTGTAGAGTAAAATTCAAGAATGCTTAGAAGAATATTTCCATAAAAAGATACTAGGTGAAGCACAAATATCAAGGATATTCTACTAATTTCATGGAGTATAGAAGTCAAAACTTTAACCAACTGAGTATAATAAGGAATGGAATAACAAAAGAAATCACCGGGCATGCGATAGATCAGATAAAGCGGGTTATTCCAACGTAATAATAATTAACGGAACCAGTCCCAGATAAAAACGCATGTGATGTGGATATTCCAATGTAATAATAAAGACGAAATCGGTCCAACAGTAAACGCACAAACAAGATATTCCAACGTAATAATAAATTTGGAATCAGTCCCACAGAAAAAGCATGCATGTGAGATATTCCAACAAAATAATAATGAATGGAATAACAGAAGAATTTCACCAAGTATAGGGTAGCCCGCGTATACAGGTTATTCCAATCGAATAATAAATAATGGAATAACAAAAGTTCTCTTCATGAATACAAAAGAAATAATACCCCTTACGAGTACAACAAATGATATCCCTTACGAGTACAACAAGTAATATCTCTTACCGTAAAAGAAACTGGATATAAGAGTAGGGAAGTAGCAGAATACTTTTCTATAGTGTCTCTATAATTTCTCTCTTTAGAGGTTTAGTGAATTCGTAAGAAATAATGAAGGAATGAGCTTCTATTTATAGAAGAATGGACTGCATAGTAACTAATTCATGAACGGTCCAGATTGATTTACTTTTAATCGGACGGTCCATAATTAAAGCAAAATCTTTTAAATAAAATATAATATATTATATATATAACATGTGCAAGAAAAAAAAAATCACGGGTGGAAGACCCGTGAATTCATCTTACCTACATCCATTTTTTCAATCTCATATATATATATATATATATATATATATATATATATATATATATCATAATAATAATACTCTCCCAGTCCACCCTAATTCCCCCCCCCCACCCACCCACCCACCCACCCACCTACCCACCCACCTTCTATTAACAACAATATATATATATATATATATACTTATATATATATATATGTATTCATATATATAAAACGAAAAAGCGAGATAACTTCTACTGACAATTTTTTTAAAAATGGGAAAGTGGGGGGTCCAAATAATAAGTAAAATTTACATCAAATACTTCATAAAATCCCCTCAATATTTTTAACAACATTTATCATCATTATTATAATTCACAATATTAATCGACCAGGTCGTTCCCAAGAAAGAGGGGGATTTTCAAGAAGGATTTCTCCCCATTGGCGTGCAATTAGGTGAGCAAACCTCTCTCGATGTAACTTCTGACATCGTTAATATTGCAAATAATAATATTAATAACTTTGTCATCTCAATTATTGATTATAAAATATTGACAATAATTGAATCAAATAACGTGAGATACTACGCAAAGAATTATCGTAATAATAATTGAACTAAACCGAGTGACTTCTCACGTAAAGATCAATAATCAATACAATGTCTTCTTTGATAACTACGCGACATCTTGTTTCTTTTAACACCGGGTGTTTCAATAGCTAACGGTAAAACTTCCGCCGTTATTTTCATAAAAGATACTTCGTCGTTTTCTCATTCGGACGATAATTCCGTTGTAGGGTCCACTAATGATTGTCTTGTCGTCATTTAATATTTCTGTTAAAACGAATATTCTCCACCAATCGAATATAATATAACAACTTGCATATTTTGCAAAATTTATAAATATTACCCACAACTATAACATTATATCAAATCTACATCATAATATTAAAAAAAATATTTCGAGAAAAGTAAATCTTTATTCGTGAAAATTTGGGGTCTTACAATATACATCTTGAACCAACTATTCATCATTTTTAAATCTATATTTTTTGAAACTTTACTCATTTTATGGAAAAAAATAAAGTTTCTAATATTTTTTATTGAAAATAATAATTATTTTTAAAATATTTTAAACAATCATTTTTAATTAGTTTAATGGGGTAATCTGAAAAATTAAAAGTTCAATGGTGTTTATTCAAAAATAATATTTATAAAAAATTCATATTTATTCATAAAAGTTGGGGTCTTACAACCATGATTTTTGATGTTTCAGGCGAAGATAGGTGATGAAAATTATCTTCGTCCTGGGTGCGAAGAGGAATTTAGAATCACAATTATGATTATGAGTTATTCATATGATTGTGGACATGAATTGTTGATTGATGTTACATGGATAAAACATTATTGGTGGACTTTTAACATGGAGAAGATAATAGACCTGATGGTCTATTTGACTCTTCTAATGGATTGCTCGTTCCGCTGCAACTATGGTTGAAAAGTTTTATCATCTACCATATGTCCTAAATCTCTGATTTATTACTGATGAAGACTATTGATGTTGTAAATTATCTTTAGTCATGATATTCGTTGATGGGCTAGTTGTGCTCACCCTTTTTGCTTCACAATTCCTTTAAGGTAACAAGAGTGTAGTTGGGGGGATAACAGGGGAATAGAACGGTGGTCTATAGCTGTTGAGATTCTCCCTAAATAGTATGGAAATAATTTTGTTGAGAACTTTAGATAAGTGTGTCGTATTGTATACGTCATTTGATATTTAATTTTGGTGAACCAAATAGGGTGAGTGAACCCAACTTTGGAAGGGTGTTTTGCCACTATCATACAAGATCTAAATGACATACAACCTCGTGTTATCATAAGACAGAGTTGTGCACGTCCACTCTTTGAGTATATCTACGAAAGACTACCTATATGATCTTGAGTTTATTTGAAATATAATTTTCACTTGAAGATAACGGAGAAAATTATATGTCAAGAGAAGACTCACCATTGGAAAGAAGATGATAGTAATCTTCTTATTTTTCTTTCAGGGTCTATTAGGTCAACCAATGATAATTCTGTGGACATATGATATCTATCATAACCTGAAGACGCATTTACCTCCTACTATGTACGAAGGTTTCTTGAGCACTTCCCAAATATTTTAATTTCTAAAACAGCTTTTTTGATTTGTATTTTTATGTAAAAAAGTACCATTGTAAGGTTGTGGTCGAGTCACCATGAGAGTTACATACATTTGTATTAAAACTCATACTATTTGTTGTCAGATCTTTCTGCTTGCACGCTTCAACAATTAGATAAATGAACTTTATATTTGATTTTTATAGTGCGATATCTGGCAACTTAAAATGGGTGATTTATACCTATTTTGGGGGCGTCACAGGAATCAATATTATAATTTCAATGAATCTTCAAAAAATGTTTAAAAAGTAAACTATTTTTTTTCAAAAATGTTATTTTAAAATATACCCCTAATTTTATTATGAAAGGAATCCTTAATAAAAGTAAGTTCTACTTTTAAATTGTTTGGTATCTGTATATCATTATTATTAAAATCTTAGACTAGTCAAAAGAAAATAATATTCTCCATCACTTGATATAAAATAATAAACATCAAAAAACCTTGTACTTATTCCTTTATTCCTATATCCTTTTCCATATGAATCAATAAAAAGGTGGGCCATCAAGACCAGCGGCTCGCTCCAACAACACTGCATTACTGCAGTATGTACGGGCCACGCCCGGCCCAAGAGAACCGGTCGTGTATGAGTTACCCACTCGTTTACAGCTGCGCGTGGCATTACACTCCCACTTACACCAGAGCTCAGCTGTCTCCAACATCATCACGCATTCATGCCACTTACCAACCCACTGTTAATCACACTGTAGACTGTACACTACTAACCGTGGCCACACCTGGGCCCCACTGTTCTCTCTCCTCTTTCCTCTTTGTATTCAGCAAATCATCTATCTCTATTATATCTCTAACATAATGTTCATCCTTCTTCTTCAATGGTGGATTTGGATTCATAAAATAAAAAGTAAAAGCCCCCTTTTACCCATTTTGATTCTTTTTCAGAGCTTCCATGGTTTAGAAGTAAAACCCCTCTTCAGATTCTCACGTTCTCAGCTTGTCCCTTTCTCACGCACACACATTTTACACTTTCTTTCTCTCTCTTCTTTTTAGAAAGTCGTAGATTTGCTCAAAAGCTATTCTATTTTTATTTTTTAAAAAAAATTTCTTTTGTATATCTTTATCTTTATATATATGGGCGGACCTGTATTTTGGCTTTTATTTAGGGTTGCATTTGTTTGATTATTGTACCTTCAAAATTTGGTGTCTTCAATTCCAATTTTAATACTCTTTATTTGAGATTTCATCTGTTAGACTTTGTGTATATGTTGTAGGAATCTTGAATTTTTGTCTTTGATTAGTATTATATCTAGTTGCTTCTTTTGAAGGCTTTTGAATTGGGTATTCCAATTTCCTTTTTTGTGAAATTAGGCGTGGTGGGTCTTGAAGTTTGGTGTCTAAGATTTTACCTTTGTGTGTTGACTCAGTGGTGGTATGGTTTCTTTCAAAGTTGTGTAACAACCCTTCAGATCAGCTTAAGTGATATGGAAATGTTTATTTGTTGTTTTATGGCAACTGGGAGTTCAAAATTTGGTGGGTATTTAAATCTTGTTGATTGAGGGTTGAATTATAGAGTTACAGATTTGGTACTTCTTGTTTAGTGAGGAGAGAGATGGAGAAAAATGGCAGAGAAGATTGGCGGGAAGTGGTGAGGAAGATGCTTCCTCCTGGGGCTCCAATTCCAGAAGATGATGCCGATCTTGATTACTCAATAGCAATGGAGTATATTGGTCCTCCAGTTTCTTATGAGCTCCCTAGAGTAGAACCCCTTGATGTGAATTCGACTTCAATTCCCACTGCATCAGTAGCAGAGGAATCTTTTACGGAATCTAGAAGATCGGTTATCAGAGATGCTCCCTCTGTTATTGAACCAATCCCTTTGCCGGTATCTTATATTGCTGGTGTCACTAGTCCGCCCAATCAAAGTCCTAGGATGTCAGGAAGCTCCGAGTCTGAGGTGTCTGTTTCGCAGAACCACGATTCTTCTTCAGCTTCCCCTTTGGCCTTTCCAGCTTCTTTCTATAATCCTCCTAATAATGTTGTTCGTCAGCAATCAGTTAATGAGGTTAGAAGAGCCCCAGTTGTCACTTTCAATACTGTTGATAGCTCAGAAAGTAAAGAGGTAGACAGGGAGGAGCCAGTTTTCCCTGAATATGTTGGGGTGACCAAGGAGAAGAAGAAGAAGAAAGCAAAGAGAAAAGTCTGTTATAGGTGTGGAAAAGGGAAATGGGAAACAAAGGAGTCCTGCTTGGTTTGTAATGCAAAGTATTGCAGCAATTGTGTGCTTAGGGCGATGGGTTCAATGCCAGAAGGGTGCAAATGCGTTACTTGTATTGGTGAGCCAATTGATGAATCCAATCGGCTGAAACTAGGGAGGCATTCAAGGGTATTGTCTCGATTGCTCAGTCCTTTGGAGGTCAAGCAGATAATGAAGGCAGAGAAAGAATGTTCAGCTAATCAGCTTCGACCAGAGCAGTTGATTGTGAATGGGTTTCCTCTGAAACCAGAAGAGATGTCTGAACTGCTTGGGTGCCCTTTACCCCCTCGGAAATTGAAGCCTGGTAGATATTGGTATGACAAGGAATCTGGTCTTTGGGGAAAGGTAAGTGCATTCTCTTTATATTGTTAAGCTGACTGTCTTTGTACTTTTTTTTTATTTCACTGGGTAATTGCTAATGAGATTTCTTCTTGTGTGAACTGACAGGAAGGAGAAAAACCAGATAGGATTATAAGCTCAAACTTGAATTTCTCTGGAAAACTTGGCCCTAGTGCCAGCAATGGGACCACTGAGGTTTACATAAATGGTCGAGAAATTACAAAACTAGAACTGAGGGTATTAAAGGTTGGTCTTTTATCATCTTCTCTTTCTTTTTTCAACCCCAGAGAAATAGACCTGTACTTATCCAAGCATTGCCTCCAAATTTATGGTGCTTTTTTAATTTCTTAGACGTCATTTTTATCTTTATGCACGAGAATGGTGTTGATAAACATGGATTTTCTTAAAATTGGCATTATATTTATCTTTTGTGGTGTAGCACTCACAGTTGTTACGGCGCCACGACGAGTCATTGTGATAGCCATTTCGTTAGGGCGCTTAAAGCATCGCCATGGCGTCTGTGTATGCGACAAAAGTCGTTTACAATGTGCAATTTATATATTATTTATTTTACTTAACAAGTATATTGACAATAAAATTTCATATACATTAAAACTCAAGACATAACACTATTGAATAACATTAAAGACATAATTATGTAAATACTTGGCAATAACAATTCAAAAACAAAACACTTGATATTAAAAATTAGTAAAAGAAATGAAGAATTCAACAAACACCACATAATTACACATATATATAAGACAAACATATATAAATTTATATTATATATATAAAAATTTATATATAACCAACAGACTCATAAGTATATATATAACCGTCAGAAATGATAAGTTTATATATATATATACACACACATAAGAAGCAGTCAATAGAAATGACAAGGAAAAAAAAAAGCCAAACAGTAAACATAAGTACATAACTCGCATAGATATATCATATATAACACTCGTTAGTTGGCACCAAAAAAAAAGAAGGCAGCGAAAAGGAAGGAAAAAAGAAGAAAACGTCGTGTCAAGTATCGATCGAGTCGCAAGACGTCGATTTTAAAGGGACGTCGAGTCGACGAGTACTCTCTCTCTCTCTCGGTCGCTCTAACAGTCGCTCGTCGACTCATTCTCCTCTTCTATTGTTCGATCTTCAGCGAAGAAGCGAATCAGTTCGACTAGGGCTAACCCAGTTCCAAGCGACGTTTTTTAACTTCTTTTTTTTTAACCCAATGGGATGATCCATACCCGGAGTAGCCAAGTCGGTCGATCTGCCAGAAAGTCGTCGACGTCAAGTCGTCCAAGGCGACGACTTTCAGTCCAAACCCAAGTCGTCCGGTCACCTTGCCTGCTCCCTACCGACTGGACGCCTTGGCGTCTCCTAGGCGACGCCTTAACTATTAGCACTATGTGTATTCTTATACCATCAACAAACGTAATACTAATAGTGAAGCCAAAACAACTTGGCTTTCAACTTGACATCCCCATCATAACCTTTGGCAGCTGTTATATCTGCATTTTTAAAAGGTTCATAGGTAGCTGTCCGATTTAGTTGTGGGATCCAATAAAAAACTGCATGAAGAGTGAACAACAGATTAAATATTTGAAAAATTATAGAATTCTAAGACATCCCATCAAATTTCTTAGTATGGAGGGCCCTTAAGAATGTTGGACAACAATATTTTCCCATCTCTCACACCTGGAGCATTTGTTCTATTAGTACTTGTAACGTTCCATGGCAACCAAATAAACCAAATTATAGCCACAAAGCAGAATGACAAAGAACCATTTCTATTCCACCAATTATTTCTGTAACCTCTCTTAGTCATATCTAAGTTATTTTTTTGGGGTGGGGGGGGTGGTAATGTAATTTACTTTTTTTACTGATATCCTTGCAGGGCAAAATGTCCTCTGCAAGATGCATATAAATTTTATAATGGCAATCAACAGAAACATGGACTGAATTCTTATTCTCTTTGAGAAAAAGTATGTTTGAGTTGCACTTTTTAGGTTTTGCAATTTTAATTATCTCACCAGTGTTTACCCTGTTAGGACACTGACAGTGTCAAAGACTCAACTTTGGGGTTAACATTAACATCCCGATTTAATCTACTTCAGTGGAAGCAATGTGAATTACTTCCCTTGCAAAGAAAGCCAAAGTAAGATGTTAAGGGTGTAGACGCCATTTTCCAGCATCTTGTATCCATTTTCACATGAATAAATGTCTTGAAGATGAAACAAGATGATCTCCTCAAGTCTGCATACATTGAAATATTTAGAAAGTAAACTCCAAAATGAAAGCATTTTTAGAGGATTTCAAATTTCAGTTCAAATTAATTATATATCTCATTACACCAACACCCTCTGTGGCATGAAAGTGGAACTGATGTTGGTTGGAGAAAAGGTTTTTGATTACAATATGCTCCTTAAAATAATTTTCTGATTGTGTTGATATTAACTCAACTTTATCTTTCTTTTCAAAAAGAAAAATAACTTCATCTTTTTTGTAAATGTATGTAATTCCTCTATATTGTGTAGTCATGCCTTTCATAAGGAATGGTTTCTGTTACAGGCTCACTGTTGTTCCCTTTCCCTAGGTTATAGTATATATGCTCGCTGCCGTGTTGTATGGGAATTTATTGAACTTGTTTAATGTTGTTATAGTTTGTTTTCTTCCTAACAAATGCTTATATGGAAGTGCTACCAAAATGTTCCCGAGTATTCCATTCTTGTAATTCTGAACTTCCTTTGTAACATTATCCTAGTAATATGGTCTAATAAATATCTTTTGTGGTTACTTGTCAAAAATCAAATAAAATAAGAAAATAATGTCGTGCTTTCGGATTTACAAGGTCATGCTTATATCCTAATATTCCATTTTTTCTTTAAACAAATTTGGGGTGAGAGGTGAGAGCATAGAATCTTACCTTAAACCCTATAAGAAAGTGTTAGATTTATAAAATGAGTCCAAAGTCTAGTATATAAAGATATCAAGCTTTCTAATTCAAAATCAATTGGCTATGAGAAGAGTCGACCCAAGTCATTATATACTAGACATATTTTCTTTAGGGATTCAATGTTGGACAAGATATATACTCTAACACTCTCCCTCGCGTGTAACCCGATGTATTGAGGGTTGCACGTGGACCTGATGAATATGAAGACCTATACAAGATAAGCAAGCCCAGAAGAAGCTAGTAAACCACATACAACTATTGACCCAATTGATAAGTGGTACTAATTAAGAAATGGGTAACTTTGACTATTAAGAAATGGACTGCAAGTGGGTAAGAATGAACGCTAAGAAGAGTGTTTAATTAGGCCCGCTCCGATACCATGTTAAATTTATAAAATGGGCCCAAAGTTTAGTATATAAATATCAAACTCTAACTCAAAACCAATTGACTATGAGAAGAGTTGGTTCAAGTTATATAGATATATGCTCTAACATAAAATAAGGTCATGCTATTGCTAGTTACAAGATAATTGGAAATAATAGTTCCCAAGCAGCAGTAAGATATTTTTTGTTCAAATAATACCACCACTGGCCCTGGTGCTTGAATGATCACTCTTATGAATGGGAGGACGCCATGCTTATTCAAGCTAGAGTTCAATGGAAGTCTCTGTTACTTTTGTTCGGTTAATAAAATGTATACTACAGCTATGTTTTTTCTCTTGGTCTTCACATTTGATGGTGGAAAAGGAATTTATAGTAGAGATTAGTACTGGGTCTAATCTTGTTATGGTTTAATGAAACACACATACAATACAAGGGCATTTGTGTGACAAGGACACTTGTTAGTTGTTTTGCCATTATTTTAGAAATGCTGACTTATATATTACAAACTTCATTCTCTTTTCCCCCTGTAAAATGCAATTTAAACCACCTAAGGTTTACCCAAAATTCCACATGACCACCTAAAGTCTAAAATCCTACACACTTAATCACCTAACCTTTTGAGGCTAAGTGCAATATTGCTCTCCGTTTAAACTCCGTTAAAAGATTGTCCAATGACTAATATTCCCATAATTTATATACTTTTCTTTTCTTTCTACTTCTCCCCCCTTTTTTGTCCTGAATTTCTACCTTCGACTCATCGCCTTCAATCTTATCATTATCTTGCTATATTTAAATTAATCACCTTTATAAATCGATTCCAGTACCACTGATGGTGGCTCAACGATTGGTTTTGAAGTACATAATCAAGAACTTCCTCAAAATCTCTCCAATTCTTTTATCTCTGAAGTTGACCACCATTTATTTTCGACAAGAAAGTCGAGCACGAAACAACCATTGATTCACCACCTATTGAATGATCATCACTATCTTAGCCAGAGTTCTTAGGTAAAGAGGACAAAATTCCTGATCTTTGCGTATTGTATTATTGTAGAAGAAGAAATGAATTGAAAACAATTCCTCGATCGAACACAACGGGTACGGGTGCAATTTTTGATCGTGTGAGTGAAGGGTTAGCGTAGAATACTTCTAGGAGACTAAGGCAACGTCAATGGGATGGTGGCAAAGAGAGTAATGAGTTATAAGAGAAATGAAGAAAATGGGTTTTCAGAGTAAGAGTGAAGGAGCTTTTCAGAGATAGGAAGATTAGACAAAAGTGTTAGTCGCAGTGATGTAATTTTCAAGTCTGTCACGAGGTTTAGTGGTCTAATAATATTTGATATATTTTTAATTTGAATTTGATATATACTTGTAAATATTTTAAAATATTTATAAAATACAATCTAAATATTTTTATATATTGATAAAATACAATCTAAAATATGGTCAATTAGAATAAAATATGGTCAAAGATGTCAAGCATAAAGTTTGTCGAGCATAAACAATTACATGCACACTCACGTTTGGAGAGTGGCATGCTGATGTGATAAAAATTAGTAACCGCAAGTGTACAGTGTCAAGACTAGATTAATTTTAATTTATCCTTAATATCTATTTCAGGCAAATTAGAAATAAAGATTGTTGAGCTGATTAACTACAATTAAACACTAACTAAACTAATTAGAAGATGAAACCTAATATTAAGGAAGTAACCTAGGAATTCAAATCCATTAAATAATAAACATAACAAATAATTCAATCTCTTCTATTTTTATAACTCAAATTACGCCACTGGTTTGGTGTACATAATTCGAAAAATAAATGAATTAAGTCCAATTAAAAATTAACTATGATTTTGATCTTCCTTCTCTTAAATTTAGTAATTTTACAATTAATGTGGGCAAGTATAGACTATGAAAATTTAAGAATTAACTATAACCCATCAAAACTTCTTCGAGCAAGTATGAATTATGAAAAATTCTTATTTTAATAATAATTTATCAAAACCTTTTAATTAATTTAAAATCACATAAGAAATATGATACGAATGTTTTTCAATAATGAAAATGAATGCGAAATCAATTAAACATTAGAGCACAATTAATAGAAGAGGTAAAGAATATTGTCATGAATAAGTATTTAATTTCATATTCATCCTAGATATAAAAAAATTACCTAGACATTACAAATAAATAAACTAAGATAAAGTAGAAGAAGATTAAACATAAAAATAAAATAAGAAAACCCTCTTTATTTAACGATCCTCCAACGAGCGTACATTGAAGAAGTAAATTAATTTACTCCTACTCCTAACAACTAATGCATAATCTAATACCAAATATCTAATTCCTCAAAATCTCTCTTGGTACTCTGTTTAAAGGCATCAAGACTCAATTAATTCTCTCCATGAATCAACTTCCTATTAGCAATCAACTTATTTCAAAGAGATCTTCTAGATGAACTTTCTTTTCTTTCATTGGATTTGACTTGCACACCAAGATTGTTCCATTTCCTTTCTTCTCCTTGTAGGAATCTTCAAGACTATTTCCTTCCATGAATAGGAGCATTAAATATTGCTTGATCACCAAAAATTTGACTTTATTACAACAAAATATTAAATCCTACAAAATAAAATTAAACATATTAATTAAATAAACTAATATAATAGAAATGACAAAATTAGGGATAATAAAATGCATGAATAATGTGTCTATCACATGCACACACAATTTGGATGAAAAATTAATAGTTGCACTTGGCCTCAAAACTATAGGCGTTTAAGTGAAGTTTCTAGATTTTAGGTGGTCATGCGGGATTTTAGACAAATCTTAGTGGTTAAATACATTTTACTTTTTTTTATTAATAGTTTTTCCATGCTTGCATAGTCGCATCTTGTATCCATGTGTACTGAACCCATTAGTAGACTTACTGCCAGCACATATTAAAATTTATAATAGGCAATGGAGTGGTCGATAAGGCTGTCCAACAGAAACGAAGGCACGACTCCATGTTAGGTATCTGGTGCAGGACTTGATTGCCAAGGCAGCTTTTATTTTTACTTCTTATAGTTTGTATCACGTGCTCGGTTCTTTTCAAAAAGTCAAGCAATCTATGTGTTTTTTTGATTTTATTTTACTTGAAATCCATTCTAACCTCAGTTTGTTATTCTTCAGCTGGCAAACGTGCAATGTCCTCGTGATACCCATTTCTGGGTGTATGATGATGGTCGTTATGAGGAGGAGGGTCAGAATAATATCAGGGGAAATATTTGGGAAAAGGTATGAATGGTGACAATTCCTAGTTAAAATGTACAATGTTAGAGAATTTTAAAATCTTGAAGGAACATTTAGGATTTCTTTGTTGTTAGCCAGGCAACAACGCGATTTGTTTCCTCATTGTTCTCCTTGCCTGTGCCGCGTGGTCAGCCTCATGGGCAAAGAGATGAGCCTAGCAATTATACTACTGTTCCGAATTATTTAGAGCAGAAAAAAATTCAGAAGCTTCTTCTACTTGGACTTGAAGGTTCTGGCACTAGCACTATCTTCAAGCAGGTATTTCCTTTTTGTATTCTAATAAATTGGCTTGGCTTTTTAAAAGGTCGTGGCTGGTTTTTATCGCAGCCAACATAGTGATTTTTTTCTAGCTTTCTAGGAATTGATTAAATGACGTATTTCTCAAGAAGACTTTTGGAACTTTGTATATGTCTTCTGTCTTAGAAGATCATTCTTTATTACTATAGTGAAGATCGTGTCTAATTTATGTTTGTGTTACGAAGGTCAGAGCATGTGTTGTTACCCTGTCCTTTTTCTTTGAAGACCATAAATAAATATGCTTGGGTCAGTTGTGATATTTGAACCCAATGGATGGGCATTTGCATGACAGAGAGTGCCACATATATTGGAAAAGGAAGTACATGAAGTGCTTCCCAGTTACCAAATATAGATTTTTTTTGGTACATCAGTTGTAAAGAATTGTCTAGCACCATATCAAACCAACTGACCCAAGATGTATGCCAAAGACAAACAACTCAAGAAAAAGATTTGCATTCCCCAATGCAAGCATATGGATGCCCTTTCATTTTAATAACATTAACATGGTGAAGAGGATAAAGTTTCAAATAATATGAAGCATACTGATTTCAGACACACGCGTGCTTTCATGGCATAGTTGCATAATTGCTTGTACATATTCTGTTTGTTAGTGATTTTGAGATTCACATTACTTCTAGTCCAAGCCTGAATACCTCAAATTTCAATTTGGAATTGAAATGAAAGTCATTCTTAGATTCTTTAAGTACACTCTCAAGGATTTCTTTTGCAATGTCTTGTTGTGTTTCCCACTATGAAAGTAAAGTGATTGTGGAAGCATATGATTATATTCTAGAAATTGTGTCTTTTATTATAATTTTTTTTCTTTTTTGGTAGTATGTTGTATAAGCTGAAAATTTTGTCCAGAAAAATTGTTCTACAAGTTGAAGTTCATTTTCATCTGTTATGTCTAATAAACAGGCAAAATTTTTGTATGGGAACAAATTTACAATTGAGGAACTGCAAGATATTAAGCTTATGATTCAGAGCAACATGTACAAGTATCTGAGCATTCTACTTGATGGACGGGAGCGCTTTGAGGAGGAGACCATGCCAAGGAAGAAATCCCTAGGTTCCCATGATCAAGTCACCGAAGCATGTAATATATCTGGTAAGTTGATCTGGTAATGATAATAATGATATTACTTGTTTCAGTTTTGCATGCCATTCTTATTCATTATTTGTATTTGGCAAATTACTACTCTGCGGTTTCCGATTATTCCCTTCAATTTCTTTTCAGGTGCAGAGGTTGATTCCGATGAGAATAGTCAATGTGTCTATTCCATCAACCCAAGGTTGAAGCATTTCTCTGACTGGCTTCTAGACATTATAGCCACTGGTGATTTGGACGCATTCTTTCCTGCAGCGACTCGTGAGTACGCTCCACTAGTTGAAGAGGTGTGGAAAGATCCTGCTATACAGGAAACATTTAAGAGAAAAGATGAGCTTCACTTCCTTCCAGAAGTGTCAGAATATTTCTTGAGACGGGTATCTAATAACTTCTCCCCTTTTATTGTTATTATTTGTTTACTTTTATATATGCAACTGCTGCCCTTCGGCTCAGTTATATGGAACCTCCATCCTTTGCTTAGGCGATCAAAGCAAGGCCGAAGGCCTATCTCTTGATTGATCTGATCAGACACTTGTTTTTTCTCTTTACCTTAATTCCTGAGCTGATTTGATTGTTAAGCTCAGTTGTTTAGATTATACTATTTCGAATGAGTAGGATCCTCCTGCTAGATGCACTCTATGTCTCTTTCTGCTTCTGATTTCATTGAAACTTGAATCTAGATGCATCAAGATGTTATTGTTGTGTTTAACAAGTCACAATTACATTTGTCCAATAATCATTATCTAATGTATTTTAACTCATTCATTCAAGCAATTAATTATTTTTTCTTCATGTCTAGATGTTTGGATTTGGGTTGCCCGAGTGATTAGGACTTTTGAATTAGGGAGATACTCAATAGATATAAAATGTTGATCTAGAACACGTACAGTCGGACACATACACGCACATTTGGTGGAAATTAAAACTCTGAAGATCAGGTGTAAGGCCAAAGCAAACACTGTTCATGTCGCTTAGAATTTTTGGTTCTCCCAAAACCAAGGTTATCTGCACCAAAGACTAAAGAAATACTCTCTTTTGTGTCCAAATTATAAGATCATTACTCTCTTTTCCAATTGATTTTTTGAAAGTCAATTTGAGGCATTTGTAAACTCAAAATTGATAAGATTAGTTTAAAATTTTGAAACCATAAATCTTACGATTAATATTACTTTTTAGATAGTTTATAATATTCATTACGGTATCGAATAAAATTAAATGAATCTATGTCAATTTTGAGTTTGAAATGTCTCGCATTGACTTCAAAAAGTCAATAAAAATCTCATATGATGAGTATAATTTTAAAATTAGGGCTGCAAATGATCCGATCTGATCCGAACTTTGTCGAACTCGAACCGAACTCGAATATTTTTAGTCGAACCAAGAGCTATGTACGAGTTTGGATTGATTGGTGTTCGCGCACAAGTCAAACACAAGCTTGTTCGTGAACATAGTCGAACACAAACTTGTTCACGAACAAAAATTTGTTTGCGAACAACTCATGAACATACGAACGTGATAAGTTGGTGAACATAAAAAAAATACTCTATCTATTTCATCAAAAATACTCGCATTTATTTCATAAAAAAAGGTCTTATTTAAGATTTTTTTATAATGAAATTGTAAACTTCTAAGATTTAAAATAATGTGAATTTAATTAATTTAGATTAATTCAATATCTAATAGACTAATATTATTATCCTTGAAATGTATTTCCGTTTTGAAATATAAGTAATAAGATAACTTTCAAAGTCGATAGGAAATATTTTTAATTTTACTTTATAAAAAATTTATAATTTTCATAATTATGTTGTTTACAACTAAATAAATTAACTACGATTCTAAGATCAAAGGCTCAAAGCTATTTAGAGACTTTGTTTCATTAAAAAAAAAGAAAAACCTTTTTGCTTATTTTAATTTAAATTAATAACTCATTTTAATTTCATACAAACGTTACTGTGACATATTGTTTAAAATTGGATTATTAAACCCTACCTTTTACACAAAATATGATTATTTAATTGCATAAATAATAAATCAAAGTTAGTAAGTCACTTTCTCTCACTGTCTCACATATACACCGTAACACTAAAAAAATTCAAAAATTGGTAAAATCAAGTTTGCACTTTTAATTAGGGAGAAGGTTCAAAAATGCCCCTGACGTTTAACGCGATGTCTACCGAGCACCTTATACTTTTTTTGGGTCCAAAAGTACCCTTAACGTTATACTTTTTGGGTCACCCGTGCCCCTGTCGTTGACAGAAGACAAACGAGGTTAAAATTGGCTGACGTGGCAGACACATGGAGGCTTAACAGGAAAAGGTTCAAAAATACCCCTGACACATGTAAATATGTCATTTAATCAAAACAAAAAATACTAAAATTCAAAATAAAAAAAAAAGCATAACATATTTACATCATTTTATCAAAATACTAAATTCAAAACATAACATATTTACATCAAATAATAATTAAAAAAAACTAAAATACTAATTAAAAAAAAACTAAAATACTAAAAAAATCAAATTAAAAAAATAATAAAATACTAAAATTCAAATTATTTTGTTAATTAATCAAAACAACAAAAATTTAAATTACATCATTAAAATACTAAAATCATAATACTAAATACTAATTGATATAAAATTTTTAAATTACTAAAATCATAATACTAAATAATATTTTTAAAATTCAAAATACTAAAAAACGTTATACAACTAATTGATATAATATTTTTAACGTTAATATTCAAAATACTAAATAACGTTATCAATTTTTTTAACGCTAATATTTTTAATATTACTAAATAACGTTATAGAAATTAATGTTGAATATTACAAAATTAACGTTAATATTTTTAGTATTTTGAAAATTCAACTAATATTTTAGTATTTTGATGATTAATGTTAATATTTTTAAAATTCAAAATTCAAAAATTCAACTAATTCAAAATTTCAAAATAATTAACATTAATTCAACTAAAATCATCAAAAATAATTAACGTTAATATTTTTTTACTAAATAACGTTAATTATTTTGAATTAGTTGAATTTTTGAATATTTTAAAATTCAACTAAATAATATTTTTAAAATTCAACTAATTACATCATCAAAAATATTAACGTTTTTTTAACATATCAACTAATATTATAAAATATTAACGTTTTTAATATAAAAAATATTAATACAATATTAACGTTTTTTAATATCAAAAATATAAATGTTTTTAATATTTTTAATATAAAAAATTAACGTTTTTAAAATTAACGTTAATATAAAATATTAAATGTTTTTAAAAAAAATATGTTATGCTTTTTTTATTTTGAATTTTAGTATTTTTTGTTTTGATTAAATGACATATTAAATGTGTCAGGGGCATTTTTGAACCTTCTCCCTTTAAGCCTCCATGTGTCTGCCATGTCAGCGAAATTTTAACCTCGTTTGTCTTCTGTTAATGGCAGGGGCACGGGTGACCCAAAAAGTGTAACGTTAAGGATACTTTTGGACAAAAAAAAAAATATAGGGTGCTCGGTAGACATCGCGGTAAACGTCAGGGGTATTTTTAAACCTTCTCCCCTTTTAATTATATAGTTGGTAGTTGATGTAATATACAATAGTAATTATACAATTACTATTACTCTATTACTGAAGTTTCAATACATTGATGACTTGATTTCTATATTGTCTATCTCGATTTTACAATTTCAATAACTCATGTAAATGTAAGCAATTGTATTGTATCATTCTTTAATTAATGTCAAATTGTCATTGCATGATTATTAATGACTTTATTTATGTGATTTATGATGTGTTATAATTTATTAAATTATTAGGGATGTAAATTGTAATAATTCAACAATTATTGTTAAAAAATTTATGAAAATATTAAAATTATTTTAATTAAATTAGAGGTAAAGAACTACACATTATTATTTAATAAAAATATTTACTTATAATCAATTATTAAAAAAAACAAAAAGATGTTAAGTAATAAAAAAGAAAATTACTACAAATTTACAATTATTGATAAGACAAACTTTAGAATTTAATATGAAATAACCAATTATTTGTATTTAGAATTTTAGAAACAATTTAAACATGTAAGAAATCGAAATACTCGAATCGAACTCGAATTGTTCGCAAACAAAGACGAACCGAACCACATGGTTCGCGAACATGTTTGATCGAGCAATCGAACGGAATATAGTGCGAACTCAGCTAGGCGAGCAACTCGAACTCGAACTGAACCGGTTCGCGAACAGTTCGGTTCGTTTGCACCCCTATTTAAAATATTCAATAACTACTATTAAGTATATTGGGAAGGTAAATTACTTTGGCATACAAGATATTGTAAAGCAATTTCATGTGCAGTTGTAATAGCAATGGTAGTTAAGCATGTAAACTTGTGTATGAATCTGGAAGCTTTCTTATTTAATATTATAATGTCATTGAAAGTTTGGTGAATAGGTCTGTTCTTTGCATGCTGTTCTCATCATCTCTAGGATGGGGCTATGGTTCTCTCCAGTGGACTAATATTTCACTTAAATCTTATATTTCAATCACAATTGCCATGTTGTGGTTACCCATTTTCATTTCTGAAAGTGGCAAATGTCAATTGGTTAATTGTATGTTTTGTTGTTGCCTCTCGAATCCTTCCAGTTTCAGGTTGGTCTGTGAAAATTAATGGATCATTATTTCTAATGTTAGATGGACACTTTTTATTCTCCTCTCAGGCTGTCGAGGTATCTAGTAATGAATATGAACCTTCAGAGCAGGACATACTATTTGCAGAAGGAGTCACCCAGGGGAATGGTTTGGCTTTCATAGAGTTTTCACTGGATGATCGTAGCCCAATGTCTGAAACATACACAGAAAATATGGAAGCTCAACCACCACCTTTGACCAGGTAATTATTTTTCCACTACTCTGCTGTAATAGCTACAACTGATTAGCAATCACTCTATTTAATGAAGCAAAGTTGATTTTCTTTTAATATCATTTCTTATTTATTAAAAAAGTTTATTAATTTTATTTTGCCTTCGAAATGGAAATATACTAATACAATACCAAAATTCAAAAGTATTTAGGTGGATAAGAATGCATTATAATGGAAAATTTGTGCTAAAAGTGTTGATATTTCAAATAAGAGCATATTAATTAGCTAAAAAAATAAGATTACATTACCCGGTTTAAGGGTTATAAGGGTGAGAAAGGACCAGTAACACTACCCTATCCAAAAAGCACGGTGTTAAATTATTATAACTCGAGTTGCAGTGGGAAAGGATGAATGCCAAATAATTATTTGTCCACAAAATGCTACCTTAGGTAGTGGGCCTAGGTGGCCATAATAACAATAACAGGCACTTATAAACTCTTTTCACACGTTCAACTCAAGACATAGGCTTGATCTTCCAGACTTATTAATGTTATCTCAGGTTGCAGCCTTGTTATAGTTTGGTTGTCAAGTTGGTTTCTTTTCAGTAGCAATCGATAATTCTTCCTCGACAGTTGCTGCATTTACAATATAAACTTGTTCAAATTAATTAGGACATGAAACAGCCTGAGAAAAATGGGACTTTATGCTGTAATCAAGATAATGACATTGCTCAATGAAAACAGATTAAATTTGGTTCCCCTTAATATGCTTGTTGATTATTAATCCCACACCTTCAGAAAGTATTTGCAATATTTAGCATTTTTCATAAGCATGCGTCTTGACATTTGATGCATGTCTTTTAGCAATTTGTTTTTGGGGATTAGCCACTGGATTTACTGTTTTTCTATATATTTTGGTTTCTAGATACCAACTTATTAGAGTGAATGCCAAGGGAATGAGCGATGGTTGCAAGTGGGTGGAAATGTTTGAAGATGTTCGCGTAGTTGTCTTCTGTGTTGCCTTGAGTGACTATGATCAGATGTGGGTTTGGGCTGAAAATAGTGGAAGTGGGGTGATGCTTCAAAACAAGATGATGGAAAGCAAAGAGCTATTTGAAACAATGGTCAGGCATCCATGCTTCAAAGATACTCCTTTTGTGTTGATTCTAAACAAGTATGACCTATTTGAGGAGAAGGTCAACCGGGTCCCTCTAAGTACATGTGAGTGGTTCAGTGAATTCAGCCCAGTGCGACCCCACCACAACAACCAATCTCTCGCTCACCAGGCTTATTACTATGTCGCGATGAAGTTCAAAGACCTCTACGCTTCTCTGACTGCTCGAAAGCTTTTTGTTTGGCAAGCTAGGGCAAGGGACCGAGTGACAATAGACGAGGCATTCAAGTATATAAGGGAAGTTGTTAAGTGGGATGATGAGAAAGAAGAAAACTATTATGGTAACGTGGAGGATTCATTTTACAGTACAACAGATGTGAGCTCCTCGCCATTCGTAAGGCAAGAGTGAAATATGTACGTGTACATCATGCATTGTAGATAGAAGAAGGAAGAAAGCAGGAGGTGAATGATTATCTTTTGTTTTACTTTCCATCAAAGTGTAAGTTATATCACCATGTCTT
The DNA here is from genome assembly GCA_020205605.1 of Panax ginseng. Taxonomy (NCBI): domain Eukaryota; kingdom Viridiplantae; phylum Streptophyta; class Magnoliopsida; order Apiales; family Araliaceae; genus Panax; species Panax ginseng. The sequence continues at coordinate 87,067,322 of CM035143.1, forward strand.
GTTGTACCAAAATTTTAGTGTAGGGGAACTTGCCAATCTTGTATTTTGTTATTTATACCTTTGTATGTACTCCATAATTGAAATTCAGGAAAAGCTTGGTATAGATAAAATGTGGATTGCTCCATTTTGTTTCACTAACATAGTTCTATTATTCAAGCCTCTGTGTGATATATATAATCAATCCAACAGGAGTCTGCATGCAGTCCTGAAATATTATGAACTTTGATTGTTGCAAATTCCAGTTTGGACAAGTAACAAACATTCTTTTGGTTCTCTGATGAGCAAATATAAACACCAATATTCACCTGACCTGCATGGTTGCTAGTTCTTGAGTATAGACAATTTCACAACTCAATACTTGATCATCATTGAATATGAAAAATAAAATGATGCAATAATGGGGTGGTTTTATTACTTTTTTTTCCAATATCCAATAAAAGATATTTAGGAAAAGTGAGGATATGGATATTTTTTTCATGTGAAAATATCAATTCCCTAATAATAACTATGGTCGAGATCTTTATGGCAAGAAATATTTTCTGATTTCTTGAAGTTCTTATTTATGAAAATTATGTTCTACCACTCCATTGACAAAATTTAGAAAAAAGAAAATTTTTACAAGGATTTCAATTGACTGACAAAACCCCCCAAGTTATGAGGTGGTTTTGTAATACTCCAACAAAAAACTTAGCAGAAGACTTCCATTTTATAAACAACATAACCTATAGAAAATTAATATTTCCACCAAAAAAAAAAAAGTAGCGTATAACAATATTTTTACATTCGCTATAATATCTATAGCGACAGTTTTTCTGAGGTATATTATATCAAGACTTGCAGTAATGCAGTACAGGAGGAGTGTAGAGCAGAACGAACAGAAGCATCTATCATAGTAGAAAAATGGAGAATTCAACCCCCACACACCTCATAAACCCTAACGCCACCGATAATGGCCAGCCACGGCGGCAGCGGCCACTACCGAAACGATTTATAAAGAACCAAATCCCAGACTCCATCCTCAACGACCCTGCTCTCAACGCTGCAATCTCTCTCCTCCCATCAAACTACAGCTTCGAAATTCACAAATCCGTCTGGCGCGTCCGCTCCACCAACTCCAAGAGCGTCGCTCTCCAGTTCCCCGAAGGCCTCCTCATGTACTCCCTCGTCATCTCCGACATCCTCACCGCCTTCGCCGCCGTGGACCGCTGCTTCGTCCTCGGTGACGTCACCTACGGCGCCTGCTGCGTCGATGATCTCTCCGCCGCCGCCCTGAACGCCGATCTCCTCATCCATTACGGCCACAGCTGCCTTGTTCCGGTTGATAATACAGTAATCCCCTGCCTTTATGTATTTGTAGATATTAAAATTGATGTTAATAGGTTAATCAATACTGTAAACCTAAATTTGAACTCTACTAAAAGACTTGTTCTTGCTGGGACTATACAATTCGCAACTGCAATTAGGGCCGCAAAGCCAGAATTGGAAAAGTTAGGGTTTACGGTTTTGGTTCCTCAGGCTAAGCCGTTATCAGCTGGAGAAGTTTTAGGTTGTACTTCGCCTACGATTTTGGGGAATTGTTTTGACAATGACGGTGAAGTTGTGCTTGTTTTTGTGGCGGATGGGAGGTTTCATTTGGAAGCTTTTATGATTGCGAATCCGGGGATTAAGGCGTTTAGATATGACCCGTATATTGGGAATTTGTTTTTGGAGGAGTATGATCACAAGGGTATGAAGGAGTCAAGAAGGAATGCAATAGTGAAGGCAAGGGAGGCGAAGAATTGGGGGATTGTGCTGGGGACACTGGGGAGGCAAGGGAATCCAAGGATTTTAGGCCGGTTGGAGAAGAAGATGAGAGAGAAAGGTTTAGATTGGACTGTAGTGTTGATGTCAGAGTTGTCTCCAGCAAGGATTGCGTTGTTTGGTGACTCTGTGGATGCTTGGATTCAAATTGCGTGTCCGAGGTTGTCAATTGATTGGGGGGATGCGTTTGCTAAGCCACTTTTGAACACATTTGAGGCCGAAATTGCTCTCGGGGATCTACCTGGTTGGTGGGAGAGAAAGTCTGGGGTGGAGACGAGCTCAACATGCACTGATGGTATGGATTGTGGGAAGACCGAATCTTGTTGTGCGTGTAACAGTAGTGCCACAAAAGATGAGGGAGAGGCTGTTGTGGATTATCCAATGGACTACTATGCTCAAGATGGAGGGGAATGGAATTCTTCCTACTCAAAGAAGCAGTCACGTCCTTCTCGTAGAAATCGTGTATCTTGCAATGAAAATGGTTCTAGTTTGTGATATTAGCAATTGTAAAAGTGTTTCAAAGAAGGCCACGATGTGCTATTCTTGGTCGGTATGGAGGCTACAATAATACTCCTCAAGTGAGTTTCTGAAACTTGCTTAAAATTTTGTAGACATTTTTATTTAAATTAAAACTGCCTGACCTCCCTGTGTGATTGTTTTAGATATGATTTATTTATGTTCATTTTTTATTCTTATCTATTTTCATCTTCGTAGTAAATTAATGTTGAAGGTTGTTCATTTGCTTTTAGCTGTTGTTTTACTTATGCATTCTTTTGTGAGGATACTTTCCTCCAAATGGTGCTTATTACAATAAATAAATAAATAAATAAAATAGTTTAATTGATTTCTATTAGAGTATATGTCTTGTCCCACACCGAATATCTTGATAAAGTAGACAACTAGTATATAATGAGTTGAGCCAACTATTTTCATTGCTAATTAGTTTCGAGTTAGAGAGCTTAATATCTTTGTATATTAGACTTTTAGTCCATTTTATAAATCTAACATGGTATCAGAGCAGACTATTCTTGGGCCTAATTAAAAACACTCTTCTTAGCCTACGTTTTTTTATCCACTTGCAGTCAATTCTTAAAGGGTCAAAATTACCCATTTCTTAACTAGTACCACTTATCAATTGGGTCAATAGTTGCACGTAGTTTACTAGCTTTCTTCTGAGTTTGTTTTGTGATTAGCTTCTTTCAAACTTGCTTATTATCTTGTGGGTCTCATATACACCAGGTCTACGTGCAACACTCTGGATTTCACATGAGGGGGAGTATTAAAGGATATATCTTGCCCCACATCGAATACCTTGACAAAGTATGTCTAGTATATAATGAGTTGACAATTGGTTTTGAGTTAGAGAACTTGATATCTTTGTATAGTAGACTTTGTGTTCATTTTATAAATCTTACAATTTCTTTTTTTCTTCTCATCTCGGGAAAAAGAGGATAAAAACAAAAATGAAGTGAATTTAGAAGTTTGTAGAAGTATTTATGCCTAGTTTATTGTGGTGATCTTGTCAAATAAATATTGCATTACGATTTTTTTTTTGGGGGCGGGGAAACTTTGGAAATACAAATTTCTTGAAGATAGTTAGAACATGTAACTGGGAAGAAAAAATAGTTGTAATTTTTTATGAGCTCAATGTCCGTAACCACCACCATAAAATACCATAAAAAATTAGCTAAATTTTTTAACTTGTAAGTTGCCCAATGGTTTAGTTTTTCTTATATTATTAGTAGTATTGGTTGCTACACTTAGCAAGAAGACATACTTGCAGGCCAATGCATGGCACAATTGTTGGCATACTTGTACTGTTGGGAGGTCTATATGACTAAATCAATGGCTGGAGAATAAGTCCCACAAATTTCCAAAAAACACCCTTGTTCCCTGCTTTCCTTCAATTGTCTAAAAGTGAAATTAAAGAGTAAATTTGTTATTGCAAGTGTATTATTGAATTTTTTTTATGTCAAAGCATGTTCTATACTTCAATGTTAATCTTACTATTTATTTTTTTTAAAAAGGGGAAAGAGAGGGGGGGGTAACACAACACATAATACTCTTTAGGACCGAGGGAGTGTATTATAAATACTTACTGTTACACTGTTGTGGCACTTGTTATAATTAAGGAAAAATATGGTCTAATGTTGCACCTAATAAGATTCTTACTTCATAAACCTGCTTGGGGTCTCTTAACTCGGAAATGAGTTGGTTACCATGGTACTGAATACAGGCAGTTTTGTGTGTGTGTAGTTTTTTTTGAGCAACTTATTTCCTGGTAACAAGAGAGGAAAGGAATCCTCCTGATTGGTATGGCATGCACGTGTCACATGACTCCATGTTATAGCAATCCTCTCCAGGATAGGACTAGCAATCCTTTAGCAGTTCTAACAATCCTCCAGGACAGGACTTCTTACCAAAGCTAATCAGATTAACATTTATTTGTCCACATGGCCCAGTGATGTGATGAAGAGATCAAAGATGAGGGTCTATGCACAATCTAGAAACCAACTTACTTGGATTGCATTTCATTTGATGTCAAGTTTGTGGTTGAGTTCCTTATTGAAGTCAAGTTTGTGGTATAAGTCTTTCGAGCCATCAGAGAAGTGGCATCCATTACATGTTTGTTGGAGAGTTGCATAATATTGGTATTGGTAGTTTGAAAACCAATATGATGATAGATAAATATAATTCCATGATATTAACCTGTTTCAAATTTTCAAGCTGGTCCTGTAGTTTTGTGAAGGTCACCAGGCATGCTGTTGTAAAGGCTCAAAAATTGGGCTAGCCAAGCAGCCAGTTCTCTTAAGCTTGAAAGGTTCAGTTGGACTCCTGAATTATCTTTCATATTTTTTTTTATGGAATTTAATTTGTAGCATACATAGATGAGGCTATGTTTGAACATAGATAGATGTCTCTTGTATAATTCTCAAGTTGAAAGTGATTCTCTCTCATAGGATCTCCTTGAGTTCATTCATTTGCTTATTTAACAAGGAATGGTGTTATTGATAGTAATAATAGCCATAGCTATTTTTCTAGTTTGTTGGTAAACATGAAAAAAGAGTCATGAAATTTCATAAATTAAACAAATGCTACTCTTTGGAAGGGAGTATCTTTTATTTGCAGTAGAAAACCTGATTCTTCTAGTTTATGTTTGAATAAAGTTATCCCTGATTTATAATTTAATTATGCTTCAAGTTCGCTAATACTCCATCCGTCCTTATTTAAATGACGTTTTAGAGTTTTTTATTTGTCCCTAATTAATTGACGTTTATTCAAATCTAGGAGAATTAATGATAATTTTTCCAAAATTATCCCCATTACTCCACCTATTTTTTTGGTACTTTAAACTCTTGTGCTATGATAAATTAATGATTTAAGGGTATTATAGACAATTGAATACTATATTTAATACTTTTCAATCATTATCTTAATTAATTCTTGTGTCCATCTCTAAAATGTCATTTAAATAGGGATAGAGAGATTATATCCAAGGGTTAAACCCAAAAACCTCTTTTGTCAATTCTCCATTTCACTTGCAGTACAGAAAGGAAATTATATGTTATTTTAATTACTATACAACTAGTACGGTACTGAATTCTACTAATTATAAATCACTCTGTATCAATAAAATTCTGTCTTCACACTAGACATAATCCCACTAGATGTGAATCTATCCTCGCTGAGCTTCTAGAGTTTATTGTTTGATGTAATTAGAGGTGTTCACCGGTAAAAAATCAAACCACCCGAACCGAATACCGATAGTAGCCAATTTCATGAATCGATACCGGTACCGGTATACAGAACAAAAAACCAATTGTTTTGAATACCCCTACATGTAATAGGCCTAACCCCATCAAGTAACTCAACTCGGGGAAGAAGAAAAGTCTTCAATGAAATTAATGCAAACAGATGGATAATAATATCAGATTGTAATGCTAAAACAAAAATTCATTGCACGATTTGATCGACTCCCCTATATATATATCTTAAGCAAGCTGACAGCATAAATCAGAAATGGAAAAAGCAGTACATTAAGAGGCAGCTCCTTCCGGTAAATAATGGTAGAAATGAAAGGAAGCCTACATAGTCCACCCAAATGATTAAATCCTACATCTCCTCTCCTTTGGTGCGGTTAGCCAGCTCTTGAGAGATTGCTACAAGAAAACAGAAAGGAAGGAAGTCCAGAAACAAAATTAAGATGCAACTAAATCAGGTGTTTCAGCCTCGACTGATAATAAAGCAGTGTGTACTTTCTCCATCCAGTTATCCAGCCGATCACACAAAGATTTGATTTGAGAAATCCCCAAAACTCTTGGTTGCACCCAGGAAACATGAATGGTCCCTTCAACTTGATCAATTATTCCCTCGATAAGATGAACCTGCAGTAATTCCATATTTTAAACTTTAGTAAGCAAAGCTCGAATAAATATAAGTACTCAAATGGTTTCAACAAGTACATGTGCCAAGTAAAGAATACAACAAAATAAAGTAAAACACAATGAGAAACACTGAGATTTCGAAAAGAAATTTTGCATTTCCTTGGGATCAATTTCTAACGGTATAAGCAAATCAAGCTGATAGCCAATAACTAAACAATTACATGAAATAAACTAGTTAATTATCATTGTCCTTTAGTATTTGATATTTGATATGAAGCATAAGATTTGATAAATGAGGACTAATCACAAGTGCAATCATGACTTTTATTACAGATGTTCTTTTGTGAAATTTTTAGTGCTAATAAGATGCAACATTATAGCCATTAATTCTAACTGGAATATGTGTCCTCACCAATATTTCTTTGGTGACAAAAGAATGATTTCAAAAGATGGATACAAAATGATGTGACCTGTTGTAGTTGGTTGTTATCACTAAGCCCACCCAGGTATGGTGGAGCATCAACTAATTACACTTTGCCATATCATTTTGTAAGTTATCTTCTGTAAGATTCTTTTGTCACCATAGCGATACTCGTGTCCTCATTCTTTTATGTCTTCCAGTTCCAGGAGCAAGTAGCAGATGAGGTCAATTAACTTAACACTTGAAAGAAAAATGTGTCCTCACTCTTGATAGTTTAGTATAGCATGCATGCCTTAACTTTATTATCAGTAGAAACAATATATGAAAGGGCATGAAAAGATTAAAAACATTTATCATTCTTATTTTTTTGATAGGCAAAAACATTTATCAATAATTTTCAAAAATATAGGCACTTACCGATAGGCTTTTCATTAGAAGATACTCCACATCCTCTACTGTAAGTTTTGTGCACTCCGCAATAATACTTAAGGGAATGGTTCTATCTTCTGATGGTCGACTGAAAGGGAGCACATTTCAGTTAAAAATAACAATGCTGTGGGTTCATTAATCAATTAGATTTCAAATCAAAGTGCAAATAATGCTCATGTACCTGAAGATGATTTCCATTAAGCAGAGAATGTTGATCTTTTCAAGAAGATTTCTCTCATTCTGAACTAATGCTGGTTGTGCGCTCAGGGCAGCACTATGAACACGGCATAATTCTTGATAGCGGACTAAATCACCAGAGTTGAATGCTTCAAGAATGTAGTAGAGCCACTCCACCTTGGTGCCCAGAAGACTCTTTATCTGTTCAGGTTAAGAGATTCACGTTCTGAAGTCATATATTAGAGAAAATTGATAAGGAGACAAAGCCAGTGTATTTGCACCCAATCAAAGAATTAGTTGGGCAATAACCAAGATTCGAAGCAGTAGGATTACGGCCAATACAGCCTAACATCCCAAAAATTGGTAGTAATAAGAAATTAAGAATTATAAATATAAACATTGGCTTCACTAGCTATCTCAAAAGAACTCCTGCTTCATATATAAAGCATGCACGAGAAAGAAGTGCATCTTCTAACTAAGATGACAAGGGACCCAACATCCCTCCTCTAACCTTGCATAAATAGAAGTCATCTCTCCCGACTCAAACCACGTCAAACCAAGCCATAAATAAATAAATAGGGGTACAAACTACCAAAGAATGAGTACTAAACAGATTCCATTATCGCAATAGGACTTGTCGCAAGAATCTTAAACATTTACAACTCAGAGCAAGATGAGCAAGAAATCAACTATCGGACCAATCCATAACTGAAGATCCTAGTTGATTACCTAACATGGTATCAGAGCTCTGAGTTTGCAAGGTCTTGGGTTCAAATCTTCCCGGTCACACAATTGTCTTTATATTAATTTAATAGTGCAAATGCAAGTTGCATTTGACGGGGAATGTTAGCACGACATACATTGTTGAACTTAAGTTTTTAAATGAGTTGATTATCTAACACTAGACAAAGCAGGATTGAAACATATTCACACAATTACGAGTACGCAAGAAATTTAATTCATTGGTTATAATATACTTACAATTGGATGCGCAAGCAATTCGCCAAAGTTGTAAATGTTTTCGCCCAGCAATGCAGATAGGGATAAATCAAAAGCCAAATCCTAGAAATAATAGGTCACATGAAGTTAATTGCCATATATGAACAACGAATAGCTCGATATGAGTTATTTCAAGGAAACATTAAGCAAATTGCACTACATATATATCAATCATTGAGCTCATAACTACTGAAACACACTTCTAACAATTTTTCTTCTGACTATTGAACAATTGAACATGTCATTCCAACATCATACAGCAATTTGTTCATAAAGTTCATAGAAAATTAAAGAATTCAGCTCGGATAATATTGAAAGCATCATATTATATGTTCAGAAGAGAAGTGTAAGAATTTGCTTTGTCGAAGAAATTTATCAAAACCCAAAATCCAGCAATACCAAAGCATAAACACTTGAGCCAGGCCAGAACTACATTAACAGAGTCCAATGAAGAAACACAAAAACTAACTGCATACCAGCTTAAATGATTCTGATAGAGACTCTACTGAGGTGTATGCCAAATATAGAAGAGCACTTTTGTAGAACTCTGCAAATTCCTGACGAGATTTGTGGTATTGAGATGAAATCCAATAATAGCTGGCATGTACAGACGGATCAATGTCAGTCATGCTGTCGAGTGTACTTTTCCCATCTTCTAGTAGTTTCTTGCATTCCTTTTGGTCTCCTTTCTCAAGGTTGAACATAGCAATCTGCATCTTGATATAAAGGACAGGCTCCTCTATGCGCATTTCTCTAGTAGCCCGAAGCTTCTCAATCACCCCTTCAAGATAACTAATGGCAGCCTCTTTCTCAGAATATTGCCGAGAGACTATGACCGCAAAATGTGCAAGCTTGAGAAGATTGATTTTAGTCTCAAAGTCGGTGATGAAATTATGATATAGCTGTATCAAAGCATCACCTGCCTGAAAAACAAAATAATGAAAAGCATGTGTTAATTGTGCATAGATAGAAAATACAAACAAAATAGAGATTCTTATACAGAGCTCTCCTATTCATGCACAAGAACTCCTTTTATACAGTTGCAAAACATGGTAATTAGATTGTACATAACAAATACATAACTGATAGCATCAACCAGTATCAAAATCTAAGTTAAATACACGAGGATTATTCAAATCAGGGAAGATTTTACAGTCTGAACCAAATCAGGACTAGGCATCAAGGCACATTTTCTAAGAACTTAAATGGAAGCCGTAAGAAAATAAGGTTCTCAAGTTTTTATCATTCACAATATATAATATAGACATTAACTGGAGTATGTTGCAAGTTTTGAACCCTAAATCTGCCTAGGCAACTCAATGTCTGAACAAGTCTGAACATTAAAACATGTTAATACAATAAACGTAGACAATTAGAAACTGGGATTTGCCTGCTATGTAGTGGCTCTCCATATTCTAATGTTGATACTCCACACATAATCCAAGGAAAACGCAAAGCCTGGCTATATGTTTTTACAATCACATACATCGTCAAATGTCTGCATGACAATGAATGAAAACATGATTAAAAATGTTAATACAAAGATGTTTCAGTGTTGAATCGAACATAAAAACATCTTTTCTATAACATCACATTAAAGTCCAAAGAGTACAAATATTTTATGTCGCCAGTTCTTTGTAAAATGTAAAGTGAGATCCTAGGTTTTAATGCTCAAGAAATGGATGTATGCGTTAGCATATTAACATGTTTTTCATGTGTTAGGAAAACATGTTTCCCTGTTTTCCTCTCCCTGTTTTCCTCCTAGAATTAGGCTATCATTTTGTGTATAAATGTAGCTACTAGCAATCTGAAAATAAATAACGGTGAGTACATATTCTTACATTCTTACATGGTATCAAAGCACTGATCCTTTATCAGTAGGAATTTTTTTCCTTCTTTTTTTTTCCGCTGCCAGTCCTAGTTTCTATCAGAAAACTAGTTGAACAATTAGATACAGAGAAATTGAGATCATAATTGAATTACCTGTTGTCAGGCGACCAACTCAAAACTTTCAATTTTTCGACCCAAGCCTCCACGCGCCACCCACTCGTCAAACTATCGACGCCACGCGTCATCATTGACCGGCGCGTGAGACCTTTATCAGCGCGATTTTTTCCAGGGTGGTCGTCTCTCTCTCCTCTTGCCATCTACAGTGGTCTTAGAGAGAGAAATTCAAGTTTGTTTGGTGTTAGGCTTCCCGTTAGTTCGTTTGGCCCAACAGGAGCTTACTGTTAGCTCCTTGAAGGTTTCCTTTACTGCTATTTCAGTGGGCTCATATAAAGTGAATTCTAAAAAGAAAAAATAGACATTTACTAGATATCATCCGCACTCTTATGTTCACAATGACAACTCCTAAATTTCTATGGGGAGATACGATTCTGACTTCTACATTCCATATCAACCGCCTTCCTTCTATATCCTTGGAAACAAAAGTCCTATCTCTTTTCTCCAACACATGACCAATCCCTCATTCACCTTGAGTTTTTGGTTGTGTTTGTTCATGATAAATCTCCAATTCGGGGAAAATTAGTTAACAAGGCTCTTCGGTGTGTTTTCATTCGTTATTCTCCAACCCAAAAAGATTATAAATGTTATCATCCTCTTAAAAAAATCTCTGTCACTCGGGATGTCACCTTTTAGGAATTGGAACCTTTTTATTCTTCTTCATCTTCTCCTCAGAGGACCTATGTTTGAAAAGACAAGAACATTTTCAGACTCGGATCGAACCGGCCGGTCCAACCAGTAGGATCGGGAACTGGTCAACAAAACGAATTGGCTATGTCTATCAGACCGAAACTACCAAAAAACCGGTAACCCAGTGGTTAAACCGTTCAAACTGTCAAACCGGTTGACGGTTGTAGCCGGTCCGCCAACAGCAAATAAAAAAACAAAAATGGAAACCGTATTAAATTTTCAGGTGGACAATGTCTGTCATCGTCGTCGTCGTCTTCTTCCCATCTCACATATCAGATGTGTGTGTTTCAAATGGAGAAAGGTTTAGGGATCATAGAGAAATAAATAACTCTGCATGAAAGCTAATCTCTCTTGTAATGGACCAAAGTAGAAGAGCATGGTGATTAATGAAGGTTTGCCCTTCATCTAAATAATTACAGAGAGAAAAGTGGGTGGCCAGTTAAGAAGGAAAAAAAATGGCTTAAATATAAATTAGTATCTTAAACTATATGCCATATTCCACTTCGTTGATCCACCTTTCAATTTTGTCAATTAGATGATTAAACTATCAATTTTTTTCAATTGCAAAAAATTAAACATGTCACGTCAGAAATTGCTGACGTGGCAACTTGTGTGGAGCCTTAGGAAACTGGTGTGGCAAAAAAAAGAGTTTTTTAATCATAAAATAAACAAATCTGATTTGGTGTGGGGTAAAATGGTCAAACAACAAATTATATAACATAACTAATTAATACAAAACAAACAATATTATGATTAAAAAAACACAAGTTGCCACGTGCTGACGTGGCCTGTTCAATTTTTTTTAATTAGAAAAATTTAATAGTTTAATCATCTAATTGACAAAATTGAAAGGTGGATCACCGAAGTGGAATATGACTTATAGTTTAGGGTACTAATTTATATTTAAGCAAAAAAAAATTACTCTGAAGCTTGGATAATAGAGAATACTGAAGGGAGGAGTCAGTGTGGGCTATTTAGGGAAGTGGGAAATTGTGAACATTATCACTTGATTGAATGTAATTTGACCTTTTGGTTTACCTTATCCTTATCCTTTCTGTGTTTTTTTAAAAAAATTATTATACTTTTATTTTAATCAAGTATTGTTTCTTTCTACATATATAATTTTTTTCAAAAATAATGCATCAGTAAATAATCGAAGGATAATTAATTTTTTTGGCATCTTTAATATAAATTATATAAAATTTACATTAATAATTATATTTATTTAAAATATAATTATGACGTCACTGGATCAATAACGGTTCGACTACTGGTTGAACCAGTGACCCATCCACCCAATACATTTTCCGGTTTGATGACCGGTCCGATTATAAGAATCGTGGGCAAGAATAATGTCATCATTTTTGCACCACTACACGAACCTGATCTTGATAATGCTAATGGTGAGAATCCTAATCCTACTTATCTTTCTCATGATACCGACATTCCTATTGCTCTTAGAAAAGGGGTTCGATTTTGTACTCAACACCCTATCTCTAATTACTTAACTTATAATAAATTATCTACATCCTACCACTCCTTTGTTTCTTCCTTGTCTTCAATATTTGTTCCTCAAGGTAGAGAGAAACAATCAGTGATGAGAATTGGAAACAAGCTATGATTGAGGATATGAATGCCTTGAAAAAGAATAATACATGGAAACTAGTTACACTTCCTTATGGGAAAAAACCAATTGATTGCAAATGAGTATATACAGTTAAACAGAAACCAGATGAGACAGTTTAGAGACTCAAAACCATGCTAGTTGCAAAAGGATATACTCAAATCCATGAGATTGATTACCAGGAGACATTTGCTCCTGTGGCGAAGATGAAATCTGTTCGTACCATAATCTCATGTGCAGCGAATTTCGGCTGGGATATTCAACAATTGGATGTGAAAAATACATTCCTTCATGGTGACTTGGAAGAAAAAGTATACATGAAAATACCCTCTAGTTTTGCTTCATCTATCACCAAGGGTAAGATTTATAAACTGCAAAAGGCTTTATATGGTTTGAAGCAATCTCCCAGAACCTGATTCCATAGATTCCACAAAGCAATGATAAGATTTGAGTACGAGTAGAGTCGAGCAGATCACACTATTTGTTAAACAGATAAATGATAAGACTATCATTCTTATTGTTTATGTTGATGACATTGTGGTGACGGGGGATAATAAAGAAGAGAAAGTTAATCTCAAAGCAAGTCTAGCCAAAGAATTATCAAAGATCTTGGTCCCTTGAAATATTTCCTTAGTATTGAAGTTATAAGATCTTCAAGTGGAATTTTTCTATCTCAACGGAAGTATGTCCTTGATCTTTTAACAGAAACTGACATGTTAGGATGTAAACCTGTTGATTCTCCATCATCTAGAAGGAAGCACAGTTCTTACGGTTGATAAAGAAAGATATCAACGTTTGGTTGGACGACCGATATACCTTTCTCATACTAGACCCGATATATCTAATGTTGTGGGTATAGTGAGTCAGTATATGCATGATCCTCGACATTGTCACATGAAAATTATTTACAGAATTCTGAGGTATTTCAAGTCTACTCCTGAAAAAGGTTTATTGTTTGCACCAAATGGTCATATGGGAGTCGAAGTTTTTTCCGACTCAGATTAGGCCGACTCTATATAGGATCGTCGGTCTACATCAGACTACTTGTTCATTTGTTGGAGGTAATCTTGTTACTTGGCGTAGTAAGAAACAATCCTTGGTGGCAAGATCTAGTGTCGAGGCTGAATATCGAGCTATCGCCTTGGGTATATGTGAATTAATGTGACTTCGAACCTTGCTAGAAGATTTGAGTGTTATAAATAAAAGGCCTATGCAGTTATTTTGTGATAATAAGTCAGCCATTAGTATTGCAAACGACCCAGTACATCACGATAAAACGAAGCACATTAAGATTGATAGACACTTCATCAAAGAAAAGTTAACTAGTGGTCTTATTTGCCTACCTTTTGTAAAAAAAGAACATCAGCTAGCTGATCTTCTGACTAAGGGCCTTAGTGGTAAGATGTTTCATCTATTGTGTTTCAAATTGGGTATGCGAGACATCTATATACCAACTTGGAGGAGTGTTAACATATTAACATGTTTTCCATGCATTAAGGAAAACATGTTTCCTTGTTTTCCTCTCCTTGTCTTCCTCCTAGAATTAGGCTATCATTTTGTGTATAAATGTAGCTACTAGCAATCTGAAAATAAATAACAGTGAGTACATATTCTTACATTCTTACGTTCTTACATTATGATACTATGATTTGATGAGATAATTGTGACATACATATACATATATACATATACATATAATGAAATACAACTATACAAGGTTGCTTCATATTTCATACCTACAAACTATGTGTATCTTCACAATTATAGATTTATGTCTCGACTTTTGGTCAGATTGGCACACTTCAATCTGAAAGCTAGGACATTATGTTAGGTTGGGTGATTTTGTTTTGGGCGCGTGGCAATTCCTGATGCAAGCTTTCCATGATAATATGCTAGCATTCGAAGAAAAAGCACCATTTACATTTTAAATGTCTTACTTTGCAGCCATGCCACTCTTCTCAAGTGCTGACTATTAGTCTAAACTTTTCTTTTACAAGTTTTCACATACAGATCTTTTTAATTTTTTAAAAAAAGGAACAGAAGCTTCCAATGCCTAAAGGTGAATTGAAACAAAGCTAGCACCAATAATTCTAATGATTCTCTCATAAAGAAATATTGGCTAGTTATAGTCTGTGAATCTGCTTCTATATAGAGTTATGGACCAAAAAAGAAGAATTTTAGAGCTTTTTTTAGTGAGGTTTATGTACCATGACAATGCCTAGAGCCAAGTGTAATGCCTATGCATCTCACTGTAATTGCTTCCGTTTAAACTCAAATTTAGACGAGGCTTCAAAACTGTCTTTTGCTTTTGTTATGAGTAAAATATTTAAGGATAAAAACTTCCATTACTTCCTCAGAATCTGACAAACCATACTAGCACTAGCTCAGCACAACCTGACAAATTTTTTGCCAGTTTCTTATCCAGTTTCCATCTCTGTAAGCATGCATTCCAAAGGGATAAACATATTCTTAATTGCAGGTAAATTGGAAAATTACAAGAGAGGGCCCCTAAAATTTAGTTTTAGCAAGTACCCCCTCCGTATCCTTTTACCAAAAGGATGGCTTAAGGACAAATTTTACACAAATTAAGGTAATCAAATAAGAGGAGAGAGTATAAATTTACTTTCCATTTTGCCCTTGTATTGGTATGTGTGTTAACTGCTTTAATGGGCTCTTGGGCTTGTGGAGAGAGTAAATTAATTTGAGTCATTCATATGTGATTTGATTGATTTACTGTTTAACTAAGATGTAATATGGCCGAGGGTAAATTAGTCAATGTAAAATTATATCTAGTTGACTTACGTACTTTAGACATGCTTTTGAGGGAAAAAAAAATTGTCACTTAAGCCATCCTTTTGGGAACGGAGGGAGTAGTTGCCATTCTATATGTACAAGCAACAAGCAATATGATATAAAATCGTGCATCTCCTATTTTATGATTTTGAATTGGGTAAAGTGGAATCTCTTATCATAAGGTCTCTAACTGGGTGTGAATATTGATATGTTTCGATAAGCTCAGCTTGTGGATAGACGTTGCTCTTAGTTTTTATCCTATAGACTGGAACCCAAGAAGCACATGGTTGACAAAAAGAATCCGGTCCTATCATGAGGAAGCAATATGCACATAAACTAAGATGAACAGTAGTCAAATACTTCCTCCGTCCCATAGTTATAGGCTGATTTCTTTTAGCACATAGTTTAAGAAAATCAGTTTAAGTGGCAATTTTTAACATAACTTTCCACAAATACCCCTTAATATGGAATTAATGAATAAGTTAATTACTCCTTACTTATCACACTGGAACTCTCAACTTCATTGATTGACGTGTACCGACCATTAAAGTCCATAACCATAGAACTTTAACCAAAGAGAATACAACAATATTAAATGTGGTTGAATGTTGTTTCTTCAAAAAAAGAGTAATGGTTGAATATTTATTATAAGGGCATAAAAGTAAAACAATGAACCAACTAAATTTTATAAATAGTAAGTAGCTTATATATTGAGACATCTCAAAATGAAAAATCAGCCTATAACTATGGGACGGAGGGAGTAACAGATAATTAAACAAGAGGATTTAAACCTCCACAACAATATGCATTTGCCTGTATAGCATCTGGACTGAAATATATGGCTGCATAAGTGGATTATGAAGTGTTCTTAACTTCTTACCCTCTAGGCATCTAGGAAACTAGCCATCTATCTTACCACCACTCTCTCTTCACTTCTTTTGCATTAGTTAATTCAATTTTGTGTCAAGACATCTAATTTTGACTTTTCCTTTCTAAAACGAGTTTTAACAGAAAATTCAAACCATAAAACAGAAAGTTACCCCAATTGAATCACCTTTTTCATCTACAAAAACATATCAAAATAAAAGATTCTTACTTCACACTTTTCGTTCAGCTAGACTCAATATCCTCTTAACAAAACCCTAATCTCTCCTGAAACCAACACTAGTGCCCGACTACATCTCCAAGCCTTAATTTCAGTGAAAACATATAGCCGAATCAACCTTAAAATTAACAAATCCACGGAATATCTATCTACATAAAGATATATAAAAGTAAAATTTCGATTGAATAGCAGTAAAAGCATGGTATTAACCTGAAAGACGGCGAGGGCAACAAACTGTTCGAGCTTGAGAGTCAGCTGGTGCCATAGCTTCCTCTGGTACAGATCTGCTAGGGTATTGTACCAATCGGAGAGCTCCGGATGGGAATTACGGAGAGAATCCAGGTATTGCAGAGCAGCCATTGCTGACTACAACGATGATGGAAGGAGGGAGGGTTTTCTGAAACAGATGAGAGAGAGAGAGAGCTGGATTATAAGTAGAGAGAGATTTATATATTTAAAAATCTTCTTATAGAACCCCCACCCCCCCCCACCCCCCACCCCCCCCCCCCCACCCCCCCCACCCCCCCACCCCCCTCTCTCTCTCTTTTTTTTTCTTTCTTTTGCTCAAAGAAAGGAACATAACGTGAGAAAATGCTTTAATCTGGATTTTACTAGAATTAAGTTGGTTATGATGGGTAATTTCGGTAGATTCGGAGTAAAGTTTTTCGGGTTAATCCGGCTAAGATGGGTTGTAAGATGGCACAACCGAAATTGTACGCAAAACCGCAAAAAAACATATTAATGATTTCGTTGACATACTCTGATTTTTTCCGTAAAAATTGCACCCCTTAAGAAACTATATACCCGTTAGAGTTCTAATTTTTTTTTTTATTTGTGTGTTTATTTTAGATTTCTTTAAATTCTATTTAAATATAGATATAAATTTAATTTTAAAATATATAATTTTGCATGATTTAAGACTTTAAGTTAGTAATAATGGTTTTACTGGAATAACGTATGTATTTTCAAATTTTGTATGGTATTAAACTTTAACTGTTCTACATAGAATTGAAATGTTTGAATTAATTTGTGGTTAGTTTTCAAGAATTCAACTTTTTTATAGTTAGGTATTATTTGTAATAGCAAGTCAACAATGTTTGAGATTTATTTAGAATTTGGAAATTGAGACGTGTATTTTTTTCTAATTGATTTTCCAAACCAAAACTGCATCACATTTTTAGAAACCGCACCAATTCAAATAGTTTCATGTTGCGGTTTATAATTTAAACAACCTGCATCAAGCGGTTTCATATCTACTTTTTGTTCGAACCGCACAAAATCGTACCCTACTAACCTTTAAAGCCCTAAGAGATCATGTAACAATGGGGTCAAATTTGGAGACCGAGTCGATATAACATATTAAGATTCAATTCACAATTTCAACAAAAAATTTTTGGGATAAATCAACTTTTGGTATTTGTACTGGGATACGACTTATAATTTGGTACCCGAAGTGAAAAAAGTTACAAACTGGTGATTGTACTCAAAAAATGTTATACTATGTTAAACATTAGGGACACGACTTACAATTTGGTACCCGAAATGAAAAAAATTACAAACTGGTGATTGTACTCGAAAAATGTTACACTCCGTTAAACATTAGGGTTTCATCTTTATTCTGTTTGAAAATTAGGGTTCTCTTCTTCTATCCTTCTCTCATTCTTCTTGTCTCGATTCTCCATTGATTACTAGTTCCCATATATTTATTAAAGAGTTTTCAGTGTTTAATTGAAAGGATGAGCTCGTCTTGGAGTGGAATCATAAATGAAATCGGGGAATAAGATTGTAGTTTGTAAGACCCCAACTTTTATGAATAAAGATGAATTTTCTATAAATATCATTTTTAAATATTATAGAATGAATTTGATATAATGTTATAGTTGTGGGTAATATTTATAAATTTTGCAAACTACGCAAATTGTTATATAATATTCGATTGGTCGGGGAATATTCGTTTTAACAGGGAATATTCGTACAACGACACAATCATTGGTGGACCCACAACGGAATTATTATCGGATTGAAAAAACGACAAAAATACTTTATGAAAATAACGGCGAAAGTTTTACACGTTAATCGTTGAAACACCCGTGTTAAAAAATACGATGTCTACGTAGTTGTATAATAAAGCACTACGATTGATTATTGATGCTTACGTGAGAAGTCACTCGCTTTTGTTCAATTATTGTTACAAGAATTCTTTGCGTAAGATCTCACGTTATTTGATTCAATTATTGTCAATATTTTATAATCAATAATTGAGATGACAAAGTTATTAATATTATTATTTGCAATATTAACGATGTCTAAGTTACATCAAAGAGAGATTTGGTCACCTAATTGCGCGCCAATGGGGGAAAAATCCTTATTGAAAAGCCCCTCTTTCCCAGGAACGACACAGTCGATTAATATTGTGAATTATAATAATGATGATGAGTTTTGTTTTATTAGTATTATTAATGTAATAAAACAGAAAAAGCTTTTATATAAAAATGAATACTTTTATAAAGTTATTCGCTTTTATTAGACTAATAGTAAAATCTTTTTATATAAAAGCAGTATACTTTTATAAAGTTATCTGCTTTTATTAGACAATAATTAGAATATATTATATTTTATTATGCATAGTATTTGCATAAGATTTGCAGATAGTAAAATCTTTTTTTATATAAAAATGTAATACTTTTATAAAGTTATTCGTTTTATTAGATTATAAATAGAATATATTATATTTTATTGTAAACCAATCTGGACCGCTTCATGAATTAGTTACTATGCACATCCATTCTTACATAAATAGAAACTTATTCCTTCATTATTTCTTACTTAATTCAATTTGAAACTCTAGAGAGAGAAACTATAGAGAGTTCTTCTTCTATAATCTTGGCGCATTTCTTTAGAGTTTAAGAAAGCTTTGAAGCGTAGTCTGAAGTTTTCTTTGAGCATATCCTCGCCTACTACCAAAAAAATACTCTTCTTTTACTAGTAATGGATATTATTTGTTGTACTCGCTAGTGGGTATTCCTTCTTTCTTATCGGTGAAATTATTCATTATTCCATTATTTATTATTACATTGGAACATTACGTACGTGCGTTTACGCATGACCGGTTCCATTATTTATTATTCTCATTGGAATATCCTGCTTGACGCGTTTACTGAATGACCGGTTCCATTATTTATTATTCTGTTGGAATAACATGTCTGTGCGGTCTATCGCATGTGTAAGACCCCAACTTTTGGGAATAAAGATGAATTTTTTAAATATCATTTTTGAATATTATGGAATGAATTTGATATAATGTTATAGTTGTGGGTAATATTTATAAATTTTACAAAGTACACAAGTTGTTATATAATATTCGATTGGTCAGGGAATATTCATTTTAGCAGGGAATATTCGTACAACGGCACAATCATTGGTGGACCCCACAAATGTAATTATTATCGGATTGAGAAAATGACAAAAAATACTTTATGAAAATAACTATTTGAAGTTTTTACTGTTAATCGTTGAAACAACCTGTTAAAAGTAAAAGTACAATGTACGCCAGTAGTTATAAAGAGTAGCACTACGGTTTGATTATTGATGCTTACGTGAGAAGTCACTCGCTTTTGTTCAATTATTGCTACAAGATAATTGCTTTATAGTATCTCACGTTATTTGATTCAATTATTGTCAAAACTGTCGGTAGAAGTTGTTTAAGTTTTTATATATAGATATATATAAATATATATACGTATTATATATATATAATTTTTGTCACATGTTTTGAAATGGTGGGAGGGGGTTCACAGGAAATCAAAGAAAAAAGGAGTTGGATTGTCTGATGGAAAAATGCATTATTGAGACTTATATATATATATATATATATATATATATATAGAGAGAGAGAGAGAGATTGAATTGATATTGAATTCAGGGGATGAATCCTGTGATATTTTTTTTAAAAAAAACACATGTTATATATATATAATATATTATATTTTATTTAAAATATTTTGCTTTAAATATGGACCGTCGATTAAAAAGTAAACCAATCTCGACCGCTTATGAGTTAGTTACTATGCAAATTCATTTTTCTATAAATAAGCTCATTTCATTATTTCTTCTTACTTAATTCATTGAAACTCTAGGGAGAGAAATTATAGAGAAGCTTATAGAAAAGTATTCTACCCTTCCCTACTCTTATATTCAGCTTTTACTAGAAGGGGTATTATTTCTTTTGTATTCATGAAGAGAACTTCATTATTCCATTCTTTATTATTCGGTGGAATAACCAAAGATACGTGATCTACCCTATACTTGGTGACATTCTTCTAATATTCCGCCTTTATTATTATTATGTTGGAATATCCTGTTCAGGCGCTTACGCTTCTAACCGGTTCCGCCTTTTATTATTATTCTCTTGAATATCCTCGTCTGTATGCGCTACACTTGACCGGTTCCGCCTTTTATTATTATGTTGAATATCCTCGTCTGCAAGCTTTACGCCGACTCGGTTTCGCTTTTTATTATTGTTTTGTTGGAATATCTTGTCTCGTGCGCTTACGCCTAACCTCGATTCCGCTTTTTATTATTCTCGTTGAACATCCTCGCTCGTCGCAATTTCACCGACCGTTCCGCATTTATTAATCTGTTGAATAACTCGTCTATGCCAAGTACCGCATGCATGGTGATTTCTTTTGTTATTCCATTCGTTATTATACTCAAATTGGTTAAAGTTTTGACTTCTATACTCCATGAAATTAGTGGAATATCCTCGATATTTGCGCTTCATCCAAAGATCTTTTCATAGAAATATTCTTCCGAGCATTCTTGAATTTTACTCTACAAAGCAAGATCATGTCGACAATTTGGACGTTATAAGTTCCTGGATAAATTAATTCTTGAACTTGTTTTATTGAATTCTTATATCATTGTCATCATCCTCATGTTTATATTATGTTGAAAGTCATTTGTGGCAGTAGTGTATGTATGGACTTGGTATGATTATGACTAGGATTATTCTAAGTAATCATGACCGTAATGTTACAAATGATGTGGTAAAAGTCCTCATTGGCCCGTAGTGCATCGATGGATGCCAGTTGTTGGCATGATCATGACCATTAATGAATACACGAATGTCCTCGGTCAGTAGTGTATAGATAATTTGTGGTCGTGATACTAAAGAATATCCTCGGCAGAAGTGTGCAGGGGTGATTCGATGATGTGGATTATTTATTGTCGAGTCTCAAATATAAAAGTCATGAAAACCTTTTAAACCATGTAAGATAGTAGATTTTATTCTTTACTTGACTTTTCTAATGGATTGCTTGTTCCGCCGCAGCTAAACTTGATATTTGTTATATTTTATCGCTTTAACACTTGTTGAAGGCTAATGATAATTTATTCTCGCATTATCTTAGTCATAATATTTCATCGGGCTAGTTGAGCTCACCCTTTATTTCACCGTTTCTTCGTGAAATGAGAATATAGCCGGGACGAGTCTGGGAACCTGAGTGATGGACCAGATGATAGTATTAGTAGTCCTCACTATTCTCGTTAAATAGTGTGACAATAATTGTAATGAGGACTTCTTTTAAGTTTATATACTCTCTAGTAGACAATATTTGTATTCAAACTCACAGCTTTATGTTTTTTATCGTATTGTACACCGCATGCTTATATTATTAAGTTGTATTTGAATTTCGTACCATGTATCCATGCGACTCAAGATGGGTGATGTATACCTAATTTTGGGGGCGTCACACTTGGTATCAAAGCTTAGGATATGATCCCCGCCTAAGATGTGAGACTAGAACTAGGAGGGAGAGACGGGAATTCTTCGCTAGTATGACCTACCCAAGTTTTTTTTTTTTTGGTATTTAATTGGTCTCACGTAATATAGGGATAATATGTTATATGTCAATTAACCTTTTGTTTTGTGGCAAGATTCAAAATGACATCCGAGAATGTTGAGAATAGCAATGGAGCACAAAGCGATCGCTGATTCACCACATATCAATAATCGTGATAATGTGCATCGTGAAGGCGATAATCCTCATGCAAACAACAACACCGACCAAATGATGAATGATGGAATGTTCAGAGGCTTTATGCAATTCATGCAACAAAGAAAGTAGAGCCATCCTATCCAAAATATAGGTGGAAACACCGAAACTCTCTGACGGCCACCGCTAAATGCTTCAAGGAGCTGGGACCACCGAGTTTATCGAGAGCCAAAATCACTTAAGGCGGAAGCATGGATAAAGCGTATCACCAAGATATTTGATGTCTTGGGATGCTTCGAGGAGCAAAAGGTTCCTTTGCACGCTTTATGTCATGAGGAGAGGCAGACATCTAGTGGAAATCAGAAAAGCGACTCAACCCGCCGACCGAAAATGTCTTGGGAGAAGTTCCAAGAACTATTCAACGACAAGTACTTTCCCAAAGTATTCGTCACATGAAGGAGGTGGAGTTCATCAAGTTGAATGTATAATACGACCGTGTCGCAAAGACGAAACAAAGTTTGCCGAGTTGTCCCGGCTTTATGGCCCCACTTGGTGGATAATGAAGAGAGAATGACGCTGGATGTTTTAAGAGGTTTGAAGTCGAGATACGCCAACATCTTATTTCTCATAAACCGTGTTTTCAGATTCGGATGTTGTAAATAGGGCTCATTTAGTGGAGCGATAACGAGTCAACGCAACCAAAAGAGAGAGAGCAACCGACAAAAATGATAATACTAAAGAGAGAGCAACATCGGGCTATGACAACAAGCGTGGAGGGAATCAACAGCTAAAAATGGTAACCACTTCGGTGGTAATCAATCGTACCAAAAGTAATAAGAATGGACATTTCAAGAAGAGGAGATTCAATAATGATGGAAAGACGTCAAGACCAAAGACCAAGTGTTAAGGAAGGAGAACGACCACCTATCATATGCTTCAAATGCGAGGGGAGGGACACATCACCAAAAATCAAGCATGATGCCATCCAAAGCATGTTATAATTGTGGAAGAGAAGGTCACTTAGCCCGATTTTTGTCGCTCACCAAAGACAAGTTCAATTAGGATGGAGGCACCAAAGGTCATTCCCGTAAAAGTCAAAGCCTCAGTAGTGCAAGGGAGAGCGCTTGTTGTGACCTCCCGTAAAGCAAGGAACCCGAATGAGGTCATCACGGTAAGCTTATCATAAACTCTAGCAAAGTCTATACTTTATTTGATACCGCCTCTACCCATTCTTTTATTTCTCCTACTTGCGCTCAACGATTAAATTTGACTCAAGAAATTAGACTTTAACTTATCTCATGAAACTCCGTTGGAGAAACCTTCATTACATCCACTCGCTTATAAGTCTTGTTTGTTCAAATCGGTACCCTCACATTACCTGTCGATCTTATTTCATTGAAAATACTTGCATTTGACGTGATTCTAGGGATTGATTGTTAACTACTCATCATGCAAAAATTGATTGTTTTCGTAAGGTTGTTAGTTTTCATATTCCTAATCAACCTATTATGCTAATTCAAGCCGACTAAACCATTAAAATCAATCACTACATCTCAAGCCATAAAGCTATTCGCTTATTGAAAAAAACGGATGTCAAGCTTTCTTAGCCCATGTCACGCATCTAAACAAAAATACGCCGCTTTTGAATGATATTTCTATTGTTAATAAATTTCCGACGATTCCCTCAAGAACTTCCTCGCCTACCCCAGAGCGTGAAAATTGAATTTTGTATCGACTTTAAACCCTGTACAAAACCCATTTCCAAAGCCCCATATCGAATGGCTCCTATTGAACTTCGTGAGTTAAAGACCCAACCGCAGGAATTGTTAGACATCGGGCTTTATTCGTCCTAGTACTTCTCCTTGGGGTGCTCCTGCTTTATTCGTGAAAAAGAAAGATGGGAGTATGCGACCTTGTATTGATTATCTGGAGTCAATCATGTCACCATCAAAAATAGGTACCCATTGCCACGTGTATTGATGACCCGTTTTCACCAGCCATAAGGAGCCAAATTCTTTTCAAAGATTGATCTTCGCTCCGGATATCACCAATTGAAGATTAGAACCGATGACATTCCAAAGACGGCTTTCGTAACTCCCAGACGGCATTATGAATTCCTAGTCATGTCCTTTTTCGATCGACTAATGCTCCCGCCGCCTTTCATGGATATGATGAACCGAGTATTCAAGGAATATTTGATCACTTTGTGGTCGCCTTTATTGATGACATCCTTATTTATTCCAAAAGCCGTGAAGATCATGAGCAACACTTGAGGTCGACACTCCAAAAGCTTCGTGAATACAAGCTTTATGCCAAGTCAAAGAAATGCGAGTTCTAGCTTGGAGGAAGTAGCATTCCTTGGGCACGTAGTATCAAGTCATGGAATATCTGCTTGACCCGCAGAAAGATCAAGCTATTCAAAGTCGGGAGCAACCTAAATCAAAGGATCAAGCACGTAGCTTTCTGCTTAGCCGGTTATTATCTGAGATTCGTGGAAGGATTTTCTCGAATCGCTACTCCATTAACTCAAATTGACTTTTAAAGATACAAAGTTCTATTGGAGCGAAGAATGTGAGAAGAGTTTTCAAGAACTCAAGAGGAGACTCATTTCAACACTGCTCGACAATACCATCCGGCTCGAGAGGATTTGTCGCTACAAAGATGCTTCGGCAAAGGGTTGGGATGTGTTCTCATGCAACATGGAAAGTCATAGCCTATGCCTCAAGACAACTCAAAGAATATGAGAGAATTATCCTACTCATGATCTAGAGTTGGCAAATGTTGTCTTCGCACTTTAAAATTTGGAGGCATTACTTGTATGGGGAGAAAGTGGAGATCTTTACGATCATAAAAGCCTCAAATATTTCTTCACTCAAAAGGAACTCAACATGCGACAACGACGCTGGCTTGAATCGTTGAAAGATTATGATCATACCATCCAATACCATCCTGGAAAAGCGAACGTGGTAGCCGACGCATTGAGTAGAAGATCATATGCAAGTACGAATGCGATATTGTCAACACAAATTCCCATTTTGTGTGACTTGCAAAAGATGGCGATAGAGTTAAAGACTCCAGGAACCCATGTGATGATGGCGAATATACAAGTAGAACCGACTTTAATTGATAAAGTTAAAGTTGCTCAAGCTACAGACCTGGAGGTGATGCGTATGAGGAAGAAAGTGCAAGAAGGTGCTATGCCGAAAGCAAGAATCGATGAAGAAGGAATACTTCGAGTCAACTCCAGACTTTGTGTTCCTAACGATCCTGATTTAAAGTATAAAATCATGATGGAGGCGCACAACACATC
This sequence comes from Panax ginseng, assembly GCA_020205605.1. Lineage (NCBI taxonomy): Eukaryota > Viridiplantae > Streptophyta > Magnoliopsida > Apiales > Araliaceae > Panax > Panax ginseng. The sequence goes on from CM035143.1 coordinate 87,093,052, forward strand.
GTTTGCAATCCATCCTGAGAGTACCAAAATGTATCATGATCTTCGTCATACATTTTGGTGGAGCAATATGAAGAGAGAGATAGCGTTGTTTATCTCAAGGTGTCTAACTTGTCAACGAAGTTAAAGCGAGCATCAAGTACCAAAAGGTCCATCAGAACCACTTGAAATTCCGTAATGGAAGTGGGAGCACATTACCATGGATTTCACACGGCCTTCCTAAGGTTTCTCAAGGCATAAATGCGATTTGGGTCATCATTGATAGATTGACCAAGTCCGCTTTCATTTCTTACCGATACGAGAAACTTATACACTTGAACGCCTTGCTCAGATGTACATAAACGAGATTGTAAGATCGCATGGTATGCCAAGATCCATAGTTTCCGATCGAGACCCAAGATTCACTTCACGATTTTGGGTTAGTTTGCAAAAAGCTATGGGCACGGATTTACGATTTATTTAGTTTCAAGATATCATCCTCGATTTTATACGGCAAATGGAGAGGACTATTCAAACTCTTGAAGATCTATTAAGACTATGTGTCCTCGACTTCAAGGGAAGTTGGGACAAGTTCTTACCATCGGTGGAGTTTTCCTACAACAACAGCTTATCAATCAAGTATCGCATGGCTCCATTCGAGGCGCCAGATGGAAGAAAGTGTCGCTTCTCCAAGATGCCGGGATGAGGTGGGTGAAGCAACGTTGTTGGGACCGAGTTGGTACGTATGACTACGGAAAAGATTCAAACGATCCGACAACGATAAAAAACCTCACAAGATCGATAAAAGAGTTATGCCGATCTTCATCGAAAGGACGGGAATTCGATATAGAGATCATGTGTTGTTACGTGTTGCTCCATGGAAAGGAGTTACGAGATTTGGAAAGAGAGGAAAGCTCAATCCTCGATTCATCTACCCATTTTAATCCTCGATCGAGTAGGAACTGTGGCCTATAGACTCGCTTTTACCGCCAAGTATGTCTCGTGTTTCATAACGCTTTTCACATATCCATGTTACATAAATATGTGAAAGACCCGAACCACATTATCGAAAGTTAGAACCGACGAAATAGCGGAAGATTTGACGTATGAAGAGGTTCCCTGCTCAAATCTTGATAAGAAGGAACATATTCTACGCCCCAAGGTTATACCTCAAGTCAAAGTTTTGTGGAGAAACCACGATGTTGAGGAAATGACTTGGGAGTTAGAATCAAATGAAATCAAGGTATCCTTACCTCTTCGACATACCAAGTATCGCACTTCTAATTTCGAGGGCTAAATTTCATAAGAAATGGAGGTCAGTAAGACCCCAACTTTTGGAAATAAAGATGAATTTTTTATAAATATCATTTTTTGAATATTATGGAATGAATTTGATATAATGTTATAGTTGTGGGTAATATTTATAAATTTTGCAAAGTACGCAAGTTGTTATATAATATTCGATTGGCTCTGAGAATATTCGCTTTTAGCAGGAATATTCGTATAACTAAGACAATTATCAGGATCCCACAAACGGAATTATTGTTTGATCGAGAAAACGACAAAAATACTTTTTATAAAAATAATAGCGGAAATTTTACCGTTAATCGCTGAAACACCCTAAGTGTTAAAAGTACAAGAATACGCAAAGTCGCACAAAGAAGACACCTGGTTTTGATTATTGATGCTTACGTGAGAAGTCACTCAGCTTTTGTTCAATTATTGCTATAAAGAATTACCGTATAAGATCTCACGTTATTTGATTCAATTATTGTCAAAACCGCTTTCTGTGAGAAGTTGTTTCAGTTTTTATATATAAATATATATACGTATTATATATATAATTTTTGTCACGTGTTTTGAAATGGTGGGAGGGGGTTCACAAGAAATCAAAGAAAAAATGAGTTAGATTGTCTGGTGGAAAAATGCATTATTGAGACTTTTATATATATATATATATATATATATATATATATATATATATAGAGAGAGAGAGAGAGAGATTGAATTGATATTGATTCGTGGATGAATCTCGTGATATTTTTTTAAAAAAACACATGTATATATATATATATAATATATTATATTTTTTTTTAAAAAATTTTGCTTTTAAATATGGACCGTCCGATTAAAGTAAATCAATCTCGACCGCTTATGAGTTAGTTACTATGCAATCCATTTTTCTATAAATAGAAAGCTCATTCCTTTATTATTTCTTACTTAATTCACCGAAACTCTAGAGAGAAATTATAGAGAAGCTATAGAAAAGTATTCTCGCTTCCTTCCCTACTCTTATATTCAGCTTTTTTTACGGTAAGGGGTATTATTTCTTTTGTATTCATGAAGAGAATTTCATTATTCCATTCTTTATTATTCTCATTGAATAACCAAATAATGCGATACCCTATACTTGGTGACATACTTCTATATTCTTTTTTATGACATTTCTAATATTCCGCCTTTTATTATTATTCTGCTTAATATCCTCGTTCTCCTTCGGCGCTTTACGCCTTTACCGGTTCCGCTTTTATTATTATTTTTGAATATCCTCGAACATCCCGCTTACGCGACCGGTTCTGCTTTTATTATTTGCCATCCTATTGACTTTTCGGTTCCGCATTTATTAATCTGTTGAATAACCCGCTATGCGCGTACCGCATGCACGGTGATTTCTTTTGTTATTCCATTCGTTATTATACTCAAATAAGTTAAAGTTTTGACTTCTATACTCCATGAAATTAGTGAAATATCCTCGATATTTACGCTTCATCCAAAGATCTTTTCATAGAAATATTCTTCCGAGCATTCTTGAATTTTACTCTACAAAGCAAAGATCATGTCGACAATTTGGACGTTATCGCCTCGGATAAATTAATTCTTGAATTTGTTTTATTGAATTCTTATATCATTCTCATCATCCTCATGTTTATATTATGTTGAAAGTCATCTGTGGGCCTCAGAGTGCATGTATGATGGACTTGGTATGATTATGACCGTGATTATTTGGTGTAATCATGACCGTAATGTTACAAATGATGTGATAAGAGTCCTCATTGGCCCGTAGTGCATCGATGGACAATTGTTGGCATGATCACGACCATTAATGAATACACGAATGTCCTCGGTCAGAAGTGCATGAATAATTTATAGTCGTGATACTAAAGAATATCATCGGCCATAGTGCAGGGGGTGATTCGATGATGTGGATTATTTATTGTCGAGTCTCAAATGATAAAAGTCATGAAAACCTTTTAAACTATAGAAGATAGTAGATTTTATTCTCTACTGACTTTTCTAATGGATTGCTTGTTCCACCGCAGCTTAAACTTGATGTTTGTTATATTTTATCGCTTAACAATCGTTGCTAAGGCTAATGATTTCTCGCATTATTTTAGTCATAATATTTCTTATCGGGCTAGTTGAGCTCACCCTTTCTTTCACCGTTTCTTCTCTTGAAATGAGAATATAGCTAGGACGAGTCTGGGAACCGAGTGATGGACCGATGATAGTATTAGTAGTCCTCACTATTCTCGTTAAATAGTGTGACAATAATTGTAATGAGGACTTCTTTTGAGTTTGTATACTCTCTAAGAGACAATATTTGTATTCAAACTCACTTTATGTTTTGTCGTATTGTACACTTTACAAATTGTATTATTAAGTTGTATTTGAATTCGTACCATGTATCTGGCGACTCAAGATGGGTGATGTATACTTAATTTTGGGGTGTCACAAAGATGCCCGGTGATTTCTTTTGTTATTCCATTCTTTATTATACTTAGTTGGGTTAAAGTTTTGACTTCTATACTCCATGAAATTAGTGGAATATCCTTGATATTTGCGCTTCATCCAGTATCTTTTCATGAAAATATTCTTCTGAGCATTCTTGAGTGTTACTCTACAAAGAAGTATCATGTTGATAATTTGGACATTATTAGTTCCCTCGGATAAATTAATTCTTGAACTTGTTTTATTGAATTCTTATATCATTGTCATCATCTTCATGTTTATATTATGTTGAAAGTCATCCGTGACATGTAGTGCATAGATGGACTTGGTATGATTATGACCGTGGATTATTCGTGTAATCATGACCGTAAATGTTACAAATGATGTGAAAAAGTCCTCATCGACTCGTAGAATACGGTGATGATGGATGTTTGTTGGCATGATCATGACCATCGATGAATACACGAATATCCTCGGGCCAGTGGTGCATGGATAATTTGTTATTGTGATACTAATGAATATCCTCGGCCGTAGTGCGTGGATGATGTGGATTATTTATTGTCGAGTCTCAAATGATAAAAGTTATGAAAAACCTTTTAAATCATAGAAGATCTCAATATAGTATATTTTATTCTCTACTTGACTCTTCTAATGGATCGCTTGTTCACCGCAATTAAACTTGATGTTTGTTATATTTTATCAGTTTAACACTGTTGAAGGCTAATGATAATTTATTCTCGCACTATCTTAGTCATAATATTTCTTCGGACTAGTTGAGCTCACCTTTTGCTTTCACCGTTCTCTTCGTGAAATGAGAACGTAGCGAGGACTAATTTAGAACAAAGTGATGGTCCAGATAATAGCATTAGTAGTCCTCACTATTCTATGAAATATTGTGATAATAAATGTAATGAGGACCCCATTGAGTTTGTATATTGTCTAGATGACAATATTTGTATTAAAACTCACAGCATATATTTAGTCGTATTTTACACGACTGTTGTATAATTAAGTTATATTTGAATTTTGTACCATGTATTTGGCGACTCAGAATAAGTGATGTATACCGATTTTGGGGGCGTTACATAATTCATGCAACAAAAATGAATGGATTCACCAGAGTTCCCAAGTCGGTGCCATTATAGAGCAATGGTGCGAATGTGGGAGGCAAGAAAAGATGGAACAAAACATCAAGAACCTTCTTCGCGTCGACTTCGCTTCTTTCTCGTTGGATCAATTTTAACAATTATTTAAAAATTAAAAAGTACAAGCACTAGATTACAAAATTTTTTGAATACAATCACCAATTTGTAACTTGTTTTACTTCGGGTACCAAATTGTAAGTTGTGTCCCTAATGTTTAACAGAGTATAACATTTTTTGAGTACAATCATTAATTTATAATTTTTTTCACTTCAGGTACCAAATTATAAGTCGTGTCCCAGTTCAGGTACCAAAAATTGATTTATCCCAATTTTTTTTGAACTATCTTAACCTACCATATGTTTATCCAAAATCATAACTCAAAATATTATTGATAGTAACTTGAATCTTATATACATAAAAATTATCCCACATGTAAACTTTGTTTGGTAACTTATATCTTTGAAAAAATAACACGTTGATATATTCAGTCTTGGTTCATAAAAAATTGTTCTTTGTTTATTTCTCCATTTGGCCGATATCCCATTTATTTATGAGCAGCAGTATTTGTAAATATATACATACAGTATATACAATGTTTCTATGCTTGTGATATTTTTTGGTAAAAAAAAAGGACTTTTGGTAAATTATATGATAACCCCCCCTCCCCCATCCCCATCCCACCACCCACCCCAAACACCCACAAACGCATCTCTTAATCCAGATTAGTTACATCTGAACTTTAATCTGCCACAACAATTAAGTTTCCTACTCCATTGAACACTTCATAAAAAGATTTGAAGTTGTATTAAAAGAGCATTAAGCAACTATGTAAGCAAAGGAAATGTATACTAATCAAAATCAATATTCCTTCATTAGTATCTTTTGCTTGAGCAAAAATATACACATATACAGGCACATCGTCTATTGGCATACCTAATGCCCGTTGGCACGTCGTATGCAAGTCTATTGCATACGACGAATGCCATAAACCTGGTATCAAGGCAGTTTACAAAAATTTACCCCAAGGCTGGAGAGCTTTGCTTAAGAGAGGTAAAGAGCATTTCTCTGCTAGGTGGTGTAAAATTTTCACAAAATTTGCTACATCTGTCAAAAGGCAAATATTGATATTTGTTCCCTTCGAGCGTACTCTATTGTTTTTATGTGCTCCCCCATGAGCTATAAACCTATTGTTGAACAGAATCAACATACTGTTTGAATTTGTTTGTTTTTATGATATGCTCTCTCCCAAAAAATTGAAGACCCTTTTTTTAAAGACTCGAGCCAAGTCCACAATTTCTGACTCCCTAATCTGCCTAGTCATGGTGTCAGATTGCCACAACCACTTACCTTTCCGAGATAACCTGTTTGCAATATCAATAGTCAAGAAGGCTACATCTCTGCTGTTTGTTAAAACTCGCAAAACAGGACCAGAGTATTGAGCATTTGAGACTAATCTATTCAGAAAGATAAGAGCCCCCCGAATTAGCAGGGTTCTGCAAGAAAAACGAAAACTGTGGTCGGTACATGTAAACGTGCAAAGATGTGATCAAAATGTAATTTGCAAATACCAGGGGTTTCCGCTTCTCTGCAAGGGGATAAAACTCGGATATAAAAGATCATAGAAATTCTTAGGGAAGTTACTCGAACAATTGCATGTGCTTGTCACTTTACTAAAGGCGCAATAATGTAGTAACTGGGGATCCATGCTATATTCAACAAGAATATGAAGATGATAGGGGGGAAGGGGGATTAACTCCCACGAAACCCATATTGGCCGTATTTCAGAGCAGTGGCAAAGAGAACATAATAGATGCATATCCGACAGACAAATAACCATGTATATATGTAGTCCTGACAAAATATGGTTATGGGTTGGTTTTGGTTTTCAAAATATGGTTATGGTTCCATTTAAGAACTAAAACTATATTAACCATTTTTAATATGGGTTATGTGGGTTGGAATCATATATTATGGTTAAAAACCATATTAACCATATTAACATCCACAAAAACTCTTACTCATAAAATAGTTAGTTACCTTTCTTTGAAAATCGCAGATGGTTGAACTGAATCTATCGTTTCCACATCCATCTCTGATACCACCATTTGCAGGATCAATGCAAAGAAGTTGGTCCTTTTTGAAAGCTTATGACTTAATAGAATTTCAAAGCCAGATTTTCCTGATGAGGCTAAAAAAGCCAGCAATATTATAGCGTTCCTCCGAAGTTTCAATCCCTGAAAGTTTGAGCACTTCAGACTAACTATTATATGATCTTCTGTATAAAACAAAACATACTAACACTACAAACTGAAGCAATCTAGGCATCAGCCTACAAACAGCAAAAACATGTTGTAATTGTGACAACTGTCCTATTATACAGTCTTTGATTGAACAAACTTGAAAGTGGTTGGATTGTGTTTCAAAAAGCTAGTTAGAAAATGCAAATGTCAATGACACGTCACCCTTAAACAACTCTGTTTAGGAGACTGAAGTTCCTTCTCACACAAATGGACACATTTCACGAAGCAGGCCATGCAGAAAGCTCATATGGGGAAAACAAATTCAGACAAAAAGCAAGCTTCAGAAATCATAATGACACGAGAATTTTGGGGGGTCTGCGCCCCAAGGGGGGCCCTGGGGGCTGGGAGAGATTTGGACCAACCAGAGTGATCAAATGTTGAAACCAGCCTGTGTGTGGAACTGTACCCTAATATAGTTAAGCAACTCGAGTGATAAGTTGTAATATACTATTGAAATAAATCTATGTCCTGACCTGTGAAAACCATGTGAACAACAGTTGATTCATAAATCTAATTGTGCAATGCCATAAAATAATGTAGCTTCTGGATGCAAATTCAACAAATTTAAGAAACAAAGGGATCAACTGCTGACTAAACTTTAATAACCTTATGATAGAAAGCTTACCAGTGCACCATTCCCAAAGAAAGACACGCAATCTGCCAAGCCCTCGAGGATTTCACTGAATTGTTGAAAATCTGAAGCATTTTTTGCCTCACTATTTACAGCTCCAGCATTCTTCCACTCCTCTTTATAACCGGAACAGAACATGGACATTACTTTTGGACCTTCATTCAGCAAGGCAGCAAAAAATATTTGGAAAATTGTTACATAGACAAGACAAACGGACTACCAACTCTCTTTTATAGCATATCAATTCAACTTTTGCTGACAAGAAATATGAGCTACCATGTAAATACTAAATAGTATACTGTAAAATAAAAGTAACGAGTTAGGATGGTTGATGGCTCAAAGCACACTGTTCAAGCGCTAGATAAGCTCATGACCAAAATATTGCAAAGCACTGAAGTCAACAACGTTCATTTTCCTATATCTGCCACTATAAGAGATGTCTGATTAAGTGATTTTATAGAGCTGTGACTTATATATATGGCCTTCTAAGCTGCAACATGGTCACTTCAGCTTATAACTTGGAATTCAAATGGTTTAATTTTCATACTATTAATTTAAATCTTTAAATTTAAGTTACATTTTTTCATATTTAACTTGTAGACATGTCTTTATATCAATTATCTATGAAGCACGAACACTTATCGAACGTCGGCGTATCCGTGCCGGATACGTATCGAACTCTCGAACACCGACACTCCACACACTTTTGAATATATATCACATACTTCTAGATACGCTACGATAGGTACTAGTATTTTCATTGAACTTAAACTATGAAGTTAATCACTTGCTTATGGTTTCTCTGGGAACCTCTTGCTTGTGAATATGTAAATATAATAGACTTATTATATCAGTATATGTATGTCTATAAAAATATATAAATTTTCAACTAGTTTGTATGATGAATTTTGATGTGGGTTTGTTGAAAACTTGTTGATTTCCTAATTTATAGATGCTAATTTATAGATTCCTTGGTTTTTTTTAGCTCTATCATTAGTATTTAGTTAAATATTAGCTGGGGATCAAATGAAGATTCAAACTGCTAACTGCTCAAAAGCTGGAGTTCGTAGAGCAACAATAGTGAATGATCGTAGAGCACTGGTCAAGGTCGCAGAGTCTGTCAAAAATCGTAGAGTTGTTAACTCTGAGATCGTAAAGCAAGTTGAAGATCACAGAGTCTACCAAAGATCGTAGAGTTGTCTACTCAGAGATCGTAGAGCACATTAAAGACCGTAGAGTCTGTCAGAGATCGTAGAGCTCATTAAAGACCTTCGAGTCTGTCAGAGATCGTAGAGCTCATTGAAGACCATAGAGTTTGTCAGAGATCATAGAGCTCATGAAAACCGCGGTGTCTGAAAGAGATCGTAGAGCTTGTGGATCGAAGAGTCGCCTAGTCAGATACTCTACGACCACCATGAAATTCTACGACTAGGAAAATCATAGAGTAAATCAGATCTGACAATGGACTGACACTGTCAAGACACGAAGAATGCAGATCCCAAGATAATTGTTGAATATCTTACAGTTTGAAAAGAAGATCAGATTGAAGTGTCTAAACAGCTAGTTTGGTGAAGTGACAGCGACCCATTTGCAGGTTATTGCATCAGTCTAATGTGACATGTCACAGTCGAAGGCAAAGTCACACATACTCACCCAAAAATCAGACCTTCCAGATTGGAGCATTAAATGAGCAATGACAACTTTCAAACGGAACAATCACGAGGACATCTATACGAGGCGCAGATTCAATACAACAGTAAAAAGAAGATATTATACAATTGATCTGCTGCTAAACTCTTTAAGGTTATACTCTACGATCCTAAAAATCTTGAAGATTTAGAACATCTCGTTCAGCTGCCAAGTCATTTCAGATTGGACTTAAAGCCACTTGGGTGGTGTTTGATTGCATCTTAATGCATCTTAACAGTCCACCTCTTAATGCATCTTAACAACCTACATCTGTGTATTAAGAGGTCATCTGAAAAGTTTCTATTCGGATGACCTCTTAATACAAATATATGGGCTATTAAAATGCATTAAGAGGTGAGCTGTTAAGATGTATTAAAATGTAACCAAACACCACCTAGTAGAACCCCAACCAAACACTCTATCTTAGTGATTGAGAGGTCTAAGTGACCTATTGCAGACAAGTCTTAGTGACTTAAATAGATCCAAGTGATCTAACTGCAACCAAGTCTAAGTGACTAGAAAAGATCTAAGTGATCTAATTGTTGTCAAGTCTACGTGATTTCAAGATATCTTAGTGATCTATTTGCTGCCAAGTCTAAATGACTTGAAGGGTTCGGTGTGAATTAGTTTTAGTGACTTGGACTAGAAGGTCTTAGTGATTCAAGTGTTGTAATAGTTCTTTGTGAACTGATCTTAGTGAGCACCCCATCCTTAGTGGATTTCCTACTCGAGGAGTAGAAGAGTGGACTATGAGATATTTGTTCTCTAAACCACTTAAATTTCCCCGTGTCTCATTTACTTTTAGCATTTACTTTCATGTTCAATACTTTCAGTACTCTACGATTTATCCTGTGACCTAGTTCCACATTTGATTGCTACGATTTAGCCTGTGACCTAGTTCCACATTTGATTGCTAAATTTAGAACTATGACTTTCCTAAATATTTGAAAGTGGATTTTCAAATTATCATTCCGTTGTGCATAATTAAATTAACCTGCTTAATTTATAAGTTAGTAATACTCTGTTCAAAAGGAAAGTTTTTAAAAGAATTTATCCAACCCCCTTTTGGATCTCCAAGTGCCTTTGGGAAACAACATAGGGTTTTTCAGTCATTTTGTTACTAGAAGCCAACTTTTCAGCTAATTTGACACCTTCACAGCTTTTGGAGAAGCATAATCAAATTAACAAAACACTAGTTAACAACTTCTAAAGAATCAAAATAGAAGTAGATTCTTAGAATCACAAGTAAAAGTAGAAGTTAATAATGGCAAAGCTGAGACAAACAGGGCTATAAGATTATTGTGATTAACTAAAAGAAGAAATACAGTACATACTTACAGTTCAGTAGCAAGTAGACAAGATGTACGGCTTGCTTTTGCACATCAAAGCCAGCTTCCTTCCTTAACAGTGGTGAAACACTTTGAAACACTATCCCCTTTCCATACCTGAATTAATAAGAATTTAATTAAGATAAAGAAAACATTACCATAAAATTTGAAACACTTGGATGAAAAGGACAACTCTAAACTTACTTCTCCCTTTCCAAGTAAGTATTACTTCTCATAACAATCATATTCATGATAGAAACTGCTTCAAGTCTCACATGTTCTTCATGATTTCGCATGATAATCTGCTGCATGAGTTCAAAGAGAGAAATCCAATCTACCCCAGTTGTCGATGTAGAGCCTTGATCCCGAACTTTCTTCTTGAAAACAGTTTCAGTATTAAATGAATCAATCACTGCATCTGATGTCTCACCAGCGTTCCAGTGAAACAGACTTTGTGTTTCAGAACATATAGACCCATATATTTGAGAACTGTTGTTCCCAGAGGTAGGCCCCTCAACCATGACATAATCCCTGAGTACAGTACACTGGAAAGATCAAATCAAAGTTCATAAGCAGATGAATGGTATTCCCTCAGAAAAAGTAAATAAGACTTTTAAGAGAATTGCTTTAATAGGCTTAGAGCTCAAAAAACAATAAAACAGAAGCTGCACATCTGTCATATAGAGTTCACAAGAAAAAATTATGGCCAACCACGAAAAGTATATAGTGCAAGGACATCATTAAAACTCGGTCACTCCCGAGACAAGGGAATACCATACAGTGCAGCAAATCATTAGTATTGAAACTTCCAAACACCAAATACCAGATAGAGAAGCCCTTAGACGGAGCTGTCTACTTCCATAAGAAAAATGGTCAAAGGGAATCTACAGATAGTATGATTGCCAACAAGATGGAATAAAAAGGACTTGCAAGAGACACTCCCCGAAGGATAAATAGTCCAAACATGAACATCAGAAGTAGAAGAAGGATAACAACAAATTAAGAAGGGAAACTAGAAAGAATAAAAACCAAGTCATCCACCTCCCAGTCATTCAAATTACAAAAGAAGTGAAGTTTCAGGATACAAAAGAGTCAGGCTGAAAGAGGCAAATGAAGAAATCAGTGAGTCATTAAAGAAGACTAGAAGAGAGATGGAAAAGCCGACAAAATCATCCTCTAATGCAGAGACTATAAGAGGCATAAGAAAGAGCATGTTCAAAGGGTTAAATTTATGTGGTGTGGGGGACAATGCAATATTAAGACTGGAGTTATATTCTACATTTTTATAGGTTTATATGCTGTTAATTTGTTTATTATTTTATGGCTCTAATGTTATAATAATCAAGAGTAGATTAAAATTTTTGCTTCAGCCGCAAGGCTTGGCTTTTAAGTTTTCGGCTCTCAAGTGATATTTTTGGTTTTTAAAGTCCAAAGAAAAGTCCAAGTCTTTAGTAAACTAGGTCACCAAGTTTGCTTTGTCCCCAACTCTTAGGACTTCTACATTAGGTGCAATGTATAAATGAAAAACTTATTCTACATTTTGACCTGTGATGCATCTTTTTCTCCGGTTTGATGCTCAAGAACATTAGTGCAACGCCTAGACCATCCTCAACCTCCTAGCTTTTTATTATGCTAAACTAAGGTTTTCCTATTGTAGTTGGCACCTTTTACATAACGTATTGGACTTTTAAAAAAAACAATTACCTCTTATTAAAATTTTGAAATTGCACCATTCTGTTTAAAAAATTGGACGCGAGTTAACTTCTGTCCTACGAGGATGCATGAAAATAATAAAGAAATGGAAATATTAATTACGTGGCAAAAAATCATTAAAAATGAAAAAAGAAAGTTGCTTTCAATTAGGGATGGATATAGTGCGGTGCGGTTCCAATTTTTGAGTGATTTGTCTTAAACCATAACTGCACCAGTTCAAGATTTTTCTATACCAAAACCGCACCGGTCAGACTTGCACCAGTCAAAAATTAATAATTTTTTACCTAATTTTTATTCAATTAGTTTAATATTTTTATAACCCACATTATAATAACATTCATTAAAATAACTCAAGAAATATAAACAAGTACCATATGAATATATGTTCAATTAAAATTAAGATAACATTGTTATAATTTAAATATTGTTATAGTTTTAATATATATCAACTATATATAAAAATATTTATAATTTAGCTTTTGATATGCAAAAGTAAAAAATAATAAAAATACACGTTTGAGTAACTCTATGACTATATATAATCCTATATAAAAATAATACTATGAGATATAATTAACATAAACAAGTATATATAGAACGTTTCAAGAACTAGAGCACCGCCAATTTAAGAAACGGTGCGGTGCACCGCCGGTTCAAAGACAAATACCAAAATCACAGTGATAAAAATTGGTCGGTTCCATGCGGGTCTACCGGTTTCTTTCGGATCGATTTTGGTTTAGAGAATCATCTCTACTTCCAACTCATTTTCTTCATAATTTTCTTTTTTCATTTCTCTATCTTCATCACCAGCATCATTAGCATCATATGTTCTTACAACTCATGTTGTTGTTCTAGCATTCATTTAATAATTTTAATTAATGGGGCACATTTTATTACTGTTGCATTCTATAAACATTAACATCTAATCCTTCTAAAATTACGATTCGATTCATATGGTTCTTCTTCATCTAGAATTTGGATTTTTCATCTGGTTCTTCTACTGAATTCGTGTATATATAAACACACACACGTCTGGGTTGAATTCAATTCTTATACTCCCTCTTATTTTGAAACGAAGGGAACAAAAGAACCCAAATAAATTTTGTAACTCCCTTTTCCCTTTCACCCTCTTTCTTCCTATACATACATTTATGTATGTACATTCACATGCATCACCATCTGGAACACATCCCTATATTCTCCTTCTCAGCTAACAACCCTATATTCATTGATGTCACCATCAAACGAACGCTAGATCTACAAAATTGTAACCTACAGTCCAGAGAATATATTTAAATGTTGGGGGATTAAGGACCCAAAATTCAGAAAGGAAAACAAGAAAAAAATTAAAAAATGAAGGTGTGAGTTTGCCCAAATTGATTGTGCATCGATTCACCCGGCTGGAGGTTGACAATGAAAACCTTTATGGGATTTTCTAGGTATTTTTTTCTTTTTTAATCTCACATGGTTGACGTGTCATATAAGGGGATTTTTTTATTTTTTCAAGCAAAAATGTAGGAAAAAATTTAATGTCCGTCTCACAGAATGGTGCAATTTCAAAATTTTAATTACTAAAATCGGAGACATAGCGGAATAAGTGGATAGTTAATAATGCTTTAACACAAATTGATTGTACCAAAAAAATCCTAAATGCACATTTATACATGCATGTTTGGGGATAATTTTTTTTTCTTAATAAGCATTTATTTTCAAACTAGGACAAATAAAATTGGACCGAGGGACTAAAATATATGACAATCGAAATCTTTATGAATATCTTCCACTGCATCGATAGTGAAAAAAATGTGTCAATTACAATTGGGTAATTATTAGTTTAGCCCTTTCTATTCTTTCATAATTTTCTGCAAAGCAACTCTTCAACCAGATTTGACCCTCTCTGTAACCCTAAAAGTCCTGTTTAGAAAGCACAATCATTCCTCACAAAATCGAATGTAAAATCAACAATAAATTCTAAAAATATTGTTCAGATGAACAAAAACTGCCTCTGACAACATAAACTTTGTGCCACTGTAAAGTTCAGGCCCCAGAGTTTTAATGGGGAGTTATAGTTTAAGCCTCAAACCTAATTATATTTTTCATGTACTAGATTTGTTCTTCATCACCCAATACCATAGATTCTATTACTGTCTTCCAAACAAGGCCCAGACTAATTATTTACCAGACATCCTCACATCTTGAAAACCATATTCTACCTGATGTAGATGAATGAAAGAGCCCTGACAGATAAACTTTCAAGGGATGTAAAGACAGGCTGATTAGTAGGAAAAGCAACTCACCAGAATTGATTTGTTCTTCATCACCCTATACCATAAATTAGCCAAAAGGATTTATTATTATTGAATAATGTAGGACAAAGATAGATTAACTGAAGGTTTTCTAATAGGAATAAAAAAAATCAATCATTTAATATTATAATAATGCTGGATTAACTGTTTTATAGTAAAAAAAACCAAATACTTAAGTAAAATCCAAGGTTATCTTATTATAATTAAATAAGGAAATACAATCCTTGTATTTTATTTAGTAGATAAGATTAGGATATATATTTAATTATATTAGTAGAATATTCTAAAGTACTAATTATTTAAAGTAGTAGATAATTACAAGGATTGTATTTCCTTATTTAGCTAGGTTCTTAATTAATTTAGATTACACATGATTTTACTTAGCCTCCAAGTATTAAAGTTTTTCTTATTCCTATATAAACAGTTGTAATCGATCATTATTATATTAAATTGATGTTATTGAATTAAGCCTTGTATTTTGTGGCTTTTAGTCTAATTATCTTCTTTGAATCCCCTTTATTCCTTCCTCTATCTTTGTCCAACATCATAATAATATTGATGAGCCAAAATTCTTGATATATTACTTAATTTCACCAAATTTCTTGCTACCAAAATTTTCATGGCCTCCATCAAATTGTTGAAGTTCACTAGAGAATCGACAACAATTTCCCTAGATGAATGCACGATGCCACGATCTGCAACAGGAATCGTCATAGTCCACAAAAACATAACAAAAATACTGTTCATGGTAGCACTGTTCACGTTGATTTACTGTTCATCAAGGGGGGAAAACTCCAAGATAAAAGACCCATAGAAAAAAAGAAGAAAGATGTCAGCCTTGTTGAAGTCGACCATAATTGCTAGATGATTGTTCTCTCTCAAAGTTGCTATTATGGCTGAGTTCGGTTACCCTAAACTTCTCCTTTTATTTAACCTGATCAAGCCTAACTTCTACCTATTATATAACCTGTCTATATTATAATCTTTTTATTAAGAAAAAAACCACAGAAAAAAATTAGCCCATATTTTTTACTTCCAAGGCCAGCCAATACCCACTAGTTTAATTGTACCCCAAGCCCAACCTATTATTTAAAACCCAAT
Organism: Panax ginseng; assembly: GCA_020205605.1. NCBI lineage: Eukaryota > Viridiplantae > Streptophyta > Magnoliopsida > Apiales > Araliaceae > Panax > Panax ginseng. The sequence continues at coordinate 87,108,970 of CM035143.1, forward strand.
CCAACTTTCACAAGTGAGTCCAGCCATCCTACAACTTAGAATTTTGTGAATTTAAAATTTTTTCCCTACTTTGTTTCTTATTTTCACCAAGGTTCCTAGAGTCGCCAAAATAAAATAAAAAAAAGAGTCCTTATTTACAATGTCTTTTTACAAAACTCTTGATTTTCTTTGGGCTCAAATAAAGCTGAGTTGAGTATCATATTTTTGTTTGCTGTAAGAAAATTAAGAGTTTTTATTATTCATATGGTTTTGCTTATGAGAAACGTTGCAAAGATTTAAAATGGTATGAGTGAGAACTTAGAGATTTACTAGTGCAGTATATGGAACCAACCACTCCATATTTTCTGAAGGTGATTCATCAAGTTGACAAATAGTAATTAGCACTATTGAAAACACAAGACCGTGAAATTTTGAGTTCTATACTTGCCGATCTTAAAAACATTCAAACGAATCTTCAGAAAATTACTACAATAGCAATCATAGATAAGCCAGCTACCCAAAAAATTAACAGTGTGCCACACAAATGGAAGATTCAGCGATGATTATCAGAGAAAACTGAGATTGAAGAAGTCGCCCAACTTGACGATCAACTGTTAGTCCTGGTTGTCCATGAGGATAAAATGAGAGATACAATTGAGATGGAACAAGTTGATTTTTTCCTTTCAGATGGCGTATTCAAGTGCAACACTGGATTAAAATTCTTCATTATGTCGATGCTATCCTCGAAAATCTTGCTCATGAAATGGGAATGTTCAATGTTTGCAAGAGGACTCTGCAATCGTGGTTTCTTATACTTAGTTATTACAAAACTCGAGGATGAGTTTTTTTTAATGGTCGGGAGAATGATGCGGAGCAAAAGAAGAAGATTAAGAGATTAATTACTTATTATTTTATTGTTATTTAAAGATTAATGTACTATAATTAGTAATTATTTTTATTATATTAGGTAGATTATTCTAGAAGTTTAATTAGTAGTAAATTTTAATTAGGAGAGTTTAATTATAATGGCAGATTTTAATAGATTGAGTGTTTCTTTTTTAAATTAGGGTTTTTACTTGGTCTCCAAATATTAGGAGATTCCTAATTAAGTATTGTAATACTTCATTATTTTTCAGATACTGAATATGAATTGATTTGAGAACCCTGTGTTTTGTGGCTTGTGAGCCTTATTTATCCCTGAATTCCTCCACCCCTCAACAAGGCATATTACATCTGTCTGAAAATAGGAGTACTACTTTTTTTGTTTACTTTTCGAAGATTAGTTTGCAGTTGACAGTTGACACAGTCATAATTTTTCTAAATAAACTTTTCCTAATATTACATTCTCTCTTTTAAGTTTAATATTTTTTTAAAAAGAGGCATCCGAAGTTATTATGTTCAATTGTGTCAAATGCAAAACTAAATGTTCGAAAAGGAAAAGAAGTTGACAACAAAAGAAATAGGATTCTCATTTCCAGACAGAGGGAGTATCAAAACAAAAAATGGCCAATACAAAGTTAGAATTTAAGGAAATCATTACATACTAGTTGAGAGAAGACATTCTAAGGTACCTAGCCATGCATAATAAAACTAGATGATTAAAGCTTAAATTCAAGATGACCAACAAAACAAGAGCATTGGATATGTTAGATTTCAAAGAATGTATAAGAAAATTTAAGCGTGTACCTTCTCTCAGATTTTCTCTCCATACTTGGCAAGTGACTCAAAACCATACGCAGTATATGCAGAGACCTGCTAACAATAACCACCTGTACAAAAAGGAAAATTTAACAAATGACAAAAGCATCATGCTAAAAATCAAGTGAACTCAATTCAATTGTGACCAATGAACGAAATGGAACTGCATAGTTGCATTTGACAACATAAAAATATTCAATTTATTTGTGCCGATGTGATTTGCAAATGAGTTGATCAGACTCGACTTGTCAGAACTACGTTCGACTGAAATTAATGAGTTTTAGCTCTGCTCAAACTTGAGGCAGGGCAAGAATCTTGACTCAAGTTTAGCAAGACAACATATGCTATGTCCTCTCAGACTTCTGGGTCTTGGTTTATGAACTAATGTCAATGCTTCAGAATGAACCGGCCATTTACTATTTCTCAAATTACCAAAAGAAAATATGCATCGCTTGTAACTAATAACTTTGACTAAACAAGAAAATATATATTTGAATATATATATATATATATGTGTGCATATGTGTGTGTAAATGTCATGCCCCCAAACTCGGGTCTCCTTCAACCCTTGATCTGGTGCTGACGATACAACTTCATCTATTAAATCTACCAATAATTCTATTGGTTTAATTAATCTATTACAGACATTACATCAATTTTTTACCTCCATCCCTGGATCGCAACATCTCTCCTTAATATTCACTAATATTGCACTTGCTAAAAACTCATTTAATTAAAAACTTAACATCATACTCTTTATTCCAGAATCGTAAACTTTACAATTTTCAGTTACATCTGAAAGTCATAAAAATTACAACTTATTCTAATACATTAAATATGCAACTCCTCCAACCATACTTCCTCTTGAGTATTCCATAACTTCAATCCAACACTAAACCCTTCTTCTCAACTTTATCACCATTTATCTATCCTAGACTTTCAATATTAGCAACCAGTCAGTTCCCAGGAAAGAGGGGCTTTACGATAAGGATTCCTCCTTATTGGCGCACAATTAAATAACATAACTCCTTTACTCGACAAAACTTTCTATACATTGTCAATAATGTTAATCTAGCATAGTTAAATGACTCCTACATCTATTAGCTTAAATGTACAATACACAAACAATACATTCTTATAATAATTTTCAACTCTTTTAATCATATCTCCAACGTTATTACAGCTTTAAGTTCTATTACATGCATAGTTGTTAAGGCGTCGCCAAGTCGTACAGTCGAGCAGAAATGGGTAAGGCGAGCTTCCGACTTGGTAGATGGCTTAAAGGCAAGCGCCTATCACAAAAAGTCGTCGCCTTGGACAACGCGGCGACGACTTGGACGACTATCCGGCTAGTCGAGCGCCTTGATCTCATGGGTCGACCCAAATCTGAACTGGATAAAAAACAACCGTTCGGCTGGTCGAAAGACGTCGCTATGCAAAACCTAGTCTAATGTAGTCGTCGATTCACAGAGAAGAACTCAGAAGACGAAGCCGAACCGAGAGAGAGAGAAGACGATGCCGACTGCGACTGCGACGGCGACGGTGAAAGACTTCAACGGCGACTACGACGAGCACTGCATGTATGTTTTCTTCCCCTTTCTTCTTCTACTTTGCACTTGCTGAGTTGCTGTTGGATATATATATATATATATAAACACGTAGTTCCTTTTTTTTTTAGCCTTTATGCTTTGCATTTTCTGTTGGGTCTATATATATATAAATTTATATATGTATAAATTTATATATGTATAATTATAACATTAGAGACATAAATTATAATTATAACATTACAGACATATTTATATATATATATATATATATATATATATATATATATATATATATAAGTTCTGTTTGGCTTTTTTTTTTACCTTATCAGTTATCATTTTTTTTATAAGTACATATTTGATATTTCACTGAAAGAAAGAAATGCATGACTGTTAATTATTTGATTTGATTATTTTTAATTATTTTTTTATTTGATTGTATTGTGTAGACAGTAAAATGGCGGAAAGTTCGGGGGCCGATAATTATGATATAACGAAGGACCCTAAAAGAAAAGCTAAATCGAACGATCCTGGTTGGAAATATGGATATTGGCCGGATTTAAGTAATAAGGATGTCGTGCAATGTATACTTTATGGGAAGAAATGTCATTCGGGCATCAAAAGGCTCCAACAACATCTAGCCGGAAATTATGGAGATGTAGCTAAGTGTCCCAAAACAACAGAAATTATGAGGGAGATGCAAGCGGCTTTGAATAGTAGAAAGAGGAACAAGCCATTTGAGCTAGATGATGATGATGATGATGATGATGTAGTAGTAGTAGAATTGCAAGAAGAACAATCATGTGATGTAGTAGAAGTGCGAGCGCAATTGGAGTACATTTGAGTTTGTAAGTACTTTCTATTGTTAGTTCAAATTTCAAAAGTAATAAATCATTCACTATTATTAAAATTTTATCATTAATATTATTATTTTTTGTTCTATTTATTTTAGATTCATACGAAGAAGATGAATAGATTAGAACACAAACGTTTGAGTGACTTGGTGTATGTCCAATACAATCGAAAGATCGACTCAAGGTTCTAAAAGAGGCGTGAACTTGGCAATAATTTTGATCCATTAGTCATCACGACTTTGAATGGGGTAATGAATGGATCAATAATGATGCTTAGATGTAGTTTATCCCGGGATCTTACATGGAATGATGTGGATCGAAAGCAACCGGGTGCATCCAACACGCTTGAGGGTCGCAATCTTTCAAGGAGTGCTCGTGCTAATACTAGTAATAATCTAATGACATACTCTCGACGCGGTGGTGGTTCAACTTCAAGGGAATCAAGGTTGATAGATTCCGACTCCAATAATGAAGTTGATGAAGAAGAGAAAATTCCAAATGATAATGAAGATGTGGAGGATGATTTTGGAGAAAGACCACCACATATGCCTTTGAATGAGAGTAGTTCTCGTGGAAGAGATGGAGATGACATTTTCTATGATGATTTTGATTGAATGATGTTTCTAGAGTCTAGACTAGTGTAGAGAGTCTAAACATTATTTTAGCTTGCTGTGGTGGTGTTTTATTAATTATTAGGCTACATATTTGTGATGGTTGGTTGTAACTTTATTTTCTGTTGTGTTTGTTGAATTCTTCATTTCTTTTACTAATTTTTAATATCTAAGTGTGTTGTTTTTGGATTGTTATTGATAAGTATTTACATAATTATGCCTTTAATGTTATTCCATAGTGTTATGTTTTGAGTTTTAATGTATATAAAGTTTTATTGCCAATATACTTGTTAAGTAAAATAAACAATATATAAATTGCACATTGTAAACGACTTGTCGCCTTACGGTCGCCTAGGCGTCCAGGCAGTCGGCTACCGCCATGACTCGTCGTGACGCCGTAACAACAATGATTACATGAAAAGAATACAATAATAATAATCTCTCTTGACCTAACTATTCTTCTTTCACTTTCTCTTTATTGCCAAATTATGTTGGTAATTCTTCCTTAACTACAAATAAAATTTTATTCGCAAGAACGAGCATAGGATGGCTCAGCAAGTCTAACACAAAACACATAAGAGAACTCACACTTCTCTGTAGGGGTGCACAACAGGCCGGCCTGGCCTTGGTCCGGCCTGGGCCTGCCAGGCCTTGGTCGTTGACTAGGCCAGGCCAGACTTTGACTTTGGGCCTGCAGACTAGGCCAGGCCAGGCTTGGCGATGAAAATGATGATCTGCTGAGGCTTGTGGACAAGGCAAGGCCAGGCCTTGGGCCAGGCCCAGGTCGGTCTGGTCAAGCCCATCACACTTTTTTATATAAAAAAATGTAATATTAAGGGACAATTTCTTGGTGTTTCCTACTCGTCTATATATTTACAAAATCAAGCACCAGATGAATTCAATCTTAGCAACTTAACTATTAACTGAATCGCTATCTGATTATACTGAACACATTAAACATTCATGTGGAACAAACCCATTATAAATAAATTAAATTCTACAATATCAATTAATAAAAGAAATATTAAACATAACCCAACTAATAATAATATTACTATAACATTTTCATCTTTGCATATCAACCAAATTAGAAATCGCATGACAAAGTTGTCAGATGTGTGTGAGAGAGACGGAGAGATGAATTCAGGGATGATTGACTCACATGAATAAGAAGAGGGCCAGGAGTCTTTGAGTTGGTTAAGGAAGGGGATTGAACAGAGAAAACCCATCTCAAATTGAGCCTAAAACCCATGCCGATTGGTATATTGAACCCTAGAAAGCAAAGGAAAAGTGGCCATCAAATGGTCAAATAAGAGAGAGAGTTGGGAGAAGAAAACCCAATTGGAATTGGATATATTGGAGGCTTGGAGCCATCACCTCTCAACCACTGGTTCCCCATCCCAATTTCAGTCTTTCGAAAATGAATTGAAGGAATACCATATACCTCTTTGGGGCTAATTTTTTCTCCGACATAAATTGAACATTGAAGGCTTGAAGCTGTAGGTTCAACTTTCGCAAGGCTTTCCGGACATGTGAGCTTGCAACATAATTGATGATCAATTTTTAAAATCTCTCCGTCAATTCGTGGTGCATCTTCAGTTCTTCATGAATTCATGCCCCAATTTTTAGAGAGAGAATGATGGAGAAATTGAGGTAATAGTCTAATAGAGGAGTATACTGTTAATGTTAATATATGTACGAAAATGTCATTCATGTTTTTTTAGTTACTGTTAATGTTAATATGTCTTTTTTTTAATGTTAATATTAATGTTAATATAATAATATTGGTGTTACTGTTAATATAGTGTTAATGTTCATGTAGTGTAAATGTTTTCTTAAGTAGTAAGCTACTGTCCCTGTGTGTGATACTGTGTCGTGTATTTATATATATATATATATATATATATATATATATATATATATATATATATATGACTTTTTTGTTGATGGATGTGAACTGTGGAGCCTAGGTTGTGAGTAGCATAGAGATGAATGCTTGGTAGCCTACTAGCCTGGTAAGTTGCTTTCTCAGTTTCTTGCATGTGCCTTGGGAGTAGGGCTTCCTTTGGCAGTGAGAGTTCAATTCAATCAGTCAATCACTGTTTTGGCTGGTTGCACATTTTAATTGTTGAGTGTCTTTCTTTTCTTTTTTTTTTAACCGTTAGGCGTTAAGGCACGGTGGTGTTAGTGTTGGGCTGGGCCGCTTGGCTTTTTTTTTTCTTTTGTGTTAGGTTAGATTGTTGAGTTTGACAAATAACAAGCCAGGCCAGACCTGTTACATCGAACCAAGCCAGGCCAGGCCCAGGCCAAACTCAAACCACAGGCCAGTCCAGGCCGGACTTTTGGCCAGGCCGGTCCAGGCCAGATTTTTGTACTGAAATGGCAGCCTTTTTAAGCCTTTCAGACCGGGCCAGGCCAATCCAGGCCTTGACCAGGTTGGGCTTTGACCAGGCCAGGCCCAGGCCGCGGGCCTCAAGCCATTTGTGCATCTCTACTTCTCTGATTCAAAGGGATGAATAACTCAACAAAAGATATCAACAATTGTTCATAATAGTAAACTGAGGGTTGTTAAACCAAGAAATGCTCGTCAGTCATACGACTTAGAACTCTCCATTCGTCAGTCATAAAGACTTGGAACTCTCTGTAGATATTCTAAGATCAGCCTAATAATATCCTATGTTATGCATAACACCTTCTATACTGACAACTTTCGTTTTCAACAATATAGGAGTCAGTTGCCCAACACATAATAAAATCCCCCATGGATAAGGGGGGTTCAATTCAGTTACTAACATACTGATTTCGCCCCAAAACAATTTGGTTTGGCACAATAAACTCAACTCAAATAAAGAATTATAACATTTCAATATCTCATCAATAGTTATTCTGAAAGGATTAGCTCAATACTCGAGTTAAGCCGAATCAAATAACAAATAACTCTTCTCAATAAATCATTTCACAATATATAATGAACTTTATAATTCAAAAAAAGAATTAAATGAAATTCAACAATTTAAAACACATCATTGCACTTTGCATAAGTACATAAATCGAATGAGTTGGAAAACTTGTCTCATAGAGTCTTCTATGTTTACGCTAATTTTTCGTTTTCGTATGGTCAACGCAATATATTAGGTCAACATACAATTAGTCATAAACATGACTTTACCCTTATTACTTAATGAATTTTATTTCAATATTTTATTACTTACTATGTTTGATTTTTAATGTTAACATACATATCATGCTTTATCTCATTTAATTAGCTTGTCTAATAAAGCAATTTAGGTGTTTTAAAGTTTTACAACATAATCATACTAACATGCATAATCATGTTTTACTTTCCTTAGGACATTTACTTAAGTTAGCTTATCATGAACATATGACTTGTTACTTATTACCATACAATTTATGTTTAGCATGCAATATTACATGATTTCGAATATAAGAATAATTAACTAACAAGAATACGACAAGTCATAAATTACCTCTTGAAGTTGCAAGCTTTACAATTATCTTGAATAAGCAAGACTTATTTTCTACCTCTCAAATATATGTGATCTTACTATGCTCTCTTAGAATTGCTTTTGAATTTAATGAAGGTTATTAGCATGGTATGAGGGTCTTATTTATATGCAACCAAGACTTAAAGAGTATAATGGTCATCACACCACAACCAATCAAAGTGGCCAACAAGGCCATATAGTTCAACCTCTAACAAACGAACAACAAGGCCAAAAGTTAAGCCACTCACAAGAGACCAACAAGGCCAATTGGCCTACCAAGCTTGACACTTGCAACCCAAAAGCCACATCTCACCTTTCTATGCTTGACAATAAGTAAACAATCTAATAGGCCACATCTCTCCTTTCATTGCTTGACAACACACCAAGAGCTAGCAAAACTCAATTTGATGACTAACTCTTCAAAGCAAGTATCAATACTTACAAGCTTGTACATATTACATACTTTCAAGCTTGTAAGTATTACATACTTTCAAGCTTGTAAGTATTACATACTTTCATAATGGCCAAAATATCCCTACTTTCTCTACACCCTAATCGGATCCCACTTAGTTTGGTTACTCCAAACTTGGTTTAGTATCTAGTTAGCATCTAGTTTGCTCATTAGTTAGTTTTCCTAACTAATCCGGTTAGCCGAAATTGTTGACTTTCCCAAAGTTGACTTTACGTTTTATGAATAGTGATTTAACGTTTTCATGAATAGTGATTTTCTATTTAAGTTTTACAAAAAAATTCTATACTTATACTTATAATGAAACCACACACATTCAATCACATAACATATAATTTCAATCACAAAAACATCTTTTATTAATCATATAAGGTTACATTACAAGTCTTGTAAGGATTCGGAATATTACAGTAAATATATTCAATAAACAAAGAAAATTAGATTGAGGATGAGAAAAAGAGAAGATGTTCATTTACCATTCATACTCCCATCCTCCCACCCAACCAAATCTAACGTTTTCACTCTATTTACTCGCTCGATAACAAATTTATTCTTAAATTGTAATTTCAAAATAAAACAATATGTATATATATATATATATGTGTGTGTGTGTGTGTGTCTCCTAGGTGAACCTTAATATGCGGGTAAAAAAAGTTAAAATGTCAAATGTGACTCTCACTTCCGCATGCAAGTATTTTAACACGTTCAACTGTAAATTCAGTTTACATGTAGCTGATCACAAGTCAAATTAGCCAAATTCATATTGTTGGTAATATATATATATTATATATATATATATAATATATATATATATATATATATATCGTTTCATTTGATCTTTACTTCTTTATAGGTAATCTCAAGCCTGGTTCATAACAAGAACCAAATAAGATAAAACTGAAAATTAGGTCAAACTTGAGAAAACAACTTGGTTCAGATGCCATTCTATCACTAAAAACCTATTGCCACCAACTTAAAAAAGAAACAATTGGGTCAATCCTGAGAAATTTATGAACAACATACTTCATATGCAAGAGTACAACTAGTTTTCAATGTTAACTCAAAAAAGAAACAGCTGTCCAATCTCTACAAAAATCAGACAAACAAATACCCCTAAAGTAATGGGGGCAGGGGTTTTGGGACGAATGATATCATAGAGATAATTCTCAAACAAAACTCAATCAATTCTAATAATTTAATGTATCAAAATAATGAAGTACATCACTATTTATAATACTCCTGACAACTTCCCTAACTTAAATTAGACTAAAGATAACTACAAATTAAAGAAACTAATTAAAATATAACTTCTAATTCATGGGCTTCCCATGCCTTTTATATTGTTCTAACCAACTTTCATGGGTCCTACATAATATAGATGATTTGAAGGAGGTTAAAGGGCTATTATCCAATTTCACAACATTCTAACAAAACAACACAAGTTACACATGAGTCATGACTTGTCTAGCCAACTCAGTTGCCAAGTGAAAAGATGCCAACGAAAGTATGCAAGGAAGAAGTATTATTTGTGAGAGATAATTTTCTGACAAGAATGGGGAGAATTGCCTATAAATGGATTGGGGTGATTTTAACGCGACAGAGGATGTTTAGGAAAAGAAAGATGCAATCACAAAAAAAAAAAAAAAATTATTGCGCTGGTTAATTTAATAAAATACTAAAAATCATGTGAATCCCTTTTTATTTTATTTATATATCAGTATTATTCATTCAGTATTCATGACTGTTTCAGGTGATCAGAGTTTGGACTAAAGCCTGCTTAAATTAAAAAAAAATGTATGGTCGCACTAATCCCCTAACATCAACTTTGTGCCAGTACTGTCAAGTACACTATGATCAACCAGTTGTCTCCACTCTTACAGGATAAGTATTTATCCTAATGAATTTGGTGTTATTTCTCTGAGAGCAATAAGTATTTTACAACAAACATCTGCAGGAAGCTCATCATAATTTTTAAATAATTAAAACAAAACAAAAAAATCTCATTTTCGGAACTCACATTTTCAAGACAACAGAGATCAACCACTGCTTCTAACAATGACTCCGGCTTTACCATACCATTACTAATCTGCAAAGTTGAAAAGAATTAGTTAATTGCAAGAAGAAAACTAGGCATGATAATTCAAGTTTGCATAATCCATGCCACATCGAATTACACAATTTATGAAATTCGCATAAACCAGAAAACAATAAAAGAACGAGTGGTTATCCAATAAGAGAGGATTCACGTGCTTAAAAATATATAATCTCGTAGCTATTATAGTCATAGTTGACAGAATCATACGATATGCAATATATATCGTACGATACGATATGCAGACCATTCGATACATATCGTAAAGGGAATCAAAAATGACACCATATCATATGATTCGGTCACAATATAAGACAACGCACGATACTTTTTGAAGTTAGCAACACAAAATGTAAAAGAACTTTTAAGCCTGATATCATTTCAAATAATGAGGTTTTTTAGCGTTAACTTATTTTATATCGCTTGATGAGCCTCTAAACGCTTTTTAGATTTTCATATGTTCTTCTAATCTTCTAAAGAATGTAGCTTTATTTTTCTCACATCATTTTCCACAAGCAGAAACATAAATCTTTTATTCCCTTTTGTTTAATATTTCAAAGGTGAATTTGAATTTTTGTTTTCTCTTGATGCTCTATAAACATTACTAAACAAGTATCTAATAATTCAACTTGAGTATTTTGGTTACTATTTAACTTAAAAAAATATTTTTAGGTTATAATAATATTTAGTTTTTATATGTAGCCAAGATTGTCCAATTAATTGTGTGTTTTATATGTTTAAATATATATTACCACATTTTTCATTTCGTTTTTGTATTGATACATGAAACACGATATGGGATTTTCTTATACACGGCGCAATTCTTGATTGACAACTATGAATTATAAATTTATCTAATCCTACTTATATAGGCATCTCCGCTCCGTAAGAAGTCATATATGCAAGACATCACAAATGCACATGCATCATGTTCAAAATCCTTCTTGAGACAAGACAGAAAGTTTAATTTTTAATAAATGAGTTGTGCAAAACTAATGCATTCAACGATGATTAAAACGTTGCAACATAGCAAAATTTCACTAGTCAACAAGAGAAATATACTAATAACATCTCATTCCAATCTTCAACTCAGTTGTGGAAATCTAAACTTGTATCATAATGCTGCGAGCCTGCAACGAATTTGTGGACAATGATTTTTTCTCTGCAAGGATCGTCTGGGTTAGATGCCTGTTTTGGTGGTTGATTTTTTGATTGCTTGGCAGGGCAGGGAGAGGCAAGTGATATCTCACAAAATATTTCACATAACTCAATCAAGTCTTAGAATTCATTGTACATAAAATAATAGAGTACATTCGTATATATAATACTCCTAAATAACTTTCCTAATCTAAATTTAATTATAATAAGATACCTAACAAATTAATAACTAATGTAAATTAATTAAGTATAATTTTTAGAAATTTCTTTTATTTTTATGGGCTTCCAAGCAGCCTACTCCAAAAGATTGTCCTCTTCAATACCATCAAGTAAGATCAGCTTACATCAAGGGTCAAGCTAAGTTGATCGTGGGAATTTCATTCATTCAATAACCAAGTTTCTCTAACGAAAAGAGCTTTCGAAACTAGCCTACATTGGTCAACCAAGTCTAATGGGCTCGTCCTGCATCAACCAAGACCACAAACCAAAGACTCTGATACAAGGATCCAACACTAAACCGTCCACTACAAAAACTCCGATAGAAGAACCTCACAACAATATAAGAACTCCAATAGAAGGACCTACCACTACTATGAAGGCACCACTGCCACTAAAAGGACATAGTTACCTGCACCTGTAAAATGGACAATTAAACAGCAACTTCCTCCAACTCCCAATCCTGAGAATTCCTACAGAAAACTGACTGCCATGAGAACCCCCCTCAGAAATCACCACATAGTGCGCAAGCATGGCATCTCGAATTCTCGATCCGTCCAGATTGGAAACAAATTAGGAAATCTTTCTTCGAAAGAAATCTCACCCAACTAAGTATCCTTACAAAAGCGGTCTATTTCCGACCACAAAGGCAACATGTTTGACGAACTGCTCCCAACCCCGCAGTCCAGCACAATGGAATTCCACACACAAATATACAATCACACCCCAACCCCAAAAAAAGGCCCTTTGAGAACCCCCTGTGGACAATCCACTAAGGAAATCTTGCATAGGAAGAAATCTCACCCAATACAAAGCGGTTATGAGTCCATTTTTGACCACAAAAACATGTTTGGCGAACTGCTCCCAACCCCACGCTATGGAATTCCACATGCACACACACCCCAACCCAAAAAAAAAGTCCCTTCTAGAACCCCATTGCGACTACCCACTTAGATACAGTGCAATTAGGAATTTAAATTAGATGTTGATGTCGAAGATTAGTTTTATTTATAAGTAGCTACGGTCAAAGATTATTATTGACCTACAACCGTTTTTAAGTATCTAAATCGAACCGATTGGTCAAACGATAATGAATAGAACTGATTTTTTGTATACTTGAAAAAAAAGTATAATGAATAGAGCTAATCAAACATAATAAAAATGACATTGTAAATAAATTTGAAACATATGCTAAAAGTGGTAACCTAGATTCATACCATGTGATAAATGATACATGCAAGGGCCTCATTATAGTATGTACCTTCGTTAACATATAGTAAAGGTGAGATACTTTTGCAGCTTCAGCTGAACGAGCAGGTTGTGCGCTTCGCTGCAACGAAACATCAGAAGAGTATTCATTTGCAAGAGAGTCCACTGTTGTTTTGAGGGAGGAATTTGAGTTCAAGTATCCGAAAAGGACATGAAAATCTGTTTCACAAGTCACAAACAACTTGGAAACCAAATTTTTTCCTGTTTGCTGGTCAAACGTCAAGTCCCAAATGCCTAGCAGCTTCCTTGAACATTGATGAGAAGTGGATAAATCATTTTTAATGATTACATCAGTAGATTCAACAGCTATGTCTGTCTGAACTCCTATTGCTTTACGAGCTGATATAAAAACATTCAACAAAGCCAAAAGAGAAGAGTAAATCTTAAAAAAGAAAAATAGTACAGTTGACAAGCCAGTACTATGTCTCTAACTAAATGCTTACCTACATTAATTTGACAACCAACTAAGGGATTTGAAGTGTTCGAATCTGTACATCCTAATGGAGCTGCAGGATAGTCCTGGTTATGAACTCCATATTCCCCGCCAACATTACTAGAGTCATGTAACATTGACATAGATATTAAAGTTAAGAAATTTGACAAACAATATTTTTGAGAAGTTTGATGCACATCATAAAATGAAAAAAAAATGTAATCTAAACAACAGAAAGGATCAAGGGGTTACCCCTTAATCCTACATACCTTGCATTTCTCCTTTAGCGACGGACCGGGTGACGGTTCGGTCCGTCGCTATAGGTTCGGTTCGTCGCTAAAAGCTAAGACGACGGTTCTATGATATAGCGACGGACCGAACCGTCACCCGGTCTGTCGTTAAAGGGGTGAGCATGGTATATAAAATAAATGGGTCAGTGTTCTAAAAATCCCCGCCTAGGTTCGCCTAGGCGCTAGGCCCTCTGGCGCCTCACCTAGGCCTAAGGCAGCAAAAAAATCCCTCCAAGAAATTAGGCGGGGTGTAGACGGAGAGGCTTTTTTTTATTTTAGTAACTACCCAAACCAGATCTTGGTATATTTATTTTTATAATGATTTACCATATTCATAATACAAGTAGCATATCAAATCACAACAAGAAGTGAACAATATCAAGTCAAAATGGATAATTTTATTATAGTTGTAATTTTTTGAACTTGTACCAACTTCAAATTATATAAATGATGATACATTTGTAATATTTAGTTTAATTCAATATAATTCTTAAATTTATGTTTAGTTTCTTAAGTTTTAATATTGAATTAAATTCTTGAAATTTTAAATTTTATTATTTAAAATAGCAATCTTGTTTATGAATAAAACTAATGCATTAAAAACATGTTTGAATTTTGAATAATTGCATGTTTGTGTTTGAATTTTGACATTAGCAATATGAATGTGTTTGAATTTTAAGCAAAGGCCTTTATTATCTTTATTACAGATTGTTTTGCTTTATATTATTGTTTTGTTTAGATAAATGTAAGATAAAATAGTAAAATTGGCTTAAAATAAAAAATCCTGCCTATGCCCCCTAGGCGCTAGGCCCCCGGCCGGCCACCTAGCGTCTTTTAGAACATTGAAAGGGGTGAACCCTTGAAATGGACTGATCTAAACAATATATATATATATATATATATATATATATATATATATAATGTGGAAGTTCTTTTTAATAATGTCAAAAGAACACCCAATTCCTATGGTTTTACGGTTTAAAGATTCAAGTTTGATCTCATGTGACATGCATGCAAAGACGGCCCAATATAATAAATCAGAATTTACTAACTTCAGAATTGAATGTGTAGCATAATAGCGAGAGTGATGCACCCAGATCTGTGATACCATGAAATGCTGCCTCACCTACATATTGGTGCTCATAATACACCACTATAATGATATTAAGGGTGCGTTTGATTAGCTCTTAACGCCTCTTCATTTGAGTGCCTCGGATTCGGTCAGAGGCAAAACATGTATGGTAAAAAAAATTTGCCTCTTAATCGGTTAGACACAGAATTAAAGCTTAACCATTTAAAGGCACATCTGAATGAGTTTATATTTTTTTGGACAAAACTACACTCTTCAATATTATTAATTTCCCTTTGTATCCATTTTAACCCTCTTTCTCTCTCTTCATTAATCAGTTCATCAGTATTGCAAGATCCAACTGAACCTTCTCTTCATCAGTATTGCAAGACTCAGTTGTAAACGAGGGGGTTCAAATGATTCAATGCTACCAATACCATATATCACCATCTGCATGTTGATTCAGCACCCAAAACCTTGAGGAAGTATTCCAAAATCTGAGTAGTCTCGATTTGTTTCAATGACGTATGATAGAAGTGAGAGTCTTCGAGTTTCTTAATGTATATTTGCATCTTCTGCATCAATGTTGACTCACTCTTGGGGTCAGATTCAATATCATTAGGAACCCATTGTTTTTCTTGTTGCTGCTGTTCAGAAGATTTGATTTGGGGGAATTTTTTTCTCTGTTTGTTGCGACGGGGCAAAACAATTGTCCAATCTTCACCTGGGTTAGGTAGAGATTTGGCAGAAGCTGCCATTACTCAAGTCTTGCTTAATGGCAATGGGCTCAAAAGTATGTTTGATGAGTATTTATAGTTTTTTAATAAAGAAATTGGAATGCATTTTGTGCTGTTTATGAATAACCTTTGTGTTTGGGAATTTTGTAGTTTATATATTTGTTTCTTTTGTTCAGAGGGTTAAAATGGTAAAATATTGTTATTCAGACATTTTGAAAAAAAAAATTATCAAACAACATTTTTTCATTTAGATACAATTCTATTCAGATGCTCTATATTATTTAGACGTCTAAACTGTTCAGGTCTTAACACTCAATTTTATCAAACACCACCTAAGTCTCAAACCCTGTAAAACTCTACTCTCCAGATCTGTATATACTTGGAAATAATGCTGCAAAAGGGAGACTCTCCAAAAGAACACAAATCCTTTATTGCCATGCTACCTGACTCGTAAAGAGAATGGCATCACCATGAGTAGTAAATTCCAAAGGAAAGATTAGAATAATTAGCTCTTAAGGGACTAGAGATGTATGATGACTAAATGTCTAGTGCAGATAGGGTGTTAGTCCATTACACTAGGCCACACTTTTACAGGAAAGCCTCCTCCCTAAACTGATGCAGAATGGGATATGAAAATTTTAAAAAAAAAATTGTTAATTATTTTCGATTATTATTTAGGCAATAATTATTGTAGTTCTTTTAGTAGGTAGATTATTTTAGATTTAGTAAGTTGTAGTTCGTTTCCTTAATAATTAGGTTAATTACTTTATATTAAAATTAGGGTTTTTGTGGTCTATATAAATAATGTTATCTCCATCACTGAATTCTGAATTAATACTGATAAGCTGTTAGGGTTTGGTGTTATTTTGGCTTCGGGGAATCCTTCTTCTTCCCCTTCCCCTTCCCCCTTTCAACTCCTTTAACCCTTCCCTAAATCCTTCTAGACTTTGTTCTGCAACACCGACACCCCCTAGCTTACAACAACCATATCAAAATAGGCATCCATAAATACACAAGACACTACAGATTAATATGTAATCGGAGAATAAAGAATCTGTTCTCTAGCCAAAACCAAGGGAATAATAAGAATGTCAAGTACAGATGATTGCGCATAAAACATAAACCATGTTTCTTCGAGTATTCAAGTGAATGATATAGCACTTGGTCCACTTGAAATGTAATTTGTGCAGGTGATTGGCACACTTTCAGAAAGAACATAGAATAGTAGGAAAACACCAAAAAACAATATTGAATTTTTCTACAAATGCTCAAGTAACAAAGCTTCCCTGCTAGTTCTCTCAAAAGTAAAATAAAATCCAATCCCAAATAACAATGGAACTATGAGGAAATTTGATTTTTAAGAGAAACTCATACACACACACCAAAATAATAAAAAAGAAAGACAGGCAGATTGAAAGAAAGAAAAAGAGACCAATATCATATTGTAGTCCAAGCACTGATTATGCATGACTAGTCTGAAGACATCATCTTGGGACCATGAACTGAGAAGGATATAAATTCTAGGTACTAACATAGAAGATATTTGCTAAAAACCTTTACAATTCCCGTAATGGTTTTATTTTATTTTGAATTGTTCAAGAATTATGTCTGGAATGAGTTTTGGAAACAAAAAAACATAAAGTATATTAATAGCTTATTTCATGCAGTACAATATGGCTTTCTACAACCTCAAATGTGTTTATATTTAAGAAGGGAATGAAACTAAAAAATCATTGATTAAAGTATCTAACAACTCTTACCATGTAACAATGAGTGGAAAGAGTCAACTTACAAGTTTGCACTCTTCGTGCAGTGAACTTCAGCATCTTTTGCATCAAGCCGTGAGTACAAAGATCTAAATTTTTCCTCTTTCTTGTCTCTTTCCTTTCTAAGATCTAAGCACTCTTGTTCCTGGAGTTGAATAAGAATTCATTACTTAAAAAACACTTTTGGCAGATATGTATTTCAAAGATTTAATTCATTTTTAGATTAAAGACGTCTTATTAAATAGGAAAGGGAGTACAAAAATGGACGACAAGGAGTTCTCAAAGGAAATACGAGTGTTAAAATAAGAAAAACCTAATGAAGCAAAATACACCAATCTCAATGAACATTTAAAATAGCAAACACCTCTAAAAGCTACCATAGCTACAACCAACTAAAACATTATTGTATCCAGCTTTGAGATTTTGGATTCAGGATGGTCATCGAATTCGGTTTTAGGAGGACCATTGGGTGGGAGGGAACCAACTCTCACAAACCTTAGATCATCTCTGTCATATTTCTTCATTACATGATGCTCAATTTCCAGTATTATAAATCGTAAGAACACTTTTATTGGGATTTCCATTTCTTCAAGAATCTCACGGATTAGGAATCCAATGAATATGTATCTTTACTTATCTAGTTTGATTTTGTTCAGCTACACTCCTCTGATAAGCGTATTTGGACTTTAAATCCAACTCCTCCTTTTCTTTTCTTGTAAGAGTTACACCTCTTTTTGACTCGAGTTGTGGCTTCAACTTCATTCCCTTTGTCTTCAACATTTGAAAAGCCAAGGTCCCTTAGTGTTCAAGTTTAACAAAGATTAGTGCATAATAATTCATTACTTAAAAACACTTTTGGCAGAAATGTATTTCAAAGACTTAAATTCATTTTTAGATTAAAGAAGTTTTATTAAATAGGAAAGGGAGCACAAAAATGGATGACAAGGAGTTCTCAAAGGAAATACGAGTGTTAAAATATGAAAAACCTAATGAAGAAAAATAGACCAATCTCAATGAACATTTGAAATAGCAAACACCTCAAAAACCTACCATAGTTGCAACCAACTAAAACATTATTGTATCCAGCTTTGAGATTTTGGATTCGGGATTGACATCGAATTCGTTTTTAGTAGGGCCACTGGGTGGGAGGGAACCAATTCTCACCGACCTTGGATCATCTCTTTCACATTTCTTCATTACATTATGCTCAATTTCCAGTATTATAAATCGTGAGAACACTTTTATTGGGATTTCCGTTTCTTCAAGAATCTCAAGGGTTAAGAGTCTAATGAATATGTATCTTTACTTATCTAGTTTGATTTTTTCTAGCTACACTCCTCTAATAAGCGTGTTTGGACTCTAAATCCAACTGGTTCCTCCTTTGCTTGTAAGAGTTATAGCTCTTTTTTGACTCAAGTTGTTACTCCTACGTCGTTCCCTTTGGCTTCAACATTTGGAAAGCCAAGGTTCCTTAGTGTTTTGGTTTAACAAAGATTACATACTAATAATCTCTATCAAAAGAGCAGACTTTATAAAGCTCTTTCTCCGATCATTTGTTATATGCGTGTGCAGAATAATGAGATGCAAGCTCATTAATTTGTCCTATTACTTGGGGTTTTGGGATCTCTCTCATTGGAGTATAAGAATGAATATATATATTATTAAATTAAACAAAACATAAAACACAACCAAAACCTTTACCCTTCCCCTTTCCCTTTTCCTTTCCCTTTTCCTTTCCCGTTCTCAAACCTCCTTGTCACCCCAATCTTTATTGTTTCTCTCTTCGCCATCATGATTATTCTTCAAGTCTTTCTATCTAACTCTTTCTAACACTCTCTCTCTAAAATTCTCTCCTTTTATGTAAAATTGTTAATGATATTTTGATTTTGCTTGTTGCTAACAAAAGCCACAATTTCTTGGGCATTAGAGAAATCCCTAAAGATATACCTAGTCCCATAGCTAAGGCTGTAAACGAGTCAAACAGTTCGGACTCGATTCGGGCTCGACTCGAAAAAAATACGATCGAGACTCGAATTCGTTAATAATATGATTCAAATCTAAGCATTAAAAATAATTCGAATAAAAATATGAGTAGAATCTGAACAAGGTTATACTCGACTCGTTTAAGATTCAAACTACTAGAATTCTTGATTGTGATTCGATACATACTCAATTGATACATATTCAATTAGATGCTCGATACATTCTCTTATAATATATACAAATATAAAATCAAATTAGGATAATTAATTATTATTATTATTTTGTTTTGTTTTTAATTGTGATTTTATATTTGTAAAGTATAATAGTATATATATTTTCTAATTTCTAAGTAAAATAACAAATTCAATTTATATTTATATTTATTATAAACTAGTTATTATGTGGAGACTCGAATTCGAGCTTGAATTTGAAGTTCGCAAGTAGTTTGAATATAATTCGATCCGAGTCAGATCGAATTCGAGTAATTAATATTCAAGTCTAGTCAAATCTGAGTAGAATTTTTCAAATACAATTCGAGTACGAATTTATCATTTCGAGTCGAATTCGAGCAGCTCTCTGTTCGCTTCGATTCGACTCGTTTACACCCTTACCCATGGTCAGCATTTGGTTTGTTGCTTTTTATGGCCATGGCTATGCTGCCTCCTCAAATCACTCTATTATCTGAGCCAAGAGTATGCATGTGATTGAGTGAAGTGCATATTAGAGATAAAGAAGAGAGAAATTGGTCAAGAAGTATAAATTTGGTTATTTAAGTTTGTATGGACAATAATATACCTAAAAATATGAGTGTGTGAACCACACGTCCACACGTGTCCTTTTTTTAATTTTCAGTGCGTTTTCAAAGGATTGGGCTAACAAAGTCAAAAAGAAAATAATGTCAAAGGATCAAGTTAGTAATGAAAAATGTTGGGGACTAAGCGTGCAAAACAACCATGGGTCAGGGACCATGAAGGGATTATCCTATAAACAAACCTTAGCTCTACTTACTAACAGACTAGAATGAACTAACTAAATTTTAACCCTAAATTAGTATAAATTATGTAAAATTCCAAATCACTTAATTTACATATTTAAAAAATAAAAATCTACATCTAGGGTTGTGTTCCACATCCGTGACAATTAAAAAAGTTAACAGATATTATTGTTTACCAATTTAACCTTCGAACTCAATTTGATAAAAATATTGATATTTAATTGATCATATGTTCAATCACTATATAGTTTGTTTTTTAGAAGTGGGCCGTCACTTTGGGACTTGATGATCTCTCATTTTGGGATAGAGTATTAGATCCATGGAAAGTGGAACTAATCAATTCTCAACTCTTGAGAATACACAGCTACTAACTAACAATATGATTCTACTACACTAAAATCTTCCCAAAAACACACAAACAAAAAAGGCATACAAACATATTACCCCCTACCGGCCTCCGTCCCATAAAAGCAGTCACATTTTGACTTTTAAAGTCAATTTACAAAATCATTAAATTCAGAATTGGTACCAATTCATTTGATTTTAGTTTTACATATAAAATTAATGTAATCTATCTAAAAAGATACTGCATATCGCAAAATTTTGACTTTCAAACTTGCATAAACATCAATTTCAGAGTTTTACAAATCAACATAATATTAGTGACTCTTTTTGAGTAAAAGAGTAAGTATAATTACAGAAACATACCAGGTGAGTTAGCTGTTTTGAGACTCGACCTAATTCTCTCTGTAAATAAAAATATTCAGAAACTTCAAATTAGAATTTTATCCCAAACGCATATAAAAATAAATACATAATGTATATATATATATATATATATATATATATATATATATATAAAATGTTAAAGCCCTGACCTTTAAGCTATCAATTTCTTGGTCTTTGGCAATTGGAGCTGCACGAGTATTTTGAACCGGTGCGATAGCACTGAGGCTTTGTGTAATTCCATTTGAGAAATGATCGAGACATTTAATAGGTTCGTTCTGGACTCGCTGAGACAACTCCCGAGGAGGCGAATAGCTTACATTGCCGAACGAGGTGGCGGAATACGGCGGCGCTGGATGAAATGGCGGTGGCGGAGGGTGGTGGTATTGGGTAGGGTTAGTGGAAGATAATGCTAGTTCTTCCACTTGGATAACTTGCTCCAAGAAAGATGCATCCCATTCTTCAAAACCCTCGTTGTTCATTTGCCCTTTCCCCCTCACAGGCCTCCACTCAAAAAAGGAGAGGTTTTTAATTGCGACTCCATTCTTCAACCAAGAGAATCTTATTTATAAAAAGATTTTTGTCCTATACAAATAATTTTAATATTTTTTATTATTATAAACTAACAAATTAATAATTAAAAATAAATATAAAATGAATAGGATTGTCAATTGGGTCGGTCAAGTCAAAAAGTTAAAAACTTGTTCAAATTTTATTTGGGAGTGAGCCGAGCGAAACTTGAACAAACTTTAAACTCAAAATAAAATTTGAGTCGAGCTTGATTAATAGGTCATTCGACCAAATTATAGTGTTAAAAACGTATAAAATATATAGACTGCTTATATTAATTATTTCATATTTAGTCTTTCAATTTATATATATTCAACTAAAAATTAAGTATTATGTGTTTCTATAAAGTGGTCACTCTATCATTTTCATAGTAAAATCTAGAAATTATGTGAAAAAAGATCCAGATTAAATATTAAAGATAATAAATACTAGAGTATTTGTAAATTAACTCATTTATGTTAACTTAAACTTCAATTCAATCAGTAACAAGACTGATGTGTGCCAAACATTTTAAATGTATTACTTTAAATTATATTTTTGGGTGTATAAGTTAATTTTAATAATATTATATTTTAATACGGGGTTTGTAACGACTCCAAAATTGGAACCAACTTAATTCAAAAGCAGGACTAATTTAATCTCAACCATGTGCATTAGATACTATATTGTATTAGCTTTACATCGTCAATTGATGATATAATAGCTAAAAATACGGATAATTTAAAATTCATTTATTCCCTGAATTGTAACATTTACGATTATATATCTCAGAATCATATTTAAAACAAATATTCTTTATATATCAAATATTTCAATTTGTACATAAGCGTCTGTTATACATATCAAGAACCATCATTATGATTCAATACAATTTCTAAATAAGAAATGACATTCCTTTGCACCTCTGCTAATCCTTATCGTCCAGCTAGTCATAAATATTCTATTGTATCTCTAACCTGCAAAATGTATATTTTTACAACACTGAGCTCGACAACTCAAAGAAATCTAATGACTTTTCATGCTTTATATAGCACATACAGATTGAGTTCCATACCTCAATCTGTTATAGTCATATTTTAACTTTTCACAATGCATAATATGTAATTCAACATTTTCATGTAAATTTCATTCACATTGCAGTATTGATTGCATGTATATAATGTCAAGTACATATAGCACATAGGAACTGAAAGACTTGCCTCGGTCCTAGTTTCATCATCTACCTCAGTTTTATCCAATACTTCTTTTTCTTTCAGAATGACTAATAGTGTTTTGATATTTTTCAAATACCTCATCCATGCTTATAGGTGAATCTTGTATTTCGTTGAACACAAAGATAAGCAGAAATAACTATACCTCATATTTAAACAAAACTAGTTTTTGTTATCTGTAATATATAGTATTATTTAATATATATAGATATGATAAAACAAAACATAATTATATATATATATATATATATATATATATCACAGAAAATATTAATAAATAAATCCGAGTCCTTTGAATTCACAAAGTCTCCTTAAAGCAAATTTATTCCCCCACAGATGCTAAGGGTTAATTGAATAATTGCTTCCCAAGATAAAACGGATTTCAATTCTTAATTAGTAGTATTACAAAATTAAGAATTCATCGAACCAAACTCAATGTTTATGTACTGAACTTAATATGAATGTTAATGATGTATGCATGGAAAAACATTGGGAAAAACTTACAACAACACTTTTCAATTTTCATGCAGAACGGAATTTTCTGAATCGGAAACAGGAATATACTTAAGAATCGGGCAGAAATTTACCGTGAGCATCTGGAACGAGAATTTTTTTGACGAGCGAGGAACGGGAATTTTCTGCGAGAATCTTAATCAGGACTAAAATTTTGAGCAGGAGGGAAAATTTGCTATTTCTTAAATGCTTTCCCACACCGCTTATTTATAGGAAAATTAAGATGTAACCGTCGTCAAACGACGTAGTATTGTGATGATAAAAAATATATATCACGAACCCTTGCGTCGCGACCACGACGAAATCGGAATGGGACTTTGAAGTCAATTTTCTCATTCAATTCAAATCTCATTTCCATGAATCCCCATATGAATGTAAAATTGACTTTACAATATGCAAAATATGTTATGAATATGCAGACACTAGTTCGAGTACATAAGAAAAGATATTTCATCGGGTTAAGTAGCTAGTGGCTTTGAACTTGCTTACTAGTAAAATCTATCGGATTTACTTGGCTAATCAGTAGACTTGATGTCTTTGAACTGTCAGCTTTTCTTGTAAACCAAGACAATAGAATTCACAAAATATCTGTAAGACTCCGAATTTTATGAAATAAAAGTATTCAATTTTCTTATAATTACTATTCAGTAAATCGTTAAATTGATAAAAGTTTAAAGTTAAGAGTGATATATATAAATTTTTTCAAAATACGCAAGTGGTTATAAAATACTCATTGTTGTCGGGAAATATTCGTTTGGTCGTGGAATATTCTTTACGTCAAGAATATTCATACGATGAGTATGACCATTAGTGGGCCCATAATGTAATAACCGTCGGATGAAGAAAAAACGACAAAAGGGAGTTTTTATAAATAATCTGGCGTAGTTATTACTGAATTAACATTTGTTGGAATACCCTGGTTAAAATACGATGTCTGGCGTTGTTGCAGACAAGCAGAAGCGCAGTATTGCACCAATTATTGATTCTTACATAAGAAAGCACTACTCAATAATTGTTACGATGAATTCTTGCTTCAATATTTTATTTTATTGATTCAATAATTGCTACGTTGATATTTTATATTACTGTTATTTCAATAATTGTCACTACACAGTATTTTCTATTATTGGAGTAATAATTCATATTATCTGAATAATATTATTAGATAAAATTATTGGCAATGTCTAGAAAGTTCTGGCATCAAGGAGAGGTTTGGTCACCTAATTGCGGCGCCAAGAGAGAAATTCTTATTGAAAGCCCCTCTTCCTCAACTAACTACACGGTTGTCGATGATTGTGATTACGTAATATTAATTGTGAATAATTAATTATTGATTTATATGATGAGAAAATAAATATTCATTTTATGTGGATATAGATGGAGAAAATTTTTAAAGTGACAATTGTTGAAAAATGATATTTTATCTTTTCTGATAAAATAATATTTTATTATATTATTATAATATAATAATGATGATATTTTTACAATGAATGTGGAATATATGAGTATATGAAGAGAAAGAGTATTTTTGTTGCATTAAATGATTAACAAATGTTTTGTGTGTCGGTGGATCCCATTTCTTGACTGAAATTTGATTATAGCTAGTAAAATCGTCCGTTTATGAATTTCGGTCAATTTTTGTTTAGAATTTGGAAAAACTTTCTTCTGCAAAGTTGTAGAGAATTGAATTTCCTATAAAAATTCACGAGATTCGAATTTTATGATAAAAGGGCTATTTATTATGAATTATTGAAGTTCCGAAATTTCTAAATAATTGATTTTTGGAAGTTTTAAATATTTTATTTATGAAAAACGTTTTTCTTACTTTTTTGAGTGGGTGGTTGATGTTTGAATTCAGCTGATGTGCGTAGGAGATTAATAATAATAATGTTAATATTTTATTAAATTTTCTGCTTTGGTGTTCTAAGCAATTTTCTATAAATAGGTCTTGGGTTAAATTGAAAATCACACCAAAACTGAAGTTTTCTCTATTTCTCTCTATATATTATCGAGTGTATTCTTGTGAGTATTTTGATATCTTGAGTGTTGCTATATCTGATGCAAGTTAGTTCGGCGTTATTCCGAGTTAAATCTTCGCTTTTTGAGGTAAGAGATAGTAAGGGATAGTAAGGGAGATTATTTTCTTCATAAATGATATTATTTCTTCAATATCATTATGCCGAAATATTGGTTTGAACTTTTTATCAAATTTGAAACTTTTTCAAGTCGGGGTTACTATTCATGAGTTACTATTCATGATTGAGTTATTATTCACGATTTATTATTCATGAGTTAATATTCACGACGGGTTACTATTCATGAGTTACTATTCACAAGTTACTATTCATGGATACTATTCACTACAAAATTGTTTTCTTTTTCTAACTAAATTATAGTTGATTTATGAATATTACTCTGGAGATTAAAACTATGTATTGATTATATTGATTTTATTATTATATATAACATTTTTATAACCCTGATGTTAAAATTCTCTTTCATTGGAGTGTAAAGATGGGTAGATTATTGGTATGATCATGACTAGGGTTCTCTTTGGCCAGTAGTGAAAAGTTGAATTGTGACTGGTATGATCATGACCATTGAATTTATAATTGAATATCTTTAGCTTAAGTGCAAAGGTGAATTGATCAACATGGTTATAATTATTGTTTATATAAATTCTGAAATGATTATATATTTCTTTGAGATATGAATATCTTTGGCAAAGATGACTTATTGATGAATATCTTTGGTAGTAGTGCAAAGATGAATGATTTCGATGAATATCTTTGACATGTAGTGCAAAGATGGTCTGTTGATGAATATCTTTGGCCCGTGGTAAAAGATGAATTTATTAGTATGATTATGAACATGAATCGTAATTTGGTATAACCATGATCTTTGATGTTTCGGTGATGAAAATTATCTTTGTTCGGATGAGAAAAAGAATTTAGAACAACAATTACGATTATGAGTTATACATGTGATTGTGGGCGAATTGTTGATTGATGTTACGAGGATAAAACATTGTTGGTGGACTTTTAACATGGAGAAGATAATAGACTTTATAGTCTATTCGACTCTTCTAATGGATTGCTTCGTTCACATTGCAACTATGGTTGAAAAGTTTTATCATCTACCATATGTTCTAAATCTCCGATTTATTCTTTGTTGAAGGCTATTGATAATTTATTTATCTTTAGTCATGATATTCTTTACTTAGCTAGTTGTGCTCACCCTTTTTTTTCACAATTCCTTCGAATAATACGAGTGTAAATGGGTTGACGGCAGGGATAACAGGGGAATAGAACAGTGTTCAGAGGCTTTATGCAATTCATGCAACATAAGGCGAGAGTGGCTCCTATCCAAAATGTAAGTGGAAACACTGGAAACTCTCGGACGATCACCGCTAAACAGTTCAAGGAGCTGAGACCACCGGAGTTTATTGGAGAGCCAAAACCACTTCAGGTGGAAGCGTGGATGAAGCAGATCACCAAGATATTTGATATTTTGGGATGCTCCGAGGAGCAAAAGGTTCCATTTGGCACCTTTAGAGTTCATCAAGTTGGAGCAGAACAATATGACCGTGTCAAAATATGAAGCTAAGTTTGCCGAGTTGTCCCGATTTGCGTCTCACTTGGTTGATAATGAGGAGAGAATGACGCGGATGTTTCTAAGAGGTATGAAACCCGAGATACGTCAATACTTAATTTCTCATAAACTGTGTTTGTATTCAGATGTTGTTAATAGGGCTCAGTTATTGGAGCGCGATAACAAGTCAACTCAACCAAGAGAAAGCGGTAAGCAAAAATGATAATACCGATGGTAGCGATCGTGAAGCGGTGACAACAAACGTGGAGGAATTAACATGCGAAAATGGTAACCACTTCTGGTGGTAATCATGGCCAAGACGGTAAAATGGATATTTCAAGAAAAGGAGATTCAACAATGATTGAAAGACTTCAAAGACCAAAGACCCGTTGTTAAGGAAGGAGAACGACCAACTATCATATATCTTCAAATGCGAGAGGGAGGGACATATTAGTCAAACTCATGCGATGCATCCAAAACGTGTTATAATTGTGGAAGAGAAGGTCACTGGCCCGATTTTGTCGTGCACCAAAGACAAGTCCAAATTGGGATGGAGGCACCAAAGCTTTGTCCCCGAGAAAAGTCAAAGCCGGTAGTTCAAGGGAGAGCGTTTGTCGTAACCTCCCAGAAAGCAAGGAACCCGAACGAGGTCATCACGGATAAGCTTATCATAAACTCTAGCGAAGTCTATACCTTATTTGATACCGGTTCTACCCATTCTTTTATTTCTTCTACTTGCGCTCAACGTTTAAATTTGACTCCGAAGAAATTAGACTTTGACTTATCGGTTGAAACTCTGTTGGGAGAAACATTCATTACATCCACTGTTTATAAGTCTTGTTTGATTCAAATCAGTAACCGCACGTTACCTGTCGATTTTATTTCTTTAAAAATACTTGCATTTGACTTGATTCTAGGGATTGATTGGTTAACTACTCATCATGCTAAAATTGATTATTTTCGTAAGGTTGTTAGCTTTCATATTCCTAATCAACCAATTATGCCAATTCAAGCGACCAAACCATTAAAATCAATCACGGTCATCTCAAGCCATAAAGCTATTTGTTTATTGAAAAATGAATGTCAAGTTTTCTTAGCTCATGTCATAGATTTAAACAAAAATACGTCAGATTTGAAAGATATTTCTATTGTTAATAAATTTCCTGACGTATTCCGTGAAGAATTTCCTGGCCTGCCCCTAGAGCGTGAAATTGAATTTTGTATCGACCTTAAACCCGGTACAAAACCCATTTCTAAAGCCCTATATCGAATGACTCCTATTGAACTTCAGGAGTTAAAGACCCAACTGCAGGAATTGTTAGACATTGGCTTTATTCGTCCTAGTACTTCTCCTTGGGGTGCTCCTGTTCTATTCGTGAAGGAGAAAGATGGGAGTATGCGACTTTGTATTGATTATCGAGAGTTGAATCATGTCACCATCAAAATAAAATTCATTGCTTGCAGTATTGATGACCTGTTTGACCCGATTCAAAGGAGCCAAATTCTTTTCAAAGATTTATCTTCGTTAGGATATCACCAATTAAAGATTAGAACCGATGACATTCCAAAGACGGCTTCGAGAACTCCGATGCGGGCATTATGAATTCCTAGTCATGTCTTTTGGATTAACTAATGCTCCTGCTGCCTTCATGGATATGATGAACCGAGTATTCAAGGAATATTTGGATCACTTTGTGGTCGTCTTTATTGATGACATCTTTATTTATTCCAAAAGCCGTGAAGATCATGAGCAACACTTGAGGCTGATACTCTAAAAGCCGTGAAGATCATGAGCAACACTTGAGGCTGATACTCCAAAAGCTTCCTGAAAACAAGTTATATGCCAAGTTGAAGAAATGCGAGTTCTGGCTTGAGGAAGTTGCATTCCTTGGGGCACGTGATATCAAATCATGGGATATTTGTTGACCCGGCAAAGATTGAAGCAATTCAAAGCTAGGAGCAACCTAAATCAGTGACCGAAGTACGTAGCTTTCTCGGCTTAACTGATTATTATCGGAGATTCGTAGAAGGATTTTCTCGAATCGCTACTCCATTAACTCAACTGACTCGAAAATATACAAAATTCGGTTGGAGCGAGGAATGTGAGAAGAGTTTTTAAGAACTCAAGAGGAGACTCATTTCAGCACCTGTTCTGACAATACCATCTGGCTCGGAGGGATTTGTCATCTACAATGATGCTTCAGGCAAAGGGTTAGGCTGTGTTCTCATGCAACATGGGAAAGCCTATGCCTCATGACAACTGAAAGAATATGAGAGGAATTATCTAACTCATGATCTAGAGTTGGCAGCAGTCATTTTTGCGCTTAAGATTTGGAGGCATTACCCGTATGGAGAGAAGGTAGAGATCTATACGGATCATAAAAGCCTCAAATATTTCTTCACTCAAAAGGAACTCAATATGCGGCAACGATGATGGCTTGAGTTGTTGAAAGATTACGATCATACCATTCAATACCATTTTGGAAAAGCGAACGTAGTAGCTGATGCATTGAGTAGAAGATCATGTGTGGGTATGAGTGCATTATTGTCAACACAAAGGCCCATTTTATATGACTTACAAAGGATGGAGATAGAGTTAAAGACTCCAGGGACCCATGTGATGATGGCGAATATACGAGTAGAATCGACTTTAATCTATAAAGTTAAAACTGCTCAAGCTACAGACCTAGAGCTGATGCATATGAGGAAGAAAGTGCAAGAAGGTGCTATGCCGAAAGCAAGAATCGATGAAGAAGGAATACTTCGAGTCAACTCCAGACTTTGTGTTCCTAACAACCCTGATTTAAAGTATAAAATCATGAAGGAGGCACACAACACACCATTTGCAATCCATCACGGGAGTACCAAAATGTATCGTGATCTGCGACATACATTTTGGTGGAGCAATATGAAGAGAGAGATAACGGAGTTTATCTCAAGGTGTTTAACTTGTCAACGAGTCAAGGCGGAGCATCAAGTATCAAAAGGTCCATTGCAACCACTTGAAATTCCAAAATGGAAGTGGGAGCATATTACCATGGATTTCGTTACTGGTCTTCACAAGGTTTCTCAAGGCATAAATGCAATTTGGGTCATTGTTGATAGATTGACCAAGTCTGCTCATTTCTCGTATGTACATAAACGAGATTGTAAGACTGCATGGTATATCGGTATCCATAGTTTCTGATCGAGACCCAAGATTCACTTCTAGATTTTGGTTTAGTTTGCAAAAAGTTATGGGCATGGATTTACGATTTAGCTCGGCATATCATCCTCAGACGGACGTGCAGTCGGAGAGGACTATTCAAACTCTTGAAGATTTATTAAGACTCTGTGTCCTTGACTTACAAAAGAAGTTGGGACAAGTTCTTACCATTGGTGGAGTTTTCCTACAACAACAGTTATCAAGCAAGTATTGATATGGCTCCATTTGAGGCGTTGTATGGAAGAAAGTGTCGTTCTCTAGTACGCTGGAATGAGGTGGGTGAAGCAACGTTGTTGGGACCGGAGTTGGTATGTATGACTACGGAAAATATTCAAACGATCCGACAACGTATAAAAACCTCACAAGATCGACAAAAGAGTTATGATGATCTTCATCGAAAGAACGTGGGATTCGATATTGGAGATCATGTGTTGTTACGTGTTGCTCCATGGAAGGGAGTTATGAGATTTAGAAAGAGAGGAAAGCTCAACCCTCGATTCATTGGCCCATTTTTAATCCTCGATCGAGTAGGAATTGTGGCCTATAGACTCGCCTTACCGCCAAGTATGTCTCGTGTTCATAACGTTTTTCACATATCTATGTTACGTAAATATGTGAAAGACCCGAATCACATTATTGAATTAAAACCAGACGAGATATAGGAAGATTTAACGTATGAAGAGTTACCTGTTAAAATCTTGGATAAGAAGGATCATATTCTACGCTCTAAAGTTATACCTCAAGTAAAAGTTTTGTGGAGAAACCACGATGTTGAGGAAATGACCTGGGAGTTAAAATCTGAAATGAAATCAAGGTATCCTCACCTCTTCGATATACCAGGTACGCACCCTAATTTCAAGGACGGAATTTCATATGAAGGGGATGTAGTAAGACCCCAACTTTTATGAATAAAGAATAATTTTTCTCGAAATATATTTTTGAATATTATGGTGTGGATTTGATATAATGTTATAGTTGTGGATATTATTTATAAATTTTGCAAAGTAAGTAAGTGGTTATATAATATTTGATTGGTTCTGGGAATATTCGCTTTTAACAGGAATATTCAGATGACGGCAAGCACAATCATTAGTGGACCTCTATTAACGGAAGTATTGTCGTAGTTAAAAAACGACAAAATTATCTTTTATAAAAATAACGGCGAAAGTGTTACCGTTAAAATTGTTGAACTACCCTAGTAAAAGTATGCGATGAATATGCGTGGTTGCATAAGTAGTAGCTGCAGTATTGATTATGGATGCTTACGTGAGAAGTCACTCGCTTATACTCAATTATTGCTACATGAATTGTTGCATCATATCTCTCATATTATTGATCCAATTATTGTCACAGTATCATCTGCATAATATTTATTATTATTAAATCAATAATTGAGACGACAAAGTTATTCATATTATTATTTACAATATTGACAATGTCTAGAAGTTCTGTCAATGAGAGATTTTGTGACGCCCCCAAAATAGGTCCATTCCATCCAACCCATTCTGAGTCGCCAAATACATGGTACAGAAAACAACTACAACTTTATTACAACAATTGTCGTGCAAAATACAACAACACATATGTTGTGAGTTTAAATACAAATATATACCAACTGTGACTCATGTCCCAACCGTGGACAGCACCTCATAATGACACCTTACATAAAGGTATAGTCGAAAACTGTTTTAGAAATTAAAATCTTTGGGAAGTGCTCAAGGAAACCTTCGTATATGGGAGGCCATGAATGATAGATATCATATGCCCACAGAATTATCTTTGGTTGACCCAATAGACCCCAAAGAAAAACGAGAAGATTACTATCATATTCTTCCCAATGGTGTGTCTTCTATTGACATATCATTATCTCCACCGTCTCTAATTGAGAATTATACTTCAACCAAACTCCAAGATTATATAGGTAGTGCTCGTATATATACTCAGCAAGTGGATGAGCACAACCCTATCTTATGATGACACGAGGTGGTATGTCATTAGACATCTTGTATGATAGTGGCAAAACACCCTTCCAATGTTGGGTTCGCCTCACCCTAGTTGATTCACCAAATATAACTACTAAATGATGACCACCGTTCTATTCCTCATTATCCCCACGCTCAACCCACCACACTCAGTATTACACGAAAGTAATTGTGAAGCAAAAGGGTGAGCTCAACTAGCTTCAAGAAAGAATATCATGACTAAAGATAAATAAATTATCAATAGCCTTCAACAAAGAATAAATCGTAGATTTAGAACATATGGTAAATGATAAAACTTTTCAACCATATTTGTAATGAACGAGCAATCCATTAGAAGAGTCAAAATAGACCATAAAATTTATTATCTTCTCCATGTTAAAAGTCTATCAACAATGTTTTATCCTCCGTAACATTAATCAACAATTCCACATCCACAATCACGTGTATAACTCATAATCGTAATTGTAGTTCTAAATTCCTTTCCTCATCCAGGACAAAGTTAATTTTCATCACCTGAAACATCAAAGATCATGGTTATACCAAATCACAATTCATGTTCATAATCCTACTAATAAATTCATCTTTGTACTACGGGCCAAAGATATTCATCAACAAGTCATCTTTGCACTACAGGCCAAAGATATTCATCAACAAGTCATCTTTGCATTACATGCCAAAGATATTCAACAACAGGTCATATTTGCATTATGAGCCAAAGATATTCATCAGAAATCATTCATCTTTGCACTACAGGCCAAAGATATTAAGTTATATCATCATTTAGGACTGAGGATGATGCAAAATATTTTAAAGAAAACGAATCCAGTGAAACAAAAGAACAAATATTAAGGATTCGTACTTTAAACAACCCAAGTTCAAAAATACTTCATAAATAACCAGAGTGGAGTCAAATTCAAGAATGAAGACCAAAACATAGATCCAATCAAAGATAGGAATCATAACAGACAATCTTGGACACAGAGAAGAAAACTTAATTTTTCTGTGAATAATGTCGTATTTGTGAATAGTGCCGTATACGTGAATAATAACTCCGACACCAAAAGATAAAAATTTCACAAAAAACATCATCATGCTTCGTGAATAGTACTCATGAATAGTAACTCATGAATAGTAACTCATGAATAGTAACCCCGACATGAAAAAGTTCCAAATTTGATAAAAAGTTCAAACCAATATTTCGGCATAATGATATTGAAGAAATAATATCACTTACAAAGAAAATAACACCCCTTACTATCCCTTACCTCAAAAGAAAGCGAACTTGACCGTAATAACGTAATTGAATCTAACTTGCAGACCAGATAAAGAACACTCAAGATATCAAAATACTCACAAGAATACAGTCGATAATATAGAGAGAAAACTTCAGTTTCTGGTATGATTTTCAATTCTAACCTAAGCACCCTATTTATAGAAAAATGTTTAGAACACCAAAGCAGAAATTTTATTAAAATAATATTATTTATAATAAAATTTTCTTAGCACACCTTTGAATCTGAGTTCAGCAATTTAACACATGCAAGTGGGGCCCACCAAAGTGTAAAAAACATTTTTCTTAAATAAAACAATTAAAACTTCCAAAAATTAATTATTCTGGAACTTCAGAACTTCAATAATTCATAATAAATAGCCCTTTTATCAGAAAATTCGAATCTCACAAGTTTTTATAGGAAATTCAATTCTCTACAACTTTACAGAAGAAAGGTTTTCCAAATTCTAAACAGTAATTGACCAAAATCCCTAAACGGATAATTTTACAGGCTATAATCAAATTTCAGTCAAGAAATGGGGTCCACCGACACACAAAACATGTGTTAATCATTTAATGCAACAAAAATACTTTTCCTCTTCATATACTCATATATCCCACATTCATTGTAAAATATCACCATTATTATATTATAATAATATAATAAAATATTATTTTATCAGAAAAGATAAAATATCAATTTTTAACAATTGTCACTTTAAAAATTTTCTCCATCTATATCCACATAAAATGAATATTTTTCTTATCATATAAATCAATAATTAATTATTCATAAATAATATTACAGAATCACAATAATGACAACCGTGCGGCTCCTGGAAAGAGGGGCTTTCCAATAAGAATTTCTCCTTCTTGGCCAAGCAATTAGGTGACCAAACCTCTCCTTAGATGTAACTTTCTAGACATTTTCAATAATGTTATCTCATAATATTATTCAGATAATATGAATTATTGCTTCGATAATGGAAAATAATGTGTAGTAACAATTATTAAAATAACAAGAATATAAAATATCAACGCAAAGAATTATTGAATCAATAAAATCTTTGATAAAGAATTATCGTAACAATTATTGAGTAGTGCCTTCTTACGTAAGAATCAATAATTGGTGCAATACTGCAGTCATCAAATGCAACAATGCGATTCATCGTATTTTAACCACCGTGTTCCAACAAGATATTAATTGATAATAACTACGCCAGTTATTTATAAACCACTTATACTTGTCATTTTCTTCATCCAATCGCTTTCCGTTATGGGCCCACACAAGGTCATTCAGTCGTCAATTAATAATATTCCCGACAAAGAAGAGAATATTCCACGACCAAACGAATATTCTCCGACAACAATGAATATTTTATAACCACTTGGGTATTTTGAAAAAAATTCGTATATCACCCTTAACTTTAAACTTTTATCAATATAACCATTTACTGAATAGTAATTATAAGAAAATTGAATACTTTTATTTCATAAAATTCGGGGTCTTACAGATTTGGTCACCTAATTGCGCTCCAATAAGGAGAAATTCTTATCGGAAATCCCCCTCTTTCCTGGGAACGACCTGGTTGTTAAATATTGTGAGTTATAATATTAATAATGAATAAGTTGTGTTGATTAAAGATGAAATTGATAGTTCCATTGTGTTGGGATTATTAGTGTTAGTGGAAATCGACATTTATTTCGATAATAATTAATGTCTGGAGGTTATATTAACCAAACGGGTAATTAATCGGATAAATGAGCAATTAATTGCTATTATTTCGCATGCTTATAACTATTTGTTCACATATGTATACTATTGATTCACATTCATGTACTATTAGGGGAGGTGGTGCAAGATTGATAATACTTGCATGACTAAATTAAAAATGGAGGTATAGATGAAGGTACTATACTATAATTAGTTTTTTCACATGATTATACTATTAAGTCACATGAATGAACTATTAATTCACATTATTTACTATTAGGGGAGGTGGTGCAAGTTTGATAATACTTGCAGGACTAAATTAAAAATGAAGAAAAAGAGGAAGGTATTATACTGTAATATTTCGAGCCCCAAAACGTGCAATTATCGAAACTATATTTTCCTATAAATAGAAGCTCATTATTCCTTCATTTCTCACCAATTCACACGCTTTATAGCAATTATTATAGAGAGAAATTATATAGAGAAAGAAGAAGAGAAGTCTGCTATTTCACTATTCCAGTATCCAGTTTTTTTAAGGTAAGGGGTATTATTCTTTCGTATTCATGAAGACAGTTATTTTTTTTCAATACTCGTAAGGGTTTTTATTCCATTCTTTATTATTATGTTAGAATAACCTGTCTATGCGAAATACCGCATACATAGTGAAATTCTTCTGTTATTCCATTCTTTATTATTCTGTTAGAATAACTCCGTCTCGTATGCGCCTATCGCATGCCCGTGAATTCTGTTGTTATTCCATTCTTTATTATTCATTGGAACATCCTGTCTGCATGCGGATTACGCACGACCGTTCCATTCTTTATTATTCTCGCTGAACATCCCGCATGCAAGCGATTACGCATGAATCGGTTCCATTCTTTATTATTCTGTTGGAACATCCTGTCTGTGCGGATTACGCATGACCTGGTTCCATTCTTTATTATTCTGTTAGAATAACCTGTCTGTGCGGATTATGCACGCCTGGTGAATTTTTCTGTTATTCCATTCTTTATTATTATGTTGGAATAATCTGTCTACGTGGATTACCGCATGGCAGCAAAAATCCATTTGCGATTTCATATATTCTATTATACTCAATTGATTAATGTTTTGGCTTCTATACTCCATGAAATTAGTGGAATATCCTTGATATTTGCGCTTCATCCAGTATCTTTTCATGAAAATATTCTTCTGAGCATTCTTGAATTTTACTCCACAAAGCGATATCATGTTGATAATTTGACGTTATTGATTTCGGATAAATTAAATTATAAAACTTTACAAATTTATCCTTGAACTTATTTTATTGAATTCTTATATCATTATCATCATCCTCATGTTTATATATATGTTGAAAGTCATCTCGTATTCAGAGTGCATGATGGACTTGGTATGATTATGACCGTGGATTATTTGGTGTAATCATGACCGTAATGTTACAAATGATGTGGTAAAAGTCTTCATCGTCGTAGTGCATTGATGGATGTTTGTTGGCATGATCATGACCATTGATGAATACACAAATATCCTCGGCCCAGTAAGTGCATGGATAATTTGTGGTCGGATACTAAATGAATATCCTCGTCAGTAGTAGTGCGAGGATGATGTGGTTTATTTATTAAAATTTGGGTCTCGTGATAAAAGTGATGAAAAACATTTTAAATCATAGAAGATAGTAGATTTTATTCTCTCTTGACTCTTCTAATGGATTGCTTGTTCATTGCAGATAAACTTGATGTTTATTATATTTTATCGGTTTAACACTCGTTGAAGGCTAATGATAATTTATTCTGCATTATCTTATTCATAATATTTCTTCTTTGGGCTAGTTGAGCTTACCCTTTCTTTCACTATTCTCTTTAGGAAATGAGAACGTGGCAAGAGACTAGTCGAGGAACCAGATGACGGTCCGGATGATAGCATTAGTAGTCCTCACTATTCTGTTAAATAGTGTGACAATAAATGTAATGAGGACTCCATTGAGTGTGGATATTGTCTAGATGACAATATTCTTATTAAAACTCTTAGATTGTGATTTGTCGTATTTTACACGACTGTTGTATAATTAAGTTGTATTTAAATTTTGTACCATGTATTTGGCGACTCAAGATGAGTGATGTATACCTATTTTGGGGGCGTCACACTATATACTTCGTATTGTATGAGATTTTTAGAAATATATTGCATTACATGTTATATGCTATAAACTGTGAAAGTCAATATATGACTAAACTGATTGAGTTATGGAACTTAGTACATATGTGATATATGGCATGAACTTATATGTTTTAAAGTGATGGTGTATGTATGATATGAAGGATTATGAAATATACGCTGTGCATACAACTATGTGTTATATGAAGCATGAAAATTGTGAGATTTATTGGATTGTCCAGCTCAATCT